>OX638416.1:10167487-11589378 GCA_951813805.1 Limnephilus auricula
TTTTGGTAGAGTATTATTTACTGCCCTGAAGAAACTACGGTTTTAGCGAAACCCGGTCGGCATTAAATATAAAAATGGTATATACTAAGTTATTGTTTTATTTTAAATTAAATATACAATACCCAAATAGATGATACATAACCTCATAATAAACATTTTTAAATTGTTGAAAGCTATCACCATCGCAATCTTTTACGTATAAACTATACTGAAAACGTAAATCGTTACCTAAAAGTATTCATTCATAATTTAAAATTCACACATCAGGTTGATTATAACATGTACCTATAAAATATTTCGTTTGACAAGCAAAATCACTTTCGATGACGTTTCAAGACTATGCATTCGAATTCTGACATCGAGAAGCGAGAATCGATTCCAAGTTCGATGACGTTTAAAACCGATTGTCTCGGCCGTGCATTCGAAAGAATTTTGACATCGAGAAGCGAGAATCGATTCCAAGTTCGATGACGTTTCAAACCGATTCTCTCGGACTGTGCATTCGAAAGAATTTTGACATCGAGAAGCGAGAATCGATTCCAAGTTCGATGACGTTTCAAACCGATTCTCTCGGACTGTGCATTCGAATGAATTTGACATCGAGAAGCGAGAATCGATTTTTTCTATGGAAATGAATCGAAATCATTCGATGGTAAAAAAGATCGAGTAAATAATCGATTATTCATCGATTGTGCCCATCGCTAATTCGAATGCACAGTCCGAGAGAATCGGTTTGAAACGTCATCGAACTTGGAATCGATTCTCGCTTCTCGATGTCAAAATTCTTTCGAATGCACGGCCGAGACAATCGGTTTGAAACGTCATCGAACTTGAAATCGATTCTCGCTTCTCGATGTCAGAATCCATTCGAATGCACAGTCCGAGACAATCGGTTTTAAACGTCATCAAACTTGGAATCGATTCTCGCTTCTCGATGTCAGAATTCGAATGCATAGTCTTGAAACGTCATCGAAAGTGATTTTGCTTGTCAAACGAAATATTTTATAGGTACATGTTATAATCAACCTGATGTGTGAATTTTAAATTATGAATGAATACTTTTAGGTAACGATTTACGTTTTCAGTATAGTTTATACGTAAAAGATTGCGATGGTGATAGCTTTCAACAATTTAAAAATGTTTATTATGAGGTTATGTATCATCTATTTGGGTATTGTATATTTAATTTAAAATAAAACAATAACTTAGTATATACCATTTTTATATTTAATGCCGACCGGGTTTCGCTAAAACCGTAGTTTCTTCAGGGCAGTAAATAATACTCTACCAAAAATCAGCAAGTAATATGTTTTCATATGGACATATCCAAATATATTTAATTTATTTGAAATTAACAGGTGTTTCTTAGTTTGTAATAAAAATGAAACGATTTCTATAGTAAGAAAACTTTATTTATATATTTAATGATAATATTTATATATTTAATGAAAATTTGTTAATAATTGCATACGAAAAGGTGTCCATAACCTACATGTTTTTAGAGGTTATTTTTTTTAACAAAAACGACATAAAATTATTATCTTCGTGTTAAACACTGTCAATATTATTAATGGGAATTTGTACCTACCGGCTAAACTAAATATCTTATTAGTAATTTTATTGTTGTGAGATGCCCACATATTTGAAATTCGTGAAAAAAGGAATAACACTAATGTTGCCATCAAACAAAAAGGAATTTGCCAATTTGCCATTGCCAGGAAAGAAAAACGGCGATTGAAATGTTGTTGCAGTACTTACTTACTAATGTTGCGTTATTTAAACATGTTATTTAGAGATTGTTTTTGAACAAAAATGTCATATAATTATAATTATTGACATATTATTAAACATACATAAATATTTTTAATGGAAATTTTTACCAACGGGCTAAACTAAGTAGCTTAACAATAATTGTTATTTTGTGAAATGCATACCAAAAAACAACAAATAAAATTACAACAAAAAATAAGCGTTGCCATACATGATGCACCATAATAATTTTCGGCTTCCTACCCCCCCCCCCCCCCCCCTCACAGACAAAAATTTTGCCCCTGACCGTAGCTATTGCTCCCAAACTCCGAGCAAAAAATCGATTAATCAGTCGATTATTGTGATGTCTCGATTAAATAAAATCGATTATATAAAAGTTTCGATCATTCCCATCGCTAGTACAGATCCATAAATCTGAACATTAAATCGTCCGACCATTTCAGATATTTTTTTGGTTGAAACGGATTCCATGACGGTAGGAACTAGTACCGAATAAATGAAACGTCTGACGTTTACTTTTTCCCGCGAGTAACTAAAAATGATAAGCGACTTGAAACATGTGTTCACACGCGACGATTCGGTGTAAAACTCGAACGATTAGTAAAACCAAAATGGCGATAGTCATACTCGAACGACAAAAGTAGACGGCTATCAACTTTCGCTAGCCAACAAAAAAAGTTGATAACTGTTCACACTTGTCAATTAGGTTTCAATTGTCGAGTGGACCAACAAAAATCGCCTCGTGTGAACCGGCTAATATATGGAGGAAAGTACTGAGAAAATAACAAATGAATACCTATCAAATGACCAGGGGTGCTAGCATAGTCCATCGATAAGGATCGGTAGGATAATTGTCGGTAACTTCTCATCGTTCCCTAGAACAACTGCAGATCGCAAACGAATAGGTGACAGTTCACAATGACTAAGTGTCCCTAATATATTCGATATCAACTGATGTTTGTACGTTAGCGATCTGCAGTTGTCCTAGAGAACGATGAGAAGTTACCGATAATTATCCTACCGATCCTTATCGATGGACTATGCTAGCACCCCAGGGTTGCCGATGCTTATGTTCTAAAATTCCCGCAATAAATGTCCAAAATCCCCAAATCGGGGAGAAAAAATTAACAAATTCCCCACAAGCTCCTCTTGCCTTCAAAATTAAAGAAAATTCCATTGAAATAAATTTTTAGTTTGAAACTCCAGGTTAACATGAAAAATGGTGTTGAAATCTGAGTAAGTTTAACATTTGGTTTAATCCATTTTTCGCTAATTCATTTAAGTAAATATTTAAAAAAAAAACTGCGTTTTGTATTCACATTTCAAATGTATTGTGCCTCGTTGCCAGCGCCGTGGGTGCCAATATGTGTTTCATTATTTGTAGCCGTATTGTGTTATTTATGTTTTTGACTTAATTTCAATATTTCGTCATTAGATTGAACATATTTTATTTTAATTTATTTTATTGCATTTGGAACGTTAACAGGATTAAAAAAGTTATTTAAAACACATAATATAAGATTTTTAAAAAGGTTACAACCATAGACATATGAATATTACTAGAAGAGAGCAGACTCCAGATACTAATATCTACAGCCTGTATGTCGGACGAATATCTACAGCTCATATGTTGGAAAAATATCTATGACCTTGAGAGTGAGGACTAATATCTACAGAGCTAAGGTCGGATTAATATCTACGATGGTCCCAGTGGTGACGAATATCTATGGAGTGTAGGTGGGACTAATATCTACAGAGGGCAGCTGAGCAAGAGGTTGTACGGAAAACCATAAATTACTTCAATCACGCAAAGGCTTAAAAGTTTAAAGTACGTACATGAAGTTTTTGCATAATATTACTATTTTGCTGTAATGTTGAAATTGGTATAGCGCCTGCTCGCGTCAAGGCAAGAAAAACATCCCAGTATTCAGGTAGTTTAGCGGCTATGCTAGGTTTGTGTAACATGGTTTGTGATACAAAAGAAAGTGCCCCTTCGTAACGCCTGCTCGCGTCAAGGCAAGAAAAACATCCCAGTTTTCAAGTAGTTTAGCGGCTATGCTAGGTTTGTGTAACATGGTTTGTGATACAAAAGAAAGTGCCCCCTTCGTAGCGCCTGCTCGCGTCAAGGCAAGAAAAACATCCCAGTTTTGAGTAGTTTGGCTACTACGCTAGGTTTGTGAAACATGGTTTGTGATACAAAAGAAAGTTCTTTAAACTGCAAACGCAATATTACGTTATGCCAATATGCTATATATAATTGCACATCCAACCTCTGCCAGTACTGTAGATATTCGTCTACATCACCTGTTCCGTAGATATTAGTCAGCAGTTTGAGCTGTAGATATTCGTCCTCACTTTGGTTCCCATAGATATTGTTCCAACATACCTCCTATAGATATTAGTCAACACATGGATTCTCATAGATATTAGTCCACTTTGTTCAGTTTTTGAAATTCCTGTAGATATTAGTAGACGCCTCCAGAGAACATACAGGCCAGGGGGACTCCAGATACTAATATCTACAGCCTGTATTTTGGACGAATATCTACAGCTCATATGTTGGACAAATATCTATGAACTTCAGTGAACTTCAACTTCAGGGTGAAGACTAATATCTACAGAGCTAAGGTCGGATAAATATCTATGATGGTCCCAGTGGTGACGAATATCTATGGGTGGGACTAATATCTACAGAGGGCAGCTGAGCAAGAGGTTGTACGGAAACGCATAAATTACTTCAATTACGTAAAGGCTTAAACGTTTAAAGTACGTATATGAAGTTTTTGCATAATACTACGTATTTTGCTGTAATGTTGAAATTGTCATAGCGCCTGCTCGTGTCAAGGCAAGAAAAACATCTCAGTATTCAAGTAGTTTAGCGGCTACGCTAGGTTTGTGTAACATGGTTTGTGATACAAAAGAAAGTGCCCCCTTCGTAGCGCCTGCTCGCGTCAAGGCAAGAAAAACATCCCAGTTTTCAAGTAGTTTAGCGGCTACGCTAGGTTTGTGTGAGATGGTTTGTGATACAAAAGAAAGTTCTTTAAACTGCATACGAAATATTACGTTATGCCAGTATGCTATACATACGTTATGCCAATATGCTATGCTATACATTCATACTTTGTCTAGTGAGGCAGGTAAAAGAACAGAAAATTGTAAATCAACCAATTTATATTAAATAAACGCCGGGTTCACCATCATAGATATTTATCCGACCTAACTCTGAAGATATTAGTCTTCACTCTGAAGTTAATAGATCTGATGTTTGTCCAACATATGGCTGTAGATAATTGTCCGACATACAGGCTGTAGATATTAGTATCAGAGGCCCTAGCATACTCGCTCGATAACGATCGATAGGATAACTATCGGTAACTTCTCATCGTTCCCTAGGACAACTGCACATTGCTAACGTACAAACAACAGTTGATGTCGAATATGTTAAGGACACTTAGTCATTGTCAACTGTCACTTATTCGTTGGCGATCTGTAGTCATGCTAGGGAACGATGAGATGTTACCTATAGTTATCCTATCGATCGTTTTCGAGCGAGTGTGCTAGGGCTCTGGATTCGTCTGAGGCCGATTTCCATTTCAAATTCTTTCGAAGCTGTACCGTTTACACGGACTCTACTGGTACTTTTTTCGTATAGAGATGTATATATATACCTTTTAGTAAGTTGCCTTCAACTCCGTATTCTTGCATCTCCCAGAGTAGTTGGCGCGGTACTAAGTCGTATGCCTTCTTTAAATCTATAAATCCAACATATGATAGCTTCCGATTCAATTCTTGAAAAATCTCAAAAATTCTCCGCAATTTGAGGAATTCTCCACGAATTGGCAACCCTTCAAATAACGGTGAAACGATTTTGGGTTTCTTTCCTAAGGGGAATTTTATATTATTATCTTCTAATATGACAACACCGGCCATCACCGGCCGTGAGCTTTGAAGTTTGTAGAAATACATATCTATGGTTTATGGAATCGGTGAAATGCTGAAATGTGAAATGGAGATTCGTTTTATTTAAAATAATTTAGTTTATTTACGGTTTGAAACTTCAGGTAAACATGAAAAATGGTGTTTGAAACATCGAGTTGAAATCTGAGTAAGTTTAACATTGGATATAATCCCTTTTTAGTTAATTCATTTAAGTAAATATTTAAAAAAAATTGCGTTTTGTATTCACATTTCGAATGTATTGTGCCTCGTTGCCAGCGCCGTGGGTGCCAATATGTGTTTCATTATTTGTAGCCGTATTGTGTTATTTATGTTTTTGACTTAATTTCTATATTTCGTGATCAGATTTAACATATTTTATTTGTTTACTAGAAATAATACCTTTCCTTGCAATACAAAATGGCGTCGACTACCTACCTATATTCTATATTGTCAATAAGACCTCAGTTTGACATTCGAGAAGCATGATATAAAAGTAGGTAACGTAATACTTATTGTGAATAGCTAATTTAAATTAGCTTTGTCTGTCAACATTTTAGGTTATGTCGCGTTTTTAATTTTGCTATATTCGTTAACATGTTGATTATATTCTTATAATGAAGCTGTCCGTTCAGTTGAAATATTTACAGATAAATGACTTGGCCAAATGTGGCTGTCAAACACTTCGCATAAGTGAAATAATCTTATAAAATTGAAATATAAAATGCATGTTTTTTCGTCTCCCCCGACATAAATACTCAATTTTCGTAATAATAAAGCAAAATCTAACTGTTTGAATAAAAAATATTCCGTATTAACCAGTAGGCGGAGTACGAAACTATTAATGAAAAAAATCGCAAATATCAATTCCAAAGAAATGGCGGCAAATGAAATGTTCCGCTCCGTATTAACCATGCGTATCCGTGTATCGAACTTCGAATTCCGTATTATCCGTTAAGCGGAGTAGTAAACATTTACCTAAATTAAATTCATTGATAAATTGGTGATTTGTGTGTATTTATTTTTTATGGGCATACAAATCAGACGATTAATTCTGATCCTCCATGTCGGTCGCCCAGTTGATTAGCCAGACATGTTCAAATCCTAAGTTTTGAGATAATGTGGAAAGCAATATTCGTATGCTCACTATAAATCAAACGATTTGATTTATAGTGAGCATAATATGACGACCGTCCGTGGTCGAGTGGTAAGAACACTTGACGCAATGGGAAGGTCGCGGGTTCAAACCCGGCGTGCGCAAATAAATTTTATTTGATTAATTTGTGTTATTTCACAATTAATTAATAAAAAATAATATATACTATATTTGCGGCACATTCCAGAGTGGAAGATACTCTCAGTATCGCCCTGGTGTGAGACCACCATTCAGAATTGAAACGTTGCTTAATAATGGCTTTAGCCGTGTTTAGTGACTAGATCTGAATAGCCAGGTACTTCCCCACCTTCCTCTTCCCCATCTCCTTCCCTTCCCCACTTACCTTCACCAACATACCCCAATTGGGGATGCCATAGTCTCACTGGCTCCAGACGGGAGCAGTTGGGACTCTTGTGAGGTATTCTCTATAAAAAAAAAAAAACACTATTTACATATTAAATATGCTATAAAATAACACCGGGAGGCATAACAGTCCGGTATATTAGTATGACATTTTGAAGTATCCTACTAGTAAACCAGACACCATCGAAATTTTGTTTAATTCACTGCGAGTTTTATTGCATTATAATTGATTTGGATGTTTCTGAGTAATCTGAGTATTGTACCAGATAGATGGTACACTTTTACATATAACTGCATACTCTAATTTCAATTTTTTAGAGATGTCGAACTAGTCAACTGGTAAGATCGATATGTAAGTCCAGTGTTTTAAAGTATTGCTGGTAATTGCAAGTGATAATAAAGTTATTGGGGGTTATTGCAAGTGATATTAAAGTATTAGGGGTTATTGCCAGTGATATTAAAGTATTGGAGGTTATTGTCAGTGATATTAAAGTTATTGGAGTTATTGCCAGTGATATTAAAGTATTGGGGGTTATTTCCAATTGTATTAAAGTATTGGAGGTTATTGTCAGAGACATTAAAGTTATTTGGGTTATTGAGAGTGATATTAAAGTATTGAGGGTTATTGCCAATTGTTATAAAGTATTGGGGGTTATTGCCAGTGATATTAAAGTATTGAGGGTTATTGCCAATTGTTATAAAGTATTGGGGGTTATTGCCAATTGTTATAAAGTATTGGGGGTTATTGCCAATTGTTATAAAGTATTGGGGGTTATTGCCAGTGATATTAAAGTATTGGGGGTTATTGCCAATTGTTATAAAGTATTGGGGGTTATTGCCAATTGTTATAAAGTATTGGGGGTTATTGCCAATTGTATTAAAGTATTGGAAGTTATTGTGAGTGATACTAAAGTATTGGGAATTATTGCCAATGATATTAAAGTATTGGAGGTTATTGCCAGTGATATTAAAGTATTGGGGGCTATTGCCAGTGATATTATGACCTATTACAAGTTGTTCACCATGATCTTAGAAGCAATGTAACTTTTATATGAATATTTTCTAAAGTTAATTATTAATACGACAATGTAACCTAAATAATACCCTAACAAAGAATTTTCAATTTGGAACAATTTATTGGACAACCAGCACCCCAGCCATGATCCACCCCGAGTGGTTCGCTGCGTTTGATGGTAGAGCAGGGCTGCCCGAGTTCATGGGGTGGTTTTTGTCAAGGGCTTGGCGGCGAATGTGTTTCTCCATCCACTGCTTGACGGGCAGAATCAGGAGACCTCTTGACCTTTCCAGCAGGACCTCTCGACCCATCGCCTTGCACAGCAGTGAGAGGGATGGATTCATACGTCCGTCACTCCTGGACATATTCATCCACAGATTCCTAACCAACCCTCATACCCCTCATTGAGGTGTAAGGCTTTGAATTATGTTAATCCAATAAGAATAGTGTGATTAGGATACGACAGCTGACTTTAAAATAAGGTCCCTAAGGTGCTACGGTCGCGAAGAACGATTTTACGCGTGATCCGGCAAAAGTGGCGTGTAGCCTGATTACCCCACGCCAAATCTCCACCACTCTGCACTCTCTGCGATGCTTAGTCTCGGCGTGGCAGCGTGATAAATGTGCGCAAATGGTGCAGAGAATTTAAAAACGAACGCACAGGCGTTAATGATGAAAAGAAGGCCACCGGTTTCAGACGAAAATAAGTGCAAAAAGCAATGCTTGCAGATCGACTCTGTGACAAGATCCCAGATGTCAGTAAGACCACTACAGACAAGATTTTGACAGAACATTTTGAATACCATAAGGTCTGCGCAAGATGGGTCCCAAAAATGCTGCAATTTCTTGGAGTGCTACGACATCGATGGTGAGGAATTCTTGGACTCAATTGTGACTGGGAATGAGACCTGGTAAACTTCATGATACCAGAGACAAAGGAAAAATCTAGTCAGCGGTGTCGTTCAATTTCGCCGAAGCCGCGGAAGTTTAAATACGAATTACAGAGCGTAATTCACACCTGGCGGGTGCGTCGAGTGGAAGCTACACCGCGAACGGCTGCAACGCCAAGACTATGCGTCACAGAGAGTGGAGTGTGGTGGGGATTTGGCGCGGGATAGCCAGGTTATACGCCAGTGTTGTCGGATCGCGCATAAATGGTTCCTCGCAACCGCAGCACTTTGGAGACCTTATTTTAGGTACAGTCTTTAGTAATTATTCACTGCTTCCAATAGATCTGTGATAATTTGTTTTTATTTCAGTACAACAATCAAAACTAATACATAATTATATTTGTTCATTAAAATATTGGCATTTTTTTATTTGCCAATAAATCTCCAAGATGGATTTAGACAATGCAAAGATCCAGAACATTGAAAATAGTCAACTTTTGCAGCAATATTTTGATAATTTGCAAAAAGAAATTGCTGAGAATGAAGTTAACATACAAATGAAAGGTAAGCACTCTTTGAATTCAATAAATTCTAGATTTTTTGCTGATGTCTGATTTTTTACTTACAAATTGGTACTGTGAATTGTGGGTACTTCTGCCACAAGACTGATGAGTTAATAATGCTGTCATTGAAGAAGAAGATAATGCTAATTAATATAAATGAAAATATGAAAAGGAACAAGACACAGACAAAATAAAAAGGTAACGGTCGCAACTAGGACACGAACTCAGGATCTCTTGTCTTACTGGGACAAATTCCTTAACCAACTTGGCTATTGAGACATCTTATTTTTAAGTCATTTTTGTCAATTTCATATTTCAAATTCAGAATAAAAATATTTTCTTCAACTAATTTTTTGCGGGTTCGAGTCCCAGATCAATCTGGGAGGCTTAAATGGATACCGGGAACCATTTATTGGATAACTAACAACCTAGTCATAAATTACCCTAAATGGTGTGTTACGTTTGATGACTTAGTAGGGGTGCCCAGGTTCATGGGGTGAGGTTTGTCTAGGACTTGGTGGCAGATGATCTAGACACACTGAATGCCAGATTCCTACCCACCAGTCATACCCTTTTCCTTCCCAGAACTTTATTTCATTCCTTTCCTTAAAACAGACCCTCCACACAGCATACCCAAAGATGACATAGGCCCTATGGAAAATTGTTTTCCTGAAGCTCTCCTGTGTGGAGCTTATGTAAATAATATAAAAAAGTTGTGACCCCCCTTTTTTTTTTTACTGTATCTTGCTCTTTTTCATATTTTTGTTTAGATTAAATAGTATTATCTTCTTCTTCAATGATGTATTATATCGGTATAACCTTCAAAAGCTATTATAGCAAGAGTTATTCCAAAAAAAATTCAATAATATTAGCTTACATGATCGCTATACTCTCATATAATGCCGACGCTTGTGTGAGACCACAGAAAAGAAAGCGGTAACAGTGCTTGGAAATTTCCAGCTGCTGACGAGGAGATAATAGAAGGTACAAATGAACAAGGAATGTACTTCACAGACCAGCAGGGTCATTACTACTTCCAAGCAAACTCCGACTCTCAATCAACCCTCTTAACGGAAGCCGCTATTGATGATGGAACCAGTCAAGTTGTTACCGTGGTTGATGGCAATGAAGAAGTATGTATTACTTAAGGTTATATCTCTGGGCACACCACTTTTTTGTTGTTTTTTTTTCCAGTAGTTTTATAGCCCTTTTCATACAAAAGTTAATTTTGGATTTGAGGCCAAAATACTCAACTGAACCAAACTGAAAACTATTTTTTTGTGTTTTAACCTCTCGAAGATGATATTTGCCTACATCAGCGGTTCCCAAATTCTTCTGGTCTACGAACCCCTATTCATAGTCAAAATTTTACCACGAACCCCGTGGATAGGAAATGAGTTGTCCTGCCAAAATCCCTGATACTTAGCAATTAAACCATCCATTTTGTGGGGGGGGCGGTTAGAGAATTTCAGGAATCATAAAGTTAACTCATTATCGGTCAGAATTCCGTCAGACACTTGCTGTAAACCATCCATTCTGTGGTGGGGGGGTCAATTCCGTCAGACACCCGGTGTAAACCATCCATTCTGTGGGAGGGGGGTCAATTCCGTCAGACACCCGCTGTAAACCACCCATTCTGTGGTGGGGGGGTTAATTCCATCAGACACCCGGTGTAAACCATCCATTCTGTGGGAGGGGGGTCAATTCCGTCAGACACCCGCTGTAAACCATCCATTCTGTGAGAATGTCCCAACATGGTTCATCTTCTATATCCCTAAGTCTGATATTATTACATAGCTCATATTGTAGAAGGTGGAAAAAAAAGAAAAACAACTATATACTATTTAACTCAATTTCGTCAAAATCATCACATTGCTCATATTAATGTGAGGGGTGGCTAGGGAATTTCAGGAACTACAAAGTTAACTCATCATCGGTCAGAATTCCGTCAGACACCCGGTGTAAACCATCCATTCGTGGTGGGGGGGTCAATTCCGTCAGACACCTGGTGTAAACCACTCATACTGTGGGGGGTGGCTAGGGAATCGGGGAATTTCAGGAATCATAAAGTTAACTCATTACCGGTCAGACACCCGGTGTAAACCATCCATTCTGTGGCGGGGGGGTCAATTACATCAGACACCCGGTGTAAACCACCCATACTGTTGGGGGTGGCTAGGGAATTTCAGGAATCATAAAGTTAACTCATTATCGGTCAGAATTCGTCAGACACCCCCGGTGTGACAATCCATTCTGTGGTGGGGGGGTCAATTCCGTCAGACACCCGGTGTAAACCATCCATACTGTGGGGGGTGGCTAGGGAATCAGGGAATTTCAGGAATCATAAAGTTATCTCATTATCGGTCAGAATTCCGGCAGACACCCGGTGTAAACCATCCATTCTGTAAGGGGGGGAGGGGAGGTTAATTCCATCAGACACCCCTTTGTAAACCATCCATACTGTGGGGGATGGCTAGGGAATTTCAGGAATCATAAAGTTAACTCATTATCGGTCAGAATTCGTCAGACACCCGGTGTAACAATCCATTCTGTGGTGGGGGGGTCAATTCCGTCAGACACTCGGTGTAAACCATCCATACTGTGGGGGGTGGCTAGGGAATCAGGGAATTTCAGGAATCATAAATTTATCTCATTATCGGTCAGAATTTCGGCAGACACCCGGTGTAAACCATTCATTCTGTGGTGGGGGGGTCAATTTCGTCAGACACCCTGTGTAAACCATCCATACTGGGGGGGGGGGGGGGGGTGGCTAGGGAATCAGGGAATTTCAGGAATCATAAAGTTAACTCATTATCGGTCAGAATTCCGTCAGACACTCGGTGTAAACCATCCATTCTGTAAGGGGGGGAGGGGAGGTTAATTCCATCAGACACCCTTTGTAAACCATCCATACTGTGGGGGATGGCTAGGGAATTTCAGGAATCATAAAGTTAACTCACTATCGGTCAGAATTCGTCAGACACCCCCGGTGTGACAATCCATTCTGTGGTGGGGGGGTCAATTCCGTCAGACACCCGGTGTATTTTAATTTTCCCCTGAATGATCCCGGGGACCCGGACCACTTTGGGAACCACTGGCCTACATGATGGTACAAACCATAGAAAATTAATTACAAAGAATTCCGAGGAGCTTCAATTCTAAAATTAAAAGCAACATCTGGAATGATATTGGCGCAAGCGATTCTGACCTTGCCCTTGTAATGTTTCTTTATACATAAGTGTTAAAATTGCATTTTATTTTTTATCCTCTCATCTGTCACCCGGACACCGGTGTCCGGGCGACAGAAGAGTGGTAAAATTATAAATTAACCACTGGAGCGACAGAGCAATTAAAATATTTTTTCTCGGATTGCTAAAGGAAATTTTTCCGCCCACATTAAAAAAATCATACCTCCGAATTTGAATATGGAGACATACAAACTGATTATAGTTCTATATAGCCAACGAATTCCCCTATCTTTTGTCTATTATCACATATTTGTAGGATTTATATAAAAAAATATATAATTAAATCTTTAATATTAAAACATTTTAAAGAATCTAGAGAATATTTATTTTATTATATTTTGAATGTAAAATATAAATTTTTTGACAATTGGCCACATTTTGGCAACAAAGCAATCCGAGGAATAGGAAATATTGATAATTTGGAAATATCAATAATTTGGAAATAGTGCCATAATGTGGCAAAAATCGCTCGAGTGGTTATAGGTAATACAATATAGACCTATAACCCTCCCGTACCAAAATTGGAACATCTCCCCCTCCCACAATATCAGGTAAATATTTTTATAGTACGTTGTGATTTTTTTTTTTTTATGATGAAACCAAATTTTAAAAAAAATTATAAAAATAAAAAAGTTTCCAGGTTATCTGGGTTAGGCAAAGGTAAAGTGAAACATAAAGGTTTTCAAATAATTTATAGGTAGATCATTTCAACATGTGAATTATTCAGCCACAATTTAACCTCTCTTAGGCCTCAGTCCCCCCGGCGGGTCTGGATGTTTGAAGCGATTTTGCCCCTTATGTATAAAGAAATTGTATGAAGAACAAGGTCAGAATTGCTTGGGCAATTCTCGTTCTTGACATTACGAATTACTGGATAGTAGGAATTATAATTGCTAAAGGCACGCCGGGCACCAAAGATGGCGGACAAAATGGCTGCCGCTTGATAATATGATAGCTGTCACATTCTAAGTCTATATTTATTCATTGTTTTTTTATATAAATCCATTGTGGTTAGCATAGATTTGAGTGATTATTAGGAAGTTCGTTTTATCTACATTATTTTGATGTAATTTTTGTAATATATCACAAAAGAAATGTTATAAAAATTGAATTCGTAAGAAAGGTGAGAACTGTCAAATATGTTGCGTCTTATTGAAAAAAATATATTTTTTGTATGCTGGCCTTCAACAAGTTAATTCTTTTATGTAATTTGATATTTTATTTGTCATTTGAATTTGCCTTGGTAAAAGATTAAATGTCCACTGTCCATTTGATTAGTCATACATCTCCAATTACTAGGTTTTGAGAAGTTGAGGAATGCAATATAGGAATCTTCTTCTTCTTCTTCGATGGCGCTACAGCCCATATCGAGCTTTGGCCTCCCGCAACATTCGCCTCCAACTCCTCCTGTCCTCAGCGGCTGACTTCCAGTTTGTTATCTGGAGAAGCTGTGCTGCATCCCCTCTTACTTCGTCTTCCCACCTCAGTCTGGGTCTTCCCACTTTTCTCTTTCCACCTGGGTGTCCAGCCATAATTCTTTTTGGGACGCGTGTGTCCGGCATTCTCTGTACATGTCCAGCCCATCTCAACCTGAGGAGTCTCATATGGGCTGAGATATTGGAGGCCTGATATATATCATACAGTTCTATGCAATATAGGAATGCTCTTCATATATCAAATGTTATTTACACGTGTCTGTACATTACATTTTAAATAAGCTATAAAATAACCCTGGGAGACATAAACAGTCCGGTGCATTAGTATGATATTTGGAAATATTCTATTATTAACCCAAATAACATCAACATTTTGTTTAATTCATTACAAGTTTATTTTTGCATTATAATTGATTTGGTAGTGTTTATGAGAAATCTGAGTATTGTACCAGATAGAGGGTACACTTTTACATATCGTCGTTGCATATTGAATATGAATCATGTGAGTTTTAGTACATTCTGAGAAAATCGATAAAAACTGTTTAAAAAAATAACGAAATGGAAAATAACAATTCTATTTATGGATAAAGTAGGAAAAATATATTTCATTCATTATAAGAATATATTTATGGCAAACATGAATTATTTTATGCCAGAAAATCGAATTTTAACCAGGTTTTTCACATGGTTCATATTCTATGCACAGTTTTTCTCATATGGTTCATATTCTATACACAGTTTTCGTCATAATTTTAAATACCAACTTATGTCAAAATATTTAATTTAAATTTATTCAAATTTGACGGCTATGCATCACAAAATGATGTTAATATTATACACATACCAAGGTAATTGAATTGTGAAGTGGTATGCGGAGTATTTGACAATTTATTTTATTTTTGGTTATGTACTATTTTGATTGTCCCGACATGGTTCGTCTTCTATATCCTTAAATATTTGATATTATTACAGGGCTCATATTGTAGAAGATGGAAAAAATAAAGAAAAACAACTACTATATATTTAACTCATTTTTGTCACCTTGCTCATATTAAATACGCAATGACGATACAACTGCATACTCAACTCAAGTTTTCGATTTTTCAGAAATGTTCCACTTTTTTTTACATCATCTCCACACGGAAGGCCAGGAGAAAAATAATTCCCCTCGGGGCATACATCATCTTTGGGGATGTGGTTAGGAAAAGAGGAGGGTCAGTTAATAATAAAGTCCAGGAGGAATCTGGGGGTCAGTTAGTCCAGGAGTGATGGACGTATGAATCCATCCGTCCAACTGCGGCGCAAATTGATGTTTTAAGAGAGTCCTACTGGAGAGGTCAAAATGTCTCCCCCAACAGATCTCTCTGATCCGGCCTGCCACGTATTTGATGGGCAGACCTAGACAAACCTCACCACCAGGCAGCACAGCTAAGTCACCAAATGTAACAAACCACTTGGGGTGACCTATATCACCAAAGGTGTTGGTTATCACCACTGGTTTTGATGTGTTCCATCCTAGTTATTCATGATATTATGCTAGATGTTTTATTTTCAGATAAGAATAAACAAAGATCCGGGAAACCAAGCGCTTTTGATCACAGATCAGATATACCAAACGGTGACCTTTCTGCCATCGGAAGTTGCCACTGGAGATTTCAGCTATGTGCTCATCGTTCAACAGCCGCAAGAGCAGACTTCGGAGCAGTGTGAGATCAAGGACTCCAAACCTGATTCCAATCTCATGGTGTACGACTTTGAAGATACCGAGGAGTTGGAAATTACACACAACATCATGGACAGTGAAGATGATAAGTCGAAGATAGTCAAATTGCCTCAGAAGAAGCCCCAGACTGTGGCAACTGCACACAAGTGCACATACTGTGACTATGCTACTCCTAAAAGGTAACTTCAAATTAGTTTATTTGTTTATTTAGACATACACAGTACATTATCCACTGGAGCGATTTTTGGCTTTTATATGCGCCATTTTAAATGTCTACGATTGCTTTACGGATAAAAAAATCCAATTATCTCTCGATTCAGCAAAATTTTATTTAAAAAATATTTGTAGCTCCCACGTTTCTTATTTTGGTCTTAAAACGAAGCTTTTGAAATGCTTTATCTATTAAAAGCATAGATGTCGCAAATCCGAGCTTTATAGACTATTTTATGATGTTAAAAATATATTTTTTTTATATTTTTTTCTCGCAGAATTTCTGATCAGCTGTTTACGGTTAAAATTAAGTCCTTTTGTATCTTTCATTATCAAGCGTACCACAGACAACATACAGAAATCGAAAATACTCTACGTTGACTCGAAAAAGTACCTCCGTCGGCAGTTTCAAAGTATCAAACACGCAGGACCCGTGCGGTTATAAACTTTACGATTTTTTTATATTTTTTTTATAAATCCTACAAATATGAGATAAACGGTAAAATACAGGTTAATTCATTGGCTATATAGCACTTTAATAAGTTTTTATGTCTCCATGTTAAAATTCGAAGATATAATTTTTTTAACGTTGGCGAAAAATTAAAAAAATCATTGTCTGGAAATCTCGAGCTATCGAGGCAAATTCATTTATTTCGCTTGGTCGCTCCAATGGTTATAATACAAGTTATAAGGTATGCTAAATGAAATTACATGGTCCTATACATATTCCTATTACGTAAGACCTTAGTATGTCATTAGATAGTTTCGCCTGAGATATGAACATTTTTTAAGACTTAATTAATGAATGGGTGAGCTATAATAATAAAAGGAAGAATGTGGGTGGAGATTATGAGGGTATTACCAGAGAATACCGGAAATTAGTCCCTTTTAAATCAAATTCTAGACGTATTGACTCTTTTTTACAAAAAGACAAATTGATTTTGGAAGATTGTTATTTTATCTGGTACACGCAATTTTAAAATTTTGAAAAACTAAGGCGCTCGCTCCGCTGATGAGGCAACTGAAAATCAACTAAAACCGGCTGTTTTCTCTGTCTTGATTGGTCAAAAAGCTTGTTTAACCATAGACGAAGAACAATCAGCTGACAGCTGGCAACTAGCAACGGCCGGCCAGGGCAATCAGCTGTGCAAGTCGCAAGTCACCGCTTGCGTTACCATTGACAACGGGTGTTTGAGTGATTGTGTAGTGTGCGGGCCATCACATTGTCATACAAAGACGTTGAGAGTTTTCAGTTGCGTCAGTGGGCGGAGGCGCTTAGTGTATTTTTAATATACTAAGGTTATACCGTTGATCGTTGACACATTTGTTCAATTTTCAAACGATAGATTCTAATAAACAACACAAATTTCAAATCATATAATCATACAAAAAAATAAATCAATTCATAATCTAGTCGAACACAGTTTTAAGAATTTTAATTTTAGTCAAATTAAAATCATTAAACAATAAATCCGAGAATGTGTTTGTGACAAAAATACCTCCGTTTTTCTGTTTATTTAAGGTCTTATTACAAACTAAAATATTTAAAAAAAATTTTACACACCTCTTTTGTTTAGAAAGTATTGAAAAATTATAAATACTTTTCATCAAAAAATACTTATTCAGGTATATATTAAAGCAAGTTTTGAATGAAATAAATCGATATTAAATTTTTTATTTAAAAAATTTGAAAAGGGGAATAATCGATCTTTCTCATTGGAACCTCCCTGTACAGTTGCAAGCATTTTAAAACTTTTATTCTCAGCCGCTGGTCAATCGCTCTTAAGAGACATTTTAGAATCAAAAATTATATGTTAACTAATTGTAATTGATTATCTCTCGGTAATCAATTAAAATTAATTATTAAATTAATTTGAAGTTTTAAATGTTAAGTTGGTGGTCTCCGTCGTCGAGGGGTAAGACTCTTGACTAGCAATCTGACGGTAACGGATTAAAATCATCGACCGACGTGGTCGAGTGGTAAGACACTTGACTCCCATTCGGAAGGTCGCGGGTTCGAACCCGGCGTGCGCAAATAAATTTTATTTGATTAATTTGTGTTATTTCACAATTAATTAATAAAAATAATATATGTTATATTTGCGGCACGTTCCAGAGTGGAAGATACTCTCAGTATCGCCCTGGTGTAAGACCACCGATCAGAATTGATACGTTGCTTAATAATGGCTTTAGCCGTGTTTAGTGACTAGATCTGAATAGCCAGGTACTTTCCCACCTTCTTCCCCATCTCCTTCCCTTCCCCACTTACCTTCAGCCTCACAACATACTCCAATTGGGGATGCCATAGTCTCACTGGCTCCAGAAGGCAGCAGTTGGGACTCTTGTGAGGTATCTCTATAAAAAAAAAATTTGCATGTGCAAAAAATTTTTATTTGATTAATTTTTGTTATTCTACAATAATTAATGAATTTAAAATGTTCATATGTTCCAGAGTGGAATATATTGTCAGTATCGCCCTGGTGTAAGATCACCATTCAGAAATGAAAAATGGCTTGAAACGGCTTTAGCCATGTTTGGTGACCAAATCTGATTAGCCAGGTACTTCCCCACATTCCTCTTCTCCATTTTCCTTCCCCATTACCTTCAGCCTCACAACATACCCCAATCGGGGATGCTGTAGTCACACTGGCTCCAGATGAGAGCAGTTGGGACTCTTGTGCGGTATTCATTTAAAAAAAATAAGGCATGACTAGATTCTGTTTATTTGTGGTTTCAGGTATCAGCTCTCCCGGCACATGAAGTCTCACTCGGAGGAGAGGCCACACAAGTGCTCCGTGTGCGAGAGAGGATTCAAGACTCTGGCTTCTCTCCAGAACCACGTTAATACGCATACCGGCACCAAACCTCACCACTGCCGCTTTTGTGAGAACGCCTTCACCACCTCAGGTTAGTGAACTTTTCAAATTTTAGGCATGTTCTGCCAGAAGGTCAAAAAATTTCCGCTTAGCAATAAAATCCAGATAAATGGAATATTTCTGAATGTATCCGAAAACTAGCTCTATAAATCTATCAAGCTCCATTTAAGGCTCCAATGACTAAAGGTAGCGACAGACTCGCAGCTCACATCAAAAAGATACTTATAACACAATAGCGCTCGCCATACAATCCCATAGAGACCCGCCACACGTAAAAAGATGATGTGCTGTGATCGCGGTTTGAATCTTCGCTAATCGGCGTTATTTTTTTGTGACCGCTACGATCGCGATATCAGAAATGTTATGCGTAAACAGGAGAGGCGTTCATTTTGAATACACGGAGCATGCACGGAGCTGTCAAGTTGACATATCCAGTACAAAGAAATGATATTCTCTCGATTGCTTCCGATTTCAACTGAGCCCCATCTCCTGCCGTTGGAAGAAATATTTTATAACGTAGTGTGTCGGTAGGAAAGATACTTTATAACGCAGTATCTCTTGATGTGAGCTTCGCGTATGTCGCCCGCTTAAGATGGGCCGGACATGTGCACCGAATGGAAGGATGCCAGAGGACTACTCCGTGTTGCAGATTGGAAGACGGCGGCCGAGGACAGAGGGCGGTGGAGGCTCATGTTGAAGGAGGCCAAGGCAAGAAATGGGCTGTAGCGCCATTGAAGAATAAGTATCTGAAAACTAAAAACTGTTTTGGAAAAGTTTGAAATGCACTTTCTAATGTTAATATGGAGAGAAACTCGCTGAGGGAACTGGTAGGACTATTAACGGGACACTGCCATCTCAGGAGACACATGCAGATATTGGGAGTGGAAAACACCAATATATGCAGAAAATGTGAAGAGGATGAAGAGACTCCAATTCACCTATGGTGCCAATGTCCTGCCCTGGTGGGAACTAGGCTCAGATACCTGGGGAGACATACAGTAGAACCAGAAGACATAGCCACATATCTAAGAGGCGGCTAGCGGTGGCAAAATGATGAATTCCCAGAGCCGCTTATTATTAAAGGCAAAACAATTAAATTATCGTTATTTAACGGGTAAAATTTGTTTTAAACACAGTGTAGTTCTTGCAGGTGGCCGATGTGTGCGAGCGTGTACAACAAGAGACCTGATCTGTATCAATTCTCATTTTTGAATGATTTATTAACGAAATTAGTTTTCATACAGGGAATACTTAAATACATCATTTATTTTCATAAACATATATTGGATTTTCAATCTGGGTGTTGTGTGATATCAATCGTATAATTTTTTTATGAAATATAGAGGAAATGAATTAAAGATTTAATTATAAATACGTTACAGTTTCTTCGCTGGTATTATAATGCGAACACGTGTGAGCTACTGTGATTCAACATCCAAAATATTGCGACATATAACAGTTGAGTTCAGATGGAAAAGTGTAAATCAACCAAACTAAAATAATATTCAATTGCGTACTGCTCTTCGACCTTTTGGTGCTAAAAATTACTATACCGGACTTGTTAGCTGCAGTTCCTTGGCGATAAAATGAAATATGATATGTTTGTTTACGATATTTATACACGTAAATATAATGTTATTTTTGTCCCTTTCTGTTCAAAATAAAATATATGGAAAAGAAATGAGACATACTATCGGCTTATCTTCTATATAAGCAATCCTTTTAAAACTACAGTATGTTAAAGGATTTATTTAGCTAACTAGCGCATTAGAATGGGCAAAAATAACTAATTAATAATTATTGTATTTTAAAGAAGAAATATAATACTCGACAGCCTCCGTGGTCGAGAGGTTAGTGTCTTGACTAGCAATACGGTGGGCTCGAGTTCATATTCTAACGTGCACGAGTAAATTTATTTGATTTATTTGTGTTATTTTCACAAATTAATTTAAACGTAAAAAATAATGTGTATTATATTTGCGGCATGTTCCAGAGTAGAGGATACTCTCAGTATCGCCCTGGCGTAATACTACCATTCAGAATTGAAAAGTTATATGAAATGACTTTAGCCGTGTTAGGAGATCAGATCTGAATAGTTCCCCATCTCCTTCCCCTCCCCACTGCCTTCAGTCTCACAACGGTTCTATTAACATAAAAAAGAAATCTTTTCATTTTATTTTTGTTATAAATTAACTCCTTAAATTAACTTGAGGAAAATATTTTTCCCATAGACCCTACGTCATTTCTGGGGATGCTGTGTGAAGAGTTTTTCGAGAAGAGGAAGGAGTGAATATGGGTTGTGAAGAGATCATGTTGTAGAAGAGAGGAAACACGGAAGCCGGCAAATCGTTCCACAGCCGAGCTGTTGAACTTAAGAACGATCCGTAGAAACGACCCGTTGTCATGCGACACGAATGTCAACCGTGTACAAATATTGGGCGTGCGTTTGGCATTTTTCCCAATTATACAACGATACCAAAAGGATCATAGATGCTAGATCCTCGGATCATCTTCCACTGAGAAGTAGAACACAGACAGTGTAGATGATGGACACTGCAACGCTGTCCGAAACGTCGGCTAAAGAAGGAGGTAGCACAACACGGCATAACACCCCAAAAACAAACAACGAAAACACAGACATCGTTCACGAATGAGTCGTAAGAACGACCCGTTCTCACGTGAAAGATGCTGTCTGCAAAAGTTGGGTGCGCGTTTGGTGTAAATTTTAAAAGAATTAAAAATAATATACGAGTATATCATACTGGTATTTGCGGCACTTTCCGGAGTGGAAGACACTATCAATATCACCCCGGTGTAAGACCACCATTCAGAATTAAAATGTTGCTTGAAATGTCTTTAGCTGTGTTTTTTCCTGGCCATTCAGATCAGAATGGCCAGGTAATTCCCCAGCTTCCTCTTCCCCATCTTCTTCCCCTCATCACTACCTTCAGCCTCCAACACACCCCATATAGCCTCACTGGCTCAAGACGGTTGGGAGGAATTGGGATTGTTTGGCGGTATTCACAATTAAAAAATGTTTTAATTTTTTTTTTACTTTCACTTCACACAGAAGGCCCGGAGGAAAATAGTTTTCCCTCAGAGCCTATGTCATCTCTGGGGTGTGTGTGAATGGTTTTTAGAGGAGAAGGTGTGAATATGGGTCTTGAAGTGATTCATGTTGTAGAAGGGAAGAAACACAGAAGTCGGCAAATCGACGGCCGGCGTAGTCCAATAATAAGGCTCTGGACTCTCAATCTGAAGGTCGCGGGTTCACCCGGCGTGCGCTAATAAATTTTATTTCATTAATTTGTGTTATTTTACAATTAATAAATTAAAAATAATATACCTATAGTATATTTGCGGCATGTTCCAGAGTGGAAGATACTCTCAGTATCGCCCTGGTGTAAAACCACCATTCATAATTAAAACGTTGCTTGAAATGTAGCCGTATTTGGTGACCAGATCTGAATACCCAGGTACTTCCCCACCTCCCTCTTCCCTCTTCCCCATTTCCTTAACCTTCCCACTACCTTCAGCCTCACAACATAGCCAATTGGGGATGCCATAGTCTCAGTTGGGACTCTCATGCGGTATTCATATAAAAAATCGTTCCACAGCCACAAATGCGAATGAAATATCGTTCGTTCCGAACCCAAGAACGTGCCGTAGAAAGGACCCATTCTCATGCGACACGAATGACAACTGCGTACAAATTTTGGGCGTGCGTTTGGCGTGTTTCCCAATTATGCAACGGTGTCGAAGGGACATACGCTAGTTTCTCGGATCATCTTCCATTTAAATACCGAATGAATACGGACAGCATTCCCACATGACGCCTGTGCTCTAAAGATTTCAATCCAGTTGTAATTGGGGAAGCTATTAAACTGATCGCCCGTTTCTGCTTAGGGTTAAAGATTTTTTTAAGTATTTTAGGGCTCTAGACCAGAGGTGGCTGTCATATTCAACGGTGGGGCGCACTTGTGATTTCTACAGGATCATCACCAGGGATTTCTACAGGTCAAGGATATCCCCGATATACATATGTATATAAAACGTACCCATATATCACATCATTTTCATAAGTCAATTTTTATTGTTAACAACATACTCAACTTCTCGCATGCTAAAACCGGGAAGCGGTTTAAAAACAAGTGTGATGAAGTAATTTTTCCCTTGAGTACGACACTGTAATAGCCCCAGCGTGGCCGCCTACTACACATATCCAATGACAACCCTGGTGAACTTTATTAAAGGGACTGGGTTGTTATTAAAGGATTGAGGTAAAATGGGAGATAGCACAATAGGCCTATGGCCTAAGTGCCCATCAAAAATGCTTGTAAACCGTCTCCGCCTTTAAAAAAAAAAATGTTAATATAATTTTTTAAATAAAGCGTATTTCATCACCTTTCCAAAACAGTTTTCATTTTTCGTATACATTCAGAAATATTCCATTAGGATTTAATTGCAAAATGCAAATATTTCGACCCTCTGAAAAAATACGGCCGAGGCCTAAGGGGTCAAATAGAAATGCAATATTTAGAAGAAAAATGATAGCTAACTCATAATTAGAATATCAATTTGATTGCTAGGCTCAGTGTACAGTGCCTAATGATGTGTATACAGTTCCCTTGAGGTGATTTCTCACAAAAAACGGAGCTCTATAAATTATCCAATTATTATATTTGTTGACAGGTGAACTGGTCAGACACGTGCGCTATAAACACACCCACGAAAAGCCGCACAAGTGTCACGAATGTGATTACGCGTCTGTGGAGCTCTCCAAGCTGCAGCGGCACGTTCGCTGCCACACGGGAGAGCGCCCCTACCAGGTACCCATATTTGTCATTTGTCATCTTTAGTGATGCTGTGTGGACAGTTTTTTAAGGATAAGAGGAAGGTTTAGGAATCTGGTGGCGAACGTATATCCATCCATCCTACTGCGGAGCAAGGTGATGGATAGAGTGTCCGGCTGGAGAGGTCAAAAGGTCTCCCGATTCGGTCTACCACGCAACTGGTGGGCAGATCCGTCCACCGCCAAGACCCGGACAAACCTCATCCCGTGCAATCGGGCACCCCCTCTAAGTCACCAAACATAGCGAACCACTTGGGGTGACCTAGGAGTGACCCTTGGAGTGTCCAATAAATGGTTCCCGGAGCGGCGGTACCCATACCCGCCTCCCAAATTGAGAACTCACTCGGTACAAGCGCTACAGCGTACTAAACCCTTCCAAGCTACGCCAGTTACACTCTGAGCTCTTTGCTAAGTAGCTGTAGTGTTTGTGAATATGTACGTAGTTTCAACGTCTCACTACAGATGTCGTTAGTATGGGTAGTTATACATCATTTTAGTGTGTGTCAACAGAGGTGAGTAAAGTTGAACTATATGAGAGAGTTATACTATATTCGGGTTTAGTAGGGATGTCGAAAGTGGAAAAAAATATCGACATATCGATGTATCGATATATATTAAAATATCAATTTCGTTGATATATCGAGGAAAAAATATTGATCTATCGATATATCGGTCAAATGTTCAGATTGTACATTTTTAAAATAAAAGTGTATATGTATACACAATGTACATTATTTTAAAGGCGCCTCTACCCCCCGAAATTGAAAAAATATCGTTTTTGATACAATTTTCGATATTGAATATTTTGTATCGATATATCGATACACCGGTATAAAATATTTCGGCTAAAAATATCAATATATTTCATTAAAAATTTCGATATATCGATTTATCGATACTTTTTCAAAAAGCCTAGGGTTTAGTACCCGAACGAGCTATCTGTAATCCGGACTTCTTTAGGACCCAGATCAATAATTCCTTTTCTACAGCCCATACCTTAATCCACCTCACAATGCTGTCCAACCGGATGCCAATATAGTTTTTCTGTCTGTACAGACGGGGGCGCTCTTGTGATACGTCACATGAGAAATAAAAAAAAAAAAATTGTGTTACGATTTTTTTGCTAATGAAACATGTCTTTTTCAGTGTGAACACTGCACGTACGCCTCTCCCGACACGTTCAAACTGAAGCGCCACATGAGAACGCATACCCACGAGAAACCGTACGAATGTGATTACTGCAACACGCGATTCACACAGTCCAACTCCCTGAAGGCGCATAAACTGATTCACAATGGTAAGTTTTATTTTACGACTAACCTCACCCAATAAACCCGGGCACCCCTGCTATGTCGCCAAACTTAGCTTGCCACTTGGGGTAACCTATGACAGAGGTGTTGGTTATCCAATAAATGGTTGTATTCTAATTCTTGAGTTTTGGGACACCCTGTATACAAGAGTATATCTGCGATTGTCAGAAGTTTCATTTTTTTTTTTATAAAGGAGTTTATTTTCAATTTGGGAGGCGGGAATGGGTACCGCCGCCCCGGGAACCATTTATTTGTATAACCAGCACCTGTGCCATAGGTCACCCCAAGTTGTTCGCTACTTTTGGTGACTTAGCAGGGGTGCCCGGGTTCATGGGGTAAGGTTTATCTAGGTCTTGGCGACGGATGATCTAGACACACTGAACCCCAGATTCCTACCCAACCCTCATACCTTTTTCCTTCCCAGAACTTCCTCTCCTTCCTTTCCTTAAAAATACCCTCCACACAGCATCCCCAAAGATGACATAGGCTCTGAGGGAAATTATTTTCCTGCCTCCTGTGTGGACCTAATGTAAAAAAAAAATATATATATATATATAGCTATATATATATATAAATTCAGTTTTTTCAATTGATTTTTCTTTATTTTAGTTGGCAACAAGGAAATATACCCTTGCCAAATGTGTCCCACCACCTGTGGAAGAAAAACTGACCTGCGCATACACATCAGGAAACTGCACACTTCCGATATTCCGCTTAAGTGCAAGTGGTGCCCAATGTCCTGCCGTGACCGATACAACTATAAAGTACACATCCAGGTATTTCATTTTGTGTACAAATGCATTTTTAACCTCTTGAAAGCCAGCATAGAAATTTAACGAAAGAAATTTGACATTTCGTGCGAATCTAATATTTATAACATTTCTTTTGTGATATATATTACAGAAATTACATGAAAATAATATAGATAAAACGATCTTTCTGAGGCCCTAGCACGCTTGCTCTATAACGATCGATAGGATAACTATCGGTAACTTCTCATCGTTCCCTAGCATGACTACAGATCGCCAACGAATAAGTGACAGTTCACAATGACTAAGTGTCCTTAAAATATACGACATCTGTTTATTTGTACGTTAGCGATGTGCAGTAGTCCTAGGGAACGATGAGAAGTTACCGATAGTTATCCTATCGATCGTTATAGAGCGAGCCTGCTAGGGCCTCTGATAATACCTGAAATCTATTCTCTCCACAATGAATTTATATCATAAACAATGAAAGAATATAGAGTTTCTAAACCAACTCCGTCCATATTTTGACGCGGAGGCCATTTTGTCGGCCATCTTTCATGCCCGCGGCATCATAGACAATTAAATAAAATTATTCCGAGAGGCTAGACGCTATGCACTATTTCGTTACGTCAAGAACGAGAATGGCCCAAGCGATTCTGACCTTGTTCTTGATACAATTTATTTATACGTAAGGGACAAAATCGATGGTAGACCGAAGTACGTACGACCAATGACATGTTAATAAGTAAAAAAAAAACACTAATCATCACTTCATTTCTTATCAGAACTAACTAACTAACTAACCATCACGCCGTTTCCCCGCAGGGGTAGGCAGAGAGGACGGACCGCCAAACAACTTGGTCTTGGCACACGCTCCTTGCCTCATTCACATTCATACATCTTCTCATACATACTCTTCTATTATTCTGACTCTTGACATGGCCCGACTCAATTATCTGATTTACTTGATCGTGCCACGTCTTCCTTGGGCGTCCTCGGCTTCTTCCGCCGTTCACATTCGCGTCATAAATTCTCTTTACACTCCTTTCTTCAGTGTAATGATATTATAACAGGTGAGCCAACGATGTGACGATTTAAAAAAAAAAATCAGAAAGCATTCAATAAATTGTCTTTTGTAAAATTTATTGATGAAAAGATCATTTCTAGCAACATAGATTTGTCTCTCCTGGGGTGCTAGCATGGTCGATCGATAAGAATCGGTAGGATAATTGTCGGTAACTTCTCATCGTTTCCTCGGACAACTGCAGATCGCAAACGAATAGGTGACAGTTTACAATGACTAAGTGTCCTTAATATATTCGATATCAACTGTCGTTTGTACGTTAGCGATCTGCAATTGTCCTAGGGAATGATAAGAAATTACCGACAATTATCCTACCGATCCTTATCGATCAAGAAAAGTCTTATAGTATGCGTACAGTTATGTTCGCATAGTATAAGAAGCTGGCCCTTTACAGGGCCCGCAAATACTGCGGATAGTACACAACTGCAAATCGCAAGTGTAACCCATGGTTGAATTTGGCATCCATCTCTGATCTGTAGCCCCAAATTACCCGATAAAAATCCTCGACCATGTGATACCGGTATTTCAATGGAAGATGCTGCGAGGAACTAGCGTCATTGATCCCCTCGGCACCGGTGCATAGTCGGGAAACACGCCAAACGCTCGCCCAACATATGTACACGGTTGACATTTGTCACATGAGAACTGGTCGTTTTTACGACTCGTTCTTGAGTTCAACAGCTCGGCTGTAGAACAATTTTGCCGGCCTCTGTGTTTCCTCCTTCCTACAACATGGGTCTCTTCAAGACCGAGGTTCACTCCTTCCTTTCCACAAAAAGACCCTCCAAAGATGATAGTGGTGTTAATGTAAAAAAAAATCTTTTTTTAACATGCAACATTTGTATTACAGATTCATAAGGGGGAGAAGTGTTTCAAATGTGACATGTGTCCATACGCCTCCATCTCACAGCGCCATCTCTACTCTCACATGCTCATCCACACTGACCAGAAACCTTTTCTGTGCGAAAAGTGTGATCAGACATTTAGGTGACTATGTATTGTTGTATCTTAGTTTTTATTGTTCCAATCACTCTAAGGCCCGGTATATCAGCCAGTCCGTATTCTTGCTATGGAAGACATTTCTCGCTCTAATTTAAGCATGCTAAATCTACCGCTTAAGTTTCGGTAAGCCGCAGAATAGTTCCTTTTTTAGACGCCGAGGCGCTAGCAGTCAGATGCCAAATCTGACATTTGCATAAATATTATTTGAATACTTCTCACCGAAATTTACGTAATTTGCCTAATTTTACAAGTTTGTACTATTATATTCATCGAATGATGAGGAATGGCGATGTTATTAATTGATAATCATTCAAAAATATTTTGATAAAGGATTTTAAAAGTTTCAAGACAGTTTGTTTTCAGCGGTTAATTTAATTAAGAGTGCATTGACTCTAGCAAAACAAATACTAATTTAAATTAGTGTACAGGACCATGCTGATTGAAGTGGCGAACTTTATCAAAAATTAACTCGTAAATTAAATCTGCCTAAAAATAAACTGTCGACGTTTTTGAAAGATCGCGATCATAATATTGCGATTTCCCGGTGCGTAGAGATGACGGAAGATAGCATAGACAGTAGATTTGTTTATCAAGGAAAAAAGTTACACATTCCTCTATTAACTTGTTGAAGGCCAGCATACAAAAAATATATTTTTTCAATACGATGTAAAATATTTGACAGTTCTCATCTTTCTTACGAATTCAACTTTTATAACATTTCTTTTGTGATATGATACAAAAATTACATCAAAATAATGTAGATAAAATGAACTTCCTAATAATCACTCAAATCTATGCTAACCACAATGGATTTATATAAAAAACAATGAATAAATATTGACGACCGTCCGTGGTCGAGTGGTAAGACACTTGACTCCCAATCGGAAGGTCGCAGGTTCGAACCCGGCGTGCGCAAATAAATTTTGTTTGATTAATTTGTGTTATTTCACAATTAATTAATAAAAATAATATATACTATACTTGCGGCACGTTCCAGAGTGGAAGATACCGTCAGTATAGCCCTGGTGTAAGACCACCATTCAGAATTGAAACATTGCTTAATAATGGCTTTAGCCGTGTTTAGTGACCAGATCTGAATAGCCAGGTACTTTCCTACCTTCCTCTTCCCTATCTCCTTCCCTTCCCCACTTTCCTTCAGCCTCACAACATACCCTAATTGGGGATGCCATAGTCTCACTGGCTCCAGACGGGAGCAGTTGGGACTCTTGTGAGGTATTCACTATAAAAAAAAAAGGCTTCAAATATGACAGCGTTCATATTATCAAGCGACAACCATTTTGTCCACCATCTTTGGTGCCCGGCGAGTCATTAGCAATTAATATGAATTATTCGGAGTGGCTAAATGCTATCCAGTAATTCGTAATAACAAGAACGAGAATGGCCCAAGTGATTCTGACCTTGTTCTTCATACAATTTCTTTATACATAAGGGGCAAAATCGCTTCAATCATCCGGACCCGCCGGGGGGACTGCGGCCTACAAGAGGTTAAATTCATAAACAATACACGTAATATTGGTGACATCTCGGCTTTCTACCTATATACGGATTATGTTCCAAGCTGTGCTAAGCTCCACATTCCAACCAATCCGAAACTTAAATAGACTGATATACCGGGCCAAAATCAGGCATACCAAACCTCCGGCCCGAAAAGTTTTTAGCTTTCTATGTTTTGGATTTTGGTATTCATACAAAAAAAAAAAATATAAATGTGATAATAAATTTATCACATTTATATTATATTAGCTGACCTGGCATGCGTTGAAATGCAACTTAAATATAGAAACTGTTTCTCACCGCGTGTCCTTTACCATTCGTCCCCGTTCCCCATCCGCCTCCTCTTTCCCTCCCACGTTCCAATTTTACCTTCCCCCTCCCTTCTCTCGCTGTCCCCTTTCACCTTTTCCGCCTTCCCCTCTCTCTAGTCCCCCCTTCATCGTCCCGCCTCCTAAATTCCCCTTCGCCCCTCCCTGATTCCCCTCCCCCTCTCGCCCTTTTTCCCTGTCGCTAAACTCCATAAAATACACCCATTTTTCAAAACAACTCGCGTTTGACCTATTTAAAAAATTTTATGCAAATATCATAACGCCAGAGCTCGTTATTCTGCTATTCCAGACTGAGACAAATCCAACAAATCAAAGATCATAAAAATTGATCCAACCGTTCTTGAGTTATAAATGGTGGAACTAACCCGACTTTGTTTTATATATTAAAATTTTGTGAAATTACTAATTTTCTTGTTATTATGTAAATCTCGGACTCTCGATGGGGGATTTGATTTATTGCTTGAAAAGTGCCAGGCTCATCTCTACACTAGTAATTTATTTACGCAATCAATTACGAATAAGATCGAATGCAACTGACCTGATTTTAATATGTGGAGGGTGAGTGCAAAGGACACAAGTAGATGCATTTATAACAATTTATGCCTTCTAGCATTGAAGGTCATGGTTTCACAATAATAGCATTTTTGGACACGGAATTAACGTTAAAAATTAATGGTAATATCCGCCATTTACCTGTGGATATTTCTACATTGTCCACCTAAGCTCAATAATATCTTTTTTGGCCCACCAAACGATTTGGGTTGGGCTCCCCTGCTCTAGATGCTTCTTTCGTATAAACGAGAAGTTTGGGCATTTCTGTGTTGTTCCCAACTTTTTGACAGATCAATCTGAGCCTTCGATCAGCTAAGTGATTTGTTTGGTAACACTCAATTCGCACGTTGGTTGGAGAGTTGTGTTGGGAAGAGCGAATTTGTGCATTTGAGGAGTGTTGAGCCAAAATATCGGCTCAACAGTTGATCAGTAGGATTGGGAACAACGGCAGTAAATAATAATTTTTTTAGGTATCTCTTGAAATATAAAAAAAGATTTTAACCATTGAAGTTTGAGTATGCATTTGATAATAATGATAGTTTTTTTTTAAATTTGAATACCACACAACTGCATCCAACCGTCTGGAACTAGTGAGACTATGGCATCCACAATTAAGATATGTTGTGAGGCGAAAGGTAGAGCGGACGGGAAGGAGATGGGGATTTATCTGGTCACCAAACACGGCTAAAATAAATTTAAAATTTCAAAAATTCAACATTTTATTTTTAAATAGTGGTTTTACACCAGGGCGATACTGAGAGTATCTTTCACTCTGGAACGTGTCAAAAATAAATTTTATATTATTTAATTGAATAAATTGTGAAATTACGCAATTTAATCAAATAAAATTTATTTGCGTTTGCCGGGATTTGGTCCCGCGACCTCCGGATTGCTAGTTCAGAGTTTTTACCTCCCGACCGTGGAGGCTGTCAATCATTGCAATTTAGTTAATTTATAGAGTATTTGCAGGCAAAAGCAGTTACTCAAGCGACACCAGAATCTGTATCACAATCCGAGCTACGTCCCGCCCAGTCCCAAGGAGAAGAGCCACGAGTGCCAGGAGTGCGGGCATCAATTCCGGTACAAGGGCAACCTCATCCGCCACATGGCAATGCACGATCCCGACTCGGCAGAGCACCAGAACAGACGTGTGCTTAAACTCGCTCGCCAGAAGAAGAGACAAGTCATTGACGGACAATCGGTCGGTTTAACGCATTCAATTGTTAACAATTAATCTTACTTTAAAGTATTTTAATCTCTAGTATGTCTGCTGACATCTGGTCACATGATGGCCGTGTACAATGAATATCAAAACATTTCGAGAGGCTAGAGTGCTGAAATAAAATGCAACGTCTTGAACGATATTGCCGCATGCGATTCTGACCTTGTCCTTGTACAGTTTCTTTATACATAAGGGTTAAAATCGCATTTATGTAAAAAAAAAAATATATATATATAACAACTGGTTAAACCGTCAAGCCTAAACAGTATTTTGTTATAGGTCCAAAATATTGCCGTTATGGAATAAAATCCAAATAAATGGAATATTTCTGAATGTATCCGAAAACTAAAAACAATTTTCGAAAAGTGATGAAATACGTTTTAAAATTTTACAATTTAAAATAAACATAATTTTTGAAATATAATATTTTTCAATGCAAACTTGGGTTTTTTCTAATTAAAATTACTGATAATAAAAAAAATATTAAAAATGTACATAATTTATTAGGCAAATGTATTATGAATGTTGTCTTCAATTCACTTTTTTGTCGTTTCATGTAAAAATAATAAATAAAAAATTCTAAAAGTTTCGTAATTTTTTTTTCAAATTGCGATCGGAAACTTTGGATTCGTTAAGATGTACATTTTAATTATTTTGCGGTTCTTTTAGATTTGAATATAAAGCGTGATATTTCCCTTTCTAACATTGTTTAGATCATATTTCTAACCTTGATAGTAAGGGAGACACATCGATTTCTATGAGACCTAAATTAATTGTTTTGAAAATCTAACATGTAGACCTGACAGGTCAACCTCTTGAATGCCGGATGACATTTGCCCACATTTCTTTGATCACATTTCTAACCATGATAGTAAGGGGGACACATTGATTTCTACGAGACCTAAATTAATTGTTCCGAAAATCTAACATCTAACACCGAAAATCATCCGGCAAGTCGACAGGTCAACATGCCGGATGACATTTGTCCACAATGTGTCCCATAGAAAATTAATTACATAGTATTCCGAGAATCTACATTACTGAAATTAAAAGCAATGTCTGGAATGATATTGGCGCAAGCATATCTGACCTTGTCCTTGTGCAGTTTCTTTATGCATAAGGATTAAAATCGCATTTAAGCATTTAACTTCTCATATTTGATAATCATCAAATCGACAACCACTGCCTTTTTGATTTTTTGACACGATCCCTGTGAAACATTTTGTTTTGAAGAGTTTCATTTCAGAAATACATCTGTTACTTAAGACGACACAATACCCTAAAATATACTCAGAATCTCAACGACGTAAGCGAAGAAGGCGTGTAATTTGCGATTGCGACCCCGGTGTACTGGATGGACATACTGTCGAATTAATTGCCCTAACAAATTATGTCGTAAAATTTATGCTCAATGGAAATTTCCAATTATCAATGAATAACAAAAACTTCTAAGTACACTTGGTATGTCTGTAGTTTAGAGAGACCCTGACTCTCGAATACCTCGGAGCTCGATGCTTGCGACTAAGAGATAAACGTGGGGGAAAGGATAACGCGCATTTATCATAAAATCATAAATTTTACGACAGCACGCCCGTTGGACGGTTAAAAAGAAAATTTGTAAAAATTGTTACAATGCTCAAGAAATATAAAAAAAACCTGTGAAACATGTCTACATAAATCAACTTGTGATCATAAATGCTGAAATACAAATAATTTTAGAGAAGTTACGGCCGCTGTTCCCAATCCTACTAATCAATTACTAAGCCAAAATTTTGCCTTAGTATTTGATTAGTGCACAACTACGCTTTTTCCAACACACAAGTATCGCTTAAGCATATATCTTAACCTAAGGAAGCCGGACTAGTGGATTAAACTCGTTCCGGCCGCCTCAGTTTTGGACTAGTTCTTAAAAGTGTCAACAGAGTAGAAAAAATACCGCGAACACAATGTATGGTCGATGAAATATCACTTTGACAGAAGACACAGTTTTGCGCTCATTTCACTTCTGTTGTATTGCGTTCATCAATTATCATTTTAATTAATATGGATTGAGAAGTTCGGATGCGTGCGGAGCAGAGACGAAAAACGGTTAATTTATGCGAAAAACTATGTCGTTTTCGAATATTCGCCAAGCCAAGTGTCAAAGTCCAGTACCTACAGTCAAGCTGACACTTTATTTTATATACGTTTGTTTAAAAAAATATAAAATGTCAGTTTATGGATAAAAATATTTGAAATAAATTACGTGTATTAATAATAAATCCAGCAATTAACTGTATAATATTAATTTAACTTCGAAAGTTCTTACTTTGATGTCATTTTATTGTCTATGAAAGTGGGCGAGGCCAGATAACATAAGATGTTTGGGGACAACATAAATCGAGCGCTACCCTACAAAATGCTTGGCTGATAGCGGCCTCAGATGAATCGATGTAAAAGTTAGAAACAGCGGCCGTTAGTGTAAAGTCATCACATAAGATGTTTTATGTTGCTCAGTTTAGTATATGTTCACAGGTGGAAATGGTGGCCAGTTCCTGCCCGGAGTCCGAGAAAGAGGATATGGATGAGATGGAGGGAACCTCCAATGACAAGGAACAATACGTTGTTTTGGAAGTCATCCAGCTGCAAAGAGAAAATGCTAATGATACCAAACCACATAACATGCAAGAAATAGACGACAAAGGTAAGTTGAGTAGATAAGTTTTCTATTATTAGCCCCACACAGGAGGCTCTGAAGAAAATAATTCCCCTTATGGCCTGTCCCATCTTTGAAGATTGTACTGCACGCTCACGCCAGTGACATCGACTGTAAAATGTCGGCTTTTTCTTCAGGTTACCTTGGATAAGGATTTGCAAAATGAGACACAGACTTCGTGAATGTCATAGGACAACTAACTGATTAAGCCATTTGCATCTCTATTTATTGGCAACAAGCATACAGTATTTGCGTACGCTAATAGGGACCCTGGATGAAGCAATACATGCGTTATGGTGCTGAACATTAATTAATAAGGTCCCACGGATTGTTGTGGAAGTAATTTAACCTTGCAAACATAATATGTACAAGCATGTGTACGGTGAAAATAATATTAACAAACTGAATCATTGTAGAAAATATGGTAGTACATCCATCTGCTGTCCGATATAGGGATGCTGTTGGATAATCTTTTTGAAGAAAGGAAAGAGTTAACATGTTGTAGGAGGAAGGAAACACAGAGGCCGGCAAATCGTTCCACAGCCGAGTTGTACATGGTTGACATTGTCTCTTGCGTTTGGAGTGTTTCCCGACTGCATCAGTGCCGAAAGGATCAATGAGGCTAATTCCTAGGATCATCTTACATTGTAATACTGGTAGAACAAGGACAGCATTCCTATCCTATATCATTCCTATCTACAGCTCTAAAGATTGCAATTCGTTTGTTAACCTCTCGCAGGCCGCAGTCCCCCCGGCGGGTCCGGATTTTTGAAGCGATTTTGTCCCTTATGTATAAAGAAATTGTATGAATAACAAGGTCAGAATAGCTTGCCCATTCTCGTTCTTGACGTAACGAAATACTGGATAGCTTCTAGCCACTCCGAATAAATCAAATTAATTCCCAATGACGCGCCGGGCATCAAAGATGGCGGACAAAATGGCTGCCGCTTGAAAATATAAACGGAGTCTATATTTTTTCATTGTTTTTGATATAAATCCATTGTGGAAAGCATAGATTTGAGTGATTATTAGGAAGTTCTTTTTATCTACATTATTTTGATGTAATTTTTGTAATATATCACAAAAGAAATGTTATAAAAATTGAGTTCGTAAGAAAGGTGAGAACTGTCAAATATTTTACGTCGTATTGAAAAAAAATATTTTTCCTATGCTAGCTTTCAACAAGTTAAGAGGAGAATCTATCAAACGGACTGCCTGTTTCTGTGCAGTCGATAGATTTTTTAATAATATTTTTTGGGGGCTAGTAATTTCTCAAAGAAAGATGTACTGCTATATTTTGCAATTTCAGTAACCCTTGGCTAAGGTGTCCCAAGAAGAATGTTCAAAGAAGATTCCAGCAGATACCTGGATCCTGGATAGAGTAAAGGAATCAGTTCACTTCTGCACCAAAGTGATGAGCAACGGAGGATCATGCACGGTAAGTATTCTTCATCTGAGTCTTTTGGCTTCCAGCTTTGGACGTGGATATCCTTTAATTTTCCAGTTTTACCAATCATTGTCGCCTCTCGTTCTAGCCACATGCTTTTGGGGTTGCCATAAGTGACTAGTGTATCGTCTAGTTGGGAGCAAATATATCAAACTCCCAAAATATGGAGGTTTTTTTATTAAAATTCGTCATATTTGCTTGAGAGCAAGAAATATGTTGATCTGAATGGTCGAATAGGGTGACAAAAATGTGAACGATACAAAAAAGACAAAGGACACGCGGTAGATAGCTAAAAATAAATTTTATTTTTTTTTATTTTTGTGTATTCACATCGTGCATAATAAAAAATATGACGTTTGAATATGTGTGATTTTCATCATATAATTTTTGTATCGAGTAATTTAAGCTTGTGTAATTTAAACTCTTGTAATTTTTGTATGAATTTAATAGTAATTATTGTAGCATGTGTAATTTTAACATGTGTAATTTTAATCCATGTAATTTTAGCATGTGTAATTTTAGCATTGTAATTTTAGTGCATGTAATTTTAACAAATGTAATTTTAGTATTTTAGCATGTCGACCTAAGAGTATGGATATTAGAGAGACGGCATGTGAAGTGTGCCCGCGCGCTCCAAGTGTGCCTTTTCGAGAATTTTACCCAAACGGCTTACATTGGCTGCTGGTTTTTGGTCGTTTAATACGTTCCGACAGCAGCCATTTTACATGGTGACAGCCAATGTCAACCGTGTGGGTAGAATTCTCGAAAAGGCACACTTGGAGCGCGCGGGCACACTTCACATGCCGTCTCTCTAATATCAATACTCTTAGATGTCGACCCTTTGGAACAACAAGCTTTCATCTGTGGCGGTAGCGTCATGCGATAGTAGGATCTAAAGTAAGCTACTTTAGAGTTCATTATCGCATGACTTTACGATGTGTAGTTATAGGACTTATTCATTGCAAGCATTTGGTCAATATTTTATTGCAGGTGACCAGCGGTTCTAATCTTGCAACAGTACGGGTCCGACAGGGTGGCCTGCACCTATTTGCTGAACGGAGTGTATGCCTTCCCCAGCCAGGACTGCAAGGCGCATGCGTATACCAGGGTGGCTTGAGTGGTGGTGGATCTAGAGCGTCATGTGGCCACGCAACAGCTTTAGGGTTACTCATTCGGGGTCTTATCTGCATATGCAGTCAGTTTTAGTGCACACCGTATGACGGCCCGTCTGCATATGCAGACACAATGTTAAAATTTATTTCAAATTGTTTATTAAATTTTTATTATTTCAAATTATAAATTAAGAGTAAAAAATACCAGCAGGAAGCATAAAATTTGAAAAATTACAATATTTATGTATTTCCTCCAAGTATAATTTAATGTATATATTATTTTATTGAGAGGATATCAATCTTTTTCTCTTTAAGAAATGTTTGAGAAACTCTGGCCCGTGTTTTATTATAACTTATTTTGTTTTTTTTTTATATTTGCATTTTTATTATAAAAGAGTTATTATAAAAGAAATGGTTTCAAATAATGCAATATTTTGATTCACTTTTTTAAAAGTTTGAGAACATCTGGAGTTTGGTGTTCTGAATTATCTTCAGTTTTTGTTATTTTGGTTTTAAGTATGTAATTACAAAAAAAAATTATTTTATAAAATATTTAATATTCTATTTTAGAAATGTTTGAGAACCTCTGGGCCTATGTGTTGGATCATCTTAAATTTTTGTAATTTTTGTTTTATTTAATTACAGAAAATAGATCTACAAAAAATAAATGATTTTATATAATATTTCGTCTTTGCATATTGAATATGAACCATGTAAGAAAACTGTTTAAAAAAATAACAAAATGGAAAATAACAATTCTATTTATGGACAAAGTAGGAAAAATATATTCTGTTAATTATAAGAATATATTTATGGCACACATTAATTATTTTATGCCAGAAAATTGAATTTTAACGTGATTTTCCCACATGCTCCATTCTATACACAGTTTTCGTCATAATTTGAAATATGATATAATGTCAACATTTTTTATTTTAATTTATTGAAATTTGACAGCTAGGATCACAAAATGAGGTTAATATCATGTACATACCAAGGCAATTGAATTGTGTAGTGGTATGCAGAGGATATGACATTTTATTTTTTATTATGTACTATTTTGATTGTCCTCACATGTTTCGTTTCTTATATCCTTTATTTGATATTATTACATGGCTCATATTGTTGAAGATGGAGAAAAAAAAACAGAAAAACAACTGTATATTTAACTCATTTTCGTCAAAATCGTCAAGTTGTTCATATTAAATATGCAACGACAATTTTTAATGTTCTTTATTTTTTTTTTGTTTTATATTTTCATGTATACAGATACAGGGTCTAACAACATGTACCTGAGGGATTTTAACGAGTGATTCCTGAGTATATTTGGAGTAAAATATGGTGATGTCATTTTGCAGTCCGATGACATTTTTTTTCAATAAAAAACATTAAAAAAAAATTTATATCAGTCAATATAAATTATTATAACATTTTAATTAATGAAGATTATATTTGCAAATCTCTATCGAAAATCTGAAACAGAAAAAGATACAGATAAATCTGGGACTCTATTTAAAATATCTTTTTTTGATTTTTTTGTTTCAGATTTTCACGATCAATTAAATTAATTTGTATTACCTGGAGCGTCTAAAAAATATCTTAAAAATGGGCCTTTTTTATGACGAATTAACATTATCATCCCCTTAACACCCTGTATATTCGGAAATATACATTTTTGCTACGTGTCTTATCTAAACATAATCATCAATGACCGTAACAGATATTTTTCCACAGCTCTCTCCTTTACCCTTCTCAGCACGTTACCCAATCAAGTAGCTAATGTTGTCTTTATGGTGTAAAATCGGCAGAGTTTTTCGTATCCTGTATTAACCGTATTAATTTTATATAATTTTAAATAATACACATATTAAAAAAAAAGGCCTTTTTATTCAACACAGCAAAACATTGTTTTCATCCAATTTATACTAAAGTTATTGTTACAAAGTAATACTTACGTGGTGTGGCTATTAAATAAAGAGGCTGACGCTGCAAAAGAAGAAGTACGAACACACATGAAACTTGGAAAAACCGCTACTGAAACTTATAATTTATTGAAAGAAGTGTGTGTATGATAATGAATGTTTATCGCGTGAGCTTTTCAAGATGGCCGAGAAGACTTTTGAAGAAGATTTACGCCCGCGTCGTCCTCTCACGTCAAAAACTGGTTCGATTTGACCGTCAGTTAAGTATAAGTGCAATTGCTGAAACTGTAGGAATTGACAAAGAATGCGTATGACAAATTTTACTTAACAATTTTATCATGCAACATGGTGCCTAAAATTTTCACATTTGAACAAGAGCTCTTAAAATGTTTGTATATACTGACGCTTTATACTGCGTTATTTTCCGGATCTAGTATTGTGCGACTATTGTGATATCTGCATTAAAAGGAACATGATTTGAGTCTGTTGAAGCTGTGAAGAGAAAGCGGCACGCGTCCTGAAGGAGCTGACGGAAAGCACTGTTTCGAACAATTGAAGATTCGCACGGAGCGTTGTAGGGATAGAGGAGGGGTGTATATTGAAGGTGATGTAGGAACTGTAATTTGCACTTTTTAGCGATGCAAACATTCGCGACAGATTCTTATACTGGCAACCCTTCTGCGCAGACCCGAGTGCGCGGGACGCAACTCGGGTATTCCAGCATCGACGATCTAGCGATAAGCTGATTTTTAATTCTCCATCTCGTCAATTTAGTTCGCAGTAACTGTAATAACCCTGTAATGTTAAATAAATAACCAGCAATAATAAAAGTGCTTTATAATTTACAAACCCGTGAACTTATGCTAGGGACCGGCTCAGGTAAGTGCCGTAGAATCCATTCCCCTAAATTGGTGACCCGTCAAACACGTTTTATCAGCGCTAGAGCGATCGTCGAAGTTGGCGTCCTGGGACAAGCGGTAAGTCAACTCCTTCAACATTAGTTTTAATTTAACGTAAAATCATTCTTAGTGTAAATGTTCCCAGTAATTTTAAGATAAATACTATGACAGCATAATTTCTTTTTTGAACGTTTTTGTACACTCTATTTCAGTGAGAATGGTTGGCGCAGTGAGGCCTGTTACTGAAGCAGAGACATAACCTATCAATAATAAGTAAATATGTATGATATCAATATAAAATGTTTTACACCGTTTGTCTCGTAAGTAATAGCCACATCTTTTACATAAAGTGTTCAGCCGCTTTCTCAAGCCCCATGGCGTCGAAGAGACTGATATTTTGGATTCTTACTAAAAAGCATGGTTTGAATAGTATTCAACGACAAAGTCTACAAAGAGTAGCATTTTTTGTAGAAAAATCATGGGTATTGTCTATGGATCTGGGGATCAATGTGTCCGGCTGTCCGGGAATGACAGTGCAAGGCGTTGGGTCGATTGAGTCCAGCTGAGATTGAGAGACCTTGATCCAGCCCGGGAGACTTTTTGACCTCCACTTTTTTCTTTCTTTTAATTTATTTAAAAATATTTTTAAAAAACCTCATTAGTGTCCGACCGAACTTTCGGTTTCGGTTTCGGCCTAGTTTTGGCAAAAAAACGGGTTTCGGTTTAGTTTCGGTTTCGGCTGCCAACCAGCCGAAACTACGGCCGAAACCGAAACTGAATTCGGGAGGTTTCGTGCTGCGATCGGATATGCTCGGTGCACTGAGCTGCGAGCGACAAAATGTCATTTTGCTGCGTTAGCACTCATAGTCGTGTCAGGACAGTCAGGACTTGTTGATTTGCATACATCAAAGGACATCCTGCTCTGATTACTTCAACATTATTGAATCCCAGATTAAAAATTACATATTTGAATTCTGATGAAGTTGATAATTGTGCGCGGGCGTCGTTAGTGCAACAATGAGCAAAAGCTGTAATTCTGGAGACCCACAGCTATCTTATCTTGTTCATCTAGAATCGCGTTTTCTGAAAGAGGAGAAGGGCTATGGGATGCCCATGACTTTTAATGGAAGAAACTTCTAGTGTGGATAATGGTGATCGCACACAAGTTGAGCAAATTATTCAAGCCTACTTAACAGAGCCAAGGTTACAAGAAACGCAGATATTTATTCTTACTGGAATTCTAGTCCATTTCTGTCTTTGACAAAGGTTGCAGTGAAATTCTTGTCGGCTCCACCGACAGATGTTTCCAGTTAACAACTATTTAGTGCTGCTGGTCAAATTTATTAAAACCGGAGAAAAGATTTCTGTGGCAAAAATGTTGATAAAATTATTGTTTCTCACTTACAATATTAGATTGTTTAATTATGAATACTGATAATAATTAATTCATTAAAATTATTAATGATTGCAGCATATTGGAGATCTTCACAGTTTTTTTTAGTTTGAGTTCAATTCTGAATGGTGATCTTACACCAGGGCGATACTGAGAGTATCTTCCACTCGGAACGTGCCGCAAATATACTATATAATTTTTTTATATTAGATTTTATTTTTAATCAATTAATTGTGATACAACACAAATTAATCAAATGAAATTTATTTGCGCACGTCGGGTACGAACCCCTGACCTTCGGATTGTAAGTCTAGAGCCTTACCTCTAGACAACGCCGGCCGTATTATTAATAGTACAGCTATTTGGTTCGAAAAAAAGAGGTTACCTGGAAAGTTTTCCGGGAGTTTTGAAAATTGGTAATTTTTGGCTGTTTTCGAATTTCAAATTTGCCAACTCGTATCTTTGCCGGTCGGATAGCAAAATATTTTGGAGAAATATACGAAAAAAACGTAGTAAAAACGTACAAAATTATTGATTTTACCAAAAAAAAATTGTTTGTACGTTAATTGGAAATTTTCTCTAGTTTAATTTTGTACATACATATTTTTATCGTAAAATGAGTCGGAAAGGAGATATTGTCAAAAAAAATCTATTAGCTGCCATTTTTCCAATATGGCGGAGCGAGCGGCAAAGATACGATGTGGCAATGTTGAAATTCGAAAAGAGCACATCGACATCTATAAAATTACCGATTTTCAAAAACTCCCGGTAAACTTTCCAGGTAAAACTACCAAATAATTGGACTATAAGTATTATTTGTATAAAAAATATTTAGTTGTTGAACTCAGTAGATAGGTAATTTTTATTTTTATTTTATTGAATTTCATTAAAAAGAGTTCCTTACAAAATGACCAAAGTTTAGAAGAAATTATTTTGTTCTTAAGATGTAAGATATTATAAAGTATTTTTTGTTTAGTGTACCTAAACAAATTAGAAATTATTTTTTTTTGTACTTATTTTTTTATGTTATTCGTAAATAACGTTTAAAAAGAAATAACAGACCTACCATTTCTTATTTTAATATTATTTACCAAAGAGTTCATTTGAAATAAATATACCTAGAATAAGTAGTTATATGTATTTCAAATCAGTATACCTAAAATAAGTAGGTATATTTATTTCGAATCATTATTTCAAAAAGCACAAATAATTTATTTGAAATACCAAGAGACAATTTATGTTATGTTTATTATTAGTTCAAATATCCGGGATGGGATGTTTTTTTTTTTTTTTTTAATGTTTCTTTATTCTTTGAATAGTAAATATATAACAATTGTGGAATTTATGGCCGCCATACTAGGCACATGCCCGTGTTATGGTGGCCGATTTAATATAAGGTTTTAAAATAAAGGCTGACTGATTAAGATTGATTATTTTTTTTCCCATGATAACATGACCTTATATGGAAGTTCCGGTTTCGGTTTCGGTTTCGGCCGAAACTGAGATCAAAACCGAAATTCGGTTTCGGCAGTAAAAAGTAGTTTCGGTCGGACACTAAACCTCATATTGTAATTTGTAATCATTGAAGACAAGGCTCTATCGAAAATTTGAAACTGAAAAATAAATAAAAAGATACATTCACATCTAGGAATTGAACCCAGGGAGCTAACGGGACCCTTTCCCGTTCGGTCATATTTAACTGTCTCATTCTTCGACTAAGAACTGCCAAAATTATTTTCATTTTCCATACGCACATTTTTATTGGCTGCTATCTTTATGAATGATAGCAAGATTTGTCCCAAACTAAAATGTTACTTATGTAGTGTCCTGGATAAATTTATCCGTTTTTTTTGTGTATAAGGCAATTCACCCTAAGAAGTCCGTTTTTATTTAATATGCGACAAATATTGACTTTTCTGCAAGTCTAGGGAGAATATTGCAAGGCAAGGCTGAGATCCTCAATTCTTTTCAAAAAAATCGAAGATAATATAGTTAGTTCTGAATTTGAAATGTGAGATTGATAAAAATGACAAAAAAAGAGGTCCCAGTGGCCAAGTTGGTAAAGGCGTTCGTGCGGTAAGACGAGAGATTCTAGATCCCAGTTGCGACCAATAGCTTTTTATTTCTCTTTGACTTGTTCTTTTTCATATTTCGTTTAGATTTGTTAGTATTTATTACCTTCTTCTTCAATGATAAAATATGTTATTTAAATACTTTTTCCTTTCTCACACAACTTGAATCACTTTCACGGTGTGGTTAAGTTTTTTAAACAATGAACATTATTATTTCTAAGAATATTATTTTAATGAATTAACTGTGCGAAACGACACATATTTATTGCTGGGATTCGAACCTGCAAACTGCGGAATCGTAGTCAAGAGCCCAATAAGAATAATAACAATAATTAGGGATGAAGATAGGTAGGAACTAGATAAAATGACATCCCGGTAGGAACTACGCATATTATCATTATTTCTAAACCAAACTCACAAAATAAATCTAATTTGCCTCCAATTCCATAATTTAAAACAAAAATAAATAAAATAGCACCTTAGTTATTTCATACTAGCTTCTGCCCGCAACTTTGTCTGCGTAGGATTAGTACTTCGAGTAATGTATTTTCTTTTCCTAGGTCCCATCTACGTTTATACCAAAATTCTTAACCTATTTATTTAAAATATGTATAATTCTTGATTCGATTCAAAGCATTAGGCGAGTACTTTAAATAAATTCACTAATTTAAATATTTTCCAAATAGAATTTTGATTTAACAATCATTGTTTTGCAAAATGTCATTCTCAAATTTTGATGTTTTCTATATTATTTTCAATATATTGAAAATAAATAGCTAGCTTTATAAATTATAGCCTATGTGTTATTCTGATGTATGAGCTATTTTATTGTAATGTTTCATTAAAATCCATTCAGTAAATTTTGTGTGAAAGAGTAACAAACATACATACATCCATACAAACTTTCGCATTTATAATATTGGTAAGATAACTTATTCAATTTAAATGTTATTCAGTTTGGTTGGATATTTTGGCATCAAATCCAAAATTAAGTTTTGTATGAAAAATCAGCCGTTCCTCTTAACACCCTGCAACTCGGATATATATTTTGCAAAATGTCTCATCTAAACACATCAATGACCATAACAGATCTTCTTCCACAGTTCCCTCCTTTACCCTTCTCAGCGCTTCACCCAACCATGTATCTGATGTTATCTCTTTGATGTAAAAACAGCAGAATTTTTAGGGTTTTGACAATAGCCTGGAATGGACTGCCACATGATTGAAGAATGATCACAGACAGTAGCGTAGCCGTAGTGGCGGGGGGGCGCCCCACCGCCCCCACCTAGCTACGCCACTTTTTTTAATTTTTTATAGAGAATACCTCACAAGAGTCTTAACTGCTCCCGTCTGGAGCCAGTGAGACTATTTCATCCCCAATTGCGGTATGTTGTGAGGCTGAAGGTAAGTGGGGAAGGGAAGGAGATGGGAAAGAGGAAGGTGTGGAAGTACCTGGCTGTTCAGATCTAGTCACTAAACACGGCTGAAGCCATTATTAAGCAACGTTTCAATTCTGAATGGTGGTCTTACACCAGGGCGATACTGAGAGTATCTTCCATACGTGCCGCAAATACAGTGTATATTATTTTTATTAATTAATTGTGAAATAACACAAATAAATCAAATAAAATTTATTTGCGCACGCCAGTTTCGAACCCGCGACCTTCCGTTTGGGAGTCAAGCGTCTTACCACTCGACCACGGACGGCCGTCTGCCAGGTAAATATGTTTTCTGTATCTATTTGTAAATAATAGTTCTAGGTAGAGCCTAAGAAAACATAATAAAATGTGCAGCACCCTTAAGGTAAAAGTTCACAAAAACGGCGCTCTACAAATTATCCAATTATTATTATTAATAACATTTGGAATAAAACACATGTATAAAAAATAAGGCTTTTTATTGAACACAGTAAACCAATCGTTTTTTTATCCGATTTATAATAAAATAATTATTACAAAATTATACATACACACAATTTAAGTCAGTTCTTGCTAAAAATGGAGTCAAGTTAAACCATAAGGTTTGAGTTCTACAACCAGTGGCGGACTAAGGGGGGGCCCCCCAAAGTCCTCCAAGGCTTTAAGGCGCCAGGACACTGTTAAAAAGAATTGACTTTTGTTTAATTTAATTTTTTGAAAGATGCACTTGTTAAGAATGCTCTCACAAAATGTTTTAAAGAAATTCGAAAAATTGACAGAGATAGATCATTTAATGTGAATGCGTTTGAAACAGTTTGTATGTTGAAAAAATCAGTAAAACTTTGAATGCGTTTTTCTCAAAAACTTTTTTAACACGTTTTTCAACCTGGTTGACAACATGTTAAACAAACTATGTATACATCCGATTTGAATGCACCATTTACCTTTAGCTACCACTAGGGGCCACTTGCCCCTACCCGATGGGGGGCCCCTAGGCAGTTGCCTGCACTGCCATATGCATAATACGGCCCTAACCATAGTGACTGAATTTTCAAACAGTTCTTAAACCATTCGAAAATCCAGTCTATGACACCATGTAGGGGGAATTTTGATATCTAAAAAAAAAAGAAAAAATGGCGGAGCAGCGAATTTTATTTTCGTTTTTTTAAGGAAAATTTTCATTGTTCATAAAAATTTTAAAAAATAATTTGTATCTCAAACATCAAACGGAATAAACGCATTTTGTCTTAGATGCATTATTTAAGTCCATGGGATCGCGTATAAGACTTCTTTCATTTCTTCGCTTAGCTAAGAGCTTTGTTAGTTCAATCCGTTCATTAAATAAGCCAGTAATTTTGCATAACGAATGACTATGAAGGCCACGCTAAAATTTATCATTCGTCGGTCGGAATATCTGTTAACAATCGTTGAATGTGCTTGCAAATATTGATATCTGACCATAGATGACGGATTTGATCAATGTCGTATTGGTACAGGGTTTTATTGATCGTCCATGCTGATAATCATTGAGGGAATGGTTCAAGTGTAGCTTAGAATATGAGGCTTGGTTTAAAGTCCGTTAGGCCAGACAATGTCTTCTATCCACGGTATGAAGGCTGATACACGTGTGAATATGGCGGGCTGACCGGGAACGCCGCACGCCTTCGCGAAGGAGGCGACGCCCAAAACCAGATAGGTGCATTCCACGGCTGCATCGTTGTAGATCTGTATGGGGCTGCCAGAATTTCCCTAGAAGAACAAATAAAGATATTGTTGATGAGTGTTGTGTTGTCATTATTTGAAATATTTAACCACATTTTCTACCTGTCATTTTATACAGGCCGGGGCAGAGCAACAACACTTACTTCGCGTTGCTGCCAGTGTTCAAATCCCGAAATGTTCATGGGAAAACCAAAACAACCTAATATACAAAACAATTATTAGAATGGTCTTGACCTATAGATGTGAGACGGGAACACTGACAACAAAGTCTACCGAACAGCTGGACACCTTCGAAAGAAAGGTACTTTGAAGAATCTTAGGAGCAGTGGAGATACATGGAGAAACCGCAACAGTATTGAGATCTATGATATCTATCAAGCTCCCAGACTCTACCCAAACCCATTTTAGGTTCCAAAGACTAAGATGGGCCGGACATGCCCACCGAATTCCGAACACACGAGTACCGAAGAAGGTTCTAGAAGGACACCCGGGAAGTAAACGAAAGGCGGGCAGACCTAGGCTGTGATGGAGGATGATTTCAGGAAGGATAGAAGGGAACTACTCCATGTTGCAGATTGGAAGACGACGGCCGAGTACAGTTGTAGCTCCGCTTGGTTTAATTAGCATCATGGAGTAGGTGGAGCGCGCGTTCGCTGGCATGCTTTTCAAGTTCTCAATCTCAAATCGGTGGCCGAGTTGGCATTGCGTTTGGGTCTCATCCGGGTGTCCTGTGTTCCATTCCTCGGTTGGCTAACTTCCCATCATGACATAATCAAAATTTCCGCTTACTTTGGTGGAAGTAGGAGATTTTAAATTTTTTTTAGGTTATACGTAACCTGGGAATGTTTGTCTTTCTTTAAAAAAGAATCAGAAGTTGTTTAGTCATTAAACAATCGATTGCCCGCCAGGAACACGACAATATTGAAATGGGTACAGAATGCACGTTGTGTAGCGTGTGTTGAAAAGTATGCCTCGACAGCAAATGCGCGATACACCTACGTCCACTCCATGACACTAACGAAACCAAGCGGAGCTACAGCTTTACACCCCGCCCTCTCCAATGTGTCCATCCCCATCCTCCTCGGCACAACCATCGCTTCAGGGCGCCACATTCAGACAAGCAAGTTGCTCTGCCTCATCTTGTATTTAAATTCATCTTGGTTTATTGGTAGGTTTTATTTAACAAGCTGTAAAAATTCAATTGGAACGGTAAACATAAGAGATTTATTTTCAAATAGTACCTGGCAGGGCATCTCAGTGTAATGACCAGCACAGAACTGCGTTGCGTCCGTCAATCCATCCCTGAACCTTCGGGTAGGTCGGTTCTTAGCAGAGCAATCTTGATAACTAAACTTCTCCAATGTTGCCTGAAACAACAAACATACTATCAGTATAAGTAACTTCCATGACAAACATCGGACATTAAAATTGATTGACTTGACCCAATTGAATAAGGGGAAGTTAATTGGAATAAAAATGAGTAGGGGTCACAATCCTCAGCATTGAGGAACCGACTTAAGAAAAATCTTAGGAGTGTTTGAAGTTTAATCTCTTTTTACTACAACTTTTCAAGTTTAAAGTTTCTAACACGTGTGGTCAACATTTAATAATGAATAGAGAAGGTTATTTGCTATCAAAATGGTCTTCTTGACCCTTTCAGTATTGTATCAATTTTGTGTTTTTAAATGTTGAGATCGAGAAAGGGTTCTTTTGGAAGTAAAACTTCTTTACGCACGCTTGACTTTGGGGTAAGCTGGCGAATGCGTGACGAGAGCGTTACGAAAAGTGTAGTCGGGCGAGGCTGTATCACACTGTAGGAGCAAGAAAGAGAGCAGTGCGCGCGCATATTTTCTTTCTCTCTTCCTCTCATAGCCAGTGCATGAAGATTATTCGTAATTTAATTTCATTCTTGAACAATTTTATAAATACTGCAGGATCAAGAGAGAGTTTTTTTTTTTGCACGCACAATTTCTTTCTCTCTAGAAGTTTTACTTCAGTCGTGTGGTCTAAAGCACACTTGCATTTTTTTGGGTTCTCTTTATGATATAGAGTCACTGGTCTCCCGCTTGTACGAAGCTTTTGACACCTTTTATAAGTAGACTTCTTGCGATTTTAAACCACAGGTCCCAGTTTTTTGCGTAGAACTCGGAAAGAGTTGTTACTAGCGAGTCTGTCAGAAATGGTTGCCAGTCGTTTGGGTCAAGACGAGCTGCTGTGAAGCTCGTTGCAGTTTCAGTACCAGGAGAGTTGGGCTACGGAACGGAGGAATAAGGGGGGCGACATCAGAAAATGCTGTAAGCTCCCACCACCATTTTACATTAGCTGAATTTAGCTTACAAATGGTTTATACTGTCTTACTTATAAATTTGTTCTCTCAAAGAATTATAAGTGAACTGCATGGCGCCCCTTTTAGCATGATCATATTTTAATTATTAGAAATATTCCTTTCCCATAGAACATGTGGCACCGAAGAACATTATTTGTCGTTTCGTATAACGCACTATTTAGTAAGGTTTCCTGACTAAACATGCCCTACAGACTCACCTTTTGGAGGGCGCGATTCTTTGATCCCCTCGGAAAAGTGGCTCCCCAACCCGTGATGATGATTTTTTCGTCTTTGACAGAGTTGCCAGTGTGCAGGCAGGCTGGAAGCACTTTTGAGGTAAATGTGACACTGTTAAAGAAAACAATGATTTTAACACAATCTGAGTAAAAAATAAGGAAAAAATTCGGTTCTTTGGAAACACTCCGAAAAAAGAAATTTTACTTATTTTTATACTAACTTTGGGCTGGGAAATCCGAATCTGAAGGAATTAGGTCGGGGAGGTCAATATTAACTGAGTTACAGGACTTTAAAGTTTCGTACACAGGAACAAATCTGCAATGCATTTTTGACACAATTTGTATAGAAAAAGTCAAAGTAATGCAATGTTCATATTCGTTGCTGCCAACCTCAGAAAATTAAGTGTTGCTATTAAGCAATAATATCAATGTTATTATGTGAATGTGTCAAAACATGGTTTGTGTAACATGGTTTGTGTACCAAAAGTGAATGTATTATATAAAAAAAAAAAATTACTAGAAAAAAAAGCATGATTTTTTACGTCATTTTATTTCCAAAACTCCGGTACCTAAATTAGTGTTTACCTAATACATCCAGATTTATTTTTATCTTTTATTTCTTTTTATCGTGTTTCGACACATTCACATAATAATATTGATATTATTGCTTAATAGCAACACTTAATTTTCTTAGGTTGGCAGCAGCGAATATGAACATTGAATTACTTTGACTTTTTCTATACAAATTGTGTCAAAAATGTATGGCGGATTTGTTCCTGTGTACGAAACTTTAAAGTCCTGTAACTCAGTTAATATTGACCTCCCCGACCTAATTCCTTCAGATTCGGATTTCCCAGCCCAAAGTTAGTATAAAAATAATTACATTTCTTTTTTCGGAGTGTTTCCCAAGAACCGAACTTTACCCAAAAAGAATAATAATAATTTTTTTTAAATTTAAATATATTAAAAAAATTTGCTCAGTGATAAAGACACACCGGCAAGGTTAAGGTCCTGGGTCGATTCCCAGATGTGACCGAATCTTTTTCTGTAATAAATTTTCCGTTGAGAGTCGCTAATATTCTCTTAATTAATTCAAAATTAAAATTTGTGATTTAAGTCATCATTTAAAAAAAAAATAATTATGTCATTTATTCTAGGTATTATTGCTTTATCCACTGAAGCGATATAGCAATTAAAAAAAAAACATTCTGGGATTGACAAAGGAAATTTTGCCGCCCAAATTTAAAAAAATCATACCTCTGAATTTGAATATGGAGACATACAAACTGATTACAGTTCTATAGATACAATAAATTTACCTATCTTTTGACTATTATCACATTGTTGTAGGATTTATAAAAAAATATTATAAAATCGTTAACTTTAAAACATTTTAAAGAATCTAGGTAATATTTGCCACTTTGTGGCAGCAAAGCAATCCGAGGCTTTAGAGATAGTGCCATAATATGGCAAAAACCGTTTGAGTGGTTATAATTTTCCTCGTAATATTTTAACATAGGTATTTACTTTAATTCAAACACGTAACAAATAAATACAGTACCTAAAAAATATATACAGGGTGGGCCTTAACTGTGTTCGCGGTTTGTTTCGTGATTTTTTTAATAATACGTGGGGCGAGCGCAGTGCTGGGAGTATCGTCAAAAACGCTATTTCGTGGAATTTTTAGACGCCATGGAGCCGTTCACGGGAGAGCAGCGCGCTTTTTGTGATCGTGCATATTACGTAAACAATTATTCCGTGACAATTTTGAGCCGAATGTACCATTCTCACTTCATGAGACATTAGTCAAGCACCAAGCGCAAATTGTATTCGGAAATGGATCAACATGTTTGAGACAACCGGCTCAACAATAAGAATGATGAATGAAGGACGCCCGAAGTCAGCGAGGATACCAGAATTTATTTAGCGTATCAGTGAATCAGTTAGGGAAATTCCACAACAATCGTCTCACAAGAGAAGCCAAGCCTTAAACATCAAGAGGACCACTTTATGAAGAATTTTATGACATGATTGACATTAAAAAGCCTATAAAACTCAGCTGACGCAAGAGTTGAAGCCAAATGATACCGATCTTCAACTTGATTTTGCCAATGTGATTGATGCTGGAATATTTTGACAATTTTTTCAACGTAATGTTCAGCGATGAGGCCAATTTTCAATGGCCAATAGCTATGTTAATAAACAAAATTGCTGGTATTGGTCCGAGAATAATCCTCGACAGAAGCATCAACGTCCGTTACGTAGCCCGAAGGCCATTGTGGGCTGCAATATCAGTTAGAGCTATCATTGGCCCATACTTCTTTGAAAATGAAAGAGGGGTTGGTATAACAGTGAACACTGATAATTATTGTCAGATGCTTCAGGAGTTCTTGGTTCCAGCTCTTCAAGAATTTCAAGGACACAATTCCAGAACCTGGTTTCAGCAAGACTGCGCCACCTGTCACACTGTTAAACTGTCCATGGACCTTTTTCGTTGTTTGTTTTTGGGGTGTTATGCCGTGTTGTGCTACCTCCTTCTTTAGACACGGTATCGCTTCCAAGTAAATAAGCACACACTTAACACTACAAATTCACATCGACGGATCTGCCGGATCTGCCCTGATGATGGCACTGATGACACTGCAACGCTGTCCGAAACGTCGGCTAAAGAAGGAGGTAGCACAACACCCCAAAAACAAACAACGAAAATGCTTTTGGCCGTGAAAATCTAAAAACATATCTGTCCATGGACCGTTTGAAGGAGACATTCCCCTTGAAACTCATTTTACGAGGAGGAGACATCAAATGACCCCCGCGGAGCCCGGATCTCAGACCGTGTGATTATTTTTTGTGGGGTTACTTAAAATCAAGAGTCTATGAAGACAATCCAACAACAATAAATCAGTTAAAATCAAACATTGTACGGGAAATTAACCCCATCCCACGGGCAAATTGACAACATGTTTTTGAGAATTTTCGAATCAGCCTTAGACAAAGTCAACAAGCTGGCGGAACTCACTTGGACAATATAATTTTCAAAACTTAGATATCATTAAAATTTCCATTTATTTTAGTTTCTGAAATACATTTCTAAATTGTATAATTAATAATTTTTTTGTTAATTGAAACTAGGCATACAGTTAAGGCCCATCCTGTATATATACAATATATAAAAAAAATATAAACATTCAGATTGCAGAAAAGCCAATAGATGTTGCATATTATATACTCGTATAACACAATTAAAATACCTCCGGTCGGTTCTGAGCAACGCAATATCATTGTATACATTGGGAGTGTTGAATTCAGGATGAAGGATTATCTCAGCCACTCTGTAGTAATATTCTGCTTCTAGAGTATTGTTCGTGTCTCCTCCACCAAGAAGGATGTGTGACACGTTACTGGAAATAAGATAAATTGATTATTACACATTGAAGAATGAATTAATGATGAATGTAAGTAAGTATAAAGTCATAAACGGTGTGCAATGAATGATGAATTCATGCAGCAGATTGAGTTTTTTTGTATCTGGGTAGTATGTTTACGACATATGGGAAGGCTGATAGAGATATTCGGGTCAGGATAGGGTATATTCGGGTGATTCCATTAATGGAGGACTGAATACCGTTGGCTCTAACAAAAACTGTCCAAAGAAGCGATGCTACCACTACCTACCCTGCTGTATATAGCAGTAAGGCATGGAACTGGCAGAGAAAGGATGAAAGTAGACTGAATGATGTAGAAATTAAATGCCTGAAGCATGTGTGTTAATATAGATAACTGACTATAGTTGGCAGATTTGGTCAATATCGTTTTGATATAGGATTTTATCGATCGTCCACGCTAACCTCCAGAGCTTAATTAACAATATGAAAACACCTCTAGCGATTTTCTATTTAATTATGTAAATTAATATTTACCCGGTGTTCCTCTTCAAGATGCAATGAGCTGCGGTCATGACCCAGTCCTTGGAGATCAGGGTACCGCTACAGTCCCACTCGATCGGGTCGTTGGAGAAACCAAGCAATGCCTGAAAAAAACAATTAAAAAATATATATACGAGTATGTTATTTCTCTTAATTCCCAACTTAAGAGGCTAGAATTTGCACCACACGCGGAACACATGCGTTTGTCATTCTGTCCCGCTCACAATAAGTTCACACACACAGGAAGAAAGTTACGAAAAGGAACATTTAAAAGTAAACAAGCCGACTAACAGTGGAGAAAAACCTTTTTCATGTTCCGACTGCAGCTATTAATATTTTCAAAGACAATCCACATCTTGAGAACTCATAGTGAAGAAAACATTTTTCATGTTCCGACTGCAATTATTTATGTTCTATTAAGGGAAATTTAAAAATCAACATGCTGATTAGAGAAAATTCTTTTTCAGGTTCCAAAATTTTTCAAATATAGAAAAAATTACAAATAATATCTGAAAACACATTTGGAAAAATGTGTGATCACATGCGACACTGATGTGCAAGTGGAGCGAGTGCTACCCAGAGACTGACGCACTGGCGCGGAAGTTCCCGCCCACAAGTGAATGACGTGAAGATGGGGCTTTCCCAAGCGTCACTCGTTGTGCGAAATGTCGCTTGTAAAGGGAGCATTTGTTTTCCCAGTCTGTTTTGCTCATTATACGAGTTACTCGTAAAGGGCGGTGCTCGTTATGAGGGTTTCCACTGTATATTCATCGCCAAAGTTAACCACCAAAGGAGTAAAATGTACACCTTTAACCACTGGAGCGACAGAGTAATTTTAAAATTTTTTCTCGGATTGCTGAAAAAAAAATTTTCCGCCAACATTAAAAAAATCATACCTCCGAATTTGAATATGGAGACATACAAACTGATTAAAGTTCTATATAGCCAATTAATTTACCTAACTTTTGTCTATTAACACATATTCATAGGATTTATAAAAAAAATCTTATTAAAATGTTAACTTTAAAACGTTTTAAAGAATCTAGAGAATATTTATTTCGTCATATTTTGGATGTACAATACATCTATTATAAAGTCGTTTTAAGAAAAAATAAATTTTTTCTTTTTTGCCACATTTCGGCAACAAAGTAATCCGTGGTTTTGGAAATAGTGCCATATTGTGGCAATCTTTCGGATCACAATTTGAAAACCAATTATGAAACTTAGGGAATTTTTTATTAAATTAAAACAAATAACTTTGTATTTAAACCACTAATTTTATAATCGCAATTACCTACATGTTTCAAAACCGATGGTTTCTTCGTCAGGATAGTAATGACATTAATAACAAAATAAAGAAAACAAATATAGACTAAAAAGAACAGATTAAAAAGAACTATGGACAAAAATATAATAGAGAGAGGTGTTGTTTATTTATTTGTTTGTTTATTTTGTTAGTTAATGTCATTACTACCCTGACGAAGAAATCATCGGTTTTGAAACATGTAGGTAATTGTGATTATATAATTAGTGCTTTAATACAAAGTTATTTGTTTTAATTTAATTCAAAATGACGCCACAAAGTGATTTTGCAAAGTTTGAAGAAATAATTTTTATTAATTATTTTTACATGAAACTACAAAAAAGTTAGGTGAGGGAGATTATTATAGTAAAATTTGTATCTCTTTTTTTTCTTTATCAGCAATTTTAGCCAATGTTTGCAGGCAAAAATTTTATATTTCGATTTATAAAATTTAAAATAAAAATTAGAGATAGTAAAAAAAAAAAAATTTCACTTATTATTAAGTGTCCTATTTTGCCCGCTGAAAAAAATGGCTATTATGAAAAACATTTATTTCGAAAGTAAAAAAAAATCTCAGGTGAGGGGAGAGGGGTGGGTCCCATTAAATCTCACTTAACCTCACCAAGTGGGGGGGAGGGGTTTAAATTTTTTTTTAAACTGCTTACGTAATTAATGTATGTTCTTTAAGATATTTGATACTCACCATGTGAGGGAATTCACCAGCCGTGACATATGACCCTCCCATGGTCAGAGGAGTGGAAATGTGACCGCACTCGGAACTCCGAATCTTCGTAGAGTTAAATATATCGCCCTTATTCGAGCACGGATATATGGCCTCAGACAGGTTGATGCAATCTGAAAGTTTTTTGTGTTTTATTTATAAATTAGATTCAAGCAGGAGGACTTTAGGAAATTAATTCCCCTCAGGGCCCAAGTCATCTCTGGGGATGCTGTATGGTGTGTATTTTTTCTCAGGAAAGGAAGGAGATATACGAGTAGTTCTGGAAAAGAAAAAAGTGTGAGGGGAGAGCAGGTATCTTGGTTGTCCATGTATATATTATATATCCATCCCGATGTTCCGATAAAGTCTGGCTGGAGAGATGGGGTTTTTTATGTTTAACTTATTGATTTAACCCGTTTAATCACAGGAGACCATATTTGTCCCAGCTCACATAGGTCTCACAGAAATCGTTGTTTTTCCCTTACTATCATAGTTAGAAATGTGATCTAAACGGAATTGGAAAGATAACACAACAAACTATATATTCAAATCTAAAAGAAAACCACAAAAAAATTAAAATTTACCCCTTTCTGAAACCAAAGTTTCCGATAGCAATTTGAAAAAAAATTATGGAACTTTGTGAATTTTTTAAGAATTTTTTTTACATGAAACGAAAAAAAGTGAGGTGACAGTAAGGTTTATGATTCATTTATCTAATGAAATAAGTATGTGTTTTATTTTTTTTCATTATCAGTAATTTTAGTTAGAAAAAAAAGTAAATTGAGCCATTTTTAAAACTTTTAAAAGTTTTCGAAAAAAAAAATTATATTAAAAAAAATACATAGTTATTTTTAATATAGAAATTTGAAAGCCTATTTCATCACCTTTCGAAAACAGTTTTTAGTTTTCGAATACATTAACAAATGTTCCATTTATTTGGATTTTATTGCAAAGCGGGAATATTTTTAGCCTCTGACAAAATACCAACCTCAAATCGGCCAAATCGGATAGGGTCACATTAGGTCAGTGGTAACTCCAGCCCTGCAAGCAAAGGTCCTGGGTTCGAATCCTACATAGATGTGACCGTATCTTTTTCGGATTTTTCTTTTACAGTTTTTCCAGGTATTACCAGAGAATGCCGGAAATTTGCCCATTTTAAATCAAATTCTAGCTGTATTGACTCTTTTTTACAAAAAACATAAATTGATTTTGAAAGATTGTTATTTTATCTTGTAAATTAAATTTTTTTAAATAAAGCCTACTGTTACGAAGAACTCTTTAACGGTAAAAAAGTCAACATTGTAGGTCGATTTACAGCCAACTCCAGACCTCCAGAGATCATAAGCGACCTTACTACTATTGCGTACAAATTGTATACTTACAGTCCCAAGCCTTTTGTCCTGTCTTCCTCGCCGTGACCGCTCCTGGGGGGAGATCCGGACACTCAGTTGATCCAGGACGTGAGGTGACAATTTTGGGTGAAGAAAGGGGGGTGGTGGGTGGAGGAGTGGGTGGTGGCTCAGCTGTTTCTGCCTCGCAGCATACTATTGGAATGGTGCCCGAATAACCGCAGTTCTGAAACATTACAGAATTCATTAGAAACATAAATACAGGATCTTTCAATAGGGACACCCGAACTTTATTAGCTTATAGCAGCCATGTTGTTAAAGTGACATCTGTCAAATTTATTATCTATTGTTTATTAGTGCACGGCATATCACCATGGAAGGTTACCACGTGAACAACGTGTGCAAGTTATCAAATTTGAGATTTTACCAAAAAAGGTATGGTTATCTCGTGCGGCGGAGATAATAAGATCGTCGCGTCGGGTGGGAATGCTGTAATTGTTCTACCGGTATTTAAATGGAAGATGCTCCGAGGATCTAGCATCATTGATCCCCTCGGCAACAGTGCATAGTCGGAAAACACGCCAAACGCGCGTCCAACATATGTATACGGTTGACACTTGTCACATGAGAACGGGTCGTTTCTATGACTCATTCTTGAGTTCCGGCCTCTGTGTTTCCTCCTTCCTGCAACATGGGTCTGTTCAAAATCAAATATGCGCAGTCACACGCGTCACACCAACTGTGTACAAATTACCTGTGGGGTTAATCCTCTTCTGAGGTCCTCCTTCGCTGAAACACAGTCCCTGAGGTTCCGACATACACCCGCCTCTCCAGACCTCTGTAACGTGCATGCATCTCCTGAAATAAAAACATGTACTGCATTAGGTAAGCACTAATTACCAGATAATATTTTATAACAAAAGAATACCGCTAATGTAACGATATGAGTATATCAACATATTTGTACACGGTGTAGAAACATGGACATTTAGAGGGAGCGAAAGAAAGCGTATAGACGTCCTCTAAATGTGATGCTGGAGAAAAGTGCTCAGGGTTCCATTGACGCACAAATGTGTGGTGGTCAGCTAATGCTGTACAATACCCTAATACTGTGTGATCTATGTATATGATACATGCAATCTGTGTGATCTATGTAATCTGTTTAATCTATGTGATCTATGTAATTTGTGTGATACATATGATAAAGTGCACTATGTGACCTGTGTGATCTATGTGTTCTGTGTGATCTGAGTTCGAACTCGGCATGCACAAATAAATTTTATTGGATTAATTTTTGTTGTTTCACAATTAATTAATTAAAAATAATATATAGTACATTTGCGGTAAGTTCCAGAGTGGAAGATACTCTCAGTATCGCCCTGGTGTAAGACCACCATTCAGAAATGAAACATTGCTTGAAATGACTTTAGCCGTGTTTGGTGACCAGATCTGAACATCCAGGCACTTCCCCACCTTCCTCTTTCCCATCTCCTTCCCCTCCACACCACCTTCAACCTCACAACATACCTACTTGAATCGGGGATGCCATGGTCTCACTCGCGTCAGACGGGAGCAGTTGAGACTCTTGTTCGGTATTCATATAAAAAAAGGTGAACGAAAAAAATACTGAAATATAAAAAGTTACCATCATGAATTTATTTTTATTTCACGGATTTGAACAATTCACCAAATTTCTAAGGAAATATTCAAGCGCTGCGAAAAATCTTTTCAAGTTCTGTTTTTATCCAAGTTCTGTGAAACAACCGGCCTATGATAAAATAATAACAGAACTTTAATTGAACTTTCACTGGACATGAATTTTAACATTGAAATTAAATGAATTGTTTAAATTCTATCAAACAACCCATTCTAAGTATTAAAAGATACAAGAAAAAAAAATGTAAGCGATCGACAGTTAAAATAAAATAAACATATTTTATATTTTTCCGCAAACATAAAATAATATATTTTATATTTTTCCGCAAACATAAAATAATATATTATATATTTTTCCGCAAACATAAAATAATATATTTTATATTTTTCCGCTAATATAAAATAATATAATTTATATTTTTCCCCAACCGTAAAATAATATATTTTATATTTTTCCCCAACCGTAAAATAATATATTTTTATTTTTCCGCAAACAAATTTTATAAATAATTATATATTTTAAAATAATAAAATAATATATTTTATATTTTTCCGCAAACATAAAATAGCCTAAATCTTCGATTAAATAAAAAGTTCCTACTATGTACAAGAATTTGATTGCTAATATGTAGATATCTCTTTTTAGTTTCACTAAAGAAGTGTACAGGAATATATGACGCAAATGTGAATGGTAGAAGAAGTCGAGAACACCAGAGGAAGACGTGGCACGATCGAGTGAATCAGATACTTGAGTCGGGTCATGTCAAGAGTCAGAATAATAGAAGAGTATGTATAAGAACATGTATGAATGGAATGAGACAAAGAGTGTGTGCCAAGACCGATTTGTTTGACGGTCCGTTCTCTCTGCCTACCCCTGCGGGGAAACGGTGTGATGGTTAGTTAGTTAATTAGTTACTTTTACTTACCATAATTAGCACCATCCTTCGCAGTACACACAGCTATAAAGACAGCCAAAAATACAAAATAAACATTCGAAAACATGTTTACTCAAAAAGTACCTCAGGTATTCAAAATTTGTCAAAACTATAGATTATTTGCAACACTGTCAATATTTTTTTTACACGCGATGTACGGAGAAACAATCAGTCTCTTCAAAACACTCTGGTACCAAGAACAACAAAATCTCCCGTTTATATACTTTAAAAAATCACAGATATTCCCTCGAAATTCCCCAGATTCTCAAAAAACTCACAATGTGAGATGGTATTATACGTTGTTTCCCAAACTACGGACCGGCACCGGGCCATACAAGAAAATGCCGGCTTGCGGACATTTCTTTATGAACGACGAACTTTCTATTGATTTCTATAAAAAATCTATCTAAACTCAATGAGATTTTTAAAATCTTCATAAATACAAGGGTTATTCAAAAATGTGCTTCACATCACACTGCCGTTACTGCGGTCACCAAGCATGATGTTATCGACTCGCTGTATGTTGCGTGGAGTCACTGCAGTCAACTGCTTCGCTTTTCGTCAGCCTTTTCAGCTTTTATTTTATTTTATTTTTTTATTAGTTTCAATAGCAAAGTTTGTACATTATGTAGGTATAAAGTATAATATAAGTAATTTATTTTGTCTTTTTTCACAGTCCTCCTCACTAGAGTTTCCTGTTCTGAGGCAGCCTGTAGTTTGTTTTTTTTTTAACTTTTGTATTTAGTTAGTTAAGTTTGTCCTTCAGCTTCGTTACAGTGACTAACCCATCGTCTAAAAGTGCTGACATCCACTGTTGCTTCATTGTACACATTTTCAATGATTGCGAATGGGCGTTTCACCTTCTGCATGCACGAATTTCATTCAATCACAGAACCCTGTCTGATACGAACAACGATGTCAGCCATTTTGCAAGCGATTGTACTGCTTCCACCTGTTAACGCAGAAAGCTTTGATTGTAGAAGAAGGTTGAAAAAATAGCGCTAAATTCAAAATTTTCACTCAACTAAACTAAACTTTTCCCTTATGCATAAGTGTGAGCCGCTGTGTACTTATGGTCGTTTTTTTTTAATGGTTTTGTGGTGAAAACGTGATTTAATCTAAAGGAATAAACTAACTAACTAACCATCACGCCGTTTCCCCGCAGGGGTAGGCAGAGAGGACAGACCGCCAAACAACTCGGTCTTGGCACACACTCCTTGCCTCATTCACATTCATACATCTTCTCATACATACTCTTCTATTATTCTGACTCTTGACATGGCCCGACTCAAGTATCTGATTTACTTGGTCGTGCCACGTCTTCCTTGGGCGTCCTCGGCTTCTTCTACCGTTCACATTCGCGTCATAAATTCTCTTTACACTCCTTTCTATTTAAAGGAATAAACATTAAAAAAATCAAAGATGGAATTTTCTCCAAGTGAAGTTGCATGATAAACAGCAAGGAAATGTGTAACCGAAACTTGCAACAGTTCCTACCATAGCGGTCGGTGAAAAATGACATTTCGTGTTTTTAAATTGATAAAATTACCATGAAAATGCACTTTTTTCGAAATTCCGGCAACTAAATTGATTAGTACTAGTTAATATCTAACTATTACAACTTTTTAAAATTATTTTTTTCTTCCATATTAAGCGTGTCCCGGTTTTGTAAATATTTTTTCTTATATTTCACACAAACAAGGGACCAGATGACGTGAGACGACGTCACACACTCTCTAATCTCTGACCGGGCGTTTTCGCGGGACTTAATAAAATTCAAACTTGTAGAATTAATTTAATTATGAAAACGAACTTTAAACAAAACAAAAAACACTGTAAAAAATACTGCATGTCATCTACATGAACACATTTTAAGTCAAAATATTTTTCACTCAACTTTTTCCTTATTATATATCGATGGTTTTTCCCGTTTTTCTGGTCCTATCTTCATATTAAAGGTTATCACACTTATCACACATAGTTCATTTGTTCGACGTCTGAGACATATTCCTTAGATTTGCGTAAAATTCCTTACATCTGGGAATTTTTTGTTGTTGTTACAGTAAATTAACATATTTGGGGTGTATTTTTGTATGTAATCTAAGAATTAGGGAGGGGGCTTGGCTGGAGGGGGCTTCGCTTGAGGGGGCTTAGCCGGAGGGGGGCTTCGTCGGAGGGGGGATTCGCCGGAGGGGGGCTTCGCTGGAGAAGGGCTTCGCCGGAGGGGGGCTTCGCTGGAAAAGGGCTTTGCCGGAGGGGGGCTTCGCCGAAGGGGGCTTCGCCGGAGGGGGTGAGAGAGAGAGGAAGGCGAAGAAGTTGGAAGCGGAATGCGTGAGGGGGGGGGGATTCGCGAGGAAGGGGAGACCGGGAGAAGGGGGAGAACGCGGGAAGGGGAAAAGGGAACGCGGGAGGGGAAGGGCACGCGGGAGGGGTAGAGGAAGAGGAGTCGGAAGGGGAACGGGGACGAATGGGAAAGTTTAGTTTTGTTAAGTGAAAATTTTGAATTTGGCACTATTCCTTCAACCTTCTTCTACAATCTAATGGGCCAACATCGATTTTCGTATCAGACAGGGTTCTGTGATTTAATAAAATTCGTGAATGCAGAAGGTGAAACAGCCATTCGCATTAATGAAAAAATGTGTACGGTGATGCAACAGTGGATGTCAGCACTTTTAAACGATGGGACACAATCTCTCCCTCAGTAACGGCAGTGTGATGTGAAACACATTTTTGAATAACCCTTGTATCTATGAAGATTTAAAAAATCTCATTGATTTCAGATAGATTTTTCATAGAAATCAGTAGATTAAGTTCGTCGTTCATAAAGAAATGTCCGCAACCCGGCATTTTCTTGTATGGCCCGGTGCCCATCCGTAGTTTGGGAAACAACGTATAATAAATACCATCTCACATTGTGGGTTTTTTGAGAATCTGGGGAATTTCGAGGGAATATCTGTGATTTAAAGTATATAAACGGGAGATTTTGTTGTTCTTGGTACCTGACACCTGAGTGTTTTGAAGAGACCGGTTGTTTCTCCGTACATCGCGTGTCAAAATATTGACGATATTGCAAAATAATCTATAGTTTTGACAAATTTTGAATACCTGAGGTACTTTTTGAGTAAACATGTTTTCGAATTTTTATATTGTATTTTTGGCTGTCTTTATAGCTGTGTGTACTGCGAAGGATGGTGCTAATTATGGTAAGTAAAAGTAACTAACTAACTAACTAACCATCACGCCGTTTCTCCGCAGGGGTAGGCAGAGAGGACGGACTGTCAAACAACTCGGTCATTTATACACTTCTCATACATACTCTTCTATTATTCTGATTCTTGACATGACCCGACTCAAGTATCTGATTCACTCGATCGTGCCACGTCTTCCTCTGCCGTTCTCGACTTCTTCTACCATTCACATTTGTGTTATGTATGTATTCTCTGTACACTTCTTTAGTGAAACTAAAAAGAGATAACTACATATTAGCAATGAAATTCTTCTACATGGTAGAAACTTTTTATTTAATCGAAGATTTTAGCTATTTTATGTATGCGGAAAAATATAAAATATATTATTTATTTTTCCGTAAACTTAAAATAATATATTTTATATTTTTCCGCATAAAAGTATATTTGTTATTTATTTTTGGGGTGTTATGCCGTGTTACGCTATCTCCTTCTTTAGCCAACGTTTCGGACAACGTTACAGCGTCCATCATCAGGGCAGAACACATCAACGAACGAAGGAGATAGCGTAACACGGCATGACACCCCAAAAATATTATTTTGTGTTTGCGAAAATATATAAAATAGGTATATTTTATTTTTATTGTCGATCGCATACATTTTTTTTATCTTGTATCTTTTAATACGTAGAATGGGTAGTTTGATAGAATTTAAACAATTCATTAAATTTCAAAGTTAAAATTCATGTCTATTGAAATTTCAACTCAAGTTCTGTTATTATTTCATCATAGGCCGGTTGTTTCACATAACTTGGATAATATCAGAACTTGAATAGGACTTTCACAGCGCTTGAATATTTCCTTAGAAATTTGCTGAATTATTCAAATCCGTGAAATAAAAATAAATTCATGATAGTAACTTTTCATATTTCAGCATTTTTTTGGTTCACCTTTTTTTATATGAATACCGAACTGCTAGTTGGGACATAGTGCACTTTATCATATGTATCACACAGATTACATAGATTAAGCAGATTACATAGATCACACAGATCTCACAGATCACATAGATCACTCAGATCGCATGTATCATATACATAGATCACACGGATCACTTAGATCACATAGATCACACAGATCACACAGATCTCACAGATCACTCAGATCGCATGTATCATATACATAGATCACACAGATCACATAATAGACACAGATAACATAGATCACACAGATCACATAATACATATCACATAATCACATTATCACATTTATCACACAGATCAAACAGATTACATAGATCACACAGATCACTCGGATCTCACAGATCACACAGATCACATTGATATCACTATCTCCAAACTGAACTGATATTTTGCTAATACATATATGTTTTAAAATTTAAGTTATCCAAATGTTTATTCTTTCAAAATGTCTGTAATTTAATATTTAATAAAAATAAATATTTACCTAAAAAAATGGCCCCCTGGCTATTTTTTATTTTATTTTTTATTATCATTTCTTCTTAAGAGCCGATGACCAGCGGCTGAGAATAAATGTTTAAAAATGCTTGCAACTGTACAGGCAGGTTCCAATGAGAAAGATCGATTATCCCGTATCAATATTTTTAAATTAAAAATTTAATATCGGTTTATTTCATTTAAAACTTGCTTCAATATATACTAGTGATGAAACGGATATCCGATAACTGTCCGGTATCCGGCCTAAATTTAATATCTCGCCGGATACCGGATAATAAACAAGTATCCGGCCGGATACCGGATTTAAAAAAAAAACTATATATAAACTAGAGGCATTTTATTTAATTCACATAACAAAGAGAATTATCATTTTTTTATTACTGAACAAATAAAATTAATACTCGAACTGCACTGAGGGCAAATTGTGATGAATAAATACCAATTTCTCTGCGTTAAGAGGCAACAAACGGTTTCGCTTGTCTTCGTATACAAGGCCAGCTTCCGAAAAAAGTCTTTCGCTGAATACACTGCTGCAGGGCGCTGAAAGATATATTTTAGCAAGCTTTGTTAAGTTTGGGTATTGTACAGCATTAGCTGACCACCACACATTTGTGTGTCTGGCTGTTCATGGAACCCTGATCACTTTTCTCCAGCATCACATTTAGAGGGCGTCTATCCGCTTTCTTTCGCTCCATCTAAATGTCCATGTTTCTACACCGTGTACAAATATGTTGATATACTCATATCGTTACATTAGCGGTATATTTTTGTTATAAAATATTATCTGGTAATTAGTGCTTACCTAATGCAGTACATGTTTTTATTTCAGGAGATGCATGCACGTTACAAAGGTCTGGAGAGGCGGGTGTATGTCGGAACCTCAGGGACTGTGTTTCAGCGAAGGAGGACCTAAGAAGAGGATTAACCTTACAGGTAATTTGTACACAGTTGGTGTGACTGCGCATATTTGATTTTGAATAGACCCATGTTGTAGGAAGGAGGAAACACAGAGGCCGGCAAATAGTGAACTCAAGAACGAGTCATAGAAACGACCCATTCTCATGTGACAAATGTCAACCGTATACATATGTTGGGCGCGCGTTTGGCGTGTTTTCCAACTATGCACCGTTGTCGAGGGGATCAATGATGGTAGATCCTTGGAGCATCTTCCATTTAAATACCGGTAGAACAATTACAGCATTCCCACCCGACGCGACGATCTTATTATCGCCTCCGCACGAGATAACCATACCTTTTTTGGTAAAATCTCAAATTTGATAACTTGCATACCTTGTTCAACGTGGTAACCTTCCATGGTGATATGCCGTGCACTAATAAACAATAGATAATAAATTTGACAGATGTCACTTCAACAACATGGCTGCTATAAGCTAATATCGTTCGGGTGTCCCTATTGTATTTATGTTTGTAATGAATTCTGAAATGTTTCAGAACTGCGATTATTCGGGCACCATTCCAATAGTATGCTGCGTGGCAGAAACCGCTGAGACACCACCCACTCCTCCACCCAGCACCCCCCTTTCTTCACCCAAAATTGTCACCTCACGTCCTCGATCAACTGAGTGTCCGGATCTCCCCCCAGGAGCGGTCACGGCGACGAAGACAGGACAAAAGGCTTGGGACTGTAAGTATACAATTTGTACGCAATAGTAGTAAGGTCGCTTATGATCTCTGGAGGTCTGGAGTCGGGCGTAAATCGACCTACAATGTTGACTTTGTTACCGTTAAAGAGTTCTTTGTTAATGTAGGCTTTATTTTTTAAAAATTAAATTTACCAGATAAAATAACAATCTTTCAAAATCAATTTAAGTTTTTTTGTAAAAACGAGTCAATACGTCTAGAATTTGGTTTAAAAAGGACTAATTTGCGACATTCTCTGGTAATACCCTCTTAAAGTAGAGTTGGTGCAAAAAGAAAATCTTAAATTGTAACACATTTGTTGGTAAAATGTTATTTATTGAAGGTAAGTTCACAGATCACATATAGTAAAAATAGTCACAATGTATCAAATCACAATAATAATTAACTGAGCAAGGGATCGGAGGGAACCTTGCTGATTAGTCTTTGGGAACAACAAAACTGACTCGTGCCGTTATGGTAACGGGCGGCGGCGACTGTGTTCTGCTTAGAGGGTCGTACCATAGGACGAAGCGCAACTAAGGCAGCAGTCGGGGTCTGGTTGGTGCTTTGCTTATGGAAGTAGAATACTCCTTAGAGGCTCGTGCCAAAGGACGAGGCACAACTAAGAGAGTGTACTAGCCAAGGGCGAGCTGCAGACGAACTGCTTGAATTAGGGCGCGCAGCTCTTTATATAGCTCTTTATATGTAGCGGGGCGTGGTTTATGGGGCGACTCGAGGGTAGGAAATGCGCAGAAGGCGTCTGCGCAGCCTGGTTAGCTTAGGTTTGGGTGAGCAGGATGGCGCTGTACGGGGGAAAGAGATGGTGTAGTGGCAAGCGTAAAAACGGTGTGCTACATCATATAATAAAAAAATCAGATTAAAGTGTATAAAATAGTTAATGAAACTTTTTAATGTTTAACTTAATTATTAAAACCTAAAATTCTAATAGGTATTTAATTCAAGAAGACAGTATTAGCGACACTAAATCGAAAAACTGAAAAAGAAAAATCCGAAAAAGATACGGTCACATACATGTAGGATTCGAACCTAGAACCTTTGACCTAAATTGACCCTATCCGATTCGGCCGATTTGAGGTTTTAATCAATAAGTTAAACATAAAAAACCTCACCTCTCCAGCCGGACTTCATCGGAACATCGGGATGGATATATAATATACAAGCTTCTGCCTGCGACTTCCTCTGCGAAGGAATAGTATTCTATTAGCCTATTTTCTTTTTCTGGGTCCCATCAATGCTTATACTAAAATTCTTAACCTATTTATTAAAAATATCTATAATTCTTGATTGGATTCAAAGTATTAGGCGAGTACTTCAAATAAATTCACTAATTTTCTAAAATAGAACTTTGGTTAGATATAATTTGATTGTTTTGCAAAATCTCATTCTCGAATTTTGACATTTTCTCTTAAACAATAATTATTATTTTTAGTATATTGAAAATAGCTAGCTTTATAAAACCTATATGTTATTCTGACGTATGAGCTATATTATTGTGAAGTTTCATTAAAATCCATTCAGATGTTTTTGCGTGAAAGAGTAACAAACACACATACATCCATACAAACTTTCGCGTTTATAATATTAGTAAGATGCATGGACATCCAAGATACCTGCTCTCCCCTCACACTTTTTTCCTTTCCAGAACTACTCGTATATCTCCTACCTCTCCTCCTGAGAAAAAATACCCTCCACACAGCATCCCCAAAGATGACTTGGGCCCTGAGGGGAATTAATGTCCTAGTGTCCTCGTGCTTGGATCCAATTTATATATAAATCACAAAAAACTTTCAGATTGCATCGACCTGTCTGAGGCCATATATCCGTGCACGAAAAAGGGCGATAGGGCGATTCGGAGTTTCGAGTGCGGTCTCATTTCCAGTCCTCTGATTCTGGGAGGGCCATATGCCACGGCTGGTGAATTTCCACACATGGTGAGTATCAAATATCTTAAAGGACACACATTAATTATGTTAACAGTTTAACCTTTCCCTTACTGTGCTGAAAAAATCCGCGCGTTCCGGTGCTGTGTAATCACTACACAACCAGAAATGGTCGATTTAAAAGCCGTAAAAAATGAATATTCATAGCAAATCGCTATATTTCATTATAGTTGAAGTCAAAAATGATAATAATTGATGTTTAATTGCTGAAAACATGAAAAAAAACATGGGTAGCTCAAAGAAACGATGCTCATACAACATGCGAAGAGTCCACTCCGAATGAATGCCGGGCGGCGACTGGCGGCGCCGTCCGCGGTTCGCAGGGGAAACCGAAGGAACAAACACGATTGACGACTGACCAGTAACCACACGGTTCTCTTTCTAGCGCTCACTTATGTCGAAGTAGGTGAGAGTGAGACGTGCATAGTGTCGCATTAGCCGCACGCTTCACGCATTTGTACATCTCACCCGCAGCACTGATCATACGCCAGACGTTTGATTGTATTGGTGAATTTGTTTTCGATTCTCACAAAATACCTCTTATGTGCCCAAAAGGTACTGATTATTATTTTTTTAAATTTTTTATTTAATGAGTAAATGTATAACGTAGGATTACCTAAAATATGAACCCAGAATTTTCCATATTTACGGAGATATTAAAAGGTGCAAGAAGCAATGTGTAGTAGATACACATCGCAGGAAAGGGAGGGTTAAAAAAAAAATGGTGAGATTAAGTTAGATTTAATAGGACCCTCCCCCTCCCCTCACGTGAGATTATTTTTTTTTATATCGAAATAAATGTTTTTCATAATATAATAATTTTTTTCAGCAAGCAAAATAGGACACTTCAAAAAAAGTGAAAATTCATTTTTAATTTTTACTATCTCTAATTTTTATTTTAAATTTTATAAATCGAAATATAAAAATTTTGCCTGGAAACATTGGCTAAAATTACTGATAATGAAAAAAAAAGAGATACAAATTTGACTACAATAATCTCCTTCACCTAACTAATTCCCTTAGTTTCATAATTTGTTTTCAAATTGTGATCCGAAAGATTGCCACAATATGGCACTATTTTCAAAACCACGGATTACTTTGTTTCCCAAATGTGGCAAAAAAAAATTTTTTTTTCTTAAAACGACTATATAATATATTGTACATCCAAAATATGACGAAATAAATATTCTCTAGATTCTTAAAAACGTTTTAAAGTTAACAGTTTGATAATATTTTTTTTATAAATCCTACAAATGTGTGATAATAGACAAAAGTTAGGTAAATTCATTGGCTATATAGAACTATAATCAGTTTGTATATCTCCATATTCAAATTCGGAGGTATGATTTTTTTAATGTTGACGGAAAAAAATTTCTTCAGCAATCCGAAATAAATGTTTTAAATTGCTCTGTTGCTCCAGTGGTTAAAGGAGTACATTTTACTCCTTTGGTGGTTAACTTTGAAGTTGAATATACAGTGAAACCCCTCATAACGAGCACCGCCCTTTACGAGTAATTCGTATAATGAGCAAAACAGACTTGGAAAACAAATGCTCCCTTTACAAGCGACATTTCGCATAACGAGTGACGCTTGGGAAAGCCCCATCTTCACGTCATTCACTTGTGAGCCGGAACTTTCGCGCCAGTGCGTCAGTCTCTGGGTAGCACTCGCTACATTTGCACATCAGTGTCGCATGTGATCACACATTTTTCCAAACTTGTTTTCAGATATTATTTGTAATTTTTTTCTATATTTGAAAAATTTTGTAACCTGAAAAATAATTTTATCTAATCACCATGTTGATTTTTAAATTTCCCAATAAAACATAAATAATTGCAGTCGGAACATGAAAAAGGTTTTTCTCCACTGTTAGTCGTCTAGTGTACTTTTAAATGTTTCTTTTCGTAACTTTCTTCTTGTGTGTGTGTAAATTTATTGTGAGCGGGACAGAATGTAAACGCGTGTGTTCCGCGTGTAGCCTCTTATGTTGGGGATTAAGAGACATAACATACTCGTATATATATTTTTTTATAAATTTTTTCAGGCATTGCTTGGTTTCTCCAACGACCCGATCGAGTGGGACTGTAGCGGTACCCTGATCTCCAAGGACTGGGTCATGACCGCAGCTCATTGCATCTACAAGAGGAACACCGGGTAAATATTCATTTACATAACTAAATAGATAATCGCTTGAGGTGTTTTCAATACCTATTAGAGGTTAGCGTGGACGATCGATAAAATCCTATATCAATACGATATTGACCAAATCTGCCAACTATAGTCAGTTATCTATATTATCACATATGCTTCAGGCATTTCATTTCTACATCATTCAGTCTACTTTCATCCTTTCTCTGTCAGTTCCATGCCTTACTGCTATATACAGCAGGGTAGGTAGTGCTACCATCGCTTCTTTGGACAGTTTTTGTTACAGCCAACTGTATTCAGTCCTTCAATAATGGAGTTACCCGAATGTACCCTTATTTTAATATCTCTATCAGCCTTCCCATCTGTCGTAAACAAACTACCCAGATACAAGAAAACTCAATCTGCTCCAAGTATTCATCATTTACTGCACACCGTTTATGACTTTATACTTACTTACATTCATCATTAATTCATTCTTCAATGTGTAATAATCAATTTGTCTTATTTCCAGTAACGTGTCACACATCCGTCTTGGTGGAGGAGACAAGAACAGTACTCTAGAAGCAAAATATTACTACAGAGTGGCTGAGATAATCTCTCATCCTGAATTCAAAGCTCCCTCTATATACAATGATATTGCACTGCTCAGAACCGACAGAAGGTATTATAATTGTGTAAAAATTTACAAATTACAAATTCTTATTTGTAAGCTTTTGTAAAGGTCACTTTATGAAAATTCTCCAGTCCTTCAGAGTCCTTACTTTTAAAGTCTTTCAAAATAAATACAAACCCAACTTTGGCGTTAATATTCTTATAAATGTAATGATGGGGTTAGCAAATGTAAAATCATGCAATTTTATTTTTGTGTTGAAATCATTGTTTTTATAGTATCATAAAAATCGTTTTCTTTTACAGTGTCACATTTAGCTCAGATGTGCGGCCAGCCTGCCTGCACACTGGCAACTCCGTCAAAGACGACAGAATCATCGCCACCAGTTGGGGAACCATTTCTTCGAGGGGGGAAAAGAGTCACCCCCTGCTAAAGGTGAGTCTACTTATAAAAGGCGACCATAAACGCTTAGTACGAGCCGGAATCTGGTGAATCTACATTTAGGAGGCGGGTATGGGTACCCAGCTACAGCGTGTCGGTCTGGACCGAGAGAGTGGTTGAGAAAGACCTAACCTAGACCTCTCTAGCCGCACTATCTCGTCGCTTACTCCTCCAATATTCCTTCTTATCCATGATACTTCTTTCCTTCTCAGAACATCCTTTCCCTAAAAAGACCCTTCACACAGCATTCCCAAAGATGACATGGGTGTAGAGCTAAACTGAAAAATATCAAATAGAAGCCATAAAATAAAACTTTTTTTCGATCTCAACATTTAAAAATACAAAATTTATACAGAGTTAAGATTTGGGTCATGACAAACTTAAAAATATTGACCACCTCCTAACCTGTTAGAAACTTTAAACTAGAAAAGTTCTAGTAAAAAGGAATTAATCTTCAAACATTTCTAAGATTCTTCTCCAATTTCTATAGTGGACATTGTGGACAAGGCTCCTCCATTTCTTGCAGTTATGTGCTGCGTAAAGAGCTGCAGATACTGCCGTACCGGACGCCAGTGATACTTGGTCACTCCAGCGCATTGGTGACCTTCCTCTGTTTCTTCTACCAAACACTTTACCAGTGACTTTTGGTTTCTCCAAGTTGGAGTCCCCAGTTTGGCGAGCAAGATGTCAAGAGTATCTTAAAATACGTTGTTGATTGTCAAAAGCCTATTGTGGATGATTAGTTCTTTCAGGATGGACACATTTGTGCGTCTGGATGTCCATGGAATCTTGAGCACTTTTCTTCAGCACCACATTTCGAGAGCGTCTATCCGTTTTCTTTCGCTGGCTCTAAGTATCCATATTTCCACACCGTGTATAAAAAATATGTGGGAAAAATCAACACCCAGACGAATCTCACTTTAGTGGTCATTGTTGTGTCTCTCTCTGTCTCTGTCACTCCATATCTTTTGCATTTTACTATTGTGTCTTTAGTCATATAAATTCTTCTCTTCACTTCTGTTTCATAACCTCCTTTACCACTTATCTATAGATGAGTCTAGGTATATAAAATCGATATCCGTTTCTAAGTCTGTGAGACCATTATTTGTTCTTACAAAGGTGTTTGACCTATCGATCACCGTTAGTTTTGTTTTAGCTTTATTGATCAGTAGACCTAGATTTTTTATTTTTTTATTTAGTAACTAGAGGAGGCCTCAGCACGGGTAAACCACCTAGTGAGGCCAACATTATCGAATTTTATTATAAAATGTAAAAATATTGCATCAATAAATAAATAAACTATATATTTTTTTTTTATATATTATTTTTTACATTTAAAAGAATATATATATTTACATATATATTGGATGTTGGTTATATTCGTAGAAATCCTGTTCTGAGGGGGACTAGGTTTTGGATAAGTTTTGAGTGACTTCTATGGTTCGACTTCATGTTTTGGGTTAGGTTTTCTAGAAACTTCTACGACAATGTTTTAAATATGCTAGTAAGTTATTTTTCCCGTAGTTCCTTAAGGCAAGATTTAATGTCCTTTACGTAGTTATTTTTGTTTTTAATTTGTTTGATACTAAGTGGGAATTTGTTATATACCTTTACTGCTAAAAATTCAGAACTTCTTTGTCCAAAGGTAGAGTTACACTTTGGTATATTTAGTATCTCTGTTTGTTTGGCTCGGGTTTTATGAGTATGTGAGGTGTTTGCCTGTGAATCATTTTTGAGGTGATGTACCAGAATGTTTTTGGCATAGATTTTCTGTATACTTAGAACGTCAAACTTTAAAAAAATTTCTGTTGTTAACGTCCTTACGGTATGGTCTTTATGATGCAATTTTAAGTTACCTTCAGTTGTTTTATGTGTTTTGATGCTGCAGAGCCCCATCCTATTATTCCATATTACAATTTAGAGTGGCACAAAGCATAGTATACTCTCTTTAAATCCCTAGTTGATAAAATATTTCGTAATTTTTTGAAGAAGTAGATGAGTTTTGTTAGTTTTATTATTGTACGATCAATGTGTGAATCCCAGTGTAGTTTTTCGTCAATTTCGATCCCAAGATATTTAATGCTTTTGGTTTGTGTTATTTGCGGGCAGGAACATTGAGGAAAATAGTTTTGACATTCGTGTAATTTGAGTGTATGCTCGTTCATTGGTTTTCTTATTTTGTTTTTGGAGAAAGTTAGATATTTAGTTTTATTAGATATTTTATTAACCGCTTGGATACATAAGCTTGTTTTCACGATAATTTAACTTAGGTAGACATAGGAATGACGTATGTCCCGTACCTGAGTTATTAAAGGGTTTGAAGTAGGTACAGCCAGGCCATGTTCAGCCTCCTTATAGGTACTTGTACAATCATGTTATAAGATTACTTCTTTCTTCCCCTATTCTAGAAAGAAGGTGGTTCATTTTTTCTTCAGAAGAAACAATAAGATAGTCATTCGCATATCGGAGAGTTGAGATTTTTCAATTATTATTTTGAGTCATTAGTATAAAAAAGTGAAATTGTTATGTTGATCAATGAGTTACACCTTACTTGAATCAGCATAAACTCTATGAGTTTTTTTTTTAGTTCTTCAACTTTCTTTGGTGCATTTTTTTTGTGTTTAGCTTAATTTGAAAGCTAAGTTTTGTTTTTAAAGATATAAATAATATTACTTTAATTTTAATTTTATTTAATTTTATTATAGGAAGCATATAATCAAAGATACAAATCATATTGATGATTTATGTAGAAAATGTATGGCTTTTCCGGAAACTATAGAACACATTATATCGGGATGTTCTATATTAACGCCGTCCGATTATACATTTAGGCACACAGAGGTTCTAAAAATAATTCACCAATGTTTGGTAATTAAACATAACTTGATTGACTGTCATAATACAGTAACATATTATGAATACGAACCAAATTAATTTTTAGAAAATAATTTCTTTAAAATATACTACGATAAAACAATACTATAAAGACAGACCAATTAATCATAATAGACCCGATATAGTTTTACATGACAAAATTTAAAAAGATAACTTATATAATAATTGATGTAGCTATTCCAAATTCCTGTAATATTGAAAAATCTGTTTCTGAAAAAATAAGAAAGTATACAGATTTAGGAAATGAAATTAAAAGAATTTGGCATTCTCAGACTATAAAAATATTACCATTTGTTATTTCGGCTACTGGCATTATACCTAGCTCTCTCATTAAAAATTTAGGCATATTAGATTTGTCAAAGAATTTGTATATAAAAATGCAAAAATCAGTCATTTTAAATACATGTAAGATTTTTTAAATATTCATATTGAGGGATCAGTAGGATTTATTGGTCATATTAGGATTTCCACCGAGCCAAACCCTCTGATATGAAAATATCTGGAGTCGGTGAATTATTTTCCCATTTAATAGTCTGGTAGGTTAATGTGTTGTTCTTGTATTAATTATACGTATATAATACACTTGCATAGCGTGGATTGACTAGATGATCATTTGTATGGAAAAGTGTGTGAAAGGGTTTAGTTTTTCCTATGGGGAAAACTAAACCCGGACCTAAAAGTCTGGTGCGTAAAAAAGATTTACAATTGTAATATTACGAAAAAGGAGTTCATAAAAAAGTTTTTATTAAATAAACACATACATCATTTAACATGATAATCTGAAAATCACCACTTTTTTTTCGTGAAATAATAATGCATATAAATAATAGTTTTTTAGATGGCATAATGGTATTTTTTTTTAAATCCAAAAATTGATAAAACATTGAAGGGTTAGGAATTGGACCAGAACATGTTCGGTCATTTTTATTGCAAATATTTAATTGGGGCAAGTCTATTGTCCATGTTTGCGATGGAAGCCACTTATACTGATAGTCTGTTTGTTGTTTCAGGTAACATTGGAGAAGTTCAGTTACTCAGAATGTTCTGCTAAGAACCCTCCTTCCCGAAGGTCCAAGGATGGAGTGAGGGATGCCACGCAGTTCTGTGCCGGTCACCACTATGAGTATAGGGACGTCTGCCAGGTACTATTTGATAAAAATAAATTCTTTATTTTTACTGTTCCAATGGAATTTTTCTTCTTCTTCGTGTGCTTTATCAAGTCCCCTCGATGTTGGTAATAACTCTAGTAAATATATCTCTCTCTTGCGCTGCCCGGAATACCTCATCCACACTTCTAATACTGGTCCACTGTCGTACATTTCGCAGCCAAGACATTTGTCTCCTACCAAGCCCTCAGCGGCCCTCTATCTTGCCTTTTAATGGAATTTTTACAATAAAATCTAGCAATGAACCAAGATGCCCATTATCTATGTGTCTTTCCCCACCCTTCACGCAGCAAACATCTCTTCAGAGCGCCAAATTCAAATAAGCAAGTTGCTCTGCCCCAACCTGTATAAAATGACAGGTCGAAAATAAAGTTAAATATTTAATTATTATGTTGTAGGAGGGAGGAAACACAGAGGCCGGCAAATAGTAGCAAATATTCCATAGCCAAGCTGTTAACTCAAGAACGAGTCGTAGAAACGACACATTCTCATGTGACAAATGTTAACCGTGTATATATGTTGGGCGCGCGTTAGGCTAATTCCTCTTAGAATCTTCCATTGAAATACCGGTAGAACAAGTACAGCATTCCTAACGGACGCCTGTGCTCTAAAGATTGCAATCCGTTTGTAAAGACGGGATAATCTATTAAACGGATCGCCCGTTTCTGCACAGGGTCTAGGAATTTTTTCAAGTAATGTGGGTCTCCATACTAGAGGTGGCTGCCAAATTCAACAGTGGGGTGTACTTGCAATTTATGCAGGGTTAGCAGTTGTATAACATTAAAGTATCTGCGGGCCCTGTACAGTACGCACAGTTTTTGAGAGGCTAGCTTAACTCAGGCTTCGATGGAGCCCCCGTACCTGAGCTGGTCACTTAGAGTTACACCAAGCTTATCAATGGAGGGCCTGTTCTTCCGTTGAAGGAAATAGTTCCGTTTAATCAAATAGGACACTCACACCTCAACAAAAACCTTTTTTTGTTCTTCTAGGGCGATTCTGGCGGCCCCATACAGATCCACAACGACGTAGCCGTGGAATGCACCTACCTGGTTTTGGCTGTCACCTCCAACGGGAAGACGTGCGGCATTCCTGGACAGCCCGCCATATACACACGCGTATCAGCTTTCATACCATGGATAGAGGATATTGTCTGGCCTAACGGTCTTTAAACCAAGTCTGATATTCTTAGTTACACTTGTACCATTCCCTCACTGATCATCTAATGGTCCAGCATGGACAATCGATGAAACCCTACACCAATACGATATTGACCAAATCTGTCATCTATGGTCAGTTATCAATGTTTGCAAGCACATTCAACGATTGTTGACAGAGATTTCAACCGACGATTGATAAATTTTAGCGCAGCCTCCATAGTATCAGATGCCCTAGCACGCTTGCTCTATAACGATCGATAGGATAACTATCGGTAACTTCTCATCGTTCCCTACGACAACTGCATATTGCAAACGAATAGGTGACAGTTCACAATGACTAAGTGTCCTCAATATATTCGATATCAACTGTCCTTTGTACGTTTGAGATCTGCAGTTGTCCTAGGGAACGATGAGAAGTTACCGACAATCGGTCGGTAACTTCATATCGAGCGATCGTGCTAGCACACCAGATAAGCCTCGGTTAACTATCAATAAACACATGTTTTTTTATAATGTCGCACGAAAAACTTACTGGCTTATTTAATGAACGGATTGAACTAACGAAGCTCTTAGAAATGAAAGTAGTCGTATATGCAATCCATGGACTTACATAATGCATCTAAGATGCAATGCATTTATTCCGTTCAATCTTTGTGAACTTTGATACATTTGCACAACTGTTTTAAATTACACGTGCTTAAATTACATGTGTTAAAATTACACATGCTAAGATTACATATGCTAAAATTGCACGTATTAAAATTACTCGTTTAGCACGAGTACACGTGTTAAAATTACATGTGCTAAAATAATACTTGCAAAAATTACATGAGCTAAAATTACACGTGCTTACATTATGCATGCAGAATTACATCAACAAAAAATACACATGTTAAAATTACACAAGTTTTAATTACACGAGCTTAAATAACTACGAAAAATGACATATGTGCTAAAACTGCAGGAATTACACTTGATTAGATTACACATGTAAAATTTAAAGCGCCTAAATTACATGTGCTAAAGTTTCTCGAGCTAAAATTAAATGAGCTAAAATTGCACTTTCAAATCAAACGTGCTAAAATTACACATGCCAAATTTACAATTGCTAAAATTACATGTGCTAAAATTACAGGTGCCTAAATTACACAGGCAAAATTAGACATGCTTAAATTATGCATGCAGAGTTTCACCAACACAAATTACACAAGTTTAAAAACATATTCTTAAATTAGACATACTTTTAGAGGCTGGTGCGTGAAGTCCTGGATGAGGAGATGAATGGGCCTCCGAGTGATTGAGGAGATACCGGTGAGTCGTGATATCTCCGTGTGCTGTGGGTCGGAATAAATAACGCGATGATGATTGATGAAGAGATGTATTTACAATAATGCACTATTTACAAATGTGTGTATTTACAATCGTGTAATATTCCGACACGAACCGCAGATTGCGAAGTTGTATTACTCGGCCGCTTGCCGCGCGAGCACTGCGTTGAGTGAAGACTGTGTAAGAACGACTGACTGATTTCGCTTACTCGAGCTCTTATATAGGCTGGGCCAAAGGTACTCGGAAGGTAGGTCAAACATGCACACGCGAGAAGTTTCTCGATACGGCTAGGCAGCGCTGTGTGTAATGTTTGACAGGTCCGAGCTCTTTCCAGAAGGTGGTCGAAATTGAATTGCCTAGCGAAGTAGCAGGTAGGTGCGGCCGAGCGCTGGACAGTGCCAGTTAGTGCGGCGTAGATATCGATAGGTAAGCCTCTATATACCCCCTTCCCAGCGAGTAGCGTAAGGGAAAAATGTGACGAAGGAAGGCAGGTTGAATTATGCAGGTCCGCGGTGGAAGGTGAAACTCGACGCACGATGGGCGGAGTGTTGATGTTGAGATTGTTGCTCGACGCGCGGTGGGCGGAGGTTTGTTGTTGTCAGCTGGAGCGAGCTGAGCTGGTGCTGGCGCTGGTGATGAAGATCACGGATCTTCCGTTTCCCCAGGCTGGTATGCATCACGGTGGGATGCGGGTTGGCCACATCACGGTGGGATGTGGAGGCTCGACGCACGATGGGCGGAGAGATGTTGAAGATATTGCTCGACGCACGATGGGCGGAGGTTGAGGTAGATGCTCGACGCACGGTGGGCGGAGTGTTGGTGTTGATGCTCGACGCCATGAGGGCGGAGTGTTGGTGTTGGTGCTCGACGCCATGTGGGCGGAGGTGTGGTTGCTGTGATGCTCGACGCACGGTGGGCGGAGTGTTGGGGTTGATGCTCGACGCACGATGGGCGGAGAGGTGTGTTGATGCTCAACGCCATGAGGGCGGAGTGTTGGTGCTCGCGTTGGTGCTCGACGCCATGTGGGCGGAGGTTTGTTGTTGTTGCTCGACGCCATGTGGGCGGAGATTAAGGCTGATGCTCGACGCACGGTGGGCGGAGATTGATGTCGATGTCAGCTGGTGGTGAAGATCACGGATCTTCCAGGTCCCCCAGGCTTCTGACGGCGATGCATCACGGTGGGATGCATGCTGGTTACATCGCGGTAGGATGTAGAGGCTCGACGCGCGGTGGGCGGAGTCCTAGTGTTGAGGTTTAAAAAAATGAGTCGTCTTGAGACTTGGGCTGGTGATGGGTTTGGGTCGGTGCTGGGTGTTGACCAAGGGCTGGGTGTTGATCCAGGGCTGGGTGTTGAGCCGGTGCTGGATGTTGAGCCCCCATCATGTCCGTATACAAAAAATCTGCAGTCCGTAGCACGTGAACTCACGTCGCTGGTCACCACTTTGGAGGGTGATTGCGAGCGACGTGGTGATGAGGAGGAGATGAGACGGGTTGCGTGTACATATCACGTCGGTGTGTCACCACTTTGGAGGCAGGATGCGTGTCTCCTTTTTGAGGAGATAAATGGGCCTCCGGTTGATTGAGGAGATACCGGTGAGTCGTGATATCTCCGTGTGCTGTGGGTCGGAATAAATAACGCGATGATGATTGATGAAGAGATGTATTTACAATAATGCACTATTTACAAATGTGTGTATTTACAATCGTGTAATATTCCGACACGAACCGCAGATTGCGAAGTTGTATTACTCGGCCGCTTGCCGCGCGAGCACTGCGTTGAGTGAAGACTGTGTAAGAACGACTGACTGATTTCGCTTACTCGAGCTCTTATATAGGCTGGGCCAAAGGTACTCGGAAGGTAGGTCAAACATGCACACGCGAGAAGTTTCTCGATACGGCTAGGCAGCGCTGTGTGTAATGTTTGACAGGTCCGAGCTCTTTCCAGAAGGTGGTCGAAATTGAATTGCCTAGCGAAGTAGCAGGTAGGTGCGGCCGAGCGCTGGACAGTGCCAGTTAGTGCGGCGTAGATATCGATAGGTAAGCCTCTATATACTTAAATTACACAAGATTAAATAACTATGTTAAAATGACATGTGCTAAAACTGCATGTACGGAAATAATACTTGATTAAATTACACACATTAAAAAAAAACTTAAATTGCGCATTCTTAAATTACATGACAAGAATCACACGTATTCGTATGTCATATTTTAAATTACGCTCATTGTAAATGCATAAAAATTACATCAGACCTTTCCTAGATAGGCCAAATTGGATCAAATTACTTAGCTTCTAGTTCACTGTGGGTTGTAGGACTCAAACCTTATGACCTTTCTTATGGTTTAACTTGACTCCATTTTTAGCAAACTGACTGTATACTGTGTGTACGTATAACTTTGTAATAATTATTTTATTATAAATCTGACGAACGCGATTGTTTTGCTGTGTTCAATTAAATGCCTTATTTTTTTTAATAATAATATGTGTTTTATTTCAAATGTTATTTTCAAAATTCTAAAAATTCTGATGATTTTACAACAAAGAGATGACATCAGCTATATGGTTGGGTGACACGCTGAGAAGGGTAAAGGAAGGAGCTGTGGAAAAGATCTGTTATGGTCATTGATGTGATTATATGAGACATTTTGCAAAATATTTATCCGAGTATGCAGGGTGTTGAGAGGAACGGCTGATTTTTCATACAAAACTTAATTTTGGATTTGAGGCCGAAATATCTAACGAAACTGAATAATACAGTGGAACCTCTTATAACGAGCATAATTCGTTCCAGATGCTTCCTCTTTACGTGAAACACTCGTTAAGCGAAATAATTTTTCCATATAAATCAGTGTAAAATGCGATAATGCGTTTCATGCCAAAAAAACTCATTTTTTGGTTGTTAATAGTAGGTGTATACTTCAGCATCCCTTTTACAAAAAGTACCCGTTTGGTTTAGTGCCACATAGGTGTTTTATTCGTATATTTAAGTGTTCTTTTTTTTTTATAGGTGATAAGACAATGGAAGATACTCTTAGTATCGCCCTGGTGTAAGACCACCATTCTGAATTAAAAGGTTATTTGAAATGGCTTTAACCGTGTTTAGTGACTAGATCTCAATAGCCAGGTACTTCCACACCTTTATCTTCCTAGTCTCCTTCCCTTCCCCACTTACTTTCAGCTTCATAACATACCCCAATTAGGGATGCCATTGTCTCCAGACAAGAGCAGTTGGGACTCTCGGTGAGGTATTAGACTTTAAAAAAAAAAAAACAAGTCACAAGTAATTATAATGATGCTTACAGTACTAGGTATCTACCTACTGATTGTTTACTTGTAATAGATACTATTTACTTTTTGAGATCTTTATAACAGGTCATTTTAAGTTACTTGTTTTTATACAAAGGTGTTTTATTTGTATCATTTAAGTGTTTACTAAATTTTTTGTAGATGATAAGAGGTTAAAACCAATTATAATGCTATCCAGTATCAAGTACCTACCTACTATTTTTTCTTTTAATATATCATAATAAGATTAGACACCTTGGCGTGATTTTTGAAGCAAATCTCTCTTTCAAATCCCACATATTTGACATTGTCTCCTGCGCCAACAAAATGCTTGGATTTGTTCTTCGTAATGCGAGATCATTTACTAATGGAATTGCAATACGTCGAACATATGAAGCACTTGTTCGTAGCATCCTGGAATATAGCTCCATTATTTGGGCCCCTTCTGAACAAAACCATATCCTAGAAATAGAAAAAGTACAAAAAAGATTTTTGCGTTACCTGTATATGAGGGAATATACGTACTATCCATTTCTGTATCCATCCTTGTTCTTAACAGGGATGCTCGATTTCAACACCTTAGAAGCCCGCAGAAAAATATTTTTAGGTAAACACTTTTTTAAGCTAATCTCTGGTATCATACTCAATCCGCTTATGTTAAAAGAGGTTAATTTTTACGTCCCTAACAAGTATACTCGTGGGAAATCCCATGCACTTTTTATGCTCCGAAAGTGAGGACTTCTGCGTATCAGAACGCGCCAATAAACAGAGCGACTCAACTGCTTAACGATTTTGCATTGACGATCGACATTTTCAATGTCACTTACAGACAGTTCAGCAACTATCTTTTAGCACATGTCACTAAGTAGTAAAACTGCCCTTGTGTAGGTACTTTGTAATTTATAATCTTCTCCATGATATATTGGTGTATAACTGTTTTATGGAGAACATGAAAAAATAAATAAATATCGTAATAGATCTTTATAGCCCCTTAACCGATCATTTAAAGTTTTTTTGTTCTAAAATAATGCAATATTTTGTAATGTGATATCACATCGCAAACCTCAAATTCATTTATTTTTTTTAATTCAAGAAGAAGAAGTTTTGGCCGCCCGAGGAAGACATGGCATGATCATGTCAGGAGTCGGAATAATAGAAGAGCATGTATGAGAAGATGTATGAATGTGAATGAAGCAAAGAGTGTGTGCCAAGACCGTCCGTCCTCTCTGCCTATCCCTGAGGGAGACCAGAATGTAATGTAATTTAAATTCTAGTTAAGTAAGTGAAAATGTTTTCTTTTCTTTGTTCTGGAATAAAAAACATTAAAAATCAATAATAATGCATTTAAGACACAATTAAATGGTTGAAATATTACTAAAGAACTCATAAACAACTTAACTTCCGTTTAGTGTCGAAAACTAGATGCGGACTGCTAAATCCATATTTAGGTTAATATTTCAATTCAAATTTGACAATTAATTAATTTTTTTTTCGTAATTGATTCGAAATCATCATCCGCGAGTGTTTCCAACGTTTATCGATATCTTTTTATTCCGACATCGACATCGATATAAAATCTTTGGAAGTTTCGACTATCGATACGATATCGTAAAGTTATCTTATATGACCTTAACCACCTGACCGTTCTACACACTCCTACGTGATTATAATGGTACTTCCACACCGCAGCCAACCTTCCAACTCCGAACTTAGTTCGGAGTTGGAAGATTGGCCGATCATGTGGTTGCTGCGGCCAACCTTCCAACTCCAAACTCCGAATTTCAACATGGCGGATGTCGAACAGCTGATTCTGCGCTTATCTTATCAGTTGCCTACAATTATTACGTAGAAGTATATACACGACTTGTTTTCAAACAATTGTTATACCACTCTCCCGTAATCATATTTTCATTTTAATGGTACGCGGAACACGTGTCCTGATTGCCAGCGGTTCTCAGAATGATGTGTGCATAAATAAACCAATCCCGATGTGTGGCTGCGGCAGGCTGGTTCGTGTGAGTTGGCCGTCGCGATCGCCTCGGAGGCGATCCCGGGCCAACTCGAACTCCAACCTTCCAACTCGATCTTCCAACGCACGAACTACCCCTCCACACAATCGTCCAAACGTTTGAAGTTGGCCGCAGTTACCACACGATCGGCCAACCTTCCAACTCCAAACTAAGTTCGGAGTTGGAAGGTTGGCTGCGGTGACCGTTCTACACACTCCTACGTGATTATAAGAGCTTTTCTAGTCATAACAAAGACTTTTCACCTTCTAGTAAGATAACCTACAGGCGTCCTTCACCTTGCATGCGCATAGTTTTTCTTAATTATTGTTCTGTGCCTGACCATAACTAGATAATTGTTACATCCATTGATATAATAATTATAGATAGGCCTTCCCATACCATATTTCAATCCAACAGTAACACCACTAGCGATGGGCACAATCGATGAATCATCGATGATTTACTCGATCTTTTTTACCATCGAATGATTTCGATTCATTTCCATAGAAAAATCGATTCTCGCTTCTCGATGTCAAAATTCATTCGAGTGCACACTGTAGCGATGGGAATGATCGATACTTTTATATAATCGATTTTTTTTAATCGAAGGATTAATCGATTTTTTGCTCGGAGCTTAGGAACAATAGCTACGGTCAGGGGCAGGATTTTTGTCTGTGAGGGGGGGGGGGGGGTAGGAAGCCGAAAATTATTATGGTGCATCATGTATTGCAACGCTTATTGTTTGTTGTAATTTTATTTGTTGTTTTTCGGTATGCATTGTTCACAACATAACAATTATTATTAAGCTACTTAGTTTTGACAGACAGATGGAATGAAATGATGGAACGGTCGAATTTAAACATGACTTTATTTATTTAAATTTTAAAAATTATGTTTTATAACATTGGAGAGAAAATATTAAATTTTACGAAATTTAGCAACAATAAGTAGTACTTTTTCGTTGTTTGTTTTTGGGGTGTTATGCTGTGTTGTGCTACCTCCTTCTTTAGCCGACGTTTCGGACAGCGTTGCAGTGTCCATCATCAGGGCAGATCCGTCGATGTGAATTTGTTGTGTTAAGTGTGTGCTTATTTACTAGAAAGCGATACCGTGTCGTCAGCTTCAATCAACTACGAGCTGGTAGGTATTTCAGAAGAAAGTGAACTACTTTGAAAGCACAACATAACATAAGCACGGCATAACACCCCAAAAACAAACAACGAAAATGCTTTTGGCCGTGAAAATCTAAAAATAAGTAGTCCTGTTTTAAAAAAATTGTTTATCAATGTTCACATGCAAACTTAAATACCAGTATTTTTTTTATCAATGTTAAAATAAATTTATAAGGTTGTAGTAGTTAGATATTAACTAGTACTAATCAATTCAGTTACCGGAATTTCGAAGAATGTGCATTTTCATGGTTATTTTATCAATTTAAAAACACGAAATGTCATTTTTCACCGAAACTTGCAACAGTTCCTAATATAGCGGTCGGTGCAAAATGACATTTCGTGTTTATTAAATTAAAAAATAACCATTAAAATGCACTTTTTCCGAAATTCCGGTAACTGAATTGATTAGTACTAGTTAATATCTAACTACTACAACTTTTTAAATTTATTTATTTTCTTCCATATTAAGCGTGTCCCGGTTTTGTAAATATTTTTCCTTATATTGAGACGACGTCACACACTCTCTAATCTCTGACCGGGCGTTTTCGCGGGCTTTAATAAAATTCAAACTTGTAGAATTAATTTAATTATGAAAACTAACTTTAAACAAAACAAAAAATACTGGTATTTAAGTTTGCAAGTCATCTACATGAACATATTTTTCACTCAACTTCCTTATTCCTCTGGAGGGTTTTTCCTGTTTTTCTGGTCCTATCTTCATATTAAAGGTTATCAGTGTTATCACTTATCACACATAGTTCATTTGTTCGACGTCTGGGAAAAATTCCCTAGATTTGCGTAAAATTCCTTACATCTGGGATTTTTTTTTTGTTACAGTAAATTAACATATTTGGAGTGTATTTTGGTGTGTAATCGAAGAATTAAGGAGGGGGCGAGGGAGAGGGGAAGGGGAAGAACGTGGAAGCGGAATGCGTGAGGGGCGGTCGCGGGAAAGAGGAGAGCGGGAGGGGGGAGGGGGGAGGTGGAACGCGGAAAGGGGAAAAGGGAACGCGGGAGGGGAACGGGGACGAATGGGAAATGACACGAAGGGAAAAAGAGACGTAATTTCGTACGTATACCAAAAAAATATTCTTACATTTTCCCGGCAACAAACATTGAAACACTGTTAATTTGTTCGTAAGAACTTTAGTCCCGTTTTTACGAATAAAATGATCGTATTTTAGAAAAACTTTGAATTTGGAGCTATTCCTTCAACCTTCTTCTACAATCTTGTTCAACTTGTAGCAATCGCTTCAATCGCTTGGAAAATGGCCAACATCGATGTTCGTATCAGACAGGGTTCTGGGATTGAATGAAATTCTTGAAAGCAGAAGGTGAACGCCCATTCGCAATCATGAAAAATATGTACGGTGATGCAACAGTGGATGTCAGCACTTCAGACGATGGGTTCGTCACTGTAACGAAGCTGAAGGACAAACGCCTTTGGCTGATGAAAAGCGGAGCAGTTGACTGCAGTGACACCACGCAACATTCAGCGAATCAATTACATCATTCATGGTGACCGCCAGATAACTACAGATGAATTGCGACGCATTCTCTCCTTCAGTAACGGCAGTGTGATGTGAAGCACATTTTTGAATAACCCTTGTATCTATGAAGATTTTAAAAATCTCATAGATTTTTTATAGAAATTTTATAGAAAGATTAAGTTCGTCGTCCGTAGTTTGGGAAACAACGTATAAAAATACCATCTCACATTGTGGGTTTTTTGAGAATCTGGGGAATTTCGAGGGAATATCTGTGATTTCATAGTATATAAACGGGAGATTTTGTTGTTTTTGGTACCAGAGTGTTTTGAAGAGACCGATTGTTTCTCCGTACATCGCGTGTAAAAATATTGACAATATTGCAAAATATTCTATAGTTTTGACAAATTTTGAATACCTGAGGTGATTTTTCAGTAAACATGTTTTCGAATTTTTATTTTGTATTTTTGGCTGTCTTTATAGCTGTGTGTACTGCGAAGGATGGTGCTAATTATGGTAAGTAAAAGTAACTAACTAACTAACTAACCATCACGCCGTTTCCCCGCAGGGGTAGGCAGAGAGGACGGACTGTCAAACAACTCGGTCTTGGCACACTCTCTTTGCCTCATTCCATTCATACATCTACTCATACATCTCATACCCTCTTCTCTTATTCTGACTCTTGACATGACCCGACTCAAGTATCTGATTCACTCCATCGTGCCACGTCATCTTCTTCTACCTTCTACCATTCACATTTGCGTCATATATTATCTGTACACTTCATTAGTGAAACTAAAAAGAGATATCTACATATTAGCAATCAAATTCTTTTACATAGTAGGAACTTTTTATTTAATCGAAGATTTAGGCTATTTTAAGTTTGCGGAAAAATACAAAATATATTATTTTAAGTTTGCAGAAAAATATATAATATATTATTTTGTGTTTGCGGAAAAATTTATAATATATTATTTTGTTTGCAGAAAAATATATAATATATTATTTTGTGTTTGCTGAAAAATTTATAATATATTATTTTGTTTGCAGAAAAATATATAATATGTTATTTTGTGTTTGCGGAAAAATATAAAATATATTATTTTATGTTTACGGAAAAATATAAAATATGTATTTTTTTATTTTTAACTATCGATCGCATACATTTTTAGTACTTGGATAAGAACAGAACTTGAATAGGACTTTCACAGCGCTTGAATATTTCCTTAGAAATTTTCTGAATTGTTCAAATCCGTGAAATAAAAGGAGGGAAGGAGATGGGAAAGAGGAAGGTAGGGAAGTGCCTGGATGTTCAGATCTGATCACCAAACACGGCTAAAGCCATTTCAAGCAACGTTTCATTTCTGAATTGTGGTCTTACACCAGGGCGATACTGAGAGTATCTTCCACTCTGGAACTTACCGCAAATATACTGTATATTATTTTTAATCAATTCATTGTGAAACAACACAAATTAATAAAATAAAATTTATTTGCGCATGCCGGGTTCGAAATGGCGACCTTCAGATTGGGAGTCGAGAGCCTTGTCTATAGACTACGCCGACCAACGCAGAGTAATATTAGATATTAAAAATAATCACTAAAGCACAAATTTCATGCATTTATGAAGTTAACGACTTTTTAATTATTTTTCTATCAATTTTAAAAATATAGAATAATTAGTATACTATAGGAGAATTTATAGGCTATATAGCACTATAATTTATTTATTCGTTTACATTCACAAATGTGGAGTAATGATTTTTTTAATGTGGGCAGAAAATTTTCAAAATTAATTTTCGAATGTGTCGAGCACTCAAGGCGATTTTTTTTCTCTGTGTCGCTCCAGTGGCTAAACAGTGTCTTGGATAAATGTATCCATTTTTATTTACAATATCTATTGACTTTTCTGCAAGTGTAATGAATAATTATGTATTTTATTGTATTTTTTATTTTTGCTTAATCAGTAAACTTCAAATTGTAATACACATTTAATCACTGGAGACAAAAATATCCCATTTGCTCAGTGGAAGAGCAGCGCTCCGGCAAGGCTAAGGTCCTGGATTCAATTCATAGATGCGACAGTATCTTTTTATCATTTTTCTGTTTCAGATTTTCCATTGAGTGTCGCTATTATTGTCTTCATTGCTTAAATTAAATTTAGTACTGTCTACACACCAAGCGTACAACTTTAATTGCACAGCGGCTTTGATAGTCCGTGCAATTTGGTCGTAGTTCGTCAACAGTCGGTAGTTACGCCCATCGTTCACGTAGCTATTTACAAGCGACGCTACCGCTACCTGTCATACAATGTTGCTAGTGTAGAGCCTGGCGGCGATTTGAAACACTAATAATAGTATGAAAAACACGGATGAGCGGTGGTCGCGTCGCTTGAAGGTAGCTCCATGGAAGAACGGCGTTACTCTTCCATGTTATAATATCCCACTTTATTAGATATGAAATTAGACAATTTTTTTCAATTTGTTCCACTTGTTTATTTAAACCAGGACCGGTTTCGTCCTACTACGGACATTTTCAGACTGGTAGTTGAAATTCTTATGCTACGGAATTTATACAAACTTAGGCAGTCTCTATAATATGATGAATGTTTCTATTTTGTTAATTTAAGGTATTATCAGTTATTTTGTTAAGTTAAGATACATATAGATAATTATAAAGTTTATTATTAAAATTATGAATGATGATACATAGTAAAAGGTTATTTTTAATTGACATGAATCTGTATGAATTTATATAATTGAAAAGGTTTGTGATCACTGATATTTTCTTTTGGTAATGTTGGGATATTCCCTCCTTGTTGCTTAGGGCTTAATTAACAAATATTGATAGCACTATGGTAATTACTGTTATTAGGGTTCTCCATACATTTGGGTCATTACATTTTTTTAATTACATACTTAAATTACACCACTGCTCTCTGAAGTAAAATTATTCTAAGTGAATTATAATGGATATATTAATGGTGATTGAGCATTATGTTCCAACTGTTTATTCTTGACATATTTAAGATCAATTTTCTTTATTAGGCGATTAATTTCTAGTGACTCTAATCTATCTAATTTTGCTCCTTTGTTACAAACATGAAGGATTTTGACATCTCTATCTTTATCAAAAGTATGTCGGTTTTCTAATAAATGCATGGCGACATTCGATAATTCCCCTTTTTGATTAACCCAACTGGCGAAATGTTCTTTTATACGGGTTGATACTGCTCTCCCTGTTTGTCCTACGTAACTAGACTCATGTTCCTCTTTGTTTATATTACATATTATTATCTATGGAAGTGTTTTGACTGTTGAAGATCAATTTATTATATGAAAATGCAATAACTAATTTTATATTGTTTTTAGGAGACCCATGCACAGTGCAAAGAACCGGAGAGACAGGAGTATGTGAAAGCCTTAGAATGTGTACTTCAGCGAGGGAAGATCTAAGACATGGCCTTGTGCCACAGGTGAGAATTATATATTTTTTTCACAAGAGTGTAGGTGAGGGCCATAAATGAACCAACACTGTGAGGGCCTTAGAAGCAAAAACGCCACTCTCCAAAAGTATTGTTTTCTGTAAATGACAAAAAACCAATCAAAGAATGCTTCGCATTTTTCGTATGATTTTTTAGTAAAATGTTAAAAAGTATAATTCAAAGTGAAATATTATAATAAAAAATATTGTAATAATGTGTTCATTGGTCATGTTGAATTTATTTTGAATTCAGGCTAAGCTTGTGGTTGGCTTTTGTGGAGAGTGGTTATTTTGATTGTTAATCGCTGTGGAGAGTGGTGATTTTCATACAAACCCTATTTTCATTTCGATTTTTCTACGATTTGCAGTTGATTTTTCTAAGAATCTCAAAAACCATCTTGTAGCTACAGATATTGCGCATAGATTGGCATTTATAACTCAATTTCGTCATTTATGGAGAGTGGCGTTTTTGCTTTTAAGCCCCACAGGTAATCTTTGGGGATGCTCGAGTGTAGAATCTTTTTAGGGAGGAAGGAGAGGATGTTCTGGGAATTTCTGGGTCACTGGAATTTGTGGGTCAGTGGTCCAGAAGTGATGGACGTGTGAATCCATCCCTCTTACTGCAGTGCAAGGCAAAGTTCCGAGAGAATCCCTCTGCAGATCGACCCTTCTGCTTCTGTAATTTAACATTTTATGAGTATCAAATAAATAATGTTGTATCCAACAATATTCTTGTTTCGAGAAAAAAGGAAAAAACGAAACCGGTTACGTTTCAAAACATTTTATATTTAAAATACAACAAGCATACAATTCTTAAGACTTTTAAAGGAAAAGTCATGAAAAAGGGCTTTTAAATTAGAACTTATTGCAAGAATTTGTGCTGAGTTCGTGGTAAAATGTTGTATATGAAAATTTCACATACAACATTATTCCACAAAACGTTTTTTTTTTATTTTTACTTTTCTGGCCCTCAAGAAAGCACCATGCTCTTTTAACATCAATTTAAATATGTCATTGATGCATTTGAGCTTAAAAAGCAAAAAAATATATATGAATAAATGAAACTATTTACAATCGAGAATTTGTCTTGAGATCAACATAGAGCATTATTCGACAAAACTGTTTCAATGGCTAAAAAGCAGCCTTAACAATATTTTTTCTGGACGAATTCTACTTTTATGCATTCTTTAGTTGAAGTGTATCTAGTTGAAGCCATAATAAGTTCATTTTCTCCATTTATTCCCGTGAATTAAACCAATCTCAATGATTTCGATAAACGGCTTTATACAAAATTCTTCCACAAACCGACATTTAAAATGCTGCGACAGGCTTAAAAGAATTTTTATTGCCATAAACATCTTAAAAGATGCGTAATAATATTCCTAACATAATAATAATAATAATAACTCAAAATTGATAGTTTTGTTGGATACAACATTATTCCGGGCAAGGGCTCAATTATATATGTATATATTTTTTTAAATTAGCCAGCTCTCTCTTACAATCGTGTTCACATTTCTTCTTTCAAACCATCTTATTCTTCTTTCGGAACGCTTACTACGAACTCTATACTAATTATTGTCTTATTTCAGAACTGCGGATTCTCTGGCACTACGCCCGTAGTTTGCTGCGCGACTTCAACAACAGCCACCATTCCAAAACCATAGTCGTAAGAACAGCGCATGGTCATTGCACTCTATACATCGGAGTGGTTTCATGAATTTTGACGACGCATAATATAAATTAAAACTTTTTGCCATTTAATGTAGCTTTGTGGTTATCCATTAAAATTAAATGAAAATATATTACGTAGTTTTGATTTACCATATGGTTATGCCATCTACACAATACACCTTTGTAGTTTGTGTAGTTTTCGACGCAGATTCCGATAATCGCAATAACTCGATTGTTGATTATTTCGAGTTGTGCTACACTTTATCTAGGTGTGCGATATCATGAACCGCTGTATTTGGTAATTAGTATTGTTACATGTGTCCTTCCTACCTTCCTGTGTAGACATGTAATTTTTCATTACCCACATTATCAGTCCTCTCCGCATCAATATCCCGATATTTCGTTCCTGCTGGTGTAGGGAAGACCGGGGAAGGTTGAAACAGTTATTCTTTAAGGTGAACGTCAAAAGAATTCATATTCTACGCTTTCGTAGAAGGCGCGCATATAACATTTTTACTTATAAACGCTTTTTACAAGTTATTCAAGTAATATGAATATTAACAAATAGTTTTGTCAATTAAAAAACTCTAATATTTCAAAAAAGGCTAGCAAATACAATATTGGATTGAATCACCGATGAAATATTGTATTTGTTAGCCTTTCTTGAAAGATTTCAGTTTTTTAATTGACAAAACCATTTGCTAATATTCATATTGCTCGTGTACTTCCGCGAACAATAAAATTTTCATAATATTTCAATGCATAACAATATAGCATTTTTACTTATAAACGCTTTTAACAAGTTGTTCAAGTAATATGAATATTAACAAATAGTTCTGTCAATTAAAAAACTCTAATATTTCAAAAAAAGGCTAGCAAATACAATATTGGATTGAATCACCGATGAAATATTGTATTTGTTAGCCTTTCTTGAAAGATTTGAGTTCTTTAATTGACAAAACCATTTGCTAATATTCAAATTGCTCGTGTTCTTCCGCGAACAATAAAATTTTCTTAATACTTCAAAGCATAACTTGTAAAAAATGTTTATAAGTAACAAATACTGTACGCGCGCCATCTACGAAAGCGTAGAATATGAATTCTTTTGACATTCACCTTAATTACGTGTAGCAGTTTTGTAGTTTATCTTTTGTATTTAGGGAAAAGATGTTTTATACTGGTACAGGTAAGCTAAGTAAGATATAGTAAGTAAGATATATCCCCATAGTGTGGACCAGTGATGAGAATGATCAAAACTTTCATATAATCAAAAAAAATTAATCGAAACATCACAATAATCGAATGATTAATCGATTTTTTTGCTCGGAATTTGGGAGCAATAGCTACAGTCGGGGGCAGTATTTTTGTCTCGGGGGGTTCCCATCACAAATTCGAATGAATTTTGACATCGAGAAGCGAGAATCGATTTTTCTATGGAAATGAATCGAAATCATTCGATGGGAGCTGGAATCAGACGATTCACTCGAGGGAAGGTTTCCGCCATGTTTTTTCGGCCTAATCGTCCATTTTGTTTCATTCCATGTTCACACGGCGCTATAGAAATAAGCGTTCACTCGTCCATTCCGACCACAGCGTCGCCGAGCGAGGTCAACCGCGCTGGAATTCGTTTGTTTTCCAGCGCGGTCCGGCCTCGAATTTTAAGGAAAAACATGTCAGATGCATCGATTTTTACGCAATTTTGTTGACACAATTAAATAAAAAACAGTATTTTGTCGTCTTATAAACCTTTTTATTTTTTATGGCGTAATAACACAATTTGATTTCACTTTTATTATTACGAACATTTTCCTACAAATTAATAATCTTACATATATTAAAAAACATATAAAATACATGGATAATAAGGGAGACCTAAAAATTTATATGAGAGGTGTTCCCAAAAGCAAACAAATTAGCCGAACGAATACCATTTTGACGTTTTGCGTGCGATTTGATAGCGTCCTTTCATGGTCCTTCCCGTACAGGACGCGAGACAAACTGATTGAGAGTTCACTCGGTGTTCAGACGATTCACTGAAGATGCGCGCGGAAGAGAGCAAAGTGTGTTATTATGCCATAAAAAATAAAAAGGTTTATAAGACGACACAATACTGTTTTTTAAATTTATTTTTATTTAATTGTGCCAACAAAATTGCGTAAAAATCGATGCATCTGACATGTTTTTCCTTAAAATTCGGGGCCGGACCGCGCTGGAAAACAAACGAATTCCAGCGCGGTTGACCTCGCTCGGCGACGCTGTGGTCGGAATGGACGAGTGAACGCTTATTTCTATAGCGCCGTGTGAACATGGAATGAAACAAAATGGACGATTAGGCCGAAAAAACATGGCGGAAACCTTCCCTCGAGTGAATCGTCTGAATCCAGCTTAAAGAAAGATTGAGTAAATCATCGATGATTCATCGATTGTGTCCATCGCTAGTGTGGACGTTTGAAACAGTTTTTGGGGATAATTGAAACGCTCTTAATATCCTTGGAATAATTTGGAGTAATTTATTATTAACAGTATTCAATGAGATCATGAATAATGATTAAACATATCACAAATATTTTATAAACTATAAACAAAAATGTCTTGAAATGAAACATAATTAATTATAGTTTTGATTGTTTGGGTTTCAGCGCTCTAAGTTTACTAACGATGAGTATTTGGGAGAATCAAAATAGTTTTACTGCGATATTATTCTGTAGCATAATAGATTAGAATATTCAAAATAAGTTTTTGTTTTCATACAAAAGTGCTTGATTCAACCATAATGGTACTTCCACACCGCAGCCAACCTTCCAACTCCGAACTTAGTTCGGAGTTGGAAGGTTGGCCGATCGTGTAATGGCTGCGGCCAACCTTCCAACTCCAAACTCCGAATTTCAACATGGCGGATGTCAGCTGATTCGGCGCTTATCTTTTCAGTTGCCTACAATTATTACGTACATAATATATAGTATATTGGCCGATCGTGTGGTGGCTGCGGCAAACCTTCCAACTCCAAACTCCGAATTTCAACATGGCGGATGTCAGCTGATTCGGCGCTTATCTTTTCAGTTGCCTACAATTATTACGTACATATATAGTATATACACGACATGTTTTCCAACAATTGTTATACCACTCTCCCGTAATAATATTTTCATTTTAATGGTACGCGGAACACGTATCTTGATCGCCAGCGGTTCGCAGAATGATGTGTGGCTGCGGCAGGCTGGTTCGTGTGAGTTGTCCGTAGCGATCGCCCCAGAAGCGATCACGGGCCAACTCGAACTACCCCTCCACACAATCGTCCATACGTTTGAAGTTGGAAGTTGGCCGCAGTCTGGACGTAGCATAACACTGTTTCATTCATAACACTGTTTCAATGATAACACTGTTTCAATGATAACACTGTTTCAATGATAACACTGTTTCAATGATAACACTGTTTCAATGATAACACTGTTTCAATGATAACACTGTTTCAATGATAACACTGTTTCAATGATAACACTGTTTCAATCATAACACTGTTTCAATGATAACACTGTTTCAATGATAACACTGTTTCAATGATAACACTGTTTCAATGATAACACTGTTTCAATGATAACACTGTTTCAATCATAACACTGTTTCAATGATAACACTGTTTCAATGATAACACTGTTTCAATGATAACACTGTTTCAATGATAACACTGTTTCAATGATAACACTGTTTCAATGATAACACTGTTTCAATGATAACACTGTTTCAATGATAACACTGTTTCAATGATAACACTGTTTCAATGATAACACTGTTTCAATGATAACACTATTTCAATCATAACACTGTTTCAATCATAACACTGTTGAATTTACCTCTGAACTGAGAGCATTGTCCCTGAGTAAAATTCAACAATTAAGAAAAAAAAAAAAAATGAATTTGAGGTTTGTAATGTAAATATTATATGATATCACATTACAAAATATTGCAATATTTTAGAACAAAAAACTTTAAATAATCGGTTAAGGGGCTATACAGATCTATTAAACGATATATTAAAAGAAAAAATAGTAGGTAGGTACTTAATACTGGATAGCATTATAACCACTCGAGCGCTTTTTGCCACATTATGGCATTATTTCCAAAAACTCAAAAAAATGTGGCAAATTTTCAAAAATATTTTATTTTATAAAACGACTATAATATATTGTACATTCAAAATAAAACAAAATAAATATTCTCTAGATTCTTTAAAATGTTTTAAGGTTAAAGATTTAATCATATTTTTTTTTATAAATCCTACAAATATGTGATAATAGTCAAAAGATAGGGGAATTCATTAGCTACATAGAACTATAATCAGTGTGTACGTCTCCATTTTCAAATTCGCAAGTATGATTTTTTTAATGGTGGCGGAAAAAAATTCCTTTAGCAATCCGAGAAAAATATTTAAACTGTTCTGTCGCTCCAGTGGATAATTGGTTTTATTCTCTTATCATCTACAAAAAAAATAGTAAACACTTAAATGATACGAATAAAACACCATTGTTTAAAAACAAATAACTTAAAATGACCTGTTATAAAGATATCAATAGGTAAATAATATCTGATGAGTATAAGATGAGAGAGATAAATAGTATAAGATGAGGAACTAATTAAAATTATTAAGTAACCCCAATGCAACCTAGAGATAATGAACATAAACACCTTTTAAAACAACGCAAAATAATAAACATGAACACTTTTTGCTATATTTATTTATATTTCGTGGAAACCAACAAAAACCAACAACAATGATAAGGAAGTCATGATCAACACCATACGACAACCTGCAGTCCACCTCGGAACAGGAATACCTAGTGAGGAGGACTGAGGATAAAATACTTCACTTTGTATTCTTAATTTACTTAATATTGTATTTTTATTTTAATTTGTATTGTCATTAAATTTAAAAAAAATCTATTACAAGTAAACAATCAGAAGGTAGGTAGGTACCTAGTACTGCAAGTATCATTATATTTACTTGTGCTTGTTTTTTTAATTTTTTTTATAGTCAAATAAATACCTTACAAGAGTCCCAACTGCTCCTGCCTGAAGCCAGTGATACTATGGCATCCCCAATTGGGGTATGTTATGAGGCTGAAGGTAGGTGGGGAAGGGAAGGGGACGAGAAAGAGGAAGGTTGGGAAGTATCTGGCTATTCAGATCTAGTTACTAAACACGGCTAAAGCCATTTCAAGCAATGTTTCAATTCAGAATGGTGGTCTTACACCAGGGCGATACTATGAGTATCTTCCACTGTCTTATCACCTATAAAAAAAACAATGAACACTTAAATGATACGAATAAAATACCTATGTGTAAAGAGTGGCACTAAAACAAACAGGTACCTACCGGTGGCGGTCGGTGACTTTTTATATAAGGGATGCTGAAGTATACACCTACTATCAAATATAAAAATCTATAGACTAGCCCACGAACAAGATGCAATTTCTAATAAAAATAGTACTACAGTTCCAAAATTAAATTAATTAAATTAGTATACGAAAGATATTCAACGCATCAATCGGTTTCAGTTATTCAAGCCAAACTGTCAAAAATGATTGCGCAAACAATCCGCTTCCGCTATATACAGTCGTTTTCTGTGCGTTGGATGCTCTTATCGAAAACGTATCCTGCTTCAAGCAAGCTTAGGCATGCAGGACTCAATGCGCATGCGCGAATATCAAACTTCTTCTAGATTTGTGGATACGGAACGAAGCTGAGGATCCACTGTTGCTGGTATTGGTGTGCGTTGGTGTGTTTAGGTGACATTCGAGCATTGAGAATGTTATTATATGGAGGTAAAATATTTCGACTCGCACCTCGCGCCCTGTTTTGTTGTTGTTAGTCTACGAGATTGGGACGGTGAAGTTAAATTGCGGTATCTATTGCTGATTATGGCTAAAAAAACATAAGCTCCTCTCTTTTTTTAATTCGGTATAAATAAATAATTATTGTTATTTTATTTATTATAAGCCTTGAATGGAAGGGAAGCGCAGCATCCACAGTGTGCGCCTGGACGGTACTTACGTACTTCTTAAGGCACGTTTTAAAAATCAACATTAATGAAATGATAAGTAATCAAACTAAAAACTCTTTAAACTTAAGTAATTAAGAACTTTTCGAGTAAATTGAGGTGTTTCAATCATAACGTGTTTCAATCGCCCCCAAGCTACCGTACCTATTCCAAAGCTAAAACGAATAGATACCGAATGCAAAATATAGTACCTACTTGTGATTAATGTTCCAAATTATTCAAAATTATGACCAAAATGTTGCATCCGAAACTGTTTACGAAGTATTACAGCTTCAGATGCACTTGAAAATGAACTGAAATGATTGAAAACTAAACAAAATGATGTTTGCTGGAATTGGGTGGTAGTATGTGTTGGGAAAAGTAGGGATGCAAGGAAGAAGGAAAACCAATCACTTAGCTCTAGGAGCACACAACACATTCACAAATATAGTTTATAGTTTATTTTTTTATAGTTTCCACCGCGATACCTCGAAGCAGTTATCACCACAACAACATAAATAAGTTTAAAATGATGTTGTTTACTTTGATATGGTCAAAAACATTATTTTTAGTTCATAAACGTCAACACCAACAACTTGCGTCGAAGGTTATCTCAAATCTTCGTCTCTTTTTCAAAAACAAATGCACTCAAATTTGCTAGTTTTTTGTCATTGTTCCAAGATCAAAATGCTTTGTGAATGCCAAATCCCAGCAAAGTGATGTGGTTAGGGATGAGGAGAGGTAGCTACTGGATAAAATGACATCCCGGTAGGAACTACGCTTATTATCATTATTTCTAAACCAAACTCACAAAAAAATCTAATTTGCCTCTCAATGATGCAAAATTGAATTATTTAATAACCTATAATCCATAATTTAAAAAAAAAATAAATAAAGTATCACCTTTCTTTACTACATATTTAATATAACTTATTCAACTTAAATATTATTCAATTTTATTTTGGCCTCAAATACAAAATTAAGTTTTGTATGAAAAAGCAGCCGTTCCTCATAAGAGGGAATTACCTGAGAATACCGGAAATTAGTCCTTTTTAAATCAAACTCTAGACTTATTGACTCTTTATTACAAAAAAACATAAATTGATTTTGAAAGATTGTTATTTTATCTGGTACACGCTAAGAGTATGGATATTAGAGAGACGGCATGTGAAGTGTGCCCGCGCGCTCCAAGTGTGCCTTTTTGAGAATTCTACCCACACGGCTGACATTGGATGTCGCCATGTAAAATGGCTGCTGTCGGAACGTATTAAACGGCCAAAAACCAACAGCCAATGTAAGCCGTTTGCGTAAAATTCTCGAAAAGGCACACTTGGAGCGCGCGGGCACACTTCACATGCCGTCTCTCTAATATCCATACTCTTAGGGTACACGCAATTTTAAAATTTTGAAAAACTAAGTTTATTTTTAATATGCTAAGTTTATATCATTGGTCGTTGGCAGATTTGTTCAATTTTCAAACAATAGATTCTATTAAAAAACACAAATTTCAAATCATATCATAAAACAAAATAAATCAATATATAATCTAGTAAACAAAGTTTTCAGAATTTTTATTTTTGTTAAATTAAAATCATAAAAAAATAAATCCGAGAACGTGTTTTGTGACAAAAATACCTTAGTTTTTCTATTTATTTAAGGTCTTACAAACTAAAATATTAAAGTTTTTTTTTAAAACGCTTATTTTGTTTAGACATTATTGAAATATCATAAATACTTATGATCAAAAAATACTTACAAGAAGTATACGATATTTAATAATTAATCATTGTGCGTTTTCAGCATTTTTATTGCTTACTTGAATGTAGGTATATATTAATGCAAGTTTTGAATTAAATTAATCGATTTTAATTTTTTAATTTAAAAAAATTTATATGGGGAATAATCGTCTTTCTCATTGGAACCTCCCTGTACAGTTGCAAGCATTTTAAAACTTTTATTCTCAGCCGCTGGTCAATCGCTCTAAAAACCCTGCATACTCGGATATATATTTTGCAAAATGTCTTATCTAAACACATCAATAATGACCATTACAGATCTTTTCCACAGCTCCCTCCTTTACCCTTCTCAGCGCGTCACCCAACCATGCAGCTGATGTCATCTCTTTGTTGTAAACTCAGTAGAATTTTTAGAGTTTTGACAATAACATTTGAAATAAAACACATATTATCATAAAAAATAAGGCTTTTAATTAAACACAGCAAAACAATCGTTTTCATCCGATGTATAATAAAATAATTATTACAAAGTTATACATACACACAGTATACAGTCAGATTGCTAAAAATGGACTCAAGTTAAACCAAAAGAGAGGTCATAAGGTTTGAGTCCTACAACCCACAGTGAACTAGAAATAATTTAATCCAATTTGACCTATCTAGGAAAGGTCTGTTGTAATTTTTATGCATTTACATTGAGCGTAATTTAAAATATGACATACGAATATGTGTGATTCTTGTCATGTAATTTTAGAATGAGCAATTTAAGTTTTTTTCTGATACGTGTACACATCTAATTGTGCATGTGTAATTTAATGAAGTATAATTTCCCTTCATGCAGTTTTAGCACATGTCATTTTAACATAGTTAAATAATCTCGTGTAATTTAAGTATGTCTAATTTAAGAAAATGTATTTTAAACTTGTGTAATTTTAACGTGTGTAATTTGTGTTGGTGTAACTCTGCATGCACAATTTAAGCACGTCTAATTTTGCATGTGTTATTTAGGCACGTGTAATTTTAGCACATGTAATTTTGCACGTAAAATATAATCAAGTATATATCCCGTACGTGCAGTTTTAGCGTATGTCATTTTTACATAGTTATTTAAGCTTGTGTAATTTAAACTTGTGTAGTTATAACATGTATATTTTTTGTTGATATAATTCTGCATGCATAATTTAAGCACGTGTAATTTTAGCTCATGTAATTGTGGCAAGTATTATTTAAGCACATGTAATTTTAGCACGTGTAATTTTAGCATGAGTAATTTTAGTACGTACAATTTTAGCATATGTAATTTTAGCATGTGTAATCTTAGCACATGTAATTAATCAACGTTCAAGAGAAAAGTTAAAACGTTTCTCGTATTAGAAGTCTAGTCGACACTCCAGTGTGCATTTTTGGAGTGAAGAGTTTCACTGTGTATTAGATATATAGTTGGTCCAGAATATGCTATTTATCCACGGTATGAAGGTCGACACTTGGGTGTACATTATCATCTAAGCTACAAGTCATTGTGAGATAAGAATATTGAACAGTGAATTGTAGTCTACATGTGGGCCAAGCACAGAAAAATCTATAACTTTTCAACATCAGGCTCCCTATCACACTTGATCGATGAGGATCGATATGATAATTGTCGGTAACTTCTCATCGTTCCCTAGGACAACTGCAGATCGCTAACGTACAAACAACAGTTGATATCGAATATATTAAGAACACTTAGTCATTGTGAACTGTCACTTATTCTTTTGCGATCTGCAGTAATGCTAGGGAACAATGATAAGTTAGTTTGAGTGTGCTAGGTGGCCTGATCGATAAGAGTAACTTCCGAAGATTTTATATAGATATACCAAGCACGGTTTCACTGTTGACAGCCGAACCGATATTGACAGACTGGTAACACTGGTGGATCTTACTAACAATTCACATTCTGAAACGTCAAACGTCAATCAATTACATAAAAAAATATTAACAAATTGGTAATTTTGAATTGAAATACTGTCCTAAATATGCATTGGCAGCCCACATTTACATTTGGACACTAAAGTGGAGTTAATTAGTTAACGAGATCTTTAGTCATATTTCAATTATTTTGTTTCTCAAAGATTGAACGGAATAAATTCATTGCGTCTTAGATGCATGTAATTTTTGCATAACGAGCAACATTATTAAAAAAAACATGTGTTTAACGACAGTTAACCGAGGCTTATCTGATACTATGGAGGCTGCGCCAAAATTTATCAATCGTCGGTTGGAATATCTGTTAACAATCGATGAATATGCTTGCAAACATTGATAACTAACCATAGATGAAGGATTTGATCAATATCGTATTGGTGTAGGGTTTTATAGATTGTCCATGCTGGACATCAGATGATCAGTGAGGGAATGGTTCAAGCGTAGCTAAGAATATCAGGCTTGGTTTAAAGACCGTTAGGCCAGACAATATCCTCTATCCATGGTATGAAGGCTGATACGCGTGTGTACATGGCGGGCTGTCCAGGAACGCCGCACGTCTTCCCGTTGGAGGTGACAGCTATAATCAGGTAGGTGCATTCCACGGCTACGTCGTTGTAGATCTGTATGGGGCCGCCAGAATCGCCCTAGAAGAACAAAAAAAGGTTTTTGTTGAGGAGTGATTGTCCTATTTGATTTAGTGTCTTTTAAAGGAAGCAATCTTCCGAACAGGCCCTCCATTGATGCTTGGTGTAACTCTAAGTGACCAGCTCAGGTACGGGGGCTCCATCGAAGCCTGAGTTAAGCTAGCCTCTCAAAAACTGTGCGTACTGTACAGGGCCCGCAGATACTTTAATGTTATACAACTGCTAACATTGTACAAATCGCAAGTGCACCCCACGGTTGAACAGCCACCTCTGGTCTGGAGCCCCACATTACTTTAAAAAATCCATAGACTCTGTGCAGAAACGTGCAATCCGTTTGATAGATTATCCCGTCTTAACAAACCGATTGCAATCTTTAGAGCAAAGGCGTCGAGTGGGATTGCTGTCCTTGTTCTACCAGTATTTCGATGGAAGATTCTCCGAGGAACTACCATCATTAATCAAGCATTGAAACACCCCAAACGCGCGCCCAACATATACACACGGTTAACATTTGTCACATGAGAATGTGTCGTTTCTACGACTCGTTCTTGAGTTCAACAGCTTGGCTGTAGAACTATTTGCCGGTCTCTGTATTTCCTCCCTTCTACAACACATGGAAAAGTTCATATATTGTGCCAATATTCAAAAAAGGAGACAAGCACAATATTGAAAATTACAGACCGATCTCTAAGTTAAATGTAATGGGTAAACTTTTTGAAAAAATTGTTTTTGACATCATTTTTCCATGTATACGACCACACATCATTTCAAATCAACACGGCTTTGTCACCAAAAAATCAACAGAAACCAATCTATGTGAGTTTGTTGATACAGTCCTTGTTGCTATGGATAATGGATATCAAGTCGATGTAGTCTACACAGACTACTCCAAAGCCTTTGATAAAATCCCACACAGCATCTTGATAGAGAATGTCGAAGCAATGGGTATACATGGTGACCTCCTTCGTTGGTTAGCCTCTTATCTCAACAATCGTACGCAAGCTGTAACTGTACAAGGGTTCTGCTCTAGTTTCGTCCCCGTAACCTCAGGAGTTCCCCAAGGATCTCACCTTGGTCCCCTCTTATTTAATATTTTTATGAATGATGTTAACAAAATTATCCGCAACTCTCAGTTGTACCTATATGCGGACGACAAAAAGATTGTCAAAATCATTAAGTCTGAGATGGATTGTATAGAGCTCCAGAATGACCTGGACTCTCTGGTTAATGTGTATTGTCTAGAAAATCGCCTCCTTTTGAATGCAGATAAATGTAGCGTCATATCTTATTCTCGAAAGAAACACACAGTATTGTATCCATACACAATTAAGAACAATATTTTAAACAGGGTAAATGTAGTAAGGGATCTTGGAGTTCTATTAGACAGTAAGCTTCTTTTTCAATCTCACGTCGAGCATATCACGTCGAAGGCTTTGAAAATGTTGGGATTTATACTTAGAGTAAGTTCAGCTTTCAAAAATCCACAAACATTTAAAATTCTCTACATATCCTATGTCAGAAGCCACCTAGAGTACGCTTCAACTGTGTGGAACCCCCATTGTTCTACGTATAAATCAAATCTAGAAAGAGTTCAGAAAAAGTTTGTCAATTATGTCTCTTTTCGCGCACGAAATTATGTAAACTATGTCCCCGTAAACCTTAAATCTCTTGATCAACGCCGAGACACCAGAGACCTATTAATGCTCTATAAGATAATTCATAACTATATTGACAGCCCATACTTACTACAAAATATTCATTTTAGATGTCCAAAAAGAGTTACTCGATCTATGGATACCTTTTATATTCCTAAGAGCAAAACTAATTACCTTGAAAATGTATTTATAAGAAGAAGCTGTAGCACATTTAATAGATTATGCCCAAACATCGATGTGTTTAACACGAACCTTACTAAATTCACAACATTCATAAAAAAATGACATTCCATCGAATGCCATATGTTTAACCAAAAACTTAATTTCATTGATTTCTTTTTTTTTTTTTATTAATTCCTCGCATTTTCTCTTTTACTTTTAGTAGTTTGTATTTTAATGAAATCTTTTCCTCAAAGATATTGATATCCTTTAAAATTTAAGTGTAAACCTTAGAAATGTGTATATATTTTATGTATCACTTAGTAAATTGAAGATGCACTTAATCAGAATTGTTTGTATTAGGTATATTGTTGCATTTTTTTTTTTTATTATGGTCCTATATTTAAATGTCGTTATTTTATTGGTCAATGACATAAACATATTATTCACTGTCATATATAAATGTATAGACTGTTTATAACGCAAATAAATAAAATAAAATAATAATTAAATATTTAACTTTAATTTCGACCTGTCATTTTACACAGGGTAGGGCAGAGCAACTTGCTTATTTGAATTTGGCTCTCTGAAGAGATGTTTGCTGTGAGGAGGGTGGGGAAAGACACATAGATAGTGGGCATCTTGGTTCATTGCTAGATTTTATTGGTAGTAGGAGACAAATGTCTTAGCTGCGAAATATACGTGAGTGGACCGGTATTAGAAGTGTGGAGGAGGTATTCCGGGCAGCGCAAGATAGAGATATATTTACCAGAGTGATCGGAGGGACCTGATAGGGCATACCAAGAAGAAGAAAAAATCCATTGGAATGGTAAACATAAAGAATTTATTTTTATCAAATAGTACCTGGCAGGCGTCCTTAATCTCAGTGTGGTGACCGGCACAGAACTGCGTGGCATCCCTCACTCCATCCTTGGACCTTCGGGTAGGTGGGTTCTTAGCAGAACAATCTGGGTAGCTGAACTTCTCCAATGTTACCTGAAACAAAAAGCAGACTATCAGTTAAAGTGGCTTCCATCACAAACATTAACAATAGACTTGCCCCAATTAAATAAGGGGAGGTTATTTGCAATAAAAATGACCCAGCATGTTCTGGTACAATTCCTAACCCTTCAATGTTTTATCAATTTTTGGATCTAAATTTTGCATCTAAAAAACTCTTATTTATATGCATTATTGCATGGAAAAAAATGCAGTGCATTATCATGTTAAAAATGATGTATGTATTTATTTAATGAAAACTTTTTTATGAACTCCTTTTTCGTAATATTACAATAGAAAATCTAGTTTTAGTAAAATTATTTATATCTTTATATTAAATTTGTGAACTTGTCAAAAGAATTAGAAAATGTATTTATATATTTATGAGACTAAAAAATATTATTAGATTAGAAAATTTAAAAAGAGTGTACTGTGCAATTGTTCAATCTAAATTGAAATATGAAAATATATAATACATTCATCTCCTCACCATAGGAGATCGCACCTACCTCATCCAGGACATCACGCTTCCTGCCTCTAAAGTGGTGACCCGACACCGACGTGATATGAACACGCGACCCGACTCGTCTCCTCCTCATCACCACGTCGCTCGCAATCACCCTCCAAAGGTACTCGGAAGGTAGGTCAAACATGCACACGCGAGAAGTTTCTCGATATGGCTAGGCAGCGCTGTGTGTAATGTGTGGCAGGTCCGAGCTCTTTCCAGAAGGTGGTCGAAATTAAATTGCCTAGCGAAGTAGCAGGTAGAAACGGCCGTGCAGTAATTAGGTAGGCCGCTACGTAAGTTTGTAGCATATGAATCGCTACAGTATTATTGGTTGATTCTCTGGTAAAACATTCTTAAATATCTTGGAATCGGAATTGACGAAAAACTACTTTGGGATTCACACATTGATCGCTAAAAAAATCTTAAAGTGTCTGACACGTAAGGAGGTGTTTATCATTTTTACAATAAAAAGGGAAGGTTGTTTTCATTAAAAATGACTGAGTATGTAAAAACAAAATAGATTCTAATTTTAGGCAGGACAGAGACAGAAACAAGCTATCTGATAATTATGTATTATGAGCACCTTATATATTTCATTTTTTAGGAAAAAAATTATTTTATTGTCTTTTACTGTTTTCTGTATATTCACTTCAAATACACTTTTTCTTGTATATTGGATTGATTTGATTGTATATTAGATACTTAATTGATTGGATATTGTTTATTTCTTATATGAATCATCATATACCTACCTACCTACCTAATATGTACGATACCTGTAAATTTGACTGTCCTAGAACGGGATATCTACCTAGTTGGACAGTCAAAATGTCAATACAATGTACATAATTGTATTTTTGTTATAACAAAATAAATAAATAAATGTGGTGGCCGAATTCTTAACTCTGTATAAATTTTGTATTTTCTCCATACAGGAGGCCCCAATAAAAAACAACCCTCAGGGCCCATGTCATCTTTTAGGATGCTGTGTGGAGGGTCTTTTTAGGGAAAGAAAGTTCTTGAAAGGAAACAAGTATCATGGATAAGAAGGAATATTGGGGTCAATGTGTCCAGAGGCCCTAGCACGCTTGCTCTATATCGATCGGTAGGATAACTATCGGTAACTTCTCATCGTTCCCTAGCATGACTACAGATGGCCAACGAATATGCGAGTTATTTCACAATGACTAAGTGTCTTTAACATATTCGACATCATCTGTTGTTTGTACGTTAGCGATGTGCAGTTGTCCTAGGGAACAATGAGAAGTTATCGATAGTTATCCTACCGATCGATATAGAGCAAGCGTGCTAGGGCCTCAGAGGTGCTAGCATAGTCCATCGATAAGGATCGGTAGGATAATTGTCGGTAACTTCTCATCGTTCCCTAGAACAACTGCAGATCGCAAACGAATAGGTGACAGTTCACAATGACTAAGTGTCCCTAATATATTCGATATCAACTGTTGTTTGTACGTTAGCGATGTGCAGTTGTCCTAGGGAACGATGAGAAGTTTCCGATAGTTATCCTACCGATCGATATAGAGCAAGCGTGCTAGGGCCTCAGGAGTGACGGACGAGAGAGACAGACCGACACGCTGTAGCTGGGTACCCATACCTGCCTCCTAAATGTAGATTCATCAGTTTCTCGCTTGTACTGAGTCTTATGGTCTCGTTTTAAAAATAGACTCACCTTTAGTAGGGCGTGGCTCTTTGGTCCCCTGGAAGCTGTGGTTCCCCAACCGGTGGCGATGATTTTTTCGTCTTTGACAGAGTTGCCAGTGTGCAGGCAGGCTGGCCGCACATCTGTGCCAAATGTGACACTGTAAAAAAAAACGAATGTTACTATAACAAAAAAAACAACGATTTCAACACAAAAATAAAAATTGCATGATTTTACATTTGCTACCCCCATCACTGTTGGTATTCATTTATAAGAAGATTAACGCCAAAGGTGAGTTAATATTTATTTTGAAAGACTTGAGAATTAAGGACTCTGAAGGACAGGAAAAGTTTCACGAAGTGACCTTAAGCTTACAAATAAGAATTTGTTTATATTTTTACACAAATAATACAATTTGTAACACATTTGTTGGTAAAATGCTAAGAGTATGGATATTGGAGAGACGGCATGTGAAGTGTGCCCGCGCGCTCCAAGTGTGCCTTTTCGAGAATTTTACCCAAACGGCTTACATTGGCTGCTGGTTTTTGGCCGTTTAATACGTTCCGACAGCAGCTATTTTAGATGGTGACAGCCAATGTCAGCCGTATGGGTAGAATTCTCGAAAAGGCACACTTGGAGCGCGCGGGCACACTTCACATGCCGTCTCTCTAATATCCATACTCTTAGGTAAAATGTTATTTATTGAAGGTAAGTTCACAGATCACACATAGTAAAAATAGTCACAATGTATCAAATCACAATAATAATTAACTGAGCAAGGGATCGGAGGGAACCTTGCTGATTAGTCTTTGGGAACAACAAAACTGACTCGTGCCGTTATGGTAACGGGCGGCGGCGACTGTGTTCTGCTTAGAGGGTCGTACCATAGGACGAAGCGCAACTAAGGCAGCAGTCGGGGTCTGGTTGGTGCTTTGCTTATGGAAGTAGAATACTCCTTAGAGGGTCGTGCCAAAGGACGAGGCGCAACTAAGAGAGTGTACTAGCCAAGGGCGAGCTGCAGACGAACTGGTTGAATTAGGGCGCGCAGCTCTTTATACAGGCCATTCCTTGTGGCGGGGCGTGGTTTATGGGGCAACTCGAGGGTAGGAAATGCGCAGAATGCGTCTGCGCAGCCTGGTTAGCCTAGGTTTGGGTGAGTAGGATGGCGCTGTACGGGGGAAAGAGATGGTGTAGTGGCAAGCGTAAAAACGGTGTGCTACAAATTATAATACCTTCTGTCAGTTCTGAGTAGTGCAATATCGTTGTATACAGAGGGAGCGATGAATTCAGGATGAGGGATTATTTCAGCCACTCTGTAGTAATATTTTGCTTCTAGAGTACTGTTCGTGTCCCCACCACCTAGTCGGATGTGTGTCACGTTACTGGAAACAAGACAAATTCATTATTACACATTGGAATAATTAACATTTGACAAATGAAAGTATTTCACCAAAAAATGTAGACAAAAAATTGTCTCAACGCCACCTAGTGGGAGATTTAGTACTTACAATGCCTTTCTCATATAAAATAAAGTTGGTTGTTTGCAGTTAATGATGCATGTAAGTAAGTATACAGTAATAGTATGTGAAAGAGAGAGTTTGAAAACTGTGTGCAATATAATATCGTGAATGATGAATACTAGGAGCAGGTTTAGTTTGTGTATTTGGATAGTATATTTACAGATAAAGTCAGGTAACAAAAATAAGAATACATTCAGGTAACTCCATTAAGAGGATACCCGGCGGTGATTTTTCCATACAAACGTATTCCCTATTTATCTCTCTGGATTTTAACCCTAGAGAAAATATTGTTTTTGCATAAAATAGATATCAACTACTAGCGTGTCGGTACTTTTTGTTTTTTTTTGATAAGTTACTTTTTATAGAAGTTATGACCTTCCAAAAATCAATAAAATTGACTGGTTTAAACGCCGTCAAAAGATGTTCAGTATACAAACCAGACAATGTTTTTTTAAAAAAAGCAAAACGTACAGACATAGAATAGTTTTTCTTATGTAGTTGGTAAAAAAAAATTGAAAATCAGTCCACTTTTGGAGGAGAAAAGTGGGGAATACAAAACCTCCATTTTAGTTAGGTGTCAGTGCATTGTCCCTTTCGCTCAATATCCGGTGGAGTAAGAGCAACAGTGACAGCAATATTTTAGTAAAATCTATTTCTGCACCACCGTGTATCATCTTAATAGAGGACTGAATGCCGTTGGCGCTAACAAAAAACTGTCCAAAGAAGCGAAGCTAGCACTACCTACCCTGCTGTATGGCAGTGAAGCATGGAACTGGCAGGAGAAGGGTAAAAGTAGACTGAATAATGTAGAAATGAGATGTAGGCAAGAGAAAAGGAAAAAGTAGACTGAATACTGTAGAAATAAGATGCCTGAAGCATATGTGAGGTAAAACCATGAATGATTGTGTGAGAAATGTGGAGATCCGCAATGAATGCAAGGCTGATGTTAGATAAGGACTAATATTAAGATCGGACTCTCAGATGGTTTGGGCATGTAGAGTGAATGAACGAGGAAAAGAGTGTAAAGATAATATATGGCGCAAATGTGAATGGTACAAGAATCGGGGACGCCCAAGGAAGACACTGTATGACCAAGTGAACCAGATACATGAGACGGGTCATGTCAAAAGTCAGAATATTAGAAATAATAGAAGAGTATGTATGAAACGATGTTTGAATGTGAATGAGGCAAATGTGTGTGCCAATACCAAGTTGTTTGGCGGTCTGTTCTCTCTACATACCCCTGTTAGTTAGTTATTTATCAAATAAGGTTTGGCAGTTCCAGTGACAGCAGAGGAACCGATTCCTAATAACCTGGACAGGAATATCCACCAATTCTTAAGACGATAGACTTCGCTTTTCGGCCCATACAAAAAGGACGCCCGGGAAAAAACACTTTTCTACATCGAAAATTGCACAAAATGAATATATTTTATTTATACTGCCTTCTAGAGGGTGAAAACTATGTCGGTATGTTTTCGAATTTTCGATGCGTTTCGTATTAACGTAAACATTCACTGTCAAACATGTACGATTTATTAAAAAATATTATTTAAGGAAAAAGTGCTGCTAACTCAACTCTCATAAAGAATTATAAAATTATAAAAAGCTACCGACGTAGCTTCTTCTTTCTAAAAAATATATATTTTTTAAAATTTCAATTTCGTGAAAGTTTCGGTGTAGAAAAGTGTAGGTAAATTTGAGCGTTGTCTCATTCGCACATTTTGCATTCGCATGTATTCAATTCAATTCAATTTATTTTATTATTTTAAAAACATTACAAAATTTTATATTTTAAATCGTTTTTTAAAATACATTCGTATTACAAAGTATTACAATTCATATATAGTAAGGATACTAACTATGCAAGTATTAATAAAACTTGCCTTTTAAAGGCCGCTTCACTAACGCTAAATATGTCGATATCCGAATTAATTCTGTTCAACAGCAAGAATGCTCTCCCTACCGGCATGACCATTGGCAAGTTAGTCCTGCAGGCCGGGAGATAAAACAGTCTATGCTGTCGGTGGCGAAGATAACCATCGGGAACATAGAAATGAATGCTCTCCATGATAGCCGAGTTTTCAAACCATCCACGAATCAATCTGAAGAAATGCGTGGCAATGTGTACATCCCTTCTGATCCGTAGATAGTTCATTCCAATCATACCCAAAAGAAAGTCGGTAGGATAGAGCCACGGATAATATTGTAAGGGTGCTTGAGCTTATTGTGAGCGGGACAGAATGACAGACGCGGGTGTTCCGCGTGTCGTTCAAACTCTAGCCTCTTAATTAAACTAGTGATGTTCTGTTTTGTAATGAAAATTAAATCATATTACCCGGTGTCCCTCTTGTAGATGCAATGAGCTGCAGTCATGATCCAGTCCTTGGAGATCAAGGTACCGCCACAATCCCACTGGATTGGGTCGTTGGAGAAACCAAGCAATGCCTGAAAAAATGACATATTTTTATATATTATTTTTTTAATAATTATTCTGGCTTTCACCCTTCAAGGATGTTCTAAGCCATCATTTTAAAATTATAGAGAAATGAAAGGCGAATTTAAATATTAATTTTATTTAAATGGACAAATTTCAAAATTATAATGAAGATTGGAGTTGAGTTCAGACTTAGAAGAGATGAGATATTGAATGGAGGCGAGGCAATTTTTGACAAGGCCTGATAGAAGAGAGGATACCTGTTTAGAGAAGGGACAGCCAAAAAATATGTGGTCTAAAGTTCCCACCTCTAGACCACAGAATGTACAATCTGGGGAGTCAAGGACGTGAATTTTAAAAAGGTGAGAAGGAACAGAACAATGTCCAATTCTCATTCGAATAAGTGAGGAAATTTATTTTTTTTTAAATTGGGGAATTGTTGAAATCGTGGTTTTGATGGGATATTGAGGCATAGAAGGCTCTCTTGGATTGACTAGCAATGTGCCAATACTCTGATAAGCAATAATTATTAGCCTGAAACACATCCATATTGAAAAAACCTCCCGAGAAAAGATACATGCCGCCGATGGGACTCGATTGCCGGTCAGGTGCTCTAATTCACTGAGGTACGACGGCTTATCTCTTATCCGCCAAATAATTCAATATATACTAGTGTTTCATTCAACAATTACTGCTTATTACTTTTTTTTTCACCTGCAAACAACAAACTTTATTTTTATATGAGACAATAAAAAACCCACAAGTTTACTCACAGTGGAGAAAAACCTTTTGTGTGTTCCGATTGCAATTATTCACGTTCTAGTAGAGAAAAACCGTATTCATATTCCGACTGCAACATTATTTATGTTCTCGAAAGACATATTTTAAAGTCCACACTGTGGAGACAAACCTTTTTCACGTTCCGACTGCAGCTATATATGTTCTGGAATGGGACAAATTAAAATTTAAAGACACACTGGCGCGGAAGTCCCGGCTCACAAGTGAGCGATGTGAAGATGGGGCTTCTCCTTTCGTCACTCATTATCAAAATGTTGCACGTTAAGGGAGCAGTTGTTTTCACGATCTGTTTTGCTCGTTATGCGAATTATTCGTTATTGGAGGTGCTCGTTATGAGAGGTTAAACTATATATTCAAATCTAAAAGTAAACCACCAAAGGAGTAAAATCTACACCTTTAAGAAACCAAATTTCGGATCGCAATTTGAAAACAAATTATAAAACTATGATAGTTTTTGTGTATAGTTTAATGCGTGACGAGAGCGTTACGAAAAGTGTGAGCGGGCGAGGCGAACGGAAGTTGAGAGGGAAATATAAGTTAGTTAAGATAGAAAGAGAGAGAGTTACATACTACTGAAGAGAGAGAGGTGCGAGCACACATTTTCTTCCTCTCTTTCGCTCATAGCCAGTTACGTTTCGTATATCTAAGACACGGTGCATTATTATCTGTATCACACTGTAGGAGCAAGAGGGAGCAGTGCGCGCGCACAAGTTTTACTTCAGTCGTGTGGTCTGAAGCACACTCGTTTTTTTAAATTAATTATTTTTACATGGAACGACAAAAAAGTGAGGTGAGGGAGAATTTTATAACAAAATTGTATGTATTTTTTTTCGTTATCACTGATAACTTATCAGTAATTTTAGACATTTTTAAAACATTTTGATGTTTGCATGCAAAATTTTTATGTTTCAAAAATTGTATGTTTATTTTAATATATAAAATTTGAAATCGCATTTTATCACTTTTCAAAAACAGTTTTTAGCTTTCGGATGCATTAAGAAAATTTACATTTAATATGATATTTCCAGGTATACTGCATAAAAAAATTAAGCAAAAAATTACGATGATTATGGCATTTTTATTTTATTTTTATGTTGATGAATAAATTTTCTGCAGCGATCTGTGTTTCCATTTTTGGCGGCTATCGTGTGACGCCATAAGCGTTGGCAGATTTTGAAAATTTTCTGACAGTATTACTTTGTTGTTTGTTGACGTGCGTATCGGGTGCCGTTGCCAACCACGGGCCGTTTTGGTTTTGTCGGTTTTCGATCAACTTTTAAATCAATAAATTTAAATGAAAACTTAAAAAAGAAAATATGGACGAGGCCTTAGGAATAAGTTGTTTGAGACTCACCATGTGTGGGAATTCTCCAGCTGTGGCAGGCTGCCCTCCCACGATCAGAGGAGTGGATATGTGACCGCACTCGAAACGCCGACTCTTCGGTGAGTTTATTATGAAGCCTTTACTCGTGCACGGATATACTTCCTCAGCTAGGTCGATGCAATCTGAAAGTTTTTTTATAAATTAGATCCATACCTACTGGAGCGATTTAGGTTCAAATTTGGACTGCTTTTATTTTTCTGCGATTGACATCGGTCCAAAATTGGACCACATTTAACGAACCTACAAAATTGTGATAAACGGTGAATTCATTAGCTTTGTTTTCATATTAATATTTTGAGAAATGATATTAATTGAATGAATGGCCAAATCAAATACTGAACACCAATCTCTCCGTTGGATGTATTGTTATTTGTTTCCCTAATAAACTAAAATAAAAAAATCTTACTTCTTACTAATATTATAAATGCAAAAGTTTGCATGGATGTATGTGTGTTTGTTACTCTTTCACGCAAAATTTACTGAATGGATTTTAATGAAACTTTACAATAATATAGCTCACACATCAGAATAACATATAGGCTATAATTTGAAAAGCTTGCTGTTAATTTTCATAATATTGAAGATAATAATTATTGTTTCATAGAAAATGTCAAAATTTAAGATTGACATTTTACAAAACAATGATTTTTAAATCAAAATTCTATTTCAGAAAATATTTATATTAGTGAATTTATTTGAAGTACTCGCATAATACTTTGAATCGAATCAAGAATTATAGATATTTTAAATAAATAGGTTAAGAATTTTGGTATAAACGTAGATGGAACCTAGGAAAAGAAAATAGATTACTCTAAGTACTAATCCCATAAGCAGACGAAGTCGCGGGCAGAAGCTAGTTATATATATATATGCAAGCAATGGTTTTAAAGATATTGTTGAATAAATAAGATGTTCGAAACGTTTTTAGATTTTCACGGCCGAAAGCATTTTCGTTGTTTGTTTATGGTGTGTTATACCGTGATGCGCTACCTCCTTCTTTAGCCGACGTTTTGTCGGATCTGCCGGATCTGCCCTGATGATGGACACTGCAACGCTGTCCGAAACGTCGGCTAAAGAAGAAGGTAGTCTATATTGTCTATACACTACATAATTCGCTTCCAGATATGTACAAAAACATCCAGCATAATAAAAAATTGCAAAGCAATGCTTTAAAAGAATATTTTTTAACTACATTTAAAAATGAAAATATGTAATCGTCTTGTCATTTTTTGTTCTATCTTATATACTCGTATCAGTTTTTCCCTCTCTTTACTTGTTTTCTCTTGTTGTTTGTTCTACTTAACCTGTCTTTATTTTTATTTTTATGCTGTACTGAATGTAAAACTTATATTATGATATCCAAATACCTTTGTAAAATTGTAACTACTACCTCCTACCTATGAATTGTAAGTTCCTCCTGTCCTAAAATGAGTTTTGTAACTCATCGGGATTGCTCTAGCAAGAAATAAAAACAATGAAAAGTAGCGCAACATGGCATAACACCCCAAAAACAAACAACGAAAATAAGATGTTAATTTACAAGTATTTAAAACAATGGTTGATAAATACGGTGGTCTATGCTTTCACGAGAAGCAAAAGTGCCAAATCATTGAAAACTATTATTGTCATCAATTCCTTGCTTAAATTCAATGCACTCCATTTATAATAGCCTTACAGCCAGCACAAAAATCAAAATATAATCATTTTACCTTTATTGCAAGCTTATCTGAATTATTTATTATTTTGTACGAAATTTATCAATTTACAAGTGTTTTATTATTCCTAGTATAACCTAAAAAACTGTGCGCTACACGGAGAAAAATGTCATTCGAAAAAACGATCATTTTAATAGTAAAAACGGTTAAAAAACGTGATTTCCTACGTATACCAACAAATTATTCTTACATTTTCCCGCCAATAAACATTGAAACCATGTTAATTTGTTCGTAAGAACTTCAGTCCCGTTTTTACTATTAAAATGATCGTTTTTTCGAATAACATTTTTCTCCGTATACCAGTTGTGTGGAAGGAAAGAAGAGCATTGGAGCTCAATTTACGCCCGACTAGCACACTCGATCGATAAGGATTGTATCGATAACTTTCGGTAACTTCTCATCGTTCCCTAGAACAACTGCAGATTGCTAACGTACAAACAACAGTTGATATCGAATATATTAAGGACACTTAGTCATTGTGAATTGTCACTTATTCGTTGGCGATCCATGTTAGGAAATTTATTGGTATATGTAGGAAATTACGTATACCAACAAATTATTCTTACATGTTCCCGCCAATAAACATTGAAACCCTGTTAATTTGTTCGTAAGAATTTCAGTCCCGTTTTTACTATTAAAATGATCGTTTTTTCGAATAACATTTTTCTCCGTGTACCAGTTGTGTGGAAGGAAAGAAGTCAGCATTGGAGCTCGATTTACGCCCGACTCGGTCCCTAGCACACTCGATCGATAAAGATTGACAGGATAACTTTCGGCAACTTCTCATCGTTTCCTAACATAGATCGCCAACGAATAAGTGACAATTCACAATGAGTAACGCCGTTCTTCCATGGAGCTACCTTCAAGCGACGCGATCGCCGCTCGTCTGTGTTTTCTATACTATTATTAGTGTTTGAAAACGCCGTTAGGTGCTACACTAGCAAATTTGTTTGAAATAGCTACGTGGAAGAACGGCGTAAGTGTCCTTAATATATTCGATATCAACTGTTGTTTGTACGTTAGCAATCTGCAGTTGTTCTAGGGAACGATGAGAAGTTACCGAAAGCTATCGATACAATCCTTATCGATCGAGTGTGCTAGGGGGCCAGAGATCTACAGGTTAGCGCAAAAGTTTACACCAGATTTTCCTTTGCTGTAATTTTTTTAATGAATGAAAATTTTTGGATCTGCTTTTTTTTATTTGATTTCTTAATTTTTTTCCCATTAATTCGAGAAAATGATATCGGCCAAAAGGCCGCCGCCAGAATTCTGACCACACGGGACCGATTTATGACTTTTTCCATCACCCTTCCGGCGATAGGTTCTCGAATTCTTGACGGATATTCTCTTTGAGGGCTTCAAGAGTCTGAGGCTTGTCGAAATAGACTCCTGATTTCAAGAAACTCCACAAAAAGAAATCTGGAACCAGCGCCGGTTCTACGAAATCTGGCGCCCTGTGCAGGAAGTACCGATGGCGCCCCCCCCCCCCAACATTTTTTTTAAATTCAGATAAAAAATTTATATACATATAAAAAAAAAAAAATAAAATTTATGCAATACGTTTAAAATAAATTAATATCCCGCCAACAAGAATCAAGAGTAACTTTTCCAAATGACCTGGCGGTAGCTATCTATGAGACTGGACAAAATAATAACATCATAACAAAATATAATATAAAACATGAGGCAGTTTAGTTCAGAAATAATAATATTCTGATCAGTTTGTTTAATAAGGTGCCAAATCGCGCGCGAATGGCAACATAAATAAACCAATAACGCGGCGAAAGCGACGAACTATCATCAAAGAGCAACTTGTAATCAACGAAGGGAGATGCGTACGAGAAGCGATTAATGAACCAATCACAATGTTTGTTGAATTTCGAACGATACAATGGTCGTAAGAGCAACAAGGAAAAATAGGTCTTACGTTCGTATGAAATATATTGTATTTGGAAAAAAATTCTTTGACGTAAGTCAAATCCGTATTTCGTTAAATTTTAACCATCGATGCGCGCGCATTAGGTTCACGCATATGGAAAGTGAGTGTTGCTAGCGCGAACTAATAATTTCGTATTACGAGTAATTTTTAAACGATTCGGGGAATATTTTAATTGAATTTTAAAACAATATTTATTTTATCACGGCGCCCCTTCGTAGTGGGCGCCAGGTTTTTTGCACGTTTTTGAACGTATGGCAGATCCGGCGCTGTCTGGAACGATTTAATCGCGCCGGCTAGTGCAAATCACCAAACGAGAATTTTGGATAGGGTGATGACTTGTATAAGCAAACATACTACTATTGCGTACTAATTGTATACTTACAGTCCCAAGCCTTTTGTCCTGTCTTCCTTGCCTTGACCGCTCCTGGGGGGAGATCCGGACACTTGTTTGATCCAGGACGTGAGGTGACAACTTTTGGTGGAGAAAGGGTGACAGGGGGTGGTGGAGTGGTTGGCTCAGCGGTTTCTTCCACGCAGCATACTATTGGAACTGTGCCCGAATATCCGCAGTTCTGAAAAGTTACAGAAATCATTACAAACATTCTGTACCCGAGAAGCATACAGATGCAAGTCCAAAATTTGAAGAAATGAGTTTTTTTTGTTTGTTTGTTTTTGTTATGTTTATTTAGATGTATGCACATTTTTTTCATACATCTAGTAAGAAAATACGATATTACAATTTAATTAATACAGTTTAAGAAATACAAATTAAAAAATACAATTTAAGAGATTAATTTAAGAAATACAGTTAACTACAATTTAAGAAATACAGTATAATATTTGTAATCTAATCTAAAATGTAATCTAATCAAAGATTGTTTTTAACATACATAGCACATATCCTACGAAAAGTGCTAAGGTTTGAGGCTTCCTTAACGGCATTCGGTAGGTTATTATACAGTTTTTGTCCTTATAAAACACGCTATTTTGGGTGCACGAAAGCTTAGTTTTGGGAAGCCTAAAATCTCTGCATCTTCTCGTAGGATAATTATGAACATTTTCGTGATACATAATATTACTTTTCAGATAACTTGGCAGCATATTATTTTTGAGTTTGTACAACATTGTTAAGGTATTATATATTATATGTTGTTTGGTTGTCATCATATTTAAATTTTGTAACATAATTTTGACTCATATTTTCATTTTTGATGAAGATTTGTAGTAAATGATCACGTTCATCAGTGACAGAAAGATGGAAGTCATATTTTGAAGAAATATAGGGTTTTTCAAAAATGTATAAGGATGCAACTACCATTATTCTTAGAAGCAGAAAGACTCAAGTCCATCCTTCTGCTTCTAATCTCTTTGTTTTCGATGAAACTAAACACAATAACCTCATCTATCAACAAACAATACCTGTGATATTTGTAATCATTTTACAGGGAGGATAAAAATAAAATAAAACTCCTTCCCAGAACCTCATTTTTTTCCTTACCCTAAAAGACAGTCCACACAGCATACCCAAAGATGACTTAGGCCCTGAGGGATTTTTTTTCTCTGGGCCTACTGTATGGAGCTAATGTTAAAAAATATCCACTGCACTTTTTTCAACAAAATTTTAAGTCATAATACCAGATTATCCTCTGTCAGATGACGAAGATAATAAAAATACCAATAATAAGTAATAATTTTATAAAGAAATAAACAGTAAAATGTAATTTTTTTTTTACCTGTTATGTATTGTAATTATTTTACTTCCAAATTAAAATTTCAAACATCGATCTTTTAATAATTCATCACTCGTCATAACAAAATAGTCTATTTCATTTTGAAGCAGAAGGACTCAAGTCCATAGTGATTTATTTTAAACATTTATTTTTAGGCTTTGCATGTAAAATATTTCATTTTATTTTCTCAATTTTAAAACAAAACTAATTGATTTAATAATTTTAAAAAAATCATCAATCGGCATGCATAACTGCAGAAGTTATGAGACCATAACTACAGAAAAAAACGGTTTTGGCTCTCCTGGACATTTCGCTTTTTGGACTTGCATCCGTATGCTTCTCAGGTACAGAATATATATATAGGGTCTTTCAATAGGGGCGCTCAAACTTTGTTAGGTTATAGCAGCCATGTTGTTAAAGTGACATCAGTCAAATTTGTTAGGTTATAGCAGCCATGTTGTTAAAGTGACACCTGTCAAATTTGTTAGGTTATAGCAGCCATGTTGTTAAAGTGACATCTGTCAAACTTTGTTAGGTTATAGCAGCCATGTTGTTAAAGTGACATATGTAAAACTTTGTTAGGTTATAGCAGCCAGGTTGTTAAAGTGACATATGTCAAACTTTGTTGGTTTTTGGAGCCATGTTGTTAAAGTGACATATGTCAAACTTTGTTAGGTTATAACAGCCATGTTGTTAAATTGACATATGTCAAACTTTGTTAGGTTGTAGCAGCCATGTTGTTAAAGTAACATATGTATGTCAAACTTTGTTAGGTTATAGCAGCCATGTTGTTAAAGTGACATCTGTCAAACTTTGTTAGGTTATAGCAGCCATGTTGTTAAAGTGACATCTGTCAAACTTTGTTAGGTTATAGCAGCCATGTTGTTAAAGTGACATCTGTCAAATTTGTTGTCAATTGTTTAATAGTGTACGGCAAATTAATTAAAGTTACAGCGTTCAAAACGTGTGTAAATCGTAAAATTTGAGATTTTATTAAAAAAGACACCGTTATTTCATGTGGCGGCGACGTGAATTTATCACGAGATCGTGCGATTTTACACCTTTGGACTTCTTCCTTTGGGGATAAAATCTTAAATCGCAGGTCTGTGCGAATAAATCGCAAATAATTGACGCCTTCAAAGTTAACATAAAAAACGTCATCCAGCAAATTCAGCCATATTTATGTAACAAAGTCTTTGAAAATTGGACCTCCCGAATATGTGCCACCAAGCAAAGCCGCAGCGGATATTTGGACAACGTTATATTCCACACTTATTGCCATAAAATATATTTTTAAATTTTAAAAATAATGAGTGGATATCTCACACACAACTTGTTTTATTTACATTTAAAAATTAAGTTTTTTTAAATTATACTTAGGCATCAAAAGGTTATTTAGAAGACACTAGAGAACATGCATAGACATATGAATATTCATAGACCAGAAAATCAGGGAGAGGGGTAAACACCAACTGTAGCGGGGCGCAGAGGGATGTATTGACTCTAACGATATGTGATTCGTTAATAATTCAATATGACAGTATAGGCATCTCGCATTATAATATCACCATTTAGTTCTTAAAAGTAAAATCTGCTTTTGAATGAATAGACCTTTTTACTTTTTACGGTTTGAACAAACTTGCGTAATCCATATAAAGCGAAGAAAGGTTCGCTTGTTTTGAGAGTCGAATATTTTGTAACCGTGTTTAGTTAAGACACTTTTACAAATGTTTCATAATTTATTAACTCTAGTAAACAGCAACGTGCGCACGACGGGACCTGGAATTTCGGTTGCCAACGCTTCATGTTTCTCGGTGTGATAAAACTGATCATAATATATGAAGTGAATAAGCTTAAAATGAAGACAAATAATGCCTACCTATGGAAGGTAATACGACAATTGATTTAAAATTTTACGATTTTTGATGTAAAATTTACCGATGAAAGCTCGACGCTAGTCTGCATAAGAATGATGACGTCACATTTTCTAGATTCACGCGAACCTATACGCCAGCCCAGCCGGTTCCATGGAACCCAGAATTAAGGAGGGGGAAATAATACGCTTTTATCACTTAGGGCAGGTCTATATATAATATGTCTATGAGAGCATGTCTTGCAATGCCAGCTTCGACCAAGTATATACTTGGTCGAAGAATGCCAGTCAATGAAAGAAAGTGTATGTATTTGAATTCTGTTTATTAGAAGTGCTTTTGGTCTGGTCTGGTGCGAACACGAATAAATCAAAAGGTTTCCCGACTTTTCTTGTGATCAGGCCGCATACAGGAAGCAAGAATTTTCCAAATATTTCCCCTGCTATCTCCTACCGCTGCTATGTCTGCTTCCTTCCCTGTTATTTGGTCCGACGTCCTTACTAGGCTAGACTCTAAGTAGTCCTGTTGCTCCGGCGGGTGGACTGAGGGAGCCCGCCCAATCTCACAAACCCTTCGGTCATCATCGTAACCGTTGTTACCTAAGACACGAACGACGATAGACGGTATCTACTTTTAAGATATCCAATTCAGTTGCCATCTGTTTAGATATAGCAGAACTTTGAATTATAAAGTAAGCTATCCACGTACATTGCAAGAAACTGCAAACTACACGGACAATCAACACACTACACAAACTATAGTTTTATTTAATAAACGACAACGACGACAATACTACACTATGTGAAATAAATGTCCCCAATTCCCATTGTTTAAGACGCCATAACACTTTTCACCTAAATACATTTAAAAATAATATAGCCTACTTTAGCCCTCTGACCCAGATGTGTCGACTATGTAACAAGATAGAGTGTGCCGAAGTAGATATTTTCGTCGATAATGTTTACGGATTCAGAAAAAAGAACAAAATCAACAACATAATCAAAAACAAAATCAAATACGAGTTTGATAAAAGCAGGATACCCTACCATGCAAGGTAGAGAAACAACAGAATGGGATAAGTACAATTCGTAGATTGAGTCAAGGAGAACTATGTGGTATATTCAATTAAATATAATTGATATTTTTTCCGATAAACATCTTACTATGAGGTGTTTATACTTAATAAATGATGTCTCAAACATATCCGCAATGTCCTATTGTAAGTAAAAAATAAAGACATCCTGATTCTAAAACCTATGCCAACAATTCGACTCCAAAATATTCCAGGGCAAGTATTGGAGGTGCCACACACCGAGACAATAAATATGGTGTGTATAAAAGGGTGTACATACATGTAAATACTTTTATATATCAGAAGGATGGTATACCTGTGGAACGAGACCTTTTTTAAGGTCATTTCTTGCTGGTATACAATTTCTTAGAGATCTGCAGACTCCTGAAGCGCCCGTTCTTCGCAATACGCAATTGTCACCTGGAAAAAGAAAGAAAAAAATATATTCAGTCTTAAGATTGATTGACCAGCGGCTGAGAATAAAAGTTTAAAAATGCTTGCAACTGTACAGGAAGGTTCCAATGAGAAAGATCGATTAGTACCCGTATCAAATTTTTAGAAATTAAAAATTTAATATCTTTTTTATTTCATAAAAAACTCGCTTTAATATATACCTACATTCAAGTAAGCAATAAACATGATCAAAACGCACAATGATAAATTATTAAATATCCTGTACTTCTTTTAAGTATTTTTTGATCATAAGTATTTATGATTTTTCAATAATGTCTAAAAAAAATAAGTGTTTAAAAAAAATTTAAATATTTTAGTTTGAGACCTTAAATAAATAGAAAAACTGAGTTATTTTTGTCTTAAAACACGTTCTCGGATTTATTTTTTAATGATTTTAATTTAACTAAAATTAAAAAAATTAAAACTGTGTTGACTAGATTATGAATTGATTTATTTTTTCATATGATTATATGATTTGAAATTTGTGTTGTTTAATAAAATCTATCGTTTGAAGATTGAACAAATCTGCCAAAGACCAACGGTATAACCTTAGTATATTATAAATACACTTAGTTTTTCAAAATTTTAAAACTGCGTGTACCAGATAAAATAACAATCTTTCAAAATCAATTTATGTTTTTTGTAAAAAAGAGCCAATTCATCTAGAATTTGATTTAAAAAGGACTTATTTCTGGTATTCCTTTTTAAAACTAATAACGTGGTTTATATTTTATGCTGTCGATAAACAACAGTGTAAGTAAAAACCATACTAATAAAGTAAAATTGACTAAACTTATGTTTAACAGACTTAAAAGTTAAACACATTGTTTATATAGCGGAAGAGGGAGCCTTGTTTGTTTTTTGTTGTTTTTTTTACATTAGCTCTACACTGGAGGCTCTGAAAAAAACAATTTCCGTCGGTCCTATGTCATCTTAAGATGAGGCTATATGCCAAATCAATATATTTGTCTGCGTCTTTACTGCGAATCGGTTTGCATTGTGAATATGAAAAAATATGTTTTGGATAAATTTAAACTTTTTACGCCTTCTCTTTTTATCGGAATTAAGATAAAATTAATAATTACGTTACAAAAAAAAATAAGCGCAAAGAATTACATAATTTGTTTTTTCATTACATAAACATGAAGTTATGTAAGAAAAAAAATTAAAAAATACCCCTTTATGGCTAAGATTATTTTTGACTACTTCCATTGACTAACTTTGTTTCATTTTTGTAAAATTATTCATAAAAAAAATAAAGACAACTTTGGAGCTACTTTCCTCGTGCAGATAATACCAAAAACACGCGGAGTGCTAAATGAGAAAGAAGTCAAATATTTCTAACGTTTATATCCCTCTTAAGGGTTGCTGTGTGGAGGGACAACTGCTCCCGTCTGGAGCCAGTGAGACTATGGCATCCCCAATTGTGGTATGTTATGAGGCTGAAGGTAAGTGGGGGACATAAGGTGACGAGGAAGAGGAAGGTGGGGAAGCACCTGGCTATTCAGATCTGGTCTCCAAACACGGCTAAAGCCATTTCAAGCAACGTTTCAATTCTGAATGGTGGTCTTACACCAGGGCGATACTAAGAGTATCTTCCACTCTGGAACGTGCCGCAAATATACTATATTATGTTAAATAATTAATTGTGAAATAACACAAATCAATTAAATTAAATTTATTTGCGCACGCCGGGTTTGAACCCGTGACCTTCGGAATGGAAGTCCAATGCCCTACCGCTGGACTACGCCGGCCGTCGGATATGAATGATGGATAGGTGTCCAGAAGTGATGGACGAATAAACCCGTACCTCTCGCTGCGGTGCAAGGTCAAGAGAGTCCTGCTCCTGCTGGAGGTGAAAATATTACCCGGTGTCTCCCGATCTGACCCGCCACGCAATAGATGGGCAGGCGAAACTGCCGCCAGACCCGGAAAAACCGCACACTATGAACCAGGGCACCAAACTTGGAGTGATCTGTGTTGGTTATCCAATGAATGGTTCCCGGGGTGCCGGTATCCATACTCGCCTCTAAAGCAATTTCAAGAAACGTTTCGTTTTAGAATAGTCATCTTTACTAAAGCGATACTGAGTGTATCTCCGCCCACTGAGGCAACTGAAAACTCTCAACTGCCAACTGTCTTTGTATGACAATGTGATGGCCCGCACACTTCACAATCACACAAAACCCCGTTGTTAATGGTAACGCAAGCGTTGACTTGCGACTGTCACTGCTGATTGCCCTGGGCGGCCGTTGCTAGTTGCCAGCTGTCAGCTGATTGTTCTTCGTCTATGGTTAAACAAACTTTTTGACCAACCAAGACAGAGAAAACAGCCGGTTTTAGTTGGTTTTCAGTTGCCTCGTCAGCGGAGCGCCTTACTCTAAAGTCAATGTCAACATATTAAAACAGGTAAGTACTTGCTTACTTACTTGTGTAATTATAATGCTAAACTATTTATTATCTCTACGTACTTAACTAACTACAATTAAAATGGCATTAGAAGGTCTATGGAGAACCACCGAACGGAAAATACTTAAATTACAGCGACTTCGTCTGCGCAGGATTAGTACTTCGAGTAGCCTATTTTCTTTCCCCAGATCCCATCTATGTTTATTCCAAAATTCTTAACCTATTTACTAAAAATATCTGTAATTCTTGATTCAATTCAAAGTATTAGGCGAGTACTTCAAATAAATTCCCTAATTTAAATTTTCCAACATAGAATTTTGATTTAACATTCACTGTTTTGCAAAATGTTTTTCTCAAATTTTGACATTTTCTTTAAAACAATAATTATAATTTCTAATATGTGGAAAAAAGCTAGCTAAAATAATTATAGCCTATATGTTCTTCTGATGTATGAGCTATATTATAGTAAAGTTTCATTAAAATCCATCCATTAGATTTGCGTCAAATAGTAACAAACTCACATACATCCATACAAACTTTCGCCTTTATAATATAATATAATGAAAATGTCCGTAGTAGGACGAAACTGGTCCTGGTGTAAATAAACAAGGGGAACAAAGTGAAAAAATTGTTTAATTTCATATCTATTAATATAATATATATACTAGCTCCTACCCGCAACTTTGTCTGCGTAGGATTAGTACTTCGAGTAATCTATTTTATTTTCCTAGGTCCCATCTACGTTTATACCAAAATTCTTAAATTATTTATTTAAAATATCTATAATTCTAGATTCGATTCAAAGTAATAGGCGAGTACTTCAAATAAATTAACTAATTTAAATATTTTCCAAAATAGAATTTTGATTTGAATCATTGTTTTGCAAAATGTCCATTCTCTTTTTGGACATTTTCTATTAAACAATAATTAGTATTTTCAATATATTTAAAATTAATAGCTAGCTTTATAAATTATAGCCTATATGTTATTCTGATGTATGACCTATATTATTGTAAAGTTTCATTAAAATCCATTCAATAAATTTTGCGTGAAAGAGTAACAAACACACATACATCCATACAAACTTTCGCGTTTATAATATTAGTAAGATCGATCCTTTGGAATAACAAGGTTCCATCTGTTGCTTTAACGTCATGCGATAATGAACTCTAAGGTAGCTTACCATAGATCCCATAACCGCGTGACGTTTCCGCAACAGATGGAACCTTGTTATTCCAAAGGGTCGAGATAGTAAGATTAATCTCGTTTATTTAAAATTTTCTACCGATTTACAACGTGTCCCTTGAACACTTTAAGTTTCTAAGTTCTTAAAACATATTTATATTACAAGCTGACCCGCCCACGGGTTGCTGTGGCTAAAGAAACACAACGCCATCTACTGGATGGTTACCTAACCTAGATAACCAAGTGTTGTATCAATAAATGAACTCAGAAACTTACAGAAATTATTTCTTGAACTTACAAATAATAATTTATCAAACAATATACTTATGGAAATTCTCTCTTAAACTTACAAATAGTTTCAAATCATTGTCCCATAACAAACATTTAATTCGCAATAATAAATATTGAAGTAAATAATCGAGATAAAAACTATCGTACATTTTCAGTTGGACCAAATTACATACAGTAAGCCAAATTTCATCAAAATCGGTTAAGCAGTTTCGGAGTTTATCTTGAACAAACATCGTGAAGCAATATTTTTAACCACTAGAGTGACAGAGCAATTAAAATATTTTTTCTCAGATTGCTAAAGGAAATTTTTACGCCCACATTAAAAAAATTATACCTGCAAATTTGAATATGGAGACATGCAAACTGATTATAGTTCTATGAAGCCAATGAATTCCCCTATCTTTTGTCTATTATCACGTATTTGTAGGATTTATAAAAAAAATATAATTAAATCTTTAACCTTAAAACATTTAAGTCGTTTTAATTTAATTTTTTTTTTTTTATTTGTCACACTTTGGCAACAAAGCAATCCGAGGTTTTGGAAATAGTGCCATAATGTGGCAAAAAGCGCTCGAGTGGTTATATATAAAGATTTTTGAAAATAATCTCTGAAGAGATACTGTCGTGCCGAAACGTTAATTACATAAAATTCCCTCAATAAAAAAAAAATCGCAAAAAAAAAAAATGCTACGAAAATTAAAAAAAAAAACACATACGGTTCTGTTATTCAATACATCAGAGGTTTGAAAAAAATCGCAGGGTTTCTTTAAATGCTACTTAAGGTTTTTTCGACAGATTTTTGCTCTATTTTAAACGAGTCATAATTTATTAAACATTTTCACACTTTTCGCTTGAAAATTATCATTTTTAATATAAGCGCGCTCCCTCTAACACTTACGTATCTCCCCTTCTTCTTCTTTTAGAGCGCATACTAACGCTAGAAATATTTTACTTCTTATCATTTTAGAACTCCGCGTATTTTTGGTAGATATTATCTGCACGAGGAAAGTAGCACCAAAGTTGTTTTAATTTTTTTATGAATAATTTTACAAGAACGAAAAAAAGCTAGTCAATGGATCGAGTCAAAAATAAACTTAGCCATAAAGGGGTATTTTTAAAAAGTTGTTTCTTATATAACTTCATATTTATATAATAAAAAAACAAATTATTTAGTACTTTGCGCTTATATTTTTTTGTAATGTAATTAATAATTTTATTTTAATTCCAATAAATAGAGAAGATAGGAAAAGCTTCAATGTATCCATAACATATTTTTTCATATTCATAATATAAACTGATTTACTTTAAAATTTCAAAATGCTGTCGATTCTAGCATAATCTGCATCGTCTTTGCTAAGTTCACAGATATCGCAGTAAGGTCAAGAAAAACCCGTTTATGGATTTAACGAGGAAATACTTGTTCTGGGTAAACACATACAGAGTTGTATTATCTCCTACCGATACACGTATTCATAACAGGTTAAGAGGGCATAACCAGAGAATACCGGAAACTAGTCATTTTATTGTCATTAAATTCTAGACGTATTGACGCTTTTTTACAAAAAAATATAAATTGGTTTTGAAAGATTGTTATTTTATCTGGTACACGCAGTTTTAAATTTTTTTTAAACTAAGTGTATTTTTAACATACTAAGGTTATACCGTTGGTCGTTGGCAGATTTGTTCAATTTTTAAACGATAGATTCTATACAACACAAATTTCAAATCATATAATCATACGACAAAATAAATCAATACAGAATGTAGTCAAAGCAATTAATTTTTTAAATTGTAGTTAAATTAAAATAATTAAAAAATATATCCGAGAACGTGTTTTGTGACAAAAGTTCCTCAGTTTTTCTACTTATTTAAGGTTTTTTACACACTTATTTTGTTTAGACATTATTGAAAAATCATAAATATCTACTTATGATCAAGAAATCCTTACAATAAGTACACGATATTTAATAATTTATCATTGTGCGTTTTGAGCATTTTTATTGCTTACTTGAATGTAGGTATATATTAAAGCAATTTTTGAATTAAATAAAACGATATTAAATTTTTAATTTTTAAAATTTGATACGGGGAATAATCGATCTTTCGCAATTGGAAACTCCCTGTACAGTTGCAAGCATTTTTAATATTTTATTCTCATCTCCAGCAATCCATTGTTCCGTTTCTGTTAACAGCACTGCGCGCGGATGTTTTTACAACCATGAAGCTAAACGGTATTAGTTTTAAATTGCAAAATATCGTCATGAAGAGCGGCGCGAACACAGAACCTTGCACAGCCGCATCTCAGCGGCTAATGAAACTCGAACTGCCAAAAAAATGATCAAACGGGAGATGGTAAATGAATGAAAATTATATGGTTCTTAAAATTAATTTTTTATCAAAATAATTTATAATTTTTCAATAATGTCTAAACAAAATAAGTGGGTAAAAAAATCTGAAATACTTTAGTTTGTAAGACCTTAAATAAATAGAAAAACTGAAGTATTTTTGTCACAAAAAACGTTCTCGGATTTATTTTTTAATGATTTTAATTTGTCTAAAATTTAAATCTTGAAAACTGTGTTGACTAGATTATATAATGATTTATTTTGTTGTATGATTATATGATCGGAAATTTGTGTTGTTTAATAGAATCTATCGTTTGAAAATTGAACAAATCTGCCAACGACCAACGGTATAACCTTAGTATATTATAAATACACTTAGTTTTTCAAAATTTTAAACTGTGTGTACCAGATAAAATAACAATCTTTGAAAATCATTTTATGTTTATTTGTAAAAAAGAGTCAATACGTCTGGAATTTGATTTAAAAATGACTAATTTCCGGTATTCTCTGGTAAAACACTCTTAAGTGTCGCCATCTAAAAATAGAGGATGTTGTTTACAAAACTAAAAACACAACGATCGTCTAGTTGACAAGTCAGACATGAATAAAAAAATCGAAATTTGAGTTTATGAGTATGCAGTTATATGTAAAAGTGTACCATCTATCTGGTAGAATACTCAGATTACTCGTAAACACAATCAAATCAATTATTATAATGCACAAAATTTTGTAGTGAATTAAATAGAATGTTAGTGTTTTCGTCATAATATAATTTTCATACTAATTTACTAAATCATTATGCCTCCCAGTGTTATTTTATAGTATATTTAATTTGCAAAACGCAGACACGAGTAAATAATAATAGCAGAAAAAGTCAATAGATGTCGCATATTAATAAAAAGTGATAAAATTTATCCTGAAACTATCTAGATAGCATTTAGTTCGAGTTGAATCTTGCAATCATACATAAAGATAGCAGCCAATAAAAATATGCGTTAAGAAAATGAAAATAATGTTAGTGGTTCTCAGTCGAAGAATCGAAGAATCGGATAAGGATACGTTGGCGCAGTGGATAGCGCGTTGGCCCGGATTGCCAGAGGTCCTGGGTTCGTGTCCTAGATATATCCGTATCTTTTTCTGATTTTTCTGTTTCGGATTTTCGATGATTGACTTTCGCTAATTTTATCTTCATTAATTAAAATATTATAAATAATGTTTGTTTTATGTTTAGCATTTGAATATTGATTTACGCATTATCTCAATACTAAGAATTTAGAGATGTCTGCCTATTCAACTGGACGATATGTATAATATTTATACAGGGTTTATCCGTATGTGCCCAAATGATTTTCTCATCCCCCTCTCCACTACCTTCAGCCTCACAACTTTCCTCAATTAGGGATGCCATAGCCTCACTGGCTCCAGGTGGTTGGGAGCACTTGCGTTTTTCACATAAAAAAATTAAATTATAAGTAGGTACTTTATCTCTTGCGTGAAATCTTCGCAAAATCATGTGATTTTAGTTTGAAAATTAGATGCTTAGAAATACAAGGTGGCGCAAAAGACATCACCCTATTGCAAAATGCCATAATTTTTGCAAATAGCGGCATATACCAGTTCTGCTTTGACATTTGTGAAGTCAACAAATACAAAATATACGTCAACAAGACATGAATCGCCAATACTGACTCAAGAACGCGGAAAAATTGTTTTTGAAGTAAATACTTCTTTACGCACGTTTGACTTGAGGGGTAAACTGGCGAATGCGTTACGGAAATTACAGCGTTACGAAGCGAACGATAATAAATTAAAATTAATTTTGAGGTTCATTCATCACAATCTAATCGTAACAACAGTGTTCAAATCCATAGGAATTTTTATTTTATTTTAATAACAATACAAATTAAAATTAAAATACAATATTAAGTAAATTAAGAATACAAAGTGAAGTATTTTATCCTCAGTCCTCCTCACTAGGTATTCCTGTTTCTGAGGTGGACTGCAGGTTGTTGTATGGTGTTGATCATGATTTCCTCATCATTGTTGTTGCTTTTTGTTGATTTCCACGAAATATAAATAAATAAATCAAAAAGTGTTTATGTTTATTATCTTGCTTTGTTTTAGGAATGACATTTGGAATGACAATTAGGAATAACGTTTGGAATAGGTGCTGGCATTTATGCTGACAATAGTTGTGTTGTTGTTTCTCACATTCTAAACGTTAAAATCTAACTAATAACTAGTACTTTTTCGATTGAAATATTTTGAATTTTCTGCTGCAAATGTGAATAAATGTTTCTCTCTAATTAGAATTCGCATTAAAAAAGTTTTATTTTAAACTTTGTAAAGTCTTAGCATAATTCCCATAATAAAATTAATAAAATGTTCGTTTAGAGTGTGCGAACTCAGTGCATTGACGCGACTGATTTGTCACGATGATTGGTAACATTCCAAACGAATCTTCAATATAGATTCTTATACACTGATGATTGGAATGGTTTTATTCGATGCCAGAAAGAAAATTAGATTAGATTACTAAATAAGTGTTTACTTCAGTCGTGTGGTCTAAAGCACACTCGTATTTTTTTTATTGACATCGGCCAATGAAAATCACCAAAACTCTCGTTTGGCGAGTTTCACTAGCCGGTAAGATCTCCCGATTTAACTGTTCTAGACTTCTTTTTGTAGGGTTTCTTAATGTCACGAGTCTACGTCAACAAACTTCACTTCAGACTCTTGAAGCCCTCAAAGTGAATATTCGTCAAGAATGCGAGAAGAGTGATGAAAAATGCAATAAATCTGTAACGTATGGTCACAATTCTGGCTGCGTCCACTTGGCCGATATTATTTTTTTAACTTAATAGAAAAAAAATAATACATCAAATAAACACAATCCAAAAGCAGAATCAAATTTTTTTATTCATTAAAAAGAATTACAGCCAAAGTACATTGGATGACAACTTTTGCGCCACCCTGTATTTTAGATGCTTTAATTAAATACTGCGAATAGAACACATAAAATTATTTTGAAATAATCGAGTTTTTTGTAAGTCTTTTTATAAGCCCAAAAAAGGCCTATAAAACTGCTTTTAAGTTCAATATCTCCTACTCACGAACCACTTTTCGGTTATGATTTTATTGCATGAAGTGGAAAATTTAATTCTTTCGAAAAAGATCGCTAGACATTTAAATATGTGTGCCTGAGCTTCGCAAAATAAAATTAAAGACGCTTTTTGATAATGTTTTTTTTTTATGATTAAATCAAAACAGGCAGCAAGTGTTAAACGGGAATTTAAACCTAATCGCCATGTACATAAGGTGTGTTATTGTTACCGGCCTGATCTCGAATTTTACAAGATGTGGAATCCGAGTTCATTGAACCAGAGTTATCTACATAGACAGACTTGATTTAAAATTTGTATATTTTTTTGATATATAAAAGAGATACATTTTGATAAATAGAGGCCGGCAAATCGATCCACAGCAGAGCTGTTGAACCCAAGAACGAGTCGTAAAAACGACCCGCTTTTACGACACGTGTACATATGTTTGGCGCGCGTTTCCCGACTATGTACCAGGGCCGAGGGGATCAATAACGCTAGTGCCTCGGAGCATCTTCCATTGAAATACCGGTAGAACAAGGATAGCATTCCCACCTGACGCCTGCGTTCTAAAGATTGCAATCCGTTTATTAAGTAGGGAGAATCTATCAAATGGACGGTAGCTTGTATTATGCAATTATTATCATAGGTGGTGCTACTGTTGGATTGAAATAAGGTATGGGAAAGCCTATCGAAGTATATTAATACGGTAATGCCCGTACGGTTCAAATTAAGGAACCCGACTCCAAGTAAATCTCCGACGCCACACTGTATGGAAACCGTTCTGACCCGTCCGTGAACGTGCATTTTTCCACAGAGCTGCTGCCGTAATATGCACACTTATCACTCGCTCACACGCAATTTTCAAACGAAAGTGGTGCCATCTTTAGTACTACATTTAAGGAAAAAAAGTATGAAGAAGAAGAAACATTTTTCGCTTTCATTCAATAATAAGAAGATTTATTTTGGGGTGAGTAGTGTGAAGTGTTCCTCTCATTATTCACGGTCTTAATGTAAAAATGTCTACTATTATATATGTATCTATTAAATAAAGTATTCTGTAGTGTTAATAGTAGTTAGTTTTTCAAAAGGGTTATGCCTTATAAATAGTCACCAACACTTAAACTGGACGAAGTAGAGCAAAGCAGTTCACTCTATAATTATTATATCAATGGATGTAACAATTATATAGTTATGGTAAGACACAGCACAATAATTAAGAAAAACTTTGCCCATATAAACAACAACGCAAGGTGAAGGACGCGTGTAGGTTATCTTACTAGACGGTGAATCCAACCAACCTGCTTCGCACACTTTTAAATCCATGCAACATGCAAACTGGTTTTAACCGAGGTCTGGTTTATCCTACTCAACTTTAATTTGTATTTTTTTTATGGGGACATTGCACTATTACAGGGAGAAAAATGTTATACGAAAAAACGATCATTTTAATAGTAAAAACGATTAAAAACGGGACTGAAGTTCTTCTAAACAAATTAACAGAGTTTCAATGTTTATTGGCGGGAACATGTAAGAATAATTTGTTGGTATACGTAATTTCGTACGTATTTTACCGCCAATAAACATTGAAACGCTGTTAATTTGTTCGTAAGAACTTCAGTCCCGTTTTTACTATTAAAATGATCGTTTTTCGAATAACATTTTTCTCCTTGTAGTATTAAGATGATAGACTTCGCTTTTCAGCCCATACAAAAAGGACGCCCGGGAAAAAACACTTTTCTACATCGAAAATTGCACAAAATGAATATATTTTTTTATACTGCCTTCTATAGGGTGAAAACTATGTCGGTATGTTAAAATTTTCGATGCGTTTCGTATTAACGTAAACATTCACTTTCAAACATGTACGATTAATCAAAAAATATTATTTAAGGAAAAAGTGCTGCTAACTCAACTCTCATAAAGAATTATAAAATTATAAAAAGCTACCGACGTAGCTTCTTCTTTCTAAAAAATATATATTTTTTAAAATTTCAATATCGTGAAAGTTTCGGTGTAGAAAAGTGTACTCTCCATAAACCCCTTTTCGAGCGATTTCTGTAGGTAAATTTGAGCGTTGTCTCACTCGCACATTTCGCATTCGAATGTATTGTAAGTGTGCGTGAGCTTATTGTGAGCGGGACAGAATGACAGACGCGGGTGTTCCGCGTGTGGTTCAAAGTCTAGCCTCTTAAGAAATTTGAATGATATGTATTTTACAAAGCTGTGGCTGTCACTGTCGCCGTTACTCCGTATGTCTGTAAATTTAAAACCGTTTACTAGTAACGCTCTAGTATGTTTTTATTATGAGTAGAAAAGCTCTTATAATCACGTAGGAGTGTGTAGAACGGTCAGGTGGTCGAGGTCATATAAGAAACTTTACAATATCGTACCGATAGTCGAAACTTCCAACGATTTTATATCGATGTCGGAATAAAAAGAAATCGATAAACGTTGGAAACACTCGCGGATGATGATTTCGCATCAATTTAAAAAAAATTAATTAATTGTTAAAAATGAATTGAAATACTAACCTAAATATGGATTTGGCAGTCCGCATCTAGTTTTCGACACTAAACGGAAGTTAAGTTGTTTATGAGTTCTTTAGTCATATTTCAACTATTTGATTGTGTCTTAAATGCATTATTATTGATTTTTTTAATGTTTTTTATTCCAGAACAAAGAAAAGAAAACATTTTGACTTACTTAACTAGAATTTAAATTAGATTACATTACAGTAAATAAACTAAGTAAGCATCACGCCGTCTCCCGCAAGGGTAGGCAGAGAGGACGGACCGCCAAACAACTCGGTCTTGGCACACACTCTTTGCTTCATTCACAATCATACATGCTCTTCTATTCCAACTCCTGACATGATCGTGCCATGTCTTCCTCGGGCGGCCACAACTTCTTTTCCCATTCTGGGAAGGCGAAGAAGGTGGAAGCGGAATGCGTGTGGGAGGGGGGGGGGGTCGCGAGAAAGGGAAGAGCGGAAGAGGGGTGGGGAACGGGGGAAGGGTAAAAGGGGACGCGGGAGGGAAAGAGGAAGAGGAGTCGAAAAGGGAACGACACGAAGGAAGAAACAATTTATTTATTTAATTAGCATTGCAACGCATGCCGGGTATCAGCTAGTACAAAATAATTTATTTTAAATTAGAATACTACGACAACTTGACTCCAACTAACCCTATTAACGTATTTTTAAAAATATTTTCTTAGGTTATCTTCTCATACACATTTCTGATTAGAATTTCAAAAATATATATTTTTGGCTTCATAAATTGGTAATTTGGCCTTGTGTGCTTTATTTTTGTCTATTATCAAATATTTGTAGGATTTATATAAAAAAATATAATTAAATCTTTAACCTTAAAACATTTTAAAGAATCTAGATAATATATATTTTGTTATATTTTGAATGTACAATATATTGTATAGTCGTTTTATAAAAAAAAATTTTTTTTTGAAAATTCGCCACATTTTGGCAACAAAGCAATCCGAGGTTTTGGAAATAGTGCCATAATGTGTCAAAAAGCGCTCGAGTGGTTAAACGATAAAAGTGGTTAAAACGTATTTTATTAATTGAATATTTTATTGAAAGTAGGCCACACAGACACGCCCTCGAAACACTTCTATCTATACTCTTGTTGTTATATCTTCTCTGGTTTTCCTTATAACACAATATCAACTTGTTTCGTGACTTATGACATTTGATATCAACAAGAATTTACTTGTAATTCAATTTTTTTTATCATTCTTGCTTGCACGCTACAGTTAATACTTGAAAACATCTTGAAGATATGCTTAAAAAGACAGGGAAAACGTTGTTTTATTTTTTGTATAACTATGCTGATGACCCAGAGGTTAGGGTCGAAACCCGGTGATGTTAAGGTGAATGTCAACAGAATTCATATTCTACGCTTTCGTAGATGGCGCTCATGTAGTATTTTTTTTACTTATAAACGTGCAAAATGACATTTCGTGTTTTTAAATTAAAAAAATAACCATTAGGCGATCCGCTCAGTGAGGCAACTGAAAACTGTCAACTGGCAACTGTATTTGTATGACAATATGATGGCCCGCACACTAAATCACTCAAAAACCCGTTGTCAATGGTGACGCAAGCGACGACTCGCGACTCTGTTGCTAGTTGCCAGCTGTCAGCTGATTGTTCTTCGTCTATGGTTAAACAAACTTTTTGACCAATCAAGACGTAGAAACCAGCCGGTTTTAGTTTGGTTTCAGTTGCCTCGTCAGCGGAGCGCCTTAAAATGCACTTTTTTCGAAATTCCGGCAATTGATTTTATATGGTAAACATTTTAAACAAAACTATTTATTAATATTCATATTGCTTGTGTACAGCAGCCAACAATTAAGTTTTCTTAATATTTCAAAGCATAACTTGTAAAAAGCGTTTTTACCTAAAATAATTATACACGTGCCATCTATGATTATCTAGTCGATTATGAATTCTTTTGACAGCGATTCCTGAGCATTATAGCGATTTTTAATAACTTGTATCACTTATTTGTGAGTTAATTATCATTTGTTAACTTTAATAACAGTATTTTTTTTTATAAAGTTCATTTTCATAATAAAATTAATTCTACAAGTTTGAATTTGATTAAGCCCGCGAAAACGCCCGGCACGGTACGAGAGAGTATGTGACGTCATCTGGTCCCTTGTTTGTGTGAAATATAAGGGAAAATATTTACAAAACCGGGTACACGCTTAATATGAACAATTTTTTTTTTTTTAAATTTGTAGTAGTTAGATATTAACTACTACTAATCAATTCAGTTGCCGGAATTTCGAAAAAATTGCATTTTAATGGTTATTTTGTTCAATTTAAAAACACGAAATGTTCTTATGTTAGGAACTGTTGGAAGTTTCGGACTTGACCGATAAATCCTACAGATCCCTCAATATAAATATTTAAAAAATCTTTCGTTATCCTGCATTTATTTAAAATGACTTATTTTTGTGTATAAATTCTTTGACAAAATTTTAATGAGAGAGATAGGCATAATTAATATTTATAACAATTAGTTTGTAGTAAAGGAAACAAAAAAAAAATTAAACTACAAACTTTGTTTTCTCAATATGAGTTTTTGTGGACATAGTACAAATCAATCCTCAGCAAGCGATATGTAAAAGTGTACACTCTATCTGGTACAATACTCAGATTTCTCATAAGTACGACCAAATCAATCCATAATGCATAAAAACTTGTAGTGAAATAAACAACATGTTGAAGTTTTTTGGGTCACTAGTAGGACATTTCAAAATGTCATACTAATGTACCGCACAGTGTACGTTTTATCATATTGGTCAGCATTCCAACATTGCTTCCCTCATCATCTCATAACAATACTCGGAGATGTGTGAATAATCATCTGTCACCTTGTCCTTCTATATTAGAAAAATAATTGTTAATATATTGTTACCTTCATAACTTTGCGCATTTGTTAAGTCAGCCACAACGAAAACGAACAAAACAAAAAACTTGACAAAATCGGCCGCCATTTTGCCGATTAATATATAAACCACAAGTTTTAAATTAAAACTGAAACACTAGTTCTATTTGACAGTTTGTTATTTTAATTTAGAAATAATAATTATTCCGAACGATGCGACTGCCAGACGCGGCGACTCGGAGATACTAACAACGGCTAACAACAAAATCAACATAATATATTATTATTAATTTGTTGCTTGACGAGGTGGTCATATTGTAACTGCAAAAGACGCAGAAAAAGTACGCGTTTTGTAAAGCGGGAATCAGACAGTTCACTCGAGTGAAGGTTTACGCCATGTTTTTTCGGCCTAATCTTCCATCTTCGTTTCATTCCATGTTCAGACGGCGCTATAGAAATAAGCGTTCACTCGTCCATTCCCACCACAGCGTCGCCGAGCGAGGTCAACCGCGCTGGAATTCGTTTGATTTCCAGCGCGGTCCAGCCCCGAATTTTAAGGAAAAACATGTCAGATGCATCGATTTTTACTCAATTTTGTTGACACAATTAAATAAAAATAAACAAAAAATAACCGTATTGTTTCGTCTTATAAACCTTTTTATTTTTTATGACATAATAACACAATTTGATTTTCCTTTTTTTATTACGAACATTTTCCTACAAATTAATAATCTTACATATATTAAAAAACATATAAAATACATGGATAATAAGGGAGACCCAAAAATTTATATGAGAGGTGTTCCCAAAAGCAAACAAATTAGCCGAACGAATACCATTTTGACGTTTTGCGTGCGATGTGATAGCGCCCTTCCATGGTCCTTCCCGTACAGGACGCAAGATAATCTGATTGAGATTTCACTCGGTGTTCAGACGTTTCACTTTGCTCTCTTCCGCGCGCATGCGCGCGGAAGTGAAGGATGCCGGATGAAAATATCCAACATTGTTGGATCGATTCACTTGAAGATTTCATTCGGCAGCATTCGATACTTTCGTTTCATTTCATGTTCAGACGTCTCGTTCCGAGTAAACTAGGCCGAATGAAATGCGGAAATGAGCGATTAGTGAACCGTCTGAATGGCGCTTAAGCGATATAGCCGGTTCACACGAGGCGATTTTTGTTGGTCCACTCGACAATTGAAAGCTAATTGACAAGTGTGAACACTTTGTCAACAATGTTATCAACTTTTTTTGTTGGCTAGCGAAAGTTGATAGCCAGTCCACTTTTGACGTTCGAGTATGATCATCGCCATTTTGGTTTTACTAATCGTTCGAGTTTTAGACCGAACGTCGTGTGTGAACACATGTTTCAAGTCGCTTGTAATTTTTAGTTAAGCCAGGGACACACACAGCATTAAAAGCGCCGGCGTTATTTGGCTTGGCCTACTTCACCATATCGCTCGCCATACATTTGCGATTGGAATGTATGGCGAGGAATATGCTAAAATAGGTTAAGTCCCTGGCTTTACTCGCGGCAAAAAGTAAACGTCAGACGTTTCATTTATTCGGTACGAGTTTCTACCGTCATGGAATCCGTTTCAACCAAAAAATATCTGAAATCGTCGGACGATTTAATGTTCAGATTTATGGATCTGTACCAAAGCCATCCCTGTCTTTGGGATCAAAAACAAGTAGTATACACAAATAGAAAAGCGCGTGATACTGCAATAAATAATATTATTTTGAAAAAAAATGTGTTGGATGCGCCTTATTCACTCCTTCTCATGATCCATTTTCTCACCCAAGTACGACGTTTTTTATATTTTTTCATAATCTCCAGCTCCTCTCGCAGAACATCAGAAATTATATAGACGCACGCACTAACAATTTCAGTTGACGCCATTTTTAATGTCAAAATCGGTTCTTATTAAATTGAAACGTGTGAACAAAATCTTGTTCAACTTTTTTCGTAAAATAAAAGTGGGTCAACAAAAATCGAAGCGTCTGAACGCCCCAATACAGAGGAATGGTTGCGCCGTCGATATAATAACCTATAGATCAGCCCCCCTTACCTTATTTTAACCTGTCACGTATCAGACGTATTTGGAAAAACCGCGCGGAAATTACCTTCCTGACATTTTGTCAAATATCCGTATAAAAACAAAGTAATTAATTTTTTTGCGATTGTTTTCCGTTTATCAGATAATGTATCTTATTATTCATATCATGATAATATCGTTACAAGTTTTCCCAGAGTAGCTAACTTTAGCGAAAAAAAAAATTCTCCCATTCGGCAAACAAATATCAAAAAAAAAAATATATATATATACGAATTTGAATTGATTTTATTAATTCTACACAAACCTGAATATACATCCTACATGAAAACTAACAATTCAAAGATGTTTTTGAAGAATTATTTACATTTATACTTCTTTAAAAAGTTGACAGCTGGTAAAGCGGGAAAAAAATTTGTTATAAGACAATGATTTGAAATTATTAAAGTTTCTGACAGATGGCGGTGTGAGTAAATTTATTGACACAACAATTGGTTATTTAAGTTAGGTAACCATCCAGTTGATGGCATTGTGTTTCGTTAGCCGCAGCAACGCGAGGGCGGGTCAGCTAGTTGTATATAAGGATGCCGAGGGGTCAATTGTTGCGGGGTCATCTGTCATGGAATCTCTTTGTTATTTGTGTCATAAATTGTGATATAAAGGCCATTATAGAATTCAATTTGCATGATTTAGAGGCAATTACTGCATTTTTGTGAGTAAATTAAAAGTTTTTTAATATATGAGAATGATATATATATATATATATTTTTTAATAAAACATTGTAAAAGAAAGCGGTTTTATGGGTAGATTTTTTAAATTATTTACAACAAATTTGTGTTTAGCGAAAATCAGTACTTTCGGATTTAAAATGGTTTTACATTTTTTTTTTCCACACAGGTTTGCGCAAAAGTTATCATCCGATGTGCTTTGGTTCTAATTTTTTTTATGAATGAAAAATTTGGTTTTTACTTTTGTGCTGTGTTTATTTGATTTCTTAATTTTTTTTCCCATTACGTCGAGAAAATGATAAGTGGCCGCTGCGCTGTCAGAATTGTGACTATACGGGCCCGATTTATGGCATTTTCCACTACCCTTCCGGCGATAGGTTCTCGCATTGTTAACGGATATTCTCTTTGAGGGCTTCAGGAGTCTGAGGCTTGTTGAAACAGACTAGTGATTTTAAGAAACCCCACTAAAAGAAGCCTGGGACGGTTAAATCGGGCGATCTTGCCGGTTAGTGCAACCAAACGAGAGTTTTGGTGATTTGCACTGGCCGGTGTCAACCAAAAAAACATTTTTTCCACGTTATTGAACGATATAGCTATTCATGTCTTATTGCCTGTATTTTGTATCGGTTTAGTTCTTAAATATCAAAGCAGAACTGACATTTGCCGCTATTTGCAAAAATTATGGCATCTTTTGTTAGGGTGATGACATTTGCACCACCTTGTATTTTGATAAATTCTACGATTGACCAGCGGCTGAGAATAAAAGTTTAAAAATGCTTGCAACTATACAGGGAGGTTCCAATGAGAAAGATCGATTTTTCCCCTATCAAATTTTTGAAATTAAACATTTTATATCGATTTATTTCAATAAAAACCTGCTTTAATAAATATATACCTACATTCAAGGAAGCAATAAAAATGCTCAAAACGCACGAAGATAAATTATTAAATATCGTGTACTTCTTGTAAGTATTTTTGATCATAAGTATTTATGATTTTTCAATAATGTCTAAACAAAATAAGTGTGTAAAAATTTTGTAAATGTGTAAATAAATAGAAAAACTGTGGTATTTTTGTCAGAAAACACGTTCTCGGATTTATTTTTTAATGATTTTAACTTAACTAAAATTAAAATTCTGAAAACTGTGTCGACTAGATTATATATTGATTTATTTTGTTGTATGATTATATGCTTTGAAATTTGTGTTGTTTAATAGAATCTATCATTTGAAAGTTGAACAAATTTGCCAACGACCAACGGTATAATCTTAGTGTATTAAAAATACACTTAGTTTTTCAAATTTTTAAAACTGCGTGTACCAGATAAAATAATAATCTTTCAAAATCATTTTTTTGTAAAAAAGAGTCAATACGTCTAGAATTTGATTTCAAATGGACTAATTTCCGATATTCTCTGATAATACCCCCTTACTCACCGATAATTGACAATCATGAAATATTAAATGCTTTAAAATGAAACCCGGTGGTGGAGAAATTTTAATAATAGATTTTTACTAAATTGTTGCTGTCACTGTTGCTCTTACTCCACCGGATATTGAGCGAAAGGGACATATGCACCTCGGGCTACTAATACCTAACTAAAATCGAGGTTTTGTGTTCCCCACTTTTCTCCTCCAAAAGTGGACTGATTTTCAATTTTTTTTTACTAACTACATAAGAAAAAACTATTTTATGTTTGTACGTTTTGGTTTTTTAAAAAGTATCATTTTCTAGTTTGTATACTGAACGACTTTTGACGGCGTTTAAACCAGTCATTTTATTGATTTTTGGAAGGTCATAACTTCTATAAAAAGTAATTTATCAAAAAAACAAAAGGTACCGACACGCTAGTAGTTGATATCTAACTTACGTAAAAACAATATTTTCTCTAGGCTTAAAATCCAGAGAGATAAATAGGGAAAACGTTTGAATGGAAAAATCACCGCCTGGTACCCCTAACTCACGGATAATTGCCAAAGTTACCTCTAAAATCATGAAACTCATGGTCTATATTTTATAATTTAAAACACAGATAAACGAAGTAGCACATATCGTTTTTCTTTCATTAGCTCCACACAGAAGGCCCAGAAGAAAACAATTTCGGAAGGAAAGAGAGGAATAATGAAAAAAAAAAATACCTACTTATTTCATTAGATAAATGAATAATAAACCTTACTGTCACCTCACTTTTATTCGTTTCATGTAAAAAAAAATCATAAAAAATTCACAAAGTTCCATAATTTTTTTCAAATTGCTATCGGAAACTTTGGTTTCAGAAAGGGGTAAATTTTAATTTTTTTGTGGTTTTCTTTTAGGTTTGAATATATAGTTTGTTGTATTCTCTTTCTAATTTAGATCACATTTCTGACTATGATAGTAAGGGAGAAACAACGATTTCTGTGAGTTCTACGTGAGCTGGGACAAATATGGTCTCCTGTGATTAAACGGGGTCGGCTCTTCTCGTTCTCAGGTTGTAGCTTTATCCAGGACGTTTCTCTGTAGAATTTTGGAGCATTGATTCAATCCAGGAGTTCTTTGGTCTTCCTCTGGATGACTGTCGATGAAGCTTCAAAGACATTGTCTGCTTCACTGTGTGGTCTGGTGTGTCTTATGTGCCCATACCATCTCAACAGTCGTTCCTCCAGCTTACTGTTTATGTCCGTGACACCTAGGCTATCACGAATGCGTGAACTTTTGATCTTATCTTTTAAAGACACTCCTGCCGACCATCTAAGAATTCGCATTTCTGCTGATTCGATTTACCTAGAGTAGGAGTTATACATAGTTTAGCATACGGAGGCATACATTATCGCGGGTCTAACAACAGTCTGGTATATCTTTCCTTTATTAAGTTTTATAGGCATTTTCGTGTCGCACAAGAGTCCTGTTACGGATCTATTCTCTTGTAATCACAATTATCGTTTTGCCACTACTTTTCGCATCTAATACAATTTTTTGTTTTGTTTTTAAGCATTTTTTAATATCTTCAACAGTGAGTATAAAACATAAACATTTCCTCTTTGATTAGTAACACCTGAGTTTTCCCCACATTACAGTGTTTATTGTTAATTAATGTTTACGGAAAATTAATTATCATATTTCTTCTGAAAGACGTTCGTTATTATTAATTTGTTATTAACAATGAGCCACTTGTAGAACGATTTGGTTTTGGTTCAGAAATAATAATAGGGTTTTTTAACAATTTTTTTTATTGCTTAAAAAAAATAAACAAAAAAATTACGATTATTATGGCATTTTTATTTTATTTTTATGTTGACGAATAAAGTTTCTACAGCGAGTTTAAGTTGGCCATTTTTTTAATCCCGCCAAAACGGCATTTTCGACGTGTGACGTCATAACGGACGCTCGTTCTTGAAAAATTTCCGACAGTACTACTTTGTTTGTTTGATGACATGCGTACGAACCGACGTTGGCAATCACGGGCCGTTTTGGTTTCTTTGGTTTTTAAGATGATAGACTTCGCTTTTCGGCCCATACAAAAAGGACGCCCGGGAAAAAACACTTTTCTACATCGAAAATTGCACAAAATGAATATATATTTTTTTATACTGCCTTCTAGAGGGTGAAAACTATGTCGGTATGTTTTCGAATTTTCGATGCGTTTCGTATTAACGTAAACATTGACTGTCAAACATGTACGAATTATCAAAAAATATTATTTAAGGAAAAAGTGCTGCTAACTCAACTCTCATAAAGAATTATAAAATTATAAAAAGCTACCGACGTAGCTTCTTCTTTCTAAAAAATATATATTTTTAAAAATTTCAATTTCGTGAAAGTTTCGGTGTAGAAAAGTGTATTCTCCATAAACCCCATTTCGAGCGATTTCTGTAGGTAAATTTGAGCGTTGTCTCATTCGCACATTTCGCATTCGCATGTATTGTAAGTGTGTGTACATGTGCGTGAGCTTATTGTGAGCGGGACAGAATGACAGACGCGGGTGTTCCGCGTGTGGTTCAAAGTCTAGCCTCTTAAGCGTTTTTAAAATGAATAAATTAGAATGAAAACGTAGAAAACAAACATTTTTAGTACGATGATTAAAATCAGAAAAATGACCTTTAAATAATCAGTATATTTTCAACAGAATCCCTCGTTTGTGAAAATACCCTATTGCTAAGGCAACAAATAATAATTTTATTTAAATAAAACATGTTTGTAAAACCTTTACAGGGCTTTACTTTGTATATGCCTCGAGGGAAATAATTTCATCTCTTAGGGAATGCTGTGTTGAGGGATAGTGAGAAGAGGAATAAACAAGTTATGAGGGGTGGGTAGAATCTAAGTTTCGGTATGTGGTAAGACACTCCCATTCGGAAGGTCGCGGGTTCGAACCCGGCGTGCGCAAATAAATTTTATTTGATTAATTTGTGTTATTTCACAATTAATAACAAAAATAATATATGTTATATTTGCGGCACGTTCCAGAGTGGAAGATACTCTCAGTATCGCCCTGGTGTAAGACCACCATTCAGAATTGAAACGTTGCTTAATAATGGCTTTAGCCGTGTTTAGTGACTAGATCTGAATAGCCATGTACTTTCCCACGTTCCTCTTCCCCATGTCCTTCCCTTCCCCACTTACCTTCAGCCTCACAACATACTCCACAATTGGGGAAGCCATAGTCTCACTGGCTCCAGAAGGGAGCATTGGGACTCTTGTGAGGTTTCTCTATAAAAAAAGAAGAAAAAAATGTACAGGATCGATGGACTTATGAACCCATCCCTCCAAAAAGCCTCCCTCAAGCAGTCTCTCGCAAACCGGCCCGCCACGCAGCAGACGCCGCCAAGACCCGAACTACTTGGGGCGATATGTGGATGATGTGTTGGTTATCCAATAAACGGTTCCAATAGGGTTGGTTATCCAAAAGGGTATTTTCACAAACGAGGGATTCTGTTTAAAATATACGGAATATTTAAAGATCATTTTTCTGATTTTAATCATCCTACCAAATTTTTTTGTTATTTATGTTTTCATTAAAATTTATTGGTTTAAAAAACGATCAAAAACCGATAATATCAATACGGCCCGTGGTTGGCAAGGGCACCAAATACGCACGTCAACTAACAACAAAGTACTACTGTCAGAAATGTGTAAGCTGACCGACGCTCATGACGTCATGCGATAGCCCCGCCCCAAAATATCGTTTTGTGTTAAAAAATGGGAAACTTAGACTCGCTGTAGAAAATGTATTCGTTAACATAAAAATAAAATAAAAATGCCAAAATCATCGTAATTTTTTGCAAAATTTTTTTAAGCCATAAAAAACGTAGAAATACTCTATTGCGTTGCAAGGCGGTGGGCTGAGTAAGCCTCCCTCAAGCAGTCTCTCGCGAACCGGCCTTCCACGCAGCAGCCGGACAAACTTAATCCAGTGAAGCCGGAAACCCCTGCTAAGTCACCAGACGTAACGAACCACTTGGGGTGATATGTGATATGTGGCTGATGTGTTGGTTATCCAATAAATAATTACCGGTGCGGCGGTACTTATACCCGCCACGCTAAATTGAAAAACTATCTCACTACCAGAATAGTGCACGGAGAAAAATGTAATTCGAAAAAACGATCGTTTTAATAGTAAAAACGGTTAAAAATAAACAGTATTTCAATGTTTATTGGCGGGAAAATGTTGGAATAATTTGTTGGTATACGTACGAAATTACGTATACCAACAAATTATTCTTACATGTTCCCGCCAATAAACATTAAAACCCTGTTATTTGTTCGTAAGCACTTCAGACCCGTTTTTAACCGTTTTTATTATTAAAATGATAGTTTTTTCGAATTACATTTTTTATCCGTGAGTATTCTTTATTATGATTTGCGTAGCACATTTTTCAAAGGGAGCTCATTATTAGACTGATTGTTGTTCACGGGGTTTCCATTTTGGTATATTTAGCTGACAAATTATGTAAATAAAAAAAATAAATAAAAAAAATGTTTTTAAATAACACATGGATTTCAGAATCTACCGCAGGGTTAATGATAGCATCAATAAATACATTATTAATGATTATTGAAGACCATTAAAAGTGATGTCATACTAGCTGACCTGCCCACACGTTGCTGTGGCTGACGAAACACGATGCCATCTATTGGATGACTACCTTTTTTTATTTTAATTTTATTTTTTATAGTGAATCCCTCACAAGAGTCCCAACTGCTCCCGTCTGGAGCCAGTGAGACTATGGCATCCCCAATTGGGGTATGTTATGAGGCTGAAGGTAAGTGGTGAAGGGAAGGAGACGAGGAAGAGGAAGGTGGGGAAGTACCTGGCTATTCAGATCTAGTCACTAAACACGACTAAAGCCATTTCAAGCAACGTTTCAATTCTGAATGGTGGTCTTACACCAGGGCGATACTAAGAGTATCTTCCACTCTGCAACGTGCCGCAAATATACTATACAAAAAAAAAAAAACATCAAAAATATTACCGGAGACCAAAATTTTATTTACATTTTTTACTCCAAATAATGTCAGGAATCACTGGTTAAAGTAACTCAAGTACGTTCCTTAACACCGTGTATATTATTTTAAATAATTACTTGTGAAATAACACAAATCAATTAAATAAAATTTATTTGCGAACGCCGGGTTCGAACCCGCGGCCTTCGGAATGGAAGTCTAATGCCCTACCGCTTGTCTACGCCGGCCGTCAAGCCTAACCTAACCTAGATAACCAAGTTTTTTGTCAATAAATTAACTCACACCGCCATCTGTCAGAAACTTATAGATCTTACAAATAATTTCAAATCATTGTCTCATAACAAACATTTAATTCGCAATAATAAATATTGAGGTCAATAATCGCGATAATAACTATCCTACCTATTAAATTGGACCAAATTACACACAGGAATCCAAATTTCATCACAATCGGTTAAGTAGTTTCGGAGTTTACCTTGGACTAACATCGTGACGCGAGATTTTCATATATAAATTGTACGATTTTTTTGATGTATTTATAAAAGATTAATGTATTTTAAGTATTTATAAAAATCATATTTGCTTTAAGAGCCATTGGCCAGCGGCTGACAATAAAAGTTTTAAAATGCTTGCAACTGTACAGGGAGGTTTCGATGAGAAAGATCGATTATTCCCCGTATCAAATTTTTAAAATTAAAAATGTAATATCGATTTATTTCATTCAAAACTTGCTTTAATATATTAAGATACCTACATTCAAGTAAGCAATAAAAATGCTCAAAACGCATAATGATAAATTATTAAATTTCGTGTACTTCTTGTAGGTAAGAATTTTTTGATGATAATGTTTTTTCAATAATGTCTAAACAAAATAAGTGTGTAAAAAAATCTGAAATATTTTAGTTTGTAAGACCTTAAATAAATCGAAAAACTGATGTATTTTCGTCACAAAACACGATCTAGGATTTATTTTTTAATGATTTTAATAACTAAAATTAAAATTCTGAAAACTGTCTTTACTAGATTATGTATTGATTTATTTTGCTGTATGATTCTATCGCAATCCGCTCACTAAGGCAACTGAAAACTGTCAACTGACAACCGTCTTTGTATGACAATGTGATGGCCCGCACACTACACAATCACTCCAAAACTTGTTGTCAATGGTAACGCAAGCGGTGACTCGCGACTCCCACTGCTGATTGCCGTGGCCGGCCGTTGCTAGTTGCAAGCTGTCCGTTGATTGTTCTATACCTATTTAAAATCTGATTAGCTTTATTACCCTAGGTTTTGGTTTCTTGTATGTTGTATGTACATTAATTTCTCATTTCCTTCTATTTTGACCTCTAATGTTGCTACAGTGTTCAAATTCGTCCTATGAAATGTTTTTTTCTTATTGATTAATTTATTATTTTTGGTTTTAATTCCCAACTTGTTTTAGGCGGTAAATAATTGTCTGAAGGAATTGGAAAGACCAGTTTCACAGTGCTTCGGGCATCTCTTCCCGTATTGCCTATATGAATATTTTGTATTTATGTAATTGCTTTGTTATCGACATTGCGTAGTGTCAATTCATAGAAAATACCTTCAGTGTTGCTAGCGTGTATCGATTCCTTATTTATTTCCTGTCAATAGTGCTATAAAATTATCGGAAGTTACGCCTATCGATTGGATATTGTAAAATTATCGATTTCATCGCGCTGGAGCTAGAGAAATACGTTAAATAAACGTCTGAGTCAAGTAAATATCCAAATGGACAAATTTAATGTACAATTGATAAAAGGGCTATCCCAACGGACAAAATGAATGTTCAATTTTAAAAAAGTGCCGTCCCAACTGACAAAATGAGTGTCCGATTGGACAAAAGGGATGTCCTATCGGACAAAGTGAATGTCCAATTGGACAAAAGTATGGTCCTTACTGACAAAATGAGTGTCCAATTGGACAAAAGGGATGTCACATCGGACAAAATGAATGTCCAATTGGATAAAAGTGCCGTCCCAACGGACAAAATGAGTGTCCGATTGGACAAAAGGGATGTCCTACCGGACAAAGTGAATGTCCAATTGGACAAAAGTATGGTCCTTACTGACAAAATGAGTGTCCAATTGGACAAAAGGGATGTCACATCGGACAAAATGAATGTCCAATTGGACAAACGTATGGTCCTTACTGACAAAATGAGTGTCCAATTGGACAAAAGTGATGTCCCATCGGACAAAGTGAATGTCCAATTGGACAAAAGTATGGTCCTTACTGACAAAATGAGTGTCCAATTGGACAAAAGTATGGTCCTTACTGACAAAATGAGTGTCCAATTGGACAAAAGTGATGTCCCATCGGACAAAGTGAATGTCCAATTGGACAAAAGTATGGTCCTTACTGACAAAATGAGTGTCCAATTGGACAAAAGGGATGTAACATCGGACAAAATGAATGTCCAATTGGACAAAAGTATGGTCCTTACTGACAAAATGAGTGTCCAATTGGACAAAAGGGATGTCACATCGGACAAAGTGAATGTCCAATTGGACAAAAGTATTGTCCTTACTGACAAAATGAGTGTCCAATTGGACAAAAGGGATGTAACATCGGACAAAGTGAATGTCCAATTGGACAAAAGTATGGTCCTTACTGACAAAATGAGTGTCCAATTGGACAAAAGGGATGTCCCATCGGACAAAGTGAATGTCCAATTGGACAAAAGTATGGTCCTTACTGACAAAATGAGTGTCCAATTGGACAAAAGGGATGTCCCATCGGACAAAGTGAATGTCCAATTGGACAAAAGTATGGTCCTTACTGACAAAATGAATGTCTTATTGGGTAAAAGGGCTGGCCCAAAGGACAAAACGAATATCCACAAATGGACAAAACGAATGTCCAATTGAAAAAAATTTATGTTCAAGTGGGCAAAATTATTTTTTTACATTAGCAAATAACAAATAGGAGGCACTGAGAAAAATAATTGCCCTTATCACTGAATGGTGATATCACAATGCAGAGTGCCTGTATACTGTCAGATACATTTATTGACAAATCACTGAAAGGGACATGCCCATGCCACTCTCCCCGCTCCGCCGAACTTGGTTTGTTCCTCTCGCCCTTATGGGCAGCTCTATGTCTCTTTCTTATATCATTATAGACAACTTTTTATTAACTTAAAATTATTGAATTTCAAGTTTGTTTTATACACCCTGTTGATTAGCTACCACTGTAGTTAGTAGATGTCTCAGCAACACGTATCATCCCTTCATCTGTGGGCAGTGGTCTAGAACCTGTCTTCTAATTCATTGTACACAACTCTTGATAATTTTACGATACCTTCCCCAATCAAGACATAGAAACCAGCCGGTTGCCTCCGGTTGTCAGTTGCCTCGTCAGCGGAGCGTCTATGATTTGAAATTTGTTATGTTTAATAGATTCTATCTTTGAAAATTGAACAAATCTGCCAACGACCAACGGTATAACCTTAGTATATTAAAAATTAACTCAGTTTTTCAAAATTTTAAAAATGTGTTTATCAGATAAAATAACAATCTTTTATAATCAATTTATGTTTCTAGTAAAAAAGAGTCAATACGTCTGAAATTTGATTTAAAAAAGACGAATTTCCGGTTTTGTCTGCACGGAGAAAAATGTTATTCGAAAAAAACGACAATTTTAATAGTATAAACGGTTAAAAACGGGACTGAAGTTCTTATGAACAAATTAACAGGGTTTCGATGTTTATATGAATAATTTGTTGGTATACCTAATTTCGTACTTATACCAAAAAATTATTCTTACATTTTCCCGCCAATAAACATTGAAACACTGTTAATTTGTTCGTAAGAACGTCAGTCCCGTTGTTACGAATAAAATGATCGTATTTTAGAATAAAATTTTTCTCCATGTGGTTATACCCTCTTAAGGGACGATTTAACCAGTGATTCCTGACATTATTTTGAGAAATAAATGTAAATAAAATTTTGGTCTTCGGTGACTTTTTCGATGACTTTTTTTAAATTTTTTTTTTTTCAAAATCAAACAGTGTAATTTCTACTCTAACAAGCGTTGAAACAGACGTCCCTAACTAAATCTGTCTTCTATGAATGTTAGATGGTACTTATGACTTATGAGCACTGTCAACCATAGTTAGATATTATAAAGTATTCTGATAGACCGCCTAACTGGTTATAATTTTCATGTTTATTTCGTTGTCAATATGGGGCTTGGTTATCGACATCAACAGGCCTAACGAGCTCGAGAAATCTGTAAGTTATCGATTTGTCCTTCTTAGAGTCTCTGAGGGTATAGAACTCTGCAACACTTGACAAGAGACCAGTGTTTCCCAAACTTTATTTTCTTTGGCCTAGGTATTTTATACTTATCCGTCTCGTAGCCAGGTTTGGATTTAGGGTGGGGAAAAAAAAATCTAGAGTAGATACCGAAAAAAGGGAGTGTTTCTCTCCTGTGTAACTGCATCTTAATTTCTTGACAATTAAAAGGAGAATAATAATAGGAGACATTACCTTTTGACTGACCCTCGTATGTTAATGGGGTTTTATTTTTTGGCCGACGTTTTGAAATATTTGGTTGCTGGAGACCTATCGTTTTGAAACATTTGGTTGCTGGAGAACTTTCGTTTTGAAACATTTGGTTGCTGGAGAACTGTCGTTTAGAAACATTTGGTTATTGGAGACCTATCGTTTTGAAATATTTGGTTGCTGGAGAACTGTCGTTTAGAAACATTTGGTTGCTGGAGACCTATCGTTTTGAAACATTTGGTTGCTGGAGAACTTTCGTTTTGAAACATTTGGTTGCTGGAGAACTGTCGTTTAGAAACATTTGGTTATTGGAGACCTATGGTTTTGAAATATTTGGTTGCTGGAGAACTGTCGTTTAGAAACATTAGGTTGCTGGAGACCTATCTTAAGATTATCAATAGTTCTGAAGAATAAAACAGTTAACAAGTTGTTAACAATTAACAGTAAAGTCGACAAAAGCATCATGACAAGGAAAATAACATCAGTAATAAAATACGACACATTATTACAATATTCAGCACATTTTATTTGGGTACAAGATGTGTCTGCTTAAATTTTATTATTAAGAAATTTACTAATCAAAAAATATAAAAATAATTATTATAGATTATAGAGTAACAATAAATTCGTTTGTATTGTAGTAATTCGGGACTATCTATTTTATTATTTAGCAGGTTATGTAATAGAAACAATAGATCTGACAATGCGCCTCTTTTTTGTAATGTTAACATTTTTGTAGTTTATTCTGTTTACTTTCTACTAAATCTATGTAAACTTTATATGGAGGATTCCATATTGTGGACGCGTACTCAGTGGAATCCTGACCGGACTTATCAAATATTATAATACTACGGGGACATGCATAAATGCAATGGTAATTCAAATAAACAAGACTATGTACTAACAAGTTTATTTTTAAATATTTAACCACATAATTCACATATACATAAGAGATTATTTATCAGAAGGTGATAAGCGAATACTGGAGCAATTCGCGAGAAGTTGAGTTGATGGCAATCGGAAACAGAATGAATCGCTTTTTTAGCTTAAAATGTATGAAAGAAAATCAACAAGTACAATTCACGCCGCTAAGTGGCGGCAGCGCAGCATGCTGCCATCAAAAGCTATGGGAAATGTCAGAAATTGGAGGTATTATTAATTTTATAAGGTATTTGGTTTTACTAAAGTCATATTATGATATCTTGGTCCAGCATGTGTTAGCCTAACAGCCCTCCATGGGTTAACGCATACTTTAGAGATATCTGTTAGCTATTTAAAATCGTTGGAAAATTGGTTTGTTTTTGTTAGATGTCTTCAGGGCCAAACAATTCCCTCAATCCAAGGTATGAATGCTGAGACTCGAGTATAGATGGCCGGAAAGCCCGGCTCTGCACAGATAATCCCATTGGCTGTGATTCCTATGACCAGATAGGTGCATTGAATTTTATCCCTGTTGCTAATCATGAGAGGACCTCCCGAATCTCCCTAGAAAGAAAAAAAATGACTTTATTCCGAATATCTCTGGAAAGAAAATGATGACTTTATGAAGAGAACAATAAAATATTCACAATTTTAACGGTAAAAATAAATAATCTTTATTGAAATAAACATAAATTCCCACAATAAATAAACATAAACAATCAATTAGAAAATATGACACGTATTTAGAGCAGTTCAACAATAATAGTACGACAGTATAATCAACTTTAACAATTTTTTAACAAAATTTAAAGGAAACCCAATTGTTCCCTTAAGACCCATTGACCAGCGGCTGAGAATTAAAGTTTGGAACTGTACAGGGAGGTTCCGATGAGAGAGATCGATTATTCCCCGTATCAAATTTTTTAAACTAAAAATTTGATATCGATTTATTTCATTCAAAACTTGCTTTAATATAAATATACCGACATTCAAGTAAGCAATAAAAGTTCTCAAAACGCATGACGATAAATTATTAAATATCGTGTTCTTCCTGTAAGTATTTTTTTATCATAATTATTTATGATTTTTCAATAATGTCTAAACAAAATAAGTGTGTAAAAAAAATCTGAACTATTTTAGTTTGTAAGAGACCTTAAATAAATAGAAAAACCGAGGTAGTTTCGTCACAAAACACGTTCTCTTATTTTTTAATGATTTTAATTTAACTAAAATTAAAAATCTGAAAAGTGTCTTTACTAGATTATGAATTGATTTATTTATTATAAAAAAAACTAACTAACTAACCATCACGCCGTTTCCCCGCAGGGGTAGGCAGAGAGGACGGACCGCCAAACAACTCGGTCTTGGCACACGCTCCTTGCCTCATTCACATTCATTCATATTTATTATATGTTTTGAAATTTATGTTGTACAGTACAATATTTCGTTTCGAAAATTGAACAAATGTGCCAACGACCAACGGTATAACTAGTATATAAAAAAATAAACTTAGAGTTTCAAAATTTAAAAAAGTGCGTTTATAGATAAAATAACAATCTTTTAAAATCAATTTCTGTCTTTTTATATTTATTATATTGTCACTTTTTGTAAAAGAGAGTCAATACGTCTAGAATTTGATTTAAAAAGGACAAATTTTCGGTATTTTCTAGTTATACCCTCTTAGCGGAGCATTTATGCTTAACCTTGAAAACAGGGGTTGTGTGAAAATATTTAAAACAACAGACAAAAATAATGGAATTTTTGAATAGGTAGAAAAAAGTTGTCAGAAAAAACTATTAAGGCCCAGGTTTTACGGTAACATTTTGGAAATTTATTCAGTAATGAGTGGACATTTGAGGGGAGAGGTCGCGCGCTCGCATTGCAGTTCCGTCAAGCAATGAATGGGGAAATGTGTGTTATACAAGCAAAGCTGAAATTAAATAATTAATTATTTTATCGTATAAAAATGAATGTTTCTTTGTTTGTTCCTCATGCGGAACCTAAAGCATTTATCCGATAGCGATTTGTCGTGAATGAAATTATTTCCTATCTAGCGTTATGAAATTATTTCCTATACCATTTATCCGATTGTGATGAAACTCTGGTGAGTTATTATGTGCACACCCGCCAATGTTTCTATAAATAATAGTGAGCTCTGGCGTCATGAAATTTGTAAAAAAAATACATAAAAAAATAATGTTTCTTTGTTTGTCCCTTATTCGGTACCTAAAGCATTCATCTGAGTGCGATGAAACTTTGGCGGATTTTTCGTGTACGTGTACATGCCCTTGAAGGTTTCTATATATATTATAGTGCAAGTAAGCTCTAGCGTTATGAATTTATTTCCTGTACTATTTATCCGATTGTGATGAAACTTTTATAAGTTGTTAAATGCACACCTTCGTAATTCCTTATACGGTACCTAAAGCATTATTCCGATTGCAAAGAAACTTTGGTGATTTGTTGTGCACATATCTGTAATGGTTTCTATATGTAGTGCTGAGCTCTGGCGTTATAAAAAATTTCCTATACCATTCATTCGATTGCGCTGAAACAATAGGTGATTTGTTGTGCACACGCCCGCGAAGGATTCTATATACATATAGTGGTGAGCTCTGACGTCATGAGATTTGTAGAAATAATTACAATATTTCCTTCTCATCCCCATTCACCTTCAGCCACACAACATACCCCAATTGTGGATGCCATAGTCTCACTGACTCCAGACGGGAGCAGGTGGGACTTTTGTAAGGTATTCATATAAAAAAAAGAGTGGCGGACGTATGAATCCATCTCTCCCACAGCGGGGCAAGGCGATGAGTCGAGAGAGTCAAATAAATTTTGGGTAATTTGTACACCAGCTGCCAATAAGAAGGAACAGCCTCAGGAGCACACGTGCTTCAAGAATTATTCAGGGTCGTCTACCGCGATGGAATCCTTGTTCTACCGTTATTTCAGACATGGAAGATGCTTCGGAGAGGAACTAGCGTCATTGATCCCTTCAGCACCGGTGCAAAGACGGGAAACACGCCAAACGCGCGCCTAACATATATGCACGGTCGAAATTTCTCACATGAGAACGGGTCGCTTCTACCACTCGTTCTTGAGTTCAACAGCTCAGCTGTGAAACGACTTGCCGGCCTCTGTGTTTCCTCCTTCATACAATATGGGTCTCTTAAAGACAAATTTTCTCAGGGCCTCCTGTGCGAAGTTATATATAAAAAATAAATAAAAAGATTCGACTATTATTATTGAGAGGTTTAAAAATTCCGTACGACTAACACTGTTTAACGCAAGTACTAAAGATAAAATTAATATCATTCTAAAATCCACAAGTCTTGGCAATTTTTGTAGGATATTATGCTGAATATTTGCATACCAAGTTTACATTTAGTTGATTTTATATCAATTTGTATTAAATTTTGTGATTTTTCGTTTATGTGCGTCATTCTACTTTTTGTTTATCTGAGCTAATATTTTGAAATATATTCTTTCTTGAGTACGAAAAAATTTGTCTAAATAAACTTTCAAAAACAAAACCACCTTTTGTCATTTCTATTGCACGTACTTAAAAATATTTGTCCCAACTTTATTTTATGATCTCCCTTTAGTCACACCCATTATTTTCCGGTAATATTATAAATACAGTTATTACCATTTTATAAACCAAACAATCTACGTCAAAACACCATTAGATTCAAAGTCTCATTGAGTAAAAAACGGAGTCGTCAAAAAAAGTTCAGGGCGTAAAAGATGTTTCTATCTATCCATTCCATTGCTTATATGATTTTTTGTCTGTCTAGCTGTATCCATTATCTAGTAAACAAATTTAAATTTTATAGAGCAAGTGTATTTTTTATTTCGTACTTTATCAAAATGCTAAATGGTTTACTAAGTTGGTGTCAATCTTACCCGAGTCTGTCCCATAGACGGCTAAAATTGTAGTTGGCTAGCGGGCCGTACAAGTACCAAAAATACCTAACTGCAGTCAGGCCGAGTTTTGATATCCCCCCCTTAAACAACGTCCACTCATTTTGTTGAATTTAATGTTTCGATGACCCAATCATGTCTGATAACGACAAAAAGGGATTGAAATGAAAATCGAGTCTCCTTCAACGGAAGCAATCTTCCCAACATTCCTTCCATTGATATGCTCGGTGCAACTCTAAGTGACCAGCTCAGGTACGGGGGCTTCATCGAAGCCGGAGTCAAGTCAGCCTCTCAGAAGCTGAGCGTACTGTACAAAACCCGCAGATAGTTTGATAGAACACAACTTCTGATCCAGTAGAAATTGCAAGTGCGCTCTACTGTTAAATTTGGCAGCCACCTCTGGAGCCCTAAAATACCTGAAAAAAACTCTTGACTCTTGCAGAAACGGGAAGCCAGTTTGATGGATTCCCCTATCTTAACGAGCCGATTTAAATCTTTATAGCACAGGCATCACTGTTCTAACTGCATTACAATGAAAGATGCTCCAAGGAACTGGCATCATTTATCCCTTCGCCACAATGGTGCATAATCGGGAAACACACCAAATGCGCGCGTTCTACGACTCGATCTTGAGTTTAACAGTTCGGCTGTAAATGATATGTGTCCCGTCAAGACACCTTCTCCCGTGCTCACTCCTTCCTCTCCTCCAAAATACCCTTCACCAGCATCTTTACAGATGACATAGGCCATGAGGGAAAGTTAAAAAATCTTCTGTTAAGGCACAATTTGGCATACCTTGCATGTGTCTTGTTTCTTTTTTGTGTGACCGAAGCAGATCTGTGTGGAATCATTGATGCCCTGCGCCAACTTAGCCTTGAGGGGCGGATTGGTCTCCCGGCAGTCTTGGAATGAGAACTTCTCCACGGTTGTCTGAAAAAGAAAAAAATTGTATGCGTGTAAAACTAAACAAAAATACAACTGTGAACTTTTCACCACATACAAATTACTATTTTGAGCTTCACATTTTTTTCAGCGCGTCATCGTCGCTTATTGATGAAGTACGCGGCAACTTAGCCACTGTTTTTCAAAATCACCACGTTTTGCTTATCTAAAACAAAAAAAAAATCAGACGGTATTTAATCTGTGAAGTATGATCTAGTTTTTGCGCTGCTAATTAAATAATATTAAAAGGTAAATTTTTGACACCTTGTTTAACATTTTTCATGAATTTGGGTTTTTTGTTTAGTGTTCAACAAGATGCCAAAAATGTTCCTTTCAATATTTTTAATAATCCTAGTTCAAAAACCAGTTCACACTTCACACAATGAAATATCGTTTGATATTTTTGTTTCAGATAAACAGAATGCCTGCAATTGTGGTCACCACAATTTCGAAAATTAGTGGCTGAGTTGCCAAGTAGTTCAGCAATGAGCGAGGATTTCGGACTGATGAAATTATAAAGCGAGCTAAAAATATGATTTATATATGTGAACAGCAAAGTCTGCGGAACTGCGAGTCTGCTTCTAGTAATGAAAAAAAAAAACAGAAATCTAGTAGTTAAAACAGATTTGAATAGTGAAAAGAATAAGTGAGCTCTAGCGTTATGAAACCATTTCCTATACCAGTCATTCGATTATGATGAAACAAAGCAAAGCAAAGTCTGCGGAACAGCTGGACACCTTCGAAAGAAAGGTACTTCAAAGAATCTTAGGAGCGGTGCGAGAGGGAGAGGCATGGAGAGTCCGCCACAATTATGAGCTCTACGATATCTACAAAACTCCCAGACTCTCCAAAGACTAAGATGGGCAGGACATGTGTACCGAATGCCACGCATACGAGTACTGAAGAAGGTTCTAAAAGGACACCCGAGAGGTAAACGAAAGGCGGGAAGACCTAGGCAAAGATGGGAGGATGATGTCAGGAAGGATGCCAGAGGACTACTCCATTTAGCAGATTGGAAGACGACGGCCGAGGACAGAGAAATATAAAAGAAGAGAAGAAGAAAAGGTAGTTAAAAGATCGCAGTTGAATGTTTAATTAGTTAGCCAAAAGTATTCTGCATTGTTCACTTACCACATCCCAAAAACGCGAAAAAAAGCCGTCGCACGGGATGAGTCTGCCCTTTGGGCAGGTCTATTTTTCCTATGCAATTGCTTTGGAGATACAATATAAGGCGAATGGACGTAGAGCTAAAAATTACCTTTAATAGCTTGTTGCTTTGTATTCCATTCTCTTCAACAGCTCCCCATCCGGCCACCAAAGCTTTGTTGTCATCAACGATCTCTCCGGTATGAAGGCAACCGGGTCTTATTGTCTTTGTGAACGGTACACTGTGGAAGCAATAGGGAATCACATTAATTATACGGTTGACATTGTCAAATGAGAACAGGTCGTTTTTACGACTCGTTAAAGAGCTAGTCTGTTTAACAATTTTTTTATTTATTTATTTATTGTTTGAAACATTTACGCAGTGTTAACAATTATTACATTACTGATATTGCCGTTACAATGTGCATAGATTTTAACACTTTAATTTAAAATGTTCGCAGCATGCGTAATCAAGTTTTAGTTGTTACTGGGTGGAGATTCTAGTAGTGAAAAAAAAAACAGAAATATAGTATTTAATACATATTCTAATAGTGAAAAGAGCAAGTGAGCTCTAGCGTTATGAAACCATTTCCTATACCAGTCATTCGATTGTGATGAAACTTTGGTGAGATGTTAAGTGCACACCCACGAATGTTTCTATTTATAATAGTGAGTTCTGGCAATATGAAATTTAAACAAAAGACATAATAATAATCAAAATTAAATGTAAAACATCAATTACATAATGTAGAAGATCTTCGACCAAGTATTCTTTGGTCAATGTAGAAGATTGTTGTTTTGGTTTTTAAAGTATACGAGAGAATTTGATAAGATATACGGTCACATTTAATAGTATTAATAATTAATTAATTAATTATTAATTGGTCATCAGCCACCCAACAGAGCAATTAAAATATTTTTTCTCGGATTGCTAAAGGAAATTTTTCAGACAACATTAAAAAAATCATACCTCCGAATTTGAATATGGAGACATATAAACTGATTATAGTTCTATGTAGCCAATGAATTCCCCTATATTTTATCTATTATCACATATTTGTAGGATTTATAAAAAAATATATAATTAAATCTTTAACATTAAAACATTTTAAAGAATCTAGAGAATATATTTTTTTGTTATATTTTGAATGTAAAATATAATATATAGTCGTTTTAATAAAATAATATTTTTTTTTAAATTGCTACATTTTGGCAACAAAGCAATCCGAGGTTTTGGAAATAGTGCCATAATGTGGTAAAAAGCGCTCGAGTGGGTCTTAACATGGGTTGTTTAAAGTGATGCACCATGTCGCGGTGGTGTAAAATTCGGGATCATGCCGCTAACAATAACACTCCTTATGTAAATGACGATAAGGTTTAAATTCAACAGTTAATTTTGTTTGTTTTGATTTATACAAAAAAAAAACATCTGTATCTAGTATCTATATATAAGCACACATTTTGTATTTATTGTTTAGTATTAATTTGTACCGTGATGATGCTTGAGCAAAGCGAAACTGGTCGGTAAAATAAACTAATATAAACTAGGTTTTATACAAACAAATGTTTTATGTTTAAAAAAACTTCGTCAAAAAACGTGTTTTATTTTATTTTGCGAGGTTCAGGCACAAATATTTAAATGTTTTACGATCATTTTCTAAAGAATTTAATACTTCAACTTATTAAATAAAATTATAACCGAAAAGGTGTTCGTAAGTAGGAGATTTTGAACTTCAAAGCTGTTTTAATGGGAATGAAACTTTTTTTTTTTTTTTCATAAAAAAAATATTAACTGAAGAAGAAGATAACAATAATTATCAAATTGTTTAAAATATGAAAATGAACAAGACACAGAAAAATAATAAAAGATAATGGTTGCGACTGGGACTCGAACCCAGAACCTCGCGTCTAACCGGAACATAATAGGGTACAATGGCAAAATTGGTTTATGCGTATTTCCCGGTTAGAGGTGAGGTTCTGGGTTCGAGTCCCAGTTGCAACCAACATCTTTTATTATTTTTCTGTGTCTTGTCCATTTTCATATTTTAAAAAATTAGATTATAATTTTTTTCTTCTTCAATGATATATTACATTGATGGGAATAACCTTCAAAAGTTATAAAAGAGTTTTTCTTATACAAAAATAAAAAATACTCGATTATAAACACAATTATGTGTGTGTTTTTTTTTTAATTTTATAGAGAATACCTCACAAGAGTCCCAAATGCTCCCGTCTGGAGCCAGTGAGACTATGGCATCCCCAATTAAGGTATGTTGTGAGGCTAAAGGTAAGTGGAGAAGGGAAGGAGATGGGGAAGAGGAAGGCGGGGAAGTACCTGGCTATACAGATCTAGTCACTAAACACGGCTAAGGAGCCATTTCAAGCAATGTTTCAATTCTGAATGGTGTTCTTACACTAGGGCGATACTGAGAGTATCTTCCACTATTTTATTTATTTATTTTTTGAAACATTTACACAGTGTTACCAATTATAACAATATTCATGATATTTAATATGAAATAACATAAATTAATCAAATCAAATGTATTTGCGCTCGCCGGGTTCGAACCCGCGACCTTTGGAATGGGAGTCTAAAGCATTACCACTGGACTACGCCAGCCGTAATTGCCTAAATATTTTTTTTAAATCTCCAAGGTGCTGTCTCCGGCGTCTAGCCTGGTTCGTCCACCCCAAATCTACACCATGCTGTATTCTCTACGACGCTAAGTCTCGGTGTGGCAGCCGTTCGCGATAGGAATTCTATACGCCGCACCCGCAAAGTGTGAATTACGCTCGTAGTCTAGTGGGGGGATAATGTTGATGCAGAAGTGTTGTTATTTCATAATTTATTTATTTTATATTAATTAAATTAATAGAAGTACTTACTCTCTGTCTAACTTCAGCAGTGCAATGTCATTGTAGGTGGCAGGAGGGTGGTAATCCTTATGTCGAATGGACTCTATGACGTTATAGTGAGTTTCAGAAGTTATTGGAGAATCAGTGTTGCCTCCGCCCAGTCTTACGTGACTGACTGTGCTGCAAAAAATAATGGAAGTATATTAATACGGTAATGCCCGTACGGTTCAAATTAAGGAACCCGACTCCGAGTAAATATCCGCTGTATGGACACCGTTCTGACCCGTCCATGAACGTGCCTTTTTCCACGGAGCTGCTGCCGTAATATACATACTTATCACTCGCTCACATGCGACTTGCAAACGGTTATGGCGCCATCTATAATACTCAACTGGGTGTTGAGCCGGTGCTGGATGTTGGTCCCCCATCACGTCCGTATAAAAAATCTGCAGTCCGTAGCACGTGAAACCACTTTAGAAGGCAGGATGCGTGATGTCCTAGATGAGGAGATGATTGGGCCTCCGGTTGATAGAGGAGATATCTGTGGGTCGTGATATCTCCGCGCATGCTGGTCGGAATAAAAAACACTGTAGGGTGATTGTTGATGATAAGATGATGATGTATTTATAATATTTACAAATATACCGTATTTACGAACGCACCGTATTTACAAATTGCGTGAAATTATTCCGGGGACTGCAGATGTACTTCGCAGCGGCCCGTGCGACTGTTTAAGAACGACTGACTCGATTTGGCTTGCTCGAGCCCTTATATAGGGTCGAGCCTGGCCGGTACGAGAACGGCAGGCGAAATCGTGCACACGGAAGATTCCCGAAATTTCGGCGCAGCGCTACGTGTCGGGTATTGCAGATTCCACACATTTCGAGAAGGTGGTCAACAACAAAAAGGTAGGTGCAGCGGAGCGCCGGGCAGTGCCAATTAGTGCGGCGTAGATATCGATAGGTATGCCGCTATATATTTAAGGAAAAAAATATGAAGAAGAATAAACATTTTATAATAATAAGATGATTTATGTTGGGGTGAAGAGTGTTCCTCTCATTATTAACGGTCTTAATGTAAGAATGTCTACTATTATATATCTACCTACTAAATATAAGTAGTCTGTAGTGTTAATAGTAGTTAGTTTTTCAAAAGATGATGCGTCTATAAATAGTCACCAACACTTAAACTGGGCGAAGCAGAACGAAAAGCCGCCCGCAGGGCCTAGCAGCAAAAACCCACGGAGCGGGTTTTTCACTGCTAGTTGTTATGATTATTACAAAAATTTTAAACACCAAAGCAATTAACCAATAAAATTTTAAACAATTTAAAAAACGATGACAATCTATAATACAAAAATGTTTGTTTGTTTGTTTGTTCGAACCTTATGCGCAGCCATACCGTTCATCCGATTGCGATGAAACTTTGGGAACATGATATGCGCATACCCAGGATGGTTATAGGATAGTGAGCTAGTGAGCTCTGGAGTTATGAAATTATTTCCTATACTATTGCGATTAATTTTTTTTAATTGTTGTGAACATGCCCGTGAATACTTCTATATATATATACTGGTGCGCTCTAGCATTATGAAATTTGCGTAAAAAAAATTAAATAGGTCACGCGATTTGTTGGGGGGGGGGGGGGGGGGGAGTTTGAGAAAGTCAATATTTTCTCGGGAGGTTTTTTCAATATGGATGAGTGTTTCAGGCTAATAATTATTGCTTATAATAATTGTTACCCTTTGTGCTATGCATAAAAAAAATCTTGTCTTAAACCTTAGTTTATCAATTAAAAATAATTGAGTTCAATAGGTTTTTGTTATGTTTTGTTGATTATTATATGATTTTAGTAGAACCTTTTGATATGTATTATTTTTTTAGTTGAATATTACCCCTTTTTTCTTACTGATTCTTGTGAATTTTAGCCATTGAAGTAAAAAGTGGCAGTAGTGTGACAATAAAAATAGTGTTGTTTAGAAATCAAATGGCTGAATCGCAGAAAAATTGTACCCTTTCGTCTATAAATAATTATAAACAAAAAAAAAATCTACAATCTAATCATGTTCCGCCGCGTTAAAAATGTAAGCTCTTAGTTTTTAGTCAATTAAGTTTTACTTTGGTAGAGGCACTCAATTTTTTTCCTGTCAATATCGGTTCGGCTGTCAATAGTAAGAGCATGCTACGAACATTGATATAAAATCATCGAGAGTTACGTCTATCGATCCGATATTGTAAAGTTATCGATTTCATTGTGTTGGACCTCCGGACGCATCATCAAAGCGGTGGGCCCCCGACACCGATACGAACTGGACAAAAAGAAGAAAATTATTTTTTTTTAATATAGGACTTACGATTTGAGACAATGTGCAGCCGTCAAGATCCATCGATTACTGATAAGACTGCCACCGCAGAACCAATTGATTCCTCCATCACTTGTCACTCCCAAAGCGGCCTAAAAACATTCAATTCAATTCATTTTAAAAACAAAACAAATTAATTATTACTAGACATCGGATTATATGCACTAACAAAGTGCCAAAATATGCATGCAAATATGCACTAAAAAAGGCCGAAATATGCACTAAAAATTCTTGATATGCCCAATTTAAAAACAATACAAATTAATTATTAATAGACATCGGATTATATGCACTAAAAAAGTGCCAAAATATGCATGCCAATATGCACTAAAAAAGGCCGAAATATGCACTAAAAATTCTTGATATGCCCAGAATATGCACAATGCAAAATCAAAAAACATTTTTAATTTTATGTGTTTTAATTAAAGACGGTACAAAAACAGCAAAATATTTTTAAAATGAAGCATAATTTTTGTTAATTAAATTAAACAAATAACTGTGTATCAACCACATATAATCAAAAATTTTGATACAAAGTTATTTGTTTAATTCAATTAAAAATGACGCCACAAAGTGATTTTGCGAAGTTTGAAGACATAATTTTTGTAACTATATACAATTAAGAATTTTTTTAATTTTTCAAGAGCAAATTTGTGAAGTTTGTCACCCAGTATTGTGCGCCGAAAACGACCTCTCTACTTCAAATGACGTCATTGGACAAATTTTAAAATTTACACCATTTCTGGATATACATGTTGGGGCAGGGTTACGTATGTGACGTTGATGTAGGCATTAATGTTCTTCATGTCTTCAAGATTCGGTTTTTTTAGCAAAATAACGTGTAACTTTTTACGATTCTTTTCTGATATTGAATTAGAAAGGGCGTTGGCGAGTTCGATCATTGTTTCCAGTGTTTCTATTGATTTAAATAGAGGAAGTTTTTTAGTTTCCAATTTTTTCACGGCATCTGGTAACTTGTGGAAATGTGTTGAGATGGAGGAAATATTCTGTTTAATGCATAGACATATGAATATTCATAGACCAGAGAATCAGGGAGAGGGGTAAAAACCAACTGTAGTGGGGTGCAGAGGGATGAGTTGACTGTAACGATATGTGATTCGTTAATACTTCAATATGACAGTATATAGGCACCTCGCATTATAATATCACCATTTAGTTCCTAAAAGTAAAATCTGCTTTTGAATGAATAGACCTTTTCACATGGGAGCGCAAATTGTTCGCCCGGTTTGAACAAACTTGTGTAATCCATATAAAGGGAAGAAAGGTTCGCTTGTTTTGAGAGTCGAATATTTTGTTACCGTGTTTAGTTAAGACACTTTTACAAATGTTTCATAATTTACTTATCCCAGTAAACAGCAACGTGCCCACGACGGGACCGGGAATTTCGGTTGCCAACGCTTCATTTTTCTCGGTGTGATAAAACTGATCATATTATAATATAATATGATATGATATTATGATGTGAATAAACTTAAAATAAAGACAAATAATGCCTACCCTATGGAAGGTAATACGACAATTGGGTTTATACTCTTTTTTACTTCTATTTTTACACGTTTTAATAGCACAAGTTACCATTTTTGCCGTGTTATTTCGTAAAATGTACCGATGAGAGCTCGACGCTAGTCCGCACAAGAATGATGACGTCACATTTTCTAGATTCACGTGAACCTATACGCCAGCCCGGCCGGTTCCATGGAACCCAGAATTAAGGAGGGGGAAATAATACGCTTTTATCACTTAGGGTAGGTCTATACATAATATGTCTACGGTTTAATGGATGCGTCTTCAAATAATGCTTGCTTGACTAAATTGTAATAGTCTCAGAACTGTCAAATTGACCAACGAAATATGCACGATTGGAAAAAAAGGCTAAAATATGCATTAATGCAGTAATTAGAGAGTTATATGGATTTGCATATGCAAATATGCAAATGCATGAAATCCGATGTCTAATTATTACAAATCGTTTTTAAAATACAGATAAAAAAACAATAAATATCTTATGGATAAATGCGTTCTAAACCCTACACAACTGACAAGCAACCATTACGATGAAGTTATACTCCAAATCACTTTTTAGATTTATCTTTACTACGAATCGGTTTACATTTTGAATATGAAAAAATATGCTACGGATACATTGAAGCTTTTCCTACCTTTTCTATGTATTGGAATTAAGATAAAATCATTAATTACGTTATTAAAAATATAAGCGTACAGCACTAAATAATTTGTTTTTTTCATTAGATAAATATGAAGTTATATAAGAAACAACTTTTTAAAAATACCCCATTTATAGCTTAGATTATTTTCGACTCGATTTGACTAAATTTTTTTCATTCTTGTAAAATTATTCATAAAAAAAATAAAAACAACTTTGGCGCTACTTTCCTCGTGCAGATAATACTAAAAACACGCGGAGTTCTCAACGGGTAAAAAGTCAAATATTTCTGGCGTTTATATTCCTCTTAAGATGAAACCCGGTGGTGGAGAAATTTGAAAAATAGATTTTACTAAATTGTTTCTGTCACTGTTGCTCTTACTCCACCAGATATTGAGCGAAAGGGACAATGGACCTCGGGCTACTAATACCTAACTAAAATCGAGGTTTTTTATTTCCCACTTTTCTCCTCCAAAAGTGGACTGATATTAATTTTTTTTTACCAACTACATAAAAAAACTATTTTATGTCTGTACGTTTTGCTTTTTCTTAAAAAAACATTGTATAGTTTGTATACTGAACGACTTTTGACGGCGTTTAAGCCAGTCAATTTTATTGATTTTTGAAAGGTATACATAACTTCTATAAAAAGTAACTTATCAAAAAAAAAAAACGCTAGTAGTTGATATCTATGTTATGTAAAAATAATATTTTCTCTAGGGTTAAAATCTAGAGAGATAAATAGGGAATACGTTTGTATGGGAAAATCACCGCCGCACAGTGGGCTGAAAATCGCCTTTCATAAACATAATGCTTAAATGCTTTACATATGATATTTACGAGTATGCTTTGTCTAGTTTACAATATTTTATTGACACTATAAACCAAAATTTTGCAAAAATGAATGTTAAAATGAATCATCAACATAAAAAAAGTTTTTTTTTCAACATTGAGGATTTAAAAAAACGCGCAAGTTGCGCCACAATACGAAGTATGTCAAAAAAATACAAATAAATTGTAGTATATCTGTGTGTAAAGATGTAACGGCCAACCTTATGATTCCAGAGATAGCCTCATTTTTAATGTCAGTGCCATTCAAATTTTTCTTTAAAAAATGATAACTCCTTCATTTGTACACGCAATTGCTTCATACGAAATTTTATAGCATAGATGATCAGCAGAATCCATTTCTAGCCAAAAAAAGACCCTTGAAAATTGAAGTCTCTATGTCTATGAAAGGCGATTTTCAGCCCACTGTGCGCCGGGTATCTCTGTAAGCGCCTTTCAGTAGTGCAAAATTCAAAACACGCCGATCAGCAAGCAATAAACATATAAAGGCAGATGTATACTATATACTAACAACAACAAAGCTTGCCTTCTAAATTCTGCTTCTTTGATGTTAAATATGTCAATATTCGAAGTGATTCTGTTTAACAACAAGATAGCTCTCCCAACTGGCATGACCATTTTCAAGTAAGTCCTGAAAGCCGGGAGATACAACAGTCTATGTTGTCGGTGACGGAGGTAACCATCAGGAACATAGAAACGAATGCTCTCCATGATAGTCGAGTTTTCGAACCATCCACGAATCAGTCTAAAGAAATGTGATACGATGTGCACATCCCTTCTGACCCGCAGATGGGTCATTCCTAGCACACCCAAAAGACAGTCTGCAGGAAGAACCATGAGTAACAGTCAAAAGTAATGCCTTTTATTTTTTTCTCCTTTTAATTGTCAAGAAATTAAAATGCAATTACACAGTGTAGTGTATAGCCATAAGCGTTTACCTTAATAGATCACGTTCATTCGGGAAGGATCGGTACAGCCGAAGATTCCCGAATGAGCACATTGGCAGGCAGTCGCGGTCGAAGAGCGTCGCGGCCGGCCAGACCTAAATAGAACATACCTGTGATCAGACTACCATTGTATTTACGATCCTTCGCAATAAACAGTAAACGAACTTACGTTGTTATTACTCAGTAGACATCGTCGGCTAGTGAGCCACGACATAAATAAGCAGAACATAATACAAAGGTTGAAAACCACACTAATGACGATTAATTTGTCACTTTTTAATATAATCTCGATACTTTTCCACAGTTTTGATCCATCTTTTAAGAAGGGCACGTATTCCGGTGTAGTAAAAAGCAGTCCTACTTCCTATATATAAGCCATTGACACACGGACGTTTTCACGGCCTCCTCATTTTCAAAATGAATCTCACGGTGAGCTTCACATCGTACTGCCTTTTAGTGAAGGATAGAATGCATCACAATTCAACTGTATTTATCCGGCGGTCACCAAAAATGATGTCATCGACTCGCTGAATGTTGCGTGGAGTCACTTCAGTCTTACGCTTTTCGTCAACCAACGGCGTTACAGCGACGAACCCATCGTCTAACAGTGCTGACATCCACTGTTGCATCATCGTACACATCTTTCAGTCTTTCATAATTGCGAATGGGCGTTTCACCTTCTACAATCAAGAATTACATCACAGAACCCTGTCTAATACGAGCATCGATGACGGTCATTTTGTAAGCGACTGCAGTGCTGCCATCTGCTGCCATCAGAAAGTTGCTACTGCAGTAGATTGTAGAAGATGGATAAAAAAAAAAAAAAATGGATCATATGGATTCTTAAAATATGGATCAAAACTGTGGAAAAGTATCGACGAAAAGTAGGCCGCGACGCTCTTCGACCGCGACTGCCTGCCAATGTGCTCATTCGGGAATCTTCGGCTGTACCGATCATTCCCGAATGAACGTGATCTATTAAGGTACACGCTTACGGCTATACACTACACTGTGTAATTGCATTTTAATTTCTTGACAGTTAAATGGAGAAAAAATAGGAGGCATTACTTTTGATTGTAGAAGATGGTTGAAGGATTGAAGTAGACAAAAATTGGAGGCAATTGGTTTTGACTGTCCCTCGTATTTTTAATTGTTTTAGCATACCATATGAGGGAATTCTCCTGGCTCTGTGATGTTTCCTCCAACTACTAGAGGAGTGGACAAGTGTGCACATTCGTTCCTTCTGCTGTACCTCGGAATTAGCGAATAACTTTCCCGTTTACAAGGATACACGCTAGAGGCAAGATCAATGCAATCTGAAACAAACAAATCATGATTTCAATTGCATATCAAATTTCACGCAAATCAAAAGACACAAAGGAATAGATTTAACCCGACATTATAGGGGTGGAAATTTGTTACAAGGACGTGGGGGTTTGGTCATAATGACCCACTTAGTCAACACTAAGTATTTCATTATATTTATGCTTTATTAAGGAATTTAAAACCTGACATTATATGACAAAAAAAAAAAAAAAATATATATATATATATATATTTTTTTTTTTGTGATAATATATTACAAAATTATACATAATATTTATAATACATTATTCCCATTAAGTTTTTTTTATTTTTATTTTTATTTTTTTTTTTATTTCTATATAATATTACAGTGTTCACATAAAGTTATTAATATTTATACACAATAGCTAATAACATAATTTATGAACTTTTTGTTGTGTTGTGTGTAGGGTAGGTTAGTGAATGTGAAACTGTGGTTGGGTAATGTTGTATGTTTCGTGAACACCTCACTAGGAGAATCTGTGCTGAGGTGTTTACGTGGTTATGTTTAAGTGTGACAAGTATTTATGTGTTGTAGTAGAAAGTTTCTTCTTTATTTATTTTTTAAATTAGTGATTATTTTAAACTGTTTATTTATTAAAAAAAATATAAAAAATATGTATACATATATGTATTTTAAGTGTGTGTATAGTTGGTATATTCTCGAAAAATGTGTTTAGTTATCTTACATTTTTTTATAGTTTGTTTACGTTTGGTTTGGAGTTATTATGTTTTGAATGAAGTTAAAATCTTGATTTTTGATCCAGGCTGAGATAAGTTTTTTGTGAATGTTTGTAGACGTATTTTCAGTTATTAGTTGCTTCAGAGTAATGGGCATACAATTAAAAAGTTTGGTGTCTTTGTCCATGTGTGGTGTGCGTTATCGGTATGTTCAGTGTTTTATTTGTTGAGGACCTGGTTTTTATTGAGGTTTTGGTTTAATAAAACTGATTTCGGGAAGGACAACATTATACAATTATGAAAATTATTTTTACGCGAAAAAACTAATATGGGCGTTTGACGATTCGGTATGTGAATTCTTAGACAGATCTGCCAGTGTTGCTAGCGTATATCGATTTTTTTTTTTTCTATGTCAACATCGGTTCGGCTGTCAACGGTGAAATCGTGCTCGGTATATTGAATTAAAATCGTCGGAGGTTACCCCTATCGATCCGATATTATAAAGATATCGATTTTTATGGGGTTTTGAAGATAATCTTCTCTATAAATATAAAATTTTCGCTTCACTATGTCTGTCCAAGATAAACTCCGAAACTACTTAACCAATTTTGATGAAATTTGGCTCACTGTGGTGTAATTTGGTCCAACTTAAAAGGTAGGATAGTTTGTATCTCGATTACTGACCTTAATATTTATTATTGCGAATTAAATATTCATTAAATGTTTGTTATGGGATAATGATTTTAAATTATTTGTAAGTTCCAAAAGTTTCTGACAGATTGAGTTGATTAATTGACCCAACACTTGGTTTTCTAGGTTAGGTATCCATCCAGTAGATGGCGTTGTGTTTCGTTAGCCTCAGCAACGCATGGGCGGGTCAGTTACTTATTTCATAAAGCACTCACAATCCCAAGCTTTCTGGCCTCTCTTCTCCACCTTAAGCAAGTTCTTGGACAGCGGTGGGCAGTTCTTCCCGATGTCTTTGTACACCGTGGGCGGGGATGTGGTGGAGGCAGATGTGGTCCTGCTCGACTTGGTCGTGGCGGGCTCCCTCGTCTGGTCCGGTGGTAGTTGCGAGCCACTCGTGCAGCAGACTATGGGGGTGGCACCCTCGTAGCCGCAAGTCTGCAGTATGGAACGTTCATGTGAAGTGGGTAAATTTCAATTAAAATGTTTAAACAGTACATTGAAAAGAACGGAAGGAAAGTTTTAAAATATGATAAAAAAAGTTAAGAAAAGTATAATTTTTTTTTTATTAAAATTAAAGTACTTAAAAATGGTAAATAAAAGTGAAACGTTAAGAAAAAAAATTAAAAAAATGTTAAGAATTTTCAAGGAAAGCTAAATGGTTAATAAAAAAATTTGATTTAGAAAAAGGCTTAATACAAGTTAAGGAATGTCAAGGAAAGTTTAACAACGATAACACGATTTAAGAAATATTAAGAAAAAATTCAAAAAAGTTAAAAACGATTAAGAAAAAGGTATGAAAAGTTAAGAAAATTTAAGAAAGGTTAATAAAAGTTAAGGACTGTTGAAATTTTAATAAAAGCTGAGAAATATTTTGAAAGTTCGGAAAAAGTTACGAAAAGTTGAGAAAAGATAAGAGAAGTTTGAGAAAAGTTTAAAAAATGTAAAGAAAAGCTAATGAAAGTGTAGATAAGTGAAGGATAGTAAGAAAAACAGAATAAAAGTTAAAAAAGAGAAGAAAAGTTCATAAAATTTGTGAAATGGGAAAATAAGTTTAGAGAAATGATAAAAACTGACGAAAATTGTAACATAGTTTAAAAAGGTGAAGAAATAGTGAAAAAAGTTTCGAAAAGTTGACGAAAATTAAAAAAAAAGAAACAACCAAATATGTACTCCCAACCCAATCTAAACGATCCTAACCATACCTATTATTTTGACGTGTTTTGGTTTATCCGGATACCGAGTAGAACACATCTTGACCATATTCTTCAACAAAGTGTGTCAGACCAGTAAAATTGTTTCGAAGCATCATTGGTAAGGATCTGGCTAGTCAGATTTGATCACCATAATATATTTTTTAACTACATTTAAAAATGAAAATATGTAATCGTCTTGTCATTTTTTGTTCTATCTTATATACTCGGATCTGTTTTTCCCTCTCTTTACTTGTTTTCTCTTGTTGTTTGTTCTACTTAACCTGTCTTTATTTTTATTTTTATGCTGTACTGAATGTAAAACTTATATTATGATATCAAAATACCTTTGTAAAATTGTAACTACTACCTCCTACCTATGAATTGTAAGTTCCTCCTGTCCTAAAATGAGTTTTGTAACTCATCGGGATTGCTCTAGCAAGAAATAAAAAACAATGAAAAAAAAAAAAAAAAAAAAAAAAAAAAATACCGCTAAAACCATTTAAAAACTGCATAGTTCAGTCAGTGGGGGATAAAAAAGGCCTCTACCTTGCAAAAGGTCAAGTAGTAGCGATTTTGATATATGTTGCTTAGATTGGGACTCTAACGAAAAAAAAAAGTTTTCGACCTTGCGATGGTCGAGCTCGAGCCGCCATCTTGGATTGAAGGTCCCAAAATTTTGTTTTTTGAAAATAATTGTGCAATGGTTGATCTTACAACCAAGTTCTTGAAGACAAACTTAAAGAAAATAGAATTTCGAATACAATCCAAGCAACATATATAAAAAATCGCTACTACTTGACCTTTTGCAAGGTAAAACTCCCCACTGAGTGGACTAGCAGCTTTCCACTAATATTCAACATAGTCACTATCCAAATCAACCATAGAAAACAAATATTCGATAACCAACATCCCTGCCACGGGTCAAGTTTGGGGTGAAGTTTGTCTAGGACTTGGCGGCACAAAGGTTAGCTTTCCTAATTCGTGGCAGGCCGGATCGGGAGAGACGTGTTGAAGGAGATCTTTAACCTCTTTAGCTGGTCTCTCTCTCTCTAGATCAAAAGCATTCGTGGTAGCCTGGGTGTCACGGACATAAACAGTAAGCTGGAGGAACGACAGTTGAGATGGTATGGGCACATAAGCCGGAGACCACCAGACCACACAGTGAAGCAGGCAATGTCTATGGAGCTTCATCGACAGTCATCCATAGGAAGACCAAAGAACTCCTGGATGACTCAATGCTCCAAAATCCTACAGAAAAACTGCCTGGATGAAAGCGATACTCAGAACCGAAGAAGCTGCAACCTGATAACGAGAAGAGCTGACCCCAACAGCCTACCCAGGCAACGAGTTGGGACAGTTCGAGGAAGAAGAAGAAGCTGGTCTCTCTCTCGATCCATCACCTTGCACCGCAGCGGGAGGGATGGATTCATACGTCCGTCACTCCTGGACACATTGATTATCAGATTCCTCTCCACCCCTCATACTTTTTACCTTCCCAGAACTTCCTTCATCCAACCTTTCCATAAAACTATACTTCACACATCATCTCCTAAGATGAGATATGCCCTCGGAAACATCCCATCGAAACTCGGCCACCTGGGAACGTAGCCAACCTGACTCAGCATTTTGAAGTCTTTATCATTATCGAACGCATGGGCCACAAGCCACTTCTTTGGGTTATGACAAATTTTATTTACATTTTTTTTTATAAGCAAACCAAAAATATGTGTATATTACCTGAGGTTCGTTACCCGCCCTTAGTGCCTCCCTGGCTTTATTGCAGCTCCTCAGGGGTTCGCAAACCCCTAGCTCTTCAGTTGCCGCAAAGGTGCATGCATCCCCTGGAACGAAACAGTTAATAAATTAGAATTAAGAAATCTCCTTAACCTACCAAACGTAACCTAATCTTACCCAACCTAACCTACGTTGAGTGTTGTGTTGTCCTGTTTGTAATATTTAACTCATTTTCTACCTGTCATTTTACATTTAAATTCATCTTGATTAATTTCCGTCTATGGACTCTTTTACTTTCCATTTATGGTCTGTATCGCTCTCGTCTGTATTTGTATTTTATCTTAATTTATCCAACGAATTGGTCTTTGTATTACTTTGTCTATGCTTTACTAGGAGCGAAAATGTCAAGTCATGAAACCTTTCGACACCAATTCTTTTCTAAAAGCCTCAGCGCCTCCGCCCACTGAGGCAACTGAAAACTCTCAACTGCCAACTGTCTTTGTATGACAATGTGATGGCTCGCACACTTCACAATCACACAAAACCCCGTTGTCAGTGGTGACGCAAGCGGTGACTCGCGACTGACACTGCTCATCGCCGTGGGCGGCCGTTGCTAGTTGCCAGCTGTCAGCTGATTGTTCTTCGTCTATGGTTATACAAGCTTTTTGACCAATCAAGACAGAAAACAGCCGGTTTTAGTTGGTTTTCAGTTGCCTCAGTGGGCGGAGGCACTTACAGCGAGCATCTAACATTATTTCACGTTATTGTTACTTTAACTGAACCATTTATATGCAATCAACCAATATACCAGTAATTTAACAAGTGTTTTATATAGAGTATAACCTTCAAATTTACTGTACGATCAACCCCTTGTTTTGGACAACGAAAGTAGCCACAAATTGGAGCTTGATTTACGCCCGAATCCAGATCTCCAGAGACCACCAAGAGATAGGAAAACCTAATCTAACTTTAACGCTGTTTCCTGTACTAATTCTTAATTTGAACGTCGTCTCAAGTACAATATTCTGTTATTTCGATTCTTGGCTTGGCTCGTGTATTTTTATCCATTTTATGGTGTGATGTTTTTCTCTGAATTCCACGACATCTCCTCCAATAAACGCCTACAATATTTCTTTAGTCGAAGCCTACAATAGCTTTCAACTATCTGCCTACAATGTAGGCATCTTAAAATCCTTTGGTTAGGTTGCTCGCTAAACTGAGGACTCCAACTTGTAGAAATTCAACTCACTGACAAAGTATTTGGTGGAAGAAGCAGAGGAAGGTGACCAATGCATTGGAGTTACCAAGTAGACATGGGCAGATTTATTCACAGTAGTGAATCGATTCAGTCTGATTCCCTTGGCCTTTTGAACTGATTCCTTTCATTCGATCCTTTAATTCATAAAATTCCCAAAAAAAATAAAAAAACTTCGACGACGGGGTTTTTAATTTTTTAATGTGTGATATTATGACAGCAAAACCGATAGAAAAAATGTATTTTTATAAGGCTAACAAATAAATCATCTAATTAAACAGTTTTACTAATTTTATTTTATTTATTTTAATCTTAAAATAGTTCCGCTTCGTGTAATCGAATATAAAGCGCATTCTACCCAATTTACGCAGGGCTCGAAATCGGAAGTTTTCCACCTACGATGTAACTAAATTGACGGCTCGGCCCATGGGGGAATCGCACTGCACTCCCAAACGGATTTGCGGCAGGCATTAAGAATGAATTGTATCTTTTGAGCAGTGTCTTGTGTCTCGCCTTGCAGTGACTTATTAACTCGCGAGCTGCGGACCTAGTCAGAACTGAACTAGACTATGACTGTGAAATGAGATTCGGAATGATCGTAAGGGCGAAATGATCTTGACGTCACAACTGAGATTCGGAATGTAATAAGAGCGAAATGGATCTTGGGATCTTGACGTCACAACTGAAAAAGACAATATTGTTTTGATTCCTGAATAAGTGAAACAGAGATCTCGCTCCGGACAAACTCAGTACCGACAGACTAGGTACGTCGATCTCGGACCCCAGTAACCAAGAATGAGCGTGATTGTATCTTGGAAATCCCGGTCGTTCAGAACTCGCGAACTGTTTCGGCCGTTTTTCGCTTGTATTGGGCCGGGAACTAGATGGATCTACAGAATTTTATATGAATTACGGGGCGGGGGTGGGATACTTTAAGTGATTTACAATACGTTCGGAGTCACAATACTTCGGCCACTTCGCGGCGCGCATCCTATAGAATATCTACGAAATATTGTAATATTTAAATCGTTTACGGTACACAATCATTGAAATAATTTTACAGTAAAAATAAATGCAAATTAAAATTTATTATTTAGGGTGTAAGGAATGAAGAATTAATTCGTTTTGAAATTGAGAATCAGATCAAATGTGTCACAATAATGAATTAATTCATTTATTTCAGTCACTCAATTTTGCCCACGTATATAACCAAGTATCACTGGTATTAGGATGTTCTTAGCTCTCCACGCAGCACAGGACCGAGAGGAGTGGAGGAGCCTTGTCCACCATGGCAATTGGATTAGGGACACAGACATATTATTCATAGACTTGAGAATCAGGAAGAGGGGTAATAACCATCTGTAGCGGGGCGGAGAGGGATGAGTTGACGGTAACGATATGTGATTCGTTAATCCTTCAATATGACAGTATATAGGCATCACGCATTATAATATCACCATTTAGCTCTTAAAAGTAAAATCTGCTTTTGAATGAATAGACCTTTTTACATGGGAGCGCGAATTGTTCGCCCGGTTTGAACAGACTTGTGTAATCCATATAAAATGAAGAAAGGTTCGCTTGTTTTGAGAGTCGAATATTTTGTTACCGTGTTTAGTTAAGACACTTTTACAAATGTTTCATAATTTACTTATCACAGTAAACTGCAACGTGCACACGACGGGACCGGGAATTTCGGTTTCATGTCTAAAACTGATCATATTATATGATGTGAATAAGCTTAAAATAATGACAAATAATGCCTGCATATGGAAGGTAATACGACAATTGGGTTTATACTCTTTTTCACTTCTATTTTTTACATATTTTAATAGCACAAGTTACCATTTTTGCCGTGTTATTTCGTAAAATGTACCGATAAGAGCTCGACGCTAGTCCGCACAAGAATGATGACGTCACATTTTATAGATTCACGCGAACCTATACGCCAGCCCGGCCGGTTCCATGGAACCCAAAATTAAGGAGGGGGAAATAATACGCTTTTATCACTTAGGGCAGGTCTATACATATTCTCAGACTGTAAAAATATTACCATTTGTTATTTGGGCTACTGGCATTATACCTAGCTATCTCATTCAAAATTTAGGCTTCAAATTTGTCAAAAAAATTATATATAAAAATTCAAAAACTGTCATTTTTAATACGTGCAGGATTACTAAAGATTTTTGAAATATTTATATTGAGGGATCAGTAGGATTTATCGGTCCAGTTCTACCTAGCCGAATCCTCTGATATGAAAATATTTGGAGTTGGTGAATTATTTTCCCATTTGGTCTCTGGTGGGTTGACGTGTTATTCTTGTATTGTTTTGTATTTATTATACTTAAATAGTACAATTGAAGACCCCAAGGCAAGAAGTTGTTAACTTACATTTTCGTAAAAAATGAGTTAGAATGCTCTCTAAACTAATTCGCATACGCTCTTTCCAATGAACACTATGCCAGAGCTTAAAAACGACAAGAACATGCTTAAATCAATGTGATGAACATGTTAACTACGTGTTTCTGTGACATTAAGTTGATAAAATTAGGGCAAGAACTTGTTAACTACAAAGATAACAAGTTCTTGCCGTAATTCTGTAATTAACAACTTCTTCCCATCTACATTGGTTGAGATTTCTGTAGTTAACATGTTATTCACTCACTTTGACGTTTACCTTGGTCGTTTTCAAAAGTTTTGCAGTGCGTGTTTTTTATTTAAAAATCATTGAAAATAAGTTCCAGAGGTGAAAAATGGTGAAAATCTGTCAACAATTGATCACAGGATCAGGTAAGCTGTATAAAACATTAGCATTATCTTAATTTGTCCATAAAGTAGTTTGAGGTTAGGAGTAGTTTGAAAGTGGGTGAAGCATTTTTGTTTTAGTGTTTTTCTGTCTAAAAGTCAAGCATTTTTTATTGTAATGCTTATTAATTTGTTTCAGAGGGCTTAGAGGGCGAGCAAGAGAAATAGCGCGGGACGCTAGGATGAGCATATTATCTAGGATGAGGACGCTAGGATGAGCCGATTGTGGTCCCCCCGGGCGCCCGCCAGTATAGGCGGCAATCTAAGACGGGGACAGTCTTGTTCACCATCCCCGCCATCCCCGCCTACCAGCCCCGGACTCCTGCCCCGACTCCTGCCCCGACTCCTGCCCCGACTCCAGCTGCGACTCCCGCCGCCATCCCAGCCCCCATCCCGATGCCCGAGCCTGTAGCCGGGCCCAGCCGCCCCCCGGTAGGCCCAGCCTCTGCCTACCGGCCCCCAGCGAGACCACAGCAGCCCATGGACCAGACGATCCCGGAGGAAGGATGGACAAGGCCATCCAACCCCATCAAGAGACCACTGTCCCCGCAGGGACCCCAACCGGTTGTTATCGGCAACCGGTTTGGTGACCTTAAAGAGGTCAGTGAAGGCGGCGGCGCACCGCGTACCAAGCGCTCAAATAATAATATAAATTTTTCCTCTCCCACAGGTGCAGCGGCCAGGAAAGATCGTGTCCCCCCGGTCGTAATGACCCTGGGGGACCTGACGCACGCGCAGATTACCGCGACCGTGCAAGGACATCTGGGGCATCCCAATTTTACCTTCCGGTATAACAGGGGCGGGACTGCCAACATCTTTGTGCGGAGTATGGACGACCACCGCGCACTGACCAATGGATTACGGGGGGAAGCTAGGGGCTTCCACACCTTCACGGCCGAGGCGGAGAAGATGAAGAAGGCCGTCATCAAGGGCCTGCCAGCAGTCGACACGGCTGACATCATGGAGGATCTGGCAGAGCAAGGATACCCTGCCATCAAGGTTGTGAGGATGACAACCGCCTCAGCTGAGTATCCTATGTACTTAGCGCAGTTCGCCAAAGAGGTGAACATGGGACAGCTGAGAGCGGCTGTCAAATACCTGTGCCACTGCCGGATCCGCCTGCAGAAGCACCGTAGCAACCACCTGCAGCACGGCACGCAGTGCTACAGATGCCAGAATTTCGGGCACGGGTCCCGGAACTGCTCGCACACCGCCAGGTGTGTGAAGTGCTTGCTGGAGCACACCTCGGCGCTGTGCCCGAAGACGACGAGGGACGAGCCAGCCGCATGCTGCAACTGCGGCGGCCCCCATCCGGCCAACTTCAGAGGCTGCCCGAAGAGGGTAGCCTACGTCTCCTCGCTGCAGCAGCGCCAGAGACCACCACACCGCCAGGCCCAAGGAAGCAGGCCACACCCTCAGGCGCAGACGGCGCCGAGGACTGATGGACGCTCCTGGGCTGACGTAGCCGGCGGCTCCTCAGCCACGCACCAGCAGCAGCAGCAGCATGAAGACGAGCCCCGTCAGCACCCCCGCCCACAGCAACAGTCCGCCTCCGCCGAAGATGATGTGGACATAATGGCCCTGCTCCAGGGTCTACTGCGCGTGCGATCGCAGCTGGCCCGCTGCACAAACAAGACCGAGAAGCTCGTCATCTTGATGGAGCTGATCACCTCCACCCTCGATGTCTAATCCCGAGATGGTCAACGTCCTCCTGTGGAATGCCCACAGCATCCGTTTCAAAACCGATGAACTGCTCGCCCTAGCAAATAATACAAACACTGACATTATTTTAATTTCAGAAACGCATTTAAAACACGACACACCGCTGAGAGTGCCCGGCTTTGAAATTCACCGAGACGACCGAGCGGAAGGACAAGGCGGTGGTACCGCTATATTCGTTCGTCAATCAATCACGTCTACAAGGATCCCCACTCCGAAGTTGAAGTATACTGAAGCCACAATTATCGAAGTCATCATAGAGGATAGAGCGCATACCTTCATCGCCGCCTACTGCAATTTGAACTACAATCTGGTGAGAGAAGATTTAGATAAATTACTTAATTTGCGCCCAATTGTTGTTCTAGGAGGAGACCTAAACGCCAAGCACAACTATTGGAATAACTACAGAGGCAATGCGAACGGGAAAACGCTCTTCACACATATGCAGACTCATAACTACACGATAATGGCCCCGGACAAACCGACGTTCCACTCAGCACGCGCAAAGTACCCCAGCACGCTGGACATCGTACTCGAGAAAAACGTCAAGACGATCTCGCCACTACGCACGCTAGATGAACTCTCGTCGGATCACCTGCCCGTGAGCTTCAGCATCGGAGGAACGACTTCTAGGAGCCCCAGAAAACAGCGAAACTACAAGGACGCCGACTGGGAAGGATTCAAGAAAGAAATTAACGAACGAATATACCTAACGTCGGGAACTCTGCGCTCATCAGAAGAAATTGACGAAGCCGCTAGCACTCTCACGGAAATCATTCAACAAGCACAAGACACATACATACCTCTCAAAGAAGTACACACATACACGATCAAACTTCCCGAGTACGTCTTATCGCTCATCAAAGAAAAGAATCGCCTGCGCCGCATTTATCACAGCACGCGGGACGAATACTTCAAGACTGCCTACAACTGCCTGCAGCGGGAAATCAAGCAAGAAATCACCAATCTCAGGCGCGAACTTTGGACGAAGAAAGTTACGTCACACACGACAAAGGACAACAGCCTATGGAAAATGGCGAAAGCCCTGAGACATCAAGACCACACGATTCCCCCGCTTGAGAAGTTGGACGGCTCTGGACTCGCGCTGTCACTTGAAGAGAAGGCAAACGCGCTCGCCGACGGATTTGAGAGAGCCTATACAGCCACGGATGGCCTGAGTGATCCGGAAACGGATCGACTAGTAGAAGACTCTCTTCGAGATCTGGACCAAGCGGAGCAGACGAACGTCGCCGACATTCATTTCAGCACGCCGAGTGAAGTTGCCGTCATCATCAAGCGATTGAAGACCAATAAGGCGCCGGGAAGCGATCAAATACACAACATTTTACTCAAACATCTTCCTCAAAAAGCCATCATTTACATTACAAAACTGTTCAATGCCTGCCTCATGACCGGACATTTCCCGCAGATCTGGAAAATGGCCACCGTGCTGCCCTTCTCCAAGCCCAACAAGGACAAGAAGCAGCCGACGAACTATCGGCCCATCAGTCTACTCTCCACTCTGAGCAAGGTATTTGAACAGATTATACTCAACAGGCTGCTTCCACACCACGAAGAAAACCACACTTTGCCGGACGAGCAGTTCGGATTCCGGAAGAGGCATTCCACCACCCACCAACTTACCAGAGTAGCGGAATTCATCGCAAGAAAATTCAACGAACATCGCTACACTGCCGCTGCGCTCCTCGACTTGGAAAAGGCATTCGACACTGTTTGGATCAGAGGGCTCCTGCACAAGCTTCACAAGACGAAGACGCCCATCTACATCATCAGAGTGATCCAAGAATACCTGAAGAACAGATCTTTCCGAGTCTTCATCAAGGATGCGCTGTCGACAATACGTGAGATTCCAAAAGGCGTGCCACAAGGAAGTTTGCTGGGACCCCATCTCTTCAACATCTTCACGCACGACATCCCCCAGGACGAGAGATGCAAGACATCCATATACGCAGATGACGTCAAACTCTACGTTTCCTCGCTTCACCCGGATATGGCGGCCATATACCTACAGAGGGCGCTCGACGCTCTCGTAGAATACTACAAAAACTGGCGCCTCAAACTGAACGAGGCCAAAACCGAGGTCATTATGTACACGAGGAAACGCAAGAAGACAAAACCAGACGTCAACATCGAAATGGGAGGACACGTCTTAGAATGGAAGGATGAAGTTGTCTACCTGGGCCTGACCATGGACTCACGCCTCAACTGGAAATCTCACATATTCAAGGCACACAACAAAGCCAGAAAGGCAGTCGGCGCGATGAAACCAATATTCAATCGAAGAAGCCCGCTACTTCCCAGAACCAAACTCCTCGTCTACTACTCGCTTATCCGACCGGTACTGACATATGCGATCCCCGTGTGGGGTAGCATCTCACATTCTGACCATACGAGACTACAGACTTTACAAAATCTCTGCATTAAAATCACTTACAATACGAGGTGGAGAACCAACTTGAAAAAACTTCATGACAGAGAAAACATTCCGACCTTATTTGAATACACTCACAGACTCACAGACCGATTTTACAAATCTCTCAGACATAGTAAAAATAAACTCATTCAAGAAATCGGTCAATATAATTCCCCTGCTGACTTTACTTTCAGATATATCCACAGACTACCTAAACACATACTGATGGACCTCGATCACATCTGGCATGTGCCGGATTCAGAACCAGACGATTAAGCGAACAGTAGGTATTTCCTAAATCTCCAGATTCCTTCCCCATAACGTATGTTTATATATCTATTTATATATTTATATAATATTTCATATTGGTATTTATATGTATGTTTATTTTAAACTCCCATAAAGTATATATTAACATAAAAACAGACATACACCCCACACAACACAAAATGCAGGACATCTGATGTCACTGAAGGCCGAATCTGTTTCATGTTGACAATCGGCCGCCTCCCTTGAATAAGGTTTTTTCGTGGATTTCCTTATTTCCAAAGGCAAATGCGAGGGAATTCCTAAATAAGAGGACACGACCCATCTCCTTCCCTCTCCCAACACAACACAAACAGACACGTATGTATATATGCTGCCGCGGCTGGCTATGCTGATGATGATTGTTCCCGCTTGGGCGGACATGCAATTTTAATAGGGTTTTTAGATAACAATTTTTCCCTATCGATAAAACACAGGACCTTTAAGTCTATAATAGCAAGGTAACTTTTTAATAATACCCACATGAGGTAAAAATTGCGAGGCGCATATGACGCCGTTCTATTTGTATAAAGAACATTAACTTTAAATTCAGTAAATTTAAATGATTCGCACTTCATGCAAAATAAGAATCTAGTAAATCAAAAAAAAAAAAAAAAAAAATCTCACTTCGCTCATTTTCATATTTATTTACAATTTCAAGTTTTTACAAGGTAGATTTTAGTTGCACAAATTGAATTTGTGCAACTCAGTTTGCATTATGATATAAGAAATTTGTGCAGAGTTACTTTGCGTGATTTGGTTTTATGCAAAGTTGCTCTGCACAATTTAATTTTTATAAATATGATAAGATAATAGGCGAGGGGGCTGGGGTCAAGCTTTATTTTTTGTCTGTTTTGACTGCTTGACCCCGTGATTAAATTTATTAAATTATTACAATGAACAATTAATATTATTAAGTAACACATCCGGTACAATGCGGAAGGGTTTAGTTTTTCCTGTGGGGAAAATATTACCCGGACATAAAGTCGTAAAAAAAAATCTAAATAAGTATTGGCAATCCGCATTTAATTTTTGATACTAAAAGGAAATTAATTAGTTAATGAGGTCTTTATTCATATTTCAACCATTTTCGTTCCTCAAATATCGAACGGAATAAATTGACTGGTCCATTGATTATTTTTTTTAAATTGATAAACTAATGTTTAAGACAAGATTTTTTATGCATAGCACAAAGGGTAGCAATTATTATAAGCAATAATTATTAGCCTGAAACACTCATCAATATTGAAACCTCTCCCGAGAAAAGATATAGAGCTCCTGTCCGGCAAACAGAGGGGTGCGGGTTCGAGTCCCGTCGGCGACATATATCTTTTCTCGGGAGAGTTTTCAATATTGATGAGTGTTTCAGGCTAATAATTATTGCTTATAATAATTGTTACCCTTTGTGCTATGCATAAAAAATCTTGTCTTAAACATTAGTTTATCAATTAAAAAAAATAATCAATATTTGACGAGTTAAAGTATTTTCACCAAAAAATGTAGATATAATGTCTCGACGCCACCTAGTGAGAGAGTTAGCACTTACATGCCTTTCTCATATAAAATAAAGTTGGTTGTTTGCAGGTGAAAAAATATAATTAGCGATAATTGTTGAATGAAACACTAGGTATATATTGAATCATTTGGCGGGTAGGAGGTATCCCGCCGTAGCTTAATGGTAGAGCTCCTGTCCGGCAAACAGAGGGGTGCGGGTTCAAGTCCCGTCGGCGACATATATCTTTTCTCGGGAGAGGTTTCAATATTGATGAGTGTTTCAGGCTAATAATTATTGCTTATAATAATTGTTACCCTTTGTGCTATGCATAAAAAATCTTGTCTTAAACATTAGTTTATCAATTTAAAAAAATAATCAATATTTGACGAGTTAAAGTATTTTCACCAAAAAATGTAGATATAATGTCTCGACGCCACCTAGTGAGAGAGTTAGCACTTACATGCCTTTCTCATACAAAAATAAAGTTGGTTATCAGCGATACAAAACAATATGTACAATGCATCAGACTAATTAACGCGATGCCGCCTTAAAAGTGTAGGTAGATTATTTTATTTGTACAGTTGCAAGCATTTATAAACTTTTATTCTCAGCCGCTGTTCAATGGCTCTTAAGACAGGAGAATCTATCAAACGGACCGCCAGTTTCTGCACCGTCGATAATTTTTTTAAAGTATTTTCGGACCAATTTCAACAGTGGGGCCAGTTTCAACTTCCGACTTGTACAGGGTCAGCAGTTTATCTGTGAAGATTTCAATTATGTTTTGTCCCTTTCTTTCTTCGTCACGTGTTTTATTTGTATTTGTGTATATATTTATGTGTGTATCTGAGAAAAGAGAAGATGCAAAGGCCAAATTATATCTAATAAAGTGCGGTCAAAAGGTCGCCGATTATAAATTATTTTAAACACATTAATATTTACCGATTTGTTTTTTTTTTTTGTTAACATTCAAACCCTTTAAACTACTTACGTAGTTTGTCAGCAGGGATATAAAGCAGTAGATACATTTTCAAACGGTGTGTTTTATGTAATGTTGTATATCGAAGGACCTTTGTATGAAAATGTGCGTAATTTAATGAAAATCACTGCACAAGTAGAAAAATGTGTCACAGGCAAAGGAAATGACAGAAATGACTTACAGCGGAACTTGTGACACTTTTTTCTGTCGAACTGGTTCATGCATTGCAGTGCAATAGGGAAGTTGAGTGAAAAATATTTTAACTTATAAAAAATATGTTTATGTACCTAGATGACATGCAAACTTAAATACCAGTAAAGTTTTTTTTTTTTAAGTTCTTTTTCATAATTAAATTAATTTTACAAGTTTGAATTTTATTAAGACGATAGACTTCGCTCTTCGGCCCGTACAAAAAGGACGCCCGGGAAAAAACACTTTTCTACATCGAAAATTGCACAAAATGAATATATTTTTTTATACTGCCTTCTAGAGGGTGAAAACTATGTCGGTATGTTTTCGAATTTTCGATGCGTTTCGTATTAACGTAAACATTCACAGTCAAACATGTACGATTTATCAAAAAATATTATTTAAGGAAAAAGTGCTGCTAACTCAACTCTCATAAAGAATTATAAAATTATAGAAAGCTACCGACGTAGCTTCTTCTTTCTAAAAAATATATATTTTTTTTAATTTCAATTTCGTGAAAGTTTTGGTGTAGAAAAGTGTATTCTCCATAAACCCCTTTTCGAGCGATTTCTGTAGGTAAATTTGAGCGATGTCTCATTCGCACATTTCGCATTCGCATGTATTGTAAGTGTGCGTGAGCTTATTGTGAGCGGGACAGAATGACAGACGCGGGTGTTTCGCGTGTGGTTTAAAGTCTAGCCTCTTAAGTAAAAACATAGCTGAGAGAACAGAGTGATAATCAACTTACTAAGAAAATAAAATTAAAGACGATTAAAGAAGAAATACGACTAGAAATTAAACCCAAAAATATAAAAACTACTGGCAGCCTCGAATTTATATCGATACTCTTTTTACAATTGACACTCCGAATTATCAACGCCAAACAATTACGTAAAAATATAAATAAATTGGCAATGTTGAATTTAAATACTAACCTAAATATGCATTGGCAGTCTGCACTTACTTTTTGTCAATAAAAGGGAGTAAATTGATGAGGTCTTTGGTCATATTTCAACAACTTTATTTTTCAAACAACGAACGGAATAAAATGATTACGTCTTAAGTCTACGAATCAAACGACTAACTAACTTCCAAGAGTTTCTTTAGTTCAATCCGTTCATTAAATAAATCATAAATTTGGCATTATTTTAGGCCGGGCTAAAATTCGGTCGGAATATCTCTTACCAATTACTGACCGTGCTCGCAAATATTGATAAATGACCATAGATCACAGATTAGTCAATATCGTATTGATATAAGGGGTTATCAATCGTCCACGCTTGGCGTGTGTAAAATTTGGACCCCCCTTGTTAAAACCAGTAGACGCCTAGGTAAGTGATCACTGTCATCAATAATAGGGAATGCCGTAATCCCAGTGGCTCTGGACAGCTGGGACTTTTGTGCGGTATTCACAAAAAAAATTACCTTAATTCCTTTACGAACCAGGAGGCCTTGAGGAAAATAATTGTCAATTTTTTGGAAAGAAAGTTTATTTAAGGAAAAAAATTGAGGACTGGGCAGGAATCTGAGGGTCTTTGTGTCCAGGAGTGAAGGATGCATAAATCAATCCTGACCAATTGCGGTGCAAGGCGGTGTTCTAAGAGAGTCCTGCTGGAGAGGTCAAAAGGTCTACCTCAACCAGGCACTCCACGCAGTAAGCGGGCAGCTGCATCCGCCGCCAAGACCTAGACAATCATCACCCTATAAACCCGGGCTTCCCTCTGTCTTTTTAAGGGAAAGAACAATAGGACGAAAAAGATATCTGGATATCAGAGTTTCCAAGAAGGACGGATGCATGAATCATTCCCTCCCAAATCGGTACAAGACGATGTTCTGATAGATTCCTGCTGGAGAGGCCAAATGCTCTCCCTCAATCAATCTCTCTCAATCCGGCCCGCCACGCAATAGGTGTACAAACACATCCGCAGCCGAGACCTAATCAAATCTCACCCCATGAACACATACACCCCTGATAAGTCACCAAACATAGCGAAGCACTTGGGATGACCCATGGCGGAGGAGCTGGTTATCCAACAAATGTTTTCCTGAGCGGCTGTACCCATACCCCTAAATTAAATGGTAATGGATCCAAACAGCAAAAGCAAAAATTTAGGTAATTCTTACCTTTGTAGAGTTCCGAATTTACACTAATAAAAAACAAAACTGACACTAGAACAACTGAAAATAGAATTGCCATTTTCAGATAAAACTAAAAAACCACTACCGCTTTTTTGACAGTTGATTTAAAAACAAAAAATATCACTTTTACAGCGTCACCACCACAGAACGTCCGCTCACGGCGGAGATAAAAAATCAACTATTTTACTATGTTCAAAGTAATATTTATACTATAATAACTGGTCCGTACCCGGCGTTGTCGGGGATTTATTCCTGATTAAATTATTAAAAGCGTAATGTTTCTAAAGAGCTTCTGACACGATCAAGCGGCTACTATTTTATCTATATATTATTTTTAATTTATTAAAACGATAGACTTCGCTTTTCGGCCCATACAAAAAAAGACATTTCTACATCGAAAATTGCACAAAATGAACATTTTATTTTTATATTGCCTTCTAGAAGGTGAAAGCTACGTCGGTATGTTTTAAAATTTTCGATGCGGTTCGTATTAAGGTAAACATTCACTGTCAAACATGTATAATTTATCTGAAAATATGACATAAGGAAAAAGTGCTGCTAACTCAATTCTCATAAAGAATTACAAAATTATAAAAAAATATCGACATAGCTTCTTCTTTTGAAAACAAATTTTTGTTTTTAAATTACAATTTTGTGAAAGTTTGGGTGTAGAAAAATGTTTTCTCCCGAAACCCTTTTTCGAGCGATTTCTTTAGGTAAAATATGAGCGTTGTCCCATTAGCACATTTCGCATTCGTATGTATCGTGTGTGTGAACTTATTGTGAGTGGGACAGAATGACAGACGCGCGTGTTCCGCGTGTGGGGCAAAGTCTAGCCTCTTAATTTTGAAAAGATACTAATTAATCAAATAAAATTTATTTTCGCACGAGCGCCGGGTTCGAACCCGCGACCTTCGTATTGCGAGTCGAGAGTCTTACCCTTCGACTACGGAGGTCGTCGAATTATGTTATGATACATGTTTTATATTTATATTATAAAATAAAAGCAAGGGAAATTGCGCGTACTCACTCCTAAGTATGTTAATGTGCCAAACAATATAAATATAACACATTTAAACAAGTCATTATTAAAAAATAAGGATATATTACTATGTAATATGTTTAAAACAGATTTCAAAGTACCCCACAGCATAGAGAGTCTATTTTATTATTTTCTCAGTAAATCGGTTGAAACGGTAATAAATCATTTTTTTATAAGAAAAAATCTCTTTTTAAATTTTGAAGGTTTATTCCCATCAATGTAATATATCATTGAAGAAGAAGATAACAATAATAAACTTTTTTTTTTTAAATATTTTAATGAACAAGTCACAGAAAAATAATAAAATATAATGGCTGCAACTGGGACTCGAACCCAGAACCTCACGTCTAACCGGGACGTACGCATTAAACAATTTTGCTATTGCACCCTATTATAAGACTGTCGTATTTGATAAAAAAAAAAATCGGTTAGACGTGAGGTTCTGGGTTCGAGATTCAGTTGCAGCCATTATATTTAATAATTTTTCTGTGTCTTGTTCATTTTCATTATTTTTTTAAAATTAGGTTATTATTGTTATCTCCTTCTTCAATGGTAATAAATCATTTTAGATTCCAAAAAAAAATTTATTTTGCGAGGTAAAAATAATCGTATAAATAAGTGGTTTCAACGTGATTTAACCACAATTTTTAAATGGTCTTAAAGGCCGAAACAGCTATCACAAAAATTAAAAAAAGCTTAAATACTATCAGAACTGAATAACATTTTAAAATTAGATGGTGTTTTTTTATTTATTTTTTTTTGTTTTTTTAATTTTTTTTTATTTATTTGCTTTTTTTTTATAGAGAATAAATCTCTCACAAGAGTTTTAACTCCTCCCGTCTGGAGCCATTGAGACTATGGGATCCCCAATTGGGGTACGTTGAGAGGCTGAAGGTAAGTGGGGAAGGGAAGGAGATGGGGAAAAGGAAGGTGGGGAAGTACCTGGCTATTCAGACCTAGTCACTAAACACGGCTAAAACCATTATTAAGCAACGTTTCAATTCTGAATGGTGGTCTTACACCAGGGCGATACTGAGAGTATCTTCCACCCTGAAACGTGCCGCAAATATAGTATATATATTATTTTTATTAATTAATTGTGAAATAACACATTAATTAAATAAAATTTCTTTGCGCACGCCGGGTTCAAACCCGCGACCTTCCGATTTCGAGTCAAGAGTCTTACCATTCAACCACGGACGGCCTTCAAGTCAAGTTCTACGAATTAAACACAAAAAATTTATATATACATTAAAATAATTTTATCTATCTTAGAAAATTGTTTTATATGATTAATCACCACTCTTTTTTATGTATTTGTCTATAGGTACTTATTCGTCTGTTCTTGTTTGTCTATTCTCCAAAGAATATAAAATCACATCAAGCCTGTGGCTAGCACATAGATGACGTAATGCTTGGCACAAGCCGCAAGCATGTGATCAACATGCTTGACGCCAGAAGCAAAACCACGTGCTTGATTCAAGCCGTTGATCGTGTCCGAAGCCCTTTAGGATGGGCCGTGACCGAAAGCAGTAGAAATAAGAATTGCTAAGACGTATGTGTGGAAAATATATAATAATAATAACCGTCTTAAAAATTTGGAGAGCAGAAAATTGGAATTAAAAAAGGTTCGCTTAAGAGGAACGGCTACCCGACCTTTTTTATATAAAACTAAAATTTGGATTTGAGCTGATTTGATTTTTTAATAAAATATTTATAGCAAATAATATCTTCTACAAGTAACCTATCTGCTATTTTTATTATTTTTTGTTTTAAATTATAAAATACAAGCTTCGTCTGCGTAGGATTAGTACATTTTCTTTTCGTAGATCCCATCTACGTTTATACCAAAATTCTTAACCTATTTATTTAAAATATTTATAATTCTTGATTCGATTCAAAGTATTAGGCGAGTACTTCAAATAAATTCACTAATTAAAATATTTTCCAAAATAGAATTTTGGTTTAACAATCATTGTTTTGCAAAATGTCATTTCCAAATTTTGACGTTTTCTATTAAACAATAACTATTATTTTTAATATATTGAAAATAAATAGCTAGCTGTATAAATTATAGCCTATATGTTATTCTGGTGTATGAGCTATATTATTGTAAAGTTTCATTAAAATCCATTCATTAAATTTTGATTTAAAGAGTAACAAACATACATACATCCATACAAACTTTCGCGTTTATAATATTAAGTAAGATAGGCCTTAACCACTGGTTCGACAGAGCAATGTAAATCTTTTTTCTCGGATTGCTAAAGGAAATTTTTCCGCCTACATTAAAAAAATCATACCTCCGAATTTGAATATGGAGACATACAAACTGATTATAGTTCTATATAGCCAATGATTTCACCTACCTTTTTTTTATTATTTAAAAAAAAATTATTAAGCCTTTAACCTTAAAACATTTTAAAGAATCTAGAAAATATTTATTTTGTTATATTTTGAATGTACAATACTTAAATAAAAATTTAAAAAATTCCCACATTTTTGCAACAAAGCAATCTGTGGTTTTGGAAATAGTGCCATAATAATGACTATCCCATCAAAACCATGGTTTCAACAATTCCCCAATTTTTCCAAAAAATAAATTTCCTCACTTATTCGAATGAGAATCGGACATTGTTCTGTTCCTTCTCACCTTTTTAAAATGCACGTCCTTGACTCCCCAGATTGTACATTCTGTGGTCTAGAAGTGGGAACTTTAGATCACATATTTTTTGGCTGTCTCTCTCTAAACAGGTATCCTCTCTTCTACCAGGCCTTGTCAAAAATTGCCTCGCCTCCATTCAATATCTCATCTCTTCTAAGTCTGAACTCGACTCCAATCTTCAATATAATTTTGAAATTTCTCCATTTAAATAAAATTAATATTTAAATTTGCCTTTCACTTCTTCATAATTTAAAATGATGGCCGAGAACACCCTTGAAAGTCAGAAATAATTATTAAAAAAAAAAAAAAAATTGGTAACCGACGAGTTCAACGAAAATCAATTCATCGAAAGCAAATTTACAAAAGCAAATTTACAAAATACACAAAAAAGGTTAGGTTAGGTTAGATTAGGTTAAGTTAGGTTAGGTTAGGTTAGGTTGAATTTTAGTTAGTTGAACTCGTTTTCCATGAACTCGCCTTGAACCCTAGCTCTTTCATATGAACATAGTTTATATTCAGGTTTGTAAACATAAAAATAACGTACATCTACGCAAAACGTGATACACGAAGTCAGGTTTGTACACACACCAGACTTACTGGAATTGTGTTAATATATTCATAAATTTCCAAGAAAATCAAAGAATTCACCTATTCTAATAATTGCCAGCAATTAAATACATAGTTAATGTAATGCCTGCCCTGTACTACCGTCAAACTATCATCGTCGAGCAGTGTCCCATGTCGGTTTTTTTACTAACTTGAAGGAAGCCATAATACTTACTGTAATAGTTATGTAAAATGTTCATGTAAAAGCCCATTAAGGGAATACCCGGCGGCCATTTTTCCATGCATACGTATTCCCTATTTATCTCTCTGGATTTTAATCCTAGAGAAAATATTGTTTTTACATAAAATAGATATCAACTACTAGCGTGTCGGTACTTTTTGTTTTTTTTTTAGATAAGTTACTTTTTATAGAAGTTATGACCTTCGTAAAATCAATTAAATTGACTGGTTTAAACGCCGTCAAAAGACGTTCAGTATACAAACTAGACAATGTTTTTTTTTTTAAATCAAAACGTACAGACATAGAATAGTTTTTTCTTATGTAGTTGGTAAAAAAAAAATTGAAAATCAGTCCACTTTTGGAGGAGAAAAGTGGGGAATACAACACCTCGATTTTAGTTAGGTATTAGTAGCCCGAGGTGCATTGTCCCTTTCGCTCAATATCCGGTGGATTAAGAGCAACAGTGACAGCAAATTTTCATTTTTTTTTCCATCACCGGGTTTCATCTTAAAGCGTAAATAAATAATAAACAAAATAAATATGTCATCTTTGGAAATGTTGTGTGGCGGGTATTTTTTAGTAAAGGAAGGATAGAAAGTTTTAGAAAGGAAAAGGGTACGGGAAGAGGGAAAGGGCGTATATAAGGAGCGGGGGGGGGGGGGCAAAGACATTCAATCTCCCCCCCCCCTTGATCTCAGTATTGCGTAAGAAAAAAATAGTACCTACACAACAATATTATTTGCAACGTCTTTGTTATTATTTTTATATTAGCCAATATATTAATCTTTAATAAGGATTTTTATGGAAATGAAGGAGAGGAAGTTCTGAGAATGAAAAAGGTATGAGGGGTGGGTAGGAATCTGAGGTTCAATGTGTCCAGGCGTGACGGATGTATGAATCTATCCCTCCCACTCCTGTGCAAAGTCGAGAGAGTTTGGCTGGAGAGGTCTAGGTAAGGTTTCCTTTAACTAGTCTCTCCAAACACACGCATTTGCCGCCAAGACATAAATAAATATCTCACCTTATAAAACCGGGCTTTACTGCTAAGTCACCAAACGTAACAAAGTACTTGGGGTGACCCATGACAGGAGTAATGCAATAAATTGTATGTCTTTATCAATGTGATAATAATAAGTTGTGGTAAATGAGGCAAACTTACCCCTTCCCTTTCTCCCTTGTGTATATATCTAACTTCACTTAACGCCCGTTCTAAAGGATGCCGATGTGTTAATCCGAAGCGCGGAGAGCGTCAAGATGCCCGCCTGTACATCGGATATCTTCGTAATATTTCGGGTTTTAGACCAGTAATACTGAACTCTGTTGCACGGAGAAAAATGTTATTCTGAAATACGATCATTTTATTCGTAAAAACGGTTAAAAACGGGACTGAAGTTCTTACGAACAAATTAACAGGATTTCAATGTTTATTGGCGGGAAAATGTAAGAATAATTTGTTGGTATACCTACAAAATTACGTATACCAACAAATTATTCTTACATGTTCCCGCCAATAAACATTGAAATCCCGTTAATTTGTTCGTAAGAACTTCAGTCCCGTTTTTAACCGTTTTTACGAATAAAATTATCGTATTTTAGGATAACATTTTTCTCCGTGTGAGATGTCTTAAAACTACGTATAACTACCTATTCTAACGACATCTGTTGAGAGACATTGAAACTAAATACACATCCACATAAACTACAGCATCAAAACTCCATTGTGGAATGCTGGCATCGCTTCTTTAAAATATTTTATATCGCATACACATACAAAATACCAGTATCTTGTTTTTTTTTCCACGATGTTGTTTTTTTACATAAAGTGTACAGCAGGATAACAACACAATAACGATTTATATTGTCTAACTTCCTTCTATATTAATTACTAGCTGACCCGGCAAACTTCGTACCGCCTCAGAATCAATAAATGTTGTGTTTAATTTATTAGCTGAAATAAATTATGTTTTTATTAAGTTAAAATAAATAGGTACCTACTCTATGCTCAAAAAATGAAATTGAGCTGTTGACTAAGCACGAAGTGTTCGGCACACTACACCATTGACAGTTCGAATTGATTCAAATTATGTCGACCAACGCACATTATTTGAAAAGCCGTTCCATACAAAATATATGAAAAAATTAATTTTTCTTCATAATTATTTTTTCCGTGATATTTTCCGATGTTTTAATAGTTATTCTGTTAATCGGGACGGAGACAAAGCCAACAAATCAAAGATCATAAAAATCGGTTCAGCCGTTCTTGAGTTATAAATGGTGTAACTAACCCGACTTTGTTTTATATATTAAGATTACATTATTTCTACAAGCCTGGGGCGTGTACATAGTCCCAAAATTAAAAGTTATTTAATAGTCCCAACGTTAAAAGTTATTTAATAGTCCCAAAAAGTTGAAGGACGTTATACCCTTAAAAATTGTGATTTATGAATTTACGTCGCGGACAAAAATATATCAAAAATGGTTATTCACACTAGCCTAAATGTACAAGGTGGCGAAAAAGTGGCGAAAAAGTGGCGAAAAAGTCATCTATTGGAAGACGCCATAATCTTTACAAATGGCGGTAAACGTCAGTTCTGCTTTGACATTTGTAAAGTAAACAGATACAAAATACACGTCAATAAGACATGAATCGCTATTGTACTAATCGAAAAGAAGGAGGGGAAGTTCTGGGAAGGAAAAGGCATGAGGTGTAGGCAGGAATATGAGGGTCTATGTGTCCTGGAGGGACGGGCATATGAATATATCCCTCCCACTTATCGGTGCAGGGAGATGGGTCGAGAGAGTACCGCTGGAGAGGAATAGGTTAGGTATCACTGAACCAGTCTCTCCTAATTCTCCCATACAAATTCTCCCATACAAATTCTCCCATACAAATTCTCCGCCAAGATCTAGACAAATCTCACCCCAAAACCCAGGCATTCCTGTTAAGCCACTAAACGTAGTGAACCACTATGGCAGGAGTTATGGTTATCCAATAAATGGTTCCTGGGGCGGGGGTACCCATGTCCGCCTCCAAAATTGTGCAATGCAATAAGGCAGGGCTCTCTCTGATGGAAATTTTGTTTAAAAAAAAGGAAGATAATTAAAATCAATTCTGTCTTTTTATACAAGACTTGTGAGAAGAAAAAAGACAATCGTCGATTGTCTTTACTCTTTAACCTTTTTACGACAACCGTCGTAAACAGGTGAAAAACATTGATAATTCAATCATTATTATACACTGGTATTCAAATATATTAGAAAAAGCGACAAAAAACACGTAAATTCGATATTTTAAAACATGGGTCGGCAACCTGCGGCCCGCGAGATTCTCGCCACAACGCACGTGTCAGACGATATCATACACAACGGAGTGAACAGGAAATATACGAACTTTCCAACAACCGGTGGCTTGTAGATCGTGGGCTTTGACTGATTTGACTGCCGAACTGAATCTATTCAATACACGTTTACAGGGAAAAAATAAATTAATATGTAATATGTATTCAGATGTTAAATCATTTGAAATGAAACTACCATTATTTATCAAGCATATCGATGAAAGAAAACTCGATCATTTTCCAAATTGCAAGAAAGCAATAGAAGAAGCTGTGATAAATTTTGTTTGGTAAAAATACTAAAATGAAAAGTGCATTTATACAACATCAAACTGAGTTTGAAAATCGGTGGAAAACTGGTTTCAAAAAGTTCTCACGTCTGATGGAGATTTTCGAAAAACGATAATGTACCAATCTATTTGAAAATTAACATGATAGATTGGCAAAGTGATACCACACTTAAAATGGCTTTTAATGTAAAAAAAAACTAAGTTGGTGGATTTCTAAGGGAGTTTGCCTACTGAAAACTACAAGGTGTTAAAAAGGTTTGCTCAGCAAATAATTAATAGTTACCATGTTTGGTAGTAGGTAAATATATTTGTGGACTAAATTTTTCAATTCTGAATTATTGAAAAAACAAACGCTGTTCTCAGTTATCAGATTCACATTTAGACGCTATACTGCTCGTCTCATTTAAAAAAAAAACTATTTAAAAAAAAAAACTTGTACACAAATATTGTATGTATACTGTAATGATATGTGACCCAAGTGCGGCCCGCACTTATCCCCGCGTCTAATATTTGGCCCTTTTACAAAAAAAGGTTGCCGACCCATGTTTTAAAAGAACAAGATTTTTACTTCAGTTTGAAAATGGGCTTTTAAGCCGAAACAGCTTTCACAACCATAACAACGAAATCACTTGCAGAACTTAATAATAAAAATTATTAAATTTAATTTAAATTAAATTAAAAATATCAAACGTTGTTCTACGAATTAAACACAAAAACAATAAATAACATTTTTGCTTTCAACTGAATTGAAGAGAGTAAGTACTACATCAAAAGTGAAGGGAAAAAAATGTGACATCTTTTGATCATTAATTGAAGTAGACTTTCAGTTCTTAAACACCGTTTTCTGCAGGACGCGGGAACATTTGAAAAAAAAAAATCAAAAAATGTTTTACGAATGGCAGGAAAATGAGGTCCATTTTTGGACCGAAATCAATCCTAGAAAAGGTCCAAATTTGGACCGAATTGATTGAATTTACAATGAAGGTAATACCTACTTGTATTTGTGATTTCGCATATATTACACGGCATATAACCCTAAAAATAAATCACGAAAACATGCATAAGTCTATTATCAGAGAATTCAAAGTTGTTTGTAAATACCGTAATGTGTGCACAATATGTTTTCGTTCTTCCAGTTTCTGATCCACGATGACTAAACCGGTTTGTATCTGATTATACCTTGTAGGACAGGTCAACAGACAAGGTCAGTTTGTGCAAATAATCAGCCGGTTCTATACAATAAAATAATCAACTTTGAATTTTTGTGAACTCAGAACATTTTTTAGATATTTTTTTTATATATTTAATCACTTTATTTTAATTTTTATATTTATAGAAGACTAGCTTCTGCCCGCGACTTCGTCTGCGCAGGATTAGTACTTCAAGTAGCCTATTTTCTTTTCCTAGGTCCCATCTATGTTTATAACAAAATTCTTAACTTATGTATATAAAATATCTATAATTCTTGATTCGATTCAACGTATTAGGCGAGTACTTCAAATAAATTCACTGATTTAAATATCTTCTAAAATAGAATTTTGATTTAACAATCATTGTTTTGCAAAATGTCATTCCTAAATTTTGACACGTTATATTAAACAGTAGATAATTATTATACTATAAATTATAGCCTATATGTTATTCTGATGTATGAGCTACATTATTGTAAAGTTTCATTAAAATCCATTCAGAGTTTTTGCGTGAAAGAATAACAAACATACATATCTACATCCATACAAACTTTCGCGTTTATAATATTAGTAAGAAGTAAGATACATGTTAAATCTTTATTTATAAAAATCTCGCGCGACGTCACGTCCGAAACTACTTGACCGATTTTGATAAAATTTGACTTACTGTGTGCAATTTGGTCAAACTTAAAAGATATGATAGTTTTTATCTCGATTATTGACCTCGATATTTATTATTGCGAATTAAATGTTTGTTATGGGTCAATTATTTGTAAGTTCCATAAGTTTCTGACAGATGGCGGTGTGAGTTAATTTATTGACGTAACACTTGGTTATCTAGGTTAGGTAACCATCAAGTAGATGGCGTTGTGTTTCTTTAGCCACAGCAACGCGTGGGCGGGTCAGCTAGTCTTTATGTATAAAAATCACGCGTCATGATGTTTGTCCAAGATAAACTCCGAAACGACTTGACCGATTTTGATGAAATTTGACTTTCTGTATGTAATTTGGTCCAACTTAAAAGGTGGGATGGTTTTAATCTCAATTATTGATCAAAATATTTATTATGGCGAATTAAATGTTTGTTATGGGACAATTATTTGAAATTATTTGTATATTGATAAACTCCGAAACTACCTAACCGATTTTGATGAAATTTGGCTTACTGCGTGTAATTTGGTCCAACTTAAAATATAGTTTTTATTTCGATTATTGACCACTTAATTAAATATTAAATTGAATGAAATTATTATTAAGTTCTGCAATTGTTGTAGTTTTTATTATTGTGACAGCTGTTTCGGCATTCAAGGTAATTTAAAATCCTCATAAAAAAATTCCGCAGCAATTAATTTTTATGCAGCCTAAAATGATTTACCAAATCATCGTACTTGATCCTCATTTACATTTCTTTTAAATTCATTTTATTTACTGTAGGTTCCTACCTAGAATACAAAAGGTAAAAATTATTAAATTCTTATGAAAATTACGTTTAAGAAATCCCGTACGATGGGAAATCAAAGACATTAATTTGCCGTTTAAGAGGGTATCACCAGAGAATACTGGAAATTAGTCATTTTTAAATCCAATTCTAGACGTACTGGTTTTGAAAGATTGTTATTTTATCTGGTACACGCAGGTTTAAAATTTAGAAAAACTAACGCCCATCGTTCCCTAGGATAACTGCAGATCGCTAACGTACAAACGACAGTTGATATCGAATATATTAAAGACATTTAGTCATTGTGAACTGTCACATATTCGTTTGCGATCTGCAGTTGTCCTAGGGAACGATGAGAAGTTACCGACAATCGGTCGGTAGGGGGCCAGGGGTGCTAGCATACTCGATCGATAAGGATTGATATGATAACTATCGTCAACTTCTTATCGTTCCCTAGGACAATGCAGATCGCTAACGTACAAACAACAGTTGTTGTGCTAGGGGCCCTGGTATTGGTATATTTAAACATAATATTGGAAGAAGTAACTAAAATATATGAAATTCAAAGAGATTTATTAAGTCCGGGAATAAATTAAAAATTTTAATTATCTTTATTAATTTTATCGTGGGGTAATTACTAGAGTCACGTGGGGTAATCGTACGCGGAGTGTAAGTGTTCGCAGTGATGTTTCCGACAAGATCGTGCCTGTTTCGCGCCCTTGCTTTCCTTATTTCAATAGCGTTTTGGGTCGCATTGAAGCAGGACATGTGTACAGTGAATCCTAATTTGAAAATAAAATTTGGTAGGTAAAATACTTTTTTTCGTTCTTTTCTTAAATTTTTCATCTCCGTTACCGATGTGTGATATTGTGTAACCAGCTGTGTCACAGCGATGTGGTCTACGATCATTTTTGGTGAAATATTGTTAGTTATACGGGTGAAAAGTGGTAATTCTAATAAAGATAACCACTCATCTGATTTTAAAAGTTTATTGATTTTTGGTCTGATGGGCTAAGTGTGCTGGGGTAAGCGTACGCAGTTGGAGGAGTGCAAACACTGACCCCTCTACATAAAATTTATTTTGTAGCATAATATTTTAACTCTCGTTATTTTTTTTACCGTGAAATTTGCCGCGTGTATACGTGAGAAAGCACCCGAAAGGTCAGTGGTCAGGGGGCCTAGTCTCTATCTTTCGGTTTCACAAACAAGCACGTTTGCCGTTTAACCTTTCTTGACGGCGCTGTCAACTAAGCGGTCACAGTTTGTATTTACTGAAATATCTTTGTAAATATACTAAACATAGAGTTTGTATTTTGGGTATTCCTCCACAATACATTTATGTATTGGATTAAATAAATACAACATATAAATATTTACTCAGTGTACAGCACCGGAGAGCGAGGAAGTTTTTAGCACGGTAAGGGGAAGGTTAATAAGGATTCGTAACGTAGGTACGGACGTTGTGAGAGATAGAGACTAGGCCCCCAGGTCTCCCAAGAGAAGATTGAAACTGCAAATAGGCTTATGAAAGAAGGGAAGAGTCAGCGGGTTGCTGCACATATTGTTGGCATCAGTGAAGCCACTCTGCGCATGGTGGCATGAGAACTGCACACGTTAAGATAATGGGCAATTTAAGTGTGATAATTGCAATGGAGGGTAACTGATCGCGTTGCGAACACTTACCCTACGGTATGCGAATACTTACCCCGCACATGGGGTAAGTGTTCGCAATCGACATGCATGTATACTTTTTTATGTATTATTTTGATTTATGAACCTTATGAGATTTTTATGTTTGTTTGAGATGCCTTAATAATCAGTCATATACAAAAAAAATTGTAAAATACCTAAATCTTTTTAATACAAAAATCCCAAATGTAAAAATTGCGTACGGTTACCCCACGTGACTCTGAAATCAGCTATGTTGGAAAATTGAATTATAAATTAAATGATATTATTGGAATTACTTAGTTATCATTCTTAATTATCGAAAAAAATATTCATGCCAAATTTTTTTTTATTTTTTATTTATTTAAATTTATTTCACCTCTTACACACAACAATTTTACAATTTTAATCATTGTTTAACTAAATAAAAACAAAATATAATAAAAAGGTATAACAAAAAGGTGAAAACATAATTTTTTTTTGGTTTCTACACCAATTAAGAGAACTGGCTCTTGAGCTTGGTGTAGGAGTTATGTAAGAATATACAATTTTTAGTCCATAATTAATATAATATCAAGGACTAGATTAAGGAAGACATTATACAATATTTTATGGTTTGATTTATATGATTAAGGTCACATGATTTTATTGCATACAGTTTTTTAAGAATAGTTTGATCTTTTTCTGGAATAATGCTAAATCTCTTATTTTTTTTACTTCTTCGGGAAGGCTATTGAAGTAAGTTATCCCATTATATACATAATTATTTTGTATTTGTTGAGTTGAATATAATGGAATTTGGATATTATATTTACGTCTTAATGATGAGTTAACTTTGTTATTTTTTAATGTCTTATCTTTGAATATTTGTAATATTGAGTCTTTTTTATAGAGATCTTCAATTTTTGGAACTTCGAAAATTTTGAACAATGTTGCAGAAGGGAATGTAGGTGGTTTGATATCTATATATTACTTGAACTAAACCACTTTTTCTCAATATGTAAGCACCAACCTAGTCAGTTTTGTTGATAATAAGGTGATTAAGAGATACCCTATGTCCTCTGTTTATATATATTTTATATAAATACGATTTAAAATGGAAATACCGAAACTACTGTAAATTTCTAATAAGACGATAAATGGATGTTAATACATAAAACTTATATCACATAACTTGTGAAAGACAAAATATAGCAATAAGATTCTTGGAAATATACAGTCGATGATAGAAAACTAATCATCGAGTCAAGGATGTTCCAGAGTGGAAGATACTCTTAGTATCGCCCTGCACAGAGAAAAATGTTATTCTAAAATACGATCATTTTATTCGTGAAAACGTTTAAAAACGGAACTGAAGTTCTTACGAACAAATTAACAGTGCTTCAATGTTTATTAGCGGGAACATGTAAGAATAATTTGTTGGTATACGTAATTTCGTACGTATACCAACAAATTATTCTTACATGTTCCCGCTAATAAACATTGAAGCACGTATACCAACAAATTATTCTTACATGTTACCGCCAATAAATATTGAAACACTGTTAGTTTGTTCGTAAGAACTTCAGTCCCGTTTATAACCGTCTTTACGAATAAAATGATCGTATTTTAGAATAACACTTTTCTCCGTGTGGTGTAAGACATCCATTCAGAATTGAAACGTTGTTTAATGATGGCTTTAGCCGTGTTTAGTGATAGATCTGAATAGCCAGGTACTTCCACACCTTCCTCTTCCTCGTCTCCTTCTCTTCCCCACTTACCTTCAGCCTCATAACATACCCCAATTGGGGATGCCATAGTCGCACAGGCTACAGACGGGAGCAGATGTGACTCCTGTGAGATATTCTCTATAAAAAAAAAATATATATAAAAAAAGTAGACAAAGTTCTGGTAAGGAAAGGGTACTTTTTCTTCAAAATTAACAACTTTAGACTCAGAAACTGATCTTTCTTAATCAATTATGGATCTGGGGTGTTACGGATGTTCGCATCCGCATCAGCAAATGCGGAGTATCCGCATTAATTCAGACATCGATGCGGAGCGGATTAATTAATAAATTTATGTCGGTACAGAAAAATAATAAAAGATAACTGTCGCAACGGGACTCGAACCCAGATCTCTCGTCTTATCGGGACGTGCGCATTATTGTTATTTTCTTCTTCAATGATATATTACATTGATGGGAATAACCTTCAAAAATTGAAAAGAGAGAGTTTTTATTGTAAAAAATCAAAAACAAAACATTCAGAAAGTGTCCCATTGTCAATAACAAATTAATAATAATGAACTTTTTCAGATGAAATATGTTAATAAATTTTCCTTATAAACAATAAACATATTAATGTAAGAAAAACTAAGATGTTACTAATCAAAGAAGAATGTTAAATGTTTATATTTTTCGCTCACTGTTAAGATGAAACCCGGTGGTGGAGAATTTGAAAAATAAATTTTACTAAATTGTTGCTGTCACTGTTGCTCTTACTCCACCGGATATTGAGCGAAAGGGACAATGCACCTCGGGCTACTAATACCTAACTAAAATCGAGGTTTTGTATTCCCCACTTTACTCCTCCAAAAGTTGTCTGATTTTCAATTTTTTTTTACCAACTACAAAAGAAAAAACTTCTATGTCTGTACGTTTTGTTTTTTTTTTTAAACATTGTCTAGTTTGTATGCTGAACGTCTTTTGAGGGCGTTTAAACCAGTCAATTTTATTGATTTTTGGAAGGTCATAACTTCTATAAAAAGTAACTTATCAAAAAAATCAAACGTACCAACACGCTAGTAGTTGGTATCTTTTTCATGTAAAGACAATATTTTCTCTAGGGTTAAAATCTAGAGAGATAAATAGGGAATACGTTTTTATGGAAAAATCAAAAAATTAACAAGAGAAGCGAGACATCTCTTGTTAAAAAGTGAAATTACTAAATTATCTTTGTGATTTTTTATTAAATTGAAGGTTAAAATAATTCATATTCGACGCTTTCGTAGATGGCGTGCGTATAGTATTTTTTTAAACGCTTTTTATAAGTTATGCTTTGAAATATTAAGAAAAAATTATTGATCGCGGAAGTACACAAGCAATATGAATATTAACAAATGGTTTTGTCAATTAAAAAACTCTAATCTTTCAATAAAGGCTAACAAATACAATATTGGATTGAATCACTGATTCTGAGAGATTGGAGTTTTTTATTGACAAAACTATTTTTTAATATTTATAATGCTTGTGTACTTCCGCGAACAATAAATTTTTCTTGATATTTTAAAGCGTAACCTGTAAGAAGCGTAATAAGTAAAAATACTATACGCGCGCCATCTACGAAAGTGTAGAATATGAATTATTTTGACATTCACCTTAATCACAAAGATAATTTAGTAATTTCACTTTTCAACAAGAGATGTCTCGCATCTCTTGTTAAATTATTTATTGAACTAACTAACTAACTAACCATCACGCCGTTTCTCCGCAGGGGTAGGCAGAGAGGACGGACCGCCAAACAACTCGGTCTTGGCACACGCTCCTTGCCTCATTCACATTCATACATCTTCTCATACATACTCTTCTATTATTACATACTCTATACATACATACTCTATATTATTCTGACTCTTGACATGGCCCGACTCAAGTATCTGATTTACTTGATCGTGCCACGTCTTCCTTGGGCGTCCTCGGCTTCTTATACCGTTCACATTCGCGTCATAAATTCTCTTTACACTCCTTTCTTCATTCATTCGCTCAACATGCCAAAACCATCTAAGCGTCCCTTTCTTAATCTTACTTACTACGCTCACATCAGCCTTGCATTCTTTTCGGATCTCCACATTCCTCACACGATCATACATGGTTTTACCACACATACGCCTCAGGGATCTCATTTCTACAGCATTCAGTCTACTTTCATCCTTTCTCTGCCATTTTCACGCTTCACTGCCATACATCAGGGTAGGTACCAGTACTCCATTGTGGACTGCTAGTTCAATCCTCCATTAATGGAGTTACCTGCATTCACCCTTCTTTCGATATCGCTATCAGCCTTCCCATCTCTCGTAAACATACTTCCCAAATATACAAACTCATCCACCTGCTCCAAGTATTCATCATTCACAACTATATTGCACACCATTTTCTGACTCTCTCTTTCAAACACCTTGACTTTAGACTTACTTACATTCATCATTAATTCATTCTTCATACATACTTCGTTCATCCTAGACACGAGAGACTGCAGATCTTCTATACTGTTGGCAATCAGCACCGCATCATCAGCATACAACAGGCAACATACTATCAGATTATTCAATTTCGCGCCCAATCCCGCCTCTTTCAATTCTTGCATACAATTGTCCATGTATAGATTGAATAACCACGGTGACATTACGCGACCTTGCTTAACACCTTTTATGATGTCAAACCACCCCGTAAAACCACCGTTTACCCTTATGCAAGCAACGCTTCCCTCGTATAGAGACGCGATTGCCTGTACAAGATTTGTATTCACTCCATACTTGGACAATACCTTCCATAGCTTTTTCCTGTCGACGCGGTCGTATGCTTTTTGTAGATCTACAAAGGCACAGAAAAGTTTCTGGTTTTTTGCCAGAAACTTCTCAGTGAGCATACGCAAAGAGAAAATCTGATCCATACACCCCCGTCCACTCATAAAAGCACCTTGCACATCCCATATTTTAACTTTTGTTTCCATTCTTACCCTTTCAATCAATATTCTACCATACAGCTTGCCGACTGAACTTAGCAAACTAATAGCCCTATGATTCCCACAATCCATGCGTGACCCTTTACCTTTGTATAACGGCATGATCACAGCCCTTCTCCAATCTAATGGCGTGTAACTCTCCTCTGAACATTTGTTAGATTATTATTGACATTTCGCAAAACGAAATTATTGAAATATTTTTCCTTCCACATCATTGATCAGTGTTTACATATTAATGAATGCATTTATAAATTAAAATTTATATCTGTGATTATCAACTATCAACTTAGGAAACACCATATATATATATATATATATATATAGACAGAATTTATGCATTTATAATGAGATCTTCCATTCTGGAAGGTGCCGCAAATATACTAAATATATAAATTGTAAAATAACAAAATCAAATAAAATTTACTTGCGCATGCTGGGATTTGAACCCGCGACCTCTGACTTGACAGTCGAGCGTCTTATCATTTGACCGTGGAGACCGTCATTATGTGTCGCATCTTCTATTTTGTCAATAATTTGGTCAGTAATTTGCTGCATAAACAGAAACACTTATGAAATTGCAACCAACAATGAAAAACCTAATTAAGTTGATTCTAATGTTTATTTTAGAAGAGGCGGAAGAATAAATTAGTGAGATGAAAATAAATAAACTATGGTCACGAAAATAGATTAATAGCCGCAAAAATAAAGAATTTTAGAGTAGCATTTTCGCTCCAACGCGTGTGTGGCTCTACGAATGAACTGCGCATGTCAGTGCGCAGGGACGCGTGGAGGGGGACTCTACTCGCCGAAAAAATAGAATCAAATGGATTCAATCTACTAAAGAGCTGATTAGCCTACTCTACTAAAATTGTGGTGTTCAAACACGTTTAGTTACTAATATACTCGCTACTCTACTAAAATACTCGCCCAGTCAGAACGGGACATATTGACTATGACGCACCTTCTTAGCACTAAAGCGGAATAGGCACAATTAATTTTGCTGCTAGGCCCTGCGGGCGGCTTTTCGTTCTGCTTCGCCCAGTTAAGTGTTGGTGACCATTTATAAGGCTTTGCCCTTTTGCAGAACTAACAACTATCAACATAAAACTACATAACACTTACATATATAATAGTAGACATTCTTACATTAAGACCGTGAATAATGAGAGGAACACTCTTCACCCCAACATAAATCTTCTTATTATTGAATGAAAGCGAAAAATGTTTCTTCTCCCATACCATTTATTGGACAATCAACGCCCCTGCCGTAGATTACCCCAAGTGTTTCGCTACGTTTGGTGACTTAGCAGGGGTGCCCGGGTTCATTGGGTGAGGCTTGTCTAAGTCTTGGCGGCACACGCGTTTGCCCACCTACTGTGTGGCGAGCACAGGGACTGGTTGATGGGACACATTTTTATCTCTCCAACCGGACTCTCTCGACCCATCGACCTCGGAGGGATGGATTCATACGTCCGTCACTCCTGGACATATCCACCCATCGTACTTATTTACTTAAATACAGTGTTATAGATGGCGGCACTTCCATTTGCATCTCGCACGTTGAGTGAGTGTCTTCAACAGACGTTAGAGAATTAATAATATAGAATACTATGAACATTATCAAATTTACTTCCACGGAAAAAAACTAATAATATCAAAACTACAATAGTTTTATTTAAATATTATAGATGGCGGCACTTCCATTTGCATCTCACACGTTGAGCGAGTGTCTTCAACAGACGTTAGAGTATTAATAATATAGATTACGCTAAGATGTTCGCTTTAGGCCCTCCGCTGACGAGGCAACTGAAAAGAAAAACAGTTTGCAACTAAACTCGCTATCCTGTGTATATCAATGTGATGGTCCGCAAACTACACAATTTTTCAAAAACCCGTTGTCATGGCAACGCAAGCAGTGACTTGCGACTCACCCTGCTAGTTGCCGTAGCCGGCCGTTGCCAGTTGCCAGCTGCCACCTGATTGTTCTTCGTCTATGGTTAAACAAGCTGAGATAATAACCGAAATCGTAAAATTGTGTAGCGCTGTCATAGAAGTTTGTTTGGAAACCATAGCAACCAGCGAGCTTTAGTTTGGTTCCTTGATTTTCGATTGGCGCAAAAGATAAGGCAAGTCACTATCTAATATTTTTCGGTATAAAATACCTACATATATTATATTGCAATAAACAATAATTGTAATGATGTAAGAGCTGTAGAAGACGTGTAACATACAGCGGATTATTATTTTAAAATGTTTTATTCGACATAAAACATACATCTAAACGAAACATGAAACAGAACAAGACACAAGCAAAATAAAAAGTATGTATATATATTTATCCCCTTTCGTACTTTGTTGATCTCGCGCGACGGTACATCAGGTTTTTGTTGATCCGTTTGTTGTTGTTGATCCATCCATATATGTTGATCCAATATCCAAGCTGGCATATATATGTAAATCCATGTAGATCAACTTGTGACATCGAGATTTAGGTGTAAGCCACGCCCATTTTTCGGTTGCATATACATTTTACACATTACCTCTTCGTTGATCCAATATATCTCACATATTATTGGAGAATATATGATGCAAGTGTGAATGGTATAAGAAGTAGGGGATGTCCGAGAAAGACATGGCACGATCAAGTGAATCAGATACTTGAGTCGGGCCATGTCAAGAGTCAGAATAATAGAAGAGTATGTATGAGAAGATGTATGAATGTGAAGGAGGCAAGGAGTGTGTGCCAAGACCGAGTTGTTTGGCGGTCCGTCCTCTCTGCCTACCCCTGCGGGGAAACGGCGTGATGGTTAGTTAGTTAGTTAGATAGGAAATACATAAATTCACCTCAAATATAGTCATGTTTAATATGAGTTACTGTTATTTAAGAGATACCTTGATGATATTTTTATGTAGCATATTTTTATAAAGTAGGAGCTGTTGCATATATTTTTATAAAGTAGGAACTGTTGCATATATTTTTATAAAGTAGGAGCTGTTGCATATGTTTTTATAAAGTAGGAACTGTTGCATATATTTTTATAAAGTAGGAGCTGTTGCATATATTTTTATAAAGTAGGAGCTGTTGCATATATTTTTGTATTCTTTCTATTTATCTATCTTGTTACTCTCTTTTGTGAACTTTTTCATGTACCTATTACTCACCTGTAAATTTCTCATATTAACCTACACTATATTAATAGTATAATAAAACAAATTTAAAACTTTTTCCACTTTTAATTTATTGACCGTAACCGGTTTCAGCTTGTCAAAGCCATCTTCAGACTGGTAAAAAATATTCTTAACCTAGGGATTTTATACAAAACATATTAGGGAGGGGAGAAGGAGGGGGAGGGGGGGTGCTCTACAGGGATTTTATTCAATTATGGATTTTATTACATTTGTTGTTAAGTAGTCTTGAGTGTCCAACTGTCAAATTATTTTACACTACACTATATTATTATTTTTATGCCATCTGCAATTTAAAAACTGGTTTCAGTTTAGGTTATTTTTATTTTTTCTCTTTTGTTATAATATAATATTTTTACTTACTATTATACCTACCATTTTTATAATGTTCATTGCTATGAGTTTATCTTTCTTATTTAAACATTGTATTACATTATATATCACTGTATTATACACTTATTATATAAAAGCCCATCAGGACGTTGAAAATGAATAATAAATAAATATTTTAATTAATGAAGATAATATTAGCGAAAGTCAATCGAAAATCTGAAACAGAAAAATCAGAAAAAGATACGGATACATCTGGGACTCGAACCCAGGTCCTCCGGCAATCCGGGCCGACGCGCTAACCAAAAATAAAAGTGATAAAATTTATCCTGACACTATCTAGAGGGCATTTAGTTCGAGTTGAATCTTGCAATCACACATAAAGGTAGCAGCCAATAAAAATATGCGATAAGAAAAATGAAAATAATGTTGGTGGTTCTCAGTCGAAGTATGATACAGTTAAAAATGACCGAATCGGATAGGGATACGTTGGCGCAGTTGGTTAGCGCGTCGGCCCGGATTGCCGGAGGACCTGGGTTCGAGTCCCAGATGTATCCGTATCTTTTTCTGATTTTTCTGTTTCAGATTTTCGATTGACTTTCGCTAATATTATCTTCATTAATTAAAATATTATAATTTGAGGTTTAACTCTTTAAGTTAAAAAGTTAAAAATAAAAATATAAATAATAAATAAATAAATAAATAACAGTCGCAACTGGGACTCAAATCCATGATCTCTTGTCTTAAGACGATAGACTTCGCTTTTCGACCAATACAAAAAATACGCCAGCGAAAAAACACTTTTCTACATCGAAAATTGCACAAAATGAATATATTTTTTTATACTGTCTTCTAGAGGGTGAAAGCTATGTCGGTATGTTTTCGAATTTTCGATGCGTTTCTTCACTGTCAAACATGTACGATTTATCAAAAAATATTATTTAAGGAAAAAGTGCTGCCAACTCAACTCTCATAAAGAATTATAAAAAGCTACCGACGTAGCTTCGTCTTTCTAAACAATATATATTTTTTTAAATTTCAATTTCGTGAAAGTTTCGGTGTAGAAAAGTGTATTCTCCATAAATCCCTTTTCGAGCGATTTCTGTAGGTAAATTTGAGCGTTGTCTCATTCGCACATTTCGCATTCGCATGTATCGTAAGTGTGTGTGAACTTATTGTGAGTGGGACAGAATGACAGACGCGTGTGTTCCGCGTGTGGTGCAAAGTCTAGCCTCTTAAGATAAAGCTAAACGCCAAATTACTATTTAGATTTTTCTTACTACGAATCGGTTTACATTATGAATATGAAAAAATGTGCTACGGATACATTGAAGCTTTTCCTACCTTCTCTATTTATTGGATTTAAAATAAAATTATTGCTTACAAAAAATATAAGCGTAAAGTACCAAATAATTTGTTTTTTCATTACATAAATATGAATTTATATGAAACAACTTTAAAAAAATACCCCTTTATGGCTAAGATTATTTTTGTATATTTCCATTGACTAAATTTTTTTCATTGTTGTAAAATTATTCATAAAAAAAATAAAAACAACTTTGGTGCTACTTTCCTCGTGCAGATAATACCAAAAATAAGAGGAGTGCTAAAGGGGTAAAAAGTCAAATATTTCTGACGTTTACATTCCTCTTAACAGGACACAGCCTCTTAACCAACTCGGCCATCGGCCAAAAATATGAAGAAAATTAGTGAGGATAATATTTTTAATTCTGAATTTAAAAAAAATTACAAATCGCTGCCCTAGTGCTTGTATGTTTAATAGACCATTTGCAAATTTTACAGGGGACGTTTGTTTTTGTTTTTTTACAGGCAAATTCTAAATAATTCTCGACTTTAGTCATTTCGTTTTGTACATGTCTATTGAATACGGTATAAAACGAAATGACTAAAGTCGAGAGTTATTTAGAATTTGCCTGTAAAAAAAAAAACACAAACGTCCCCTGTAAAATTTGCAAATGGTCTATTGAACATACAAGCACTAGGGCAGCCAAATATCCGATGTTTTATCACATTTTTTCACCTTCCATAGGCATTTTCAGTATTAAAATTATGCAAAATCTACGAAATAATCAATGTAGCTACTTGTTTTAGTTGTAGATCTTTCAAAGGACACATTATTAACCAGATTCCTACCCACCCCTCATATATTTTTCCTTCCCAGAACTTCATCTCCTTCCTTTCCATAAAAAGACCCTCCCCACAATGACCAAAGAAGAAAGATGCCCGAGTAAAATGGTTTTCTGCAGAGCCAATGTAAAAAAAACGAGGTGTTCTATTTTATTTATTTGTGTTTTAAATTATAAAATAAAAACCAATTAAGAAATCAATATTTCACAAATTAAGAGGCAAATTTGGCAATTTATTTGTGAGTTAAGAATTTATTTATTTATTTTAGAAGTCTTCATATATAAAAATGAATGTTTCTTTGTTTGTCCCTTTCGTGCTCCTAAACCATTCATCCGATTGAGATGAAATTTTGGTGATTTGATGTGCGCATGCCCTCAATAGTTTCTATACATACAAGTGAGAAATTTTTCCAACAGGTGGCTTGGGAGTTGTTTTGAAAATGAGTGTATTTCATGAAGTTTAGCGGCAAAGAAGGTAGGCGGGTGAGTTGGCGGAAAGGAGAGTTGAATTCTGGATGGTCGGAGGGGAATGAGGGAAGGAGGATTTAAGGAAAGGTTTTTTTTATCTGTTTATTTAAGGCAGGAAAAGTGGAAAGTGAAGAAGGCAAGGGGAAAGGAGAGGAAGGCGGAGGGGGAACGCGGGTGTAGAAGAGGCCGAAGGAGAACGGGGAATGGGAAATGGGAAAGGACACGCAGGGAGAAACAATATCTTTATTTAAGAGGCTTTTCAACGCATGACGGGAACTCGCTAGTATAAAATAAAAATTATTTAAAAAAAAACATTTTAAATCAGAAATAACTGATCTTCGCTGAAACACAAATTTGGTAAATAGTTTAAAATGTTTATCCCAAAAAACCGATTATTTTTACAATATATATTTTTTTTTATCATTCACTATTGACGCAGTAGGTAGAGCAATATATATATATATATAAATAATACTGTTTGTTGTCTTTAGGTTTTAAATGACAAATAAAACAATGTGTTGCTCTGGAGTATAAAGAAACGACAATTAAAGTTTATTTGTCATATAAAGATTGTTTTTATAATGTTTTAAAAATATCAGCCACATAACATAGTGTAACCAAAGTATTGACATTTGAAAAAAAAACAATAGAATAAAATAAAATTCATAATTCAAATATGAAGGAATCCTAGATATTTCTAGGTAGGTACTTAAATACTAGGTAGGTAGGTAAATAAATATAAAGGAATCCTAGACATTTCTAGGTAGGTACTCTTATTCCTTTACATATATAATTTTTAATACTTGTAATTTACTAACAAAAAAAGCTAAAATCGTCTCTAAAATAATGCAAATTGAATTTTTTAAAGGCCTAAGTACTGTAATGTACATAATGTACATAACACAATTTAAAACATAAATGGTTACATGACGTTTGTCCCCGCAAAATTTGGCCCACGATCGGCTTAGAGGAAATACGTTGTAGGTAGATAAATAAAATATAACTAAGTATGCCGATGTGGTGTGCAGAGAGGATGTACCGCCGAATAACAAAAGTTTAAAACATATTTTCTATATATTGTATATACCAGCCAATAAGTGATACTTTAATAAATTCGTTTTATATCACCGGTTTTTGGAAGCGGTTTTTTCCCTTATGTATAAAGAAATTGTATCAAGAACAAGGTCAGAATCGCTTGGACCATTCTAGTTCTCGACGTAACGAAATACTGCATAGCGTCTAGCCTCTCGGAATAATTTTAATAAATTGTCGCTGACGCAGCGGGCAAGAAAGATGGTCGACAAAATGGCCGCCTCGTCAAAATATGGACGGAGTTGGTATAGAAACTCTATATTCTTTCATTGTTTTTGATATACATTACTTCATTGTGGAAAGAATAGATTTCAGGTATTATCGGAAAGATCGTTTTATCTACATTATTTTCCTGTAATTTTTGTAATACATCACTAAAATGTTATAAATATTGGATTCATGTGAAATGTCAAATTTCTTTTTATCAAATTTCTTGTTATTTTCAAAAAATATATTTTTCCTATGCTGGCCTTCAAAAAGTTAAGGGTATTTTTAAAGTCGATTTTAGATTTGAAATTGGTAAATTATACATTAAAAAAATATAATTTTATAATAATTACAATTTCAGGCAACTGTGGAGTCGCCAAACAGAAAAGGACATTTCTGTTGTAGAGTCGAGTATATATATCCTTTAAAAAACAGTTTGGTAAGGTATTTTGGCCTCAAATCCAAATTTAAGTTTTGGATAAAAAATACCGCGCAACCCTTCGATCAAATATATCAAGACAAGCCGCCTGGTTCTTAAAAGTGACATCGGACCCAAACATATTAGTTTACGAAACATTTATCAAAAAGAAAGTGCACTATCTCACAGTCAAAAGACAGCAAGAAGCATTGGTTTGTACCTTTTGTTGGTCTGCTTGGAGCAATTTTTTTTCCAGCAAGTTCGCGGCAATGGAATGACTAGCTTTATAAAGATCATATTTAAAACTCAAAATTGAGGCTAACTAACTAACCATCACGCCGTTTCCCTGCAGGGGTAGGCTGAGAGGACGGACCGCCAAACAACTCGATCTTGGCACACACTCCTTGCCTCATTCACATTCATACATCTTCTCATACATACTCTTTTATTATTCTGACTCTTGACATAACCCGACTCAAGTATCTGATTTACTTGATCGTGCCACGTCTTCCTTGGGCGTCCTCGGCTTCTTCTACCATTCACATTCACGTCATAAATTCTCTTTACACTCCTTTCTTCATTCATTCGCTCAACATGCCCAAACCATCTAAGCGTCCCTTTCTTAATCTTACTTATTACGCTCACATCATCCTTGCATTCTTTTTGGATCTCCACATTCCTCACACGATCATACATGGTTTTACCACACATACGCCTCAGGGATCTTATTTCTACAGCATTCAGTCTACTTTCATCCTTTCTCTGCCATTTCCACGCTTTACTGCCATACATCAGGGTAGGTACCAGTACTTTATTGTGGACTGCAAGCTTCGCTTCTGTGGACAACTTTTTGTTGGCTCCAACGGCGTTCAATCCTCAATTAATGGAGTTACCTGCATTCACCCTTCTTTCGATATCCCTATCTGCCTTCCCATCTCTCGTTAACATACTTCCCAAATATACAAACTCATCCACCTGCTCCAAGTATTCATCATTCACAACTATATTGCACACCGTTTTCTGACTCTCTCTTTCAAACACCATGACTTTAGACTTACTTACATTCATCATTAATTCATTCTTCAAAAAATTGAGGCACTTAGCATTATTTTAGGTATGGGCTATTACGGAATTTATTATTTACAATTTAATCAGTTATATCAGCGGTTGTCAACCTTTTTGAGCCCGCGTACCCCTTGACTCTTACTACAAATTTTCACCGCTCTGTCAAAAATCGAGATCGCTTCTGAAGCATCACGACAGATCGCATCATGACACAACATAACAGACTAATGTAACCGTCACCATACTAAATGTATGAAACCGATACCATTATGATGAGCCACGTCACGTCACGACAGACAAGTATAACTCCACCATAAGTCTGATTCAGCAATCAGGCTGCCAAACCACCGAGCTTAAAATTTGAAAACGTTGAGCTGAGTTTTAAAACCTACATTTTTTTTAATGACAATACAAATTAAAATTAAAATACAATATTAAGTAAATTAAGAATACAAAGTGAAGTATTTTATCCTCAGTCCTCCTCACTAGGTATTCCTGTTCCGAGGTGGACTGCAGGTTGTTGTATGGTGTTGATCATGATTTCCTCATCATTGTTGTTGGTTTTTGTTGGTTCCACGAAATATAAAATAAATAAATCAAAAAGTGTTATTTATTATCTTGGGTTGTTTTAAAAAGTGTTTATTATCTGTAGGTTGCGTTGGGGTTACTTAATAATTTTAATTAGTTCCTCATCTTCATGTTTAGTTAGCCATAATTTGATGTCATTTTTAAACTTTTGTAAATCCATGGTATTTTTTAATTTCAATCAATCAATGGAAATAATGGTTTTTCTGGCCGAAAGCTGTATTTAATTTTGGAATGTTTAGTAGATTTGAAGATTTTGTCCTTGTAGTATATATTTGTGCTACGATATTGCGTACCCCAATTACGCGTACCAGAGGTTGAAAACGACTGAGTTACGTGAATACATAAAAAACTATATATACGTAACATACAGATTCGAGGCAGCAGCATATCGAGAAAAGTAAAATTCAATAAAAAATGTTTAATTTATTCCTAGCAAAACAACTACGTCACGCAAGAGATGGGACAGAATTGGATGGGTAGTCTCATAGACATATGAATATGTATAGACCTGCCCTAAGTGATAAAAGCGTATTATTTCCCCCTCCTTAATTCTGGGTTCCATGGAACCGGCCGGGCTGGCGTGTAGGTTCGCGTTAATCTAGAAAATGTGACGTCATCATTCTTGTGCGGACTAGCGTCGAGCTCTTATCGGTACATTTTACGAAATAACACGGCAAATATGGTAACTTGTGCTATTAAAACATGTAAAAATAGAAGTGAAAAAGAGTATAAACCCAATTGCAATTTTAAGCTTATTCACATCATATAATATGATCAGTTTTATCACACCGAGAGACATGAAGCGTAAGCAACCGAAATTCCCGGTCCCGTCGTGTGCACGTTGCAGTTTACTGGGATAAGTAAATTATGAAACATTTGTACAAGTGTCTTAACTTAACACGGTAACAAAATATTCGACTCTCAAAACAAGCGAACCTTTCTTCATTTTATATGGATTACACAAGTTTGTTCAAACCGGGCGAACAATTCGCGCTCCCATGTAAAAAGGTCTATTCATTCAAAAGCAGATTTTACTTTTAAGAGCTAAATGGTGATATTATAATGCGTGATGCCTATATACTGTCATATTGAAGTATTAACGAATCACATATCGTTACCGTCAACTCATCCCTCTCCGCCCCGCTGCAGTTGGTTATTACCCCTCTCCCTGATTCTCTAGTCTATGAATATTCATAGCTCTGTGGGTAGTCTGCATTATGAAATTACTCATGGAGGATTTTTGGATTGAAATAAGATATGGGAGGGCTGATCTATACAGTTAATATATTGATCACACATAATTTTTCTGTGTCTTTTGCAGTTATATCGTAATAATCTTGTCAAGTAACAATTTAGTAATATGTATATATATGTTGATTTTGTTGCTAGTATCTCCAAGTCGCCGCGTCGGACGGTCACATCGTTCGCAATTATTACTTCTGTATTAAAATAACTAATGTTTCTGTTTTAATTTCAAACTTGTGGTTGGCAAATAATTGGCAAAATGGCGGCCGATTTTGTGAAGTTTTTTGTTTTATTTGTTTTTGTTGTGGCTGACTTAGCAAATGCACAAAATTATGAAGGTATTTAACATTTTATTTATATGATATAGAAGGTCAAGGTGAACTTCGCAACATCAACATTGATCAGTCAAACTTAAATGCCGACCTGACGTTGATACGAAGCATTCTTGCTCAGCTACAGTCATTTTACTGACTTTACAATGACCGTAAGCGAAAAAGAAAGATGCGTAAAACACACGTAAATGTAAATATAATTCTGTACCTTAAAGGATAAACCATGGGAGTCCACTTTGGACTTTTGTTTAGGAAAGCGATTTTTTTGTTTGTGAACTAAATGTTACTTACTGCAATAATTAAGACTCCGTGGGTTTTTGCTGCTAGACCCTGCGGGCGGCTTTGGTCGTTGGTGACTATTTATAAGGCATCACCCTTTTGAAAAACTAACTACTATTAACATTAAACTACAGAAAACTAATATTCAAAAGGTAGATATATAATAGTAGACATTCTTACATTGAGACCGTGAAAAATGAGAGAAACACTCTTCACCCCAACATAAATCTTCTTGTTATTGAATGAAAGCGAAAAATGTTTCTTCTTCTTCATACTTTTTTCCTTAAATATAGTATTATAGATGGCACCACTTCCGTTTGCAAATCGCATATGAGCGAGTGATAATCAGTCATTAGCGAGTGATAATCAGTTATAATCAGTCATTTTGAATTTTAAATTTAAGCCCAATAAAATAATTTTCTTAACAATTTATACGTTATATTTACATAGTTTTTAGGTTTTTTTTTAACAATTGTTGCAAAAGATGCCTCTAAAATCATAAAAAGTAGAATCCTTTAGTGGCATATATATTATAATCGCTGACACCCCCCCCCCCTCGCGTTGCAGTGGTTAACGAAATAACAACGCCATCTACTGGATGGATACATAACCTAGATAACCAAGTGTTGTGTCAATAAATTAACTCACACCGCCATCTATCAGAAACTTATGGAACTTATCTACTAATAATTTCAAATCATTGTCCCATAACAAAAATTTAATTCGCAATATTAAATATTGAGGTCAGTAATCGAGATGAAAACTATCCTACCTTTTAAGTTGGACGAAATTACACTCAGTAAGCCAAATTTCATCAAAATTGGTTAAGTGGTTTCGGAGTTTATCTTGGACAAACATCTATTTACGATAGAAAAAATATATTATCAGACAGAAAAATTACATCTATATTTTTTTTATTCAAATATCCTTCGGGAACGTGCTGGTACTATAATTTAAGGCAGTTTCAGAGTGGAAGATACTCTCAGTATCGCCCTGGTGTAAGACCACCATTCAGAATTGAAAAGTTGCTTGAAAAGGCTTTCTGTGTTTGGTGGCCAGATCTGAATAGCCAGGCACTTACCCACCTTCCTCTTCTCCATCTCCTTCCCCTTCTCCATCTCCTTCCCCTCCTCACTACCTTCAGCCTCACAGCACACCCCAATTGGAGATTCCATAGTCTCACTGGCTCCAGACGGGAGCAGTTGGGACTCTCGTGCGAAATACATATAAAATAAAGGCCACCGGGTGTCGACTGTATGACCTCTAGGTCATTAACGTATCTAAATAAAATAATAAAAAAAAACTTTCTTTCATGTCGTTTTAAGTATATCTTTAAGATGTTTTCCAGTATTCAACTATATCGTGTAAGCAATAATGATTAAACAAAAAATATATATAAATGTTGTTTTTGATATCAAATGTCATATGTCACGAAACAAGTTGATATTGTGTTATAAGGAAAACCCGAGAAGATACAACTACAATAGTATAGATGGAAGAGTTTCGAGTAATGTCAATAAAATATTATATAACTGCAGTAAAATTTGTCATTTTTTAATAATAAAAATCAATTCTATATACTAATTTTGTATCATATCAGACAAGCAATAAAATGTATCTACCAAAATAATTTTAATTGTCGGTAACTTCTCATCGTTCCCTAGGACAACTGCAGATCGCAAACGAATAGGTGACAGTTCATAATGACTAAGTGTCTTTAATATATTCGATATCAACTGTTGTGTGTACGTTTGCGATCGGCAGTTGTCCTAGGGAACGATGAGAAGTTACCGATAATTATCCTACCGATCCTTATCGATCGATAGGATAACTATCGGTAACTTCTCATCGTTCCCTAGGACAACTGCACATCGCTAACGTACAAACAACAGTTGATGTCGAATATGTTAAGGACACTTAGTCATTGTGAACTGTCACTTATTCGTTGGCGATCTGTAGTCATTCTAGGGTAAGATGAGAAGTTACCGATAGTTATCCTATCGATCGTTATCGAGCGAGCGTGCTAGGGCCTCTGGACCTCCGGCTTTCCGGGCAGCAGCTCTACCAGTTCAGGTTTGTTTATTGCAATCATACATAAAGATAGCAGCCAATAAAAGTATGCATTAAGAAAATGAATATAATGTTGGTAGTTCTCAGTCGAAGTATGGATACAGTGAAATATGACCGAATTGGATAGGGACACCTTAGCTCAATCGGTAGAACTGCGGCCTTCCCAGATGAGACGGAATCCAAAATGAACAAGTCACAGAAAAAAAATAAAAGATAACGATCGCAACTGGGACATGCACCTATAACCTATCGTCTTACCGGGACGTACGCTTTTTTCCAATTCAGCCATTGCCACCTATTATAAAACAAATTTGTCAAACTCATATTTCAAATTTTTTAAATTAACAATATTATCTTGGACTAATTCTGTTCCATATTATCGGCAGCTACCGTGGAAATAACCTACCAGGGGTGCTAGCATAGTCCATCGATAAGGATCGGTAGGATAATTGTCGGTAACTTCTAATCGTTCCCTAGCACAACTGCAGATTGCAAACGAATAGGTGACAGTTCAGAATGACTAAGTGTCCCTAATATATTCGATATCAACTGTTGTTTGTACGTTAGCGATCTGCAGTTGTCCTAGGGAACGATGAGAAGTTACCGACAATTATCCTACCGATCCTTATCGATGGACTATGCTAGCACCCCAGGTATGCTAGCATGGTCGATCGATATGAAGTTACCGACCGATTGTCGGTAACTTCTCATCGTTCCCTAGGACAACTGCAGATCGCTAACGTACAAACGACAGTTGATATCGAATATATTAAGGACACTTAGTCATTTTGAACTGTCACCTAATCGTTTGCGATCTGCAGTTGTCCTAGGGAATGATGAGAAGTTACCGACAGTAGGTCGGTAGCTTCTCATTAGGACTCACTAGGACAACTGGAGATCGCTAACGTACAAACGACAGTTGATATGGAATATATTATTACCAATTCGTTTGCGATCTGCAGTTGTCCTAGTTACCGAGAAGTTACCGACAATCGGTCGGAAGTTACCGACAATCGGTCGGTAACTTCATATCTCAGGTGTGCTAGCACGGTCGATCGATAACGATCCGTATGATAACTATCGGTAACTTCTCATCGTTCCCTAGGACAATTGCACATCGCTAACGTACAAATAACAGATGATGTCGAATATGTGAAGGACACTTAGTTATTGTGAACCGTCACATATTCGTTTTCGATCTGTAATCATGCTAGGTAACGATGAGAAGTTACCGATAGTTTTCCTATCCGTTACCGATAGTTACCGACAATCGGTCGGTAACTTCATATCGATCGACCATGCTAGCACCCCAGCTATGATAATAACCTTCAAAAGTTATAAAAAGCGAGTTTTTTCTTATAAAAATTGAATATTTCATTTAGACTTTTATAAAAAGTGAGTAAGTGTACCTAAATAAATGGGATATATTTACAAACACGTTCTTGGAAAACTTGTTTCCAACGAAAATAGTAGCTGCCGATAATATGGGAAATAAAATAGTCGAAGATAATATTAATTACTATCTTCTGCCCGCGACTTCGTCTGCGTAGGATTAGAACTTCGAGTAATCTATTTTCTTTTCTTAGGTCCCATCTACGTTTATACCAAAATTCTTAACCTATTTATTTCAAGTATGTATAATTCTTGATTGGATTCAAAGTATTAGGCGAGTACTTCAAATAAATTCACTAATTTAAATGTTTTCTAAAATAGAATTTTGATTTAACAATCATTGTTTTGCAAAAATCATTCTCAAATTTTGACATTTTAACCAATAATTATTATTAAATTTTGACCAATAATTATTATTTCCAATATATTGAAAATAAATAGCTAGCTTTATAAATTATAGCCTATATGTTATATTCTGATGTATGAGTTATATTATTGTAAAGTTTCATTAAAATCCATTCAGTAAATTTTGGGTGAAAAAGTAACAAACATACATACATCCATACAAACTTTCGCATTTGTAATATTAGTAAGATTATAAGCAATCATTATTAGCCTGAAACACCCCCAAGAAAAGATACATGCTGCCGACGGGACTCGAACTCGCGCATCTCTAATTGCCGGTCTGGAGCTCTATCCACTAGTTATGCTGGAATCAGACGGTTCACTCGAGGGAAGGTTTCCGCCATGTTTTTTCGGCCTAATCGTCCATTTTGTTTCATTCCATGTTCACACGGCGCTATAGAAATAAGCGTTCACTCGTCCATTCCGACCACAGCGTCGCCGAGCGAGGTCAACCGCGCTGGAATTCGTTTGTTTTCCAGCGCGGTCCGGCCCCGAATTTTAAGGTAAAACATGTCAGATGCATCGATTTTTACGAAATTTTGTTGACACAATTAAATAAAATAAATATAAAAAACAGTATTGTTTCGTCTTATAAACCTTTTTATTTTTTATGACATAATAACACAATTTGATTTTACTTTTTTTATTACGAACATTTTCCTACAAATTAATAATCTTACATATATTAAAAAATATCTAAAATACATTGATAATAAGGGAGACCCAAAAATTTATATGAGAGGTGTTCCCAAAAGCAAACAAATTAGTTGAACGAATACCATTTTGACGTTTTGCTTGCGATGTGATAGCGTCCTTTCATGGTCCTTCCCGTACAGGACGCGAGACAAACTGATTGAGAGTTCACTCGGTGTTCAGACGTTTCACTTTGCTCTCTTCCGCGCGCATGCGCGCGCAAGTGAAGGATGCCGAATGAAAATATCCAACATTGTTGGATCGGTTCACTTGAAGATTTCATTCGGCAGTGTTCGGCACTTTCGATTCATTTCATGTTCAGACGTGTCATTCCGAGTAAACTAGGCCGAATGAAGTGCGGAAATGAGCGATAAGTGAACCGTCTGAATGGCGCTTTACGGCGGCTTATCTCTTACCCGCCAAATAATTCAATATATACAAGTGTTTCATTTAAGAGGACGACTTTCAAAAGCTGCTGCCGCCATGTTCTCCACTGTTTGGAAAAGGCAGCAGTGGTTTTTCTTACACAAAAATTGATGTTCTTTCAGCATTGCTTTTTGAGAAGGTTGATGATTGTAGATACCTGGGTTCGGGGTGTCGCTTATTTCTCGACAGCAATTGAAGCAGCCAATCAGGGGGCTGGCAGCACCGCCTTTTCGTATAGCCCTCCCCCTCCCTTGTCTCGAGGAACAATCAAAATTCGGGAGAGGTAACATTGCAGACCCTAAAAAAAAATTTTTTTTTTTTTTTATATTTCAGACATGGCAGCAGGGCAATTTTGTATTCCCTTATGAATGACATAACGATTTAAATGTATGAACTTTGGGAAACTTATCATTATTTTGTCCCTAAACGTATCATAAAAAATAAAAAAATTCCAAACTGGTATTCAGCTCATCTAATCAAAATCATGAAAGACAAACAAAAACTACATAAAAAATTGAAATCCTATAATAATCCAGTTGACTACATAGAGTTCTCAATCAAACGTACGCAACAAAAATACTTGCAGAAGCATTGCTATAATCAATACATAAGTTCAGTTAAATATAATATTCTTATAAATAATAAACAACTTTGGAACTAAGGTAAAAACAAAAGTAAAACAAATGGCATTCCACAAATCATGCACCTTGAAGACGAGTCAGGCACTGGCGCTCATCAAGTGTGCCAATTATTCGCAAAACATTTTCAGTCCGCCTACGTAAATGATAATGACACGGATGATCCGATTATAAACAATAGTTTTACCTATATGAATAATCATAACCCGATTGGGAACATAGAAATAAACAATTTATTGATCAATAAATACCTGAAGAATTTAGACATTAATAAGGGTGCTGGCAGTGATGATATATCGCCATACTTTGTCTCAAAATGTGCCAAAAATCTTTCATACCCACTAACTAACATATTTAGAATGTCACTAGAAGCAGGAAAATTTCCTACAAAATTTAAAGAAGCAACTATAATCCCTATTCATAAAACAGGTTAAAAAAGCAACATTGTAAACTATCGCCTAATCTCAATTCTAACAGTATTTAGTAAACTCTTTGAGAAAATTGTCTACGATCAAATTTATACAACAATTGTTCGCAACATACAAAACCAACAACACGGATTTCTACAAAAAAGATCGGTACTAACAAATTTGGTAAATTTTACTGAATATTTAACGAGCAATATGGACAATAGAAACCAAGTAGATGTAATCTACACTGATTACTCTAAGGCCTTCGATAAGGTAAACCATTTTATTCTAATTAAAAAATTAAATCAATTAGGCATCCATGGTGACTTACTTCGGTGGCTCACTTCAAACCTTCAGAGCAGACTTCAATGTGTATCAGTTGAGGGAACTAAGTCCAGCTTCTTTTCCGTGCCCTCCGGTGTACCTCAAGGTTCTCATTTAGGGCCATTATTATTTAATGTATATATATACGATATTCACAAATATTTTTTACACGCCAACTACCTAGCATATGCAGACGATAAAAAAATATACCTAGTTATAAAATCAATCGAAGATTGCATTAAACTTCAAGAGGACCTCAATCGTCTTTTTGACTAATGTGAATCAAACAAACTTGTAGCAAATACCTCAAAATGCAATAAAATATCATTTACACGTAACAAAAATAAAATTTCCTTTGTGTATACATTAAACGGGACATATATCAAAGAAGTAGAATCTATCAGGGACCTTGGGGTAGTACTGGATGTTAAATTAAACTTTATACAACACACTGATGAAATCATTAACAAAGCCAACAAAATGCTAGGATTTATCGTTCGAATAACGAAACCTTTCCGCAACCTTGAGACTCTATATTCCCTTTACACAGCGTTCGTCCGTCCCCACTTAGAAAACTGCACACCGATCTGGACTCCTTTTTACCAAGCTCACATTGAAAGAATCGAAAGAATTCAAAAAAAGTTTTTAAACACATAAATGATAAAAAAAACTTAAATTTCTCAAATTACTCTGAATCTACTAATTACCATAACTTCCCCTCCCTTCACGACGTTTAATTTTTGACCAAATCTTATTATTTAAAATTCTTAATAATGGACTGGACTCGCCAGAACTAACCAACTTAATAAATATTCATATTCCGACAAGATCAACACGGCAATCCCATTTGATTCATTTGCCTACACATAGAACTTACTTTAGAAAAAAAATCACCAATTCCCCGTATATGTGCACAATATAATACAAAATTTCAAAATATTGACATATTTAACAATACACTTCACAAATATCGATTAGAAGTAACACGTACGATCGAAAATTAATACAAGAGTGTGAAATGTATTCGGAGCATCTCCTATCCTCATCCTATATTCCTCTTCCTCTCCTTCTCACCCAAAACTAATTGTATGTAATAAAACTCCATCTCCATTCAACTTTAACATATGAGACTTTTTTGACTTGACTTCATTTAACAATGTATATATTTATCTTTATATTTTATGTATAAGCTGTTTGTCTCTTACCAATAAATAAATAAATAAATTACAGGTTTAGTGTGGCGGGCTCTCCTACTATTATACTTGGTCGAAAATTACATCCCATTATTTTAAAAAATCACGGGATATACATGTTACTTGACTCTCAAAATGAGAACTGAAAAATGTAATTTTTATAGTATCGGAAAATTTTACAAGTATAAAATCAAGTCTGTCTGTGTAACTCTGGTTCAATGTACTCGGATTAGATTTGATTTTAATTGTCATTTTCAAAGATGGATGGAAGGATGTGAAAAATTCAAAAAAGCCATAAACCAGTAATATGTTTTTTTTTTTATTTTTTATTTTTGTTAAATTAGTAGAACTCGATTTAATTTTTATAAATTTAATTTAAATTAAATTTTATAATGTTATCATTAAGTTCTGTGAGTGTTTTAGTTTTTTTATTACACTGCTGTTTCGGCTTTCATGGCCATTTTAAAACTGTCAAACTGTTCGGTTTGAAAATGGCTTTATAACCCGAACAATAATAAAAAATTAAAACACTTGCAGGACTTAATAATAACATTATTTAATTTAATTTAATTTAAATAAAAATAAAATAAAAAAACAGAAGGTAATATGATATTTTAATTTGAAAATTCAATTTATTGGATAACAGACACCTCTGTCTAGTTCGCAATAGTTGTAGGGTACTCGCCAAGTTATAGGGTGACTGGTGAGGTTTGTGTAGGTATTGGCAGGGGATGCGTTTACCCTTCTGCAAAACTGGTCCGTCTCATTCTAGCAGCACCTTACACAAGACATAGAGCAGAAATCACATGATCTATTGCGACGTATAGCATGTGATCATTGGCGATATGTGATAGAAAAAGATTCCTACCCACCCATCACACCCTTTTCCTGCCCAGAACTTCATCACCTGTCTTTCCCTAAAAATACCCCCCACACAGCATCCCTAAAGATGACATAGGCCGCGACGGAAATTGTGCATCGTGTGTTAATGTAAAAAAAAAAAAATAAGCAACCCACCTCCGTTATAATAAGCAATGTGTGTAACTTTTATAGCTCTTAAACAGCAGTTTAGTCAATTTTATTTTATTAGTAAGGTTTTTACACAAAGTGTTGTTTATCGATATAAATTTAAAACACGTTTATTAGTAAGACTGAACATGTTTCTTCCTTCTCTTTCCAGGTGATAAGTGCGTATTGCAAAGAACAGGCTCTGCAGGAGTCTGCAGATCTCTAGAGTCCTGTATGTCAGCAAGAGACGACTTTAAAAAAGGTTTCGTTCCGCAGGTAAAACATCCTTTAACTTTTGCTCGTCGTTGATTAAATACAATTACAATTTGTGTAGTGTGTAGTTTTAGCTTTTTGGTTTAAAAATGTGTGTATTTCGTACAGTTCAGCGGCAGAGAGAGAAAGAGAGAGAAGGAGGGCGACATACCAGCAGTAGGGGATAGCAGGAATATTTGGAAAATCCATGCTGTATTTATATATAATCTATAATAAAAGATCCATGCTGTACAATGTGTGTATTTCACACAGTTTAGAGAGAGAGAGAAAAGGAGGGCAACATAACAGCGGTAGGGGATAGCAGGGATAAATTTGGAAAATCCATGCTGTTTTATATAAAATCTACAATAAAAGATCCATTCTGTACAATGTGTGTATTTCATACAGTTTAGCGTCAGACAGAGAAGGAGGGCGACATTACAGCGGTAGGGGATAGCAGGGGTAAATTTGGAAAATCCATGCTTCTCACACGGATAGTTGTTTGTGACCTGATTACGCGAAAAGTCAGAAAATCTTCTGATTCATTTGTGTTCGTAATACACCAGGGGGCCTAGTCTCTATCTCTCACAGCGCCCGTAACGCGGGTTTAGCTACGTCACGAATCCGTATTAACCCTCCTCTGACCGTGCTACAAACTTTCGCGCTCCGATGCTGTACACTCAGTAAATATTTATGTAATGTATTTATTTAATCCAATACATAAATGTATTGTGGAGGAATACCTAAAATGTTAACTCTATGTTTAGTATATTTACAAAGATATTTCAGTAAATACAAACCGTGACCGCTTAGTTGACAGCACCGTCAAGAAAGGTTAAACGGCAAACGAGCTTGTTTGTGAAACCGAAAGATAGAGACTAGGCCCCCTGACACTTCTAATAAACAGAATTCAAATACAAAAACTTTATTCCTTTGACTGGCATTGCAATGCATTACTAATATTATAAATGCGAAAGTTTGTATGGATGTATGTATGTTTGTTACTCTTTCACGCAAAATTTACCGAATGGATTTTAATGAAACTTCACAATACTATAGCTCATACATCAGAATAACATATAGGCTATAATTTATAAAGCTAGCTATTTATTTTCAATATATTGAAAATAATAATAATTGTTTAATAGAAAATGTCAATATTTAAGAATGACATTTTACAAAACAATGATTGTTAAATCAAATTTCTATTTTAGAAAATATTTAAATTAGTGAATTTTTTTGAAGTACTCGCCTAATACTTTGAATCCAATCAAGAATTATATATATTTTAAATAAATAGGTTAAGAATTTTGGTATAAACATAGATGGGACCTAGTAAAAGAAAATAGATTGATGATAATAGATCGAAGTTCTAATCCTACGCAGACGAAGTCGCGGGCAGAAGCTAGTATATATATAAATGATCCCTGTTTCCCTTGGTCACGCCATAACTTCAGAACCACTTTACCTATTTCATTTTTTTTTTTTAAAGTATTCTAATACTTTGTAGAAGGTTCTTACGGAAAGAAAAATAAGAAAATTGTGCAGAAAATTGGATAATTTCAGAAAACTTAATTAGGTACTATTTTAACTTCGTACGTTTGACAGTTTGACATTGGTGTTTGTCAATTATTTGACCGGTCAGTGGTTGAGTGGGCATTGCGTTTGGGTCCCACCCAGGCGTTCCGTGTTCGATTCCTCGGCTGGCTAATAGTCCAGTCAAGATGTACATCCGTGCTTACAAAAGGTCAGACATTTCTGAATTTTTTATATGTTGTTAGGACCTAAACCAATATTAAAATTCCAGATTTGCAATTTCCAAAGTGCTGTGCGAGCGGCGGAGTACCCAAAAAACTATGAAATTTTCGGACTTTTTTCAGATTTTGCTCAATATCTCAGTGAAGAAAGGATCTGACCGGTGTAGCTGGACTAGTCCTCCGTCACAACACAAGCAACATCTTCCGCTTAGTGTGGTGGTAGTAGGAGATTTTCAATTGAAAGATCGTTGTTGGGTTATTCGTAACCCCGGAATGTTTGTCTTTCTTTTAAAAAATTAAAAAATAAAAAATTTCAACTTTTGAATTTAGACACGTCTGGTGTGCTAGCATGGTCGATCGATATGAAGTTACCAACCGATTGTCGGTAACTTCTCATCGTTCCCTAAGACAACTGCAGGTCTCAAACGTACAAACGACAGTTGATATCGAATATATTAAGGACACTTAGTCATTGTGAACTGTCGCCTATTCGTTTGCGATCTGCAGTTGTTCTAGGGAACGATGAGAAGTTACCGACAATTATCCTACCGATCCTTATCGGTGGACTATGCTAGCACCCCTCGGGTCTCAAAAGTTTCGTCTTACAAAGAAAATGAGAACTGCATATAATTTATTTTTTTAAACTGTTATTAGCTCCGTCTGTTATTGACGACCGTCCGTGGTCGAGTGGTAACAACACTTGACTCCCAATCGGAAGGTTGCGGGTTCGAACCCGGCGTGCGCAAATAAATTTTATTTGATTAATTTGTGTTATTTCACAATTAATTAATAAAAATAATATATACTACATTTGCGGCACGTTCCAGAGTGGAAGATACTGTCAGTATCGCCCTGGTGTAAGACCACCATTCAGAATTGAGACGTTGCTTAATAATGGCTTTAGCCGTGTTTAGTGACTAGATCTGAATAGCCAGGTACTTTCCTACCCTCCTCTTCCCCATCTCCTTCCCTTCCTCACTTTCCTTCAGCCTCACAACATACCCCAATTGGGGATGCCATAGTCTCACTGGCTCCAGACGGGAGCAGTTGGGACTCTTGTGAGGTATTCTCTATAAAAAAAAAAAAAAAAAAAGCTCACTAAAATGCATTGAAAATCAGAAAAAACGCCTGAAACATGTATTTTTAAATTATGGTAGGTAATTCATTTTTATTCACAATAATTACTGTTAGCATAAAATTTAAAAAAAAACATATATAGGGTATTTTCATTAAGGGCGCTCGATTTTAAACTCTAAAAAAAACAACTTGTGTGTAGGGTGTACGATATACTACCTACTCAATTTATTTTGATTTGATTGGTGGCACGTATTCGGGAGGTACAATTTTCAATGACTTTGTCGCATAAATCTCACTGAATTTGCTGGATGGAGTTTGTCATGTTGACTTTGAGTGCGTAAATTGTTTAAAAATTGTTGGGCGTTAAAAAAACCGGTGGCCTTCATCGTTTACGTCATGTTAAGTTTAAAGAGTGATGGACCAGCGGCTGAGAATAAAAGTTTAAAAATGCTTGCAACTGTACAGGGAGGTTCCAATGAGAAAGATCGATTATTCCCCGTATCAAATTTTTTAAATTGAAAATTAAATATCTTTTTATTTCATTCAAAACTTGCTTTAATATATACCTACATTCAAGTAAGCAATAAAAATGCTCAAAACGCACGATGATAAATTATTAAATATCGTCTACTTCTTGTAAGTATTTTTTGATCACAAGTATTTATGATTTTTCAAGAATGTATAAACAAAATAAGTGTGTAAAAAAAAACTGAAATATTTTAGTTTGTAAGACCTTAAATAAATAGAAAAACTGAGATATTTTTGTCACAAAACACGTTCTCGGATTTATTTTTTAATGATTTTAATTTAACTTAAATTAAAAAAATTAAAACTGTATTGATTAGATTATGTATTGACTTATTTTGTTGTATGATTATTTGGTTAGAAATTTGTTTTGTTTAATAGAATCTATCGTTTGAAAATTGAACAAATCTGCCAACGACCAATGGTACAACCTTAGTATCTTAAAAATGTACTTAATTTTTCAAAATTTTAAAACTGCGTGTACCAGATAAAATAACAATCTTTCAAAATCAATTCATGTTTTTTTCTAAAAAAGAGTCAATACGTCTAGAATTTGATTTAAAAAGGACTAATTTCCGGTATTCTCTGGTAATCCTCTTAAGAAGCTAGACTTTAAACCACATGCGGAATACCCGCGTCTGTCATTCTGTCCCGCTCACAATAAGCTCACGCACACTTACAATACATGCTAATGTGAAATGTGCGAATGAGACAACGCTCAAATTTACCTACAGAAATCGCTCGAAAAGGGGTTTACTTTTCTATACCGAAACTTTCACGAAATTGAAAGTTTAAAAAATATATATTTTTTAGAAAGAAGAAGCTACGTCGGTAGCTTTTTATAATTTTATAATTCTTTATAAGAGTTGAATTAGCAGCACTTTTTCTTTAAATAATATTTTTTGATAAATCGTACATGTTTGACAGTGAATGTTTACGTTAATACGAAACGCATCGAAAATTCGAAAACATACCGACATAGTTTTCACCCTCTAAAAGGCAGTATAAAAAAATATATTCATTTTGTGCAATTTTCGATGTAGAGAAGTGTTTTTTCCCGGGCGTCCTTTTTGTATGGGCCGAAAAGCGAAGTCTATTATCAAGTTCACGTCAGCGCAGCACGAGACAACCATACCTTTTTTGATCAAATCTCAAATTTGATGATTTGCACACGTTGTTCAAGGCTGTAAGCATAGATTTATAATATGACTGGATGGATTCCTCTCGTAAATTGGCCGGTGTTCCGGGTTCGACGGCCGCCATCTTTAAAGCGGGCAAAATATATGAGAACTCAAGGAACTTCTTAGGGAGAAATAATGTAAATCCCACGTTTTCTGTTACTAAAAATGTAATTAAACATTTTATCTATAATATAAAAATTATTTTTTGTTTGTTTCTTTGTTTGTTCGTACCTTATGCGCGGCTATACCGTTCATCCGATTGCAATGAAACTTTAGGAATATGATGTGCGCATGATGGTTATAGGATAGTGAGCTCTGGCGTTATGAAATTATTTCCTATACTATTCTTACGATTGCGATTAAAATTTCATTCGATTATGAAATGCATGCACATGTATTCTTCTATATATTTATTATTTTTATTTATTTACGCCTATTAAGGCTTTTACATACATATAACATTTTTTACAAAATTATACAAATAAATAGTGCAGGAAACGACACTTGCACAAAAATAAATATGAAGGAAAAATATTATTGAATTTGATCCACTGAATATTCATTTGTCTATGTCCACAGAGTATGTAGGTACCTGTAAAATATAAAAATATAAAAATAAAAAAATCCAAATATTTTTTTTTGCTTTCAGCCGACAAAATGCTCATAATTTGTTATTATGAAATTTGTATAAAAAAAATTAAATAGGTTACGCGAAATGTTAAAAATATGGGTGTATTTTATGGAGTTAGACGGCAGGGAAAAAAGGCTGGGGGGTGGGGTATGCGGGAGGGTAGGTTGGGGAATTAAGAAGGGGGGCTTCGAAGGCGAAAAAGGTACAGGCGGAATGCGTGAGGGAAGGGGGGTGGTCGCGAGAAAGGGGTGAGCGGAGAGGAGAGAGGGGGAAAGCGAGAAGGTGAAAAGGGAACGCGGGAAGGGAAGGGTCGCGGGAGGGAAAGAGGAAGGGAAACGGGGATGAATGGGAAATGACATAAAGGGAGAAACAATTTAATAATTTAATTGACATTGCATCGCACGCCGGGTATCAGCTAGTAATATGTAAATCTAATTTAATCTTTCATAAAAAAAGTTGTTCACAAAGTCGCGGTTTTAATTTATTATAATTCATTATTATGCAATACAACTGAAAACAAAGAGAAAAAATGTTTAAAAACATTTTTTAGTTACAAAAACTTGGGATTTGCGAAATCTCGAAACCTTGATTCTCGAGTTCCTTGATGGCGGCCGTCGAAACCGGATGACCGCTCAAAATTCGTTACGGCAATACGGCAAGAGATTCATTCATCCAATTATAATATAGAAATTTATGGCGTACACTACTAAACAATTGACAACAAATTTGACAGATGTCACTTTAAAAACATGGCTGTTATAACCTAACAAAGTTCGAGCGTCCCTTTTCAAAGACCCTATATATATTTGTAATGAATTATGCAAACTTTCAGAACTGCGGATTTACGGGCTTGGTTCCAATAGTATGCTGCGTGGCACAAACCGCCGAGCCACCACCCACTCCTCCACCCACTCCTCCACCCACTCCTCCACCCACAACCACTCCTCCACCCACTCCTCCACCCACTCCTCCACCCACTCCTCCACCCACAACCACTCCTCCACCGACTCCTCCACCCACTCCTCCACCCACAACCACTCTTCCTCCTCCCAAAGTTATCACCTCACGTCCTGGATCAACCAAGTGTCCGGATTTACCCCCAGAAGCGACCTTAGCCAGGAAGACAGGACAAAAGGCTTGGGACTGTAAGTATACAGTTTGACGGTTATGAATGGACTTATCTAATATGTTTACTGGTCGGTTACTGACTGACCCGCACGGGACCACCGACGCCGACTTGTTTAGTAGCTACTGGAAAGGCAAGCAAAATACTGTGAATTATTGATTGCAGCTCTAGACCTTTCCAGAAGACAGCAAAACAATAATTCCTGCGGCGCTCGGCGCCTGGCACGTCTGAAGGCGAAATAATTGTGTAAAAAAATTAAATCGTTCTGGTCACCGCATATATAAAGACTCCGTCTTTAACCAAGATTCCAACACTCCCCTAATACCATTTTACTTCTCAGAACGAACTTTCCTTTCTTTCCTAAAATACCCTCGACATAGCATCCTCAATGATCACTTGGGCCTTGAGGGGAATTATTTTTCTCAAGTCCTCCTGTATGGATCTAATTTATAAATAAAAACTTTCAGATTGCATCGACCTAGCTCAGGCCGTATATCCGTGCACTGCTGAAGGCTTTATAATAAACTCGCCGAGGATCCGGAAATTTGAGTGCGGTCACACTTCCACTCCTCTGATCGTGGGAGGGCAGCCAGCCACAGTTGGAGAATTCCCACACATGGTGAGTCTCAAATATCTTCTATCTAAGGTCTCGACCAAATGGCGATCCAGAATTTGGTTTCATAAAGGTGTACATTTAGATTTTTTAAGTTAACTTTTAGTTTTGAATACACAGTGGAACCTCCCATAAGGAGCAAGTCCCATAATGAGTTATTCGCTTAACGAGCATTGTAAAAACAAATGCTCCCTTAACGAGCGACATTTCGCAAAACGAGTGACGCAAGGAGTAGTCCCATCTTCACGTCACTCACTTGTGAGCCGGGACTTCCGCGCCAGTGCGTCAGTCTCAGGCTAGCAATCGTTCCGCTAGAACTTTAGTGTCGCATGTGATCACACATTTTTTCAAACTTGTTTTTAGACATTATTTGTGATTTTGTCACTCACTTGTGAGCCGGGATTTCCGCGCCAGGGCGTCAGTCTCTGGCTAGCACTCGTTCCGCTAGAACTTTAGTGTCGCATGTGATCACACATTTTTCCAAACTTGTTTCCAGACATTATTTGTGATTTTTTTCATTATTTGAAAAATTTCGAAAGGTTTTTCTCTACTCAGCATGTTGATTTTTAAATTTCCCTTTATTATATAACACAAATAGTTGCAGTCGGAAGATGAAAAAGGTTTGTCTCCACAGTTAGTCAGCTTATTGACTTTTAAATATGCCTTTCGAGAACATTAATGATGTTGCAGTCGGAATATGAATACGCTCGGAGAAATTTTTTATTCTAAAATACGATCATTTTATTCGTAAAAACGGGACTGAAGTTCATACGAACAAATTAACAGTAGATACGTTTTTAGATTTTCACGGCCAAAAGCATTTTCGTTGTTTGTTTTTGGGGTGTTATGCCGTGTTGCGCTACCTCCTTCTTTAGCCAACATTTCGGACAGCTTTGCAGTGTCCATCATCAGGGCAGATCCGGCAGATCAACAAACAACGAAAATTAACAGTATTTCAATGTTTATTGGCAGGAATATGTAGGAATAATTTGTTGGTATACGTAATTTCGCACGTGTACCAACAAATTATTCTTACATTTTCCCGCCAATAAACATTGAAACACTGTTAATTTGTTCGTAAGAATTTCAGTCCCGTTTTTAACCGTTTGTACGAATAAAATGATCGAATTTTAGAATTACATTTTTCTCCGTGCACTGTGAGATAGATTGTAGGATTTTGAATGATCCATTGTAGAACGTGAATAAGATACGTTAAAACTAAAACTATCGTATTTTACAACGAGTGTTTCACATAAAGAATAAGATTCTGGAACAAATTATGCTTGTTATAAGAGGTTCCACTGTAAAGCGTGTTTTCTCTTTCTAACATCGTTTATGTCATGTTTCGTACTATGTTTCTACCGAACTTGTCTACTACGCCTGCCCGCTTGGTGGACTGACGTATCCGCCGCCAAGATCTGGACAAACCTCACCCCATGAACCTGGGCACCCCTGCGAACTCACAAATCCACTTGGGTGAAATATGGCACAAATATAAAAAAATTTGACGGCCGTCGTAGTCCAGCGGTTTTGCGTTGGACTTCCATTCCGAACCCGGCGTGCGAAAATAAATTTTATTTAATTGATGTGTTATTTCACAATTAATTATTTAAAATAATATATAGTATATTTGCGGCACGTTCCAGAGTGACAGATACTCTTAGTATCGTCCTGGTGTAAGACCACCATTCAGAATTGAAACGTTGCTTGAAATGGCATTAACCGTGTTTAGTGACTAGATCTGAATAGCCAGGTACTTCCCCACCTTCCTCTTCCTCGTCTCCTTCCCTTCCCCACTTACCTTCAGCCTCATAACATACCCCAATTGATCCAGACGGGAGCAGTTGGGACTCTTGTGAGGTATTAACTATTAAAAAAAAAAGGTGTTAGTTATCAAATAAATGGTTTCTGGGGCAGCGGTAGGTACCCATATCCGCCTCCCAACTGAGAATTACAATGACTTCAGATGAGAATCGGTCCCGATTAATTGGAATGGTGTCCCAGATAACCGAATTAAATTCGTGTTAGTTTTTTTATTTGGTTTTTGTTCCTTGGGTTTTGACCCAAATAACCGGCTGTCCCGATAAACCGCTGTGCCAATTAAGCGAAATTGACTAGACATATCTTAATAATATTACAAACGCGAAAGTTTGTATGGATCTATGTATGTTTGATACTCTTTAAATCGAAATTTAATGGATGGATTTTAATGAAACTTTACAATAATATAGCTCATACATCAGAATAACATATAGGCCATAATTTATAAAGCTAGCTATTTATTATTATTATTTTTTTTAATTGATAAACTAATGTTTAAGACAAGATTTTTTATGTATAGCACATGGGGTAACAATTATTATAAGCAATAATTATTAGTCTGAAACACTCATCCATATTGAAAGAATCTTCCGAGAAAAGATACATATCGCCGACGGGACTCGAACCCGCACCCTTTTGATTGCCGGTCAAGTGCTCTACCATTAAGCTACGGCGGTATACCTCCTACCCGCCAAATGATTCAATATATACCTAGTGTTTCATTCAACAATTACTGCTTATTACACTTTTTCACCTGCAAACAAGTGCGGTCAAGTAACCGGCAATCAAAAGGTTCGAGTCCCGTCGGCGATATGTATCTTTTCTCGGAAGATTCTTTCAATATGTTTCAGGCTAATAATTATTGCTTATAATAATTGCTAGCTATTTATATTGAATATATTGAAAATAATAGTTATTGTTTAATAGAAAACGTCAAAATTTGAGAATGACATTTTGCAAAACAATGATTCAAAATTCTATTTTGGAAAATATTTAAATTAGTGAATTTATTTAAAGTACTCGCCTAATACTTTGAATCGAATCAAGAATTATACATATTTTAAATAAATAGGTTAATGGCCACTACACATGGTACTGCGAACAGCCGGCTTTTTGCAGATGGCTAGAAATCGCATCGTTAGTAGGCAAAACCGGCTGCCGAATTGTTATTATTCGTCTGCCGTATTATTATTTCTTTACTGCCGGAGCGATTGTTTCCACTTTCTGCCGCATTTGCGCGCAGAGTATTATTATTTTACTACTGCGGCGTCCGAATTGGTGCTGCCGCAGACGGATTCTGGCTGTTTGCAGCCAGAACGACATGGTCCGTACACGTGATCACAGCGCCCGAGAAATCAACTTACTCAGTGGCGTTTCTTCACAAGGGGACCATGGGGACAGTCCCTACTTATAAAAGTTTAATGTTAATGGTATATTTATACCGTAGAAATGAAATAAATAAACTACTATTACATATACTCTACACTATTCCTGAAACCTAACAAGAAAAAAATTGACAATTCTTTGTGTTCACAAAAATAATGAATGCGTTCTGAACATAAAAGTAATTGCAGAAATATAATCTAAAAAATTACTTCGGTTAAGTAATTTTTAATTTCTCTCCTTCCTTCCTTGTAGCATAATAATAATTTATTGCATATGACGTTTTAGTAAAATAATAATATTGATATCGATTGATCGGATTATTTCTATAGCGCCGTTCTCGTGGTTAAAACACCTCAAACCGAAGTACAATTTGTCTTGTGCTATTTTTATTAAACTTCATATTTACATAATTGTAGAAAGCAATCACTTTGTGGTTTGACATATATAAATAAAACACTTGTTTTGTTTAAACCACGAGTTTTTGGTTGTGAACAAGTGTTTATTTTTATTTAAACTTAATATTTATTTACGCACCCTATTTGATGGTTCTGGTTAGGTGCGTGACTTATCTTCGTACCTCATAAAATTTTCTGTAAGAAATTATATTATTACTATTTGGGTATACCTATATTTGTATTGAGTCTCGTATCGTTACTTTCTGGCAGTGAGACGTCAGTATCTACACATAAAAATGACGGTCCCCGCCATCGAAAATGTGCTCGACCCGCCACTGATCTTACTGCAAATAGCATGGTCTAGTGGCAACCACCAATCTGCAGAACTTCTGTAGCACATTAAGCCGGGTCTTTTGCTTCAACAAAGGTTAATAAAGTAATAACAAAGCGTGATAAAGGTTTGTAATTTATAATTTATAAACAAACTTTACAAAAACTATTCGTGTTTATCGTTGAAATATTTTAACGACGTATATACTGTTATTCATATTTTAATTTGATTATAATTATAATTAAATGCTCTGTTATGTTATATTATCGAACTCGTATGTTCTTTCCGTAATAGTATGTACCTTATCTGACATTATTTTTTTAAACCTGAAATGTTCCATGGTAGCAGTATAAAGTATTTTGTCTTCTGAAATTGACTTCTTTTAGCAGAAATTCTGACGATAGTGTAATTGGTCAAAATGGAATCTCTTTTAATATTAATTTTAGTGCGTATTATACCTAACCGAACCCACATATTATATCGACCCATAATCGGTAGAACAGCGTAAGCGAACAAACAGCAAAGTGTTCAGGAGAAGGTTTTTTTAAAAATAACTTTCTTAGTTGATTCAAAAAATGATTTTGGTTAATTACGATTATTGATATTTGGTTACTGCCTGTATAGAACTGATAATGCAATTATCTGAATGCCTTCAGTTGTGGAGATAGTGGCGGTTACGCTGTTTTGCCTATCACCCTGATATTTTCCCTTAGAAATGTCGCTTACGCTCTTTGGAGTACATGGTTTTTTTATATTTATTTATTTACACATATACTGCACAACATGTGCCATTAACATAATTGACATACAATATAAATAGTACAACAACATGAAGAATGACTAACGGCCGCTGTTTCTAACTTTTAAATCGATTCATCTGAGGCCACGATCAGCCAAGCATTTTGTAGGGTAGCGCTCGATTTATGTTGTCCCCAAACATCTTATGTTATCTGGCCTCGCCCACTTTCATAGACAATAAAATGACATCAAAGAAAGAACTTTCGAAGTTAAATTAATATTATAGAGTTAAATGTTGGATTTATTATTAATACACGTAATTTATTTAAAATATTTTTATCCATAAACTGACATTTTATATTTTTTAAACAAACGTATATAAAATAAAGTGTGAGCTTGACCGTAGGTACTGGACTTGACACTTGGCTTGGCGAAAACGACATAGTTTTTCGCATAAATTAACCGTTTTTCGTCTCTGCTCCGCACGCATCCGAACTTCTCAATCCATATTAATTAAAATGATAATTGATAAACGCAATACAACAGAAGTGAAATGAGCGCGAAACTGTGTCTTCTGTCAAAGTGATATTTCATCGATCATACATTGTGTTCGCGGTATTTTTTCTACTCTGTTGACACTTTTAAGAACTAGTCCAAAACTGAGGCGGCCGGAACGAGTTTAATCCACTAGTCCGGCTTCCTTAGTTTAAGATAAATGCTTAAGCGAAACTTGTGTGTTGGAAAAAGCGTAGTTGTGCACTAATCAAATACTAAGGCAAAATTTTGGCTTAGTAATTGATTAGTAGGATTGGAAACAGCGGCCGTAACAGTATATTTGTAAGTTAAATATAAGGAAAAAAAAATGTAAAAAGTAAGTAGTAAGATTATAAGTAGTAGGTTAAGGGTAAAATATAAATGTAAAGTGAAAAATATGGTATAAAGTATAAGTATAAGTATAAAGTACAAGCTTTAAATTATTAAGAAAAAATAAAAAAAAGTTAAAAGTGAGAATAAAATAATAATAATAAAAAAAGTAGAAATATAAGATATCTTTAAAAGGTACAATGATTTAAATATAAAATATAAAGTAAAAAGTCCTCATAGGAGCAATGAAAAATAAAAATAAAATATAATAGTTAAGAGGTCGATATTATGGATTATAAATATTAACCGATATGATGAATTTTACAAGTACCTATGATTTCTAATGAATTAATGTTTTGCAAGTACTGGTAAGCATATTATGTTTACATGATCATTATGTTTACATGGTACTAGAAGACAAATTTTGTTTAATGCATCTTTTGTATGATGCCAGATTACCGGCGTGATCGATATTAGCATATTTATTGCCAAAAGTGTGTAAGCGATTTATTGTTGCATTTTGTTCTGCGGTGGTCCCAGAGTTATTACAATAAAAAGGTGTTTGGAGTCGAGTAGGTCTAAAAGGAAAATTAGCGGTGGCAAATATTTTTCTCAATGGATTAAAGAATGAATATTGTTTAATTATTTTTGCTGTTATGAATTTATTCCCATAATTAATTAGGTATGTGTGGTCGATTAACGATTAACCATTGTCGATTTCGATTAACAATTAGTTTTATTTTCACTGAAATAAAAACTTATTTAAAAAAAGTCGCAGGAGGCGACAATGTTGAAGCAAGAGACCCGGCTTAAGCATTTCGCAAATTCATTTCGAAAGTGACCGAGTTCGGGAGCGCTGTGAATACGTGTTCACAGAGCAAAAGAAACCAACTTACTGCAAAAAGCATCGTCTGGAGGCAACCTCCAACCTGCGATTTTTAGCCAGCTGCTAAAAGCTGCTAAATGTCGGGCTGTTCGCAGTATAGTGTGTAGACCACTTAAGAATTTTGGTATAAACGTAGAATGGACCTAGGAAAAGACAATAGATTACTCGAAGTACTAATCCTACGCAGACGAAGTCGCGGGCAGAAGCTTGTATAAATATATTTGTTTCATTTTTTCAGGCATTGCTTGGTTTCTCCGACGACCCAATCCAGTGGGATTGTGGCGGTACGTTGATCTCCAAGAACTGGATCATGACTGCAGCTCATTGCATCTACAAGAGAGACACCGGGTAAATATTATTTAGTTTACATAACTGAACAGAAAATTACTACTTTTGTTGTTTATTTTTGGGATGTTATGCCGTGTTACAGGTGTCCATAATTAGGGCAGATGTGTTGATGGACACTGTAATGTTGTCCAAAACGTTGGCTAAAGAAGGAGTTAGCGTAACACGGCATAACATCCCAAAAATAAACAACAAAAATACTTGTGGCTGCGAAAATCTTAAATCATATTAGAAAATTACTAGTTTTTTTTTTACATTAGCTCCAAATAGGAGGCCCTGAGGGAAAAATTCATCATCTTTGAAGATGCTGTGTGGAGGGTTTTTGAAGGGAAAGGAAGGAGAGGAAGTCTTGGGAAGGAAAAAGGTTTGAGAGGTGAGTAGAAATCTGGGGATAAATATGTCCAGGAGTGATGGACGCGTGAAGCCATCCCTCCCACTGCGGTGCAAGGCGATGGGTCGAGAGGGTCCGGCTGGAGAGATCAAAAGGTCTCCTTCAACCAGTCTCTCCCGATCCGGCCTGCCATGCAGATGGTCAGCAGACGCATCCGCCCCTAAGTCCCGGACAAACCTAACCCCATGAACCCAGGCACCCCTGCTAATCACCAAACGTAGCGAACCACTTTAATCAACATCGATTGAAAAGAAAGCTCTGGACGATCGATAAAATCCTATAACAGCGGCTGAGAATAAAAGTTTAAGAATGCTTGCAACTGTACAGGGAGGTTACGAGGAGAAAAATCGATTAATCTCCGTATCAAATTTTTAAAATTTAAAATTTAAAATCGATTTGTTTAATTCAAAACTTTCTTTAATATATACCTATATTCAAGTAACCAATAAAAAAGCTCAAAACGCACGATCATAAATTATTAAATATCGTGAATATATCTCATCGTATTGTTTTGAACAGCTTCTATAGCTCTTTTTATATCTGAAGGATCCCATTTTTTACGTGTTGATGTTGCCATCTAAAACAAATGTTAGCTGAATAGATGAAGCCTTTTATCGGGTACCCGAAGTTGGCCATTACCGGGTACCCGGTATTGCGGATGGGTCTAAACACGTAGAAAGCGTGTTTCGGCTTTCGGACTACCCGCGCACAGCGCCCGAGCGCGCCGGCGGTATTTTGTACCGAGTTGCGGACATCTGAATCTGGCTTCACTGTGTGCGCTTTAGTACGTTTACATACAAACATTCTTGTCGGCCGTCGGCTGCCCATGCGCCGACTGCTTTACCCGCGTTCTACGTGTTTCTACCCGATGACATGAATCTGAAACAACGTAATGATGAAGAAACGTAACCGAGCGATGAAATGTCCAAAGAATGTATGTCGTGTGAACTTTGCCACATGGGTTAACAGTAAATATAATAATAATCCTACAAACACTTACCCTTGTTATCAAAAAATGCCTTGTTAAAACTGCCTTGATAAACTATTTATCTGATTTTTTGCAAAAATGCCTGCCACTTCATGAACGTTCGAGTGACAGTTGTCAATATTCGCCTTATAATGGTGGATGGTAAAATCTTTATTTTACCGACCGATTAGTTTGCGTAGTTGACCCCAGTTTCGACATAAGGAGGTACCCGAAATTGGGCAACTACCCGGCAAATGGCGTCTTTACTCTACTTCTTGTAAGTATTTTTTAATCATAAGTATTTATGATTTTTCAATAATGTCTAAAAAAAAACTGAAAATTTTTAGTTTTGTAAGATGTTTAATACAAAGAAAAACTGAGATATTTTCGTGACAAAACACGTTATCGAATTTATTTTTTAATTTATTTTTTTAATTTAACTAAAATTAAAATTCTGAAAAATATTTTTTTATATTTTTTGTTGTATGATCATATAATTTGATACTTGTGTTGTATTATACAACATGTCGTTTGAAAATTTAACACAACGACTAACGGTATAGTTTTAGTATATTAAAAATAAACTTTGTTTTTCAAAATTTTAAAAATGCGTTTATCAGATAAAATAACAATCTTTCTTTCAAAATCTTATTTATGTTTTTTTTTGTAAAAAGAGTCAATACGTCTAGAATTCGGTTTAAAAAATGACTAATTTCCGGTATTCTCTGGTAATACCCTCTTAATCGAAGAACTACTGCCATAATATAACAGTGAACCAAAAAGTGATAAAAGTTTATCTTTTTTTATGATAACCTTTTAATATCTAACTAACCATTACACCGATTCTCCGCAGGGGTAGGCACAGAGGACTGACCGATAAACAACACGGTCTTGGTATACACTCATTGCCTCATTCACATTCATACATCGTATCATACATACTCTTCTATTATTCTGACTCTTGACATGGTCTTACTCAAGTATCTGGTTCACTTGGTCGTGCCATGTCTTCCTTGGGCGTCCCCGATTCTTCTACCATTCATATTTGCGTCGTATATTCTCTTTACACTCCTTTCCTTGTTAATTCACTCTACATGCCCAAATCATCTGGTGTGCTAGCATGGTCGATCGATAAGAAGTTACCGACCGATTGTCGGTAACTTCTTATCTTTCCCTAGGACAACTGCAGATCGCTAACGTACAAACGACAGTTGGTATTGAATATATTAAGGACACTTAGTCATTCGTTTCCGATCTGCAGTTGTCCTAGGGAACGATGAGAAGTTACCGACAGTCGGTCGGTAACTTCTTTATCGATCGACCATGCTAGCACACCTGATTGTTCTTACATCAGCCTTGTATTCTTTGCGGATCTCCACATTTCTCTTACGATCATAGGCGGTTTTACCACACATTCGCCTCAGAAATCTCATTTCTACATCATTCAGTCTGATACGTTTTTAGATTTTCACGGCCGAAAGCATTATCGTTGTTTGTTTTTGGGGTGTTGTGCCGTGTTGTGCTACCTCCTTCTTTATCCGACGTTTCGGACAGCGTTGCATTGTCCATAATCAGGGCAGACATCGTCGGATCTGCCGGATCTGCCCTCATGATGGACACTGCAACGCTGTCCGAAACGTCGGCTAAAGAAGGAGGTAGCGCAACACGGCATAACACCCCAAAAACAAACAACGAAAATCATTCAGTCTACTTTCATCCTTTCTCAGCCAGTTCCATGCCTCTCTGCCGTACATCATGGCAGGTACCAGCACTCCATTGTGGACTGCTAGCTTCGCTTCTTTGGACAGTTTTTTTGTTAGCGCCAACGGCATTCTGTCCTCCATTAATGGGGTTAGCTGAATATACCATTATTTTAAAATCTCTATTAACCTTCCCATCTGTCGTAAACATACTACCCAGACACACAAACTCAACCTGCTTCAAGTATTCATCATTCTTAACTATATTGCACACAGTTTTCAAACTCTCTCCTTCATATATCATGACTTTATACTTACTTACATGCATCATAACCGATAAAATTCTCCTCTCATTAAATATCGACAAAACTAAATTTATCCCATTCTCTATCAATAAATTAAGATTAAAAACAGAACTAAAAATTATAATACATCAACTTAAATGTAACAGAACAAATTGCAATCAAGCATGTTCAATACTTATTTCAACTTCTGAAATTGAATATGTTGGTACCTATATATATAGATCAACATTTTAAATGGAAAAAACAAATTTGTGAACTTGTCAAAAGAATTAAAAAATGTATTTATATATTTATTCTAAGAAATATTCTTAGATTAGAACACTTAAAAAGAGTGTACTATGCAATTGTTCAATCTATATTGCAATATGGTATTATTGGTTGGGGAGGAACTTAAAATAATATTTTAAATCCACTCAAAATTGTTCAAAGATTGATAATTAAAGTAATATTGAAAAAATCATCCAAATTTTCTACTGAAATTCTCTTTTAAATATTCAATGTATCTACAATAGACAAAATATATAAAAAATATTCAATACTACACATTTACAAAGAAGTACAGTTAAATAAATTAAGATTCCATTCATCAGCAAGATTTCAGAATATTGTCAAAATCCCTAAATTTAGTACAAAGCACACACAAAATACTTATCTCTATCTAGGTATAACATATTATAACAAACAAACTACCATTATATCTGAAATTTATCAAAAATATTCAGGAATTTCAGCAAAAATTTAAAAAATACCTAAAATTACTATAAGAGTACATATCTCACTATTATTATTATTTATTTCATATCCCTTATTGATAAATCTTGCATTTTCTTAATTATCCCTTGTTTTTTGCCATATTGTATTATTTACTTTCACAAATGATATTATATAATTGAACTAAAATTCCCTCACCAAACACAAGAGCCTCGTCTCTTTATGATGAGGAAAAGCTATTCTTATCATAGGCATATGAATATGTATAGACCTGCCCTAAGTGATAAAAGCGTATTATTTCCCCCTCCTTAATTCTGGGTTCCTTGGAACCAGCCGGGCTGGCGTATAGGTTCGCGTGAATCTAGAAAATGTGACGTCATCATTCTTGTGCGGACTAGCGTCGAGCTCTTATCGGTACATTTTACGAAATAACACGGCAAAAATGGTAACTTGTGCTATTAAAACATGTAAAAATAAAAGTGAAAAAGAGTATAAACCCAATTGTCGTACTACCTTCCATATGCAGGCATTATTTGTCGTTATTTTAAGCTTATTCACATCATATAATATGATCAGTTTTATCACACCGAGAGACATGAAGCGTAAGTAACCGAAATTCCCGGTCCCGTCGTGTGCACGTTGCAGTTACTGGGATAAGTAAATTATGAAACATTTGTAAAAGTGTCTTAACTAAACACGGTAACAAAATGTTCGACTTTCTTCATTTTATATGGATTACATAAGTTTGTTCAAACCGGGCGAACAATTCGCGCTCCCATGTAAAAAGGTCTATTCATTCAAAAGCAGATTTTACTTTTAAGAGCTAAATGGTGATATTATAATGCGTGATGCCTATATACTGTCATATTGAAGTATTAACGAATAACATATCGTTACCGTCAACTCATCCCTCTCCGCCCCGCTGCAGTTGGTTATTACCCCTCTCCCTGATTCTCTAGTCTACGAATAATATGTCTGTGATTCTTATCTACTATTTTAACACTGTATAACATGTAAAAATTGTGTATTTATTGTTAAAAAAAAAACCTATAAATATTTTTTTTTTTTTTTTTAAATATCATTAACTGATTCTCCATTGTGTTATAATGAATTTGTCGTGTTTCCAGTAACGTGACACACATCCGACTAGGTGGTGGAGACGCGAACAGTACTCTAGAAGCTGAAGATTACTACAGAGTGGCTGAGATAATTCCTCATCCTGAATTCCTTCCTCCCTCTGTATACAACGACATTGCACTGCTCAGAACAGACAGAAGGTATTACAACTGTGTTAATTGTGTACAAATATAAGCAATTCTTATTTGTAACCTTTTCTCATCACTGGATCGATTTTTGGCATATATATGCCCCATTTTAAATGTCTCTAAATGCTTTTCAGATAAAAAAAGCCAATTATTTCTTGATTATGGAAAATTTTATTTTTTAAATAAAGGTAGATCCCATGTTTGTTATTTTGGTCTTAAAACGAAGCTATTGAAATGCTTTTCTATTATGACCATAGATGTTACAAATCCGAACATCGAAGACTATTTTAGAACGATGTTAAATATATTTCTTTAAATATTTTTTTCGCACAGAATTTCCGTTAGCTGTTTTCGGTTAAAATTAAGTCATTTTTCCATAGATATATACAGGGTGGTAAGCATCGTACTTGACTTACTTTTAACCAGTGATTCCTGACATTATTTTAAGTAAAACAAATAAATAAAATTTTTGTCTCCGGTGACATTTTTTTTTTCTACAAAAACATAAAAATCAGTAGGTATTGGGAAGTTAGTGGCGGGCTGAAGGGTTGGTCGGTTACTTGGACCAGTGACGACATGTGAAAGTTTTTTTTTTCTTTGATTTTGAAGAAAAACTTTTTGAAAAAAAAAAAAAACCTCATCAAAAAAGTCACCGGAGACCAAAATTTCATTTACATTTTTTACTCCAAATAATGTCAGGAATCACTGGTTAAATTAACTTAAGTACAATGCTTAACACCCTGTATATATATATATACCCTTCAGCGATCCGCCCACTGAGGACTCTGAAAACTGTCAACTGGCAACTGTCTTTGTGTGACAATGTGATGGCCCGCACACTACACAATCACTCAAAAACCCGTTGTCAATGGTAACGCAAGCGGTGACTGATGATTGCCGTGGCCGGCCGTAGCTAGTTGCCAGCTGTCAGCTGATTGTTCTTCGTATATGGTTAAACAAGCTTTTTGACCAATCAAGACATAGAAACCAGCCGGTTTTAGTTTGGTTTCAGTTGTCTCATCAGCGGAGCGCCGAAATTATCAAGTATAACACAGACAACATACAGAAATCGAAAATATTCTATGTTGACTCGAATAAGTCCTCTCATAGCTGTTTCAAAGTAACAAACCCGCAGGATTCTCGCAGTTATAAATTTTGCGATTTATTTTTAATCCTACAAATATAATAAAAACGGTAAAATACAGGTTAATTCAATGGCTATATAGCACTTTAGCGCCTCCTCCTCCTAAAAAATTGGGTTGTTTCAACTTCCGTCAGCAGTAAATAGCAACAAATAACGTTCGATAAATTTGAAAATTTTATTCAAGTGTTCCCCGCCGAATCACAATTTTGATGTCTGCGCATGCGCCTCCCATTATTTCGCTAACCGTCCGGACTCGGCTGATCACATTCACATCACATTTCTATAGTATTTTCACTGCTGACGGAAGTTGAAACAACCCAATTATTCGGTGAATGACGATTTGCAGGAAATTCAAATTTGAAGGAAATTCAAATTTGAAGGGAATTCCGAAACAACTGGTCCTATGGAATTTTCGATGAAATTTCTTCTGACGGAGGTTGAAACAACCCAATTTTTCGGTGAATGTCGATTTGAGGGAAATTCAAATGTAAAATTTTCCGAAACAACTGGTCCTAAATGTTACTCCGTGAAAATTTATTTATTTTTTAAAGATTTTAATTAAAATAAAATTAAAATTCTGAAAAGTGCCTTTTCTAGATTATGCATTGATTTATTTTGCTGTATGATTATATGATTTGAAATATGTATTTTATAATAAAATATTTCGTTTGAAAATTGAACAAATCTGCCAACGACCAACGGTATATAACCTTAGTAAATTAAAAATAAACTTAGTTTTTCAAAATTTAAAAAGTGCGTTTACCAGATAAAATAACAATCTTTCAAAATCAATTTATGTTTTTCTGTAAAAAAGAGTCAATACGTCTAGAATTTGATTTAAAAATGACTAATTTCCGGTATTATCTGATAACACCCTCTTAACCTTGACGGGGCGGTGCTATACCACTGAGCTAATTTTTTTATATATATCATTGAAGAAGAAGATTACACTAATTATTTAAACGAAAATATGAAAATGAACAAGACATAGAAAAATAAAAGGGTCGCAACAATGGGACACGAATCCAGAACCTCTCGTCTTACCGGGACGAATGCCTATACCAATTCGGCTACTGCCGCAATTTTTTTAATTGTCACATTTGTCAATCTCATATTTCAGAATTAACAATATTATCTTCGACTAATTTTTTCCGTATTATCGGCAGCTACATTTTTCATTGGAAACAAGTGTTCTATGGACGTGTTTGTTACCTAGATAGTGTCTCGGATAGATATATCAGATGTATTTTATATGGAACACCTATTGACCTTTTTGTAAGAGAAATATGAATTTTTACAAAATATGTTTTTATAACTTTTGAAGGTTATTCCCATCAATTTAATATAATATAATGAAAAAGATAGCTGCCGAAAATATGGAAAAAAAATTAGTCAAAAAGATAATATTGTTAATTCTGAAATTTGAGATTGACAAATCATATGAAGTTTAAATAATATAAGCCGAATTGGTAGATGCGTTCGTCCCAGTAAGAAGAGAGGTTCTGGGTTCGAGTCCCAGTTGCAACCGTTATCTTTTATTTTTCTGTGTCTTGTTCATTATTAGAGTTATCTTCTTCTTCAATGATATATTATATTGATGGGAATAACCTATAGAATTTATGTGAAGAGAGTTGTTCTAATTTCAAATAGTTTTTTTGTTTGTTTTAAAATCATTGTTTTTTTATTTAATAAGAACATACAAATTGTTTTCTTTTACAGTGTCATATTTAGCGCAGATGTGCGGCCAGCCTGCCTGCACACTGGCAACTCCGTCAAAGACGACAGAATCATCGCCACCGGTTGGGGAACCACTTCTTCTAGTGGACCAAAGAGTCAAGCCCTGCTAAAGGTGAGTCTACTTATAAAAGGAGACCAAGAACGCTTAGTACAAGCGGGAAACCGATAAATCTACATTTGGGAGGCGGATATGGGTACCCACCTACAGCGAGTCTGTGAGTGGTTGAGGGAGACCTAACCTAGACCTCTCCAGCCGCACTCTCCCGTCCGTCACTCCTGGACACATTCAATCCAATATTCCTTCTCTTCCATGACACTTTTTTCCTTCCCAGAACTTCATTTCCCTAAAAAAGAGCCTCCACGCAGCATCCCCAAATATGATATATGCCCTGAGAGATTTTTTTCATCGGGGCTTGCTGTGTGGAGCTAATGTAAACAAAACAAAAGAAGCCAGAAAATAATACGTTTTTTCGAACTAAAAATTCAAAAATACAAAATTTATTCAGGGTTAAAAATTGATCCACCACATACTTAGTCATGTATACAGGGTTAAGAATTGATCCACCACATACATACTCATGTATACAGGGTTAAGAATTGATCCACCACATACTTAATCATTTATACAGTATTAAGAATTGATCCACCACATACATACTCATTTATACAGGGTTAAGAATTGATCCACCACATACTTACTCATTTATACAGGGTTAAGAATTGATCCACCACATACTTAGTCATTTATACAGTGTTAAGAATTGATCCACCACATACTTAGTCATTTATACAGTGTTAAGAATTGATGCACCACATACTTAGTCATTTATACAGGGTTAAGAATTGATCCACCACATACTTAGTCATTTATATAGGGTTAATAATTGATCCACCACATACTTAGTCATTTACACAGGGTTGAGAATTGATCAACCACATATTTAGTCATTTATACAGGGTTAAGAATTGATCCACCACATACTTAGTCATTTATACAGGGTTAAGAATTGATCCACCACATACTTAGTCATTTATACAGTGTTAAGAATTGATCCACCACATACTCAGTCATTTATACAGGATTAAGAATGGATCCACCACATACTTACTCATTTATACAGGGTTAAGAATTGATCCACCACATACTTAGTCATTTATACAGGGTTAAGAATTGATCCACCACATACTTAGTCATTTTGATTCCTAACAACCTTCCCTTTTTATTGTAAAAATGTTGACCACCTCCTAACGTGTCAGAATCTTCAAACTTGAAAAGTTTTAGTAAAAAGGGATTATACTTCAAAGACTCCTTTTTTTAGTCGGTTCCTCAATGCTGAGGATCGTGACCCCTATACCAATTTGTATATTGGACAAATCTCCTCCATTTTTCGCGGCTCTGCGCTACATGGAGAGCTGCTGATACTGACGTACCGGATGCCAGTGATACTTGGTCACTCCAGCGCATTGGAGACATTCCTCTGTTTCTTCTGCCAAACACCTTGGTCTCTGCTAGTGATTATTGGTTTCTCCAAGTTGGAGTCCTCAGTTTGACGAGCAACGTGTCCAAAGTATCTTAAGATACGTTGTAGGCAGATTGTCAAAAGCCTATTGTGGATGCATAGTTCTTCCAGAATGGACACATTTGTGCGTCTGGCTGTCCATGGTATCCTGAACACTTTTCTCCAACACCACTTTTCGAGGGCGTCTATCCGCTTTTGCTTGCTCTAAGTGTCCATGTTTCTAAACCTATAGAAATTTGGGATATAAAAAAATGAAAGTGCTATACAGCCAATGAGTTTACATATATTTGACTAATTATCCTGTATTTTTAAGATTGATAGACAAATTATTAAAAAATCTTTAACTTTATAAATGCGCGAAATTTTTCCTTCAGCGATTTGAATATTGTTCTACGTTTTTATGTTCTCTATAGCCTGTTTGAGAACCACAGATGCAAATATAGGTATTCTAGAAAACAATTTTTTTATACGTGTACATCAAATCAAAAGTTTATTTTAGAAATTTTTTGAAGTTCATTTGTAGAACTGAAGCTTTTCTACCGTTTTTTTTATACCCGTTTAAATATGGATACATTTTTATGTGGATTTGATTCGGAAATGTGCCGCTGAAGTCTAGAAAGAACTTTTTTGTGCCACAGTTGAGAACAGGTTGAGGAGTACTGGTTTAAGGGATCTAGCCTTCACTTGAATATTTCTAGTTTACTGACTTAAGAGGCTAGACTTTAAACGACACGCGGAACACCCTCGACTGTCATTCTGTCCCGCTCACAAAAAGGTCACGCACACTTACAATACATGCGAATGCGAAATGTGCGAATGAGACAGCGCTCAAATTTACCTACAGAAATCGCTCGAAAAGGGGTTTATGGAGAATACACTTTTCTACACCGAAACTTTCACGAAATTGAAATTTAAAAAAATATATCTATTTTAGAAAGAAGAAGCTATGTCGGTAGCTTTTTATAATTTTATAATTCTTTATGAGAGTTGAGTTAGCAGCAGTTTTTCCTTAAATAATATTTTTTGATAAATCGTATATGTTTGACAGTGAATGTTTACGTTAATACGAAACGCATCAAAAATTCGAAAACATACCGACATAGTTTTTACCCACTATAAGGCATTATAAAAAAAATATATTCATTTTGTGCAATTTTCGATGTAGAAAAGTGTTTTTTCCCGGGCGTCCTTTTTGTATGGGCCGAAAAGCGAAGTCTATCGTCTTAAGTAGGATTTGATTTGCAAATGTGTTGATAATATTAAATGTGGTTGTTAGTTGAGATAAAAAGGCCGGTTTCCAAGAAATATTATCTTTCTTCTGTTAAAATTAACAGCATAAGACAGGCTCTCGTTTTCCTGTATCTCGAACGGGGAACCGGTCCCATCCGGTGATTTTAGCATCTCTTAAGTGTTAAGATGAAACCCGGTGGAGGAGAAATTTGAAAAATTGATTTTACTAAATTGTTTCTGTCACTGTTGCTCTTACTCTACCGGATATTGAGCGAAAGGGACAATTCACCTCGGGCTACTAATACCTAACTAAAATCGAGGTTTTGTATTCCCCACTTTTCTCCTCCAAAAGTGGACTGATTTTCAATTTTTTTTTACCAACTACATAAGAAAAAATTATTCTATGTCTGTACGTTTTTCTTTAAAAAAAAAAAACATTGTCTCGTTTGTATACTGACCGTCTTTTGACGGCGTTTAAACCAGTAAATTTTATTGATTTTTGGAAGGTCATAACTTCTATAAAAAGTAACTTATCAAATCAACAAAAAGTACCGACACGCTAGTAGTTGATATCTATTTTATGTAAAAACAATATTTTCTCTAGGGTTAAAATCCAGAGAGATAAATAGGGAATACGTTTGTATGGAAAAATCACCGCCGGGTATCCCCTTAAGAGGAACCAGAGAATACAGAAAATTTGTCCCTTTAAAATCAAATTATATAATATATTATATATAATCAAGACCTATTATTCTTTTTTACCATAAAACACAATTTGTTTAGGAAAGATTGTTATTTTATCTGTTAAAGACATTTATTAAATTTTGAAAAACTGTGTTTATTTTTAATACAGTAAGATTATACCGTTGATCGTTGGCAGATTTGTTAACTTTTCAAACGAAATATTGTATTACACAATACACATTTCTATCCACACAGTAAAATAAATCAATACATTATCTAGTAAAGCCACTTTTCAGAATTTTAATTTTAGTTCAAATAAAATCATTAAAAAAATCGAAAATCGTGACGAAAATATCTCAGTTTGTCTATTTATTTACATTCTTACAAACTAAAATATTAGAGATTTTATTTACACACTTATTTTTCTTAGACATTATTGAAAAGTCATAAATACTTCAAAAAATACTTACAAGAAGTACACGATATTAAGAAATTAATCATCACGCGTTTGAGCATTTGTATTGCTTACTTGAATGCAGGTATATATTAGCAAATTTTTAATGAAATAAAGTAGATATTGAGTTATTAGTTAAAATTTTTGGTACGTAGAATAATCAATCTTCAATCGGCAGGAACGCAAGTTGAAATTTGAATTCTCGGCCGCTGGTTAGTGGGCCTTAAAAAGTGAATTGTCATGTCATGTTGAATAGTGAATAAAAACTCAGTAATGTTCCTAGTCGAGTGCTTAATTAAAAAGGACCCATTTAATTCTTAACAGATACACAGACAAACATTGATTTATATATATATATATTAACTAGAAATATTTGTCCCAATACACCATCTCTCTCACCCGCATTGCGTTATCTCATGCCCGTTGCGCAACGCAGGTGAGATGCGCAGAAGACACGTACGCATTCCTACCAAGCGGCTGGTCACGCCTTACGGCGCACACACACACCTGACGGAGCCCTTATATGCGGCATCTCGTCAGTTCCCGACACTTTACATACGCCGCACTCGTCTGGGGCCACGCGGTAGACACTCACTTAAACAAACTACAAACCCTGCAAAACAAAGCCATTCGACTAGCATTAAATGCGCCGAAGTGGACCAGGGTTTCCACTCTACATAAAGACACTAACATTCCTCTGATAAAGGAGTTAATTGTTTCACAATCAGATAAATTCTACGCCGGCCTGGCCGGTCATGAAAATCCAACCATTAACTCTCTCGCACAATACAGCGAGAATGAAATTACCAAATATAAAAGACCTAAAGTAATCCTCCGTAACTACAACTACGTAACAATTAACTACATAATTCGTAAAAAAAAAAATAGAAATACAAATTAATAATAATAATTCCTGCCTCAAATCGCAGTATAGTTTTAAGTTTCATTTATAACACCATAAAAAAATCCTCCAAGTAAAGTTTCAATAGAAAATCCATTTGTAATTATGCTAGAGTCAGTAAACTTATAGTTTAGGAACTCTGTCAATAAATAATATCCAAGTCCAAGTCCAAGTTCCCGACACAGTTCTCCTGTCAACCTTGCTCTGGCTAGTACCCTCCTTCTGACCAGCTACTCGTGCATCACACGGCCCTCAGAAGACAGATATCTACTACCAGCTTCCAAGCACCCGACTTGAGAGATACCTAGGTGCGTTAAGGCGCGCTCCTTCTGTTGGCTACCTGTGTTCCACAGCCCTTCGAAGACAGATATCTACTACTAGCTTCCAAGCACCCGACTTGAGAGATACCTAGGTGCGTTAAGGCGCGCTCCTTCTGTTGGCTACCTGTGTTCCACAGCCCTCCGAAGACAGATATCTACTACCAGCTTCCAAGCACCCGACTTGAGAGATACCTAGGTGCGTTAAGGCGCGCTCCTTCTGTTGGCTACCTGTGTTCCACAGCCCTCTGAAGACAGATATCTACTACCAGCTGCCAAGCACCCGACTTGAGAGATACCTAGGTGCGTTAAGGCGTGCTCCTTCTGTTGGCTACCTGTGTTCCACAGCCCTCTGAAGACAGATATCTACTACCAGCTGCCAAGCACCCGACTTGAGAGATACCAAGGTGCGTTAAGGCGTGCTCCTTCTGTTGGCTACCTGTGTTCCACAGCCCTCCGAAGACAGATTTCTACTACCAGCTTCCAAGCACCCGACTTGAGAGATACCTAGGTGTGTTAAGGCGTGCTCCTTCTGTTAACTACCTGTGTTCCACAGCCCTCCGAAGACAGATATCTACTACCAGCTTCCAAGCACCCGACTTGAGAGATACCTAGGTGTGTTAAGGCGTGCTCCTTCTGTTAACTACCTGTGTTCCACAGCCCTTCGAAGACAGATATCTACTACCAGCTTCCAAGCACCCGACTTGAGAGATACCTAGGTGTGTTAAGGCGTGCTCCTTCTGTTAACTACCTGTGTTCCACAGCCCTCCGAAGACAAATATCTACTACCAGCTTCCAAGCACTCGACTTGAGAGATTCCTAGGTGCGTTAAGGCGTGCTCCTTCTGTTAACTACCTGTGTTCCACAGCCCTCCGAAGACAAATATCTACTACCAGCTTCCAAGCACGCGACTTGAGAGATACCTAGGTGCGTTAAGGCGCGCTCCTTCTGTTGGCTACCTGTGTTCCACAGCCCTTCGAAGACAGATATCTACTACCAGCTGCCAAACACCCGACTTGAGAGATACCTAGGTGCTTTAAGGCGCGCTCCTTCTGTTGGCTACCTGTGTTCCACAGCCCTCCGAAGACAGATATCTACTACCAGCTTCCAAGCACCCGACTTGAGATATACCTAGGTGCGTTAAGGCGTGCTCCTTCTGTTGGCTACCTGTATTCCACAGCCCTTCGAAGACAGTAATCCGCCCAGAGCAACCAAAGGCCAGTTCCGCGACTCGGTTCCGCGTTCTCTCTTTTGTCGTTACCAAACATAATTTTTTACCTAGTTGATAAGTCTCTCATTTTGAGTCTGAGTAACGCACAATAAAAACTGTTTACATAAAAAAGTGTTATACCTTCCCTTATTCAATTGGGGCAAGTCGATGTTTGTCATGGAAGCCACTTTTACTGATAGTATGTTTGTTGTTTCAGGTAACACTGGATAAGTTCTATTTTCCAGAATGTTCTACTAAGAACCCACCTTCCCGAAGGTCCAAGGATGGAGTTAGGGATGCCACGCAGTTCTGTGCCGGTCACCGCACTGAGATTAAGGACGCTTGCCAGGTACTATTTAACAAAAATAAATTCTTTTTGTTTACTGTTTCAATGGAATTTTCATTCTACTTCGTGTGCCCATCAGTCCCCGCCGACGCACAGTGGGCTGAAAATCGCCTTTCATGGACATAGAGACTTGAATTTTCAAAGCTCTTTTTTGGCTAGAAATGAATTCTGCTGATCATTACTATGCTATAAAATTTCGTATGAAGCAATTGCGTGTACAAATGAAGGAGTTATCATTTAAAAAAAAATTGTATGGCACTGACATTAAAAATGAGGCTATCTATAAAAATGGAATCATAAGGTTGGCCATTATATCCTTACACACATATATTCTACTATTTATTTGTATTTTTTGACGTACTTCGTATTGTGGCGCAACTTGCGCTTTTTTTTTAAAATCCTCAATGTTGAAAAAAAAATTTTTTTATGTTGATGATTCATTTTAATGCAAAATTTTGGTTTATAGTGTTAATAAAATATTGTAAACTAGACAAAGCATACTCATATGTAAAGCATTTAAGCATTAAAATGAATCATCAACTCAAAAAGGTTCAACTTTGAGGATTTAAAAAAAAAGCGCAAGTTGCGCCACAATACGAAGTATGTCAAAAAAATAAAAATAAATAGTTGTATATCTGTGTGTTAGGATGTAATGGCCAACTTTATGATTCCAGAGATAGCCTCATTTTTAATATCAGTGCCATACAATTTTTTCTTTAAAAAATGATAACTCCTTCATTTGTACACGCAATTGCTTCGTACGAAATTTTATAGCATAGTATAATGATCATCAGAATCCATTTCTAGCCAAAAAAAGAGCCTTGAAGATTCAAGTCTCTATGTCTATGAAAGGCGATTTTCAGCCCACTGTGCGACGTTGGCGATCACTCTGGTAAATATATCATCACACCGAGTTTAAAGATGCCTGCCAGGTACTATTAAAAAATATATATTTATATTTACTGTTCCAATGAAAATTTTCTTCTTCTTCGTGTGCCCTATCAGCCTCTCCCGACATTGGCGCAAGGGCGGTGGGTGGGTCACGGGGGATCATGACACCCCCCCTGGACTGGGTCCAGGACATAGGTGGACCACTAATTAAAATTGTTAAACATTACTTTTTTTTTCCACAATATAGATTTTATTTAATTAATGCAATAATACTTTGTTTGACGGCAAACAAATATCTTCTTGTGACTTGACCACGACTATGTGACCCCCCTCGGTGCCATTTCTTGCATTGGCGATCACTTCGGTAAATATATCTCTATCTTGCGCGCTGCCCAGAAAAGCTCCTCCACACTTCTAATATCAATCCACTCTCCTACATTTGTCTCCTACCAGGCCCTCGGCGACACTTTATCTTGCCTTTTAATGGAATTGTTACAGCTTGTATAACCACTGGAGCGACCACGCGAAATAAATAAATTTGCCTCGATTGCTCGAGATTTCCGGACGATCAATTTTTAAATTTTTCGCCAACATTAAAAAAATCATATCTTCGAATTTTAACATGGAGATATAAAAACTTATTAAAGTGCAACATAGCCAATAAATTAACACGTATTTTACAGTTTATCTCATATTTGTAGGATTTACAAAAAATAATTATAACTGCGGCGGTCCTGAGTTTTGATATTTTGAAACTGCCGTCAGAGGTACTTATTCGAGTCAACATAGAATATTTTCGATTTCTGTTTGTGTTGTCTGTAGTATACTGATATGTACAATAATAATTAAAGGTATGTACCTTCTTTGGGAAAGGGACTTAATTTTAACCGTAAATAGCTGATCTGAAATTCTGCGCTAAAAAAATTTTTTTAAATAGTCTACGAAGTTCGGATTTGAAACATCTATGGTTATATCCACTGGAGCGACAGAGCAATTAAAATATTATTTCTCAGATTGCTCCAAATCATATCTCCGAATTTGAATATCGAGACATACAAACTGATTTTATTTTTATTTAGCCAATGAATTGCCCTATCTTTTGTCTATTATCACATATTTGTAAGATTTATAAAAAAATATAATTAAATCTTTAACCTTAAAACACTTTAAAAAATCCAGAGAATATTTAATTTGTTATATTTTGAATGTACAATAGTCATTTTAATAAAATAAAAAAAATTTAAAATTTGCCACATTTTGGCAATAAAGCAATTCGAGGCTTTGTAAAAAGTGCCATAATGTGGCAAAAAGCGCTCGAGTGGATAATAGATAAAGCATTTCAATAGCTTCGTTTTAGACAGAAATAAATAAAAAACTATTAAATATTATTTTTTTTAAATTAGCCGAATCGAGAGATAATTGGCTTTTTTATCCGAAAAACAATCGTAGACATTTAAAATTGCGCTATATAAGCCAAAAATCGCTCCAGTGGTTAATAAAATCTATTAATTAACCAAGATGCCCCTCTCGAATGTGTCTATCCCCACCCTCCTCACGCAACCATCTCTTCAGAACGCCAAATTCAAATAAGCAAGTAGCTCTGCCCCACCCTGTATAAAATTACAGGTAGAATATAAAGTTGAATATTTAACCGCTTGGACACATAAGCTTGTTTTCACGATAATTTATCGTAGGTAGACATAGGAATGACGAATGGCCCGTACCTGAGTTATTAAAATATGACAAAAAACACTCTTCGACAAAAGCTTTTTTTTTGTTCTTCCAGGGCGATTCTGGTGGCCCCATACAGATCTACAACGACGCAGCCGTGGAATGCACCTACCTGGTTTTGGCTGTCACCTCCAACGGGAAGAAGTGTGGCATTCCGGGACAGCCCGCCATGTACACACGCGTATCAGCCTTCATACCATGGATAGAGGATATTGTCTGGCCTAACAGAACTTAAAAAAAATAAAGTTGATTGTTTGCAGGTGAAAAAGTGTAATAAGCAGTAATTGTTGAATGAAACACTAGGTATATATTGAATCATTTGGCGGGTAGGAGGTATCCCGCCGTTGCTAAATGGTAGAGCACTTGACCGGCAATCAAAAGGGTGCGGGTTCGAGTCCCGTCGGCGATATGTATCTTTTTATATGGATGAGTGTTTCAGGCTAATAATTATTGCTTATAATAATTAAATCCCAACTTCATATTCTTAGCTCCACATGAACCATTCCCTCAATGATCATCTGAAGGTCCAGCGTCCTCTACCAATTGGGCTAATGTATCCCTTTCCGATTCGGTCATATTTAACTAAAAAAGATAGCAATAAAAATATGCGTTGATAATGTTGGCAGTTCTCAGTCGAAGGGATACATTAGCCCAGTTGGTAAAGCACCGGAAAGCCGAAGGTTCTGGATTCGAATCCCAGATGTATCCGAATCTTTTTCTGATTTTTCTATTTCAGATTGTTGATTAACGAACATTATCTTCATTAATAAAAATAATAATATTATAATTTGAGGTTTAACTCGGGACAAACGCCATTCCAATTACGCCACTGCCACCAATAATTTAAACGTCATATTTGTCAATCTCATATTTCAAATATGATGTAAGGTAAAACCAGAGGTTCTGGGTTCGAGTCCCAGTTGCGACTGTTATTTTTAATTTTTTGTATCTTGTTCTTTTTCATATTTTCGTTCAATGACATATTTTTGAATTATGTCGTTAGTTATGCAAAATTACTGGCTTATTTTATGAACGGATTGAACAAACGAAACTCTTGGAATTGAAAGAAGTCGTATACGCGATCCACGGACTTAAATAATGCTTTTAATTAATTAAGATAATATTAGCGAAAGTCGATCGAAAATTCGAAATAGAAAAATCAGAAAAAGATACGGATACATCTGGGACTCGAACCCAGGACCTCTGGCAATCCGGGCCAACGCGCTATCCACTGCGCCAACGTATCCTTATCCAATTCGGTAATTTTTAACGGTATTATACTTCGACTGAGAACCACCAACATTATTTTCATTTTTCTTAACGCATATTTTTATTGGCTGCTATCTTTATGTATGATTGCAAGATTCAACTCGAACTAAATGTCCTCTAGATAGTGTCAGGATAAATTTTATCAGTTTTTATTAATATACGACATCTATTGACTCTTTCTGCAAGTCTTGAATGAAATATATATTTTTTTTTTTTAACTTTTTAACTTAATGAGTTAAACCTTAAATTATAATATTTTTAATTAATGAAGACAATATTAGCGAAAGTCAATCGAAAATCCGAAACAGAAAAATCAGAAAAAGATCGAGTCCCAGATGTATACGTTTCTGATTTTTCTGTTTCGGATTTTCGATTGACTTTCGCTAATATTATCTTCATTAAGGTGAAGACATGCGGAAAAATGCAAAATCTTATAAAATCTTGTGTATTAGTTTTGAAAATTTGATCGCTTAAAAATAATTTAGATGCTTCAATTAAATACTGTGAGTAGAACACATCTTGGCCTTTGAAGTGATCGAGTATTTTTTTGATAAGCTTTTTAATAAGCTTAGAAAAAAAGTATGCGTCTGACCTATAAAAAATGGTTAAAAGTGAAAAATCTCCTACTTACAAATCCTTTTTCTGGTGTTGTTTTATTGAATAATGTAGCTAATTAAGTTTCTTATAGAGTGATCGGAAAACATTTTAATATTTGTATCTGAACTTCACAAAATAAAATAAAACGTGCATTTTGGCGACGTTTCTTTTCAGTGAATAAAAATAGGCGGTACCCAACGAATTTGTAAGTGCGAATTTCATCCTTATGCCATGTACGGAAGGATTTTAGCCCGTCGCTCATTCTACGCCCAGGGCCCGGGGCAACCGGACATGCCTTAGTCTACGCGGCGCTTCGATCTTTAAAAATATACTTGTGGAATAACAAAACACTGTTGTTTGCTAGAGATTAGGGTTTTTATTGGTAAACGCCCAAAAATCGTTCGCTCCGCCCAATTCCGAATGAGTCAAGGACTAGTGGATCATCTTAAGTTAAAAAGTTAAAAATTAAAATAAAAATATTATATAATGCATCTAAGATGTAGTGCATTTATTCCTTTCGTTCTTTGAGAAACCAAAATGATTTAAATATGACGAAAGATATCAATAACTCCTAATGTGAATTCAGACAAATCTGCCAGTGTTGACAGAGTATGTCGATTGCTTATTTATTCCCTGTCAAAATCGGTTCGGCTGTCATCGGTAAAACTGTGCTAGGAATATCAATATAAAATCATAGCTAGTTACACCTATCGGTCTGATATTGATTTTTCTGTCAATATTCTTATCTCACTTAGCTTTATAGCTGACAATTTACTACCAAGTGTCGTTGATCTTCATACCCTGGATAAATAGCATCGTCTGGACAATTTGTATCTAATATACAGTGGAAATGTCACAAATAACACTCCAAAAATGCACACTGGAGTGTCGTACTCGACTCCTAATCCAAAAAAAGATTTTATCTTGAACATTGACTAATACCTCAGTCCACAATTCCTGCTATTGAATAATTCTCTTTCCACATTTAATATCTTACCTCAAACTAAAGTCTGTGATAATAGGGAAGTTGAGTGAAAAATATTTTGACTTATAAAAAATATGTTGATGTAGATGACATGCAAACTTATACACCAGTATTTTTTTTTTTTAAAGTTCGTTTTTATAATTAAATTAATTCTACAAGTTTGAATTTTATTAAAGCCCGCGAAAATGGCGGCAAGAGCATAATACCGTGCGGCAGAGTTCGTGACGTAACCCGGTCCTTGCTTGAGTGAAATATAAGGGAAGATATTTACAAAACCGGGACACGCTTAATATGGACGAAAAAATTAAATTAAAAAACGTTGTAGTAGTTAGATATTAACTAGTACTAATCAAATCGGTTACCGGAATTTCGAAAAAAGTGCATTTTAATAATTATTTTTTAAATTTAAAAACACGAAATGTTATTTTTCAACGAAACTTGCAACAGTTCCTAACATAGCGGTCGGTGAAAAATGACATTTCGTGTTTTTAAATTTAAAAAATAACCATTAAAATTAATTTTTTTCGAAATTCCGGTAACTGAATTGATTAGTACTAGTTAATATCTAACTACTACAACTTTTTAAATAATTTTTTTCGTCCATATTAAGCCTGTCCCGGTTTTGTAAATATTTTCCCTTATATTGCACACAATCTAGGACCGGGTGACGTCACGAACTCTGCCGCACGGTATTGAAGTAGAATCATACCGGGTCGACGTATGTACGCATCGCTACGCCAAACAATGCTTAGCAACCATACATTTTCCATGAAAATGGCCACAGACATTGCACGTTGCGATGCGTGTGGCCAATGTGATTCTAAAACATAAATTTTCATAGAAAATGTATGGTTGCTAAGTAGCCCAGGTATTGTTAGGCGTAGCGATGCATACGTACGTCGACCCAGTCTGAATCTACCATAATGCTCTTGCCGGCGTTTTCGCGGGCCTAATAAAATTCAAACTTGTAGAATTGATTTAATTATGAAAAAGAACTTTAAAAAAAAAAATACTAGCATTTAAGTTTGCCTGTAAGTACAAGTAACTTAAAAGGCTAGACTTTGAACGACACGCGGAACACCCGCGTCATTCTGTCCCGCTCACAATAAGCTCACGCACACTTACAATACATGCGAATGCGAAATGTGCGAATGAGACAACGCTCAAATTTACCTACAGAAATCGCTCGAAAAGGGGTTTATGGAGAATACACTTTTCTACACCGAAACTTTCACGAAATTGAAATTTTGAAAAATATATATTTTTTAGAAAGAAGAAGCTACGTCGGCAGCTTTTTATAATTTTATAATTCTTTATGACAGTTGAGTTAGCAGCACTTTTTATTGAAAGAATATTTTTTGATAAATCGTACATGTTTGACAGTGAATGTTTACGTGTATACGAAAGGCATCGAAAATTCGAAATCATACCGACATAGTTTTCACCCTCTAGAAGGCAGTATAAAAAAAATATATTCATTTTGTGCAATTTTCGATGTAGAAAAGTGTTTTTTCCCGGGCGTCCTTTTTGTATGGGCCGAAAAGCGAAGTCTATCGTCTTAAGAGATTCCCGGACAATTGGTTCGGATTCGACCGCGCTCATTGCACTGGAGCGATTTTAGTCCAAATATGGACCGCCTTTATTTTTCTGCAATTGATATCGGTCCAAAATTGGACCACATTTAACGAACCTTAAAATATGGTTAAACAGTGAAATGTCGGTGGATTTATTGGCTTCAAACCGCAGTAAACAGTTTATATGTTTGCATACTAATATTTTAAGTAATTACATCAATTAAATTTAACGGCCAAATCGAAAACCGAACACCCATCGCTCGAGTGGTTAAAAAAAACCATGCCTCCGAATATTAATATGGAATTTTATAAACTACTTACTGTGGGTTAAAGTCAATTAATCCATCTATATTTCATACTAGCTTCTGCCTGCGACTTCGTCTGCGTAGGATTAGTACTAGCCTATTTTCTTTTCCTAGGTCCCATCTATGTTTATACCAAAATTCTTAACCTATTTATTTTAAATATCTATAATTCTTGATTCGATTCAAGGGTGAGTACTTACTTCAAATAAATTCACTAATTTAACTAAAATAGAATTTAGGTTTAACAATCATTGTTTTTCAAAATGTCATTCTCAAATTTTGACATTTTCTATTAAACAAAAAATATTATTTGTAATACATGGAAAATAGCTAGCTAAAGGTATAAATTATAGTCTATATGTTATTCTGATGTATGAGCTATATTATTGTAAAGTTTCATTACTTTCCATTTAGTGGTTTTTGTGTGAAAGAGTAACAAACACACATACATCCATACGAACTTTCGCGTTTATAATATTAGTAAGATAAGATTTATTGATTGTATAATTGAGCTAATTACTGGAATTTTGAATCAAATTCGAAAAAATCGCCTACTCAAATTTGGGCAGCTTCACTCAAAAACTTCAGGCAAAAATTGGTGGCAACAATTTTTTTTTGCAAACTGACTGTTACTGTATGTATGTATAACTTTTGTAACAATTATTTCATTAATTACTCCATGTACTTCATTACCCATATAATCTGCATACTTCACCCGCCATAACACAGGGACATCCCTAGCATGGCGGGCGAAATAACACAATGTGTACACTATGTATAAAATTCTTTAATAAATAAATAATTTTATTGTAGAAACTATTGTTTTGCTGTATTCAATAAAAACTTTAAATTTTTGTAATAATATGTGTTTTATTCCAAATTATTAAAAAAGTAATACAGTTATTGTCAAAACTCAAACACAATTTTGCACTGTAAAAACGGTTCCATGGCTAATCGGACTATGAGATCTCAGCGTCTGGATTTCCATAGTAAATTTATTCAGACACGATACTTCTATACATGATAATTCATCACATCATAACTCACATTAACCTAACCTAACCTAAGGTTAAAAATCCCAATTATCAGTTTTCGACGCTTCGAGACATGATGAATTATCATGTGAGGAATTAACATCCGATGAAAAGTTTGTACTCAATATTCATACACTTAAAAAGTTTCCACTGAACATTCTGGTCACCGTAAACACATCGTAAAACAAAATCAGATACATGATTGGGTGACATGGTGAGCAGTGTAACCTAAGAGTATGGATATTAGAGAGACGGCATGTGAAGTGTGCCCACGCGCTCCAAGTGTGCCTTTTCGAGAATTCTACCCACATGGCTGACATTGGCTGTCACCATGTAAAATGGCTGCTGTCGGAACGTATTAAACGGCCAAAAACCAGCAGCCAATGTAAGCCGTTTGGGTAAAATTCTTGAAAAGGCACACTTGGAGCGCGCGGGCACACTTCACGTGCCATCTCTCTAATATCCATACTCTTAGAGTGTAACCGAGAGAGCTGTGAGAAAATATTGTATAAGATTTAAAATATGGTATAGATGAAACATTTTGCGAAATATACGGGGGTAAAGTGCATTAACTTCAGGAAGTGATTCTACATGATAGTTTAAGTAAAAAACATTAATGACTTTTTTAGAAATTCCAAATTTTAGGGGTACATTTTTGATTAAAAGATAAAATTAGTATGGCGTGTGCGCCCAGCACTAGTAGGTATTTCCGTTGTTACAATACTGGCCACTCGAAACCAACATCGCCACAGTCGGGCCCGGATGACTCACAGCAAATTTATCGAGTTAGTTTGTACCTTACACTAAGGATTTTTAATAGGTACGACTTTTTGTAAGGGAAAAAAAAATGATGGAATTTCGAAAAAAGTTATTAATTTTTTTTACACCTACCATAATGTAGAATCACCTCCTGAAGTTATTGCACTTTACCCCCGGACCCCCTGCATATACGACTATCATTATTACCAGAGAATACCGGAAAATAGTCCTTTTTAAATCAAATTCTAGACGTATTGACTCTTTTTTACAAAAGAACATAATTTGATTTTGAAAGAATGTTATTTTATCTGGTACACGCAGTTTTAAAATTTTGAAAAACAAAGGGTATTTTTAATATACGGTTATAATACCGTTGGTGGTTGGCAGATTCATTCAATTTTCAAACAATAGATTATATTAAACAACACAAATTTCAAATCATATAATCATACAAGAAAATCAATCAATACATAATTTACTCAACACAGTTTTAATTTTTTTAATTTTAGTTAAATTAAGTGTTTTGTGACAAAAATACCTCAGTTTTTCTATTTATTTAAGGTCTTACAAACTAAAATATTTCAGTTTTTTTTTACCACTTATTTTGTTTAGACATTATTGAAAAATCATAAATACTTATGATCAAAAATTACTTACAAGAAGTACACGATATTTAATAATTTATCATCGTGCGTTTTGAGCATTTTTCTTGCTTACTTGAATGTAGGTATATATTAAAGCAAGTTTTAAATGAAATAAATCGAGATAAAATTTTTAATTTTAAAAATTTGATACGGGGAGTAATCGATCTTTCTCATCGGAACCTCCCTGTACAGTTGCAAGCATTTTTAAACTTTTATTCTCAGCCGCTGGTCAATGGCTTAAGGATTGGTTGTTTCACAGAAAGTCTAAAAGTTCAAATGTTAATTCTGTCTTAAAAGATACAAGTTAAAAAAAAAAGCGATCGACAATTAAAAACAATATGTAAATATTATATATAACATTTTAAATCGTAAATGACGTTCGATTTATATTTCATCTTATTAACGTTGTAGATATGGCAACAGTGAGTGTGACGCCTAGAAACGAATAACAAAACGTCAAATCAAACTCAAACTAAACTAAGATTAAACTAAAACTTTAGGTGGACATATTGGTTTGTCTTATTTTTCTCTCTGATTCTTGTGAATTCTAGCTATTGAAGTAAAAAGTGGCAGAAGTGTGACAATAAAAATAGTGTTTTTTAAAATTCAAATTACTATAAATAATGACTTCATAACGTCTACCTATTTCATTGATTTTATTTGAAAGTTTTTTATTTTATTTGAAAGTTTTTTAAGACTTTTTAGAAGGTTCTTACGGAAAGAAAAATTAAGAAAATTGGATAATTTCAGAAACGACTATTTTAACTTCGTACGTTTGACAGTTCGCGCGTTTTATATTTTTAGAGATATTTCCTTTAATATTCATCCGATTGCGGTAAAAATTTGTGAGTAGTTGTGGATATGCCCGTGAAGGTTTTTATATAGCAATATTTCTATATTGGTGAGTTCTGGAGTTATAAAATTTGCAAAACAAATTGCAATAGGGCACACGGGAGTTGTTTGAAAAAATGATTGTATTTTATGGAGTTAAGCGGCAGGCAGGTAGTTAAAAGGCGGGAGGGGGGGGGAGGGGGGAATTCATGAGGGTCAGAGGGGAATGAAGAAGACCCTCGGAATTCGTGAGGGTCGCGAGAAGGTTGAAAGTGGGAGAGGGGAGCGGGAACGCCGGGAAGGCGAAAATTTATTTATTAATTTAAATAATTGGCGTATCTTTTTCTGATTTTTCTGTTTCGGATTTTCGATTGACTTTCGCTAATTTTATCTTCATTAATTAAAATATTATAATTTGAGGTTTAACTCATTAAGTTAAAAATAAAAATGATAAATGATAACCTTTAATTTGAAGATTGTACGAGAAAAAAACAAGGAAAAAACGTGGAAAAAACGATGAAGAAACGAGGAAAAACCTTCCAGATTAAAATTGTTATGAGTACAATTTAAAATAATCTCTCCACTTGTATACGATATGTAGGTATATGATTTTTCATTGAAGAAGAAGATAACAATAATATTCTAATTTTTTAAAATATGAAAATGAACAAGACACAGAAAAATAACAAAAGATAAAGGTAGCAACTGGGACTCGAACCCAGAACCTTACGTCTTACCGGGACATACACCTCTACCTTACAATTGGGCTACTGCGATCTTATATGAGACTGTCGTAATTGTCAAATTTCAGAATTAACAATATTATCTTCAACTAATGTTTTAAAAATCGGATATATTTATCAGAGACACTTTCTAGGTAACAAATACATTCTTTGAATACTTGTTTCCAATAATAAAGATAGCTGCCAATAATATGGAAAAAAACATAAGTCGAAGATAATATTGTTAATTCTGAAATTTGAAATATGAAGTTGACAATTACGACAGTCTCATATAATATTGCAGAAGCCCAATTGGTAGAGGTGTATGTCCCGGTAAGACGTAAGGTTCTGGGTTCGAGTCCCAGTTGCGACGGTTATCTTTTATTATTTTTCTGTGTGTTGTTCATTTTCATATTTAAAAAAATTAGATTATTATTGTTATATTCTTCTTCGATGATATATTACATTGATGGGAATAACCTTCAAAAGTTAAAAAGAGAGCTTTTCTTATAAAAATCTGTATATGATTTTTGACTGGGAGTAGCGAAGTCCTGTTTGAACTTGAGCATTTTGCATTCTATCTGTCTGTAAATATGTTTATTCATTCCAATATCATTGTTTTTGCAGATAATTTCAATTTGAGAGGCCCCGGGTGAACCGACATTTAAACCTTTCAAAAAGGGCATTTTTTTTTGCATTATAACTAACTAACTAATTAACTAACCATCACGCCGTTTCCCCGCAGGGGTAGGCAGAGAGGACGGACCGCCAAACATTTCGGTCTTGGCATACACTCCTCGCCTCATTCACATTCATACATCTTATCATACATGCTCTTCTATTATTCTGACTTTTGACATGGCCCGACTCAAGTATCTGATTCATTTGATCGTGCCATGTCTTCCTCGGGCGTCCTCGACTTCTTCTACCATTCACATTAGCATCATATATTCTCTTGACACTCCTTTCTTCATTCATTCGCTCAATATGTCCAAACCATCTAAGCGTCCCTTTTTTAATCTTACTTATGACGCTCACATCGGCCTTGCATTCTTTTCGGATCTCCACATTCCTCACACGATCATACATGGTTTTACCACACATACGCCTCAGGGATATACCAATCAAATCTATCCAATACCTTTATTTATATGAATACCGCACAAGTGTTCCAACTGCTCTCGTCTGGAGCCAGTGAGACTATGGCATCCCCAATTGGGCTATGTTGTGTCATTTCAATCAACGTTTCAATTCTGAATGGTGGTCTTACACCAGGGCGATACTGAGAGTATCTTCCACAACGTGCAGCAAATATACTCAATTAATGGTGAAATAACACAAATTAATCAAATAAAATTTATTTGCGCACGCCGAGTTCGAACCCGCGACCTTCGGTTGGTAGTCGAGCGCCTTACCCCTCGACAACGCAGGCCGCCGGTACGGATATCAAAGGAATTTATTGACAGTGTCGATTTTACGTATATACGCTGCTAAATACAGTATACAGACATGAAAATATGTTTTATAGTTCTGTTATTCGGCTGTACATCCTCTCTGCATATCCCTAAGGGGACACTTACGGCCGCTGTTCCCAATCCTACTAATCAATTATTTAGCCAAAATTACTAAGCCAAAATTTTGCCTTAGTATTTGATTAGTGCACAACTACGCTTTTTCCAACACACAAGTATCGCTTAAGCATATATCTTAACCTAAGGAAGCCGGACTAGTGGATTAAACTCGTTCCGGTCGCCTCAGTTTTGCACTAGTTCTTAAAAGTGTCAACAGAGTAGAAAAAATACCGCGAACACAATGTATGGTCGATGACATATCACTTTGACAGAAGACACAGTTTCGCGCTCATTTCACTTCTGTTGTATCGCGTTTATCAATTATCATTTTAATTAATATGGATTGAGAAGTTCGGATGCGTGCGGAGCAGAGACGAAAAACGGTTAATTTATGCGAAAAACTATGTCGTTTTCGAATATTCGCCAAGCCAAGTGTCACGTCCAGTACCTACGGTCAAGCTGACACTTTATTTTATATACGTTTGTTTAAAAAAATATAAAATGTCAGTTTATGGATAAAAATATTTTAAATAAATTACGTGTATTAATAATAAATCCAACAATTAACTGTATAATATTAATTTAACTTCGAAAGTTCTTACTTTGATGTCATTTTATTGTCTATGAAAGTGGGCGAGGCCAGATAACGTAAGATGTTTGGGGACAACATAAATCGAGCGCTACCCTACAAAATGCTTGGCTGATAGCGGCCTCAGATGAATCGATGTAAAAGTTAGAAACAGCGGCCGTTAGTTATATTTTGTCGTTATAGTTACACAACTGCAATGGAACCATTTATTGGATAATCGACAACTCTGCCATAGGTTTTTGCTACGTTTGGTGACTCATATGTGTATAGGTCTTGGCGGTGGATGATCTGGACACATTGAATACCAGATTCCTACCAACCCCTTATACCTTTTTCCTTCCCAAAACTTCGTCTAATTAGTTTCCTTTTAAAAGACGTGAAGTGGAGTTAATTTAAAAATCCGTTTTCGTTTTAAGATGGTGTCCTTCTTTAAGTATTTAATTTTGAGTTTTTTTTTTCAATACTATGGTTCCTACCTACCTGCCTGAAGAAAAAAAGTGACAGTGGACCTCCGTGGTCGAGCGGTAGGGCTCTTAGCATTCCGATGTTCGCGAATTCAAAACATTAAAATCAAAATTTTAATTTGTTATTATTATTATTATTATTAAGAGGGTATAACCAGAGAATACCAGAAAATTGTCATTTTTAAATCATTGACGTTTTGACTCTTTTTTACAAAAAATAATAAACTGTTATTTTATCTTGTACAGCTATTTTATTAATTTTGAAAAAGTAAGTTTATTTTTAATAGAGTAAGGTTATACCGTTGGTCGTTGGCACATTTGTTAAATTTTCAAACGAAATATTGTATTATACAACACAAATTTTAAATCATATATTCATACAGTAAAATAAATCAATAAATAATCTAGTAAGGACATTTTTCAGAATATTAATTTTAGTTCAATTAAAATCATTAAAATTATAGGAAGCATATAAGATAGAGTCATCAATACCAAAAATTATAGGAAGTATATAATCAAAGATACAAATCAAATTGATGATTTATGTAGAAAATGTATGGCTTTTCCGGAAACTATAGAACATATTATATCGGGATGTTCTATATTAGCGCCGTCTGAGTATACATTTAGGCACAATCAGGTTTTAAAAATAATTCACCAAAGTTTGGTAATTAAACATAACTTGATTGACTGTCATAATATAGTACCATATTATGAATACAAACCAAATTCATTTTTAGAAAATAATTTCTTTAAAATTTACTATGATAAAACTATACTAACAGACAGACCAATTGGTCATAAGTCATAAGTCATAATAGACCTGATATAGTTTTACATGACAAAATTAAAAAAATTACTTGTATTATTGATGTAGCTATTCCATATTCCTGTAATATTCAAAAATCTGTTTCTGATAAAATAAGAAAGTATACAGATGCAAGATATACGAAATGAAATTAAAAGAATTTGGCATTCTCAGACTATAAAAATATTACCTTTTGTTATTTCGGCTACTGGCATATATAAAATTTAGGCATATTAGATTTGTCAAAGAATTTGCATATAAAAATGCAAAAATCAGTCATTTTAAATACATGTAGAATTACGAAAGATTTTTTAAATATTTATATTGAGGGATCAGTAGGATTTATCGGTCAAATTAGGAATTCCACAGAGCCGAACCCTCTGATATGAAAATATCTGGAGACGGTAAATTATATTCCCATTTAATAGTTTGGTAGATTAACATGTTGTTCTTGTATTGTTTTGTATTAATTATACTTATATAATATAATTGCATAACGTGGATTTACTAGATGATCATTTATATGGAAAAGTGTATGAAAGGGTTTAGTTTTTCCTATGGGAAAAACTAAATCCGGACCTGAAAATCAGGTGCGTAAAAAAAAAAATCCTAGTATGTGTTTTGTGACGAAAATAACTCAGTTTGTCTATTTATTTAAGGTCTTACAAACTAAAATATTTCATATTTTTTTACACACTTATTTTGCTTAGACATTATTGAAAAATCATAAATACTTATGATCAAAAAATACGACACGATATTTAAAAATGTAACATCACGCGTTTGAGCATTTTTATTGCTTACTTGAATGCAGGTATATATTAAAGCAGGTTTTGAATGATATAAAGTCGATATTGAGTTATAAGTTAAACTTTTGGGTAACGGAGAAAAATCAATTTTTTAATGTTGCAATTTGAATTCTCGGTCGCTGGTTAATAGTATAGTATATTTGCATCACGTTTCCTAGTTGAATACCCTTAGTATCGCCCTGGTCTAAGACCACAATTCAGAATTGAAACGTTGCTTGAAATGGCTTTATTTAGTGACCAGATCGGAAAAGCCAGGTACTTCCGCGCCTACCTCTTCTATCTCTTTCCCCTCCCCACCAACTTCAGACTTACAACATGTTAACAAAAAACAATTTTGTACAAACAGTTATACAAAAATGGCGTTACTTTTAATGATTTTTATTCAGTTTACACGTATGATGAGTAATAGATATTGGTCACAGTGACCAGAATGTTCAGTGGAAGCTTTTTAAGTGTATGAATATTGAGTACAAACTTTTCATCGGATGTCAATTCCTCACAATGATAATTCATCATGTCTCGAAGCGTCGAAAACTGATATAATTGGGGTTTTTAACCTTAGGTTAGGTTAGGTTAGGTTAGGGTAGGTTAGTTTAGGTTAGGTTAGGTTAGGTTAGGTTAGGTTAGGTTAGGTGAAGTTAGGTTAGGTTAGGGTAGGTTAGGTTTGGTTAGGTTAGGTGAAGTTAAGTTAGGTTAGGATAGGTTAGGTTAGGTTAGGATAGGTTAGGTTAGGTTAGGTTAGGTGAAGTTAGGTAAGGTCAGGTTAGGTTAGGTTAGGTGAAGTTAAGTTAGGTTAGGATAGGTTAGGTTAGGTTAGACGAAGTTAGGTTAGGTTAGGTTAGATAAAGTTAGGTTAGGTTAGGTTAGGTTAGGTTAGGTTAGGTTAGGTTAGGTTAGGTTAGGTTAGGTTAGGTAAGGTTAGGTTAGGTTAATGTAAGTTATGATGTGATGAATTATCATGTGAGGAAGTATCGTGTCTAAATAAGTTTACTATGGGAATTCAGACGCTGAGATCTCATAGTCCGATTATACATGGAACCATTGGTCACATCTCAGCCGCCATTTTTGTATAACCGTTTATACAGAATGTTCTATTATCAAGTCCTCCTCTTAGGTAACTTGTTTGGTCATTGGGTTTTACCAATATCATGACTCTCTTCATCCTCAAGTCAAAAGGTTATCGGTTATTTACTCGTTTCAGTGTTGCGATCTCTGGGTAATATTCCCTACATCTGGGGAAAATATTTTTAAAAAATACCCACGGTGAATTTACCATTTTTTGTACAGATACACAAATATTATAAAAATTCCTACTAACATAATTTTGAATTTTTATGTAATGGCATAATTTGGGAGGCAGGTATGGGTACCGCCGTCCCGGGAATCATTTATTGGATAGCCAACATCCTTTCCATAAATCACCCAAAGTGGTTCGCTACGTATGGTAACTTAGCATGCCCGGGTTCACGGGGCGAGGTTTGTCTAGGTCTTGGCGGCGGATGCGTTTGCTAACCTATTGCGTGGCAGTCCGGATCAGCAGAGACTGATGGAGGGATACCTCTCCAAGCCCATCGACTTGCACCGCAGAGGAAGGGATCGATTTCTTTGATTCTGGATACATTTAACACCAGATACCTACCCGCCCCTCATACCTCCTTCCTTCCCTCTTCCTCTTCTTCCTGTTCCTTAAAAAGACCCTCCACACAGCATCCCCAAAGATGATATAGACCATGAGGTTTTTTTTTTTCCTCAATGCCTCATGTGTGGGCTAATGTAAAAAAAAGTTCACATTGATCACCAGATCACATAGTTAACACCGACCACACAGATTACACAAATCACACAGATTACGTACATCATACAGATCACGTAGATCGTAGAGATCACGCAGATCACATTGATCACGTAGATCACATATATCATGCAGATCACATATATCACGTAGAACACATATACCACGTAGATCACATATATCACGTAGACCACATATATCACGTAGATCGCATATATCAAGTTAATCACATAGATCACACAGATTACATAGATCACATAGGTCACACAGATTACATGGATCTCATAGATCACACAGATCACACATATCACATAGATCACACAGATCACACGGATGACACCGATCACACAGATCACAAAGATCACACAGATCACAAAGATCACATAGAGCACACATATCAGACGGATCACACAGACCAAACACATCACACAGATTACAAAGATCACACAGATCACATAGATCACACAGATCACACAGATCACACAGATCACACAGATCACACAGATCACACAGATCACACAGATCACACAGATCATACAGATCACACAGATTACACAGATCACACAGATCACACAGATGACAAATATCACACAGATCACAAATATCATACAGATCACATAGATCACACGGATCACACAGATAACACTGATCAAACAGATCACACGGATCACACAGATCACACAGATCACACAGATCACACAGATCACACAGATCACACAGATCACACAGATCACACAGATCACACAGATGACAAATATCACACAGATCACAAAGATCATACAGATCACATAGATCACACAGATCACACAGATAACACTGATCAAACAGATCACACGGATCACACAGATCACACATATCACACACACCTATGCTAGCTTGTCGGACTTGTCTAATCAAATTGCTATCCATAATCTTACTGGACATTTGTAAAACATTTTATTTAATTTATTGTTTGATTTTTTTGAAATCTGGGAAAATTATGAGGATTTAAATGATATGTAATTTCAAATTTGTTTTGTATGAACGGCAACATAATAACCCACAGTTGTTGAAGTAGACCGTAACAGCGGTCACTTCTGTGTAATATTATCACCAAGTATAAAAATATTAACATTAAATTGTAAATATAGTTTCAGCAAATAATAAAATAGTGTAAGGCTTTAGTTTTGTGTAAAAAAAAATGTTTTCTAGTGTTATTTTAGTGTTTGTGGCAATTTTAACAGCCGTTTGTACACTGTGTACTGCGCAGGGCTATTATCAAGGTATGTTAAATCTAATATATAAAAATCCCGTGTCACGGTGTTTGTGGTCGCACTCCAAGGAAACGACTCGAAAGATTTTTATGATTTTTTAAAAATATATTTGGAAGGTGGAAAATACTCTCAGTATCGCCCTGGTGTAAGCCCACCATTCAGAATTGGAACGTTGCTTAATAATGGCTTTTTCGGTATTTAGTGACTAGATCTGAATAGTTAGTTACTTCCCTACCTTCCTCTTTATCATCTCCTTCTTTTCTCCACTTTCCTTCAGCCTCACAACATACCCCAATTGGGGATGCCATAGTCTCACTGGCTCCAGACGGGATCAGTTAAGACTCTTGTCAGGTATTCTCTATAAAAAAAAGTATGAGAATAGGTCGTAAAGTTTATTTGTAATCGCGAGCTCTGGCTTTGTGAAATTCACATAACAATGTTTAAATCAAATAGGTCAAAGAGTTTAGAGGTAGGGAAAAACGTCGTAAGGGGGAGGGGAATCCGGGAGGAATGGAGAGGAATAAGGAGGGGAGGAGAGAGGAGGGAAGGCGTAAAAGGTGGAAGAGGATTGCGTGAAGGGGTGGGGGGGGAACTGGGACACGGAGTCGTGGAAGGGGAAGAGGTGGCGGAAGGGGAACGGGACAAATGGGAAAGGACACGCACGGAGAAACAATTTATTTATTTAAGTGGCATTTCAACGCATGCCGGGTATCAGCTAGTCTATTATGTGAAAACCAATGTTTGTTTGTTCATATTTTATGCGCTGCCATACCGTTCATCCGATTGCGATGAAACTTTGGGGATTTGATGTGCACATGTCCGCGATGATTTCTATATATATAATAGTGAGCTCTGGCGTTATGAAATTATTTCCTGTATTCGTACGTATACCAACAAATTATTCTTACACGTTCCCGCAAATAAACATTGCAAACACTGTTAATTTGTTCATCGGAACTTCAGTCCCGTTTTTAACCGTTTTTACGAATAAAATGATCGTATTTTTGAATAACATTTTTCTCCGTGCACATTGATGTAAGCAATAAAAATGCTCAAATCGCACGATGATAGATTATTAAATATAGTGTTTTTTTCTGTAAGTATTTTTTGATCATATCATAAGTAATTATGATTTTTCAATAATGTCTAAACAAAATAAGTGTTTTAAAAAAATCAGAATTATTTTAGTTTGTAAGACCGTAAATAAATAGGCAAAATGAAGTATTTATTACGGTAGAAGAAGCCGAGGACGCCCAAGGAAGACGTGGCACGATCAAGTAAATCAGATACTTGAGTCGGGCCATGTCAAGAGTCAGAATAATAGAAGAGTATGTATGAGAAGATGTATGAATGTGAATGAGGCAAAGAGCGTGTGCCAAGACCGAGTTGTTTGGCGGTCCGTCCTCTCTGCCTACCGCTGCGGGGAAACGGCGCACAGTGGGCTGAAAATCGCCTTTCATAGACATAGAGACTTGAAATTTCATGGCACTTTTTTTGGCTAGAAATTGATTCTGCTGATCATTACTATGCTATAAAATTTCGTATGAAGCAATTGCGTGTACACATGAAGGAGTTATAATTTTTTAAAGAAAAAATTGTATGGCACTGATATTAAAAATGAGGCTATCTCTGGAATCATAAGGTTGGCCATTACATCCTTACACACAGATATACTACTATTTATTTGTATTTTTTTGACATACTTCGTATTGTGGCGCAACTTGCGCATTTTTTTTAAATCCTCTATGTTAAAAAAATTTGTGTTGTTTAATACAATCATTCGTTTGTAAATTGAACAAATCTGCCAACGACCAACGGTATAACTTTATTATATAAACAAATTAACCTGTTTTTTTCAAAATTAAAAAACTGACTTTACCAGATAAATTACCAACCTTTCAAAATCAATTTATGTTTTTTGTAAAAAAGAGTCAATACGTCTTGAATTTGATTTAAAAGGGACACATTTCCCTTTTAAGTTAAACAAATAAATTGTTTCTCCCTTCGTATCCTTCCCCTTTCTTCCCCTTCCGCCTCCTCTTCACCCCTGCGCGTTCCCCTATTACTTTATCCGCATTTCCCCTTCTTATCGCGTCCCCCCCACCCTCACGTATTCCCCTTCCACCTTCTACGCCTACCTCGTCTCCCTCCCTTGTCCTCCCTCCCGCGAACCTCCCCCTTTAGCCTTTTTTCCCGACCATAATACTAAACTCCATAAAATACATTCACTTTTAAACAACTGGTTTGTGAACTATTTCAAATTTTTCATGCAAATTTCATAACGTCAGAGCTCACCAGTAAGTATACAAATTTAAAAAAAAATATCGCAATCAGAATCGCAATCTTATTAATAGTATATGGTATATGAAATAATTTTAAAACGCCAGGTGTGCTAGCATTGTCGATCGATATAAAGTTACCGACCGATTGTCGGTAACTTATCATCGTTCCCTAGGACAACTGCAGATCGCTAACGTACAAACGACAGTTGATATCGAATATATTATGGACACTTAGTCATTGTGAACTATCACCTATTCGTTTGCGATCTGCAATTGTCCTAGGGAACGATGAGAAGTTACCGACAATCGGTCGGTAACTTCATATCGATCGACCATGCTAGCACCTCTGAGCTCACTGACCTATAACCATCTCCGTCATGCGCACATCAAATAACCGAAATTTCATCGTAATCGGATGAACGGTAGATATAGCAGCGCATAACGTACGAACAAACAAACAAACATTATTTTTTATATATTAGATTATCTGGTAATGTGAGCCTCACTGGATGCATACCTAATACAATACATGTTTTATATTATTTCAGGATATGCGTGCACGTTACAAAGGACTAGAGAGGCAGGTGTATGTTGGGACCTCAGGGACTGTGTTTCAGCGAAGGAGGACCTCAGAAGACAAATAATTCCACAGGTAATTTGTATACAGCACATACCCGAAGGATTTTAACTAGCGATTCCTGTGCGTTTTTGATGTTAAAGTTGTTTCGGAAAATTTCACGTTTGAATTTCCTTCAAATCGTCATTCACCGAAAAATTGGGTTGTTTCAATCTCCGTCATAGAAATGTGTAAAAAATGAAAAGATTCTTTTTTATTTACGACCAGTTGTTTCGGAAAAGTTCACGTTTGAATTTCCTTCAAATCGACATTCACCGAAAAATTGGGTTGTTTCAACCTCCGTCAGAAGAAATTTCATCGAAAATTCCATAGGACCAGTTGTTTCGGAATTCCCTTCAAATCGTCATTCACCGAAAAATTGGGTTGTTTCAACTTCCGTCAGCAGTAAATAGCAACAAATAACGTTCGTTAAATTTGAAAATTTTATTCAAGTGTTCCACGCCGAATCACAATTTTGACGTCTGCGCATGCGCCTCCCATTATTACGCTAACCGTCCGGACTCGGCTGATCACATTCACATCACATTTCTATAGTATTTTCACTGCTGGCGGAAGTTGAAACAACCCAATTTTTCGGTTAATGACGATTTGAAGGAAATTCAAATTTGAAGGAAATTCAAATTTGAAGGGAATTCCGAAACAACTGGTCCTATGGAATTTTCGATGAAATTTCTTCTGACGGAGGTTGAAACAACCCAATTTTTCGGTGAATGTCGATTTGAGGGAAATTCAAACGTGAAATTTTCCCGAAACAACTGTTCCTTAGAATTTGACACGCAACACGTCTTCCTTCATTTCAAATACGAAATGGGTCGTTTAAACTCCAAAATAACGTTCAATAAATTTGAAAATTTCACTCAGTGTTCCCCGCCGAATCACAATTTTGACGTCTGCGCATACACCTCCCATTGAACGCTAAACGTTCGAATTAGGCTGATCACATTTCACATCACATTTCTATAGTATTTTCGTTGAAGTTTCTTCTGACGGAAGTTGAAACAACCCAATTTTTCGGTGAATGACGATTTGAAGGAAATTCACATTTGAAATTATCCAAAACAACTGGTCCTATGAAATTTTCGTTGATATTTCTTCTGACGGAGGTTGAAATAACCCAATTTTTCGGTGAATGACGGTTTGAAGGAAATTCATTCGTGAAATTTTCCTAAACAACTGGCCCTATAATGTTGCCTTAATGCTATCCTTGTTCTATCCATATATCAATGGAAGTAGCTCTTCCTATACCTCCCCGCCATCTGTCGGTAACTGGTGTAAACTTTAAGCCTACTGCATCTATCCAAAACCCACTGAACCTATTCAAGGACACTACAATATCTAAATGCTGTTAAAAATGGCGTTAATAAATAAATAAATTATTTTCGTTGTTTGTTTTTGGGGTGTTATGCCGTGTTGTGCTACCTCCAATAAATTATTATTGTGTTATTTCAGGTGTGCCGCTACATGGGAAAGATACCTATAGTTTGCTGCGTGCCTACTAGAAGGACGTCGCCTGCAGCCAGAATCCCCTTTGCAGTGAGAGATCCCATTTCAACCAGGGTCAGCGTTGCAGACAGGGACTCCGTTGCAGGCAGGGACTCCATTGCACACAGGGACCCCACTACAATCAGGACCCGCGTTGCGGTCACGGACTCTGTTGCAGACAGGGACTCCGTTGCAGACAGGGACTCCGTAGCAGACAGGGAACCCGTTGCAGGCAGGGACTCCCTTGCAGTCAAGGACCCCGTTGCAGGCAGATACCCCATTACAGGCAGGGACTCCGTTGCACACAGGGACCCCACTTCAATCTGGACCCGCGTTGCGGTCACGGACTCCGTTGCAGACAGGGACTCCGTTGCAGACAGGGAACCCGTTGCAGGCAGGGACCCCGTTGCACACAGGGACCCCACTTCAATCAGGACCGGCGTTGCAGGCAGGGACTCCCTTGCAGTCAAGGACCCCGTTGCAGGCAGGGACCACATTACAGGCAGGGACTCCGTTGCACACAGGGACCCCACTTCAAGTAGGACCCACGTTGCAGTCACGGACTCCGTTGCAGACAGGGACTCCGTTGCAGGCAGGGACTCCGTTGCAGTCAAGGACCCCGTTGCAGGCAGGGAGCCCATTACAGCCAGGGACCCCGATGCATCCACGTCCCCCCAAACAACGTCGACGAGACCCATCAGTCAGCGAGACATATGCCTAAATACACCGCTAAAAGAGTACGCGGTGAATGTCAAGAAAACGGGCAAGAAGGCGTGGGACAGTAAGTAAAACTAGGACTATTCTGTATCCAGGATTAGATCAACCTGCGACAGTACGAAATTTGGTTTTTACCGCGCATCACTACGGTCCCTTCACCGCCGTACGGCTACTGCAAATCGCTACGCCCAAAACTCAGTATGTCGCTGACCGTTGCCTTTGGCTTGCGCTGCGAGAAATTAACCCATTCAGACCCAGTGATAAAACGGATATTCAGCCGATACATCCAAATACATAATCACTAATAACAAAAAACTAAAGAGGACAACTCTTACAGGAGGTTATATGATAAGTATATGGTAGGTGTCACTGCTAGCGAAGGTATTGGAGTAATTTAATTCGACATATTATTGGTATTGAGCAAAAAATTTGTAATGTCCATCATATTATTGATGAACTCGAGGATAACAATGATTATTCATTGGTTTCAAGTGAATGATCTGAGATTATTTTTAATGGGAATGATGATGTTCATAACTTCGGATTAATTCCTCAGCCAAATTAATAAATTTCATGCCACATAAAATACAGTATGTATTTTGTAATACTATCACCACCATTATTTAAGTGTATAAAGAAATTCCATTTATTGTTTGTCGGTAGACAAATAAATAAAACTTTAATAAAATAATTAAATTTATTTAAATAGTGGGTTTGAATGTGTTGGCGTTCGTCCTAGTAGCGGTGGGGAGAAGGGGCGGAGACATGCGCGTTCACGGGTTGATCTTATCGTGGATTAAGAATAGTTACATGTTTTAACCTTCAGACCTCTGACATATTGATCGTGGTTTCATGACAGTTGATCTCCCGACACTTGTCTTCCAACTAACTAACTAACTAACCATCACGCCGTTTCCCCGCAGGGGTAGGCAGAGAAGACGGACCGCCAAACACCTCAGCCTTGGCACACACTCTTTGCCTCATTCACATTCATACATCGTCTCATACATACTCTTCTATTTTTCTGACACTTGACATGGCCCGACTCAAGTATCTTATTCACTTGATGGTGCCATGTCTTCCTCGGACGTCTCCTACTTCTTATACCATTCACATTTGCGTTATATATTCTCCTTGCGCTCCTTTCTTCAACCATCTGAGGGTTCCTTTCTTAATTTTACTCATTACGCTTGCATTCTTTTCGAAACTCCACATTTCTCACACGATCCTACATGGTTTTACATTAGTAGCATTCAGTCTACTTTCATCCTTCCTCTGCCAGTTCCATGCCTCACTGCCATACATCAGGGTAGGTACAAGCACTCCATTGTGGACTGCTAGACATACTAATAAACAATATGCAGTCGGTTTAAGGGAAATACGGTAAACCTACGTACACAAATAATAACTAAATATCCCCAAAGGGGTTTGCAGAGAGGATATACCGCCGAATAACAAAAGTATAAAATAAAACGTATTTTCATGCAAACTCATCAATGATAAAAACTACTGGTCTGTACAGGGTGTTAAAGGACGTACTTGACTTACTTTAACCAGTTGTTTGCGCGAGTTGTGTAAGTACTTTCGATTGTTATTAATCAGAGTCATTCAAATAGCCTTTAATTGTTTGTTTATTGTTTTATTGTCTCTTCTTCACATTTTAGTTTTCAGTTTACAATACAATTTTTAACCTCACTAGGACAAGCCTGTGTTGAGGTTAACAATTATTTACAAAGTAACAAAATAACACAAAAGGAAAAAGGAAACAAAAATAATACTTCAAAAAAACACAATAATACTTCAAAAAACACAAATAATATAGGTAAAATAAAAATGATACTTCAAAAAACAATATTGTTACACAGATAATGGACAAGCTAAAGGCCCTTGGCAGTCTTGGCACATTACAATGTAAACAAAGTAGGGTGACCATAGTTCATTTGAATTTTGAAGGACTAAGATAAATAATAAATATATGTATATAATATATTATGCTATTAATTTAGCACGACAAAGATGAAAAAATGATTTAGACAATAGAATATACTTTTAATGTATGAAGGACAAAGATGAAAAAATTAATTGGCAATCCTCGGCAAATAAAAATAATTTGAGATTCTTTTTAAAAGTATACAAGGAATTAGATGACTTGACATATTCTGGAAGGCTATTAAATAAGAGTGGAGCCTGGTAAAAATAGTTTCTTTGAGCAAAGAAAGATTTAGTTTGAATTGGCATAAAGTTCAGACCAGAGCCAATTCTCGTAGAACGAATTTGCTGCGTTCTTTCTGCAATATTAATATTTTTTAAAAATCTACAGTGTGTTTGTGTAATAAACAACTGTTTTATATTCATGACGTTACATTCCTTAAAAAGTAAATGAGTTGGATATGTAAATTTTTTGTTAAACATAACTTTAAGGATTAGTTAGATTAATGCTTCCATATCTCCCTTCCTTTGTTTGCCCAGAGACTTTGAAATTGAGCACTTCGAAAACAAATTAAGTCCGTTTTTCTTTCCACACGCCGAAAAAGTCGCAATATGCAATAACCGCGCCGCAAAACATTTTTGTTGTTATTTGATGATAATAAAATTATCCGCTGTAATCCGTCGTATTTTGTTGTACCCCTCAAAAACACATGTTTTGAACCGCCGCGACCGACATATTTGTGGTTGTGTTATAGAATAATAGAACTATTGTGTTTATATGTGAATAACAATGAGAAGAAAAACCAGCGGCTATTGAAGTGAAATTTGCAGTGGATAATTGAAGGGACATTTGCAGTGGATTAGGTAAGTCTTTGGGCTCCCCACCTTTTCCCATGCATTTAAGGCAAATTTATTTTAATTAATTTAATTTGTAATTTACGTAATTGCGATCGAAGTAATTGTAAAACCAGCGCCACCATCATTCTCAAATTGTTGGTCTTCACTGCCTCTGTCACTCCATATCTTTTGCGTTTTACTGGTTCTATTTTATTTTAACTAGTATTTTATTAAAGGTAGCGTCAGACTCGCAGCTCACATCAAAAAGATACTGGGTTATAAGTATCTTTTCTACCGACACACTACGTTATAAAATATTCCTTACAACGGCAGGAGAAGGGGTCAGTTGAAATAGGAAGCGGTCGAGAAAATATCATTTCTTTGTACTGGATATATCAACTTGACAGTTCCGTGCATTCTCCGTGTATTAAAAATGACCCCCTCTCCTGGTTACGGCGAAGGGGGGGTCGCATAACTTTTCTGATATCGCGATCGTAGCGGTCACAAAAAATAACGCGAATTAGCGAAGATTCAAACCGCGATCACAGCACATCATATTTTTACGTCTGGCGGGTCTGTATGGGATTGTATGGCGAGCGCTACTGTGTTATAAGTATCTTTTTGATGTGAACTTCGCGTTTGTCGCCCGCTTAACCCTTTCGAAAGATGATGATCATGGCATAATATATACTTTCAGAATGCATCGATCTTGCCGATAGTGTGTTTCCGTGCGTACCTGCCGGATTTACCATCAACACTCCGTGGGCCCGCGTTTTCCAGTGCTCTCATTCCGCCGCACATCTGATCACTGGAGGAATAAATACCATAATAGGAGAATTCCCTCATATGGTAAGTTAAAACCAATTACTACAGAAATTACTTAATCGTAGAATTGTTGTACATATCACTAGTAAGAAGCCTAATCGAACATAACTCAATAGTCTGGTCGCCCTTCTACAAAATTCATATCCATAATATTGAAAGAATTCAAAGAAAATTTCTAAGATTTGTCAATTTTGAACTTAACATCCCTTTAGAGCACATAAATTACCTATCATTAATGAATATGTTAAATATTCCAACTTTAGAAAACAGACGAAAAATAACTGACCTAACCTTTTTATTAAAATTATTAAACTTTAAATTTGATTGCTGTGAACTCTTGCATTTAATAAATCTACATGTACCTACACGAACTACTAGACAAACATTAACATTTTGTATACACACATCTCATTCTAACTATAAATTGCATTCGCCAATACAACGATTACATAGTCTTTGTAACCAATATTTAAACAATATTGATGTATTTGACAATAATTTGAACTGTTTGCGAACTATTTCTACTTAATTCATAAACTATTGTAAATACCAATTTTGTACATTTTTATTAATACCTATTATTATGGATTTGGAGGATATTGGCAGGCTATCTATTTTTACTTTATTTATATTCGGTATTACCTACATTTTGTCAACTCATATTTTATCTAACCTATATTAAGTGTTTTTATATTTTCGGTTACTTACCTGTATTTTATTCACTTCAAACTCTTCTCTGTAATTAATCAAAACATGTATTGCTTTATGTATGTAAAAGCGCTATGGGCGTTTAAATATAAATAAATACAGTGTAATAAGCCATTTCATATTTCGAGCGTAAATAGAGTTATTCAATCTCGAATAATTTTTCACTCTCGACGAAGGATTTTTTTTTAAAGGTGGAGATGGATTACGAGTAGTTTATGTGAGCACTTAGGCCCGTTTTCCTATCTCCCATTTTACCTCCGTCCTTTAACAATAACCCAGTCCCTTTAATAAAGTTCTCCAGGGTTGTCATGTGTGGCTATGTCTTATGGTTCTACTGTATGTCTCCCCAGGTATCTGAGCCTAGTTCCCACCAGGGCAGGACATTGGCACCATAGAAATTGGAGTCTCTGCATCTTCTTCTCATTTCCTGCGTATATTGGAGTTTTCCACTCCCAATATCTGCATGTGTCTCCTGAGATGGCAGTGTCCCGTTAGTAGTCCTACCAGTTTCCTCAGTGAGTGTCTGTCTTTATCGAGTAGTTTCCTGGTCCATCTAGGGTCTGGTCGTTTTATGAGTACTTTGGATTGCCTCATTCCGGGTATATTCCATATCTTAGAGTGGTGGGATTTGATCCACCTATCCAATATGTAACTTGGTGTGGCAAGTTGCTACTCCTACGGCGGTGCGCTCGCCCTTTTCCTTGCCAGTTCGTCAGCCCGCTCGCTGCCTTCAATACCTTTATGTCCTGGTACCCAGATCAGGCTTATTTTATTGATGGTAGCGAGTTCTGCTAGAATAGTCCTGCATTCCATCACAGAACATAGAACAGTCTAGAGTCGCATCGGTTACTTTCCAGTGCCATTATTGCTGCCTGGCTATCAGAACATATGCTTATGTTCCTATTCCTGTGGTGGCATAGGGGCGAAGGATGCTAATGGTTTGATGTCACAGATGGTCTGACCGATATAAGCTCTGGCAGGACCTGAATACTTTCAGCTAACCCAGAGAGAATAGACTCGTAACCCATTGTTAAAAAATCTGCCTGATGATGGACACTGCAACGCTGTTCAAAACGTCGGCTAAAGAAGGAGGTAGTGCAACATGGCATAACACCCCAAAAACAAACAACGAAAATGCTTTTGGCCGTGAAAATCTAAAAACGTACCCCCCTTGTTAAAAGGTCGAGGGAATAATTAGTTCCCTTTGGGTTATTTTTAAAGTACTCTTGAAGTTATTGTTAAAGTTTTGTGTGGTTTTACTATTATTGGACTGTAACTGTAATCATACTTGCAAATTGATTGAAGGTAACTACCCTAAATACAGGCTAATTGTGTTTAACCTCCTAAGCCCCGCCTATGTACAAAATAAATAACGTTTTTAGATTTTCACGGCCAAAAGCATTTTCGTTGTTTGTTTTTGGGGTGTTATGCCGTGTTGTGCTACCTCCTTCATTAGCCGACGTTTCGGACAGCGTTGCAGTGTCCATCTTCAGGGCAGATCCGGCAGATCCGGCAGATCCGGCAGATCCGGCAGATCCGGCAGATCCGATCGACATCGACGGATCTGCCGGATCTGCCCTGATGATGGACACTGCAACGCTGTCCGAAACGTCGGCTAAAGAAGGAGGTAGCACAACATGGCATAACACCCCAAAAACAAACAACGAAAAAAATAAATAACCATTGTCAGACCCAGCTTCGTAAACAGTTTATAGTAATGACCGCCCACTGTACAAATTTTTGTACAAATTCTTTGAGCACCTTTAAGTTTTCTAATTTTCCTGCGATTAATTTCACATGTCAAAATTACTTGATTAGTCTTTATTATTTATGTCAAAATATAACTATAACCAAAAATGTCGCTTAGACAGACACCTAGTATTACGGTAAAAATACTCTCACAACCCTAAAATAACTTGCTTCAAATTTATGAAGTTTTATGTCTCTGGGTCTGAAAGCAGTAAATTGATTTGTGCATAATTTTGTACTATGGGTCTTTATGACTTCTTTGTCATTTAAAGTCTGGTCTTAGAGGTTAACGTACAAAGTCTAGATTTCATTCAATTATCCTGTTATAGCAGAGTTCATATCGAGCACCAGGTTCACACCAGGTGTGCTAGCACGGTCGCTCAATATGAAGTTCTCATCGTTCCCTAGGACAACTGCAGATCTCAAACGTACAAAGGACAGTTGATATCGAATATATTAAGGACACTTAGTCATTGTGAACTGTCACCTATTCGTTTGCGATCTGCAGTTGTTGTAGGGAACGATGAGAAGTTACCGACAATTATCCTACCGATCGTTATCGAGCGAGTGTGCTAGGGACTCAGTAGTGCTAGCACGGTCGCTCGATATGAAGTTACCGACCGATTGTCGGTAACTTCTCATCGTTCCCTAGGACAACTGCAGATCTGAAACGTACAAACGACAGTTGATATCGAATATATTAAGGACACTTAGTCATTGTGAACTGTCATCTATTCGTTTGCGATGTGCAGTTGTCCTAGGGAACGATGAGAAGCTACCGATAGTTATACTATCGATCGTTATAGAGCAAGCGTGCTAGGGCCTCAGAGGCCCTAGCACGCCTCATCGTTCCCTAGCATGACTACAGATCGCCAACGAATAAGTGACAGTTCACAATGACTAAGTGTCCTTAACATATTCGACATCAACGGTTGTTTGTACGTTAGCGATGTGCAGTTGTCCTAGGGAACGATGAGAAGTTACCGATAGTTATCCTACCGATCGATATAGAGCAAGCGTGCTAGGGCCTCAGGTCTCTTTTGGAATAATAACTATTGATATTATGAATTAAATTAAAACAAATAACTTGGTATTAAACCACTATATTACATTATTAAACCACTATATTATATTATTAAACCACTATATTATATTATTAAACCACTATATTATATTATTAAACCACTATATTATATTATAGTGGTTTAATATAATGTTATTTGTTTTAATTTAATTCAAAATGACGCCACAAAGTGATTTTGCGAAGTTTGAAGAAATTGATATTATGTTTTACATAGTCTGCTTTGGAATGATTTACTATTGATTCCATGTTTTAGCTGGTCTCTTTTTGAATGATTAACTATTGATACTATGTTTTACATAGTCTCTTTTGGAATGATTTACTATTGATTCTATGTTTTACCTTGTCTCTTTTTGAATGACTTACCATTGATACTATGTATTACCTGGTCTCTTTTGGAATTACTTACTATTGACAGTATGTTTTACCTGGTCTCTTTTCGAATGATTTACTATTGATTCTATGTTTTACCTGATATCTTTTTGAATGACTTTCCATTGATATATGTATATCCTTGACTCTATTTAAATGCCTTACCATTGATGCTATATTTTACCTGGTATCTTTTTAAATGACTTACCATTGATACTACGATTACCTTGTCTCTTTTTGAATGACTTACTATTACATTTGATTTTACCTGATCTCTTTTTTTGATTACACTTGATTTTACCTGATCTCTTTTTTAATGAATTACTACTGATACTTTGTTTAAACCAATCTCTTTGTGAATAACTTGCTATTGGTACTTACTTGGTTTTACCTGATCTCTTTTTGAATGACTTACTATTGTTGATATTATATTATAATGTTTTACCTGGTCTCTTTTGAATGACTTACAATTGATACCATGTTTTACCTGTTTTTTTTAATGACTTACTGATAAACTTCGTCTCTTTTGGAATGGTTTACTATTGACAATATGTTTCACCTTTTTTTAATGACTTACCATTGATACTGCCCAACCCCAGTGGAATCAACATTTTAAAGAAGCTCAGGTCGGCCAAATGTTTATTGCAGTTTAAAAAAGAATCGTATGTTTACAGGCTACTCTGGGCTATGCAAGCAGAGGAACACCCCCCACCATTTCCTGGAATCGTGTTGGAACCCTAATCAGTGACCAGTGGATCTTGACTGCAGCACATTGTCTGACCTATGGACCTAGAAGGTACAGCATAAATTATTGCTTCATAACTGATGATTTTGATATGCTTTATTTTTAGAAGAGATAAAATTAAATTACAAAATTTAAACATGATGACAAATAAAAAACCATAATATATATTTTACGTTTACAATTGATGTCCTGAGAGCTTCACTTAAAATTATTTAAACTAATAAGACCTTCACTTTTACGGAAATAACTTCGTCATAACCACTCGAACGCTTTTTGCCACATTATGGCACTACTTTCAAAGCCTCGGATTGCTTTGCTGCCAAAATGTTGCAAATATTCTCTAGATTCTTTAAAATGTTTTAAGTTACCGATTTTATATATTTTTTTATAAATCCTACGAATATATGATAATAGACAAAATATAGTTTAATTCATTGGCTATATAGAACTTTAATAAGTTTGTATGTCTCCATATTCAAATTCAGATGTGAATGATTTTTTTTAATGTGGGTGGAAAAAATTCCTTTAGCAATCCGAGAAAAAGTTTTAAATTTCTCTGTCGCCCAGTGGTTAAACACCTAAAATAATGTTTAATTGAAACATTTAAATAAAACCTCCGGTAAAATTTACTAATGGTCGTCTGGACAATAAAGCACTCGGGCGACAAATTTACAAGCCTTAAAATCACACGTACCCTATTATCTGCAAATCACCAGTACCAACAAATTATTCACAATTATTCTGTGAGAAGCTGCCAACATTTTAAGCTTCCCAAAATTAAACTTACATTTAAACACAGAGCAGTGTTTTATAAAGTACAAAAACTTCATATTAACCTACCAAAAGCCTCAATTTTTTGTAATTTCGTAGGTCACATATACTACTGTTTTTGCAATTTCAAGATAGTCAATTTCCTTGTATTAATTTAAATAAATATTAGTACTTCGGTTAGCCTATTTCCTTTTCCTAGGTCCCATCTATGTTTATACCAAAATTCTTAACCTATTTATTTAAAATATCTATAATTCTTGATTCGAATCAGGGGTGAGTACTTCAAATAAATTCACTAATTTAAATATTTTCTAAAATAGAATTTTGGTTTTACTATCATTGTTTTTCAAAATGTCATTCTCTAATTTTGACATTTTCTATTAAACAATAATTATTATTTGTAATACATGGAAAACAGCAAGCTTTGGGTATAAATTATAGCCTATATGTTATTCTGATGTATGAGCTATATGATTGTAAAGTTTCATTACATTCCATTCAGTTGTTTTTGCGTGAAACAGTAACAAACACACATACATCCATACAAACTTTCGCGTTTATAATATTAGGGAGAAGAATTTTGGTTTAACAATCATTGTTTTTCAAAATGTCATTCTCCAATTTTGAATTTTTGAACAATAATTATTATTTGTAATACATGGAAAATAGCAAGCTTTGGGTATAAATTATAGCCTATATGTTATTCTGATGTATTAGCTATATTATTGTAAAGTTTCATTAAAGTCCATTCAGTTGTTTTTGCGTGAAAGAGCAACAAACATACATACATCCATACAAACTTTCGCGTTTATAATATCAGTAAGAAGAATTTTGCTTAAATCATTGTTTTTCAAGATGTCATTCTCAAATTTTGACATTTTCTATTTAACAATAATTATTATTTGTAATACATGGAAAATAGCAAGCTTTGGGTATAAATTATGAGTATGATGTATGAGCTATATTATTGTAAAGTTTCATTAAAGTCCATTCAGTTGTTTTTGCGTGAAAGAGTAACAAACACACATACATCCATACAAACTTTCGCGTTTATAATATTAGTAAGATTATTCGTGATTAAAATATCAACAACTTGCTTCCAAGTTAGTTCCATTCTTTCTTATGTTTTAAAAAAAAACACTCGAATTTGCACTATTTTTTTGCCTTTGTTCCAAATTTTAAAGAGTTTTCCAGAAAAGCGATGGTTAGGGACAGGTAGGTACTGGATAAATATTATTCCGATATGAACTAAGCATATTTTCATTCTAAAACCTTACGTACCTACATCACGTGAAAAAACAATAATAAATTGTATTATAGGTACACGGAGAAAAATGTTATTCGAAAAAACGATCATTTTATTCGTAAAAACGTGACTGAAGTTCTTACGAACAAATTAACAGGGGTACGTTTTTAGATTTTCACGGCCAAAAGCATTTTCGTTGTTTGTTTTTGGGGTGTTATGCCGTGTTGTGCTACCTCCTTCTTTAGCTACTTTCGTTGGACATTTAGTTACATTTCTCCGTGGACGGACCCCAGGCTAACGTAAATACTGCACTTTCACGAAATTTCCCTTTCAAAGTAGTTCACTTTCTTCTGAAATGAAGCTGCCGACACGGTATCGCTTTCAACTAAATAAGCACACACTTAACACTACAAATTCACATCGACGGATCTGCCGGATCTGCCCTGATGATGGACACTGCAACGCTGTCCGAAACGTCGGCTAAAGAAGGAGGTAGCACAACACGGCATAACACCCCAAAAACAAACAACGAAAAAAAAAATTAACAGGGTTTCAATGTTTATTGGCGGGAACATGTAAGAATAATTTGTTGGTATACGTACGAAATTACGTATACTTACATTGAATTATTCTTACATTGAAACACTGTTAATTCGTAAGAACTTCAGTCCCGTTTGTAACCGTTTTTACCAATAAAATGATCGTATTTTAGAATAATATTTTTCTCCGTTTGGGACTCGAACCCAGAACCTCTCGTCTTACCGGGACGGGCGCCTTTGCCAATTCGGATTTTCCACCTATTATAAAAACCAAATTATCGAAGAAAATATTGTTAATTCTGAAATTTTAAATATAAGTTTTTTTTTTCTACATTAGCTCCACATAGGAGGCCCTGAGGGAAAAAATTCCCTCACGGTCTATGTCATCTTTGAAGATGCTGTGTGGAGGGTATTTGAAGGGAATGGAAGGAGAGGAAGTCCTGGGAAGGAAAAAGGTTTGAGATTTGACCCAGAAGTGGTGGAAGGCGATAGGTCGAGAGAGTCCGGCTGGAGAGATCAAAAGGTCTCCCTCAACCAGTCTCTTCTGATCCGGCCTGCCACGCAGATGGTCGGCAGACGCATCCGCCCCCAAGTCCCGGACAAACCTAACCCCATGAACCCGGGCACCCCTGCTAAGTCACCAAACGTAGCGAACTACTTGGGGTGACCTGTTGCAGAGGTGTTGGTCGTCCAATAAATGGTTCCCGGGGCGGCGGTACCCATACTTGCCTCCCAAATTGTTTGACAAATATGACGGTTTTATAATAGGTGGCGATAGCTGAATCGGTAAAGTCGCCCGTCCCAGTAAAATGAGTGGTTCCGGGTTCGTGTCCAGTTGCAACCGCTATTTTTTATTTTTCTGTGTCTTGTTCATTTTCTAATTTTAATTTAGATTATTAGCGTTATCTTCTTCTTCAATGATATATTATGTACTGTATGTTTTCATAATGCCTGTATGTTTTCATAATGCCTGTATGTTTTCATAATGCCTGTATGTTTTCATAATGCCTGTATGTTTTCAGAAACGTTTCGCACGTGAGACTCGGTGGAGTGGATGTTGACGAGGTATTTCTGAAAGAACACGTGTACACTGTGATTGAACAAAAGCCGCACCCGGACTACAAGCAATTAGCCAAAACTAACGACATTGCTTTGATAAAACTGGACAGAAAGTAAGTAAGCCCGCTATGGCCCGGTCGGGTATATCAACCAGTCCGCATCCTTTCTAAGTACGACATTCCTCGCTCCAGTTTAAGACGATAGACTTCGCTTTTCGGCCCATACAAAAAGACGCCCGGGAAAAAACACTTTTCTACATCGAAAATTGCACAAAATGAATATATTTTTTTATACTGCCTTTTAAAGAGTTAAAACTATGTCGGTATGTTTTAGAATTTTCGATGCGTTTCGTATTAACGTAAACATTCACTGTCAAACATGTACGATTTATCAAAAAATATTATTTAAGGAAAAAGTGCTGCTAACTCAACTCTCATAAAGAATTATAAAATTATAAAAAGCTACCGACGTAGCTTCTTCTTTCTAAAAAATATATATTTTTTAAAATTTCAATTTCTTGAAAGTTTCGGTGTAGAAAAGTGTATTCTCCATAAACCCCTTTTCGAGCGATTTCTGTAGGTAAATTTGAGCGTTGTCTCATTCGCACATTTCGCATTCGCATGTATTGTAAGTGTGCGTGAGTTTATTGTAAGCGGGACAGAATGACAGACGCGGGTGTTCCGCGTGTGGTTCAAAGTCTAGCCTCTTAAAGAAGAAATTCATGAACTCAGAACCAATTTTTCTAATGTTTTGCCAAATCCCTTGAAGACTTTAATAACAAACAAACGCTACAAGGTGGATAAAGTATAACAATACAGTTCAGGCAACATCACGATGATCGCTTTTCCAAATAGAGTTTCTTGTGTGATTCTTCTTTGATCCCTCCTGAAAGTGTATCTCTTGCAGTAGATAGTGCACTGCGGTCCATGACTATGGCCTCCTTGTACAGTGGTTCAATCACACATATCATCAAAAAAAGGTCCTTCAAATACGTAGAATTTCATCAAAACCTATCACTTATCTTTGGTTTTTACTGTTATTCAAAATTTGTAATCTTCGCAATTCGATATTTTGCTTATATTGATCAGGATTAAGTTCTGCATTTAAATTAGTAGTCTTTTATTATTGTGAGTGCTGTTTCGGCTTACAAGGCCATTTTCAAACTGTGGTTGTACCACTTTGAGAGGACTAATTTACACGATTTTAAGTGTCAATTTGAACGTGTATAAATTGATTTATTGCCTGCAAAACCAATTTGCTGAGAAAATAATTGTAGTAATAGAGTACTCTGAAATCTGCTGGAATTGTTTAATAATGTATAATGACGTTACTGCTATGAAATATTTAGATACATTGGATTGTTTAGGTTTTGTAAATTTACTGAGATGGGGGAATAAATAATAATTTAAAATCAGTAAAAAAATAAAATATAATTGAATTCTACGAATTTAATAACACAATGACAATTAATTTTTAAAAATTGTCAGGAGTTTGGAGCAGAAATGAAAACCGTATATCTGTTAGATGGTATTAGTATTGCTGATTTTTGTTATTGTTAAATTTGATTTGAATGATCTTTTGCTTCCAGGGTCACGTTCTCGCGGCATGTAAGGCCAGCCTGCCTCCACACGGGAGAGGAAATAAATGACGCGTTGGGGATACTGACCAGTTGGGGATTCACCAAACGGGAAGGCAAAGGGAGCTACAATTTGCTCAAGGTACCTTTCAATTTTATCAAGGTACCTTTCAATTTTATTAAGGTACCTTTCAATTTTCTCAAGATACATTTTACTATTTTCAGCTGCCTTTCAATTTTCTGAAGGTACCATTCAATTTTCTCAAGGTACCTTTCAATTTTATTAAGGTACCTTTCAACTTCTCAAGGTACTTTTCAATTTTATTAAGGTACCTTTCAATTTTCTTAAGGAACCTTTCAATTTCTCAAGGCACCTTCCAATTTTCTTACTTTGCCCGGGGCAAAAGGGATTGGATAAGTTGTCAGTTGTTTTAATTTTTTTTTACTGCTGTAATCAATAATTCACAATACCGCGCTGAAACTTCGCGAAGGATCTCGTATATGCTTTGCTTGCCTTTCCAGTGGCTACTAAACCAGTCGGCTGTATAAGGCGTGGGCGGTCCCGTGAAAAGCAGTCCGTAGCCAGTCAGCAATCAGTTAGTACTTTACAACCTAGCGACGCACATACCTGCAGTCCTAGCCGTTGGAATTTTTACTATGTTTTAAATAAACTTTTTTCCTCGAGTATTATTTCAACGAACACGCACCAGGTATCACAACATCCGATACCATCTTCATTGGAGGCTACGACGATACCTCCAAATGTGTGACTGCTGGGTGTGAATTCCGAGGGTTCTCTCATAACAACGCACGCTTGTTTTCTTTTCAGACTATGGTGCAGAAACTCCCTTTCAGTGACTGCGGCGTGACAAACCCTCGAACCACAAGTATATTTAGAAATGGCAATCAAAACACAACCCAGATCTGTTACGGGCACAGGACCGAGCCACAATACACATGCTTCGTAAGTAACCGTTTATACTAACTAAGTTTTGACCACCACAACACGGGCATATGCCTAGCGTGGTGGTCGTAAAATTCTCAAAACATGTAACTAGCAGTTTAATAAATAAGGAAAAAAAAAAAGTTATAAAAATCGAAAAACACAATCGTAACAGTCTTGTAATTCAGAATATATTATCAATATTTGCGAGCACGGTCAACCACTGAACAGATATTCCAACCAACGATTGATAAATTTTACCGCGGCCTCCATGGTATCAGATAAATTTTTGATAACTGTCAATAATATACAGAGAATTTTGAATAATGTCATTCCTTATGCAAAATAACTGGCTTATCAATGAATGGAGGTGAACTAGCGAAGCTCTTGGAATTAAAAGTAATCGTATATATAGGCATGAATAACTCATCTAAGACCTCATTAACTAAGTACGTGCAAAGTCCCAATGCATTTTAAATTTAGTATTTCAATTTCTTCTAAAACTATATTAGATCCATTAGTAAAGGCTCAAAAATTGATAATACGGACTATCTACAAAGTACATTACATTCATCCCACAAAGGACTTATTTAAAGACTTTAAAATACTTAATATACAATCCCTATATGTAAAATTCATTTCTTGCTATTTTAAATTTAAATTTATTAAAAAATATGTTTTTGAATCAAAATATAATACAAGATATTCCAACCAATGCAACTATATAATTCCAGTAACAAAAACCTCAATGGCCCAGTCACAGTTTAACTTTCTTGCTCCAAAAATCTTCAATAACTTAAGAGGCTAGACTTTGAACGACACGCGGAACACCCGCGACTGTCATTCTGTCCCGCTCACAATAAGCTCACGCACACTTACAATACATGCGAACGCGAAATGTGCGAATGAGACAACGCTCAAATTTACCTACAGAAATCGCTCGAAAAGGGGTTTATGGAGAATACACTTTTCTACACCGAAACATTCACGAAATTGAAATTTTAAAAAATATATATTTTTTAGAAAGAAGAAGCTACGTCGGTAGCTTTTTATAATTTTATAATTCTTTATGAGAGTTGAGTTAGCAGCACTTTTTCCTTAAATAATATTTTTTGATAAATCGTACATTTTTGACAGTGAATGTTTACGTTAATACGAAACGCATCGAAAATTCGAAAACATACCGACATAGTTTTCACCCTCTAGAAGGCAGTATAAAAAAAATATATTCATTTTGTGCAATTTTCGATGTAGAAAAGTGTTTTTTCCCGGGCGTCCTTTTTGTATGGGCCGAAAAGCGAAGTCTATCGTCTTAACAATTGAAATAAAGACAATAACCAAATATCACACTTTCAGGAAGACGCTTGGAGACTTTTTGATGAGTGAATGAGATAGAATTAGAAGCCTGTTTATATAATCTAATGTACTTTTTTTCTCCTTTCTATTTTCTACTTTTTATTATAATTTTTCCAATATTTAACATGATTTATACTAATTCCATGTTTACACTAGACTTCATATTTCATACAATGTAACTATACTATATTGGTCACCATGATACAGGCAGCCGCCTAGTATGGTGATTTAATATATCAACTTTATGTAAATGTCACAATTATGTAACATGTATTAAATAAATAAATAAATAAAAATAAAAAAATTCGTAATTCTGAATTGATTAGTATTTTAAATTTTACCGAAGTCGTTTGACGTTTAGGAATGTAAATCCATTTACAGAGCTTATATCGATTGCTTATTTATTCCCTTTCAATATCGGTTCGGCTGTCAACAGCGCAACGGTGCTCGAGATATCGATATTAAATTGTATTACTGTGTTAGGCTTAAGAGTGTTTTACCAGAGAATACGAGAAATTAGTCATTTTTAAATCAAATTCTAGACGTATTGACTCTTATTTACAAAAAAACATGAATTGATTTTGAAAGATTGTTATTTTATCTGGTACACGCAGTTTTAAAATTTTAAATAACTAAGGGTATTTATAATATTCTAAGGTTATACCGTTGGTCGTTGGCAGATTTGTTCAATTTTCAAATGATAGATTCCATTAAGACGATAGACTTCGTTTTTCGGCCCATACAAAAAGGACGCCCGGGAAAAAACACTTTTCTACATCGAAAATTGCACAAAATGAATATTTTTTTTTATACTGCCTTCTAGAGGGTGAAAACTATGTCGGTATGTTTTCGAATTTTCGATGCGTTTCGTATTAACGTAAACATTCACTGTCAAACATGTACGATTTATCAAAAAATATTACTTAAGGAAAAAGTGCTGCTAACTCAACTCTCATAAAGAATTATAAAATTATAAAAAGCTACCGACGTAGCTTCTTCTTTCTAGAAAATATTTTTTTTTTTAATTTCAAATTCGTGAAAGTTTCGGTGTAGAAAAGTGTATTCTCCATAAACCCCTTTTCGAGCGATTTCTGTAGGTAAATTTGAGCGTTGTCTCATTCGCACATTTCGCATTCGCATGTATTGTAAGTGTGCGTGAGCTTATTGTGAGCGGGACAGAATGACAGACGCGGGTGTTCCGCGTGTCGTTCAAAGTCTAGCCTCTTAAACAACACAAATTTCCAATCATATAATCATACAACAAGATAAATCATTATATAATCTAGTCAATACAGTTTACAAGATTTAAATTTTAGACAACTTAAAATCATTAAAAAATAAATCCTAGAACGTGTTTTGTGACAAAAATACCTCAGTTTTTCTAGTTATTTAAGGTCTTACGTACTAAAATATTTCAGATTTTTTTTACACACTTATTTTGTTTAGACATTATTGAAAAATTATAAATTATTTTGATCAAAAATTAATTTTAAGAAGTATATAATTTTCATTCATTTACCATCTTCCCGTTTAATCATTTTTATGGCAGTTCGAGACATAAATTCTCACAACTCATGAGATGCGGCCGTGAGAGGTCCTGTGTTCGCGTCGCTCTTAATAACAAAATTTTGCATTAAATATAAAACTAATACCGTTTAGCTTCATGGTTGCAAAAACATCAATGGATTGGTGGATATTAGCTCTTAAAATCGAGTAAATTTTGAAAAAAAGACGAGCGTTTGGAAGTTTCTTTCCGTTTTTCTAGTAGAAGAATTAGTTTGCTGAGTGTTTGAAACATAATCTGGAAACAAACTTATAGATACTGCTTTTTGAAGTAAAATTTCTTTACGAACGCTTGACTTGGGGGGTAAGCTGGCGAATGCGTTACGAAAACTGTAGTCGGGCGAGGCGAACGTGCTTTATCACACTGTAGGAGCAAGAGAAAGCAGTGCGTGCGCATATTTTCTTTCTCTCTAGAATTAAGTCGTGTGGTCTAAAGTCTAAAGCACACTCGTTTTTTTTGTTTTCAGGGAGATTCCAGTGGTGTATTACAGATATACAACAACGATAGAGTCAGCTGCACTTATCTTGTCTTTGGAATTACATCTAACGCCAAGATCTGCGGTAAAATTCCTGCCATCTATGCGCGAGTCTCTGCCTATATCGATTGGATTGAAGACACCGTGTGGCCAGACAGTGATAATGTATAGGAAAAAAATCAATCATATAGCAAGAGATAAATAAAGAAAAAATACACGTCATATACATTACACAAGGATGATATCTCACCTGGTGTTATCAGCGTAAGAATACATTGAATAAAATGAAAGAGTGTAATTTCTTTCAAACCACAACATTTTTAAACTCCGACCAGTTTCAGTACAAACGTTCTTTCATCAGGACAAAATATGTACTGAGTCTCTGCCTATTTCGGTTGGATTGAAGACACCATATGGCCCGACAGTGATAATGTATGAGAAAAAAATAAAGCATACAGCAAGAGATACACAAAGAAAAAATACACTTCATATAGGTACATTACACAAGGCTGAAATCTCGGCTGGTTTTATCAGCGAAAGTACACTTTGAATTAAATGAAGCCGTATAATTTCAGAATTAACAATATTATCTTCGACTAACGTTTTTTTTCCATATTATTGGCAGCTACCTTTATTATTGGAATTAAGTATTCAAAGAATGTATTTGTTACCTAGAAAAAAAAACATTAGTCGAAGATAATATGGTAAATTCTGAAATTTGAAATATGAAGTTGACAATTACGACAGTCTCATAATAGATCGCAGTAGCCCAATTGGTAGAGGTGTATGTCCCGGTAAGACGTAAGGTTCTGGGTTATCTTTTATTATTTTTCTGTGTCTTGTTCAATTTCATATTTTAAAAAATTAGATTATTATTGTTATCTTCTTCTTCAATGATAATATTAATCTTTGTAAGTTACTAAATACAATAAAACTTATTTTGTTTTTATCTGTGAATTATAATTTATTTCTCAAAGCATCCTGATTATATTGTCCAAAGTGAAATTATAATAAAATGATACAAATATTACTATAATTTCGGTATCGTCCTAATGTGAAAGGGTTTGCAGATCCTTTTTATTTGCATCTTTATAAATCCTGCGGGATTAGAGTTTAGAAATTCCGCGGGTTTGAGGTGTAGGGTTTTGGAATCTTGCTGGATTGCGGGATAGAGTTTAGAAATCCCGTGGGATTGCGGGATAGATTTTAGAAATAACACGGAATTTCGGGATAGAGTTTCAAAATCCCGCGGGATTGAAAGTTGGTGTATTGCAGGATAAAGTTTAGGAATCCCGGGGGATTGCTGGATAAAGTTTATAAATCCCACGGGATTGCGGGAATGGTTTATAAATCCAGCGGGATTGCGGGATAGTATTTAGAAATCACGCAGGATTGCGGGATAGAGTTTAAAAATTCCGCGGAATTGCGGGTAAAATTTTAAAAATTCCACGGGATTGAGGGATAGAATTTAGAAATACCACGGAATTTCGGGATAGAGTTTCAAAATCCCGCGGGATTGAGAGTCGGTGTTTATAAATCCCGCAAGATTTCAGGTCAGAGTTTATAAATCCATCGATATTGTGGGATAGAGTTTATAAAAACGGTGGATTACGGGATAGAGTTAAGATATCTTGCGGGATTTCAGGATAGAGTTTATAAATCCCGCGGGTTTGCGGAATTGAGTTTAGAAATCTCGCTGCAAATATTGCTGCAACCCAGGAATATATTGACTTCTTGCATGACCAACAGGCAAAGCGTGTTGATGGTATGGTCATACCGAACAGTGTTCTTGTCGGTCACAGCAAGTTCGACACCTACTAACTGCAACTACATCTGAGGCCCTAGCACGCTTGCTCTATAACGATCGGTAGGATAACTATCGGTAACTTCTCATCGTTCCCTACGACAACTGCAGATCGCAAACGAATAGGTGACAGTTCACAATGACTAAGTGTCCTTAATATATTCGATATCAACTGTCGTTTGTACGTTTGAGATCTGCAGTAGTCCTAGGGAACGATGAGAAGTTACCGACAATCGGTCGGTAACTTCATATCGAGCGACCGTGCTAGCACACCTGGGGTGCTAGCATACTCGCTCGATAACGATCGATAGGATAACTATCGGTAACTTCTCATCGTTCCCTAGCATGACTACAGATTGCCAACGAATAAGTGACAGTTCACAATGACTAAGTGTCCTTAACATATTCGACATCAACTGTTGTTTGTACGTTAGCAATGTGCATTTGTCCTAGGGAACGATGAGAAGTTACCGATAGTTAACCTGTCGATCGTTATCGAGTGAGTGTGCTAGGGCCTCTGGGGTGCTAGCATGGTCGATCGATATGAAGTTACCGACAGATTGTCAGTAACTTCTCATCGTTTCCTAGGACAACTGCAGATCGCAAACGAATAGGTGAGAGTTCACAATGACTTAATATAAAATATCTTGACAGTCCTTAATATATTCGATATCAACTGTCGTTTGTACGTTAGCGATCTGCAGTTGTCTTAGGGAACGATGAGAAGTTACCGACAATTATCCTACCGATCCTTATCCATCGACCATGCTAGCACCCCTGCCCCCCCAGATAACGATTGATAGGATAACTTTCGTTAACTTCTCATCGTTCCCTAGGACAACTGCAGATCGCTAACGTTAAAACAACAGTTGATGTCGAATGTATTACAGACACTTACGGCCGTTGTTCTCAATCCTACTGATCAGTTATTGAGCCGAAATTTTGGCTCAATACTTCTCAAATGCACAAATTCGCTCTTCCCAACGCAACTCTCCGACCAACAGGCGAATCGAGCGTTACTGAACAAATCACTTAGCTGATCGGAGACTCAGATTGAGCGATCGGAAAGTTGGGAACAATGGCCGTTAGTCATTGTGAACTGTCGCTTATTCGTTATCGATTTGCAGTTATGCTAGGGAACGAAGAGAAGTTATCGATACAATATTTATCGATCGAGTGTGCTAGGGGCCCTGCTTCTGGTTGAAGTGATGTAGGTTTGGTTGCGAACTCTTAAGATGGTATGTGTCAGTTTTATATGATACTAGCTTCTGCCCACGACTTCGTCTGCGTAGGATTAGTACTTCGAGTAATCTATTTTCTTTTCCTAGGTCCCTTCTACGTTTATAACAAAATTCTTAATCTATTTATTTGAAATATGTATAATTCTTGATTCGATTCAAAGTATTAGGCGAGTACTTCAAATAAATTCACTAATTTAAATATTTTCCAAAAAAGAATTTTGATTTAACAATCATTGTTTTGCCAAATGTCATTCTCAAATTTTGACATTTTGTAATAAACAATAATTATTATTTTCAATATATTGAAAATAAATTATAGCCTATATGTTATTCTGATGTATGAAATATATTATTGTAAATTTTCATTATAATCCATTCAGTAAATTTGGCGTGAAAGAGTAACAAACATACATACATCCATACAAACTTTCACGTTTATAATATTATTAAGATTAAGATTTCAAAAAGGACGCTCGATTTTAATTAGTAAGTAAAACAAGTTGTGTGTGAGACATCCATCCATTTTTTTTTATTATTTAAAAATATATATTTTTGAGCAATAAGTGTGGAATATAACGTTGTTCAAATATCCATTGCGCCTCTGCTTGGTGGTACGATTCGGAAGATCCATTTTTCAATGACTTTGTTCATGGACATATGACTTTGTCGCATAAATCTGGCTGAATTTCTCTCAGGTCAAAACATGGGAAATTCCAAGTACGAGGAAAATTATTTAATAAACAAAATGATAACTATTGTATAAACAAAATTCTGGGTTAATTTTGAATACAAATAATCAGTAAACTAGTCGACTCTTAAGAGTCATTAATTTTACCGATATCTCATACTCTTACCAATATGTACGAGGGTCAGTGAAAAACTAATGCCTCCAGTTTTTTTCTACAAATAAAGTTGGTTAAATGAAAATTTTGAATTTGGCGATATTCCTCCAACCTACTTCTACAACGCAAGAATTGAAAGAGGCGGGATTGGGCGCGAATTTGAATAATCCGAAAATTTGTTGTATGCTGATGATGCGGTACTGATTTCTAACAGTATTTTTTTTTTTTACATTAGGTCCACACAGGAGGCCCTGAGGAAAATAATTTCTCTCAGGGCCTATGTCATCTTTGGGGATGCTGTGTGGAGGGTATTTTTAAGGAGAGGACGTTCTGGGAAGGAAAAATGTATGAGGGTTGGGTAAGAATCTGGGGTTCAGTGGGTCTAGATCATCCACCGTCAAGAACAATGAACCTCATGAACCCGGGCACCCCTGCTAAGTCACCAAACGTAGCAAACCACTTAAGGAGACCTATGGCAGAGGTGTTGGTTATCCAATAAATGGTTCCCGGGGCGGCGGTACCCATTCCCGCCTCCCAAATTCAAAAAACAGTATGGAACATCTGCAGTCACTCGTATCTTGGATGAACGAAATATGTATGAAGAATGAATTGTTGATGAATGTAAGTACGTCTAAAGTAACGATATTTGAAAGAGAGAGTACGAAAACAGTGTGCAATATATTTTTGAATGATGAATACTTGGAGAAAGTTGATGAGTTTGTGTATTTGGGAAGTATGTTTACGAGAGATGGGAAGGCTGATAGGGATATTGAAAGAAGGGTGATGCGGGTAACTCCATTAATGGAGGACTTAATGCCGTTGGCGCCAACAAAATGCTGTTCAAAGATGCGAAGCTAGCAGTCGACAATGGAGTGCTGGTACCTACCCTGATTTATGGCAGTGAAGCATGGAGCTGGCAGAGAAAGGATGAAATGAATGCTGTAGAAATGAGATCCCTGAGGCGTATGTGCGGTAAAACCATGTATGATCGTGTGAGGAGTGTGAAGAGGAATGTAAGATTAAGAAAGGGACGCTTTGATGATTTGGACATGTAGGGCGAATGAATGAAGAAAGGAGTGTCAAGAGAATATATGACGCAAATGTGAAATGTAGAGAGAATGAATGAAGAAAGGAGTGTCAAGAGAATATATGAAGCAAATGTGAAAGGTAGAAAAAGTCGAGGACGCCCGAGGAATACCGATCAAGTGATTCAGATAAAGTGTATCTCATTCAGTTAGGAATCGGTCATGTCAAGAGTCAGAATAATAGAAGAGCATAAGATGTGTGAATGTGAATGAGGCAAGGAGTGTGTGCAAAGACCGAGTTGTTTGGCGGTCCGTCCTCTCTGCCTACCCCTTCGGGGAAACGGCGTGATGGTTGGTTAGTTATTTAGTTAGTTCTTCTACAATCTACTTCAGAAGTAACTTTATGCATCAACATATGGCAGCACTGCAGGTCACTTTCAAAATAGCCGCCAACGATGCTGTATAAGACAGCGTTCTATGATTGAATTCTTGAATGCAGAAGGTTAAACGCCAACATGTATACAATGTCTGAAAAATGTAAACAATGATGCGACAGTGGATGTCAGCACTGTTTTGTGATGGGTTCGTCGCTGTAACGAAGCTGAAAACAAACGTCGTTGGCTGACGAAAAGTGGTCAAACGGAAAATGACTACAGTGACTCCATGCAACATTAAGCGAGTCGTTGACATCATTCGCGGTGACCGCCGGATAACTACAGATGAATTGTCACGCAATCTCTCTCTCAGTAAAGGCAGTGTGATTTGGAGCTCATCGTGAGATTCACTTTGAAAATGAGGAGGCTGTGAAAACGTACGTGCGTCAATGGCTTAGGAAGCAGGACTGTGCCTTTATTACACTGGGATACATGGAAATGGACGGAGTTTATATTGGAAAGTGAAAAATTATTCGTCAATAGTGTAGTTTTCAACCTATGTAATTGCATTTTAATTTCTTTGCATTTAAGAGGATGGTAACGTATTTAACCTTTTTTATTATTTCATTCGATTGTACAACATCTTAAGATTGTTGTGTCAAAATTTAAAACCAATCGGAGCAAAACTAAATATGATATAGAACTTGTATGCACAAAATTTTCCTGTTTAGTTTTGGATTTTCCATGACTTTGTATCCAAAACTTTAAAGCGATTTTCTGACAACTTGTCGCTTTTGAAGCCGGTGAACAGTTTGAATCAAAATTTACTCGATCGATTCTTTTGAAGTTTCGTATACGACTACCTTACATGAATGACCAGGTAACGCTGGGAGCTTTTTAATTTTTTTTTCATAGTTATTAATTTTACAAGAACCAAAAGTATCAGGTACTGATAATAATACCCTAAGTGTCACCAAAAAATTTAACCCGTTTAATCACAGGAGACCATATTTGTCCCAGCTCACATAGGTCTCACAGAAATCGTTGTTTCTCCCTTACTATCATAGTCAGAAATGTGATCTAAACGGTATTGGAAAGAGAATACAACAAACTATATATTCAAATCTAAAAGAAAACCACAAAAAATTAAAATTTACCCCTTTCTGAAACCAAAGTTTCCGGTAGCAATTTGAAAACAAAAAATGGAACTTTGTGAATTTTTTAAGATTTTTTTTTTACATGAAACGAAAAAAAGGGAGGTGATAGTAAGGTTTATAATTAATTTATCTATGAAATAAGTATGTGTTTTATTTTTTTTTCATTATCAATAATTTTAGTTAGAAAAAAAAGTAAAGTGGGCCATTTTGAACACTTTTTTAAGTTTTCGCAAAAAAAAAATTTATTTAAAAAAATACATAGTAATTTTTAATATAGAAATTTGAAAGCCTATTTCATCACCTTTTGAAAACACTTTTCAGTTTTCGAATACGTTAACAAATGTTCCATTTATTTGGATTTTGTTGCAAAGCGGGAATATTTTTAGCCTCTGACAAAATACGCCAATTTTTTTAAGGGATTTTTTTTAAATCAAAAAAAAATCCTGCCAGAGCCCCTAGCACACTCGATCGATAACGATCGATAGGATAACTATGGGTTACTTCTCATCGTTCCCTAGCATGACTACAGATCGTCAACGATTAAGTGACAGTTCGCAATGACTAAGTGTTCTTAACATATTCGACATCAACTGCTGCTTGTACATTAGCGATGTGCAGTTGTTCTAGGAAACGATGAGAAGTTACCGATAATTATCCTATCGATCGGTATCGTGAAGATTTGTTGCCATCGCGTCGACATAATTACTTATAATTCGTTTAAAAAAAAAAAAGAAATTTTTTTTGTATGTTGTACTATAATATTACGATCAATTAAATAAATTGGTATTACCGGTAGCGACTAAAAAAAATCTTAAAAATGGGCCTTTTTTAGGCCGAATTAACATCACCATCCCATTAGAAGGAAAAAAAATAGGAAACATTACTTTTGACTGATCCTAGTATAACGAATGCTTTATTTAACCTTATAGATATTTGGGAAGTATGTTTACGAGAGATGGAAGGCTGATAGGGATATTGAAAGAAGGGTGAATGCAGGTAACTCCATTAATGGGTTATTGAACGCCGTTGGAGCCAACAAAAAGTTGTCCACAGAAGCGAAGCTAGCAGTCCACAATGGAGTTCTGGTACCTACCCTGATGTATGGCAGTGAAGCGTGGAAATGGCAGAGAAAGGATGAAAGTAGACTGAATGCTGTAGAAATGAGATCCCTGAGGCGTATGTGTGGTAAAACCATGTATGATCGTGTGAGGAATGTGGAGATCCGAAAAGAATGCAAGGCTGATGTGAGCGTAATAAGTAAGATTAAGAAAGGGACGCTTAGATGGTTTGGGCATGTTGAGCGAATGAATGAAGAAAGGAGTGTAAAGAGAATTTATGACGCGAATGTGAACGGTAGAAGAAGCCGAGGACGCCCAAGGAAGACGTGGCACGATCAAGTAATCAGATACTTGAGTCCGGCCATGTCAAGAGTCAGAATAATAGAAGAGTATGTATGAGAAGATGTATGAATGTGAATGAGGCAAGGAGTGTGTGCCAAGACCGAGTTAGATACGTTTTTAGATTTTCACGGCCAAAAGCATTTTCGTTGTTTGTTTTTGGGGTGTTATGCCGTGTTGTGCTACCTCCTTCTTTAGCCGACGTTTCGGACAGCGTTGCAGTGTCCATCATTAGGGCAGATCCGGACGGATCTGCCGGATCTGCCCTGATGATGGACACTGCAACGCTGTCCGAAACGTCGGCTAAAGAAGGAGGTAGCACAACACGGCATAACACCCCAAAAACAAACAACAAGACCGAGTTGTTTGGCGGTCCGTCCTCTCTGCCTACCCCTGCGGGGAAACGGCGTGATGGTTAGTTAGTTAGTTAGTTAGTTAGAAGCTTTTGTATCATACAGAGTATAATAAATTGCATCCTCAACACTCAATAAGGCCCAAATGATCAAATTATGATTATTATTATTTATTTTTGGGTCATTATGCCGTGTTGCGACTTCTCCTCTACCCAATGTTTCTACCAGTAGGACAGATAAAGATTTGAAGATTATTTTTTTTAGATTATCTCCCCACAGGAGGCCATAATAATTTCCACCGGGACCTGTCATCTTAGAGGATGGTGTGTGAAGGGTATTTTTAAGGAAAGGAAGGAGAGGAATTTGTGTCGAAATCTGAGAGTAAATTTATTAAACCATCCCTCCCACAAACAAACACCCTTGTATAAACTAAGAACTATGTATGGAACCAAGAACTCTCCATGTAAATGTGAAACTCTTGAGTGTGTTAAACTCATTAAATATCTAGGAATTATAGTTGATAATAACCTCAAATGGAAATACCAAATAGAAAATGTAGCAAAAAGAGTGCATTGCAGAAATTTTAAATACACACTTCTTAAAAAATATATATTATGGGCTATGTAACTCGATCATAACTTACGGATGCGTTGGGTGGAGGGGTACAGGAAAAAACCATATTAAACCCGTTATTGAAGGCACAGAAATCTATTTTACGTGTTATTATGAAGAAACCTTTCAGATATTCGAGCGATGCTCTCTTCAGCGAATTTAAGGTACTAGATGTTCGACAGTGTTACATTAAAAATATAGTAATTTATGTTCAAAAAAATAAATATAAAATGAAAACAGTCGAACACGAACATTAAACCAGAAGTAAGGGCAGAAATTACCTTTCTATTCCAACAAGTAACAACACTGCAGCTTACCAAGGGACATTCTCATACCTGGGACCAAAATTATATAACAAAATCCATTCTAAACTAAAACTATGTGAAGTTTCATCCTTCGGCTCAAAAATAACAAAATGGTTAATAGATTTAGGTAGGATGGAGTCGGAAATATTATTAAAAAATATTATCTGATAATTATGCACTATATATATTTCTTTTGTTCTAAAATTTTTATCTTTTCTTTCAATTACTGTTTTTCTTGTATACTGTTTTTCTTGTATACTGTTTTTCTTGTATACTGTTTTTCTTGTATCATTCAAAAATAACCAAATGGTTACTAATTTTAGGCAGGACAGTCAGAAATATTATTTAAAAAAGCTATCGGATAATTATTTACCACAAGCGCCTTATATATTTCTTTTGTTCCAGAATTTTTATTTTTATTTTCTTTTTCTTTCACTGGTTTTCTTGAAGGTATCCAAAAATAACAAAATGGTTACAAATTTTAGGCCAGAAACACTATTAAAAAAGCTATCTTGTAATTATGCTATCGGATAATTATTTACCACAAGCGCCTTATATATTTCTTTTGTTCCAGAATTTTTATTTTTATTTTCTTTTTCTTTCACTGGTTTTCTTGTAGGTATCCAAAAATAACAAAATGGTTACAAATTTTAGGCCAGAAACACTATTAAAAAAGCTATCTTGTAATTATGCTATCGGATAATTATTTACCACAAGCGCCTTATATATTTCTTTTGTTCCAGAATTTTTATTTTTATTTTCTTTTTCTTTCACTGGTTTTCTTGAAGGTATCCAAAAATAACAAAATGGTTACAAATTTTAGGCCAGAAACACTATTAAAAAAGCTATCTTGTAATTATGCTATCGGATAAATATTTACCACAAGCGCCTTATATATTTCTTTTGTTCCAGAATTTTTATTTTTATTTTCTTTTTCTTTCACTGGTTTTCTTGTAGGTATCCAAAAATAACAAAGTGGTTACAAATTTTAGGCCAGAAACACTATTAAAAAAGCTATCTTGTAATTATGCTATCGGATAATTATTTACCACAAGCGCCTTATATATTTCTTTTGTTCCAGAATTTTTATTTTTATTTTCTTTTTCTTTCACTGGTTTTCTTGTAGGTATCCAAAAATAACAAAATGGTTACAAATTTTAGGCCAGAAACACTATTAAAAAAGCTATCTTGTAATTATGTAATTACCAGCGCCTTAAATATTTCTTTTGATCCAAAATTTTTGTTATCTTTTATTTTCTTACTGTTTTTCTTGTATACTGTTTTATTTGTATACTGTTTTTCTTGTATAAAAAAATACGATACCTGTAAATTTGACTGTCCTAGAACGGGAGATCTACCTAGTTGGACAGTCAAAATGTCAATACAATGTAAATATTTTTTTGTTATAACAAAATAAATAAAAATAAAAATAATAAATAAAAAAAGAAAATAAGCTCACTCGATTCACCACAATCTTCGATTATACATCTGCCCTGATGACGGAAACTAATGCTATCCGAAATGTTAGCTAAAGAAGGAGGTAGCGCAACAAGGCAAGTAAATCACGATAAAGGCGGCTTTGATTGCACACGGATTAAAGACAACATAATGTGAACACATCATTCGAACACGAAATGAACATTATCTATAGCATAGAATATCTTACAAATTATAATTACAACAATTATAAAACGAGGGTCAATCAAAAACTAAAGCCTACTATTTTTTTTTAATTAAATAAAGTTTAGATCCACTGGAGCGACAGAGCAATTAAATTTTTTTTTTTGGATTGGTAAAGGAAAATTTTCCGCCCACATTAAAAAAATCATACCTCCGAATTTGAATATGGAGACATACAAACTGATTATAGTTCTATGTAGCCAATGAATTCCCCTATCTTTTGTCTATTATCACATATTTGTAGGATTTATAAAAAAATATATAATTACATTTTTAACCTTAAAACATTTTAAAGAATCTAGAGAATATATTTTTTTTATAGAGATACCTCACAAGAGTCCCAACTGCTCCCTTCTGGAGCCAGTGAGACTATGGCATCCCCAATTGGAGTGTGTTGTGAGGCTGAAGGTAAGTGGGAAAGGGAAGGACTTGGGAAGAGGAAGGTGGGAAAGTACCTGGCTATTCAGATTTAGTCACTAAACATGGCTAAAGCCATTATTAAGCAACGTTTCAATTCTGAATGGTGGTCTTACACCAGGGCAATACTGAGAGTATCTTCCACTCTGGACGTGCCGCAAATATAACATATATTATTTTTATTAATTAATTGTGAAATAACACAAATTAATCAAATAAAATTTATTTGCTCACGCCGGATTCGAACCCGCTACCTTCCGAATGGGAGTCAAGTCTTGTCTTAATGTCTTGTCTCAATGTCTTACCACTCGACCACGGACGGTCGTCGTGTTATGTTTTGAATGTACAATATATTATATAATCGTCTTTATAAAAAAAAAAAAAAAATTGCCACATTTTGGCAACAAAGCAATCCGAGGTTTTGGAAATAGTGCCATAATGCGGCAAAAAGCGCTCGAGTGGTTAATTGATTTTTTTTTTAATTTGGCGCTATTCCTCCAACCCTCTTCTTCAATCTATTACAGTAGTAACTTTCTGCGTCAACAGGTGGCAGCACTGCAGTCGCTTGCAAAATGGCCGAATTCGAGTGGTTGAATTTTTTAATGCAGAAGGTAAAATGCCCATTTGCAATCATGAAAGACTGAAAAATGTGTACGATGATGCAAAAGTGGATGTCAGCACTATTAGACAGTGGGTTTGTCGCTGTAATGAAGCTGAAGGACAAACGCCGTTCAAACAGTGACTCCATGCAACATTATTTTATTGCCAGTCAATGACATAATTCGTGGTGACCGCCGGATAACTACAGATGAATTGTGAAACATTCTCTCCCTTGGTAAAGGCAATGTGAAGCCCATCGTGAGATTCGCTTTGAAAATGCGGAGGAAAACGTCAATGGCTTATGTATTTATGCGACTGTGCTTTTTGCCACACTGGAATATATATGCGCGCTACGCCGCTCAAAAAGAAGAAGATAGAGAGATACGACAATACGAACGTGAGAGCGAGCGCGCTAACATTAAAAACAGTATTAAAACATAAGTGACTCGAGAACACACTCAATTTTACGCTCAACACAATTTAACTTTTTACAGTAATTTTAAACATTAAAACTAATATGTTAACGTGCCATTGAGAGACTGCAAGTTGAAAGAAATTGGAGAACAAACCTGCTGGTTCCTAAAGTCATAACTGAGTGAGCATTGTCAATATTAATAAAAATTCAAAACAAAAGGAATTATTGTCACCCAAGCCACTACCGCGCGACCCGGCCCCAAGTACCAAGTAATTCAAGTCACTCCACCTTAAAACCAGTTTGACCCATCCTCCATTTTTCCAAAAAAAAAAATTTTTTTTTTCTCATTTAATAAAATGGACTCCCAAGGATTCATCAGTCTGGCAAGAAACGCAGTTGAGGCCCTAACAGAATAAATAATTGACCCAAGCAGCAAACTAAACAAGGATCAAATTGGGAAAATGATTCCGAAAACAAATGCTATTCTAGGAACCATTGCCCAAATGGCTGCAAAAATGGCAGCACTCGAGGGTGAGCTGTCAGCTTTCAAAACATTATCCAACAAACCGAACACAGTTGTATCCACTTGTGAAGCAGCCGACGAACTCGAAGAAAGAAAAAACAGAGCTAATAATCTCATTATCATAAATGTTCCAGAAAGCGCGAAACTGAACCAAATCGAAAAAATCATGGATGATAATCTGCAAATAACAAATATCCTGAACAAAATTGATAACAACATTGAAATTAACTCCATTAACACATTCCGCCTTGGAGCAGTGAGGCCTGATAAGTCAAGACCAATTAAAGTTATTCTAAAAAACTCCAATGAAGCAATAAATATCCTCCGGAAAAAGAACTTTTACCTGAAAAACTCTAACGTCAAAATATATTCTGACCAAACACCCAACCAACGAAAATACTTGTCAGACTTGCGCCTAGAATTGGAAAGACGGATACAGGGAGGTGAAGTTGGGTTAACCATCAAATATATGAATAACAAGCCGGCAATAGTACAATTAACTTCAAAAAACTCAAACACATCATCGGATACGGCCAAAACATCCGAGGCTGCCGCACCAAACTTATAGAGCTGCAAACTACTCTTCCACTACTACAACACATTGAAGTATTTCTTCTTACCGAAACCTGGCTTGATCCTGATATTCACACTGATGAACTTGGATTTTCATTTTACAACACCTACCGTCTAGACAGAAATCCAGCCACTAGTACTAAAACCAGAGGAGGAGGAGTTCTTATATCCGTTAAAAAATCACTGCCATCCAGTCGATTAATTTGTAAACATCTGGACGTGGAACAGGTATTCATTTTACTAAAAACTAAATTAGGCAAAATTCTACTGGGATGTGTCTACATTCCTCCTGGATCCAACATCACAGTGTACAGAAACCACATAGATGACCTTGAAACCTTTAAAAATAAATACCCTGATGCCTGAACAATTTTATTTGGTGACTATAATACCCCTAGCATTGATTGGATGAATAAGAACTCTAATAACAACCTAAGCCTTCCAGAAAATGCTCGTGAAATAATAGATATGACGAACTTACTCTCCCTACATCAAGTCAATCAAGTTTACAATACTAATAATCGGATGCTAGATTTAGTATTATGCAGTGATCTATCAGTTCATATTGTTAAATCAGTTGATGAGCTCCTCCCCTTAGACTGCCACCACCCCGCCCTAAGCATAACCATCATGACTAATAACTCACCAGACAATACGACTATTCTTCCTAACATTACTTATAATTTTTCTAAAGCTGATTATTCCAACATGAATCAATATCTTGCAAATGAAGACTGGTCATTTCTTCACCACAATAATAATATCAACTATAATCTTGAACTATTTTACACAATTATTAATAGGGCAATTGAAAAGTATGTACCACTATCACACTTCAAGGAAGCAAAGTTTCCAAAATGGTTCAGCGGCGAGCTAATTAACCTAGTTATCCGTAAAAAAATTGCACACAAAAACTTTAAAGAATCAAACTCCCTTAGCGACTATAAGATATTTCACAACTATAGAACTCAATGTAAAAAACTGTCAAAAAAATCGTATTTTAATTATATAAATAAAATCGAAAATTCTATACCTTCAAATATAAAAAACTTTTTCACACATGTTAACTCTCTCAGAAAAAACAAACAAGGTTTACCCATCTCAATGCATTTCAAAGAAAAGAGTAGTACTGATATGAAAGTAAAAGTTAACTATTTTGCTGATTACTTCAAAAGTGTCTATGACGAAGATATCCCAGACGATTATTTACCACCTTCGTCCCTTAAAGACAGCATACATTTACCTGCCGTACACATCAATATAAACGATGTGAAAACTAAAATTAAATCTCTAGACAGAGAAAAAAAGGCAGGGCCTGATAATGTAGATCCTAATATCCTGATAAATTGCGTAACTTCACTGGCTGAGCCAATTTGTTTATTGTTTAATCAATCCCTTGACACAGGTTGCTTCCCTGACATTTGGAAACGTTGTTATCTAACACCTATATTTAAAAAAGGTGATAAAAGTGATGTTACTAACTATAGACCAATTTGTAAGCTATCTGTAATTCCAAAACTTTTTGAAAAACTATTACTTGAAAAAATTTCACCATGTATTAAACATATCATTGTTCCGAATCAACACGGATTTTTGTCAGGCAGATCAACTCAGACAAATCTCTCGTTATATGAAAACTATATATCGAACGCATTAACTAACAGAACTCAAGTCGATTCCATATATACGGACTTTATCAAGGCCTTTGACAAAGTATGTCATAAAATTCTCCTGGTCAAACTACGTAAGCTCGGTTTTGATGGAAAACTTTTAGAATGGTTTGCTAGCTATCTAACTAATAGAATTCTACTTGTAAAAATCAATTTGGTCATTTCCTATCAATTTATAGCCACCAGTGGTGTGCCACAAGGGTCTCATCTAGGCCCAATATTATTCTTACTGTTTATAAACGATATTGTTAATATATTTGATTATGATATAAATGTACTACTTTTTGCTAATGATTTAAAAATATTTAAAATAATTAAAAGCGCTGAAGATTGTATCTGTCTACAAAATAACCTAAACAGGTTAATTAATTGGTGTTCTCTTAACAAACTTTATCTGAATATAAATAAGTGTCATTCAATAAGTTTTTACAGAATTAGTCAACCAATTATTTATCCATATGAACTTAACAACTCAACCCTTACCTCTGTCAATGAAATCAATGATCTGGGCATAACTTTCGACTCTAAATTAAACTTCATATCACATATAAACACAATAAATAATAAAGGGATGAAAATGCTTGGCTTCATTCTTCGAAATTCCAGAGGTTTCAGGAATATTTCAACTTTAAAAATTTTGTACACATCGCTAGTTCGTAGTCAAGTCGAATATAACACCTCGATCTGGTCCCCCTATTATAAATTACATTCAGACTCAATCGAAAAAATTGAACATAAATTCCTAAGACACATTAATTTCAAACTCGGTATTCCTATTGAAAACATAAACTATAATTACTTGATGAAAGAATTAAATTTATTAAAAATCTCAGACCGAAGAATTATATTCGACTTATTATTTATGTTCAAAATTGTAAATGGTAGTATAGACAGTCCCGATTTAACTAACCTCATTGAATTTCATATACCTACGAGAGCTACTCGTTCTAAAGTCCTATTTAAATGTAACAACACCAGGGTATTCCAAAAACTCGCTTGTACCTAGGTTGCATGCAGTTAGTAATAGATACGCTGATGTAGCGGATATATTTAACTGCACGGAAAGTAGATACAAAAGGGCTATGCTATCTTATATTTTCGATCAATATTAATTCAATCTAAGTTTACCTTATTTATACTATAGAATTTGGATATATTTGTACCTATCTCTGATGTCATTTCACAATCAAATGCCACAGTTAATTTGTTATTCTTTATTTAAAATGATTGCTAATATTTTCTTATGGTTCTAATTGTGTCATGTAACTACTGTTTATGGTTTATTTTACCGTAGAAATTAAATAAATAAATAAATAAATAAAAAAAACCATAAAATACATGCGAAAATTGTGAAAATTTTTAATAAAAGACGACCCGTTTGAAAAAGAGCAAAAATCTCGTGGGGGATGTGTCAAGTAGCATTTAAAGAAACATTATGAATTTTTTCATACATATAACTTGTAAAATAATAGAAACAAAGTGTAAATAATAATTTTTGGAGCATAATTTGAGATTTATTGCTATCGAGGGAATTTCAAATAATTACCGTTTCGGCGTGGGGAATGTATAGATACTATCTTAAAGAATAACATATATTTTTTTAAGAGCTTAAAAACTTCAAACGTTTAAGGAAAACGTGCCAGAAATCGGTAGAAATTGACAGAGCGGCCCATTAAAACATGGACAAAAACCATGGAAATCGTCGGAGGATATATTGAAAAATGGCAAATTAATCGTCAATAGTATGGTTTTCAACTAGTGTAATTTAATTTTTAAAAAATTTGTAATAAAATGAGCAAAAATAGAAGACATTACTTTTTGACTGACCATTGTAACAACAATTATAATAAAAATAATTATATTAATAACCCTACAGTTGGAGATATCATATCTTATTGTGATCACAGAGGAAATTAAAATATCTCTAATACTCGAAACATGGTTCGATCAAAATTATGTGTCACTAAAACGGTCTTTACACCATGCTGCGAACAGCCCGACATATGGGGCTGTTAGCAGCTGGCTATTGTCTCCTGTCTCTTTTTTCCTCGTGCGAACCCGTAACATTCTGTTTCACGTTGTCTTTTGTCTCTTCTATTACACAACAAATTCAATATCACAATCTCATTTCACTGCGGCGCACCGGTTGGTACTAGCGGCAGACGGTTTCTTCCAATTTGCAGTCAACGTGAAACAGAGTGTTACGGGTTCGCATGAGGAAAAAAGAGACAGGAGACAACCTCCAACCTTCGATTTTTAGCCAGCTGCTAATAGCTGCTGTTCGCAGACAGGTGTGTTGACCGCTTTAGGCTCTCCGCTGACGAGGCAACTGAAACCAAACTAAAACCGACTGGTTTCTATGTCTTGATTGGTCAAAAGGCTTGTTTAACTATAGACAATGAACAATCAGCTGACATCTGGCAACTAGCAACGACCGGCCACGGCAATCAGCAGTGCGAGTCGCGAGTCACCACTTGCGTTACCATTGACAGCAGGTTTTTGAGTGATTTTGAAGTGTACGGGCCATCACATTGTCATACAAAGACAGTTGCCCGTTGACAGTTTTCAGTTGCCTCATTTTAAACCTTACTAATAAAAAAATACTTGTAAACCGTTCAACGGTGTTTTAGTTACCCATTAAATAAATACTATATATTTTCTATATCGAATTATTTTTTGTATAAAAAAGTATGTTTCTTGGTTTATCCATTATGCGGTACTCAAAGCAATCAACCGATTGCGTTGAAATTTTGGTCATTGGTTGTGTGCATGCCAGTGAAGGTTTCTGTAATAGGCAAGTGAACTCTAGCGCTATGAAATTATTTCCTATACCATTCACCCGATTTATTTTGTATAAAAATACAATAAAAGGGGCGACAAACGCGAAGCTCACATCAAAAAGATACTTATAACACAATAGCGCTCGCCATACAATCCCATACAGACCCGCCAGACATAAAAAGATGATGTGTTATAAGCGCGGTTCGAGTCTTCGCTATTTGGCTTTATTCTCTGTAACCGCTAGCGGCGCGATATCAGAAAAGTTATGCAACCCCCCCTCCGCCGTAAACAGGAGAGGGGGTCACTTTTAATACACGGAGTGTCACGGAGCGCCGTCAAGTTGACATATCCAGTACAAAGAAATGATATTCCCTCGACGGCTTCCGAATTCAACTGACCCCCTCTCCTGCCGTAGGAAGAAATATTTTATAACCTAGTGTGTCGGTAGAAAAGATACTTTATAACACAATATATTTTGATGTGAGCTTCGTGTCTGTCCCTACCTTAACATTTTAAGGAAGCGTTGACTGTCCATTCTGTCCAACTAGGAAGATCTCCCGTTCTTGGAGAGTCAAATTGACAGGTTTCGTACATTTTAGGTAGGTAGGTACATGATGATTTATAAAATATTTAATAAAGATGAAAATTGTAATGAAACTTTCGTAACACCGAATGTTTCAACATATAATTGTTGCGTTATGAAATTTGCATTAATACATTACAATAGATAGCGCGCGAGTTATGGCGGAATGTATGTATTTCATATAGTTTAGTGGCAGGGTGGGTAGGAGGGAGGGATTATTCATCTTAACAATTAAAATTCATTTTTATCCACTGGAGCGACAGAGAAATTAAAATATTATTTCTTGGATTGCTAAAGGAAATTTTTCCGCCCACATTAAATTTTCATTCATACCTCCGAATTTGAATATGGAGACATACAAACTGATTATAGTTCTATATATAATATTTATGTATAGATTTATGAAAAATATATAAATATATATAGATTTATGAAAAATATAAAATTAAAACCTTAAAACATTTTAAAGAATCTAGAGAATATTTATTTTGTTATAATTTGAATGAACAATATATTATAGTCGTTTTAATAAAAATTAAAAAATTTTAATTTGCCACATTTTGGCAACAAAGCAATCCTAGGTTTTGGAAATAGTGCCATAATGTGGCAAAAAGCGCTCGAGTGGATAAAAGTATTAATAAACTTATGAATGTGAATGAGGCAAGGAGCGTGTGCCAAGACCGAGTTGTTTGGCGGTCCGTCCTCTCTGCCTACCCCTGCGGGGAAACGGCGTGATGGTTAGTTAGTTAGTTAGTTTCAGTCTTTATTATATGAATAAAATATATATTTTTTTTTATAAGAATTTTGAAAAATATATCTGTTTAAAATAATAACATATCCTCTATAAATAGCAGAGCAGCTTCCGAGTAGTACAATTTAAAAAAAAATACTATGTTATTTGTATGTGCTTATTGTTGCATTCTACATAATGTAATTTATCTTAATTCAGAATAAGGTATGTTATTGGTGTATTATTGCTTATCAATCATAATATTATTCTAAAATCAAGTCTTGTGTAACCTACCTACAAAATTTGTTACTTTCCTCCTCCGGTCCCCTCCCCATATACCTGATTCCCCCCCTCTCCTTCTCACCCTGTCGCTAAACTATATGAAATAAACTATACTTATATATACGCGCGCCACCTATTATAAATTTTAATACAAATTTCACAACGCTAGAGCTCCTCGTTGTATATAGAAACCTTCGCGGGTGTGCGCACAACAACCCACGAAAGTTTCATTGCAATCGGATTAATGGTAAGTATGGGAAATAATAAAAGACAAATACAGAAAAATACGTTTTTATTTATTTTTTTAAATGAAGACAAACATTCCCAGCTACTACCACCACAGTAAGCGGAAGTTGTTGCTTGTGTTGTGATGGAAGACTAGCCAGTCGAGGAATCGAACACGCGACGCCTGGGTGAGACCCAAACGCGATGCCCACTGAGCCACCGACCGGTCCATGACCATTTATACCAGTATATAGATATTAATTAATTAAAATTTTATGAAACACGTTAATATTTAATTACGTCAGTGGCTTAGCGAGAAATTCACAATACCCAGGGCACAAAATCATTTGATATGAAATTTTTACAGTAAATAAATAATAGTTTTCTAGCATACTCCCTTTCAGAGTGGTAGGATAACTATCGGTAACTTCTCATCGTTCCCTAGGACAACTGCACATCGCTAACGTACAAACAACAGTTGATGTCGAATATGTTAAGGACACTTAGTCATTGTGAACTGTCACTTATTTGTTGGCGATCTGTAGTTATGCTAGGAAACGATGAGAAGTTACCGATAGTTATCCTTTCGATCGTTATAAAGCGAGCGTGCTAGGGCCTCTGATCTGCAATAAATCTGACAGCTGTTGTAGAACGTGTTTCACGAGATTCATTCCCGGGTTCACGAGGTTTGTATAGGTCTTGGTGGCGAAAGCGTTTGCCCACTTATTGCGTAGCGAGCCGGATCGGGAGAGACTGGTTGAAGGATACCTAACCTAGACCTCTCCAGATGGAATTTCTCGACCAACCGTACGTCCTCCTGGACACATTGACCCCCAGATTCCTACCAATCTCTTATAACTTTTTCCTCTCCTTCCTCTCCCCAAAAAGACCCTCCACACAGCATCTCCAAAGAAGACTTGATTAATTAACTGAGGGAAATCATTTTCTTCAGGGCTTCCTTTGTTTTTTTTTGTTTATATGAATACCACACATGAGTCCCTAATGCTTCCGTCTGGAGATTGTGAGATTATGGCATCCCCAATTGGGGTATGTTGTGAGGCTAAAGGTAGTGGGGAGGGGAAGGAGATGGGAAAGAGTAAAATAGGGAAGTACCTGGATATTCAGATTTGGTCACCAAACACGGCTATGGCCATTTCAACCAACGTTTCCATTCTGAATGGTGGTCTTACACTAGGGCGATACTGAGACTATCTTCCACTCTGTAACGTGCCACAAACATACTGCATATTATTTCTAATTAATTAATTGTGAAGCAACACAAATTAATTGAATAAAATTTAACAATTATTATAAGCAATAATTATTAGCCTAAAACACTCATCCATATTGAAAAAAATCTCCCGAGAAAGATACAAATGCCGCCGACGGGACTCGAACCCGTGTCTTTCTGATTTCCGGTCAAATGCTCTACCACTGAGCTACGTCGTCTTATCTCTTTAATAAAATAATAATTTTATTATTATTATTTTATTCTCACTTTTAACTTTTTTTATTTTTGCTTAATAATTTAAAGCTTGTACTTTATACTTATACTTTATACCATATTTTTCACTTTACATTTATATTTTACCCTTTACCTACTACTTATAACCTAACTACTTACTTTTTACATTTTTTTTTTCCTTATATTTAACTTACAATTATACTGTTAGTCATTCTTCATGTTGTTGTACTATTTATATTGTATGTCAATTATGTTAATGGCACTTGTTGTGCCGTATATGTGTAAATAAATAAATAAATATATACTAGTGATTCGTTCAAAAGTTACTGTTTATTACATTTTTCACCTGCAAACAACAAACTTTATTTTATATGAGAAATGCATTTTAAGTGCTAAATCTCCCACTAGGTGGCGTCGAGACATATTATGTCTACATTTTTTGGTGATAATACTTTAACTCGTCAAATATTCATAATTTTTTAAATTGATAAACTAATGTTTTTATGCATAGCACAAAGGGTAACAATTATTATAAGCAATAATTATTAGGCTGAAACACTCATTTGCGCACGCCGGGTTCGAACCCGCGAACTTCGGATTGGGAGTCAAGAGCCTTACCCCTGGACTTGTTAATGTAAAAAAAAATGCAAGCCCGACCCCCAGGCAGTCGCCCAAACTGCCGCAAACTTGTTACGCCACTGATCTTAAATCAATACAAAACAAGTCTTTTGAAAAGTACTTACATTATGAAGCTATATTTATTCAAAGAACTCTAGTCAATATCGTTTCATATATCCGAATGGGACGTTATCCGAACGTCTCAAAACGTACGAAGTAAAAAATATTATTTGCAAACAACTAACTATTTTACTATCTATCTTAAAAAGTAATTTTTTTTTAATGTTTATTTTATTTATTTTTTATTTTATCTGACAAAATGATGTCGGTTACATATTTTATTTTAACTGTGGTTTTGGTTGCAAAATTCAATGATGCGCAGAATTTTAAAAAAGGTGAGTAAATTTTATTGTAATTGTTTGTACTCCTTTCCTGACCCCCTAGCACAGTCGATCGATAAGGATTGATAGGATAACTTTCGGTAACTTCTCATCGTTCCCTAGCATGACTGCAGATCGCCAACGAATAAGCGACAGTTCAAAATGACTAAGTGTCCTTAGTGTATTCGATATCAACTGTTGTTTGTACGTTAGCGATCATCGGTTTTTTTTTTTTTATAGAGAAACCTCACAAGAGTCCTAACTGCTCCCTTCTGGAGCCAGTGAGACTATGGCATCCCCAATTGCAGTATGTTGTGAGGCTGAAGGGAAGTAGGGAAGGGAAGGAGATGGGGAAGAGGAAGGTGGGAAAGTACCTGGCTATTCAGATCTAGTCACTAAACACGGCTAAAGCCATTATTAAGCAACGTTTCAATTCTGAATGGTGGTCTTACACCAGGGCGACACTGAGAGTATCTTCCACTCTGGAACGTGCCGCAAATATAACATATATTATTTTTATTAATTAATTGTGAAATATCACAAATTAACCAAATAAAATTTATTTGCGCACGCCGGGTTCGAACCCGCAACCTTCCGAATGGGAGTCAAGTGTCTTACCACTCGACCACGGACGGTCGTCAAATCGGTTGTCCTAGGGGACGAAGAGAAGTTACCGAAAGTTATCCTGTCAATCCTTATCGATAGGATAACTATCGGTAACTTCTCATCGTTCCCTCAGGACAACTGCATATCACTAACGTACAAACAACGGTTGATGCCGAATATATTAAGGACACTTAGTCATTGTGAACTGTCTTTTATTCGTTGGCGATCTGCAGTCATGCTAGGAAACGATGAGAAGTTATCAAAAGTTATCCTGTCAATCCTTATCGATCGAGTGTGTGTAGGGGAGCCGGGTCTATACAGTGTAAATACTGGGGAATGTCGCCATCCTATTGGGCAGAGTTGTGAGGTGGGTTAAGGTAGGCCCTTTAGAAAGGGATTTATTATAAAGAGGATGCCGATGTATGAATTCATCCACATGAAAAAACGACCCGTTCTCATGAAGCCAATGTGATATGTGGACGAGTGTTATGCTCGTGTTCTGCTCTTGTGATCTGGCTCTATTAAAATACCTGTAGAACAGACTTAGAACGCCTAAATTGCGTCTGTGCATTAGAGATGGCGATCGGTCTGACGGACCACCCTCTTTTGCAATTTGGTTCTGTTATTTAACGTGTTATAGGTATGAAAAAATTCACAGTGTTTCTTTAAATGCTACTTCAGACATTTCTGGACAGATTTTAGCGCTATTTTAAATAAGTTATGCCCAGTTTTCATTAATTATAATCGTTGGGAGGCGGGTATAGGTACGACCGCCACGGGAACCATTTATTTAATATCCGAAACCTCTACCATAGGTCACCCTAAGCGGTTCGCTACGTTTGGTAACTTAGCAGGATTAAAACACCTTTTAACCTCTACAGCATACAGATGAATTCATACGTTCTGTACACATTGACCCACAGATTCCTACCCACCCCTCATACATGTTTCCTTCCCAGAACTTCCTTTCCCTAAAAATACCCTCCAAAGCATCCTCAAAGATGATATTAGCCCTGAGGATTTTTTTTTCAGAGCCTACAGGGTGGAGAAAATAAAGTTTTTTAAAAAAAGCGCGCTCCCTCTAATATTTGTATTTACAAATCTCCCTATTAAACCATCTACTTCTTTTTTCACACACTTACAACGGAGCCATAAGTGAAATTGCTTATCACTTTTCTGAGGTCATTTTATGTACATTATTTGTAAACATTTGTAAATGCAACTTAAGTTTAAATTTGTTATTCCTTCTGTTATGATAACCTACGAGCTATCAATGCAACCTTCACCTTTCATTTTGCAGTCAATAATTATGTGTCTCTAACTACAAGGTGTCCGAAAACTCGTGGTACAACCGAGAAACAAACAGGTTGGTGAATTCACATTTGGTGTCTGTGGGTATAATTTTTTTTTATTTAAACTTTGTTTTCGAGTAAATTGAGTGTGAATTGGAATTTTTCATGTTAAATCTGAAAAATATCACTGAAAAAGATAATAATAACGATAAACCTAAACGAAACGTGAAACAGAACAAGACACAGAAAGATAAAAAAAGGTCACTGTCGTTCTTGTTCTTCCGAACACTGATCGAAAGGGATAACTGCACCTCAGGATGATAATACCTAAATAAAATCTCTGTTTCTGAAACTGACAATTCGTTTTGGAATTCCATTAAAAAAAATTATTCATATAAAATAAATATCTTATTATTTTAAGTCGGGTTAGTTACACCATTTATAACTCAAGGACCGATTTATAAGATCTGTGATTTGTTGGATTTGTCTCCGTCTCGAATAGAAGAATAACGAGCTTTTGCGTTATGAAATTTGTACAAAAAATTTAAATCGGTCAAACGTGAGTTGTTTGAAAAATGGGTGTATTTTATGAAGTTTAGCGGCAGAGAAAAAAGGCTGAAGGGAAAGGGGAATCTGGGAGGGGCGGAACGGAATTAAGGAAGGTGGTCAGCGGGAGGGGGGACGAGGGAGGGGGGTAAGGGGAAAGGGAGAGGGAAGGGGGTAATATGTGTCGAAAGGGAAACGGGGACGAACGGAGTTTCTTTAATTAAGTTGCTGGTAATGTAATAAAACCAAAAATAAAACTTTCAAAATAACCGGTTTCAACTTGTTAAAGCCCTCTTCAGACTGATACAAATTATTTTATCACCCAGTTTTTTTCTTCTAAGATTAAGAAGTGGGCAATTAAATACCTAACTGCTGTTATCGTGTTTATTTGGGTTATTATGCCGTGTTTTGCTACCTCCATCTTTCTCTCTCTCCCTCTCCCTCGTTTCGGACAGCATCACAGCGTCCATCATCAGGGCAAAAGTGTAATGATACACTTAGATACAATGAAAAAAAATTGTCACATAGAAATTTGACCTCCGACATAATATGTATGCTGAGTTTCAAAATGCCTTTTTTTTTAAATTCGTAATGTATTTTATATGTTTTTAGGAGACACGTGCATTCTGGAAGAATCCGGCGATTCGGGAGTGTGTGTATCTCTCAAGGACTGTAAGTCTGCCAAGATGGGACTTACATTAGGGAAACGTCCACAGGTACCTACATAATTGTACGTGTTTATCATTAAGCATTCGTCGTTCGTCGTTTGTCGTTCATCGTTCTTCGTTCTTCATTTATAATTCGTCATTCGTCATTCACTCGTCAATTTTTTTCCATCATTGCTCATTCGTCTTTCGTCATTCGTCGTTCATCGTTCATCGTTAATCGTTAATCGTTAATCGTCTTCATCTGTAATTCTTCATTCGTCTTTCGTCATTCGTCATTCGCAATTCGTCATTCGTCATTCGTCATTCGTCATTCGTCATTCGTCATTCGTCATTCGTCATTCGTCATTCGTCATTCGTCATTCGTCATTCGTCATTCAACATTCGTCATTCGTCGTTCATCGTTCATCATTCGTCGTTCATCGTGCATCGTTCATCAATCATCATTCATCATTTTTTATTTGTAATTCGTCATTCGTCTTTCGTCATTAGTCGTTCATCGTTCATCATTCGTCGTTCATCGTTCATCGTCCATGGTTCATCTTTCATCGTTCATTGTTCATCGTTCATCGTTCATCGTCCATGGTTCATCTTTCATCGTTCATTGTTCATCGTTCATCGTTTATCGTTCATCTTTCATCTTTCATCGTTCATCGTTCATCGTTCACAATTCGTCATTCTTCGCTCAAAATTCACCATTCGTCATTCATGGTTTATCATTTGTCATTTGTAATTCGTCATTCGTCCATCGCCATTCGTTTTTCATACATCATTCGTCGTTTGTAATCGACATTCGTCATTCTCCAATCTTATTTATTAGTAATTCTTCGTTCGCCATGCATCGTTCATCCTTCGTCGTTCATCATTCATCGCTCATCATATTATAGCTCTTATATTCTGTGTTGTGTTGCCTTTCAAGTCCTATTTCTCTTTTTTAGGTGTGTCTCTCCGAGGGACGCGTGTTTAGAGTCTGCTGTGACACTCCCCAGGAAGGTTTGGTCAGCCCAGCGACAAGTGGCGCTATTCCATCGCTGTTCCTGAGACGGATCTCTAGAGCTGCTAGAAGACGCTCCCGAACATGTCCGGCCCTGCCCCCCGGAGCGGTCAAAGTGCAGAAAACGGGTCAGAAGGCTTGGGACAGTAAGTGTCATGCTAAGACCACACCGTCGTGTAGTGGCTGCGGCCAACCGTCCAACTCCAATATCCTAAATTCAATTAAAACCTGTATTAGAAATTTCATAAAGAAAATTCCATATTTACGTACTGCAGAATGCTTCACAATTGAAAAAGCTTTAAATAAAATCCAGCTTCTCAATATTCGTCGAGCCTTACTGCCCACTGACTCTAAATGCAGTATTAAAAATATGTATCCACATATACCTTTCGTTGTCCAGAATACTATTTGTATTGTTTGTTTATCTATATATCGTCTGCTTATTAAAATTACCCACCATTCTTCTTTTATTATTCCCATAGACATATGAATATGTATAGACCTGCCCTAAGTGATAAAAGCGTATTATTTCCCCCTCCTTAATTCTGGGTTCCATGGAACCGGCCCGGCTGGCGTATAGGTACGCGTGAATCTAGAAAATGTGACGTCATCATTCTTGTGCGGACTAGCGTCGAGCTCTTATCGGTACATTTTACGAAATAACACGGCAAAAATGGTAACTTGTGCTATCAAAACATGTAAAAATAGAAGTGAAAAAGAGTATAAACCCAATTGTCGTATTACCTTCCATATGCAGGCATTATTTGTCATTATTTTAAGCTTATTCACATCATATAATATGATCAGTTTTAGACATGAACCGAAATTCCCGGTCCCGTCGTGTGCACGTTGCAGTTTACTGTGATAAGTAAATTATGAAACATTTGTAAAAGTGTCTTAACTAAACACGGTAACAAAATATTCGATTCTCAAAACAAGCGAACCTTTCTTCATTTTATATGGATTACACAAGTTTGTTCAAACCGGGCGAACAATTCGCGCTCCCATGTAAAAAGGTCTATTCATTCAAAAGCAGATTTTACTTTTAAGAGCTAAATGGTGATAGTATAATGCGTGATGCCTATATACTGTCACATTGAAGTATTAACGAATCACATATCGTTACCGTCAACTCATCCCTCTCCGCCCCGCTACAGATGGTTATTACCCCTCTCCCTGATTCTCAAGTCTATGAATAATATGTCTGTGATTATTCCATAATAACCAACATTTTGGCGGCCTCCATTAAAAGAGGGGAGATATCGGTGAGTCGTGATATCTCCGCGCGCGCTGGTCTGAATACTAACACTCAGGGATGATTGTGGTGATGATGTATTTACAGCTGAATATTTACAATATAGAGTATTTACAAACGTAGTAGGGTTATTCCTAGACTGCATGGTACTGTAGATATGAATGAGCGCTGTAAATTACGCAGCCGATGCTCGTTGCCGATTGTATGCTGGTCGCGACTGTAAGACTGACTGACTGACTGTGTTGGCTGGCTGCAGTTCATTTATATATCCCGATTAACCAAGTACCTCGAACGGTAGGCCAAATCGTGCACACGCTGGAGATTTCTCGAAATTACGACGTGGCGCTATGCATCGCATATTGCAGATTCCAAACCTTTCGAGAAGGTGGCAAATTGTACGGCATTGGTAGCCGCGCAGTACTAATCATTGCGAGTAGCTACTTAAATAGTTAGCGCATGTACTGCGAAGATATTAGGTAGGTCGCTACAGGACCACCTTCCCAGCGAATATATACTGTAACGGTAGGTCATATTTCTTTGGCAAGTGGAGATCCTTCGTGATCGGTATTTTACTATTTTCTGGATGAACCACAATTAATCGCAAAAGGTTAGATTATGATTTAGTCGTAACGGAGGTATTTTCGATGGGTAATTCGGGTTGCTTACGATTTAAAAAAAAACGATAAGACGATGACACAAAGGGTCGCAATGGGGACGATAAACAATTGCAGACTAACTGAAGGTGGCTGTCGGCGGGCTGATATCAGCCAGTGTACCCAATGTGCAAATTCAACCTACAAGTTGGAATCTAGCCAGAACAAACCTGTCAATATCCTTTTTTGGCGTTACGAAACATATCCACTATATAGATTGTTGTTCCGGACAGGTATTTAAATAATAATCATTTCTTCCAGAATGCATTGACTTGGCCGAAAGTGTGAATCCTTGCGGTCCAGCTTCGTTTATAAGCAACGCCAAAAGGATTCGAGGTCACGACTGCGGTCACAATGCAACCCCTCTGGTGGTCGGAGGTACAGCGGCAGCCGAATCTGAGTTCCCTCACATGGTAAATATGACCACTGCCCATAATAGACCTGCCATAAGTGATAAAAGCGTATTATTTCCCCCTCCTTAATTCTGGGTTCCATGGAACCGGCCGGGCTGGCGTATAGGTTCGCGTGAATCTAGAAAATGTGACGTCATCATTCTTGTGCGGATTAGCGTCGAGCTCTCATCGGTACATTTTACGAAATAACACGGCAAAAATGGTAACTTGTGCTATTAAAACATTTAAAATAGAAGTGAAAAGGAGTATAAACCCAATTGTCGTATTACCTTCCATATTTAGGCATTATTTGTCTTTATTTTAAGCTTATTCACATCATATAATATGATTAGTTTTATCACACCGAGAGACATGAAGCGTAAGAAACCGAAATTCCCGGTCCCGTCGTGTGCACGTTGCAGTTTATTGGGATAAGTAAATTATGAAACATTTGTAAAAGTGTCTTAACTAAACACGGTAACAAAATATTCGATTCTCAAACCAAGCGAACCTTTCTTCACTTTATATGGATTACACAAGTTTGTTCAAACAGGGCGAACAATTCGCGCTCCCATGTAAAAAGGTTTATTCATTAAAAAGCAGATTTTACTTTTAAGAGCAAAATGGTTATATTATATAATGCGTGATGCCTATATACTGTGATATTGAAGTATTTACGAATCACATATCGTTACAGTCAACTTATCCCTCTGCGCCCCGCTACAGTTGGTTTTTTCCCCTCTCCCTGATTCTCTGGTCTATGAATATTCATAGGTCTATGCCACTGACTAACTAAAGTTATCTCGGCAACACAGCGATTTGGTCGCTGTTATTTGAATATTAGCGCCGAAATCGCTTCGTTTGACAAAGTATCAGCATGCAGAGCAGATTATGTAATGGATGGATGTGTATGAAACGACGTATGCTGCGGAGCAGGCGCAATGGGGCTCGGATCTCGATATTATCACAAACCACCATTGCCTTATCTGCAAAGTTATAATTTACTTTAATCTCTGGAGCGACAGACCAATTTAAAACGTTTTTCTTGGATTGTTAAAGGAAAATTTTCCGCTCACATTAAAAAAATCATAACTCGAATTTTAATATGGAGACATACAAACTGATTATAGTTCTGTATAGCCAATGAATTCAGCTATCTTTTTTCTATTATCACATATTTAGATTTTATAAAATCATTAACTTTAAAACGTTTTAAAGAAGCTAGAGAATATTTGCCACAATGTGGCAACAAAGCAATCCGAGGCTTTGGAAATAGTGCCATAATGTGGCAAAAAGCGTTCGATTGGTTAATATTCAAATACTAAGCACGATGTTCTTTCTTTCTTACATCGTTTAAATCGTATACCTCAGCATAATACCTGGATGGGTCATTTACACAGTTACACCTCTCATTGACAAACCATTTATACATCATATCATCAACCGCTGTACTTGGGAGTTAGGATCGGCGTAAGCTGAGATTCAGGCGATTATAGTTCTATATAGCCAATGAATTTACCTATCTTTTTTCTATTATCACATATTTAGATTTTATAAAATCATTAACTTTAAAACGTTTTAAAGAAGCTGGAGAATATTTGCCACATTGTGGCAGCAAAGCAATCCGAGGTTTTGAAATTGTGCCATAATGTGGCAAAAAGCGTTCGAGTAGTTAATTAATATTAAAATACTAAGCACGATGTTCTTTCTTTTTTACATCGTTTAAATCATATAAACTAACTAACTAACTAACTAACCATCACGCCGTTTCCCCGCAGGGGTAGGCAGAGAGGACGGACCGTCAAACAACTCGGTCTTGGCATACACTCCTCGCCTCATTCACATTCATACATCTTCTCATATATGCTCTTCTATTATTCTGACTCTTGACATGGCCCGACTCAAGTAGGTATCTGATTCACTTGATCGTGCCATGTCTTCCTCGGGCGTCCTCGACTTCTTCTACCATTCACATTCACGTCATATATTCTCTTGAAATTCCTTTCTTCATTCATTCGCTCTACATGTCCAAACCATCTAAGCGTCCCTTTCTTAATCTTACTTATGACGCTCACATCGGCCTTGCATTGTTTTCGGATCTCCACATTCCTCACACGATCATACATGGTTTTACCACACATACGCCTGAGGTATATCATTTCTACAGCATTCAGTCTACTTTCATCCTTTCTCTGACAGTTCCATGCTTCACTGCCATACATCAGGGTAGGTACCAGCACTCCATTGTGAACTGCTAGCTTCGCTTCTTTGGACAGATTTTTGTTGGCGCCAACATCATTCAGTCCACCATTAATGGATTTACCTGCATTTACCCTTCTTTCAATATCCCCCTCAGCCTTCACATCTTTCGTAAACATACTTCCCAAGTACACAAACTCATCAAATTGCTCTAAGTATTCATCATTCACAACTATATTGCACGCTGTTTTCGTACTCTCTCTTTCAAACACCATTACTTTAGACTTACTTACATTCCACAAATCATATATCTCAGCATAATACCTGGTTAGGCTATTTACACAGTACACCTCTCATTGACACAAACCATTTATTAAGGAGATTCAGGTAACGCAGCACGTGTAGACGTTGCAGGTGTAGATTTTGTAATGTGTGGACTTGTAAAAAGCGATGTCACACAATCCAAAAGCAAAACCAATATTTTCATTTATTGAAAAAGTTAAAGCCAAAGAACTTTTGTATGGGTGTTTAATGTTTGATAATGTTCTTCCCTTGCTTGCAGGCTGCTGTGGGTTATGGAGACCCCAAGTTTCTAGTTGACATCTCCTGGGACTGCGGTGGAAGCCTCATAAGTGAACGGTGGGTCGTCACAGCCGCGCATTGCCTCAACCGGGGGGTGGGACGGTAGGTTCGGGACAGTGTCCTTGCTTTTTTAACTGCTGTTGTCGTTTCCGCATTGCTGAGGATAACCATACTACAATTTCTCTGGTGAAACAGGATTCTCAACTCCTTACTGTCCTGTGCGCATATTAAAAATAGTAAATACCAAATGTTTTATACATCATTATGTACACCATCCATCCTGGGGGGGATGTCGGGGTATCCAGAGGATTTCAAAAGTTGTAATCATTGGTCAGAATTCCGTCAAAGGGTGTGGGGAGGGGGGGGGGGGGGTGGAGGGGCGTACTGACTGGGTACGGACTGACTTTTTCGGGTAATTTCGTCTGCATAATGCCTATATTTTCGTTTTATTCGATTCTGCTAGGAATTCCGTAATCCCTATGAATAATAATCCCTTAAAGGGACAATACGCATTATCCCCCTAGGGTGCAGTAGGTTCTGCGCACTGAGAAGTTCGTGCGCTGATCGGCTGTCAGCGGTTCGCTTTAATTTATTGTATTTTATTTCTGCAAAATGTTAATTACTCTAATGTTTAAAGATTTTATTAATTTTGGTGAAGACTGTTATTTCTTTTAGTAGGTTTCTAGTATAACTGGTGGGAACTGTTCCCACTGTCCCCCTGTCCAGAACCGCCACTTAAAATATGTTTTTCTGGTCAACATGAAACAGGCAGCTATCCGGTACGAAGATTTCATATGCCAATCTTTTGTAAATGACTTACAGTTTAACAAATATTACTGCAAATATGAAAACATTGTAGAGTCAGTCCAAAAAAAAATGCTAAGAATATTATCCTTTAAATGTGGTCTACATGACCATCTTAGATCATACGACGTAAGTCGTGATTATTTCAAGATTGATACACTTAAAACTAGAAGGCAATTGACAGCTCTAATATGTTTACATAAAATCATTCACGGCCATATTGATACTACACTATGTCTTAGCAATATTGAAATAAAGGTCCCCAATTCCCATTGTTTAAGACGCCATAACACTTTTCACCTGAATACATTTAAAAATAATATAGCCTACTTTAGCCCTCTGTCCCAGATGTGTCGACTATATAACAAGATAGAGTGTGCCGAAGTAGATATTTTCGTCAATAATGTGTACGGATTCAGAAAAAAGTTCTGGTACTGTTAAAAATATGTTTAACTAATTATATTGTGTCGTTTGTCTCTCTTTGCATGCCTCTCGTGATTCCTGTCTCTTGCAGCATTGTAATATGTGTTACTTGAGGAGCTTGTATAAATTTTTATTTTTATTTTATTTTTATTTTTTTATTTGTGAGTTTTTTGTTTTTATAATTGTATGTATCTGTATTTAATTGTATCTAATTGTAATTTTTTTGTAATTGTATGTCTCTATTTGTACAATAACTGAGTTTTTATAAATGGATGTTCTAACGTAAGTGCAAACATCTGTAAAAACCCAATATAAATAAATAAATAAATCCATAAGAAAAATGATTTTTGTTTCAGGCCTGCTTCGCTCATTCGCCTTGGAGGAGGGAACATCATGGTTCCTCCAAAAGCAGAAAACCTTTACACTATCATTTTGCCTCTGAAACACCCCGGATACAGGCAAATGAGTAAATACAATGACATTGGCCTGTTAAAACTGGACAGAGTGTAAGTTTGCCAACATTCTGACAAATCGATTTAGTCCGACCGAGTTTTACCGGCAGGCAAGCGAGCTATGTCGACAAATACACTAAAATATTCATCATCATAATTGGCTCTACAACGTGGTGGGTCTTGGCCTCCTCAAGAGTCTTCCTCCACTCATCTCTGTTTTGTACCAGCTCTCTTCAATTTGGAATAGGTATATAGGTTTTTGAGGACGTTGTCGGTACATCTTAATTTTGGCCTTCCCATCAGGCTCCTTCGCCATACAGATCTAGATTTTAGCAGGTACTTTGGTGCTTGATGCTCGGTCATTCTTTCCATGTGACCCAGCCACCGAAGTCTTGCCAACTTTATGAATTCTGTCACATTTGGTTCCTTAAACAGAGTATAGAGCTCATCGTCGTGCTATGATGCTCTCACCAAAATTATACATATAATTTTTCCGCCCACATCAAAAAAAAAATCATACCTGTGAAATTTAATAGGAAGACAAACAAACTGATTATAGTTCTATATAGCCAATGAATTAACATATATTTTGTTTACTATCACATATTCGCAGAAGTAAGAGAGAGCAGTGCGCCCACACATTATATTTCTCTCTTCCTCAAATGTGAATAAATGACGCTCTCTAACTAGAATCCGCATCAAAAAAGTTTTATTTTGAACTTTGTAAGAATTAAATCAACAATCCCATTCTTAGCGTAATTCCCATTATAAAATGAATTAAATTTTCGTTTAGAGTGTGCGAACTCAGTGCATCGAAAATACTGATTTGTCACGACGATTGGTAACAATCCAAACGAATCTTCATAGATTCTTATACACTGATGATTGGAATGGTTTTATTCGATGCCAGGAAGAAAATTAGATTAGATTACTAAAGAAGTATTTACTTCAGTCGTGTGGTCTAAATCACACTCGTAATTTTTTTATGGAGAGATCAGTCTTTTGGAGTTCTTAAAACTTTTCTGATAATTGATTCTTCATTTGTTATAAGTGTTTGGTTTTGAAATGAAAATATAGACAATAGTTCCTACCGGGATGTCATTTTATCCAGTACCTACCTCCCCCCATCCCTAACCACATCACCTTGCTAGAAGGGCATTTTTTTAACTTGGAATAATGACCAGCAAATTGAATGAAACACAGAGAAGGAAAATCTAGGAAGACCTTGGAAGCAAGATCCCTCTGAGCCGTTGGAGTTTGTTGTCGTTTTATGGACTAAAAATGAACATATCCAATTAAAACAATTTCGTTTTAGGCTTATTTGTGTTGTAGCTATAATACTTCGAGGTATCGTGGTGGAATAAACTGTATATGTGATTGTGTCGTGTGCTCCTAGAGTTAAGTGATTGGTTTTCCTTTTTCCTTGCATTCCTACTATTCCCAACACATATTATCCGTCCATTTACTAAGTGTATCTGAAGCTGTAATTCGTACGTAGCTGTAGCTTCGAAAGCAACAATAAGGTTAATAATTTCTACTTTGTACTTGTTACCCCCAGGGTAGAATTCTCAAAGGACGTCAGACCAATCTGTCTTCATACCGGAGAACCTGTCGATGACAAAAAAGCTCTGGTGACAGGATGGGGAGCCAACGAGACCCGCGGACAAAAGAGCGACAAGCTGCTTAAGGTATGCTAACATGTCCAAGACAAAACAAAACAGAACATTGACGCAAATGAAGAAAGATGCAGAAAATAACACAACCAACCTAACCTCAATATAACTAAACACGCGCCTATAATGTTTACACAGTTGACAAACCATCATTTGTTTTAATAGATTGTCTGGCCTGGCCTATAGTAAGCAATTATATAGAGCTTTCAACGAAACAAAGAACTTCTGTCGAAAAAAAGTTGTGGTTGCCAGATATCTAATCGATATTGAGTTTTTGTGATTGCCAGATCTTATCGATATTGAGTTTTTGTGATTGCCAGATCTAATCGATATTGAGTTTTTGTGATTGCCAGATCTAATCGATATTGAGTTTTTGTGATTGCCAGATCTAATCGATATTGATTTTTTGTTATTGCCAGATCTAATCGATATTGAGTTTTTGTGATTGCAAGATCTAATCGATATTGAGTTTTTGTTTATGCCAGATCTAATCGATAATGAGTTTTTGTGATTGCCAGATCTAATCGATATTGAGTTTTTGTGATTGCCAGATCTAATCGATATTGAGTTTTTGTGATTGCCAGATATCTAATCGTTATTGAGTTATTGTCATTGCCAGATATGTAACCCATATTGAGTTTTTGTGATTGCCAGATATCTAGCCGACATTAAGTTTTTGGATAAGTGATGTCGCTATTCGAATCGATAATTCGACAATTTGTTTGTTGGCGTACCCTCGAATCTCTCGGTAAGACGCCTATAGCAACCGTAGAATGGATTGCCCGAACAGAGAACCCATTTTTATAAAAACAATTTTATCGTTTGCACGTGTTGTTAAATGCTATGTATTTATATGATGATTTGGCAAAACAGACTGAATAAATGACAGCCAATTTGACCTATATCGCATCAACAATATGGCCGCTATTAACTGTCAAAGTTCGGAAGTCCTTATTGGAAGACCCTATATGTCTTTCTTTTGCTCTTAATAATACTAATTGATGCGTATTTAGATGGGAACAAAACTTCACAAATATCAGATCCAATCAAGAAAAATGGCGGTAAAGGGATCGTTTTATACGTCTATTAGAAGTGCGGCAGTTGTGGAATATTTACCAAAACCAATATATGCTAGAATAGAATATGTTAGTTTATCTAGTGTTATATTTTTATTTATTATTTTATTGTTTGATCTGAAAAACCATTTTACATTTGAAAAAAAGCATTTAGAAAAAAGGAATATTACATTTTGCATTTTAAATGCTTTTTTAAATGGAACAGTTTTGAACCATTTCCTTTTTACATTTCAAATGGTTTCGGGTACCCATTTTGCACATCTCTGGCTATACAGGGTGTCCGGGAGTAAAGTGCATTAACTTCTGGAGATGATTCTACATTATGGTAGGAGTAAAAAAGATTAAAAACCTTTTCCGAAATTCCAACTTTTTTTCCCCGTACAAAAAAACGTACCTATTAAAAATCTCTAGTGTAAGGGTACAAACTTACCCGATCAATTTGCTATAGTTAGTCAGTCAGACGCAATTATGGTGACGTTGGATGTTGTGTTTCACTCGTATCATAACAGCGTTAAATAATGGTTCTGGCCGCACACGCCAGACCATAGACATATGAATATACATAGACAAGAACATAAGGGAGAGGGTACAACTCAACTGCAGCGGGACGCAGAGGGGTGAGTTGACTGTAATGATATGTAATTCGTCAATAATTCAATTTGACAGTATATAGGCATCTCGCATAATAATATCACCATTTAGTTCTTAAAAGTAAAATCTGCTTTTGAATGAATAGACCTTTTTACATGGAAGCGCGAATTGTTCGCCACGATTTGAACAAACTTACTTAATCCATATACAGCGAAGAAAGGTTCGCTTGTTTTGATAGTCGAATATTTTGTTGCCGTATTTAGTTAAGACACTTTTACCAATGTTTCATAATTTACTTACCCCAGTAAACAGCAAAGAGCACACGACGGGACCGGGAATTCCAAGTTAGCAACGCTGCATGTTTCTCGGTGTGATAAAACGATCATATTATATGATATGAATAAGCTTAAAATAAAGACAAATAATGCTTACCTATGGAATGTAATACGACAATTGGGTTTATACTCTTTTTCACTTCTATTTTTACACATTTTAATAGCACAAGTTACTACTTAAAATGTTCCTATGAGAGCTAGTCCGCACAAAAATGATGACGTCACATTTTTTAGATTCACGCGAAGCCATACGCCAGCCCAGCCGGTTCCATGAAACCCGTACTAAGGAGGGGGAAATGATACGCTTTTATCACTTAGGGCAGTTCTAGACATATTCATATGTCTATGCGCCAGACTAATTTTATCTTCTTACCAAAAAAGTACCCCGAAAAGATGGAATTTCGAAAAAAGTTATTTATCTTGTTTACTTATACTGTCATATGGAATCACTTCCCGAAGTTAATGCACTTTTTCATTCATTTTTTCATTGTTTTTATTTCTTGCTAGAGCAATCCAGATGAGTTACAAAACTCATTTTAGGACAGGAGGAACTTACAATTCATAGGTAGGAGGTAGTAGTTACAATTTTACAAAGGTATATTGATATCATAATATAAGTTTTACATTCAGTACAGCATAAAAATAAAAATAAAGACAGGTTAAGTAGAACAAACAACAAGAAAAAACAAGTAAAGAGAGGGAAAAACTGATACGAGTATATAAGATAGAACAAAAAATGACAAGACGATTACATATTTTCATTTTTAAATGTAGTTAAAAAATATTCTTTTAAAGCATTGCTTTGCAATTTTTTTATTATGCTGGATGTTTTTGTACATATCTGGAAGCGAATTATATAGTGTATAGGCAATATAGTTCAGAGATTTTATCCCATATTTTGTAGTGTGTGTTTGAGGAATGCAGATTTTATTGTTATTTCGAGTATTGTGGTTGTGGATGTCTTGATTGTAAATTGGCTTGGTGTTAGTATGAGTTGATTGTTGGGTAATTTGTAGGATGGTGCTTTACCCCCGGACACCCTATATGTCGGTAGAAATTCGTAATGAGAGTCTTAAGGCTTCTGCCCATTACACCGTTCCACACCATGACCGTACCATGAACGTATCAGCCACGAAATAAACACGCTACGCCCTTCTATGCCCACTAGAACGTGCACCGTATGATACCCGTACGTAACGGGTTTAGTGACCGTATGATACTCGTATACACCGGGGTTAGTGTCCGTACCATCCCCGTTCAATAGACGTACGGCGCTACGGTTACGGTCATGGTATGGAACGGTGTTGTGGGTTGTGGTGTTGTAGGAACCTTTAATGGTGAATTAAATATTTCAGGCAACTGTGGAGAAATTTACTTTGGAGGAATGCAGTGAGACCTACCAGCCAGAATCTCCAAAACTCACGCAGGGGGTCCTCAGTACCACGCAGACTTGTTATGGACACAAGAATGAGAGTCATGACACTTGCCAGGTTTGTCATTTGTCATCACTTAACAATTTCTAAAACTTATGTATGCAGTCAGGGGAGTAGCTAATTTAGACATTACATAACAGTACCCCGCTTCTCGTTCTCCCCATTTTCCATGTTATAGGACTAGAAATACCACAATAGAGTATTTTCACAAACGAGGGATTCTGTTGAAAATGTTTGCAATATTTAATCTTTAAGAGGCCGTTTTCCTCCCTGTGGCCACCAATGATTTTTTTGTTTTTGTTTTAAATCATTATTTGTTTACGAGTTTCTATTACAAAATAATATTATTAGTAAGGACAGTTGTATAAACTACCAAAATCTGAAAGAATTGTTACTGTAAACTTATAAAATGCGACACAAAAAAATTCTGAAGTGACGTTTGATTTTTTTTTTTTTTTAAACCTTGCCTGCCAAATGAGATCATTATTCTGATTTTAATCATCCTACTAAACATGTTTGTTTTTATTATTTTATTGCGTAGTCCAGCGGTAGGGCGTTGTTCGAAAAATGAGTGTATTTTATGGAGTTTAGCGGCAGGGAAAAAAGGCGGTAGGGGGAGGGAAATCCGGATGGGGCGGAGGTGAATGAAGGATGAGTGGTTCGGGGGAGGGAGGAGGGGAGAAGGGGGAGGCGTAGTAGGTGTAAGGGGAATTCATGTGGGTGGAGGTTCGCGAGAAGGGTGACAGCGGGAGAGGGGAGGGGGAACGCGAGAGGGGAAAAGGACGAAAGTGAGCAAGAGGTGGCGTAAAGGAAACGGGGACAAATGGGAAAGGACATGCAGGGAGAAACAATTTCTTTATATAAGTGGCATTTCAACGCATGCCGGGTATCATCTAGTTTCATATAATTTCCGTTTCGGCAATGTACCTACTTCAATAATAACGTATATTTTTTTAGGAATTTAAAAACTGAAAGTGTATCGGTAGAAATGCGGAACGCAGCGACTTAGAATTCGGACTGCAATTGTGACAGAGAGATCAAAAATATGGCTTAGATGTTTTCCGACAACAGGGGAACTCATTTCGAAATTGTCTAAATAACATAGCCTTTTGGATCGATGATACTTGTCGTATGTATGAATCACATGGAGAATGACTCTATTTATAATAAATACTGTGTTTACTTTATCAGAAACACTAAAATATTAGTTAATAGTAGTTGGTAAAAATGCGGCTCGGAAAGCCGAAGGTCCTGGGTTCGAGTCCCAGATGTGACCGTATCTTTTTCCAATTTTTCTGTTTCAGATTTTCGATTAAATTTAGCTAACATTGTCTTCTTTGCTTTATTATTATTAAATTATAATGACCCTGTATTTGGTGCAACTGGGATTTAGATATTTTATGTATATTTTTTCAGGGGGACTCCGGTGGCCCTCTTCAGATATACAACAGCGAGAGAGTGGATTGCACCTACCTTCTGATCGGTATCACCTCCTTTGGAAAGGTGTGCGGAGAAGTCGACATTCCAGCCATCTACACTCGAGTGTCTGGATTCATTCCGTGGATCGAACAGACCATATGGCCTGACAATTGAACACAATAATATTGAATACAAGAACGGTTACAGAACTGAACAGTGTCACAATAATTAAACAGTAACTAAACATAAAACAACAAAACAAAATAGTAACAAAACTGAACAATAACCAAATAGAACAGGAACAAAACAAAATAGAACAGTAACAAAGACATAACAGTGACAAAACATGACAGCAACAAAACAAAATAGAGCCGTTATAAAGACATAACAGTGACAAAACATAACAGTAATAAAATAGAATAGTAAAAAAAAAACTGATCAGTAACCAAATAGAGTAGTAACAAATCAAAATTGAGCAGTAACAAATACATAACAGTGACAAAACATAAGAGTAACAAAACAAAATAGAGCCGTTATAAAGATATAACATTGACAAAGACATCACAGTGACAAAACATAACAGTAACAAAACAAAATAGAGCAGTAACAAAGACATAATAGTGACAAAATAGAGCCGTTATAAAGACATAACAGTGACAAAACATAACAGTAATAAAATAGAATAGTAAAAAAACTGATCAGTAACCAAATAGAGTAGTAACAAATCAAAATTGAGCAGTAAGAAAGATATAACAGTGACAAATACATAACAGTGACAAAACATAACAGTAACAAAACAAAATAGAGCCGTTATAAAGATGTAACATTGACATAGACATCACAGTGACAAAACATAAGCGTAACAAAACAAAATAGAGCAGTAACAAAGACATCACAGTGACAAAATAGAGCCGTTATAAAGAAAAAACAGTGACAAAACATAACAGTAACAAAACAGAATATTAAAAAAACTGAACAGTTACCAAATAGAACAGTAACAAAACATCACAGTAACAAAACAAAATTGAGCAGTAAAAAGGACATAACAGTGACAAAACATAACAGTAACTAAAGAAAATGGAGCAGTAACAAATACATAACAGAGACAGAACATAACAGTAACAAAACTGGATAGTAACAAAACATAACAAAAACCAAATAAAACAGTAACAAAACAGAATAGTAACAAAAATCATAACAGCAGAGAAATAGAACAGTAACAAAAACATAACAGTGAAACAACAGAACAGAGAGAAAACAGAACAGTGACAAAGCAAAACAGTACCAATAATATAACATTTAATATTTAATAGTAACAAAACGGAACACTGAAAAAACTTTGCAATCACAAAAAAAAATCCGCAACAAAACCGTGAAAAAAAAACAGAATATTGTCAAAACAATGATGTTAAAATATATTATACACAATTTAACTCTGTGATAGAATAAATAACAATTTTTTTTTTATACATTGAAATTTTTGGTTATTGACTAATTATGGTGAAAATTAACGGGTTTTTTCCTGATTTACAAATTTTTATTTAAAAAATTTAATAATTATGTTCCTGTCATAAATACTTATATCAATTGATGTTGAGAGAAGTTTACGATTTTCAAACACATGTTTACCGATCAAAGACTTCGAGGCGCAATTTCCTTCCGAAAAACTTAAAAAATGTTAAGTTCTTAACTGTTTTTATAATAATTTGTAAGACACAATATAATTAGCGTTTATTAAATTTCCGCTTTGCGATAAAATCCAAATAAATGTAATATTTCTGAATGTATCAAATAACACTATTTTTTAAAGGTGATAGAATATGCTCTCATGTGTTATTCTTCTTCTTTTTCTTTGATGGAGCTACAGCCCATATCGAGCTTTGACCCCCTGCAACATTCGCCTCCAACTCCTCCTGTCCTCAGCAGCTGACTCCCAGTTTGTTACCTGGAGAAGCTGTGCCGCATCCCCTCTTACCTCGTGTTGCCACCTAAGTCTGGGTCTTCCCACTTTTCTCTTTCCACCTGGGTGTCCAGTCATAATACTTTTTGGGACACGTGTGTCCGGCATTCTCTGTACATGCCCAGCCCATCCCAACCTGAGGAGTCTCATATGGGCTGAGATGTTGGAGGCCCGGTATATATCGTATAGTTCTTTGTTGTGCCGGATGCGCCACTGTTCCCCCTCTTTCACGGCACCACATATTCTCCGTGTGTTATTATTAGAAATAAATATATAATTTTGTTCATATTATAACTTTTAATAAAAATATTAAAAAATTACTGATAATGAAAAAAAAAATAAAAAATATACATAGGGCAAACGTATTATGATCGTTATTATTACCTCCTGTTTTAGACATTTTATAAAAAAAAAAAATCTCGGAATTTTATACATTTTATTCAAATTGCTATCGGAATCTTTGGTTTCACAGAGGTGCATATTAAAAATTTTCTATGTTTAAATTCTTTATAAAGATTAGAATATAAAGCGTGGAGTTTTCTTTTTCGAATACCGTTTAGATCATATTTCTTACCATGACAGAAAGGGAGATACAACGATTTATATGAGACCAAACCAAACCGATTTATATGAGACCAAACAAACCAAACCAAGCTGGTTCAAATGAAAGGTTTCAATATTGTTTTTTTTACTGCTCTGTTTACCTTTTTTATATCAATTAAAAATTTATTTAAAAAACGCATTGAGTATTTCATTTATTAAAACTACCTTTGCCAAAACCCAGAATTAAATAACACAATTATTATGCTTAGGGGGTTTCTCACCATCCTCCCGTTAGCTTATCTACCCTAATAACGAATATTATCAAAAATAAAAACAAAATACTTGCAGTGGTTAGAATACTCGGCCAACGTATCCAATATATAGCCACTATTCGTAGGTTCGAATACCAAATTATAAACTCCAACTTAATAAATAAATAAACCATAAATCGTAAATCGAAAATATTCGTTATTAGGGTAGATAAGCTATTGGGAAGATGGTGAGAAACCCCCTTAATATAAAAATCATTAACAGGAAACCGGGCGACGTTTTGTCCGTAGAAACGTATTCCCCCTTCTCTGTCTGGATTTTTACACTAATGCAATTATTTTTAAAGATAATATAGATATCATCCACTGACATATCGGTACGTTTTGTTTTTAGTGATAAATTACTTTTTATAGGAGTTAGGACAAATTTGCCTGGCGTGAACGCCATCAACAGACCTTCAGGATACAAACTAGAACTTGCAGGGAATTAGGAATCGGTAAACAACTCACTATTTATTTCTTCAAACTTCGCAAAATCACTTTGTGGCGTCATTTTGAATTAAATTAAAACAAATAAGTTTGTTTAAACCACTAATATAATCATAGCCATCTCTTAAATTTATTTTCTTATTAATAATTATATTTAAAATAATTTATTTTTGTTGTTTAAACTTCTTTATTATGTTTTGATAATTTATATAATGTAATTTTTCATATTTTTTAAATAATTTTTATATTTAATTTTAAATAATTGTTTTTTACGATATTTTTAATTAATTAATCACCTCTCTCTAAAATATTTTTGTCCATAGTTCTTTTTAGTCTATACTTGTTTGTTTATTTTGTTATTAATGTCATTACTACCCTGACGAAGAAACCATCGGTTTTGAAACATGTAGGTAATTGTGATTATATTAGTGGTTTAAACAAAGTTATTTGTTTTAATTTAACTCACTATTTGTTTATTTATTTATTTATACTGGGTTTGATGAATCTGTGAATGCTGAATACTTGGAGCAGGTGGATGAGTTTGTATATTTGGGTAGTATGTTTACGAGAGATGGGAAGGCTGATAGAGACATTGAAAGAAGGGTAAATGCAGGTAACTCCATTAATGGAGGACTGAATGCCGTTGGCGCTAATAAAAAGTTGTCCAAAGAAGCGAAGTTAGCAGTCCACAATGGAGTGCTTGTACCTACCCTGATGTATGGCAGTGAGGCATGGAACTGGCAGAGGAAGAATGAAAATAGACTGAATGCTGTTGAAATGAGATCCCTGAGGCGTATGTGTGGTAAAACCATGTATGATCGTGTGAGAAATGTGGAGATCCGAAAAGAATGCAAGGCTGATGTTCCTAAGCGTAATGAGTAAAATTAAGAAAGGAACCCTCAGATGGTTTGGGCATGTAGAGCGAATGAACAAAGAAAGGGGCGTAAGGAGAATATATGAAGCAAGTGTGAATGGTATAAGAAGTAGGGGACGTCCGAGAAAGACATGGGACGATCAAGTGAATCAGATACTTGAGTCGGGCCATGTCAAGAGTCAGAAAAATAGAAGAGTATGTATGAGACGATGTATGAATGTGAATGAGGCAAAGAGTGTGTGCCAAGACTGAGGTGTTTGGCGGTCCGTCCTCTCTGCCTACCCCTGCGGGGAAACGACGTGATGGTTAGTTAGTTAGTTAGTTAGTTACTGGGTTTTTACAGATGTTCGCACTTGCGGGAGAACAATCCAGTTATAAAAACTCAGTTATTGTACAAATAGAGACATACAATTTTTAAAAATCTACAATTACGTACAATTAAATACAATTAAAATAACAGAAACATCACAAATTAAAAAAATACAAAATTATATGCAAGCTCATTCAAGTAACACATATTACAGTGAAACGCAAGAGACATAAGAAATACAAGAGGCATGCATAGAGAGACAATTATTGACACAATATAATTAGTTTAACATATTTTTTTAACAGCGCCAGACCTTTTTTCTGAATCCGTACAAATTATCGACGAAAATATCTACTTTAGCACATTCTATACAGTACTATATAACCAATGAATTTGCCTATCTTTTGTCTACTATCACACATTTGTAGGATTTATAAAAAAATATTATAAAATCTTTAGCTTTAATTTTAAAGAATCTAGAGAATATTTGCCACATTGTGGCAGCAAAGCAATCCGAGGCTTTGGAAATAGTGCCATAATGTGGCAAAAAGTGATTATACTACGTGCATAAGGAGGAAGATTTTTATGGACGGGTTTAGGACGATCGTCGATGATGTAGACAGAATCCCTGGGATTAGTAAATTAAACTAACTAACTAACTAACTAACCATCACGCCATTTCCCCGCAGCGGTAGGCAGAGAGGACGGACCGCCAAACAACTCGGTCTTGGCACACTCCTTGCCTCATTCACATTCATACATCTTCTCATACATATCAACTCTTCTATTATTCTGACTCTTGACATGGCCCGACTCAAGTATCTGATTTACTTGATCGTGCCACGTCTTCCTTGGGCGTCCTCGGCTTCTTCCACCGTTCACATTCGCGTCATAAATTCTCTTTACACTCCTTTCTTCATTCATTCCCTCAACATGCCCAAAACCATCTAAGCGTCCCTTTCTTAATCTTACTTATTACGCTCACATCAGCCTTGCATTCTTTTCGGATCTCCACATTCCTCACACGATAATACATGGTTTTACCACATATACACCTCAGGGATCTCATTTCTACAGCATTCAGTCTACTTTCATCCTTTCTCTGCCATTTCCACGCTTCACTGCCATACATCAGGGTAGGTACCAGTACTCCATTGTGGACTGCTAGCTTCGCTTCTGTGGACAACTTTTTGTTGGCTCCAACGGCGTTCAATCCTCCATTAATGGAGTTACCTGCATTAACCCTTCTTTCGATATCCCTATCAGCCTTCCCATCTCTCGTAAACATACTTCCCAAATATACAAACTCATCCACCTGCTCCAAGTATTCATCATTCACAACTATATTGCACACCGTTTTCAGACTCTCTCTTTCAAACACCATGATTTAGACTTACTTACATTCATCATTAATTCATTCTTCATGCATACTTCGTTCATCCTAGACACGAGAGACTGCAGATCTTCTATACTGTTAGCAATCAGCACCGCATCATCAGCATACAACAGGCAACATACTATCAGATTATTCAATGTAAATTAATGATTAGGAATTCAAATAAAAACACGATTTAAATTAAAGTAACAAGTTTTTTTTTATTTTTTATTTACTACTAAACAAAATACAAATAAAAATCAAAGGTGGTTTTTACATATGATTTCTGCATCATTCGTCGACAAAATTTCACCCATTTTTGCAGTTAAATGTAGGATACTGTAGGAGAGATTAAAAACATTATTAAAGTTGTACCAATAAACAACTAAAACAATTTAGAAAAATAATAAGGCTGTAATATAAAATTTAAATAATATAAAATAAAGTGTAATTTATAAAACCTAGCTATAATCGATCATAATTATTTATTTGCGTGTACTTGTAAAAGTTAAGGGAAAAAAAATTATTATCACACACGAGGGCATTTTTGCACTTTACTTAGGTGCAATTTTTCAACTTAGATGAGATTTCCATTATTTATTTTCAACGCCCTGATGGGCTTTTACATAATAAGTATATAATACAGTGATATATATGTAATACAATGTTTAAATAAGAAATATAAATTTATAGCAATGAACATTTTAAAAATGGTAGGTATAAAAGTAAGTAAAAAATATTATATTAAAATAAAAGAGAAAAAGTAAAAATAAATTAAACTGAAACCAGTTTTTAAATTGCAGATGGCATAAAAATAATACTATATAGTGTAAGTCAATATTAGAAATTTACAGATGAGTAATACAAGAAAAAGTTTACAATACAGAAAAACAAAAGAGAGTAACAAGTTTTTACATTATAGATAAATAGAAATAATACAAAAATATGTGCAACAGCTCCAACATTATAAAAATATGCAACACAAAATATTATGGAATCTTTTAAATAAAGGTAACACATGATTTCATATTCTGACATGAATGATTTAATAATTTCATGTTTGTATTGTATCAGCGACATATTTCATACATCTATGTGCGAATACATATTTCCCAAGTTTTGAATTCTCTGTAGTGGTATATTGAATTGGGCCCTGGTCGCAGTATTACTACAATAAAATGGTAGTACTGACCTTGTGTTTCTGGCTGGCACATTAAGATTTATGAGCGATAAGAATTCAGGGCTATCAATTATATTATGCAAGATTTTAAATAGAAATATTAGATCAAAAACAATTCTTCTGTCACTCAAATTAGGCTATTACGATTAGGTGACTAGATCTGAATAGCCAGGTACTTCCTCACCTTCCTCTCCCCCATCTCCTTCCCTTCCCCACTTACCTACAGCCTCACAACATACCCCAATTGGGGATGCCATAGTCTCACTGGCTCCAGACGGGAGCAGTCGAGACTCGTGTGAGGTATTTCACTATAAAAAATAAAAATAAAATAAAAAGTATGTACATCTCTAATTCCTTATACATCTGAAATTCAGGTCAAATCCTTGTACTGTGGTGAAGAAATCTATGTCGTTCGTTATTTTCATTTATTTAAAACTAGCTGACCCGGCAAACTTCTTACCGCCTCAAAATCAATAAATGTTGTGTTTAATTTATTAGCTGAAATAAATTAAGTTAAAATAAATACCTAGGTACCTACTCTAAGTTCAAAAAATGAAATTGAGCTGTTGACTAAGCACGAAATGTTCGGCACACTACACCATTGACAGTTCGAATTGATTCAAATTGTGTCGACCAACGCACATTATTTCATAAGCCGTTCCACACAAATATATGAAAAAAATAATTTTCTTCATAATTATTTTTCCCGTGATTTTTCCTATGTTTTAATAGTTATTCTGTTAATCGGGACGGAGACAAATCCAACAAATCAAAGATCACAAAAATCGGTTCAGCCGTTCTTGAGTTATAAATGGTGTAACTAACCCGACTTTGTTTTTAATGGCCACTACACACGGTACTGCGAACAGCCGGCTTTTTGCAGATGGCTAGAAATCGCATCGTTAGTAGGCAAAACCGGCTGCCGAATTGTTATTATTCGTCTGCCGTATTATTATTTCTTTACTGCCGGAGCGATTGTTTCCACTTTCTGCCGCATTTGCGCGCAGAGTATTATTATTTTACTACTGCGGCGTCCGAATTGGTGCTGCCGCAGACGGATTCTGGCTGTTTGCAGCCAGAACGACATGGTCCGTACACGTGATCACAGCGCCCGAGAAATCAACTTACTCAGTGGCGTTTCTTCACAAGGGGACCATGGGGACAGTCCCTACTTATAAACGTTTAATGTTAATGGTATATTTATACCGTAGAAATGAAATAAATAAACTACTATTACATATACTCTACACTATTCCTGAAACCTAACAAGAAAAAAATTGAAAATTCTTTGTGTTCACAAAAATAATGAATGCGTTCTGAACATAAAAGTAATTGCAGAAATATAATCTAAAAAATTACTTCGGTTAAGTAATTTTTAATTTCTCTCCTTCCTTCCTTGTAGCATAATAATAATTTATTGCATATGACGTTTTAGTAAAATAATAATATTGATATCGATTGATCGGATTATTTCTATAGCGCCGTTCTCGTGGTTAAAACACCTCAAACCGAAGTACAATTTGTCTTGTGCTATTTTTATTAAACTTCATATTTACATAATTGTAGAAAGCAATCACTTTGTGGTTTGACATATATAAATAAAACACTTGTTTTGTTTAAACCACGAGTTTTTGGTTGTGAACAAGTGTTTATTTTTATTTAAACTTAATATTTATTTACGCACCCTATTTGATGGTTCTGGTTAGGTGCGTGACTTATCTTCGTACCTCATAAAATTTTCTGTAAGAAATTATATTATTACTATTTGGGTATACCTATATTTGTATTGAGTCTCGTATCGTTACTTTCTGGCAGTGAGACGTCAGTATCTACACATAAAAATGACGGTCCCCGCCATCGAAAATGTGCTCGACCCGCCACTGATCTTACTGCAAATAGCATGGTCTAGTGGCAACCACCAATCTGCAGAACTTCTGTAGCACATTAAGCCGGGTCTTTTGCTTCAACAAAGGTTAATAAAGTAATAACAAAGCGTGATAAAGGTTTGTAATTTATAATTTATAAACAAACTTTACAAAAACTATTCGTGTTTATCGTTGAAATATTTTAACGACGTATATACTGTTATTCATATTTTAATTTGATTATAATTAGATGCTCTGTTATGTTATATTATCGAACTCGTATGTTCTTTCCGTAATAGTATGTACCTTATCTGACATTATTTTTTTAAACCTGAAATGTTCCATGGTAGCAGTATCAAGTATTTTGTCTTCTGAAATTGACTTCTTTTAGCAGAAATTCTGACGATAGTGTAATTGGTCAAAATGGAATCTCTTTTAATATTAATTTTAGTGCGTATTATACCTAACCGAACCCACATATTATATCGACCCATAATCGGCAGAACAGCGTAAGCGACAAACAGCAAAGTGTTCAGGAGAAGGTTTTTTTTTAAATAACTTTCTTAGTTGATTCAAAAAATGATTTTGGTTAATTACGATTATTGATATTTGGTTACTGCCTGTATAGAACTGATAATGCAATTATCTGAATGCCTTCAGTTGTGGAGATAGTGGCGGTTACGCTGTTTTGCCTATCACCCTGACAGATATTTTCCCTTAGAAATGTCGCTTACGCTCTTTGGAGTACATGGTTTTTTTTATATTTATTTATTTACACATATACTGCACAACATGTGCCATTAACATAATTGACATACAATATAAATAGTACAACAACATGAAGAATGACTAACAGTATATTTGTAAGTTAAATATAAGGAAAAAAAAATGTAAAAAGTAAGTAGTAAGATTATAAGTAGTAGGTTAAGGGTAAAATATAAATGTAAACTGAAAAATATGGTATAAAGTATAAGTATAAGTATAAAGTACAAGCTTTAAATTATTAAGCAAAAATAAAAAAAGTTAAAAGTGAGAATAAAATAATAATAATAAAAAAAGTAGAAATATAAGATATCTTTAAAAGGTACAATGATTTAAATATAAAATATAAAGTAAAAAGTCCTCATAGGAGCAATGAAAAATAAAAATAAAATAGAATAGTTAAGAGGTCGATATTATGGATTATAAATATTAACCGATATGATGAATTTTACAAGTACCTATGATTTCTAATGAATTAATGTTTTGCAAGTACTGGTAAGCATATTATGTTTACATGATCATTATGTTTACATGGTACTAGAAGACAAATTTTGTTTAATGCATCTTTTGTATGATGCCAGATTACCGGCGTGATCGATATTAGCATATTTATTGCCAAAAGTGTGTAAGCGATTTATTGTTGCATTTTGTTCTGCGGTGGTCCCAGAGTTATTACAATAAAAAGGTGTTTGGAGTCGAGTAGGTCTAAAAGGAAAATGAGCGGTGGCAAATATTTTTCTCAATGGATTAAAGAATGAATATTGTTTAATTATTTTTGCTGTTATGAATTTATTCCCATAATTAATTAGGTATGTGTGGTCGATTAACGATTAACCATTGTCGATTTCGATTAACAATTAGTTTTATTTTCACTGAAATAAAAACTTATTTAAAAAAAGTCGCAGGAGGCGACAATGTTGAAGCAAGAGACCCGGCTTAAGCATTTCGCAAATTCATTTCGAAAGTGACCGAGTTCGGGAGCGCTGTGAATACGTGTTCACAGAGCAAAAGAAACCAACTTACTGCAAAAAGCATCGTCTGGAGGCAACCTCCAACCTGCGATTTTTAGCCAGCTGCTAAAAGCTGCTAAATGTCGGGCTGTTCGCAGTATAGTGTGTAGACCACTTAAGAAGATAACACCACAATGTGAATTTCAAATAATTGAAAAATATTATTACCATTCGAAACCATATTTATGTGCTCGTTCTAATAGATCTAAAAACCATCGACACAAATAAATATGAAACATTAAAATAAATCCCAAAAAAATTGCACACACAAAAAATAAAAAAATGTCTTTCCATCTCCACGCAGGAACTACGTCCAACGAAAGAGGAACATTATCCTTATTGATTAAAACAAAACTAAGTATTAAATATGCAATTAAAATTATACCATAAGAAGGTGAGATATCAAACATCTCAAGCTTCCAAATTATCAAAAAAATACAAAACATCAAAAACGTATGTATATTTTCCATGAAAACGTGCATCATATTTAGTGTTGTCTGTGCAAATTCATCGGATCGATAGATGTCTTGCCATCGAAATATATTATAACGTGCGTAATTTGTGACACTGCGCACTTCAGCTGTTCTAGGAGGATATGGAATCAGACGGGATGCATTATCTGTCAAACTGACTTGTTGTTTTACTAATAAATATTTCCATTTCCAATCTGGCTTACTTTTTGATAGCAGAAGAAGTGAGTCACCCTGCGCGTCCTTTGCAGTGACGAGGTATTTTCTTTCAACAAAGCATTTCATGCCATTTAAGATCTTTCGAACTGTCCAATAGTCGTCGTCTCTAACTGCTGCAATAAATGATGTGACTTGTTTTCTTATCTCATCAGTTCTTCTTAAAGCTTTGCTTGTATTGGTTAATCGTTGTGTATTTGAACAGTATAGTCTAAACAAGACATCATCTCTGTCATCTCTCTGGCCTAAGAAAGCAGATAGCATTATTTCTAGCAGAAACACGTAAGGGCAGCTTTCTATGTTTTTTGTTATTTCTTTTACAATATCGAGATAACCATTTTCCAATGCAATGTTCAGAGCGGACTTTCCAGCACTGTCTTTGGCTGATATGAAGTAGATGTAGGCTTTCTGAGTTGTCCTGTTATCTGAGCCGCCGAGAAGCAATGCTAGAGTGTGCCTATTCTGTTCTTCGGCTGCTATGTGCAATGGAGTTTTGTCGTGCTGATGTAACATTTTCATGGGAGATTCATACCAATCTCTATAAATTATCAGCACTTTTTCCAGTGCACTTCCCTGTATTGGTGATATTTCAAGCTGATCCTCTATGAACTTTCTCATTATTTTATAGCTTGGCCAGAGCAATAATTCACGAAAAATTTCAATGAGCATAGCATTTTCTCTACGTCTGAGCCATTGTACATAGTAATCTGCGAAGCGCTCTTGTAATGTGCGGTATACTCCAGGAGTTCTCTGAATTATATCATTTTTAGCGAGCTGATTACTTTCTTCGGTTTGCGCTTCGCGTCTTAGCCATTGAACACAGAAATCAGCGCAAAAGTATTCCACGAACGTGAGGTGAATGAATTTAAAAGTCCCATCAGTATTAGCTTGGATGAGGCCAAGTCTGCTAAGGTCTTCCATAACTTCGTTTGATATCATTGGGTTTTTGAAATATATTTTGGCAAAACCTGCATTGAGAGTTTGAAACGCCAGGAAGTAATGATTTTCCTTGATGTCTCTGCACACATTATCCCGAATGGTAGGTGGTAGCTTCTTGATCATAGTTTTCTGTTCAAAGAAAATGGTGTTCTTGACATTGATGAACCGTGTGTACAAGTCAAACAGATTTTTAATTTTTAATTGATCATTCACTTCATTAGGGGACTGGACAGACTTAATGGCGTTCCGAAGAAACACTTCGGACAACATACGGATCTGAAGCGGAATTCCCATGAAGCGCGCTACGTCTTCTCCCAGCACTCCTTCCATCTCCTCCCGCAGCTCTCTGGCAAACTGGCGCAGCCTCTTCTCTGGCTCTCCATGTTCTGGAAGCTCCAAGGCTAGATGCGGAAGCCAGGAATTCACCAAATAATCATCTTGTTCTTTTTCTGTTATATTTTTAATTTCTGCGGAAAATTCAACCAAATAATTTTCGAGCTCTTTTTGCGCATATACCCGTGTGGAGACGATCGTATTACAAGTAGTGGAATTTTTTAAATACATCAGGAGATCAATAAGTTTTTTCTTGTTTTCTTTCTCAGTTATCTCGTCAAATGCGTCCACCAAAACCCAAATCTGTATAGAACTCTTCGATTCCAGGCAATGTCTTAGTAGATTACGCGCCAATCCGTCATTGGTAGATAAACCTGATGAGTGTATCAAACATTTAACAACCGATTGCAGGTCGAGTATGTGGGGCAGTTCTTCAATAGCCGAATGCTTGTTGTCAATTCTCAACACCCAAGAGTCTTGGATAAGCTCCGACAAGCGCGTCAGGCTGGTGGTCTTTCCAACTCCAGGATCACCAGCAATGATAGTCACCCTCTTCTTCATAAGAAGAGGGTCATCTTCCAAGCAGAAGTCACCTTCCGGAATGGGGTTGCTGTAGTCCCTGGTGATGAATGGGCGCAGGCCATCCAGAGAGCCGTGGGAATATTGCCAGACCAGACGCGGGGTGCCCCCAATCTCCAGCTGATGAAAGTAATGTTTGTTTAACGATTCATCATTAATTTGGTTTTCTGTACTTAACTCCGGCGTAATGAAGTGTTCGCTTGAGACGAACAAATCCTCATCTTCCGTGGATAAATTAAACGGATTTATAAACGCTCTCTTATCGTCTGCATTTTCGAATATAAATAAATCCTGAGAGCCCTTGTAACGGACAAGTTCGTCTACAGATTTGATTATTATGCAACAGTGGAACATTCGAGGAAGATAAATGGCGCTATTGTAAACTTCACTCAGTGTGAGGCCTTCCGCCGATAATTGCAGCCAATAGATAAGTTTAACTGGTTCCTCCTGACACTTTTTCAGAAACAGTTCCCGTCCATCTATCCTACTGGTGAAGATCCTGCCCCGCTCAGCCTCCGCCGCCTCCCCCCAGTAGTCCTGGCTGAGCTGCTCCGGATCGCTGATCACCAGCAGTGGTCCATCGGCCCCACTCCTCTCCAGTAGTGATGTGAGCTTTGTTTTGCTCACTTGCGTATTTACTTTTGAATGGAAAGCATCTGATTCACTAATTTTTGGAAGATTGTTTTGTATTTTTTCCTGAAACTGGTGGTCTGCCGAGAGCTTCTTCAAGATGGGTGAAATTATATGATTTATTTTATTTTTAACCTGTTCATCATTAGAATTACAATCGTCGCCCAGTAAAATACCAAGGCTTAGCGTTTCTTCACCCATTATAATTGAATTTCTTGAAAATATCTCAGTTCTAGATGGAAGAGTTAAATCATTTAATCCGAATTTGTTCAAAGACTTTGTTTCAACGGTAAGATTGAATTCTAAAAAAATGTTTGTATGAACTGGATGTGATCGGATGATCACAAGCTTCTTGTGACTGAACAGTAATAAATTATTTAATATTATTTTTAAAATATCAAGATCCTTTGAACTTAAATTATTTGATGTCGATTTAAAATTTATAATAAGTAGATTATTGTTGGTAATATCGGTCTTGTTTAAACCTTCAAAGTGTACAAACTTCGCTGTATCAGACTTATCATTCCAACCTAAAACTGTTTTACAGTTTTGATTCAAATATATTTCATCCAGAGCAAGGTTTCCTATGTGTGTCAATATATTGTACACTCTGGCAGTTTCGAATTTTCCATCGCAAGATTGAATTTGTAAAACACGTTGACTAGATTTTAAGAATAACTCCAACCCAACGGTGTCTTCACAGTCCAGGATATGGGGCAAGGTGCGGAGGTAGGCCTGGCCAGCTAAGTATAAGGGGGCTGACTTTATACTCGCGTTCTGTTTAGCCAGAGCTTCCATAATCTCTTCAGGAAACCAGCGCATCAGTTGTTTGGTTAGTCTGATCAAAGTTTCCAATTGTTCCTTAGTTTCACAAAAGATATTTGTTCTTCTAGTATTCATCTGAAATTTTGGGAGGTCTATTTTTGGAAGATTTTTCCGTAATACAAATTTATCGATTTCAGCTAACTGAAATAGTGCATTGCTTTGAAAAAGGCTCCAATTTTGTACAAATGTTAGCTCTTCTGCAGAAAATACCCCCAGGTGACAGGTGTTTTCCGTCGATAATTTGGATTCGTAGTGTTTGTTTCCTTGTTGTTTCAAGTCTAGTTTACTTTTTTGTCGATCAGTAGGACTGCCAGCGGTTCCTTCAACTGATTCTGTATTCTCTATATCTAAGAATATCTGTTCCCAACTCAAAACTGTTTTAACTTCTTTTTCTGCATCTGGTCGTAAGATATGAGACTTGTAATGACTTTCTAGATCGCATTGAGTTTTGCACTCAGCGACCCCTTGAGGCCAATCCTGTACTGCGTATATTTTAGTCTTTTCCTCAAAAGCTTTAATGAAGTTCTCTAAACTGTGGGTATCCAAATTGAGCTTCAAAGCGGATTTATTGGAGTCACGGGAGATGTGCAATTGATATAAACTTCCAACATGTTTTCTTGTTGTGTTCACCGGATTAGCAGCAGCGAAGAAGTTTGTTATGTCCATGTGCTTGGTGCGCATGGAACGGTCGTAACGTAAATCATAATCGTTGCGTATCTTATTCAGCATGTCCTTGACACCCGGGCTGTCCCAGGCCACAGTGTGCGAGTGTATACCTTCATCAGGGGGGACGATCCTTCGGAATCCTTTGTCCTCCCTCTTAAGGTATTTGACGGTCATGGTGGTGACACTGGCCAGCCACGCTCCCAAGGAGTGCCCCGTTATGGATAGAACAAATCGACTCCCGTACCGTTCATTAGTTTCTTGAATAGCCTTTTTGATGTCATCTGTAAACGACACAGCTGAGCTCATGTGTCCGGTGTACTTATTTAAATAAACACCATTGGCATCAGTCAGGAATGAACCCAAATTTTCCGATCCTCGATGGGCTACGACGACCTGCTGCTCTGTAGGGCTCCAAAACGCACTTCCAAAGTATCCGTTAGCTCGGGAATTGTTCTGTGCCGTTGTGAGCAGCTTCCACCCTCCAGGTAGGTCCAGATCCCCCAGACAATCTCCGTACGCTAGTTTGGCGAAGGCTGCTAAGTCTTTCAGAGAGGGGTATGCCTCCAAAGCCAATTTACTTTTGTTATCTTTGATGGGAACAAAATCCTCGAGGATTTTCCCCAAATCAGCAGAGCTGTAAATCAATCCTTGGTCGAACTGCATGTTGATATGGGAGGTGTAGTCTGTTGTCGAGAAATCTGCAAAAAAATTAAGCTATTTTGTAAATTTTCCAACAATTGCACAGTATTGGATATTATTCCGCTTAGGTACATGTTAAAACCCTCTACTACAAATCCGGAGGTCGGGTGTTCAAATCCTGGCGTAAGCAAGTAAGTTGCTTAACAACTAATTCATTAAAAATGAAATAGTATTTTTATTTTTTATTTTAGTTTATTAGGAAAACAAACAGTTATACTTATTCAATTAAAGTTTATTTTTTATTATTTATTAATAAAAAAAATACATTTAAGTGCATATTTTTAGGTGTATGCCCCCTCACTAGGCTGAGCCTGTTCTAAGGTGGCAGGAATTTAATGTTTTTATATCATTTTCTTAAAAGAAAGAATATTTTTTTTTCATTAATTGTTACCTACTTGTTAATTAACCAGCGAAGTTTCATAAACAGAAAAAGGGGATTAATAAAACATAAAGTGGTAGAAAAAGAAAAAAAAAATAAGGAAAAGAATTTTTCAAAAAAACATAGATCAAAACATATAGGATAGATAATGTGTAATTCAACTATGTACACCATTTAAAAATAACACATTTTTAGATCATTAGATAGTTCAACGATAAACAAGATTAAAAAAAAAAAAAAAAAAAAAAACAGCATAATGAGAATGAGAAAATAACACGCAGCAGGGGTAGAGAGTTCGCAATAAACAATTGGTTTAAGAGGACACCCGGCGGTGATTTTTCCATACAAACGTATTCCCTATTTATCTCTCTGGATTTTAACCCTAGAGAAAATATTGTTTTTGCATAAAATAGATATCAACTACTAGCGTGTCGGTACTTTTTGTTTTTTTTTATTAGTTACTTTTTATAGAAGTTATGACCTTCCAAAAATCAATAAAATTGACTGGTTTAAACGCCGTCAAAAGATGTTCAGTATACAAACCGGACAATGTTTTTTTTTAAAAAGCAAAACGTACAGACATAGAATAGTTTTTTCTTATGTAGTTGGTAAAAAAAAAATTGAAAATCAGTCCACTTTTGGAGGAGAAAAGTGGGGAATACAAAACCTCCATTTTAGTTAGGTGTCAGTGCATTGTCCCTTTCGCTCAATATCCGGTGGAGTAAGAGCAACAGTGACAGCAATATTTTAGTAAAATCTATTTCTGCACCACCGGGTATCATCTTAATTTTTTTCTATTATCCACTCGAGCGCTTTTTGCCACAATATGGCACTCTTTCCAAAACCACGGATTGCTTTGTTGCCAAAATATGGCATATTCTCTCCAGAGTCTTAAAAATGTTTTAAAGTTAACGATTTAATAATATTTTTTATAAATCCTACGAATACGTGATAGTAAACAAAAGATAGGCGAATTCAATGGCTATATAGAACTATAATCAGTTTGTACGTCTCCATATTCAAATTCGGAGATATGAGTTTTTTAATGTGGGTGGAAAAATTTCCTTTGGCATTTCGAGAAAAATGTTTTAAATTGCTCTGTCGCTCTTTGGGTTATTCATTTAGTAAATTGGCCCGAGGACCAATGGAAAATATCAGCGTCCAAAAATACATTATTGTATTTTGTGCACGTCCTTCTGAGAAATAAATGTTGTGTGTAGTTTGTTTTTCATGTGGGATTTCGAATAGTTGGTTTGATCCATAGACATATGAATATTCATAGACCAGAAAATGAGGGAGAGGGGTAAACATTAACTGTAGCGGGACGCAGAGGGATGAGTTGACTGTAACGATATGTGATTCGTTAATAATTCAATCTGACAGTATATAGGCATCTCGCATTATAATATCACCATTTAATTCTTAAAAGTAAAATCTGCTTTTAAATGAAATTGTTAGCCCGGTTTGAACAAACTTGCGTAGTCCATATAAAGCGAAGAAAGTTTCGTTTGTTTTGAGAGTCGAATATTTTGTTACCGTATTTAGTTAAGACACCTTTACAAATGTTTCATAATTTTCTTACCCCAGTAAACAGCAACGTGCACACGACGGGACCGGGAATTTCGGTTGGAAACGCTCTCGGTGTGATAAAACTGATCATATTATATGATGTGAATAAGCTTACGATTAAGACAAATAATGCCTAGCTATGGAAGGTAATACGGCAATTGGTTTTATACTCTTTTTTACTTCTATTTTTACACGTTTTAATAGCACAAGTTACCATTTATGCTGTTCATTGGAAATGAAGTTTTAACCTGTTTAATCACAGGAGACCATATTTGTCCCAGCTCACATAGGTCTCATGGAAATCGTTGTGTCTCCCTTACTATCATAGTGAGATATATGATCTAAACGGTAATGGAAAGAGAATACAACACGCTATATATTATGATCTAAAAATTAACAACAAAAAAATTTTAATGTACACTTTTATGAAACCAAAGTTTCAGATCGCAATTTGAAAAAAAATTATGAAACTTTTTTAAATGAAACAACAAAAAAGTGAGGTGACATTTACATTTATAATTCATTTTTCTAATAAAATATGTATGTTTTTTAATCTGTAAATTTAGTCAGGAAAAACGTAAATCGAGCCATTTTGAAAACTTTTTAATGTTTTCATCCAAAACTGCATAGTTATTTCTAATATTAAAATTTGAAAGCATGTTTCATCGCCTTTCTAAGATAGTTTTTAATGTTCCATTTATTTGGATTTGGCAAAGCGGGATATTTTTATCCTCTGATATAAAACACCAAATTTTTGAAATTTTATATATCTTAACATTAATTTTGGGTTAATGAGGAAGAATGCTACAAGATTGAAATCAAAAATACCATGGGTAGACAAAAGTTTAAAAAGGACATCAAATTATGGCTAACTAAACATGAAGATGAGGAACTAATTAAAATTATTAAGTAACTCCAACGCAACCTACAGATAATAAACATAAACACTTTTTGCTTTATTTATTTATATTTCGTGGAAACCAACAAAAACCAACAAAAATGATGAGGAAATCATGATCAGCACCATACAACAACCTGCAGTCCACCTCAGAACAGGAATACCTAGTGAGGAGGACTGAGGATAAAATACTTCACTTTGTATTCTTAATTTACTTAACATTGTATTTTAATTCTAATTTTAATAAATGAAAAGAAAATACTCTGTTTTAAGTCAATTTATTATTATTTAACGTCTACCGGTTTCGGTACCTTCGTACCATCATCAGGACTGTTACAAAAATAATGTCTAAAAATACATAAGTACACATATATATATATACATAATGTTGTGAAAGAAAGGGACAGTATACTAGAGTGGGACAGAGCGTCAGTTGTTGGAGGGAGGAGGGGAATGGAGGATAAGTGAAGACATGGGGAACATACTTAAAATTGGACTGAAGGTTAAATTTAGTTGATTATTAATGATTTCTTCTTTTGAATTTACTGATTTTTTTTTATTTCTAAAGTTTCCAAATTGTTTTAGAAATAAAAAAAATCAGTAAATTCAAAAGAAGAATCATTTAACCTTCAGTCCAATTTTAAGTATGTTCCCCGTGTCTTCACTTATCCCCCATTCCCCTCCTCCCTCCAACAACTGACGCTCTGTCCCACTCTAGTATACTGTCCCTTTCTTTCACAACATTATGTATTCTTATGTATTTTTTATGTGTTTTTTATGTGTTCTTATGTATTTTTAGACATTATTTTTGTAACAGTCCTGATGATAGTACGGAGGTACCGAAACCGGTAGACGTTAAATAAAAATAAAGTGACTTAAAACAAAGTATTTTCTTTTCATTTATGTAAAATGTCAAATTTTGAAAAATTTTAATTTGTAATGTCATTAAAAAAATAAATAAAAATCGGACGATCGGTATGGCAGCGCATAAAATACGAACCCACAAACACTCATTTTTATATATAAGATTTGCGGTGAAGGAATTTTAAATTCTAGAAATAAAAATTGTTATCTTATCGTATAATATTGTCGAATTAATAAAAACATTTTTGACATAGTCCGAGATAAGATTATAAATTGATGCCATTTACTCATCGACATACTTACACAAACATAATATTATTTTAGGAATATTAAGTAATTTTTTTTTACAATAGCTCCACACAGGATGCCCTGAAGAAAATAATTCCCATCAGGGCCTATGTCATCTTTTTGAATGCTGTGTGGAGGGTTATTTTAAGGAAAGGAAGGAGAGGATGTTCTGGGAAGGAAAAAGGTATGAGGGTAGGAATCTGGGGGTCAGTGGGTCCAGGAGTGACGAACGAATGATTCCATCCCTCCCACTGCGTTGCAAGGCGATGTTCCGCTGGAGAAGTCAAAAGTTATCCCTCAACAAGTCTCTCCCAATCTCGCGCATCCGCCGCCAAGACCCGGATAAACCTAACCCCATAAACCCGGGCACCCCTGCTAAGTCACCAAACGTAGCGAACCACTTTAAGTGACCTATGGCAGAGGTGTTGGTTATCCAATAAATGATTTCCGGGGCGGCGGTACCCATACCCGCCTACCAAATTGAGATTTGTAAGCGTATCCGAAAACTAAAAACTGTTTTTGAAAGGTGATGAAATACAGAAGCTATCAAATTTTATCATTAGAAATAACTAACTTTTTTTTTATATAAAAAATTATGAATGCAGTTATAAAATTGTTTTGCTAATAATGGAAAAAAAATACACTTCCATATTTTATTATAAAAGTTATCATCACCTCACTTTTTTGTCATTTCATGTAAAAGTACAGGTATTTTTTTTTTCCATTTACGGTCGGAAACTTTGGTTTCATAAAGGTGTAAAGTGTAAGTGTTTCAAATAAAGAAATTGTATCCTTTTTCTTGCTTTCCCGTCTCTCCCCCCCCCCCCCCGTCCCACTCAGCCTCCCCCTCCCCCTTCCGCGTCCTCCTGTCCCTTGAACCCACCCCCTCATTCGTTCCCCCCTTCCCTCCCGGATTTCCATTCCCCAACCGCCTTACCCTACTGCCGCTAAACTATATGAAATACACACATTTTTCAAGCAAGCGCACCACACATTTTATAACGCCAGAGTCCACCAGTATATTTAGAAATCGGCATATATACAGGTTAAAAACTATCATCTCTTTTAACTAGGACCAAATTACACAAAGTAAGCCAAGTTTCATCAAAAACGGTTAAGATGATAGACTTCGCTTTTCGGCCCATACAAAAAGGACGCCCGGGAAAAAATACTTTTCTACATCGAAAATTGCACAAAATGAATATATTTTTTTTATACTGCCTTCTAGAGGGTGAAAACTATGTCGGTATGTTTTCGAATTTTCGATGCGTTTCGTATTAACGTAAACATTCACTGTCAAACATGTACGATTTATCAAAAAATATTATTTAAGGAAAAAAGTGCTGCTAACTCAACTCTCATAAAGAATTATAAAATTATAAAAAGCTACCGACGTAGTTTCTTCTTTTTAAAAAATATACATTTTTTTAAATTTCAATTTCGTGGATGTTTCGGTGTAGAAAAGTGTATTCTCCATAAACCCCTTTTCGAGCGATTTCTGTAGGTAAATTTGAGCGTTGTCTCATTCGCACATTTCGCATTCGCATGTATTGTAAGTGTGCGTGAGCTTATTGTGAGCGGGACAGAATGACAGACGCGGGTGTTCCGCGTGTGGTTCAAAGTCTAGCCTCTTAAATAGTTTCGGAGTTTATCTCGAACAAACAACGTCACGCGAGATTTGTATGCATATATAAAGATGATTATCTTTAATATTGCTTAGGTCGATTACTATTTTAATTAAGATCCCCCAAAAAATCGCCAGCTTGAAGAATAAAAAAAAAATCTGTAATTATATATAAAAAATCTCGTGTCACAATGTTCGTCCGAGGTTAACTCCGAAACCACTTTACCGATTTTGATGAAATTTGGTTTACTGAGTGTAAATTGGTCCAACTTAAACGATAGGATAGTTTTTATCTAGATGATTGACCTTAAGAGGATACCCGGCGGTGATTTTTCCATACAAACGTATTCCCTATTTATCTCTCTGGATTTTAACCCTAGAGAAAATATTGTTTTTGCATAAAATAGATATCAACTACTAGCGTGTCGGTACTTTTTGTTTTTTTTTATTAGTTACTTTTTATAGAAGTTATGACCTTCCAAAAATCAATAAAATTGACTGGTTTAAACGCCGTCAAAAGATGTTCAGTATACAAACCAGACAATGTTTTTTTAAAAAAAGCAAAACGTACAGACATAGAATAATTTTTTCTTATGTACCTAGTTAGTAAAAAAAAAATTGAAAATCAGTCCACTTTTGGAGGAGAAAAGTGGGGAATACAAAACCTCCATTTTAGTTAGGTGTCAGTGCATTGTCCCTTTCGCTCAATATCCGGTGGAGTAAGAGCAACAGTGACAGCAATATTTTAGTAAAATCTATTTCTGCACCACCGGGTATCATCTTAATATTTATTATTGCGAATTAAACGTTTTTTTATGGGACAATTATTTGTAAGTTCTATAAGTTTCTGAGAGATGGCGGTGTGAGTTAATTTATTGATACAACACATGGTTATCTAGATTAGGTAACCATCCAGTAGATCAGTTAGTAATGTAATATTAATTGTACGAAATAAATAAAATAAAATTGTTACCTGAAGATCGGTACTTGTATTTTGTTAAGGGAGCAAAGATCACTTTACTTGTAAAACAATATTGTTAGAATAAAGTGGCAGAGAATGACAATGTTTAAAATATTTCACTTTTCAAACAATTTGAAGGTACTTATATGTCCCAACGGGAAGTCGTATTGAAAGTGACTAAATCTTATCATGTATTTCTCATAAAAGATATCTCAGTTCTTATCATAGGCTTATCAATTCCAAGTATTTATCAGGAATTCAAACTACTTATGCAGATTATAGCAAGAGATTTCGCAAGGTCAAATTAATGAGTTTACAATATTGTATAGATAGGCGTAACTTCCGCTGATTTTATATAGTCTTAGATTTTATATGTCCCTAGCACGATTTCACCGTTGACGGCATAGACATATTATGTATAGAACTGTCCTAAGTGATAAAAGCGTATTATTTCCCCCTCCTTAATTCTGGGTTCCATGGAACCGGCCGGGCTGGCGTATAGGTTCGCGTGAATCTAGAAAACGTGACGTCATCATTCTTGTGCGGACTAGCGTCGAGCTCTCATCGGTACATTTTACGAAATAACACGGCAAAAATGGTAACTTGTGCTATTAAAACTTGTAAAAATAGAAGTGACAAAGAGTATAGACCCAATTGTCGTATTACCTTCCATATGCAGGCATTATTTGTCTTTATTTTAAGATTATTCACATCATATAATATGATCAGTTTTATAACACCGAGAAACATGAAGCGTAAGCAACCGAAATTCCCGGTCCCGTCGTGTGCATGTTGCAGTTTACTGGGATAAGTAAATTATGAAACATTTGTAAAAGTGTAAAAAATAATCGACTCTCAAAACAAGCGAACCGTTCTTCGCTTTATATGGATTACACAAGTTCTTTCAAACCGGGCGAACAATTCGCGCTCCCATGTAAAAATGTCTATTCATTCAAAAGCAGATTTTACTTTTAAGAACTAAATGGTGATATTATAATGCGAGATGCCTATGTACTGTCATATTGAAGTATTAACCAATCTCATATCGTTACAGTCAACTCATCCCTCTGCGCCCCGCTACAGTTGGCTTTTACCCCTCTCCCTGATTTTCTGGTCTATGAATATTCATATGTCGGTGGTTGACGGCCAAATCGATATTGGCAGGGAATAAATAAGAAATCGATATGACCGGTCAGTGGCGGAGTGGGCATCGCGTTTAGGTCCCATCCCGGCGTCGCGTGTTCGATCTCTCAGCTGGCTAAGTCCTTCATCACAACACAAGCAACATCTTCAGCTTACTGTAAGAGATTTTTAAATATTGTCAGGTTATTCGTAACCTGGGAATGTTTATATTTCTTTTAAAAATAAATAGATATATGCTGGCAACACTGAAGGTATTTTCCATGAATTGACAATATATGAGTAAAAAATATTAATAAATTTGCAATGTTGAATGGAAATGCTAACCTAAGAATATATTTATATATATTTTTAAATTATTAGAGATAATAAAAAAAATATATATTTCGAGAGTTAAAAAAAAAACAGTCCCCACTAAATCTCATTTAATCTCCCCAAGTGTCAGGGGAGGGGGGGGGCTTATTTTTTTTTTAAACAGCTTACGTAATTAATGTATGTCCCCCAACGTCGACTGCTAAGTTAAGTATGTCGATCTGTGTCACGCTTTCAATAAATGTATTTATTGGGAAATAACTGAAAATACGAGATTAATAAGAAAATTTCTGGTGCCATTTCAGCTTGACTAATTTATAATTGATTCGATTTTATAGCTTTTTTATAGGTTTGTCCACAGTCTGCGAACAAATCCGCTTTCAATTCAGAATCTAAACATTGAAATACGTTTTCGTTGTTTGTTTTTGGGGTGTTATGCCGTTTTGCGCTACCTCCTTCAGGGCAGATCTGCCCTGATGATGGACACTGCAACACTGTCCGAAACGTCGGCTAAAGAAGGATATAGCGCAACACGGCATAACACCCCAAAAACAAACAACGAAAATGCTTTTGGCCGAGAAAATCTAAAAACGTATCTTCGAATACGTTGCTTGAAATCGTTGATTTAAAAAATAATTTTTGAAGCGATTTTGTCCCTTATGTATAAAGAAATTGTATCAAGAACAAGGTCAGAATCGCTTGGACCGTTCTCGTTCTCGACGTAACAAAAAGCCGCATAGCGCATCCGGGAATAATTTACATAAAATATCTATGGTGAACTTGCCGTCACTTTGGTAGCCTTTTTGGACGGACGGACATAACATGGACGGAGTTTCATTGTTTTTTTTTTATATAAATTCATTGTGGAAAGAATAGATTTGAGGTATTATCAGAGGCCCTAGCACGCTGGCTCTATATCGATCGGTAGGATAACTATCGGTAACTTCTCATCGTTCCCTAGCATGACTACAGATCGCCAACGAATAAATGACAGTTAGACAGAAAGAGAGAAACAATTTATTTATTTAAGTGGCTTTGCAACGCATGCCGGGTATCAGGTAGTATATTGTTATTTTTTACAAAAACGGCGCTGTTCAAATCATCCAAATATTATTATTTATTTTTATAACACTGGAAACAATTCATATAATTGTCCAACAGCTCTGTTTCATCAACATATATATAAAAATTTATGTTTGTTTGTTTGTTAGCTTGTTCGTATTTAATGAGCTTCCATACCGTACATCCGATTGAGTTGAAACTTTGGGGATTTGATGTGCGCATACCCGCGATGATTTATGTATATAACAGCGAGCTATGGCGTTATGAAATTATTTTCTATTCTATTCATCCGATTGCGACGAAAATATAATTTATGTATTCTGAAAGATGCTTGCGAAGGTTTCTATGTATATATATACGTTTGAGTTCTGGTCTTATGAAATTTGCATAGCAAATTTTAAATGGTTCGCTGAAAGGCGCAGGGAGATTAAGGAGGGGGATTCGCGAGAGGGGGAATGAGAGAGGGGGTAAGGCGAATAAGTTGGAAGGGGAATGCGTGAGGGGGTGGGGGGGTTCACAAGAAGCGGAATAGCGGGAGAGGGCAGGGGTAAGGCATGGGAAGGTGAAAGAAGAACGCAAGGGGAGAATGTGGTACGGAAAGGGAAGATGAAGCAGAAGGGGAACGGGGACGAATGGGAAAATGACACGCAAGGAGAAACAGTTTATTTATTTAACCCTGTAACACATTTGTTGGTAAAATGTTATTTATTGAAGGTAAGTTCACAGATCACATATAGTAAAAATAGTCACAATGTATCAAATCACAATAATAATTAACTGAGCAAGGAATCGGAGGGAACCTTGCTGATTAGTCTTTGGGAACAACAAAACTGACTCGTGCCGTTATGGTAACGGGCGGCGGCGACTGTGTTCTGCTTAGAGGGTCGTACCATAGGACGAAGCGCAACTAAGGCAGCAGTCGGGGTCTGGTTGGTGCTTTGCTTATGGAATTAGAATACTCCTTAGAGGGTCGTGCCAAAGGACGAGGCGCAACTAAGAGAGTATACTAGCCAAGGGCGAGCTGCAGACGAACTGGCTGAATTAGGGCGCGCAGCTCTTTATATAGGCCATTCCTTGCGGCGGGGCGTGGTTTATGGGGCGACTCGAGGGTAGGAAATGCGCAGAAGGCGTCTGAGCAGCCTGGTTCGCCTAGATTTGGGTGAGCAGGATGGCGCTGTACGGGGGAAAGAGATAATGTAGTGGCAAGCGTAAAAACGGTGTGCTACAACCCTTAATTAAGCGCATCAAGAAAATCACACAATTAGTCGCAATTACTGACCCCAAGAAAATAGAAAAATACTTCATTATAATTAACATCAAGAAACAAAAGCATAACTTTGTCATCTCCTCAAACTAGTACTCTTTTTACGTATAACTTTGAATTTACATTTCAAACTTTGTAACAAAGGCGGGCACTAGCTGATTTAACATTTATACACAGAATTTTAAATAACAAAATCGACTGTACTAAACTTCTATCCTTAATTAATTTTAATATACCTGTAAGACGTACACGCCATACAGCACTATTCCACACTCTAAATTACAAAACAAATGCAGCAACTAATTCGCCGATTAACCATGCTCTTCATACATTCAATAATGTTTGCCTAAACTCTAATATTGACATTTTCTCAGATTCGCTGCCCAAATTTAAAAGGAGCATCATGTCAATGATATAACTGTTTAATGCGCATACATATCCCTTCACAGATCACCACTTCTCACACATACACACACACTCACACACTACGCACATCACCCGGTAGTTACTAATTATACATCCCACTCAAGACATTTTTTTTTTTTTTTTTTTTTTTTTTTATTGGCAAAATTTTTTGATACATACATTTATAAGTAGATACATACATAATAACATAAATGAAAAGGTAACAAAAAAAATCCCACAAAGGCGAAGCCTGTGCGTGGGCATTATAATATGTGGGTATAAAACAGTGGTGGTTAAAATAAAAAGATTAAGAATTAAAAATATAGTACATATATGTGCAGAGGTAATTGATGTTGCAGGAATTTCTGTGATTGACATTACAAAGAAACATATCAAAGGTACCCACCATGAAATATTACTTAATATCTGTAAACTCTGTCATCACACTGTAATCAATGTACTGTTTGTTTCTATAAAATAAATAAATAAATAACCGAAATCAATTTTTAAAAAAAAATTCAGTCTCATCAGCAGATTAATTAATTCTGCATCCAATGCAGTAAGCCCTGAAGTGTTTCTGACAAATTAATTTATTACACTTATGGCACTATGTTTGGGAATTTGATACTTTGATAATTGTTACGTTATTATCAGTACCCAAGAGATCAGCGACACGAGCGTACGCATTGGCTTTCTGGATGATTTGCGTACGTGGGAACTGTGGAAGGTAGGAAGCTGGGAAGAGCGCTGTCGCATTCCAAACACGCTAACATATTTTGTTAAAGTGTTTGGAATGCGATTTAGGGATTAAAGGCTCGGTCAAACAGGAGGCGTACTTACGCGCGTCAAGGCGTTAAAACGTCCAGGGCGTATAACGCTACGTTGTGTTGTACTGAACTTGTCTAAACCGGTCAAACAGAGCGAGCGTGTAGCAACGTTGTATTTTTGTTACAAATTTCCTTTGACGCCGAGAGTTCTTGCTTGACTGTGGTAAAAATGGTTGCTGAAAAGTTAATTGAATGTGTCCGAAAACATCCTTGTTTGTATGACACGAGGAACAGTGCATTTGTGGTGTATTTGCTTATTTGGTGTTGCGGAAGCGAATGCAATTCTTCGAAGCACTCTCGTGACATTGAAAGAAGCGATCTTCATGTGATGAAACGATGATATTCTCCAAATTCTTTACTCTTCTTATTAATATCATGCACCCATATTCTATTACAACGGGAACGTGATAATGCACACAGCATTAACAACTTATCTTTATCTAAATGGATGGACATCGTGGCGAAGACCGACTGACAGTAACTGACGCCGAACGCTCTGGTTTGCGCGTCGAAGCCGTTCAAATAGAAAGTATGCGACGTTACGCTGACGCCTTGACGCGCGGTAAGTACGCCTTCTGTTTGACGGAGCCTTAAGATGATACCCGGGTGGTGTAGAAATTTGAAAAATAGATTTTACTAAATTATTGATGTCACTGTTGCTCTTACTCCTCCGGATATTGAACGAAAGGGACAATGCATCTCGGGCTACTAATACCTAACTAAAATCGAGGTTTTGTATTCCCCACTTTCTCCTCCAAAAGTGGACTGATTTTCAATTTTTTTTTATCAACTACACTAAGAAAAAACTATTTTATGTCTGTACGTTTTGCTTTTTTTAAAAAAACATGGTCTAGTTTGTATACTGAACGTCTTTTGACGGCGTTTAAACCAGTCAATTTTATTGATTTTTGGAAGGTCATAACTTCTATAAAAATTAACTTATCAAAAAAAACATAAAGTACCGACACGCTAGTAGTTGAGATCTATTATATGTAAAAACAATATTTTCTCTAGGGTTAAAATCCAGAGAGATAAATAGGGAATACGTTTGTATGGAAAAATCACCACCGGGTATCCCCTTAAGAGGCTAGACTTTGAACCACACGCGGAACACCCGCGACTGTCATTCTGTCCCGCTCACAATAAGCTCACGCACACTTACAATACATGCAAATGCGAAATGTGCGAATGAGAAAACGCTCAAATTTACCTACAGAAATTGCTCGAAAAGGGGTTTATGGAGAATACACTTTTCTACACCGAAACTTTCACAAAATTGAAATTTAAAAAATATATATTTTTTAGAAAGAAGAAGCTACGTCGGTAGATTTTTATAATTTTATAACTCTTTATCATAGTTGAATTAGCAGCACTTTTTTCTTAAATAATATTTTTTGATAAATCGTACATGTTTGACAGTGGATTTTTACGTTAATACGAAACGCATCGAAAATTCTAAAACATACCGACATAGTTTTCACCCTCTAGAAGGCAGTATAAAAAAAATATAATCATTTTGTGCAATTTTCGATGTAGAAAAGTGTTTTTTCCCGGGCGTCCTTTTTGTATGGGCCGAAAAGCGAAGTCTATCATCTTAAGTGGCATTATTCTAGTGTGGACAAAGGCAATAGCTTTGATTTGAATTGCCCCTTACAGCTGATTAAAAAGTCAATTGAATAATTTTCTTGAACAATGTATTTCTTCTCGCGAATAATCTGGTTATGTTTTGTGTTGGTTTTCAAAACTGCTGATGGAAATGTTGGCGACAGAGCTATGGCAGGTAAAACAAATTTGTTTCTTCAATCTTTTGCAAAATTACTTTATGGCATCATTTTAATTAAATGAAACAAATTACGTTGTGTAAACCACTATAATCACATGCTATAATATCTTCATGTTTCAAACCCGATGATTTCTTCGTGAGGATAACCACTGGAGCGACAGAGCAATTAAAATACTTTTTCTCGGATTGCTAAAGGAAATTTTTCCGCCCACATTAAAAAAATCATACTTCCGAATTTGAATATGGAGACATACAAACTGATTATAGTAGCCAATGAATTCCCCTATCTTTTGTCTATTATCACATATTTGAAGGATTTACAAAAAAAATATAATGAAATCATTAACCTTAAAATATTTTAAAGAATCTAGAGAATATTTATTTTGTTATATTTTGAATGTACAATATATTATTTTATTGTTTTAATTAAAAAATATATATATTAATTTGCCACAAAGCAATCCGAGGTTTTGGAAATAGTGCCATAATGTGGCAAAAAGCACTCGAGTGGTTAATAACATGAATAATTTTTTTTATTCATATTATTATCCTCACGAAGAAAAACCATCGGTTTTGAAACATGTAGATATTATAACATGTTATTATAGTGGTTTACACAAAGTAATTTGTTTCATTTAATTAAAACAAATTTGATCCGTTTCAAAATAAAATAGTGACAAAACAGAACTTCTCACAACTATCATCATATTCAGTAAGCGTCATTCTCACAACTAACACGATTATCAAGGTAACATCATGTAACATCATGATGATAGTTATGAGGATGACGTTTGTTAGTCTGTTTACAATGATGTTACTATAATATATCTCGATCATGATGATAGTTGTGAGAATTATGCTAGTTAGTCTGTTTACAATGATGTTACTGTATATCGATGATGGTAATAGTTGCGAGGATGACGTTAGTTAGTCTGTTTACAATGATGTTACTATAATATATCTCGATCATGATGATAGTTGTGAGAATGATGCTAGTTAGTCTGTTTACAATGATGTTACTGTATCTCAATGATGGTAATAGTTGCGAGGATGGCGTTAGTTAGTCTGTTTACAATGATGTTACTATAATATATCTCGATCATGATGATAGTTGTGAGAATGATGCTAGTTAGTCTGTTTACAATGATGTTACTGTATCGCGATGATTTGCGAGGATGACGTTAGTTAGTCTGTTTACAATGATGTTACTATAATATATCTCGATCATGATGATAGTTGTGAGAATGATGCTAGTTAGTCTGTTTACAATGATGTTACTGTATCGCGATGATTTGCGAGGATGACGTTAGTTAGTCTGTTTACAATGATGTTACTATAATATATCTCGATCATGATGATAGTTGTGAGAATGATGCTAGTTAGTCTGTTTACAATGATGTTACTGTATCGCGATGATTTGCGAGGATGACGTTAGTTAGTCTGTTTACAATGATGTTACTATAATATATCTCGATCATGATGATAGTTGTGAGAATGATGCTAGTTAGTTTGTTTACAATGATGTTACTGTATCGCGATGATAGTGATAGGTGTGAGGATGACGTTAGTCTGTTTCCAATGATGTTACTATAATATATCTCGATCATGATGATAGTAGTGAGAATGATGCTAGTTAGTCGGTTTACAATGATGTTACTGTATCTCGATGATGGTAATAGTTGTGAGGATGACGTTAATTAGTCTGTTTACAATGATGTTACTATAATATATCTCGATCATGATGATAGTAGTGAGAATGATGCTAGTTAGTCTGTTTAGAAAGATGTTACTGCATCTCGATGATGGTAATAGTTGTGAGAATGATGCTAGTTAGTCTGTTTACAATGATGTTACTGTATCTCGATGATGGTGATAGTTGTGAGGATGATGTTAGTTAGTCTGTTTAGAAAGATGTTACTGTATCGCGACGATGGTGATAGTTGTGAGAATAATGTTAGTTAATCTGTTTACAATGATGTTACTATATCTCGATAATAATGATAGTTGTGAGAATGATGCTAGTCAGTCTGTTTACAATGATGTTACTATATATAGATGTGATACTTAGGAGAAGTAATGTTACCTTGTTATGTTTTAGAATGTAGGCGGTATGGACAGGCCATGATAGAATGCAAGCGAGTTCTGTTCCACTCAAAGCAGAGGGTTCCAGCCGATGTACTAGAATTTCCTCACATGGTAAGTAAGCACTTGTTCTTATATCAAATAGAGGTTAATATATTTCCTATTTTGCCACATTATGGCACTATTTCACAAACCTCGGATTGCTTTGTTGCCAAAATGTGGCAAATTATTATTTTTTTTTTTTTAAATTAAAACGACTATATAATACATTGAACATTCAAAATATAACAAAATAAATATTCTCTAGATTGTTTAAAAAGTTTTACGGTTAAAGATTTAATTATATTTTTTTATAAATCCTACAAATATGTGATAATAGACAAAAGATAGGGGAATTCATTGGCTATATAGAACTATAATCAGTTTGTATGTCTCCATATTCAAATTTGGAGGTATGAGTTTTTCAATGTGGGCGGAAAAATTTTCTTTAGCAATCCGAGAAAAAATATTTTAATTGCTCTGTCGCTCCAGTGGTTATAGGTTTGCTAGGGGTTAGGGGGGAGTGCGATCCAGCCGAGTTTTTTTCAATGAAGATATTATTTATTTTCGTTCACGAAACCTTTGTTATATTTAAAGGTACATCTAAACAAGATAAACACTATCGAAAATTTGATTTTAATATATATGTATGTATATATAGGGGCCACAAGTTTGGGTTTTATCAAATCGGATGGAATCCTCGAGTCCTTGGTAATTATCTGAAGCATGAAATTTAAAAAAAAACAATATTGTATAACCCCCCCCCCCCCTCCCCCCTCCCCCTCCCCCTTCCTTCTCACGTGAGTTTTTTTACTTTATAGAAAGTTATCCAGTCACCGTTTTTACGCATTTTTCTCTTTCTCTGACTTTCATTGCATGTAAAGTCAGTAACTGCGCGAAAATGGATCGTATCATGTTCAGGCCGGCATTAAGAGGGTATTACCAGAGAATACCGGAAATTAGTCCTTTTTAAATCAAATTCCAGACGTATTGACTATTTTTTACAAAAAAACATAACGTCGGTATACTGATAAAACCCACTAAGTGCATAACTGACGATTTTGAGAAAAATCAATTTGAAAGTTTGACTGTGTAAAAGTCATGTTCGCATTCTAAATTTTCAATTCTGTAAAATGCTGTTATATTTATAGTTTAATTAACTTATAATTTTCATAAATCATTTCAACTTAATAAATTGTTTAAACCCAAAAAAAATTTCTAAAGATAAAATGGTGGGATTTTAACTGGTTTTATCAGTACACGATATAAGCCAGTACTTTGAATTAAATGCTCAAGAAAACGTTAAATAGCTTCAGAGGATTTAATTTGTAGAGGAATTAAACCATTATTCAGAGAATTTTATTGTATATTAAAACAAAATGTTAAAATAAATACAAAATGGCATTTTTAATTATGTAAATCATAAAAAACGTTCAAAGAAAAAATAAAATAATGAAACTATTTCGATATTTAAAGGTAACATTAATTAAGGCAAGAATGAATTATTCTTGAGTACCATTATCTTCAAGCTCACATTCATCATTAGGAACTCGATCCTTCAGATCGATATTAGTGCGGAGTCCATTGTACCATCCATGTAATTCTTCAGGGATAATTCCCTTTTGACACAGTTTCAGTAGGTCATTTTTCTTGGCCTGACTTATCGCCACTGGTTCATCATAGAGTCGGAGTCTCGGAGAATAACTTTGGAAACATTATTTATTTGTGGGCCAGGTGAATTAAGAGAAGATCTTGAAAATTAATTTTCTGTTAGGTGCTTTAAAAATTTCTGCAATATTTATGTGATGAAATGTGTCAGACATGTCATAATAGAAGATTTTTTTCTGTTTCTCCTTTCACATACCTCAATCTTTTTATTTTTAACCATCTAATATGGTTGCCTTGATCATTCGTTCTGTTTATCATAACCTTGTCAGCGAGGTATTTCAAGTCGATGAATTCATCATTTTTGAACTATTTAACTTTGTATGGCTTGACGGTAACTATTTTTTGGTCAATTTTGCGCTTTTTTGTGATCTAGCTCGTTCAAAGATATTAACCCAATCATGCATAGTATACACAGAAGAGTTTTTCTTAACATGTTCTATGCTACTATGCAATGAATCTGCTTCCATATGTGTGTGGCCAGATTCTAGAAATTTCTGCTCAATTATGTTGATGTGCTCAATAGTAAGTAAGTAAAGTAGTATTACTGCTACATATTGGTTTCGATTCTGCCGTCCGCATGTGTCAGAGAACAACTTATTTCATTAATATTATCCGGTAAGTAATTTTTGAGGTTGAGGTACAGGATAGAGCCTCTTTCGCAACTCCCAAGCTTTCCATTTATTTCGGACCATGGAAAACACTACGCATTGTTGGGGGCAGGTGCTTCATATAATGTAAGATTATACACATATAATTTTCTTACATAGTAGAGAAGGCCGGCTTTTCCTCTTGGGAACTGCCTGTAGATCGAATGTTAGCGACATGAAGTTGTTTTCATTGTTAGACCTGTCTTTATCTTTTTCCTTCTCCGTATTGCAAATATCTTTTCTTTCCATGTGTTCTTTGTAGTTTTCTTCTAATTTGCTTTTATCACTAGCCTTTGATAATAGTTTCAACAAATTAGGCATTGATCCTTCTTTGGTACGAAGAAACTTAGATTGTAATTCTTTGAAAATATTCGTCGGTATGTTATTTTTGTAACAGGTTCGGTAATATCCGTTTCTTTGCAATGTTCCACGTATAAAACATGCATTTTTCTTATGGACAGAGAGCTGTCCAAATACTTACGATTTGACGATTTTCTCACGTAGTTGAGACTCCATGCTTGGAAATGATTCAATGTGTCATTTCACATGATTGAAAAGATGTCCACCTTCGTTTTATGTGGAGGCTCTTTTTGACCTCTCTTGTCATCTTGACTGTAAAATCCCTGTGCATTTTTATTCTTGATTGCAAGTTTTATAACGTCTGGTGATATGCAGAGAGTTTTGGTCATGAAATTTTGGCAAACTGCTATCTTGTCATTTCCTTTGGGAAAAAAACATTTTTTTTGCATACGATCTTTGTTTTTTGGGTCAATAGTTAATGCTTAACTATCTAAACGTCGCTATAACAGTCTGTTGAAATCACTTATTTGCATTTAACGTATTTTAACTGTCAGCACACTTCATTTTAAAACCCACATTTTATCACCAACATGGCCCGTTCAAAACACCTATAAGACTTTAACTGGTTTCAACTGTTAACAAAAAACCATTTCGTTCATCCGTGTTAACAAATCATACCGGTTATAGTAATTTAGGGTTTTTTAATTGAAATTATTTCCTGTGAACGTGCATATAATGAATAAATAAATAACGCTAAAGTCATTTAAATGGTTTTACGTGATATAATATTATTCGTTCGCCAAAGTGAAACATACCAATAAAAAAAATTAAAGTGTTATAAATTGTTTTCATAGAAGATATTTAAAAAAAGTTTCCACTAAAGGGATTTAGTTGTTTTCAACGGAATACATTTTTAGGTAACAAGGGGGTTAGAGGTTTTTAGAAAATTCTAACTTCAAAACGAACCATCGAAGGACGTTGTGGGTTTTAACAGTCGATAGAGCTCAAAAAACTGAACAAAACTGCATTTTTAACTCATTTCGGCAAGTTTTGTCATTTAGCTGGTTTTACCAGTATACCGACGATAAATTGATTTTGAAAGATTGTTATTTTATCTGATACACGCAGTTTTAAAATTTAGAAAAACTAAGTGTATTTTTAATATAGTAAGGTTATACCGTTGGTTGTTGGCAGATTTGTTCAATTTTTGAACGATAGATTCTATTAAACAACAAAATAAATCAATACATAATATAGTAAACACAGTTTCAAGAATTTAAATTATAGTTAAATTAAAATCATTAAAAAATAAATCCGAGAACGTGTTTTGTGACAAAAATACCTCAGTTTTTCTATTTATTTAAGGTCTCAAACTAAAATATTTAAAAAAAAAATTTACACACTTATTTTGTTAGACATTACTGGAAAATCATAAATACTTATGATAAAAAAAATACTTACAAGAAGTACACGATATTTAATAATTTATCATCGTGCGTTTTGAGCATTTCTATTGCTTACTTGAATGTAGGTATATATTAAAGCAAGTTTTGAATGAAATAAATCGATATAAAATTTTTTATTTAAAATATTTGATACGGGGAATAATCGGTATTTCTCTTTGGAACCTCCCTGTACAGTTGCAAGCATTTTTAAACTTTTATTCTCAGCTGTGCTGGTCAATCGCTCTTAAAGTTCAGCGTGTACTTTATCTTGTAATAATAAATCATTTGATTATAAAACCGTTATTATTCGTACTACGATATAATTTTAAATCTCAAAAATTAATGTGGTAATGACCGGAAACACACAAAGTATTTACTATCATGCTGTCTCGTTCGTCATCGGTTGTCTCTTTCATATATTTGGACATACGTTTCTTTGCATTATTCGGTGGAAAAAACATTGTTTTCAGGTGATGCTTGGTTTTGACCCTCAGCGCAAAGGAGAGATCGTCTACAATTGCGGTGGCTCCCTCATCAGCTCTCTCTGGGTGCTTTCAGCAGCCCACTGCTTGGGGGACACTAGAACGTGAGCATAATCTCGTGTAGTAGTCGTGTAACATTATGTAATATTCATATAATGTAATTTAATATTCATGTAATCTCATGTAATATTCATTTAAACTCATGTAGTATTCATGTAATCTAATGTAATATCATGCTATATTCCACTAATATTCTTGTAATATTCATATAATATCATGTAATATCATATAATATCATATAATATCATGTAATATCATATAATATCATGTAATATTCAATACCTGTAATATTCATGTAATTTAATGTATAATCTCATGTCATATGTATTTAATATCATGTAATCTGATAATCTCATGTAATATTCATTAATTCTATAATGTAATATTTATGTAATATCATGTAATATGCATGTAATGTCATGTAATTTCATGTAATATTCATATAATCTCATGTAATATTGATGTAATATTATTGTAGTACAAGAATATTACATGTAATATTCATGTAATATTCTTGTAATAGCACGTAATATTCATGTAATATTTATGTTATATTCATGTAATATCCTGTAATATTCAAGTAATCTTATATAATATTCATGTTATCTCATGGTATAGATATTCATGTAATCTCTTGTTATAGATATTTGTGTAATCTCATGTAAGTTCATATAATCTCTTGTCATCGTATAATGTAATCTTCTTGTAATCATCTAATCTTCGCATAATAACGTAATATTCATGTAATCATGTAATATTAATGCTATCATGTAATCTTGTTATATTTGTGTAATCAGGCAACAATCGTTTAATAATTTAATATTCATGTAATAATCATGTTTTAATGTAATATTTATGTAATCATGTAATCTACGTGTAATTTTCATGTAATCATCTAATTTTAAGTTAATCATGTAATTAAGCTAATCTCATGTAATATTCATGTAGAATAAATAAATAGCTCATTTGTTTTCCAGCAAGTGCGCGGCAACGGAATCACAAGCTTTGTGAAGATCAATTTTAAAACACGAATTTGAGGCAGTTAGAAATATTAAAAATTATTTATTTTTGAGTGGTTATGCCATGATGCGCTACCTCCTTCTTTAGCCAACGTTTCGGGCAACGGTGCAGTGTCCATCATCAGGGCAGATGTGTGATTACACATCTGAGATGATGATGATGGACACTGGAACATTGACCGAAAATTGGTTATTAACAATTAAATCAGTTATATGATTAGATACTTTAAAAAATATATACGTAACAATATATATTCGAGGCAGCGTATCGAGAAAAGAAACATTTGGCAAAATAATGTTTAATTTCTTCCTAACAAAACAACTACATCACGCAAGAAAAAATATTGGTGTTGTAGGTATGCCTTACGAATGGTTAAAGAGTTACTTAACGGGTAGAAGCCAGCAACTCAAAATAGGCAATACAGTGAGTAACTCACTAGACACCAACTTTGGTGTACCACAGGGAAGCACACTGGGACCTCTTCTATTTATAATTTACATCAATGAGTTATGCAATCTACCAATAGGCGGAAAAATTATTACGTTCGCGGACGATACGGTAGCTATATTTGAAGGAGAGGATTGGGCTGAAACTCATAAACATGCTGAAAGTGGAATCAATGCGATAAAACAGTGGCTTGACAAAAATCTACCAACACTAAATATAGCAAAAACTAAATACATAAGATTCAGCTCAACCATAAAGTGAGTAGTACATCGTACACAATAAAAACTCATAAGACTAATTGTATTTCCTATAATATGGACTTTAACTGCAACTGTGAAGCTTTGGAATGTGTGAACAACATCAAATATCTAGGTGTTATCATAGACAATCATCTTAAGTGGAAATATCACATCGACAATCTTTCAAGTAGGGTAAGAAAATTGATATACATTTTCTATGCATTGCGAAACATAATTAAACAAAAAGACCTAAGAAAAATATATTTCGGACTGTGCAACCCCATCTTAACGTATGGTTGTATTGGCTGGGCAGCGTCAGGAAGAACGATTTTAGATCCGCTTGTAAAGGCCCAGAAATCCATAATTAGAGTCATTATGCGTAAACCCTACAGGTTCTCAAGCGACAAACTCTACAAAAAATTTAACGTTCTTGATGTTCGTCAAAACTTCATAAAAAAGATTATTATCCATGTGCACAAAAATATATAAAATTTTAATAAAATTGATCACAAATACAATACAAGAAGTCACAACAGAAAGGATCTCTTCGTCCCAGGGAGCAATACGGCAAAGTATCAAAAGACGTATGCGTATCTGGGACCGAAATTATACAATAAAATCCCCCCAGACTTAAATATTAAAAATTGCAAAATGTCCTGCATTGGTTCAATAATAACTAAATGGTTGATTGGCTTGGGTAGGGAGGAGTCTGAAAAACTATTATATAATGTGACTTAAAACGATACATGGTTTCCTATGAATGGCACATTTAGTAAAAACTTAGTACATAGGTATTAATTATATTAAAAAAAAAAAAAATTAAATTGCATTTGGCACTTTACACACTTTGGTTCCTTAGAACAGGCAATCTGCCTAGCTAGGAACTAATATCGACCTAAAACAACGTAATAACACTTGTATTCATTTTAAATATATTCTCTTATTATGTAATATTATTTGTTATTTTGGCTTTAAATGTATCAAACGTAAATAAATAAATAAGAGATGCGATGGAATTGGATGGGTAGTTTGAATTATGAAATGACTCGTAGGTGGTGCTACTGTTGGATTGAAATAAGGTATGGGAGGACAAATCTACAGTTACTAGCAGTGAAAAACCCGATCCGCGGGTTTTTGCAACTAGGCCCTGCGGGCGGCTTTTCGTTGTGCTTCGCCTAGTTTAAGTGTTGGTGACTAGTTATAAGGCATCACCCATTTGAAAAACTAACTACTATTAACATTAAACTACAGAATACTTATATTTAATAGGTAGATATAATAGTCGACATTATTACACTGAGACCGTGAAAAATGAGAGAAACACTCTTTCACCCCAACATAAATCTTCTTATTATTGAATAAAAGCGAAAAATGTTTCTTCTGCTTCATACTTTTTTTCTTAAATATAGTGTTATAGATGGCACCACTTCCGTTTGCAAATCGCATGTGAGCGAGTGATAAGTGTGCAAATTACGGCAGCAGCTCCGTGGAAAAGGGCACGTTCATGGACGGGTCAGAACGGTTTACTCGGAGTCGGGTTCCTTAATTTGAACCGTACGGGCATTACCGTATTAATATACTTCGATGATGATAATATGAAAACTTCAAAAGTATTTTATCTGATGGCGCCACTTCCGTTTGCAAAAACGTGTGAGCGAATGCTAAGTGTGTATATTATGGCAGCAGCTCCTTGAAAAAATACACGTTCACGGACGGCTCAGAACGGTTTCTATACAGTGTGGCGTTGGAGATGTACTCGGAGTCGGGTTTCTTAATTTGAACCATACGGGCATTACAGTATTAATATACTTCGATGATGATATCAAATTTAGTTCCAAGGCAAAAATAATAATATGAAAACTTCAAAAGTATTTTATCTGATGGCGCCACTTCCGTTTGCAAAAACGTGTGAGCGAATGCTAAGTGTGTATATTATGGCAGCAGCTCCTTGAAAAAATGCACGTTCACAGACGGCTCAGAACGGTTTCCATGCAGTTTAGCGTTGGAGATTTACTCGGAGTCGGGTTTCTTAATTTGAACCATACGGGCATTACCGTATTAATATACTTCGATTATATCGATGGGCCAGGGGGATTTTAACTTATAAAATATAATATTTGTTTCCAGTGGTCCCCCAGTGAAAGCGAGGCTAGGCACGACAACATTAGAAGACGAGGAACTAGAGGAAGACATCATACAGGAAAGAAACTTGGTGGAGCTGATAAGACACCCTGACTATAAGCCGCCAGCCAAGTAAGACGTCCTTTCACATTCAAATTCAAAATCATGTCGTGAACCTTGTAACCATATGGCTCTGTAGTAAGCGTTCAAAAAGAAGAAGAAGATGGTTTGAAAGGGAGATTAGTAAAAATGAATGTTAGAGGGAGCACGATAATATTAAAAACGACAATATTCAAGCGAAAATTGTGAAAATGTTTAATAGAACACGATTCACCATAAAATTGATTTATAGCACAATTCTCTTGACCGCTTTCAGTTTAATTTTTTCAGTTTAAAATGTTATTTTTTAATGGCCGGAATTTCGATTTTCTACCGATTACATAATCGCTGCCCTAGTGCTTGTATGTTCAATAGACCATTTTACAAATTTTACAGGGGAAGTTTTTTTTTTGTTTTTTACAGGAAAATTCTAAATAATTCTGACTTTAGTCATTTCGTTTTATACATGTCTTTTGAATACGGTATAAAACGACATGACTAAAGTCGAGAATTATTTAGAATTTGCCTGTAAAAAACAAAAAAAAAACGTCCCCTGTAAAATTTGCAAAATGGTCTATTGAACATACAAGCACTAGAGCAGCGTAATACGTCCCTTACACACTTTAAGATTCTAAGTTCTTAAAAAATTATGTGTTAATTTTTAAGATAATATCTGAAGATTTGTAGAGACGAAACGTTAATTACACAAAATTCCCTCGAAAATTTAATTTACGGTTCTGTTATTTTACACATCATAGGTTTGAAAAAATTCACAGTGTTTCTTTAAATGATACTTAGAGTGGTGAAGGAAGATTTATGCTCTATTGTAAACGAGTCGTGTTTTATTAAACATTTATCGTTTGTAATATTAATATCCGAAAAAAAAATAAAAACACATTTTTTCTGTTTATTTTGCCTATATGAAAAAAATCACAGAGTATCGTTAAATGCAACTTAAGCGTTTGTCAAAAGATTTTTGGTATAACAATTTCACAATATTCGCTTATATATTGTCGTTGGAAAAAATTACCCTCTATCATATTTAAAGATGCTGTGTGGAGGGTCTTTTCTAGGAGAGGAAGGAGTGAACATAGGTCTTGATGAGACCCATGTTGTACGATGGAGGAAACACAGAGGCCGGCAAATCATTCCATAGAAGTTCGAGTCGTAGAAGCGGCCAGTTCTCATGTAACAAACGTCAAGCGTTTACATATGTTGGGCGAGCGTTTAGCGTGTTTCCCGACTTTGCACCGGTGCCGAAGGGATCAATGACGCTAGTTCCTAGGAGCATCTTCCATTGAAATACTGGTAGACCAAGGATAGCATTCCCACCCGACACCTGTGCTCTAAAGATTGCAATACGTTTGTTAAGAGGGAGAATCTATCAAACGAATCACTCCTTCCTCTCCTCAAAAAGAGAAAATTTCAATCGATTGCGATCTAATGGGTACTTTCAGTGTGATCTTTATGATTCCTTTTTGCATTGTATTCAGGTTGTGTATGTACTTTTGTGTAGCAGATCCCCATCCTATAATTCCGTACTCAATTCGAGAATGACATAACGCATAGTATACATTTTCATATCCTTTTTATTTAACACATTTCTTAGATTTTTAAATATATATACATAAGGCTTGTGTTTTTTTCTGTAATACCTTTGATGTGTAGGTCCCATCTTAGATTTTCATCAATTTGTAGAGGCGAAGTGTGGGCCTCTAATTGAAGGAGAGAGAGAAGAGGAAGGAGAAGGACGTGTCGTGAGTTGGCATAATACGCGAGTACTCGTCGGAATAATAACACTTAAAGATTACGACGGTGTTGTTTATTAACCGTTTTACTATTTTACAATCGTAGTTAAATGTAATATTTCGACAAGTACGAATATTGTAGGTATTTAATTACTATAGCACACTTTGTATTATCAATGGATGCGAGACGGCTGACTGACTGGCCGGGATCTTGCCACCCCCGCAAATGATCGGTACCCACGAGAACCTTCGCGAGAATATGGACACGGCCCTGTGTATGCTGTAGAAACTTCCAGACCTTTCGATCAAGTGGTAATAATGCCGACAGGTTCTCGGTGCAACGCCTGGTACATTCTGATACTGGAGGAATGCAATGCACACACGTAGGCGATAAATTCATCGTCACTAATTTTTACTCCGAGATATTTTATGTTTTTTTTTTGTTTTTGCTATAACTGGGCAGTACATTGGACATTGTTTGTATAAAATTCGTACCATTTTATTCTGTTTTACAGATACAACGATATAGCCCTTATGAGAATGGACAAACCAATTTCAGACCTCGGACAGTTCATAAAAATAGCTTGCCTCAAGATGGTCCACAGCGAGAATATCACTACTGCCAGGGCTTCTGGATTTGGCAAAACAAGTTATGGTATGAAAATTTTATTAAAAATATGACAATATAGTAGTCTTAGAAATTTTGAATGTACGTCATCGAGATCTTCCTTTTCTCTTTTAACAAAACGAAAAAGACAGAAGATATTATAACGATGACGTCACGTTCTACCTGTCTCTGGGACTGGTAGGTATTTCAGGACAAATTTAAAACCAACTGTAAAGAGCTTCGGACAGTATCAAGCCGTGGTCACAAGCACGTAGTTTTTTTATCTATGGCATTTTGTGGCAAGCCTTTTGACCTTTTCCAAAGCTGGCTTTCGGCTTTTTCACAAGCATTGCGCAATAACTACGTGTTGTTGCGTAAGTAGATGTAATAACTAATAAATAATAATTCATATGTTTAAGTAAGGGCATAGACATGCCATTGAAAGCCATAGAAAATCTTAGATATTTGACAGCCAACGTACAATGGATGCCTTTTTGTAGTAATTGTATGCAAAACGTGTCTATTGGCTCAGTCAATACGTTTATAAGTTAAGTAATTATAAAGTATTGCAAACTTTTAGATAATACTGACGGAAGTCTTACTATGATGCATGTAGATCTGGACATAATACCTCAAACACAGTGCAACAATTCATTAAAGGTAACTAATTAACTTTATATTTTGTTTGTTAAATGTGCTTTTCAATTTTTTTAAATCGGTGGGTTTGTATGTAGGGCAGTGAATAGAACGATGCCTTAACGAATAAAAATATTTATTTATTATTATTTATTTATTTATTTATTTTTTCATGTTCTTATAATTTGTTTATTTATCGATTTGGTCTTCCAGACAATGATGCGACGGGGAGGGGTCCTGAAGAAGGGAGTCATATCTAGTCAGATCTGCGCAGGGGATCTCGCCAATGGAGGGAAAGATACCTGTCAGGGAGATTCTGGGGGTCCTCTTCAGATACATCCAAAGGTGAATTATTCTTCATTCATCGTTCGTTATTCGTTAATCGTCATTATTCATTTTTCTTTCGACATTCGTCATTTTCATCATTTTTTTTTCGTTCTTCGTCATTCTTCATTTTTCATTTTTCATTTTTCATTTTTCATTTTTCATTTTTCATTTTTCATTTTTCATTTTTCATTTTTCATTTTTCATTTTTCATTTTTCATTTTTCATTTTTCATTTTTCATTTTTCATTTTTCATTTTTCATTTTTCATTTTTCATTTTTCATTTTTCATTTTTCATTTTTCATTCTTCATTCTTCATTCTTCATTCTTCATTCTTCATTCTTCATTCTTCATTCTTCATTCTTCATTCTTCATTCTTCATTCTTCATTCTTCATTCTTCATTCTTCATTCTTCATTCTTCATTCTTCATTCTTCATTCTTCATTCTTCATTCTTCATTCTTCATTCTTCATTCTTCATTCTTCATTCTTCATTCTTCATTCTTCATTCTTCATTCTTCATTCTTCATTCTTCATTCTTCATTCTTCATTCTTCATTCTTCATTCTTCATTCTTCATTCTTCATTCTTCATTCTTCATTCTTCATTCTTCATTCTTCATTCTTCATTCTTCATTCTTCATTCTTCATTCTTCATTCTTCATTCTTCATTCTTCATTCTTCATTATTCATTCTTCATTCTTCATTCTTCATTCTTCATTCTTCATTCTTCGTTATTCGTTCTTCATTCTTCATTGACAAACCCAGTTACCCAACAACCCATACCTAACAAAACAGTGTCCTGCAAAGACGTCGCAACAATTTTAATTTCTTGCTTCGATGTAGACTTTTAGGACATAATATTTATTTAGGACATAAAATTTATTGTTTCGGTTGATATTTATAATCCATTATACCTGCCTATTAATTTTTTTTTCTTTGCTCCTATGAGGATTTCTTCCTTTTTGTAATTTATATTTAAGTCTTTGTACCTACCTTTTAATGATATCTTATATTTATTTCTACATTTAACTTTATTTTTTATTTATTATTTCATTATCTACTTCATAGTTTGTACTTTATACTTTACACTTTATACCCTTACTATATACCATATTTTTTCTCTTATATTTTATCTTTACTTACTACTAATTACATACTTTTTACCTTTTTTTCTTATATTTAACGTACATTTATCCTGTTATTCTTCATTTTGTTGTACTATTTATTTGTTGTGTCAATTATGTTAATGGCACATGTTGTGCCGTATACGTGTAAATAAACAGATAAAAAAATAAATGAATGAAAGAATAAATGAATGAATGAACGAATGAACGAATGAACGAATGAACGAATGAACGAATGAACGAATGAACGAATGAACGAATGAACGAATGAACGAATGAACGAATGAACGAATGAACGAATGAACGAATGAACGAATGAACGAATGAACGAATGAACGAATGAACGAATGAACGAATGAACGAAAGAAAGAAATAACGAAAAAACGAATGAACGAATGAACGAATGAACTAATTAACGAATGAACGAATGAACGAATGAACGAATGAACGAATGAACGAATGAATGAATGAATGATGAATGAATGAATGAATGAATGAATGAATGAATGAATGAATGAATGAATGAATGAATGAATGAATGAATGAATGAATGAATGAATGAATGAATGAATGAATGATGAATGAATGAATGAATGAATGAATGTATGAATGAATGAATGAATGAATGAATGAATGAATGAATGAACGAATGAATGAATGAATGAATGCATGACAGAATGAATGAATGAATGAATAAATGATTGATTGAATGAATGAATGAATGAATGAATAAATAAATATATAAATAAATAAATAACAATATGATTTTGTCAAATTCCAGAATCCAGATTGCAAGGATTCCTTCTTCCTATACGAGATACTCGGGGTGACATCTTTCGGACGATTCTGCGGATTCAAGAACTCCCCGGGAGTGTACACACGAGTCTCCGAATTTATACCCTGGATAGAAGACATCGTTTGGCCTATTGCTTAATAAAAAATAAAGAGTCAAAGAAAATTCATTGTATTTAAACCAAAAAATCTTATGGATAAATTTAATTTCTTTCGGCATTTTGTGAGTGAAATCCATCAGAATCAGTGTGAGCAGGAACTAACAATGAGGGTCAGCGTAAGCTGAGATTCAGGCGGAGCAGTACGTGCAGAATGTGCAGATTTTGTAATGTATGGACTTGTATGTGTTTTGTTGGGTAAATGGTTGAGGATCTTATCGAGAACACTTTCATTAATATTTTATAATGAAGATTTATTCACGACTTGCTGGATCAGACTTAGACACAGAGAGAGCGTACACCATAGACATAACATCACAAGTACTTTCCACTAGTGATGTGACCTACTTTACAGTAGTGATGTGACAGTATGAAACGATGTCTGCCTCTTAGCATACGTTGTTTCATAGAAGTCCATGCATTACAAAATCTGCAACTGCACATTCTGCACGTGCTGTAAATCTCAGCTTACACTCACCCTTATGGCTTGTTCGCACCTTGGAAAGAAGTAAGTCGAGTAGCGAGTAACTCACTACTTGACTAACCAAAAAGTGTTCGCACTACTGTCAAGTAGAGCTCTCAAAACAAAGTAAATACGCCAATTGAGAGGGCTTGGTTAGATCTAACGGAAATTAGTAACTAACTAATCACTAACTATTCATCACGCCGTTTTCCCGCAGGGGTAGGCAGAGAGGACAGACCGCCAAACACCTCGGTCTTGGCACACACTCTTTGCCTCATTCACATTCATACATCGTCTCATACATACTCTTCTATTTTTATGACTCTTGACATGGCCCGACTCAAGTATCTGATTCACTTGATCGTGCCATGTCTTCCTCGGACGTCCCCTACTTCTTATACCATTCACACTTGCATCATATATTCTCCTTACGCTCCTTTCTTTGTTCATTCGCTCTACATGCCCAAACCATCTGAGGGTTCCTTTCTTAATTTTACTCATTACGCTTACATCAGCCTTGCATTCTTTTCGAATCTCCATATTTCTCACTCGATCATACATGGTTTTACCACACATACGCCTCAGGGATCTCATTTCAACAGCATTCAGTCTACTTTCATCCTTCCTCTGCCAGTTCCATGCCTCACTGCCATACATCAGGGTAGGCACAAGCACTCCATTGTGGACTGCTAACTTCGCTTCTTTGGACAGCTTATTTGGACAGCGGACAGGACCGGAAATTAGTAATTTCTTAAATCAAACTATATAGTGTCGAAACTTTTTTACAAAAGGCATAAATTGATTTCAAAAGGTTGTTATTTTATCTGGTAATCACAGTATTAATTTTTTTTTAAAGTTTCAATTTCTTGTATTATAATATACATATATAGTTGGTCGATTCGCAGATTTGTTAATTTTCAACATTCGTACTCGTATTTTATAACACATATTTCATATTATTTAATCATACAGGATTATAAAACAGTACATTATCTAGTCAAAACAGTTTTCAGAATTTTGTTTTACTTCAAAATAAAAATCATTAAAAAAAATCCGTAGCAGTGTTTCATGAAAATTTATGGTCTGTTTGTTTATTTATTTGGGCGCTCACAAACTAATATATTACAGTATTTTTTACACACTTATTTTGATTAGACATTATTGAAAAATTATAAATTATTTTGATAAAAAAATAATTTTAGAATGTATATAATATTTATTAATTATTTACCATCTCCAGTTTGATCATTTTTATGGCAGTCCGGTACATAAATTCTCAAAGTTTCATTACCCGGCCCGCCGGAACTCGGCCGAGAAAGGTCGTCTTCGCGCCGCTCTCAGTGAGAACATTACGTAATAAATTGAAAACGTATTTGTAAATACACCGTTCGGCTACATAGTTCTAAAAACATCCGCTCGCAGCGCTGTTAACAAAATCGTAATCACGGTTTCCTGGATATTCATGTAATGCTTATTTTAGAAGAGGTGGAAGAATAAATTAGTGAGATGAAAAAAAATAAACTATAGACACGAAAAGAGATTAAAAGCCGCAAAAATAAAGAATTGTAGAGTAGCATTTTCGTCCCAACGGGACGACATTTCTGCGTCTACTAATTAACTCTACTAAACTAGACGCCTGAAAAAATAGAACCAATATTGGATTGACTTTACTAAAGAGCTGACTAAACTACTCGTACTCGGACTCGGACGCGTTTAGTTACTAATATAGTCGCTACTTGACTAAACTATTTGCTTAATGCGAACGGCTCTTTAGTGTTGGATGGGTTAAAAAAAGAACAAAAAATAAATGTATTTAAAAATCAATACTTTTATTTTAAACTTAAGAGACATACTTAAATATTCGATATTAAAGGATTTTAACAAGCAGCGATTCCTAGGTATCAAGCACTGTCGAACGATAAAGGTTTTATCGATATTTTCAGTAACTTGACATCATTCCCAAGCATGACTGCAGACAGATAACGAACAAACAGCTGTTCACAACGACTAAGTATTCTTAATTATTTGACGTAAACTGTTGCTTGTTCGTTGGTGATCTGCAGTAGTGCTCGGGAACGTGTAGTGGGTAGCGTAATAAACACTCCGTCTCGTTCTAGCAACACGGTAACAGATGAGACAGAATGTGTACCGTATGATCCACCGCGACTATTAGCAGCAGTGTGATCGGTGGTGACATGTGATAGAAAAAACATATTTTATGTTTTTAATTGAAAAAAAAACGTCGGACAGCAAAATGACATCTACGTATTTTAATCCTGGGTACCTAGCACGGTCAATGAATAAAGGTTTTATCGATAATTTCAGTAACTTGACATCATTCCCAAGCATGACTGCAGACAGATAACGAACAAACAACTGTTCACAACGACTAAGTATTCTTAATTAATTTGACGTAAACTGTTGTTTGTTCGTTGCTGATCTGCAGTCGTGCTCGGAAACGATGATAAGTTACCGACATTTTCGATAAATATGTAGATGTCATTTTGCTGTCCGACGATTTTTTTTCAATTAAAAACATAAAATATGTTTTTTTATCACATGTCACCACCGATCACACTGCTGCTAAAAGATCGATGGATCATATGATACACGTTCTGTCTCATCTGTTACCGTGTTGCTAGAACGAGACGGAGTGCGTATTACGCGACCCGCTAGGCTCTACCAAATATGATATAAAAAATCATCGGGCAGCAAAATGACATTCATACTTTTTATTCTAAAGATGCCCAAGAATCGCTGGTTAAAACGACACCCTGTATACATTATTACACTAACAGGGAAATGTAAAAACATGATTTTTTTGAACGATGCCATCCCTGATAAGGCCAGAAATCACGCCAGTCGCTTGCAGTAATATATGAAGTGAATAAACGAATGCAGAGCTATAGTACCACGCGATTCGCAACGCAATCATTGGTACAGCTCGTCAACGCTACGTCGTCGGCCGACCGACGGTACGTGTGGCACTATTTCCAGCCTTTCGGTGTATATTGTGTTCAATTGTCAGGCCATACGGTCTCTTCGATCCACGGAATGAATCCAGACACTCGGGTGTAGATGGCTGGAATGTCGGGTTCTCCGCACATCTTTCCAAAGGAGGTGATACCGATCAGAAGGTAGGTGCAATCCACTCTATCGCTGTTGTATATCTGAAGAGGACCACCAGAGTCACCCTGAAAATAAAATAGTTTAAATACGAATTTTACCTTAATTTTTAAATGGTTCTCGCCTAGATGGCAACAATAGTATTGTTTTAGTAATACCCGCCACAACAGTCAAAGAAGTTTTACCTCAACCGCGCGTAAAGGTTAGACGCACTCATATTTTTTTTGTAAGTACCATGATTTTTTTCATAAGAAGCTAGTCTTTGCACCACAAGCGGAACATTTAGATATTTCATTCTGTCCCGCTCAAAATAAGCATACACACACTTACGATACATGCGAATGCCAAACGTGCGAATGGGACAACTGCCGTAAACTTCCATATTTACCCACAGAAATCGCTTGAAAAAGGGTTTCGGGAGAAAACATTTTTCTACACCCAAACTTTCACGAAGTTGTAATTTAAAAACAATAATACGTTCTCGAAAGAAGAAGCTATGTCATATAAGTGGAATAACGAAATCAGAAGGGGAAGCGTTGGGAGATGATAAGCGACTCAGGGATATTAATATCTACAGCCTGTATGTCGGACGAATATCTACAGCTCATATGTTGGACAAATATCTATGACCTTCAGAGTGAAGACTAATATCTACAGAGCTAAGGTCGGATTAATATCTATGATGGTCCCAGTAGTGACGAATATCTATGGAGCGTAGGTGGGACTAATATCTACAGGGGGGAACTGAGCTAGAGGTTGTACGGAAAAGCATAAATTACTTCAATTTCGTAAAGGCTTAAACGTTTAAAGTACGTACACGAAGTCTTTGCATAATATTACGTATTTTGCTTTAATGTTGAAATTGGCATAGCGCCTGCTCACGTCAAGGCAAGAAAAACATCCCAGTATTCAAGTAGTTTAGCGGCTACGCTAGGTTTATGTATCATGGTTTATGTATCATGGTTTATGTATCATGGTTTATGTATCATGGTTTATGTATCATGGTTTATGTATCATGGTTTATGTATCATGGTTTATGTATCATGGTTTATGTATCATGGTTTATGTATCATGGTTTATGTATCATGGTTTATGTATCATGGTTTGTGATACAATAAAGTGGTTTGTGATAAAATAAAGTGCCCCCTTCGTAGCGCCTGCTCGCGTCAAGGCAAGAAAAACATCCCAGTTTTCGAGTAGTTTAGCGGCTACGCTAGGTTTGTGTAATATGGTTTGTGATATAAAAGAAAGTTCTTTAAACTGCAAACGCAATATTACGTTATGCCAAAATGTTATACATAATTGTAAATCCAACCTCTGCCAGTACTGTAGATATTCGTCTACATCACCTGTTCTCTACATCACCTGTTCCAACATACCTCGTATAGATATTAGTCAACACATGGATTCTCATAGATATTAGTCCGATTTGTTCAGTTTTTGAAATTCCTGTAGATATTAGTAGACGCCTCCTGATGAACTATGGTGTTGTCTTGTAATATCTACATTAAAGACGCCCTTGGCTGTATGGTCCAGTATGTCAACTTGTGAAGTGGTGACAAACCTGGCAAGTGTCATGACGCTCTGTCTTGTGTCCATAACAAGTCTGCGTGGCGTTCAGGACCCCAGACTTGAGTTTTCGAAATTTCTTCAAATCTGCAAAAGTTTCACCGCATTCCTCGATTGTGAATTTCTGCACAGTTGTCTGAAAATAAATTAATACATCATTAACCTCTAGTGCGCCAAGAAAACTTTCGTGGATTTTTTTTTCACATTAATGGTCTCTGCCCACTACACCGTTCCAAACCATGACCGTAACCGTAGCGGCGCATGCAAAAAAATATTATTTCTATCGATCAGTATGAAACGCTGCCCACTAGCCCGTCCCGTGACTGACCAACACCGTCGCATTCCATGACCGGACTGACGGCGAATTCTCGATGACAATATTTTGCAGGTGCCGGTCCGCTCTATGCATGGCACGCGACGGTGTTAGAACGGGGATCATACGCGTATGATCCCCGTTCTAATAGTGATATTATTCTTTTAGTGGTAATATTTTCTATGTTTCTTAATAATTCATTACATTGGAATGACTAGTTGCTTAAATAACGTCCAGTATTCTCCCTCGATTTTTCTTTTTTTTAGAACCATACGCCTATTGAACGGGAATGGTACGGACACTAACCCCGGTGTATAAGGGTATCATACGGTCACTAAACCCGTTACGTACGGGTATCATACGGTGTTAGCACGTTCTAGTGGGCATAGTAGGGTGTAGCGTATTTATTTCGTCGCTGATACGTTCATAGTACGGCCATGGTATGGAACGGTGTTGTGGGCAGAGACCTTAAAGCCACTCTTATACGAAGATGTATGTGAATGCTGTAGGTAGCTACCTACGTTTTTGGGTCGGGTTATTTGTTTTCCTTACTATTCCTTCTCAATGTTCTGTTTCGATTGATTTTAGATTAGTCAGATATCTCCGAAAAATCTAAATTTGATTTAATGCATTTATATTTAAAAGTGTACCTTCTATTTGGTACAATACTCAGATTACCCATAAACACCTCCAAATCTATTATAATATCCAACAACTTGTAGTGAAATAAACAAATTATTGATGTTTTCTTAGTCACCAGTAGAAGAATATTTCAAAATGTTATATTAAAGTACTGGATCGTTATTCCTCCTGGTGTTTTTATATGGAATATGGTTGATCCTTTTACATAATACATTACAATTGCTGTACTTAGAAGATAATATTGTTTCATATTTCCTTGCTAACTGCTCCTTCCTACCCACCTGTCACGAATACACACTGTTAATCTTAAATTGATCCTCACCGAATAAACTTTTCCGCCTCAAAATTCCGCTCTTTCGCTCTCTGCCGGTTTAAATTCTCCGCCGCTACAAAAGAACATAGTTCCGCTAACTACTATTATACAACTGAATAAATGCAGTGTGTTCAAAATGTCACATTAAAGTACTGGATCGTTATTCCTCCCAGTGTTTTTATATGGAATATAGTTGGTCCTTTTATATACACACCTACAATTATATACATAACTACATTCATGAATTGTTGTACTTGGAAGATAATATTGTTTCATATTTCCTTGCTAACCGCTCCTTCTTACCTACCTGTCACGAATACACACTGTTAATCATAAATTGATCCTCGCCGAATAAACTTTTCCGCCTCAAAATTCCGCTCTTTCACTCTCTGCCGGTTTAAATTCTCCGCCGCTACAAAAGAACATAGTTCCGCTAACTACTATTATACAACTGAATAAATGCAGTGTGAAGCAGTCAGAAAGGAAAATACTACAAGGTCCGCAGTAAGTCTAAGGAGCTCCGCCCACTCAGGCAACTGAAAACCAACTAAAACCGGCTGTTTTCTCTGCCTTGATTGGTCAAAAAGCTTGGTTAACCATAGACGAAGAACAATCAGCTGACAGCTGGCAACTATCAATGGCCGCCCAGGGCAACCAGCAGAACAAGTCGCAAGTCACCGCTTGCGTTACCATTGACAACGGGGTTTTGTGTGATTGTGAAGTGTGCGGGCCATCACATTGTCATACAAAGACAGTTGGCAGTTGAGAGTTTTCAGTTGCCTGAGTGGGCGGAGGCGCTTATTTCTTACCTCTCTTTGCTGTGATATATTTTCTCCTTGGGCAGTGGTTCATTACTCATTACACATATACACCATACAAATCCGTCCTTCAATTACAACAAAATTACACCCCTGCATATTCAACGCGTAAAACAAAGGCATGTATAAATAATATTTTATTTGTGATGAAGATTCAAATATTGTTTTCCTCATTATCACAAAACATAGTATTTGGAGATGTCTGCCTAATCAACTAGACGATTGGCTTCGTCACTGTTCTGTGATGTCATAAATGTCCTGGAAGCCTACCTTCAGCAGACTATTGCTAACATCTCCACCATACTTGGTGGATCCCCAACCTGTCACCATAGCCTTCTCGTCATCGACAGGATCCCCGGTGTGAAGGCAGATAGGCCTGATGTCCTTGGAGAAAGATACCCTGAGAAAAAACAATAACTTCACGTGAAATTAAAAATACCTTGAATCAAGTCATAAATCAATTCGAATATCTGTTAGTATTAATACGTTAGCATCTGTACGGTTGAAATTTAAGAACCCGACTTCAATTACATCTCTGGTGCTGCGCCTTATGCAAAACCATCTTCGTACGAGAAGTTTGTTACAAAGCTACTCGGAACGGGTTTTTAACTGCTAGTTCAATTTTTATTGGAATAACTGTCTTTTTATTACTTTTAAAGGTTGTTTTATCAATGAAATATATCACTGAAGAAGAAGACAACACTAATAATCTAAACGAAAATATGAGAATGAACAATATACAGAAAAAATAAAAGATAACGGTCGCAACCTAAAACGCCATTGGTGAGTACCGCCGTCCCGGGAAACATTTATTTGCTTAACCAACACCTCTGCTAGAGGTAACTCCAAGTGGTTCACTACGTTTTGTGACTTAGAAGGGGTGCCCGGGTTCATGGGGTGAGGTTTGTCTGTCTGATTGGCGGGACAGATCGGGAGAGACTAGTTGCAGGAGACCTTTTTATCTCTCCAGCAGGTCTCTCGCGGAACATCGCATTGCACCGCAGATGGCAGTGGCAGGCGCCCGTCACTCCGGGACACACTGCCTCCCAGATTCCTACCCATCCCTCTTGCTTATTTTCTTCCCATAACTACCTCTCCTTCCTTTTTCTAAAAACACCCTCCACACAGCATCCCCAAAGATGGCACAGGCACTGAGTGGACTTATTTATCTCACGCCTTTTGTGAGGAGCTAATATAAAAAAAAAAATCCATATGTATAAGAGTATGTATCGCAAATCCCATAGAAAAGGTCGTAAGTCATGATTTTCTGTTTTTCAATATTTTTTTATCTCTGAATAGTAAAGTGATTTATTTATTTTACGTCTTATTTACGTATTTATGTCAGATTATCTCCGCGAGATGTCACCAGTCTCTCTTTTCGACGGGACCGCTTGTTTCATCAATCGTCATTTTTCTCTCTCTCCTGTAAAGTTTTCGCTTTTGACTTACGACACTTTTCTATATATATATTTGTCAGCTTGTTAGCAAACTTACCTTCTGTTCAGTTGTAACAAGGCAATATCGTTGTATTTACTCGGTGGCTTATAGTTGGGATGTTTTAGGGGCAAAATCACCACGAAGAGGTTTTCTTTTTTTGGAGAAACATTGTTGTAACCTCCTCCAAGACGCACGTGCGACACGTGCCTGAAACAAACAATTATTATTATTATTATTTATTACCTTAATAAAACATGATTTGTAACAAACAATAATTTGCAATCAATTTAACCCTCGAACATATTCTGACAGAAGTTCAAAATATTTCAGCTTTGCAAAAAATCCAAATAAATGTTTTGCGACACCCAACGCTCTACCTACCTACCAACCTACGTATCTATTTACGTTTCTGTACCAGGCGCCGAAATAATTACCATTTCACCCCCTTCTGGAAAGGTCTGGGAGCTACAATCAGCAATACACAGAACCGAGTCGATATTTCACGAAGGTTCTCGTGTGTGCGTATTTTGCCTACCGTTCCAGTTATGACTGAACTACGCCTATATAAACGTGCCTGCAACCAGCCAGCCAGCCAATCACTAAACGCTACAACATCCAGTTGGTAACGAGCCGGCGCAACACTACCTGGCTACGTTCATACCTGCAGTCCTAGCCGTTGGAATATTTTACGACATTTGTCAAATAGTAATTGTAAAAAACAACACTGTAATTATCGTCGATTGTTGATTCTTTCAACGAGCACGCGCTGAGGTATATATATACCTTTTCTTCTTCAATTGTAGGCCAACACATTTCCTCCAAAAATAGATTATTTCTGAACATATCTAAAAACTAAAAACTGTTTAGTACTCTATGTTTTTACGTTTTGCGTGCATTTTTTTTAAATACATTGTTTGTATACTGACATCTGTTACATTTAAATTTCTGTGAGACAAATAGGCCTTAGACTTACCGTCCCACCCCCTGGTTGAGGCAATGCGCTGCTGTGAGGACCCACAGTTCACTTATGAGGCTTCCACCACAGTACCAGGAGATATTAGAGGGAAACTCAGGGTCTCCGTAGCCTACTGCAGCCTACAAGCAATGGTAGAACATTATTATAACCTTATACTAGAACAAATAGGATCTTTCAATAGGGACGCTCGAACTTTGTTAGGTTATAGCGGCCATGTTGTTAAAGTGACATCTGTTAAATTTGCTGTCAATCGTTTAATAATGTACAGCCAATTACTATGAAATGTAACAGCGTTGAACAACGTGTGTAAATTATTAAATTTGAGATTTGATTTTTAAAAAAACACGATTATCTAGCGCAGCGGCGAGGTGAACGGCAAAGGCCACCGAGATTAGATTACTTCCTTTGGAGTTATCTTATCACAAGTCTATACAAATAAACTGCAAATAATTGACGCCCTCAGAGTCAACATAACAAACGCTGTCCAGCAAATTCAGTCGCTTATTATTAGATTTAAGGTCTCTGCCCGCTACACCGTTCCATACCATGACCGTAACCGTAGCGGCGCATGCAAAAAAATATTCTTTGTATCGATCAGTATGAAACGCTGCCCACTAGCCCGTCCCGTGACTGACCAACACCGTCGCATTCCATGACCGGACTGAATTGTCGATGACAATATTTTGCAAGTGCCGGTCTGCTCTATGCATGGTACGCGTATGATCCCCGTTCTAACCCCGTTCTAACCGCTTTGCCACTCCGTCAGTTCGTGATTTGTGTTCAGTTCAGTAGACAGACAATTTTGAAAGAATTTTGAAAAAATGGAGGACGAAAAACGTATCGAGTGTGTTCGTAAATACGAATTGATATACAATTTTAAACATCCAAAATACATGGATTCATTGAAGAAAGAGATACAGACCACAACCGATAGAAAGGGCACCGTACGCCTATTGAACGGGGATGGTACGGACACTAACCCCGGTGTATATGGGTATCATACGGTCACTAAACCCGTTACGTACGGGTATCATACGGTGTTAGCACGTTCTAGTGGGCATAGTAGGGCGTAGCGTGTTTATTTCGTGGCTGATACGTCCATAGTACGGTCATGGTATGGAACGGTGTAGTGGGCAGAAGCCTTTGTGTGTCAAAATCATTGAATATTGAACCTCCCGAATTCGTACCACCACGCAAATCCCCTACAGATATTTGAAAATACAATATTTCACACTTATTGTCATAAAATATATTTTCAAATAATAAAAAAATTGATTAGTTATCTTAAAAACAACATTCTTTATTTATATTTTAAAATCAGGCGTCCTTATTGAAAGTTCTTGTATAATACTTGCAAACTGTGTGTACAAACATTACATTTAAAAATAATTATACTTTGACTTTAACGGGTTGAGTTTTTTAACAGGTTTAAATAAAATTAGTCAGTGGCTATATTTACCATGTGAGGGAATTCGGACTGCCCGGCGTCTGTACCTCCGACCACCAGGGGAGTGACCGAGTGAGCACACTCGTAAGTTCGGACATCCTGGGCTTTGTAAAGATTCGAAGCAGAAACGCACGGGTATACACTATCGGACAAATCAATGCATTCTGGAATGAAAGATCAGTAATTATTAATAAAAACGCATAAAGTCCAGTCAATAGACGTGTGGTGGACAATAAGCTGGAGGTCAAGCACAGTGAAATCGATAAATTTACAATATCAGATCGACAGGCATAACTTCTATTGATAATTGAGCGTAGATGATGGATTTAGTCAATATCGTATTGATATAGGGTTTTATCGATCGTCCATGCGAGACCATTTAACATTTTCAAAAGGTGTTCCTTACTATCCCAAGCCTTCTGACCCTTTTTCTGCACTTTGACCGCAATATGTGGCTTGTCCGGACAAGTAATTCTCGGACTGGAGCTCGCAGCCCTAGAGATTCGCCCCAAGGACGCCGTTGGTGTGGCGCCACTTGCTAGTGAGCTGACGCGACTACTTTGGATAGTTTTACAGCAGACTATAAACTCGCCTCCCTCGTGGAAACAAACCTGAAAAAAAGAATAATAATAACTTCAAATACGTGGCGATTCTGATTCAACTTAAAAGGAAACCGTATTCCCCAATTCCCTCCGGCGGTTTTCTCTAAAGTGCGTTTGTACGGCGAACCCCCATTAAAAATATGAGAAAATAAAACAAACTTGTTGTATAATAATATAAGCACATTATAGATAGCTCGATATTAAAATTCCGCCTTTAAAACTCGCGCCACCGAAAAATACGATACCTATTCCCAATTTGTGCGCGTAACAATCCGCACATAATCGTCCATACTAAAAAATCATAGCCGATACAAATCCCTGTGACGGTGAAACGTACAAAACTAAGCAATTTTAACCCAGCTCGGTGCGGCGATCGCAGATGTCATGTGACCTCCGAACATTGTCGAGTCCCGCCGATGCGATGCCCGAGATTGTCGCAGGATGACCGGCTGACGGTTGACCTTTGCACTGTGCACCATAATATGGATTTTTTTTATTTATACTGGGTTTTACAGATGTTCTCACTTGCGTGAGAACAATCCAATTATAAAACTCAGTTAATATACAATAACAAAAATCTATAATTACATACAATTAACTACAGATACATTAAATAAATAAATGGATGCAAGTTAAATGTTATATATTATGGTATTTAACTTTGTAGTCATTTTGGTACATTTTTTATTTTCTTGTTTCTGCATTTCTCCAACCTTTTGCTAATGGCATTTGTAAATCTACTATTGAAATAGACCGATTTTGACTTCTGTTTTCGTATTATTTTTTATTTAAATAAGTTTTTATATCCCTTAGTTACGAATACATTTACTAAAGTTTCGGTAAACGTCGCTAGTTTTGCAATTTTGTGCTGAGCTTTCTCCAGCATTGTTTCGACATTCAAATTGAAAGCGGTTGCGTTTATCGATTGTCGCGAATATTGTGTCGCAATTTTTTTTTACAATGGCGGAATAAGTGTATAATGGATTTTTTGTATTAGTGAAAAATTCTAATTTTATTTCGTGCCACCTTCATTTTTGGTTTTTTTATGTTTTAAAATATCAATTATATATCCAACATTCTACGTTATTTTTCTTATTGAAAAAAAATTATCGTGCTGTAAAAATCATTAAACACTTTAATTCCTCTAAAACTTTTCTGGTTATCTAATAATTGTGTCGAGGAGTATCAAGTTATTTAAAAACAATAATATGTAGGTACTAGGTACCCCTCCCACTAACTTTAGTTAGTAAATAAATTTTGATTAGATATATCTTTTCTTGAATTTCTGAACCCCCCGTTAAGAGGCTAGACTTTGAACGACACGCGGAACACCCGCGACTGTCATTCTGTCCCGCTCACAATAAGCTCACGCACACTTACAATACATGCGAATGCGAAATGTGCGAATGAGACAACGCTCAAATTTACCTACAGAAATCGCTCGAAAAGGGGTTTATGGAGAATACACTTTTCTACACCAAAACTTTCACGAAATTGAAATTTAAAAAAATATATATTTTTAAGAAAGAAGAAGCTACGTCGGTAGCTTTTTATAATTTTATAATTCTTTGTGAGAGTTGAGTTAGCAGCACTTTTTCCTTAAATAATATTTTTTGATAAATCGTACTTGTTTGACAGTGAATGTTTAGGTTAATAAGAAAAGGCATCGAAAATTCGAAAACATACCGACATAGTTTTCACCCTCTAGAAGGCAGTATAAAAAAAATATATTCATTTTGTGCAATTTTCGATGTAGAAAAGTGTTTTTTCCCGGGCGTCCTTTTTGTATGGGCCGAAAAGCGAAGTCTATCGTCTTAAAAAGACCACGGACCGCCACTGATTCTCTCTCTCGATTTTAACACTACTGCAAATAGTTTTTAATATAATACAGATGTCGCCACTATTGTATCGGTATGTTTTACGTTTTTGATCAGTTGCTTAAAATACAATTTATTTGCGCAAGACCCGTCTTGACCAAATTTGAATAACGTTAATTAATTCGTTCGAACCCGTTCGAACCCGTGACCTACGGATTGGGAGTGGAGACCCTTACCCCTCGACATGGAGGCCGTCTAAAGGCTGGCCATAAATTATTGTAAATAGCTGTCGTCCCATATGATGAAATCAAATTTTTATTTTAAGTGTAATTTTGAATGCAGTATTTTCCATCGCCCCAAATGTAAAAACATATAAAGGTGTTTTTTTTAGAGGTATGAAAATTAATACAAAATGAAAAAAAAAAACACATAAAAATATTTTTAATGTCTATGACATAGGCTTTATTTAATAGATAATTTTATGCCCTTATTGTTTTATTTATTTATTTACATTTGATACATTTAAAGCCAAAATAACAGAAATAATATTACATAATAAGAGAAAATATTTAAAGTGTTATTACGTTGTTTTAGGTCGATATTAGTTCCTAGCTAGGCAGATTGCCTGTTCTAAAAAACCAAAGTTTGTAAAGTGCCAAATGCAATTTAAATTATTATAATTTTTTTAATTAATACTTATATATACAAAGTTTTTACTAAATGTGCCATTCATAGGTAACCATGTATAGTTTTAAGTCACATTATATAATAGTTTTTCAGATTCCTCCCTACCCAAGCCAATCAACCATTTAGTTATTATTGAACCAATGTAGGACATTTTGCAATTTTTAATATTTAAGTCTGGGGGGATTTTATTGTATAATTTCGTTGTTTTGTTTTATTTTAATTTTTTTGTTAGTTTAAATATGATTTCGGGGATATATGAGCGCCGAAACTTTTTAAGTGTATGAATATTGAGTACAAACTTTTCATCGGGTGTTAATTCCTCACTTGATAATTCATCATGTCTCGAAGCGTCGTAAACTGGTAATTGGGGTTTTTAACATTAGGTTAGGTTAGGTTAGGTTAATGTGAGTTATGATGTGATGAATTATCATGTGAGGAAGTATCGTGTCTGAATAAATTTACTATGAGAATTCAGACGCTGAGATCTCATAGTCTGATTAGACATGGAATAATTTTATAGTAATTAAGTAGAATCCAAAGGTTTTTTGTAAAAAAAAATCGAATTAAGCGTTTCAAGCGATCTCGAAAATTTAACAAAAGTTTTATTTTAAAACCGTTTTTAGACTCCTTACCTCTTCAGATATTACGCTTTCATATTCTACCTAGAAAAGGTATAAATGCTCAATTGAATGATACTATTTGGATGATTTGTACAGCGCTGGTTTTGTGAAAAATCACTATTCCTACAATCTTACTTCTAACTGCCTGATCTAGTTGCCTCGTCAGCGGAGCGCCTAAGTCTAAACTTAAACTTTAGGGTTAGAGTTTTGGTATAAACGTAATGGGACCTAGGAAAAGAAAATAGATTACTCGAAGTACTAAAATCCTACGCAGACGAAGTCGCGGGCAGAAGCTAGTATTTTAATAAAGATATGTAATTTGTTATTTAAGAGGCTAGACTTTGAACGACACGCGGAACACCCGCATCTGTCATTCTGTCCCGCTCACAATAAGCTCACGCATACTTACAATACATGCGAATGCGAAATGTGCGAATGAGACAACGCTCAAATTTACCTACAGAAATCGCTCGAAAAGGGGTTTATGGAGAATACACTTTTCTACACCGAAACTTTCACGAAATTGAAATTTAAAAAAAAAAAATTTTTTTAGAAAGAAGAAGCTACGTCGGTAGCTTTTTATAATTTTATAATTCTTTATGAGAGTTGAGTTAGCAGCACTTTTTCCTTAAATAATATTTTTTGATAAATCGTACATGTTTGACATTGAATGTTTTACGTTAATACGAAAGGCATCGAAAATTCGAAAACATACCGACATAGTTTTCACCCTCTAGAAGGCAGTATAAAAAAAATATATTCATTTTGTGCAATTTTCGATGTAGAAAAGTGTTTTTTCCCGGGCGTCCTTTTTGTATGGGCCGAAAAGCGAAGTCTATCGTCTTAATGAGCGTATTTGGGAAATAAAAATAACATTTTATAATGACGTTAAATAGTAGGTACGATAGGATAGGATTTGATTAGAATACTTACACATATATCTTCTTAAATGTGATTCGTCCCTCGGTAAGAGACAGATTTGTGTGTTATTATTCGAAGATAAAGTCACACCCTTAATTAGCATATTTAGCCAGTTATCATATATTAGGTCCTTACATATGAAATTGGCGTTTTGCCGTACTGGCAACTTTGATCTCAAATATCTTCTCTTTGGTTAGGAATTCCAAATTCAAATTTATACAGCTATTTACTCATGTATTTGTGTTGCGAAAATTATAATTCATTTGTTTTTTCCTTAATTGTTTTTTTTTCTTTGCGTCACTTAGTTTACAAAATGGAAAACTTGAAATATCGCATTATTTACGAGTACGAGTTCCGCCGTGGCACCAGTGCTGCAAAAACGGCTCGAAGTATTAATGATGTGTATGGCGACTGTGCCGCAGAAGAAAAACGGAAAAAGACTGGATAGTTTAAAAAAAAAAAAAAAAAATTTCTTAATCACAAAATGGTGAAACACAATAATATTATTGTAACGTGTATTTATTTCAAAATCATGTAAAATGTATTTCTAGTCAAATAAGTGAAAATGTTATTTTCTTCTTTCTGGAATAAAAACTTAAAAATAAATAAATAATGTTAATTCTATTAGAAAAGTACCTACTCGAATGCATCTATTTTTATATTATTTACCTGGTGACGTTTCCCTAATCTTAGTCCCATCGTGGCTGACTTGCAGTCCTTGAGAGATACACACACTCCGGCATCGCCAGATTCTTCCAGAATGCAAGCGTCTCTTGAAAATATATTTTTAAAAATTTAAATATTTTGATATTTTTGAAATTTTTAACTCATTCGAAATTTTGTAATGTTTTAAATTTTTTTTTTAAATTTTCTAAAAATTTTGATTTTTTGAAATTTTTTGATTTTTTTGAAATTTTATATTTTTTTAAATTTTTTTTTTAACTTTTTTGATATTTTATAATTTTTTGAAATTTTTGTTGTTTTATTTACTAATTTGAATTATTTAACCTTTACCATTCTTTAGGCCACACATTCTGGCTGAAGCGATTTTGGTAGGCAGCTCTGTGGGCCAGAGGGTCTGGCCCGGCGCAGAAATAAGTTTAGCACCGATTTTTATCTACGTACCTAGGTATATTGTATGATTAATTATTTCTGAGAAGCACAAAGGGACGTCGCGACGTGTTGGATATACCAACAATTCTTCGTTTTAATTTACCGTTACTCTTGGAAAAAAAGATTATCATTTTTAACTTGTGGATTGTTTGTCATATTACAATTTTTTTTGTCCTGCATTTTTGACGGTTCTCTGTGGCTAATCCCACCTCCTGTGACCATAGATTTTCGTTTTAAGCAACAGTTATATTTCTTACCGCTCCGATATTGATATTAGCACTTATAATAGAAATAGTTATTTACGGAATTGATAAATATATTTAATTAACCGTCATGGAAAGCAATGAAAGTTTTACTTCTAAGTTCAGTTATAATGACGAATGTAATTGTATCGATAATACTGATGATGAAGACATTTTCAAGTTAAATAATATTGATTGCAATGACAATGATAGTGTGATAGAGAAAAAGTCGGCAACAATCCAAATGATACAGATAGTGTAAGTGGCATTATACCGCCGAAAAGAAGGAGAGGTTTTTATATAAGAGAATACCGGAAATTAGTCCCTTTTAAATAAAATTCTAGACGTATTGATTCTTTTTTACAAAACAACATAAATTGATTTTAAATGATTATTATTTCATCAAGTACACGCAGTTTTAAAATTTAAAAAAAATTAAGTGTATTTTTAATATACTAAGGTCATACCGTTGGTCGTTGGCAGATATGTTCAATTTTCAAACGATAGATTCTATAAAACAACACAAATTTCAAATCATGTAATCTTACAACAAAATAAATCAATACATAATCTAGTCAACACGGTTTTCAGGATTTTAATTTTAGTTAAATTAAAATCATTAAAAAATACATCCGAGAACGTGTTTTGTGAAAAAAATACCTCAGTTTTTCTATTTATTTAAGGTCTTACAAACTAAAATATTTCAAATTTTTTTTACACATTTATTTTGTTTAGACATTATTGAAAATCATAAATACTTATCATAAAAAAATACTTACAAGAAGTACACGATATTTAATAATTTATCATCGTGCGTTTTGAGCGTTTTTATTGCTTACTTGAATGTAGTTATATATTAAAGCAAGTTTTTAATGAAATAAATCGATATAAAATTTTTTATTAAAAAAAATTAATACGGGGAATAATGGATATTTCTCATTGGAACCTCCCTGTACAGTTGCAAGCATTTTAAAACTTTTATTCTCAACTGCTGGTCAATCGCTAATACATCACAACAAAAAATATCTTTAAAATAGATTAATAGTTGGGCCAAATACACCCAAAAATTGTTTGGTGCCTATCGACTACTTTAGGCTATTTTTTACAAATTCACTGATTAGTAAAATAGTTAATGAAATAAACAAATATTCAAAAATTAAAATAAGAAAAATTGTGAGATTTGAAAGAGGAAGGATTCAATGTATTTGTAGGTATTATCATATGGGAAGAAGTCCTCATCCTCATCTTAAGAATTTTTTTCGACAGCATTTGCTGTGCATTCGCCATTTGTTCTTACAGGGTTTTCTACAAATGTATTTGATGTTACATTTACACAATAATGAAGATATCAATCGCCAGGAAACAAGTCTCCAAAATCGAATAAACAAAGTTGATTAAAAGCGGTTAAATCGTGGCAAATAATTCTTAATGTGTAGAAAAGGCATAGGGATGGCATCTTTTGCGCTTCTGATAGAGAAGGAGGGCAAAGAAAACTAACAATTTACCACTGCAAAAGGTATGACAACACACCGGCACTTCATGTGTGTGTTCACAGCCTACAAAGGTTCCTGATGTCCAGACCCACAACTCCAATATGTATCTATACTACAGTCCCACAATGACATGGTTATAAGATTAACGTCTCAGCGCATCTAGAAACGTCCGATCACTACCAGAGTCCCTAGCACGCTTGCTCTATAAGGATAAATGTCGGTTACTTCTCATCGTTCCCTACGACAACTGCAGATCGCAAACGAATAGGTGACAGTTCACAATAACTAAGTGTCCTTAACATATTCGATATCAATTGTCGTTTGTACGTTTGCGATCTGCACTTGTCCTGGGGAACAATGAGAAGTTACCGACAATTATCCTACCGATCCTTATCGATCGACCATGCTAGCACCTCTGAGGCCCTAGCATACTCGATCGATAAGGATTGGTAGGATAATTGTCGGTAACTTCTCATCGTTCCCTAGGACAACTGCACATCGCTAACGTACAAACAACAGTTGATGTCGAATATGTTAAGGACACTTAGTCATTGTGAACTGTCACTTATTCGTTGGCGATCTGTAGTCATGCTAGGGAACGATGAGAAGTTACCGATAGTTATCCTATCGATCCTAGGGCCTCAGGTGTGCTAGCACGGTCGCTCGATATGAAGTTACCGACCGATTGTCGGTAACTTCTCATCGTTCCCTAGGACAACTGCACATCGCTAACGTACAAACAACAGTTGATATCGAATATGTTAAGGACACTTAGTTATTGTGAACTGTCACTTATTCGTTGGCGATCTGTAGTCATGCTAGGGAACGATGAGAAGTTACCGATAGTTATCCTACCGATCGTTATAGAGCAAGCGTGCTAGTAGGGCCTCTGGTGACGACGTCCATTCTTATTAACTTAAAGAGAAAAGTGTGGCACTATAGGTCAGCAGATTGGTTCAGTTTGCGGGCTCATTTTATCGCTTTCCAGTGGTCAGTTGTCTTTCGGACTTTAGATCTTTCCAGATGGGCCCAGGAACTTGGTGAAGTCATTACATCTGCGATGGATGGCTTCATACAATCGACTATTAAAGAAGCCGGTGTAGGCTCAAAGTCGTGGTTCAATCAACAATGCCCAAAAGTATCAGAAAACACAGAGGCCGGTAAATCGTTCCGTCCCCGGGCTGTTGAACTCAAGAACGAGTCGTAGAAACGACACCATATCATGTGACGACTGTAAACGACTATGCACCGGTGCTGAAGAGATCAATGACGCAAGGCCCTCACTCCTCGGAGCATCTTCCATTATTTATTTATTTATTTGTATTTCACGCCCTGCTGAGCTTTTACATGTTATTTATTTTATTAACAAAGTACATCTAAATCAACATTACATACAATTCACACAAAAGCAAAAAATAAAATTAAAAAGCAAAGTACATCTAAATAAGCATTACAAACAATTCAAACAAAAGCAAAAAATAAAATTATACAACTGAATCTAAAACAAAATCATAAACAAAATCAAAGTCAAAATCAAAAACAAAATCAACAACATAATCAAAAACAAAATCAAATACGAGTTAGATAAAAGCAGGATACCCTACCATGCAAGGTAGAGAAACAACAGAATGGGATAAGTACAATTCGTAGATTAAGTCAAGGAGAACTATGTGGTACATTAAATTAAATAGTATTGATCTTTTTTCCGTTAAACATCTTACTATGAGATGTTTATACTTAATAAATGATGTGTCAAACATATCCGCAATGTCCTTATATATTGATTTCCCAAATTCTGAATTCGGCGAATTGGAGTACACAATTGTAATTCCGTGTTGGAGTTTTCACAATAAAACGGAAGATATTGCCTCGATGTTGGTTTGCGAGGTATATGGAAAGAAATCAAGTATAATAGTTCAGGGCTGTCAATTATTGAATTTACGATTTTATGCAAATATGTTAAGTCATTAACTATTCTACGTTCGGATAATTTTAATAAATTAAGTTGACATAGTAGATAATCATAGTTGACACATTCTCTTGTTATGCCCATTCTGAAATTAATAAATCTTAAGATTTTTTTTTTTGGATTCTTTCTAATGTGAGTGAATGACTAGCGTAACTCGGTGACCACACTGTCGAGTTGTACTCGATTTGACTCCTAACTAATGACATATTATTATAACACCTGTAAGGACAGCATTCCCACCTAAAGGATTACAATCCGTTCGGGAATGTATCTTTCTGAACAGAGTCAAGGATTTCTCCTCTTTAACCTCCACAACATATCCTAAAAGGGGATGCCATGACCCACTTGTTACAGACAATTGGGACTGCCCAAATACAGTGAAATAAGGTCATAATCACTTTATTCAAATTGACTTACCTTTTAAATTCTGCGCATTACCGAACTTAACAGCTATCAAAAACACTGTAAAAACAAAATACACAACCGACATCATTTTGTCAAACAAAACAAAACAGAATAAAACAAACAAAAAAAATTTTTTAAGAAAGAGACACAAATATTATTAGCATGCCACGAATAATATATTTCTATCTACTATATTTTAAGATGAGCGGATGCTCGTCTTGGTCGGATGTAATATGAAACGAATTATCATGAAAGATAAGGAATTTTGTAAACAATTATTGCTTCTTTTTATTATTATTATACAGGTTGGCGCAAAAGTTGTCACCCGATGTTCTTTGCCTGTAATTTTTTTTATAAATGAAAAAAATTGGTTCTGCTTTTGGAATAAGTTTATTTGAAGTCTTAATTTTTTTTTTCATTAAGTCGAAAAAATTATTTCGGCCAAGTGGTCGTCGCCAGAATTGTGATCATACGGGCCCGATTTTTTGCGTTTTCCATCACCCTTCCGGCAATAGGTTCTCGCATTCTTGACGGATATTCTCTTTGAGGGCTTCAAGATTCTGAAGCTTGTTAACATAGACTCGTGTTTACAAGAAACCCCCAAAAAAGAAGTCTAGAACGATTAAAGCTAGTGCAAATCACCAAACGAGAGTTTTAGTGCGGGTTTCAATAAGGAAGTTGAGTGAAAAATATTTCGACTTACAAAAAATATGTTCATATAGATAACATGCAAACTTAAATAACAGTATTTTTTTTTTAAAGTTCGTTTTCATAATTAAATTAATTCTACAAGTTTGAATTTTATTAAAGCCCGCGAAAAGCCCGATAAGAGGCGTGAGAGTGTGTGACGTCATCTGTTCCCCGTTTGTGTGAAAAATAAGGGTAAATATTTACAAAACCGGGACACGCTTAATATGGACAAAAAATAAAATAAAAAAAAGTTGTAGTAGTTAGATATTAACTAGTAGTAATCAATTCAGTTACCGGAATTTCGAAAAAAGTGCATTTTAATGGTTATTTTTTCAATTTAAAAACACGTAATGTCACTTTTCACCGACCGCTTTGTAAGGAACTATTGCAAGTTTCGGTGAAAATGACATTTCGAATTTTTAAATTTAAAAAATAACCATTAAAATGCAGTTTTTTCGTAATTCAGGTAACTGTATTGATTAGTACTAGGTAATATCTAACTACTACAACTTTTTAAATTTATTTTTTTAGTCCGTATTAAGCGTGTCCCGGTTTTGTAAATAGTTACCCTTATTTTTCACACAAACCGGGACCAGATGACGTCACACACTCTTCCGCCTTTTACCGGGCGTTTTCGCGGGCTTAATAAAATTCAAACTTGTAAATAGTATTTAAGTTTGCATTGATAAAAAAAAAATTAAAAAGGACTCAACTTCCTAACTAAAAAAACATTTTTTTTCTCGTTCTTGAGGGGTAATTCATGTCTTGTTGACTATTTTGTATCTGTTCACTCTACAAATATCAAAGCAGAACTGACATTTGCAGCCATTTGCAAAAGTTATGGCATCTTCTGACAGGGTGATGACTTTTACGCCACCTTGTATATTTAAAATAATTGTTTTGTTTAATAAAATATCAGAGGCGTTGCGAGCAGTCATTTAGGCAGCTGCCTGGGGTTTTGAAACTGATCACGGATAAGAAAATTAATTGAAGAAATCGGGCTGCGTTTTGTCCGTACATAATTGTATTCCCTGATTCTGACACTAGTGTAAATATTTTTTAATGCAATATAGATATCGACAGGGGCGGATCCAGGATTTTTTTAATCCAGGCGGACGGGCAAAAAAATCAACAATTACTTTCAGAAACAAACTTGATAAACTTGAAGTATCATACATACTTTATGAAAGTGTCAAAACAATAGAAAAATTAAATGTTTAAAAATACCGTTTTCTTTCGTGTGATGGAATCTCCACAGTACACAAGAATACCGTCTGGGGGGGCACGTGCCCCCCCCTCCCCCCCCCACCCGTTAACGTTAAGTTAACCGCAAAGTAATAAAAATGTACATATTTGTGAAGCCAAAGTTTCCGGCCCCAATTTGAAAATCAATTATGAACAATTATGAACAACAATATATCAATGGTGACTAGTACATATTATTTTTGCTCTGCTTTAAAGTGATTTCTAAGTGGAAAAAAACACACAAACCGGAAAGTAACTTAGTGATTACCGTTTGTGACACCAAGATCTAAAATCTATAAAATTCGTATAAGCGTTTACCGTCCCTACTGAGGATAATCCGTAAAATAAAAATAAGTTTTGAATATTACTAAAGTGTTTAACGCAGGTAGTAAGTAAATTTATTTACAAAATGCATTGCAATATTTGCCCTGATCCTGTTATAACAGAGGAATCAATTTTTGTGTGCTCTGCGTGCAAAGGCACATTTCATCTAGCCTGTGGGGGCATCACGGAGAACAGTTACCGTAGACTCACTCTGGAAAGGCGGGCACTACTTAAATGTAAGCAATGCAAAAACACGAAGACATCTATGGCGGCCGCTACGGGCGTATCGGAGACAATCAGCGGTAACGAACATTTGGAGCCAGGCAAAAAAATAAACAATAAAGGACCGACAACCACTGCACAGGCCCAGATAAACTTAGAAGATCTGCAAGGGTTAGTCTTGGATAAGACGTCTAATCTCGAAAGTAAACAAAATGACATCATGGAACAAAACAAGAAAATCCTAGAAAGCATTCAATTTATGAGTGCACAATACGAGGACTTCCTAGGCAGGATCCGTGAAATTGAAGCAAGGAATGAGGTTCTTTCAAAAAAGAATACCGATTTGGAAGCCAGGATTAATGTGCTGGAGAACTGTCTTGAAATCCAGGAGCGGGCTCTAAAGGCCAACAACTTAGAAATCAGAGGCATCCCGGAAAATAAAGGAGAAATACTACAAGACGTAATTTTTAACATTTGCCAAAAAACTAAGTCCAACATCCAAATCAATGACATAGACGCTATTCATCGTGCAGCAAAAAAAAAAAATAATATTCATCCGAGAGAAATTATAATCAAACTCAAATCGAATATAGCTAAAGAACAGCTGATAGAGGATGTGAAATCGTATAACAAAAACAACCCGAATATAGAAGACAAATTAAATACCGCAAACATTGGAATTGCTGGACCGATTTCGAGGATCTACGTTTCCGAGGAACTAACATTTCGTGCCAAACAATTATTTTGGAAAACGAGGCAAGTTGCGAGGACCAAAGGTTATCGATTCACTTGGTCGAAGGCGGGGCGTGTGTATTGTAGAAGAGACACGGGCACTAATGCAATCTGTATATCTGATGAAGGCAAGCTTGCAGCTATGTGATACAATTATTGAAATAATAACACTGTCGAGGTATGTTCCATCTCGCTCGTTTCCAGGTATATGCATTAAATCAATAACTCGGCAAGGCATCGAATTTATCAGTCTTCTTTATATTATTAACCAAGATTTAATACGATTAGCGTTATTTAAATATTTCATTACACAAAGGAGGAACGATCACACCCCGTATTGCTCATTAACACTTATAATTTTATTTCCATCTACATATAATAAATTGTTATTACGAGGTTTCAGCGACTATAAACATTCTGTATTATATTATCAAATCACTGTCAATTTATGTACATCCATACCTATCTATGCAACTACTTTGGGAATAGATTTTATTTTTAATAATAGGTTTTTGGTTCACTGTTCGTTATTCCACATAAATCTAACATTTAATTATGTTTGAATTAAGTTGTGATGTTGGTAAACCATTCAGGTATTTTCTGTATCATAAATATTATTGATGATTTGAATAAAATAAAAAACTATAATTGGGGCTCTTACAGTATAAGAATTATATATCAGAACATAAGGAGCATATCAAAACCTTACGATTTTCCTAATTTTTCTATTTCAATTTATCTATTCGATGTCATAATTTTATCGGAATGCTGGTAATAATAGATTTTAATTTTAATATGTTATTGGTACACTGTTCGCTATTCCAGATATATCTAACATTTAATTATGTTTGAGTTACCCTGTGATATTGGTAACCATTCAGGTATTTTCTGTAACATGAATATTATTGATGATTTGAATAAAATAAAAAACTATAATTGGGGCTCTTACAGTCTAAGAATCATCCATCAGAACATTAGGAGCATATCAAAACTTGACGATTTCCTAATATTTCTAGATCAATTTAACAACTCCTTCGATGTCATAATTTTATCGGAATGCTGGTTAAATAAAGAATACACCTCAAAAGTAATTCACAATTACTCAGAACACCACACTAACATAAATTTAAATAAATCCAGTGGAATTGTAATTTACACTAGAGACGGTCTGCAAGCACAAGTTGAAGAAATTTTACTACCACAAGCAAACTGTATGAAAATTGTATTGAACAATAACTTATGCATATTCGCAATATACAGATCACCCTCTTTCCAAAATATTGACACTTTTTTGAATTCCCTACAATCAATCATCAATAGTTCAAAACAATTCGAACGGCAAATAATTTTAGGCGATTTAAATATTAATACGATTCCTGAGTACCACCGTCAATCCGAAGATTATCTATGTCTGCTTACTGAAAATGGGTTCATTCAGACAATTAACAGTCCCACTCGAGAACAGGGGACGAGTAAATCGTGTATAGACCACATCAACGTTAAAAAAATTAAACATATTGACTCATTTGTTTTCCACACCACAATTACTGACCACTACACTACAGCTCTCTGCCTCAAGAATAAGCCTCCCACCGCAGCAAAAATCAAATACATACCTCGAATAAATTACCTCAATTTACTTGATGACTTAAGTTCAGAAAAATGGGAAAACGTACTAGACCAAAGGGAGACTGATTTAGCAATGACGGAATTCATCACTAAGTTACATGATTATATATCTAAACACACTAGTAACAAACTCATATCTAATAAACAATTGAAACTTACGCCATGGATCACCCCTGGCCTTGTCAAATCAATTCACAGAAGGAACCAACTCCACAAAAAAGCGAAAAAGAGCCCAGAGAATATTATATTACAAACTCGCTATAAAAAGTATAGTAACCTGTGTAAAAATTTAATCAAATCAACTAAAGAAAACTATTTTAAAACAATTATTTACGAAAATAACTATTCACCAAAAAAGCTATGGGAAGCATTTCGTAATATAACTAAAACCAAAATTAATAAATCATCTGAAATTAAATCACTGTACATTGATAATACTAACACGTCAGATCCAAAAAAGATGGTAAACTTTGCAAATAATCATTTCACGTCAGTGGGTATCTCACTGGCAAAAAATATTCTCGATAAAATCAACGCAACTGAAACTGATCTAGCTAAGATACCTGTCTGTAATCTCGGTTATTCAATTGATAACATTCAAACTACATCACAAGAAGTGATGAAAATAATTGACGAGCTAAAATCATCCAATGCGTGCGGACCTGATAAGATCTCATCTAAGCTGTTAAAAATTATTAAACCAGCCATAGCATCACCGATAACGTTCATTTGTAATTTAAGTTTTAACTCTGGAAAATTCCCCAATCATTTAAAACAATCTATTGTTATTCTACTACACAAACACGGAGATAAATCACACATTAACAACTACCGACCGGTTTCTTTGATCAACTCTGTATCTAAAATTATTGAGAAAATTGTTAAGAATCGACTCAACCTATATCTAGAAAACAATAACTTCTTTTCCAATAATCAATTCGGTTTCCGTCCAGGTTTAGGCACTGAAAATGCCATTGCCAACTTAACAAAAATTATCTCTAATAACATCGATAGAGGAACAAAATGCATTGCGCTCTTCCTGGATCTAGCAAAAGCATTCGACACCATATCTCACAAAATTCTGTTGAATAAACTTCAGCGCATTGGTATACAAGGTCAGCTATTCGAATGGTTGTGTAGCTATTTAGAAAACAGAAGCCAAAGAGTGCTTATTAATGACACTATAAGCAACCCAGCTAATATTAAATTCGGTGTTCCCCAAGGAAGTACGCTAGGACCACTTTTATTCAATATATATATAAATGAGCTATGTAACAGTTCCTTTGCCGACCACATAATCACCTTTGCCGACGACACAGTTTTATTATATGAAGACAAAAGCTGGAATGTTGTTCACAGTAAAGCAGAAGTAGGTTTAAACAAGGTCAAACAATGGCTAGATAACAATCTCCTCACTCTCAACTTACATAAAACCAAATTCATCCGTTTCAGTGCAACACAAGCAGGAAAACCAAAAGAAATACACAACATCATTATACACCACTGTAACGACCGAACCACTTGTAAATGTATAACCTTAGAATGTGTCGATAGTATAAAATATCTTGGAGTAATCATAGACAAATCTCTGAGATGGGGTGAACATATAGACTGGACTTCCACAAAGGTCAGAAAACTTACTCATCTATTCATGTCTGTTAGAAATATTATTTGCATAAAAGATCTGAAACAAATGTACCATGCCTTGTGTAACTCATTGCTAGAATATGCATCCTTGGGATGGGGAGGCTGTTCCAAAACATTACTTGATCCTTTAGTAAAAGCACAAAAATCACTTCTAAGGGTCATACTTAAGAAACCATTTAGGTATCCCAGTGATCTATTATTTAAAGAGATACGAGTTCTTGATGTACGGCAACTGTATATAAGAAAAATTATTTTACATACACAAAAACATCGACAGCACTATTCATCCATTGATCATCTCCACAACACCCGTCATGCAAGAAGGAATCCAGTAGTTCCACCCACTACAAACACATCACATGCCCAAAGACAATACTCCTACTTAGGGCCTAAAGTGTTCAACCTCATTCCCGATACATGGAAATTGAAAAGTGCTAGCACTTTGCGTAAATGGATTAGCAATTGGCTTCTGGACATGGGGAGAGTCGAGAGCGAACATATGCTAACATAAAGTCACATACCTAATATGTACTAAATAAGTGTATCTATGTTAATGCAAAAAAAAAAAAAAATTATCTTTTAGTAATTGTTTAAAAAGTTAGTAAAAAAATTATAGCATTGATAATATTATGTTAATTCTTATTATATTATCTTCCAAAGGGTTATTTACACTTAATAGAGATAAGGATCGAAAAGTTACTTTTTATATCAATTTATATATATATAAATTTATAGAATATGTACTAAAACACAATTTGGCTGTCCTGAAACGGGAATCCTTCCCAGTTGGACAGACAAAGGATCATCATGTATTGTATGTTTGTATTATATAAATAAATAAATAAATAAATAAATAAATAAAAATAAAAATCTTTGAGAATTTATTATAATTTATTTTTACATCAAACTAGTAAAAAGTGAGGTGAGGATAAAGTTTATAATACATTTTTCTAATAAAATATGTACTTATATGTTTTTTTTTTTTCATTAACAGTGATTTTAGTCAGAAAAACGTAAGGCAAGTCATTTTAAAAAGTTATTTATGTTTGCACGTAAAATGTTTATATTTAAAATATTATATGTTTATTTGGAATCATAAAATTTGATAGCGTATTTCATCACCTTTGCAAAACAGTTTTTAGATTTCGGATACACTCAGAAATATTCCATTTATTTGGATTTTATTGCAGAACGGCAATATTTCAAGATTTTCGAGCTCTGTAAAAATATGATGGTTTATGACCTCATGTTTTGTAGCCACGTTCACAGCGGTCCTTGTTGAAATCTGTGTTTAGGTACCGCGATCCAATGTACAAACAAACACAGGAGACGACAATTGAAAAAAACAAAACATGTTCTCGACATGTTGAAGGCGTTTATTTTAGTGTTGTTGAAGCTGGAGTTCGGACTTTAGTCATTATGCTCACTAACAACATTGGAGGGGACCCCACCGCTTTCCCAATGGCGTTACCAGGAAACATATGGTTTCTTCTTTCACCGCACACGTCAGGACTCTATTTTTTATTGAACGAAGCTACATTTATTTGACCGACTTTAGACCCTCCAATGTCCATACATACAGGGATAGTAAGCAGTACGCAAGTACTTATGATACAAACGAGAAATAAGAGTACCAGTCCGTGGAATAATTCTTCTGAAATAGGTAACATAAAACTATAAAAATAACTATAAACTATAAACATAACTAAAAGGAAAGGTATACCAGACTATTGTTAGACCCACGATAATGTATGGCTCCGAATGCTGGACCATGTACAACTCCTACACCAGGCAACTTGAATCAGCAGAAATGCGAATGCTTAGATGGTCGGCAGGAGTATCACTAAAAGATACAATTAAAAGTTCACGAATTCGTGGTAGCCTGGGTGTCACGGACATAAACAATAAGCTAGAGGAACGACAGTTGAGATGGTATGGGCACATAAAACGGAGACCACCAGACCACACAGTGAAGCAGGCAATGTCTATGGAGCTTCATCGACAGTCATCCAGAGGAAGACCAAAGAACTCCTGGATGACTCAATGCTCCAAAATCCTAAGTAGAAACGGACTGGAAGAGAACGATACCCAGAACCGAAGAAGCTACAGCCTGAGAACGAGGAGAGCCGACCCCAACAGCCTACCTAGGCAATGAGTTGGGACAGTGCAAGGAAGAAGAAATAGGTAACATAAAAATAAAGGAGACAATATTAACGAAACTCAATCGAAAATCTGAAACATAAAAATCAGAAAAAGATACGGTCACGTCTGGGACTCGAACCCAGGAAGATACTTAAATATGACCGAATCGGAGAGGGACACATTAGATCAGTTAGTAGAGCTTCATCCCGGCAAGGCGAAGGTCCCGTGCTCATATTAAAATACTACAATTTGCAGTTTTACTCATTAAGTTAAAAATAAAAAAATATATTCATCCTAGAATTGCAGAAAAGTCAATAGGTGTCGCATATTCTGACACTAGCATTTAGTTCAGGTTTGAATCTTGCAAACATGCATAAAGATACCAGACAATAAAAATATCCATTAACCTCTTGAGACCCGAGGCCAAACCAAGCACCAGAAAAAAAAATGTTGGTGTTATTCTACATTATAAATGTAAAAGAATAACAAATTTATATTTAAAAAAAAATTTATGCATAGTTAATTAATTTCAGAAGGTACGTTGTAGAGTACCTCAGGTCACAACGTAGACCAAAAAAATGCAATTCAATAAGTATCTACTAAAAAAGTCTAAAATCACAAATAAATACAAAAAATTTAAATAGTTTTACGACACATTAGACGTTTTAAAGGTACATTTTAAAATAATAAAAATAAAAAAAAAATTAAATTTATAAAAAACTTATATTTTTACGTAAAATTAGAATAATATTTACAAAATTAACGATAATTTTATAATCTAATAGGGTGGTACATTTCAAAACGATTATTTGCACATAAAAAAATATTACATTAAATTTAGACCATCAGATACTTCATCATCGCTCAAATTGAGGATATTCTGAGGAACTGAAAGGATAAAACAAACATTAGACATCACATACTGACCTGAGGTGCACTACAGCGTACCTACTATTGTTTTGACAAATTGGATTACTTTAAAAACAATATAAATTTATTTAATAATCTTACAAGTACCTAAATATGTTTCTCTCATAACTCATAACTATAATCAATCTTAATTTCATTAATTTAGACCACATATTTATTTATTAAAAGAATTTTATACATAGTGTAGATATTGTGTTTTTTCGCCCGCCATGCTAGGGATGTCCCTGTGTTATGGCAGGTGAAGTATGTAGATTATATAATTTAAGGTAATGAAGTACGTTTACTGATAATATAATAATTATGGTAATGAGGTTTACAGTTAATGCAGCAATGAATTTATGATAATGAAATTTACATATAATATAGTAATTGATGATAATGATGTTTACAGGTAATGTTCATCAAAAGTAATCTAATAACTAACCCGGGTGAAAAAAAGAACCGGGCACCATTTTCAAACAGTGCTCTTGACAAGACTTCAATATAAGTTTTGAATAATAATTTTGTAAAAATGCCATAGCTGGTCAATCCTAGCGGTAGAAATGAGTATTATTTGTCTATGAAAAGTGTTATCAGTGTAAAAAAATAGTAATATTGTCAGGAAAAAAAGAATAACTCAGGTACTATACAGAGGACTGCAGGACGCAAGAGGTTAAGAAAATAAAGATAATGTCGGTAGTTCTCAGTTGAAGTATGATACAGTTAAATACACATTAGCACATTAGCTCAGTTGGTATAGCTCTGTCCCGGCAAGGTGAAAGTCCTGGGTTCGTGTCCTAGATGTGACCGTATATTTTTCTGTTTCAGATTTTCGATTGAGTTTCGCATTAATTAAAATATTACAATTTGAGGGTTTACTCATAAGTTATAAATAAAAATAGTGATAAAAGTGTTAGTAAAAAAAAAGAAAAATTAGAACTGTAACTGAAGAACCGACTAACTAGTCTGTTAAGAGAAGAAACCTTCCAGAATAAGAGAAATAATAAAGAAAGAAAAAAATCGTAATACATTGTAAGTTGAAGAAGAAGATAACAATAATAATCAAATTTTTTAAAATATGAAAATGAACAAGACACAGAAAAAATAATAAAAGATAACGGTCGCAACGGGACTCGAACCCAGAACCTTACGTCTTACCGGGACATACACCTCTACCAATTGGGCTACTGCGATCTATTATGAGACTGTCGAAATTGTCAACTTCATATTTCAAATTTCAGAATTATCAATATTATCTTCGACTAATGTTTTTTTTCCATATTATTGGCAGCTACCTTTATTATTGGAAACAAGTATTCAAAGAATGTATTTGTTACCTAGATAGTGTCTCGGATAAATATATCCGATTTTATTTTTATGGAACACCTATTGACTTTTTATAAAAGTCTAAATGAATATTCATATTTTTATAAGAAAAACTCTCTTTTTAACTTTTGAAGGTTATTCCCATCAATGTAATATATCATTGATGAAGAAGATAACAATAATAATCAAATTTTTCTGTGTCTTGTTCATTTTCATATTTTTAAAAATTTGATTATTATTGTTATCTTCTTCTTCAACGATATATTACATTGATGGGAATAACCTTCAAAAGTTAAAAGAGAGTTTTTCTTATAAAAATACAATGTAAGTATTTACAATGGTAGAAGAGAGAGAATAAAATGTTTTTTTATATATTTGTATGACGATGAAGCTCCATAGACATTGCCTGCTTCACTGTGTGGTCCTTCTTATGTGCCCATACCATCTCAACAATAAGTGCTGTTAGTGCGCCAGGTAATAATTGACAGCTCGTCAAACATTTTAAAATATTTTTAAGGTAGTTGATACAATCAGTTTTAAATTAGGTCCACACTAATAAAATCCCATGTCATCTTTTGGGATGCGGCTGAAGATGAAATGAAGGCAAGGAGTTTCTGGAAGGTAAAAGATACGAGAGGTGGGTAGAAATCCAGAGATCAGTACGTCCAGGAGTAGCCGATGTTTGAATTCATTCTTTCCAATATGGTGCAAGGCGATAGGTCGAGATAGTCCGGCTGGAGATGTGAAGGGGTCTCCCTCATTTGGTCGCGTATTTACAAAACCTATTCCTAGATATAGGTTATGTGGGTAGGCGAATGAATTGGTATATGTTTTGTTGTTCAAAATCATGTAGGATTTGTAGATGATTGTGCGCGGACATATCAGTGAGTCTCTGGCATCTCCAATTGGGGTATGTTGTTAGGCTGAAGGTAGGGGAGAGGGGAAGGGGGTGGGAAAAAGGAAGGTGGGGAATTACCTGGCTATTTAAATCTGGTCACCAAACAAGGCTAAAGCCATTTCAAGCAACGTTTCAATTCTGAATGGTGGTCCTTACACCAGGCCGATACTAAGAGTATCTTCCGCTCTGGAACGTGACGGAAATATACTATATATTAAGTAATTGTGAAATCATACAAATAGTACCGGGTTTTGTTGTGAAAAATCATCTAAAATTCCGTTCATATTAAAAAGTAAATGTGGACTCCCAATGCTTAGGCTAGTATTTGAATTTAACATATCCAATTTATTCATATTTTTATGTAAATTTTTGGCATTTGTAATTTTGAAGTATCAATTCATAGAAAATACCTTCAGTGGTGCCAGAGTATATCAATTTCTTATTTATATCCTGTCAATATCGTTTGTTGTCAATGGGAAAACCGTGCTCGAGACATTGTTATTATAAAATTATCGTTTTCACTGTGCTAGAGCTCCTGAACAGACATCATCAGCTGAGGCGAGTGACATTAGCTCAACACAGGAGGTCCTAAAAGAAAAAAAATCCATCACGGCCTATGTCATCTTTGGTGTGGATGGTTTTTTGATGTAAGACTTCTTAACTAAAATCTTTTTTGGACGGAAGTAACATTAACGGAAATGACGTTCGATTTATATTTCATCATATTAACGGTAGGTATGGCAACAATGAGTGCGAAGCCTAGCTACGAATAACAAAACGTCAAAGCAAACTCAAACCCCAGACGTCACCTGTTTATTTTTGTTTACTGATATGTATAAGGTAAGTTCAACAGGTTGTTGTTATGTTTTGTTGATTATTGTATCTAAAGATTATAGTTGAATCTTTTGATTTGAATTATTTTTTATGATGAATATTAACCCTTTTTCTCTCTGATTCTTGTAAAATCTAGCTATTGAAGTAAAAAGTGGCAGTAGTGTGACAATAAAAATAGTGTTGTTTAGAATTCAAATGGCTGAATCGCTGGAAAATTTTACCCCTTTGTCTATAGATAATTATCAACGAAAAAATCAATAACCTAATCATGTTCCGCCGGCTAAAAAATATAAGTTTTTAGATAGTTTTTAGTCAAAGAAGTTTTACTTCAACTCTGCGTAAAGGTTAGACGCACTCAAAATTTTCTTAACGTAAAGGAAGGACAGGACGTTCTGGGAAGCAAAAGGTATGAGAGATGGGTAGGAATCTGGGGTTCAGTGTGTCTAGGTCATCTGACGCTAAGACCTAGACAAACCTCACCCAATGAACCCGGGCACCGCTGCTAAGTCGCCAAACGTGGCGAACCTCTTGGGCTGACCTATGGCAGGGGTGTTGGTTATCCAATAAATGGTTACCAGTGCGGCGGTACCCATATCCGCCTACCAGATTGAAAAAAACTTAATTAGTGTAATGTATCATAAGTAGTCTATGATCAGTCCCAAAGTGTTGTCGTTGTCTATGGGCCATTCTGGTCACATGGTCTCGTTTTACGAGATGTACCAAAAAAACCAAACGACTCATAGACAACTTACGATATATATTACACATAGATACCTTTTTTTTTTAAATGTTAATAAACGCCCGGGTTGCCAGCAACATAAATTTAAATGTAAAAAAACGAAATAGAATTCTTTGAATATTTTTTATTTATTTTTTCCGAATAACACACATTTTTACAATGCTTATTTATAAATATATTACTTTTTGTATTGATAATATTTTTATAACATTGCTAAACATATTTTTAAATACCTACGCACACTTTTCAGAAGTATACAAAAATAACTTAATAAATAATAAAGATATATTTCGGACTAAATAAAAAAATGCAAGATCTATTAAAAAAAAAAAAAAAAAAAAAAAACAACAACAAATTAGAGAAACGTTGTGTGCCAAAGGGTATAAGAGGTACCTGGTTATATGAATGTGTGGCAATACTGGCTATTCAGATCTGGTCAATAAACATGGCTAAAGTCATTTGAAAAAAAAAATCCCATCAACCTAACCTAACCACTGTTTTGTACTTGTGAGCTTTAGGTTCAGAGTCAATAACTTTACCGCACTGCCTAAAACTGGCTTTAAACCGGTAAGACTGAGTCCAGAAGTATTCTCCTAGTTATGATGTCAGCCAACCTCCCATCGGAAAGGGCACCGGAAAAATAAGTATATTATTTAAATAAAGAATAATGTACTCATGGGTGTAATTCTATGCAGTCATGAGGATAAATAAATTTTAAAATACTGTAAAAAGTGACATACTGATAAATTGAGAGGAAACCCGGTCACTATCGCTCTAACTACCCCGAATACTGCACCTCAGGATGATAATACTTAAATAAAATCATCAAAATTGATGTTTTGTATTCCTCATTATTCTCCCTTACAACTGGACTGATTTTTACAATATTTTTTTACTAACTGTATCAGATGAAAATACTCTATGTCTGTACGTTTTGCTTTTTTTTTAAAATTACATTGTCTAGTTTGTATACTGAACGTCTGTTGATGGAGTTTAAAGCAGGCAATTTTAACGATCTTTGAAGGGTTCCAAATCCTGTAAGAAGTGATTTATGAAAAAAATCTAAATGTACCGACATGCTAGTGGTCGATATCTATATTATGTTAAAAAATATTTGCACTAGTGTCAAAAGCCAGAGAGAAAATTGGGAATACGTTTGTATGGAGAAAACGCAGCCCAATTTCCTTTTAATCTGACAAATAGCATTTGATTTAAAATAACTTTTGACTTAGTCTTACCTTTACCAAATATCCTTTAATATTATTAATAATTCCTCGAACTTTAAGACATTTCTCATAAATTCCGATGCTAGCGCCTCCTAGCAGCGTGAGTTGTACTGATTGGTTTTCTGTCATGTATTTTCCTTTTGATTCGCTACGTTTGTTGATTTAGCAGGGGTACCCGGGTTTATGGGGTGAGGTTTATCTAGGTCTTGGCGTGGATACCTTTGCCCTCCCATTGTGTGGATCGCGAGACACCGGTTTCTGGAGACTTTTTGACCTCTCCAGCAGGACTCTCTCGACCTCTCGAGAAATGGATTTATACATCCGTCACTCCTGGACACATTGACCCCCAGATTCCTACTCATCTCCCATTCTAATATGCTACACTAGCGCCTCTAGCGGACAGAGTTGTTGTTGCCGCCAATATTTAACCGGGGTTGGACGTATTAATAATATTGTAGGGTATTTGCTTGTACTTTTCAAATATCAATAAGTCATTTAAATCACGTTTTAGATACACTGTGTATATTTTCTAAGCATGCAGAAATAAATTAAAAACGTACACATGTTCTAATCATTGTATTTATAGGAATTTACATAAGCTCCACACAGGAGGCCTTGAGGAAAAAATTCATTTTGGGTCTGTGTCGTGTTCGAGGTTGCTGCGTGGAGGGTCTTTTTAGGGAAAGAAAGAAGAGGAAGGAAAAGGGTATAAGGGATGGGTAGGAATCTGTGGGTTACTGCGTCCATGAGTGATAGACGAATGAATCCGTCCCTCCCACTGCGGTGCAAGGCGATGGGTCGAGAGAGTCCAGCTGGAGAGGTCCAGGATCAATCATTCTCTCCTGATCTCACCCCATGAACCCGAACACCCCTGCTAAGTCATCAAATGTAGCGAAACTCTTCAGGTGACCAATATCAGAGGTGTTGGTTATCCAGTAAATGATTTCAGGGATACCTGCCTCCCAAATTGAAAATAAGTAGCTAGCGGGTGGCCTGCATTTTTTTTTAATACAAATCTACAGTTTTATTCAGAGATTGATGTAATTTTGCACACTTGACCTTCAAAACAAGAGGAAGATCACTAAATGTTGACATGAGATTTCTAAAAACCAACGCTGTCATTTTTCCCAATCTCCATAAAGCAGAATTTTGATTCTCCTTGATGAAATTTTACATACATTACATTCAAAATAAGTGGAAAATTACTGTCTTCATCTGATTTTACTGACCCAGGGCTAGTATTAAGAAAAATAATTATTCCACATCAAAATTAATGGAAGAAATGTGAAAAAATAAACTGGCTAATTTAGGTATTCTAAAAACACACATAACTTTAAATATAAAACATAATTTATTAATGTAATCGTAAAAAAATAATACTGAATATAATACCAAACCACTGAAAAAATAATACTTAGAATGTAATCGTACCGACTTTACACAAGTAATTATTTCGATTCACAGGCCCGACTCACTCACTCACAGACATACCAATTAAATTGATCATATTTTGAAGAAAATTGATTATTTCGATATTAAAAAAGTTTTTAATAATATCATCGGAAGTAAGGAAAAATTGGGCTTACTTCGGACACAACTAAACCAACAATTCTACGGAATTATCTCTTCAGTGTTTAGAATAAATTAATAATGAATATCAATATAATTTATAAAAGTAGAAAAATTATATTTTAATAAAAATAATTTTAATAAAAAAAATTAAATGAAATCATAATTTTGCATAAAATACAATAATAATTCACATTCTGCAAAAAAAAAAATTAAAAATTAAAAAAAAACATTTGACAATATTAAAAAAAAAAGTTTTTTTTTACATATAGGTATTTTATTTTTGTCATGAATTCGTTAAAACGTCGATTTTATAATATTTCAACATAAATAATTATTAACAAGCATTCTATAATATAAAACACATAAAAATATATTACATTTTTAATTTATTGTATTTAGTTCCAAGCCAATAGAAATTAAAAATTCTATATTAAATTTGTATTTAAGTTAAATAAAGTGATTTAAAAAATTTAATTTAAGAATTATTTGCTCCAGTCAAGAACTTAAGATATATATATTTTTTTTTATGTTTTTACAAGTTTAGTGTAGATGTAAAATTTGATCTCAGAAAAACCAACATGTTCTGGTTAGTGAGGTGGTTAAACAAGTTCTAGAATGAATAAATGTTTACATAATTTATATTTAGTTGTCAGTGTTCAAACAAGTAGCTTGTGTTTTAAATATGAACATAATAATTTTTTACTTGAACCAAATTCACATAATTGCAATATAAAGTGGACAGTATTCTACTGAATATAAACCAAGTTCACATAATTAAGATAACATAATACAATAAACCAACAATAAACCATGTTCACATAATTTGAGAATTAAGTTGACAGTGTTCACATAATTCAGTTGTATTGGTTACAACAAGTAACTTGTGTTATAAACCATGTTCACATAATTTCAGAATATAAAATTGTCAGTATTCAAACAAGACTTACAATGTTCGCACGATTCAGTTGCCACGGTTCAAACAAGCAACTCGTGTTCCAATGAGATATAAACCATGTTCACATAATTTCAGAATTAAGTCGACAGTCTTCGTATAATTCAGTTACTACGGTTCAAACAAGTAACTTATGTTCTAAAGAGATATAAACCATGTTCACATAATTTCAGAATTAAGTTGACAATGTTTGCAAAATTCAGTTGCCAGGGTTCAAAAAAGGAACTTATGAGATATAAACCATGTTCACACAATTTCAGAATTAAGTTGACAGTGTTCGCAATAATTCAGTTAAAAAAGAGATACAAAACCATGTTCACATAATTTCACAATTAAGTTGACAAAGTTTGCAAAATTCAGTTGCCAGGGTTCAAATAAGTAACTTATGAGATATAAACCGTGTTCACACAATTTCAGAATTAAGTTGACAGTGTTCGCAATAATTCAGTTGAAAAGAGATATAAACCATGTTCACATAATTTCAGAATTAAGTTAACAGTGTTCACATAATTCAGTTGCCACGGTTCAAAAGATATATATATAAATTCAGAATGAAGTTGTCAGTTTTCAAACAATTTCTAATAAGACTAAGGCGCTCCGCTGACGAGGCAACTGAAAACCAACTAAAACCGGCTTATTTCTCTGTCTTGATTGGTCAAAAAGCTTGTTTAACCACAGACGAAGAACAATCAGCTGACAGCTGGCAACTAGCAACGGCCGGCCACCCCAATCAGCAGTGCGAGTCGCGAGTCACCGCTTGCGTTACCATTGACAACGGGTGTTTGAGTGATTGTGTAGTGTGCGGGCCATCACATTGTCATACAAAGACAGTTGTCAGTTGACAGTTTTCAGTTGCCTTAGTGGGCGGATCGCCTTACAATTTTCACATAATTCAGTTGCCACGATTCAAACAAGTAACTTGTGTTCTAATGAGATTTAATAAACCTTGTTCAAATAATTCCAAAACAAATTATACAGTATTTTTTTATGCAATTTACATTTCTGTTGGCTCAAAACATCAACATTAATACGATTAGTTAAAATGTATAATATAATTTATTATATTAGTTTTACGTAAAAAACTAGGTAGCGCGACCAACTAACCCAACCGACCGTTCTTTATAATTTCTTAATTAATATTAGGTAATATTATTAATCTAGATACTATTCTAATACATACATTTTATTATTATAAGTATAATAATAGATCTATTTAAATATTTATACAAAGTATTATAAATATTCTTTACATGTTTCGATGAAAATAATTCAAAATCAGTACAAAAAATCAAGTTTTTCTTTATGAAAATCTAAATTTCAAGATCACTGTACCCAATTTTTGCTTAGCGATGGTCAAGTTTTTGGACAATTAATATTTTTTCGATTTCTGCAAGAAAGTAACATTGTTTAAGAAAAAGTTAAATTGTACCGAAATGTGTTAAAGTGATGTACTTAATAAGCAATGCAAAATCATGTGATTTTGGTTTCAAAATTTAAAAACATTTAGAAAAAGTTTTAGATGCTTTAATTAAATACTGCGAGTAAAAGAACATATTTGTCTTTGAAATGATTGAGTATTCTTTTTGATTAGTTTTTAAGTCCAAAAAAAATAAACCATCATTCCTATAAAAACTGCTTTAATAACTCAGGTACGCGGCATACGTCATTCCTTGAGGTGATTTTCTCACGAAAATGGCTCTATAAAAATCATCCAAACATTATTATTATTATTATTCCTATGTCTACCCACGTTAAATTATGGTGAAAACAAGCTTATGTGTCCAAGCGGTTAAAAGTTCTAATGGCGAACCCCTTTTCAATTAAGCGGGCGACAAACGCGAAGTTCACATCAAAAAGATACTGCGTTATAAGTATCTTTTCTACCGACACACCACGTTATAAAATATTCCTTCCTACGGCAGGAGAAGGGGTCAGTTGAAATCGGAAGCGGTCGAGAGAATATCATTTCTTTGTACTGGATATGTCAACTTGACAGCTCCGTGCATGCTCCGTGTATTAAAAATGACCCCCTCTCCTGTTAACGGCGAAGGGGGGTTCGCATAACTTTTCTGATATCGCGATCGTAGCGGTCACGAAAAATAACGCAAATTAGCGAAGATTCAAACCGCGATCACAGCACATCATATTTTTACATTTGGGGGTCTGTATGGGATTGAATGGCGAGCGCTACTGTGTTATAAGTATCTTTTTGATGTGAACTTCGTGTTTATCGCCCGCTTTAAGGTTTTATTGTATAAGCTGGAAAATTAAATTCTTTAGATAATCATAGAAAAACTGTCCAAATCTGAGCTTTGCAAAATAAAATAAAACACAGTTTTTGGCAATGTTTTTTATGTAAATAAATCAAAACAAACGGGTGTTTAAACTTTATCACCGTCTATATAAGAGTGTTATTGTTAGCTGCCTTTTATCGGCGTTTGCTTCAGTGAAATCAATACTATTACAAAAGTATTGAGTTTTATTGTTGCTATTTCAAATTTCTATTATTAATTTAGCGAACCGATTATATTATCAAAGTTTTAAAAATAGATTTCTTTCACCGTGATTTAATTTTGGGGTACGTGACGTGTTGCGCTTCCTCCTTCTTTTCCAACGTTTCAGACACCATTACAGTGTCCATCAACAAAGGGCCTAGCACGCTTGCTTTATAACGATCGGTAGGATAACTATCGGTAACTTCTCATCGTTCCCTAGCATGACTACATCATAGCCAACGAATAAGTGACAGTTCACAATGACTAAGTGTGCTTAACATATTCGACATCAATTGTTGTTTGTACTTTAGCGATGTGCAGTTGTCCTAGGAAACGATGAGAAGTTACCGATAGTTATCCTACCGATCGTTATAGAGCGAGCGTGCTAGGGCCTCTGGGCAGATGTGTAATCGAATTGTGATCGCTAAGTTTGATTGAGAACAACGACTCGATTATATTTAATTAGATATTCCTTAATCTTACGTTAGTTTGGCAAGCAAAAAATGATCACTCATAATTATGTAGAAAATTAATCCATTATAATTAATATAATATTTTGTGGCAGTGTGTGAAAAACATAAATCTATTTCTTATAACTAAAATAAATAATATTGTTGACTTATTTTATATGGCCATAAATAACTATTCGTTTGTGATTTTATATTCCCTGTTTAATCGTCAATGTATCTCATAATTGATTTTTAGTGCCAATACTTCGTTTATCTTTCAAATTAAATACATACAACATTTATAATGTGTGAAAAAAATTAGGCCAATTCATCGATTGTTTCAAATTAAAAAAAAATTAAAAATTAACTTACATCAGTGCATTTGTATCAGATTTAAAATCCGAGACTGTAATTTGATCCAGGACAATACGGTGTAAAATCCGAAACCAAAAATGGTACAAAAACAGATGAAGTACGTGAAACTTGAGTCTCCAGTTCGATGAGAAGAATTATTTGCAACGAGAATTCGATCTTTGTTGAAATGTTCCGTTGTGAATTCAAAATCAGTTAAGGACGGAATGGTTCCGAGTATTGGATCAGTTCCGTCCGTGTTTCTTCCTTTCTTAGGCCCGATTCTTTGGAAAATGGAATGACCGGTGTGAACTGGAATGATTCTAACCATCGAATCTTCCGCTAGTTCGTCTTCCGCGTCCGTCCATATATCATCTATGTTTTTCGGTCTGTGAGTATTCCAATCTTTTTCATTGTCACTTTCGGAGTTGAGGTTTCGATTGAGGTGGAAATCCACTCGATTTCGTAAATTATCTCTGTTACCCGATACGCCGTCTTCAAGAATCCTTCGTTCTTCGTCTAACTTCAATCTGTCATCTTCCTGGTTGTTTTTATCCGATTCTGACGGAGTTCTGTTGAAAATTGGTATGCTACCTTCACCAGAGCTGGTTTTTCTGTCATTTTCAGTTGAAATATCTTTGGAATTAGGTTGCTTTTTACCAGGAGAGCTTCTGTCGTTGTTTATATGTTTCACATCCTTCAACAACTGTATCACATCTCTCGAATCTGGTCCCAAGATATCCAACATGTTCAAGTAAACGGATTTCTCGTGATTTTTACGATAGTCAATTGAATTTGGGTTTCGGATACCTCCAGGATAATCTGGCTTCCGCTCACGTTTTTCTTCGGTTGAATTTTTCTGCAAACCTTTCAAGAAGTCTTCATCGAAGGTTCTAATAATATTTTTATCTCTAGATTCGGTAGACTCTATTTCGCTCGCTGACTCATCGATGTTCTTTGAATCGACGCCTATCTTTTCTGTAGCTTCGTTATCCGATTCGGTTTTGAATCCCCAGAGAACTTTTTGCTCTTCGGTCAGAGTTTTTCTCGTTGTCAGATCATCTTCATCATAGTAGTCATCGTCGTAAGGGACATCTCCTAAATTATCATTCTTCGCTTTCTTTGATTCGGTTGTTTCTTTTCTATGAGCCGTCCAAACGTTGGTTCCAACCGGTTTTAAAACCGTTCTATCAGCATCGAAACCCTCCAAAGTTCCAGAAACTGGCCTTAAAACTGTGGTCTTTAAAGTAGACTCACTAACTAAAACGTTTGTTGGTACCATCTTTGGATTTGGGTAACTTCTATCGTCGTATTGATCAGAACTGACGATTTGATCATCTGTTTTACCCTTGGCTTTGACGAGAATGCCAATCTTTCCGTCTGGGGTCATAACCGCTGAAACTTTGTGCTTTTCTGATTCTTGCATGAACCTGGTATTTTGTATAGAAGCATCTATATTCCTTATGTCGATTTCTTTGAGTTTCTTAGCTTGGTCTTTCTCATTGACTTGGTACAGAATTTTAACTCTGCCACTCGGAGTATCAAATGTTTTAAAAGCCTTTTCAGGGGTAGTTCTTTCCATGTCCACTCCAACTCTGTTCCTCTTTTTGATTTCTTCATCGCTTTTCAAATCTTTGTCTGGAGTGTCGTAATAGTCATCCGTGGCATCTTGTCTGCTTGGTAGCGCCAGGGCCATCTCCAAAGAGCTGAGGCTCCCTTGGTCGTTTAATTCTTTCTCAGTATCATCATTTAAAACCGTGTAATTTTCTGTGTTAAGGCGTTTATCAATTGACAAAGTATTCTTTAAATGTGGCAAGTTGAATATCATTGAATACACTCCTTTGAACTCATTCCTCAAATCTGCAACCATTAGCTCTTTCTTTTTTACGTGGAAATGTTTAATTTCTTCAGTTGTGACATCTTCTGTTACATTTAGATCTCTTATAGTAGTCAGTTCAACTCTGTCTGTTACATTATTGTCTCTAATAATTGGTTTTTGCTCAATTTCTGTAATATTGTAATCTTCAAAATTATTATGTTCCGTTTCACTCAGATCTTCAAAACTCTCCGTAACAACATGTTCCGATTCGATCTTCACAAGAGCTCTCAAATACTCTTTAAATTCTACTTTCAAAGAAGAGTCTTTGTGGATTTCCGAAACTAAGATTTCAAAGTCCGTTTTTGTAAAATTGACACTGTTAATAATTGCTTTATGTAAATTGACTTCGACATCTTTCTTAACAAGGACATATATTTGGTCCATCACTCCGTATTCCAAGGCATTGAACAGCTCCGATGTTTCATCAACTTGCTCAGAACTCTGAGTATAGTTTTGTACAATTTTCTGTTCCAATTCTTGGGTTAAACTTTTAATTGAATTTAAATGTTCTTTTGAGATATTTTGTTTAATTTCTGATGGAATATTTTGGATTGTACTAGAGTAAAAAATGGCCGATTCTTGTGAATCTCCCAATAAATTATTTACATTTTCTAAATTGACATAATTATTACCACCGTCTGTAGTCGTTGCAATTTCTTCCTCATCGATTTCTTTAAAGTATTCAGTGCTATGTTCAATCATTGCAAATCTGCCTTCAATTTGTTCATTTACGAAAGTCAGTTGACTAATGTTTGGTTCTTTTACAATAGTTTCCGGTTTGATCTGTTCATTTTTGGTGGCATAACTCGTTGTTGATTCATCATCAATATCTACAATTTGTTCGTTGTACAAATCATCTGTTTTGATTTGTTCCGCATCTTCCACAATATCAAAATCGTCTTCAAAACTTTGAACAACTTCAGTAGTAGACGAAATAATATTTTTTTCTTTTATTTCAATTCTCTGAGTTGTTGCGGTTTCATCAAAATTCCTCGCTTCAAATTCAAAATTGAAATGCGACAAATCGTCGCTTTCAATAGTTTTCAGGTCTTTTTCAATTTCTTCATTGTCTTTTGTTTTCAACTGTCCGTTGCTGTCGATGATGCTCGGCACGATGATTAATTTTTCATCGGCATTGTCAAAGTCTTCATCGATGTGAGACGAGTTACTAAAACTAAAGTCGCTAATGCTAACACGGTCGTCTTTGTCATCGCCATAAATTGATTCTTCATCAGCTTTGAGAAAGCTGGATGAAATGCCTTCATCAATGATGACATCTTCGGTGGCATGATGATCGGAATGTGTGTTTTGTCTTTGGTGTACACCGCTAGCTTTATGTAATTTTTTGTCGTCAAAATTATCTATTATATCCTTTCGGTCACTTGAAATCCCAATGATGACTTCATCCTCTTCGCGACCAGAATTTTGCGTTACGTAATCACCAATTAGGTGACTGCTTACATAACTGTTGCTTTGATCTTCTCCCTGGTTTGAATAGCTTCCAACACTATCAAAATCACTACCGAAATCGTCAATGTTACGATTCACATAATCATAATTGCGTCTGTTATCACTGACTTTTTCGTAATCATGAAAATCATCTTCATCATCGTCATAAAAACTGTCAGCTTTGGCATTTTCATCATCAAAACCATCAAAATTACGACTGTTTTTACCATTTTCATTATCATATTCAAGAAAATCGTGATCATCATCGTAAAGAGTATCAATATTTGGGTTTTGAGTTTCCCCCTTTTCAAATGTGCTTGACGCAACACTTCGGTGACCTTTAGGCAGATTCACTTGTGTTTCGACTGTGTCAAGATTTTCATTCTTAATTTTACGATTGTTCTTACTTTTAACATTGCTTAATCTAGAATTTGCTGCCGTATTGACTCTAGCATCAATTTTTTGATTGCGGAGTTGAGTTTGCTTAATTTTAGGGCTTGTTTTCAGGCGGCCAGGGCCCGATCTCTTATTACTAGACAGCCCCTTAGGGCGTGGGGTTCTCTTAACACTAGACAGTTGCTTACGGTTAGGGTGTGACTTACGACTAGGGTGTGACTTAAGGCTAGAGTGTGACTTATAGCTAAGGGGGTGGTCAGAACGGTCGGGGAAGGGCGTGGCCGCGCCGGGCAGTCAGTTGGGGCCGGGTTTCGAGCACCGACGGCTGCAAGCGCACTTGCGAACCACTTCCACCTCCTTGGTGCGACGGGAACCATTGGGGCAGAACAGTCGGACCTGGGAAACATGATAGATTAGTTCTGGTTTACCAATAAAGCTTTTATATTTTGCAATATTTTTGCAATTTCTCTTAAGCAAACTGTCAAAATGCTGATTGTTTGGAAAATATTTTCTCATTACAATCAATACAAAATTATGTGTGTTTAATTCAATTCAAATTTAATTTCAAAATTAAGTCTGAGAGAAATATTTCACTAAAAGAATATGTGTTTGAAGTCAGGGAGAAATATCTCACAAAAAAATGCGTGTTTGAAGTCTGGGAAAAATATCTCAAAAAAATAATGTGTGTTTGAAATCTGGGAGAAATATCTCACAAAAAGAATGTGCGTTTGAAGTCTGGGCGAAATATCTCACGAAAAGAATGTATGTTTGAAGTCTGGGAGAAATATTTCACAAAATGAATGCGTGTTTGAAGTCTGAGAGAAATATCTCACAAAAAGAATGTGTATATAAAATCTGGGAGAAATATCTCACAAACATAATTTCTGAGAGAAATATCTCACAAAAACAATTTCTGGGGGAAATATCTCACAAAAAGAATGTCTGGGAGAAATGTCTCCCAAAATTGCTGTGGTGTCATACCTTCCTCCGCTTGGTGTTGCGCGGGGAGCAGCAACCGCGCGGGCAGCCTCCCTTGCAGCGTGCCGTACGCAGTGGCCTCCGCGAGCGACACTCTCCGTCCGCCACGTGTTCGCGTAGGGCCTCCTTGCGGCAGGAGCCACCGGGCGCAGTGGAAGGTCCAGGGGCAGACAGTCCCACTGAAAAGATAATTTGAAATTAAGGGTAAAGGATACTTATCATATTACATATTAAGATTAAGATCATGCCGGTCCATGTGACTTTGAGCATTCCCCGGTGAAGCCACATTTCAGAAGCCTCTAACATGTTCATGGTATTTACTTTCAAAGTCCATATCTCAAATCCATACAGCAAGACTGACCACACATAACATTTTAACATTCTTTATGAATATTATTTTTAATTACCATGAGTGAGTCCAGTACCAGAGTCTACACTGACTTGCTGCCTTGTCTTGGGTCCATTAGACTTGGGTCCTCCCAGGATGGTCGATCCATCTGCAATATAAATACATTATAATACAGTACAATCTCACTAATCCGGCACTTCACTAGACCGATACGTCCAATAATCCGGCACCCTCCGCCCGCGTCTTCCTCGCCCTTCTATGCCTTGTTTTTTTTTTTAATTTTTATAAAGTATAATATAAGTAAAAAAATTGTATTTTTTCACAGTCCTCCTTACTAGGGTTTCCTGTTCTGAGGCGGTCTGTTGTTTTTTAAGCTTTTGTATATAGTAATAATGATATGCGCTCCATCGCCGCGTCGCCGTCTAGCAGTCTACACTTATCTCGTGTGCACGTGCGTACGTATTTGCCTGTTGTTTTGAAATGAGAATAGTGCGTAATTAAAAATGTCAAGTAAACGGAAACACAAGACACTAGATTTGAAAGATAAAATGGACATTTTAAAGAAGTCAAAAACAGACCTCAATTAAGGAGTATTTTAAAACTATGTAATTTTGAGATATGTTACAGTTACAATAAAACCTGTCAAACAAGAACACAAATATGTGCATACATTATAAATATTCTCTTTATAAAATGCTTTGTTTTATTTATTATGATTTTTTCTCTATATAATCCAGTAATCTGAACATTCCAATAATCCGACACCCTCTGGTTTTTAATAGTGCCGGATTAGTGAGATTGTACTGTAATTAATATAAAATAACCCAAATAGTTCCATGAAAAACACACTCGTTTCTTACAAGATTCGATCACAAAGATGCGTTCGAAAGTTAGGAAACACTTAGAAATTATTTCTTCTCTTGCACGAGATACAAAAAACACTTTCAAAAGTTAAGACACATTCTTTGACTCTCTGTTAAGGCATATTTGTTCCCATTTTGGCAAAAGTCAGGAATTATAAGTTGCCTCTCTTTGAGATCTAAAGTAAGTATACTTGTTCCCTCTTTTGCAAAAGCAAAGACAACTCTTTCCCTCTCTTGCAAGAAATGGGAAACCCTCGTTGACTCTCCCGCTAGAATCGGGATATACAGTAGAATCCGGATATAACGACCCTCAAGAGACTGGCGATACTTTGTCGTACTAACCGGACGACGCACAAAACATGGATAATTTAAGCTTGTTTTTATTATAATACTTATTGTTATTGTAATTATTGTTATGAAATATAATAATGCGAGGTGCAGGGCGGCGAGGTATTGGTTCGTAGGTTTTGTAAACAAAACCGGAAGAATTAACATTGAAATAGGTCGCTTTAAGCAGTTGGTCGCATAAAACAGAGTCGTACTAAACGGATATGTTTTCCTAGTACCTAACTACGAAACCTAACTTGAGTTTACATTGTCGACGCTAAAAACAGTAAGCCATTATAAGCGAAGTCGTTATATCCGAATTCAACTGTACTTATTCCTTCTCTGACAGTAGATAGAAAACTCTTGATCCCTTTCTTGCAATAGATAAAGCACATTCATTACGAAGGCCAGTAGATAAAAAAAAAATTTCAATACAACGTAAAATATTTTACAGTTTTTTAAAAAATTTACACTTATTTTGTTTGGACATTATTGAAAAATCATAAATACTTATGATCAAAAAATACTTACAAGAAGTAAACGATATTTAATAGTTTATCTAAGCGCGCGTTTTGAGCAATTTTATTGCTTACTTGAATGTAGGTATATATTAAAGCAAGTTTTGAATGAAATAAATCGATATTAAATTTTTAATTTAATAATCTCATTGGAACCTCCCTGTACAGTTGCGAGCATTTTTAAACTTTTATTCTCAGCCGCTGGTCAATCGCTCTTAAGCATAAGGGTTAAACTCGCATTTTATTTTTTAACCTATCATCTGTCTTCCGGACACCGGTGTCCGAGCGACAGATGTGTGATTAATTACTTATTGATGAGATCATGTGAGTAACTTTTTTGTGCCATCCATGTTTCCTCCAAATCATGAATATTTCCAACACCATCGTGTTATTAACCTCAGGTAGTAATACTGGCTTACCGATTGAAGCCAGTTTCTCGCAGTGGAGGCCCCTGGTCCCCGGCTTGCATCTGCACGAGTAGTCGCTCTTGGAGTCTCCCTCTTGGACGCACTTCCCACCCCTCTTGCAGGGATTGGGCGTGCAGGCCTCCTGAGCGCCCCGGATGTCCCCCATCATGTCGGCAGTAGGCTCTGCTTCCGCCTCCTCTAACAGAGCACACCCTGGATTGATGCGCACTTGCCTGGCTGCGTTGGTGAAGTCCACGGGCTTGTGGTTGATCCAAACCTCCTTGAAGCAGCCTGGGGAACACACAAACAATTTAAATCCATTTAACCGCTATAAAGAAGCGAAGCTAGCAATCCACTGAGAGTGTTTGAAAGAGAAAGTTCGAAATCAGTGTGCAATATAGTTGTAAATGATGAATACTTGGAGCAATACTTGGATGAGTTTGTGAATCTGGGAAGTATGTTTACAAGAGATGGGAAGACTGATAGAGATATTAAAATAGGGATAAATTCAGGTAACTCCATTAACTCGTTGAAGGCCAGCATAAAAAAAATATTTTTTTTCAATATGACGTAAAATATTTGACAGTTCTCACCTTTCTTACGAATTCAATTTTTATAACATTTCTTTTGAGATATCATACAAAAATTACATCAAAATAATGTAGATAAAACAAACTTCCTAATAATCACTCAAATCTATGCTTTCCACAATGTATTTATATCAAAAACAATGAATAAATATAGTCTTCGAATATGACAGCGTTCATATTATCAAGCGGCAGCCATTTTGTCCGCCATCTTTGGTGCCCGGCGCGTCATTAGCAATTAATATGAATTATTCGGAGTGGCTAAATGCTATCCAGTAATTCGTAATGTCAAGAAAGAGAATGGCCGAAGCGATTCTGACCTTGTTCTTCATACAATTTCTTTTTACATAAGGGGCAAAATCGCTTCAAAAATCAGGACCCGCCGGGGGGACTGCGGCCTACAAGAGGTTAATGGAGGACTGATTGCCGTTGGCATTAACAAAAAACTGTCCAAAGAAGCGAAGCTAGAAGTCCACAATGGAGTGTTGATACCTACCCTGCGGCTGTGAGGCATGGAACTAGCAGAGGAAGGATGAAAGTAGACTGAATGCTGTAGAAATGAGATTCCCTGTGTGGTAAAACCATGTATGATCGTGTGAGAAATGTTGAGTTCCGCAAAGAATGCAAGGCTGATGTAAGCGTAATCACTAAGATAAAGAAAGAGACCCCAGATGGTTTGGGCATGTAGAGCAAATGAACAAAGAAAGGAGTGTAAGGAGAATATATGACGCAAATGTGAATGATAGAACAAGTCAGGGACGCCCGAGGAAGACATGGCACGATCAAGTGAATCAGAAACTGAGTCGGGCCATGTCAAGAGTCAGAATAATAGAAGAGTATGTATGAGACAATGTATGAATGTGAATGGGGCAAGTGAGCGGTCAGTGGCTGAGTGGGCATCGCATTTGCCTCCTGATTCCTCGGCTGGCTAAGTCCTCCATCACAACACAAGCAACATCTTCCGCTTACTCAGGTGGTAGTAGGAAATTTTCAAATATTGTCAGGTTATTCGTAACCCAAGAAAGTCTGTCTTTCTTTTTAAATTTTTTTTAAATAGTGTGTGCCAATACCGAGTTGTTTGGCAGTTCGTCCTCTCTGCCTACCCCTTGCGGAGAAATGCCGTGATGGTTAGTTAGTTAGTTAGTCAGATGTATAAAATTGACATATTTATTCAATAAGCTATGAGTATGTATTTCGTAACGGCAATTGGTCCTTGATGGATTGGTTTTGCTTCCCACCAATGACAAAGCCAGCATTCAATCAGTGGGATTGCATCTGCATAATGCGTACAATCTATCGCCGCTTATGTCAGTCTTTGAAGCACTGCAGTTTCGGTACGCCATACTGTACCACTAAGCTCCTTAGGACACTACGCTCCTATTCTGACCAAGTTAATGTGGCGCTACCACAGTGCTACCTTACAGTATGAAACATTTGATAGTTCTTTGTCATATCTGTTTAGTTGTTGTTATGACCGTGCTAGGTTCCCAGTATGGGTTAGGATAGGTTAGGTAAGGTTAAGTTAAGATTGGTGAGGTTCAGTTATGTTTTGTATGATTAGATTAGATTAGGTTTCAATAGGTTACCTTAGGTTGTGTTGGCGCAACTATGCATGTATATACACCTACCTTTCTTCCTTCCACCAATATCCTATATCCCTTCTGACTACCCACCTGTGGACAATACTTTGTGAGAACAATAACTACATGTGTTCAAACCAGTCTGTTTTTGTGCCCCATGCAATAAACATCGACCTTATGAAGTCTGTTTTTGGCGATGTGCAGCTGATGTACCTTCATCCCTCTTCGTCCTCAACATCGACTGAATACGGAAGTTTGATTAGAGTCTGTGCAGTGAACCAAGAGTGTTCCCTCGGGCTTAACATCGACTTTATTGGAATCTATTATATGTGCTGTGCAGTGCGTGATTATTCATCCCTCGGCGCTATAATATCGATTAAACGGGATACTTGCGCAAGTGAAAGGCAAGTGATTGTGTGACACAATAACTCCCCAAGAACGGAACCAGGAATTTGGGGGTAAGTCAGATCTTTCCCAAAGTCCGAAATTACCGATCCCATATATCCCCTCATAGTTGTGTCACGCCACCTTACATATTTATTTTGATACAGTCCATTCCTCGTGATTCGCATCTTTGCGACTACAGGTTGTGTTAGGTTAGGTTTTTATCATTTAAAAAAATAATTGAAGATAATATAGTTAATTCTGAATTTGAAATATGAGATTAACAAAAATGACCAGGTCCCAATCGCCATGATGACGCTGAAAACGCTGTTTCCCGGTAAGACAAGAGATCCTGGATTCGATTCCCAGTTAGTTTATTTGTTTATCCATGTAATAATTTAATTAAACATACCTTATAACTTGTATTATAATGTACTGTGTTTGTCTTAATAACCACTGGTCCTAATTTTGACCACGTCTTTGTTGTTGTTGTTGACCATTGATTGTTCGTAATGGCAATCTTTGCAAATGGATATTTTTCAATAAATAAAGCATCAATCGAGTTAATTCTTATTGTAGAATAAATATAATTTTTTTTTTTATAGAGAAACCTCACAAGAGTCCCAACTGCTCCCTTCTGGAGCCAGGGGGCCTAGTCTCGATCTTTCGGTTTCACAAACAAGCACGTTTGCCGTTTAACCTTTCTTGACGGTGCTGTCAACTACGCGGTCACGGTTTGTATTTACTGAAATATCTTTGTAAATATACTAAACATAGAGTTAACATTTTAGGTATTCCTCCACAATACATTTATGTATTGGATTAAATAAATACATTACACTAATATTTACTGAGTGTACAGCATCGGAGCGCGAGAAAGTTTTTAGCACGGTCAGAGGAGGGTTAATACGGATTCGTGACGTAGCTAAACCCGCGTTACGGGCGCTGTGAGAGATATAGACTAGGCCCCCTGTGAGACTATGGCATCCCCAATTGAAGTATGTTGTGAGGCTGAAGGTAAGTGGGGAAGGGAAGGAGATGGGGAAGAGGAAGGTGGGAAAGTACCTGGCTATTCAGATCTAGTCACTAAACACGGCTAAAGCCATTATTAAGCAACGTATCAATTCTGAATGGTGGTCTTACACCAGGGCGATACTGAGAGTATCTTCCACTCTGGAACGTGCCGCAAATATAACATATATTATTTTTATTAATTAATTGTGAAATAACACAAATTAATTAAAGAAAAATTATTTGCGCACGCCGGGTTCGAACCCGCGACCTTACGAATGGGAGTCAAGTGTCTTACCACTCGACCACGGACGGTCGTCATACATACGTCGATACATAATTAATGTATCTATGTGGTGTAATGCAGGTTTTTTTTTGATAAGTGCATTAAGAGTCATATTTTATTACAATCAAATTTGTGCTTTCACGAACAAAATTTCTTACGAAAATTTCTTCATTAGGAACCATTTCAACTCTTGATAACTTATCTAAATTCAGTTTTATTATAGATATTTCTATATGGGATTATTAATTAGACTATTTACAAGAAACTCCATAGAAAATATTTAATGTGGACGCAAAATTAAAGTCTGCACGGCAGATTTTAACTAGAAAACCCAGAAAATATATCCTTTTGGAATGTTTATGATTTTTTAATAAGAAATTTACAAATTTAGGATGATTATTTAAATATAGGTGAATTCATTGGCTGTATAACACTATTATTTGTTAATATGTTTACTTACACAAATGTGTAGTAGTGATTTTTTTAATGTGGGCGGAAAATTTTCAAACGTGGCGAGCGCTCAAGGCAATTTTATTTATTTTGCGTGATCGCTCGAGTGATTATAATACCTATTACAAGAGTCCATAAAATGTCATTAGGTGGTATCCCTGAGGTGTGAACGGGTTTTAAAACTTAATTAATGAATAAATAATAATAATAAAAGGAAGAAATAAAATTATTCACGCAAAACACTTCAATTATCTCAACCAAACAAATGTTGACAAACTTTTGTCAAACAAATGGTTGAGTATTGGAGAGTTGAGCGCAGAAATAGAAGGATTTATGCTTGCTATTCAAGATAGAGTCATTAATACGAAAAATTATAGGAAGCATATAATCAAAGATAAAAATCAAAATGATGATTTATGTAGAAAAGTATGGCTTTTCCGGAAACTATAGAACATATTATATCAGAATGTTCTATATTAGTGCCGTCCGAGTATACATTTAGGCACAATCAGGTTTTAAAAATAATTCACCAAAGTTTGGTAATTAAACATAACTTGATTGACTGTCATAATATAGTACCATATTATGAATATGAACCAAATTCATTTTTAGAAAATAATTTCTTTAAAATATACTACGATAAAACTTTACTAACAGACAGACCAATTAGTCATAATAGACCCGATATAGTTTTATATGACAAAATTAAAAAAATAAGTTATATCATTGATGTAGCTATTCCAAATTCCTGTAATATTGAAAAATCTGATTCTGAAAAAATAAGAAAGTATACAGATTTAGGAAATGAAATAAAAAGAATTTGGCATTCTCAGACTATAAAAATATTATCATTTGTTATTTCGGCTACTGGCATTATACCTAGCTCTCTCATTAAAAATTTAGGCGTATTAGATTTGTCAAAGAAGTTGTATATAAAAATGCAAAAATCAGTCATTTTAAATTCATGTAGGATTACAAAAGATTTTTTAAATATTTATATATTAAGGAATCAGTAGGATTTATCGGTCAAATTAGAAATTCCACCGAGCCGAACCCTCTGATATGAAAATATCTGGAATCAGTGAATTATTTTCCCGTTTCATTTTCTGGTAGGTTAACATGTTGTTCTTGTATTTTTTTGTATTAATTATACTTATATAATACACTTGCATGGCGTGGATTTACTAGATGATCATTTTTATGAAAAAGTGTGTGAAAGGGTTTAGTTTGTCCTTTGGGGAAAACTAAACCCGGACCTAAAATTCTTGTGCGTAAAAAAATGGGTGGAGATAAAGTACATTTTAAAATCAAGAATTATATGCTCACATAGTAAGTAAGTGACTGATAAAACTTTAATGAAAAGTTAAGTGTAACTAGTAATTTGTGACCGTTACCTCTTTACCTTCTTATTTTTCAGTGTTTTGTTCTGTTTTATATTTTGTTTAAATTTATTAGTATTTTATTCTTCAATGAAATAAATAAATGTTACCTTTGAAGCTGGTTAGGTTCCTCAGGTGCCACTTGGTGTAGGCTTCTCTTCCCGGTCCCTCGGGCAGCCCCCCCAGGTACAGCGGGGTGCTCAAGCGCAGGAACTCCTTGGGGCCTTCGTTGACTATGGAGCGGGCAGGCCCCCCGTCCACCCGCAGTGTAAAGTTCTTCTTCACAGCCAGCAGCTCGGCTTTGTGGTACGCGCCATCGGCCACCATCTCAAAACTAAAACAAATCATTAAACACATTCTATTAATAACAATTATTAATAACATTGTTAGGGACAAAAATTGGTACCCGCAAAGCGGAAGGAAAACTGCGGAAGACAGAAACTTTGGTTCCATAAAGGTGCACATTTTACTTCTTTTGTGATTATCTTTTATATTTGAATATAAAGCATGGTGTCTTCTCTTTCTAACATCGTTTATAGCATATTAGTATTTTTGATACTTAAAAATAAATACCAGCGACAATATGTGAAACCTCATACTGTAGTAATCTTGTGTTTCCTCCTGGACGCACCGCTGAATGCCAGTTTCACTGGCTCCGTACATTCAGGACTTTTGTGTGGGAACACAAACAAACAAAAGGGGTGTTACCTGTACATGGTGGACACGGGATGATTCCCCACGTCGTAGCTGACCCGGATACGTCCGTTGAAGAGTTCCACGGCCAGATGTTCGTGCTGGCCAAAGTAGAGCAGTACTCCGTCTTGCTGGGCACTGCTGAAGACCAGAGTCACGTTCCCTTCAGGTCTGGTCCTCAATGGCTCCAGTTCCACGTAGGAGTTGTTGTGCAAGAGTGTCAACGATGTGAGATATTCACACAGTTTTCCTGAGGAAATAACAAATTGTAAGTATTCCAGAAACAATAATCCACAACACACCTCGAGGAAGCTGTCTGAATGGTTTTTTTAAGGAGAGGAACGATACAAAGTCCTGGGAAGGAAAAGGGTGCAAGAAGTGGTTAGGAATCTGGAGGTCAGTGTGTCCAGGGGTAACGGACGAATGAGTCCATCACAAAAAAAAGAAATTGGACTCTATTTACTTGAAAACAAAAGCTCAAATCAAAAAAAGTTATACCAAAAAGTTGAATCCTAAAGTAATGTAACAATTTCCTGCTTGTACTACGAGTTTCTGAACACCGTGTATTTGATAAATTTCAAAATGAAAAGAGAAAGCTTTGTGTTCTATATTTCTAAAACATCTGACCATGATAGGAAATAAGATAAAACGAATTATGAATGAGTCAGTTGGTGACAGATATAGCACAACATGGCTCAGCAGCTTTTGATTTATCGTGGTGTACATGATAATTAAATTGTTAGGTTAAGTTTTTTTCATTACTTTTCAATACAGTTCTGCATTCTCATTAATCCATAAAGAAAACTCACCGCTATAGCCAGGAGCGCATTTGCAAAGATAGTCGCTGGGTGCCACGCTGGCGTCATGCTGCACGGGCGTATAGCACACGCCGTGCACGCACTCGTGATGGGCGCAAGGAGAGGCCGCCGGGTACAGGGCGGGGCCTAGTTCGCAGTAGCGGCCGGCATGATCTGCGGGACAGCGACATGCGTAGTCGTTAACTCCATCCACGCAAGTGCCGCCATTCTGGAATAGGTAACAATAATTCAATTATTTATTTACTGCATACGGATCAACAAAGTCTAGAAATTTATTAAAATCGTAGAAAGAGTAACACCAATGTTAGAACAAATTAGCACAGATCTTCGACCAAGTATATCTCGTGTGGGTCTTAAAATGACACTGGAACCAAAAAATTGGTTTATGAAAAGATTTATCAAAAAGAAAGTGCACTTTCTCACAAGATTGCAAGAAGCATTGGATTGTACCTTTTGTTGATCTGCGTGGAGCTAATTTGTTTTCCAGCAAGTTTGCGGTAATGGAATGACTAGCTTTGTAAAGATCATTTTTTAAACACAAAATTGAGGCAGTTAGAAATATTTTAGATATGGGCCATTGCGGACTTTATTATTAACAATTTAATCAGTTATATGAATACTTAGACAAACTACAGAATCGAGGAAGCATGTCGAGAAAAGTAACATTAGATAAAAATGTTTAATTTCTTCCTAGCAAAACAATTACATCACGAAAGAGATGCGACGGAATTGGATGGGTAGTTTGTATAATGAAATGACTCACAGGTGGTGCTACTTTTGGACTGAAAAAAGGTATGGGAGGGCTAATCTATTGTTATTATATCGATGGCATAGATAGTCTGAATTCAGTTAAAAAATATACAGGGCCTATGTCATCTTTGGATAGTTGAAGAAGTTCTGGGAAGAAAAAAGGTTCGATAGGTGGGTAGGGATCCGGTGTAAGTAGATCCAATAGTGACGGACGTGTGAACCATCCATCCCACTGCGATGGGTCGAGAGAGTATATCCGTATATATGCTGGAGAGGCCAAATGATCTCTCTCAACCATTATCTCCCGATAAGTGGGTAGATGCATCCACCACCAAGACTTAGGCAAGCAAACCTCACCCCGTGAACACTGGCACCCCTGCTAAATCACCAACGTAGTGAACTACTCGGGGTGACTTATGGCAGAGGTGTTGGTAATCCATTAAATGGTTCCCGGGGCGGCAGTACATGTCCGCCTTCCAAATTGAGAAGTGAGATATCTCTTGTTGAAACGTAAAAATACTAAATTATCTTTGTGATTTATCAAAGTATACAACGTGTGGGAACTTCTAGAACAATTTCAATAAATGTTTTAAAATATCTCTTCAATTTGGCCACATTTTGGCCAGCAAACGCTCGAGCATGTTTTTAAATTGGCCAAAATGTGGCAAAAAACGCTCCATTGGGTTATTTTCTTCCCTAATAACAACAACAAATAAACAATAACAAGTTAAGTACCTGGCACATGTGTGTGGCACAGTCGTCAATGTTGACGGAGCAATTGACGCCAGAATATCCGGCCAGGCAGTCACACGTATAGTGTGTTGAGTGATCCACGCAAGTTCCACGAACTCCACAGGGATTTGCTCCCAACGGGCAAAATACAATCTTCTCTGCGCACTTGTCTCCTGGAAAAATATAACAGACATAGATTTAGATCAAAACTAGGAGCCTTTGGGGAACCTAGGAGAGCTGAGACTACCTCCATGGACCCTTCCTTCATGGGGCCTGCAGGGAGGAAACAAGAGGAGGAACCATGGAAAGGAGAGCTGAGGATCCCTCATTGGGGCCTTCAGGAAATAAAGGAGTGCACTCTTCCATCGTGGGGCCTTCAGGGACCCAAGGAGGATTGATGAGGAGAGCTGAGGCCACTTCTGTGAACTCTTTTGTTGTGGGGCCTTCAGGGAACCAAGGGTGAGTGGACTCTTCCGTCGTGGGTCATTCAGGGAACCAAGGAGGAGTGGAGAAGAGAGATGAGATCTGGGAAGAAACACTGTGGAACCAGAAGATATAGCCTCATATCCAATGACAACCCTGGTGAACTTTATCAAAGGGACCGGGTTACTGTTAAAGGAATAAAGTAAAATAGGAGATAGCACAATAGGCCAATGGCCTAAGTGCTCACGGGAACTATACGTAAGTCTCCGGCCGATAATTAAAAAAAAAAAATAGGTGTAGATCACATTTCTAGAAAATATTTGTTTAATGTTGTTGAATGACTAACTGATGTTACAGCGAAATAAACTTTCTAAAGAAAATATAATACAGGGTGTATCAGCACGTCATACTCAAAGGATTTTAACCAATCTCAATGAAGAAAGTTAGCCATAATTTGGAAATATTTACTTTCTCAAAAACCCAAAAAAATTATGTTCTGAAAGCTCGATAGATATAACTGAATTAAGTTTATTAAGTGTCCATTTCTTATCCTCACCTGTATACCCCGGCTGACACTGGCAGGTGTAGTTGTTGAGCTGGTCCACACACGTGGCGTTGTTCAGACACGTGTGGACCACGCAGTCGTCAATGTTGGTCTCGCAACGCATTCCCGTGAATCCTGGCACGCACTGGCAACTGGAAACAAACAAAAAATTATAAGCTACTTCTTCTTTTAGGATTATCATTATCAACCCCCATCCAATAGACCTGATGAACACTCCAATCCTCAAGGTCCTGAACTGCACGGAGACCTGACGACAACGGAGTTTCTAGTTCGAAGTTTCGAAGTTCCTAGTCAACGAAGTTAGTTTTAAGTGTCCGGCGGGCAACCACTTTGAGTGGCCCCTTTAAAGCCAGTGACTCGGACCAGAGGTCAGCTTCATTGTTTTCAGGTTTATTTTTTTAAGTTAATACTTGGCCATTCCAACGCATTGGTAATCTTTCTCTGCCTCTATATATCTATCGTCCAGGTGATTAGTCAGACATTTCTGAAAAATGGAAATTTGAGTTGAGTGTGTTTTGTTGGGTAAATGGTTGAGGAACTTATTGAGAACACTTTATTTAATATTTTATAATGAAGATTAAATCAATTTTATTCACGACTTGCTGGATCAGACTTAGACACAGAGAAAGCCTACACCATAGACATAATGATCACAAGTACTTTCCACTAGTGATGTGACCTACTATCTTTATCTTCATTTTTATAGGATACAAATGTCTTTGTATCATTTTGTATATGCTTTCACGACGAGCAAAAAGTGTCAAATCATTGAAAACAATTGTTATCAATTTCTTGCTTAAATTCAATGCACTCCATTTCTAAAAGCCTTACAGCCAACATCTAAAATCATCTTACCTATATTGCAAGTTTAGCTAAACTATTTATACACAATTAACCAATATACAAGTAATTTAACATAAGTGTTTCATTCCGAATACAACCTCAATCATGACTGTGCATCAATTTTTTGTTTTGGAAGATGAAAGAAGTCAACATTGGAGCTCGATTTACGCCTGACTCCAGTCCTCCAGAGACCTACAAGGGACCGTACACATGCAGTTATATGTATAAGTGTAACCTCTATCTGGTACAATACTCAGATTACTCATAAACACCACCAAATCAATTACAATAATGTACAAAAACTTGTAGTCAATTAAACGAAATGTCAAATGAAAATTCAAAATGTCATACTAACGTACCGGACGGTCTAATCAAGTGGACGAATGCTTTTAAAAATTGATTCAGCCGAATACAAAACTGAACTTTAAGAAATCTAAAATGGTTAGGTTAAATTAGGTTAGGTTATGTCAGAAATCTGAAATGGTTAGGTTGTTAGGTAAAGAGTTATGTTAGGTAAGGTTACCTGAATCTCCCTTCCTCCAACAGCAGGCAGGTGGCCTGATTAGCGCACGGTTGTCCGTAGCATGCGTCGATGGGTCTGGCGCACGTATCGCCGTGGTATCCGGGTGGACACGAGCAGCGGAAACCGCCGGCGCGTCCGGCCGAACACTGGCCGCCGTGCTGACACGGAGAGGAGCGACAGGCGTCGCATTTTGTAGCCACGGCTTCTGGCACTGGACCTGGAATTATAAAAAATATAAAAAAGATCATAATTTTTAAAAGATATCTAAATTTATCTTAAGAAGAATATTAAGAATGAGTAAAATTCAAAAGATATTGAGTGACAGAGGCATAACAAAGACCACCAAGATGAGACTCATCCGAGCGTTGATTTTCCCCATATTTCTGCATGGTGTGGAAACATGGACACTTAGATCCAGCGAAAGAAAACGGATAGACGCCCTCGAAATGTGGTGCTGGAAAAAATGCTCGAATTCCATGGACAGCTAGATGCACAAATGGGTCCATTTTTGAAGAGCTAGGCATCCACAATAGGCTTTCAAATATCTGCCTACAACATATCTTAAGATACTTTGGACTCCAACTTGGAGAAACTATAGTCACTGGCAAAGTGGAAGGCAGAAAAAGCGGAGGAAGGTCACCAGTGCGCTGGAGTGACCAAGTATCACTTGTGTCTGGCTCTAGAATGTTCTTGGCTCTCCACGCAGTGCAGAACAGTGAGGAGTGGAGGAGCCTTGTCCACCATAGAAATTGGAGTAGAGATCACGATCCTCAACAATGAGGAACTGACTTGAGAAGAAGATCCAAATTTATAGACCAGCCCATCAAGGAAAGGGGAACAAACCAAGTTTCGCAAAGCGGGGAGGCTGCGTGACTATTTCCCTCTCTGTGTATTGTCAATAAATGAATCTGACAGTATCAGGGGAACTCGCATTGTAATATCACTATTTAGTCCATGAAAATAAGATTCGCTCACGAATTGCTAGTCCTTTTTACAATGGCACACAAATTGATGGCTGTGTAAAAAAACTTAACTACAAATCCCAAATCGGGTAAACAAAAAGTTCGCGCTTGTTTTCATAATCAAATATTATGTCCTTACATATGAAATCGGCGTTTTGCCGTACTGGCAACTTTGATCTCAAATATCTTATCTTTGGTTAGGAATTCGAAATTCAAATTTATACAGCTATTTACTCACGTTTTTGTGTTTTGAAAATTATAATTCATTTGTTTTTTCCTTAATTGTTTTTTTTTCTTTGCAGACCTAATATTTTGTCACAATATTTATTTTATACACTTTTACAAATTTGTTATATTCGTAAATTGCTCACCTCATTGATTTTTGTATTGCTAAGCAAACCAATTTGCAAACAGCTTGGTTAAAAAAGAACATTCAGACCCTGCGCAGAAAAATTCCAAACAATAGGTTATTTCAATGTGCGCTCTTCGGTGGTCAACACATAACTTATGTTGTAGTTGTCGGGCTAGCACTCTATACGCTCTATACCCAGCTATACGTAGTCTATCTTCACCCAGTCGGCCAGCCACTTCAGGGAGAAGTCGTAGTACAGATGGTTGGAACCAATGGATTAATTGGAGAGAAATGAGTTGAAAGTTCATACCCTTGCACTGAAAGGCAGCTGCAGGAGTGCTCAGCAGCAGTTTGTCCTTCATGTAGAAGGGGTCGGCGCAGCGCGCTATGCCCGGCTCTACGTAGTCTACCTTGACCCAGTCGGCCAGCCACTTCAGGGAGCAGTCACAGTACAGAGGGTTGGAACCGAGAGCTCTGAAACGACAAAGTTACATTATGTACATAGATTCGATTAAGTGCTACCTGCGAGAGATGGGAAGGCTGATAGGGATATCGAAAGAAGGGTGAATGCAGGTAACTCCATTAATGGAGGATTGAACGCCGTTGGAGCCAACAAAAAGTTGTCCACAGAAGCGAAGCTAGCAGTCCACAATGGAGTACTGGTACCTACCCTGATGTATGGCAGTGAAGCGTGGAAATGGCAGAGAAAGGATGAAAGTAGACTGAATGCTGTAGAAATGAGATCCCTGAGGCGTATGTGTGGTAAAACCATATATGATCGTGTGAGGAATGTGGAGATCCGAAAAGAATGCAAGGCTGATGAGAGCGTAATAAGTAAGATTAAGAAAGGGATGCTTAGATGGTTTGGGCATGTTGAGCGAATGAATGAAGAAAGGAGTGTAAAGAGAATTTATGACGCGAATGTGAACGGTGGAAGAAGCCGAGGACGCCCAAGGAAGACGTGGCACGATCAGGTAAATCAGATACTTGAGTCGGGCCATGTCAAGAGTCAGAATAATAGAAGAGTATGTATGAGAAGATGTATGAATGTGAATGAGGCAAGGAGTGTGTGCCAAGACCGAGTTGTTTGGCGGTCCGTCCTCTCTGCCTACCCCTGCGGGGAAACGGCGTGATGGTTAGTTAGTTAGTTAGTTAGTTAGTTAGTTACCTGCCTTGGAAATTGGTTTAGTACCATAATATGTACATTTAGTTCTTTTTGTCTCGAAGTAATCAATATTTATTATAAAAGAAAGTGTACAATATGTGTGCTACTAAAACTCATAAGATCAAGGAAGGTATATGGTGTGGTAGCCGTCTATCACCCATCCATGAAGAAGGTTCCTGTTATTACCTGAAGGGTGTGCTTTTGAAGATATTTAGAGGTAAGTGCGGGTCTCCTATGATGAAGAGAAAATGTTGGGCCTCACATTGACAAAGGAAGATATCGGTGTGTCAATACCTCTGCATGCTGCAGGTCGGAATAATAACACTGGATGGTTTTGATGATCAAGATGATGTATTTACAATATTTACAGTTGCACTATTTACAAATGAGATTATTCCGACCCGAGGACTGCAGTTTTCGAGGTTGTGTTACTAGGCCACTGTTTAGTGTTGAAATAAATTTAGGACATTATACCATTATACCCATATGATAGATAGATGGAAAAATTGTAAGTTTTGCTGACGATACTGTGCTACTCATTCAATCAGACACTTGGTTAGACGCATACAAAATGGCTGAGAAATCAATTAACTCTGTTAAAAAATGGCTAGATATTAATTCTCTTGCACTAAACACTACCAAAACAAAATAGATTACTTTTAGTATGAATATCGTTGGCCAACCTAATCAAGATGCTGAAATAAAAGTACATGAATGTTCTTGTATTCACGATACATTCTGTCAATGTCCTTGCCTAGATCGAACGGACCATATCAAATACCTTGGTCTTACATTTGATCAATATCTTAAGTGGAATACACATTGCCTACTTATCACGAATAAGCTTAGAAAACATGTTTATTTTTTCAAAAACATTAGAAACATACTAGATTCCAAATCTATGAAAATTGTTTATTATTCTCTTTGTCAATCAATCATTGAATATGGAATAATCGCATGGGGAGGTGCAACACTATCAGCTATAGATTCATTATCGAAGGCACAAAAATTAATTATGAAAGTTATTCTTAAAGTTCCCATAATAACAAGTACTGTAGATATATTCAACAAATTCCATGTATTAGATATTCGACAAATTTACACAAAAACTATCTTAACTCATCTGTTTAAAAATAAAACACATACATTTTATAAAAATACCCAAAATATTGTAAACACGCGGCACAAAACCAAAGAACTCATACAAATACCTAAAACAAACACAACATTTGGTCAAAGAAATTTCAAATACATTGCGTCTAAAATATACAATAACCTACCTGACAAAACAAGACAATCGAATAATATTAAAAAATACAAAATCCTGATCAAACAATGGATCATCGAAAAAGGTCGTGCAATAATTAGTCACCTCACCCAAATATAATCGTATATCTCATTATTGTTACCACTACCTACCAACCTGAAAATTTTGTCAAATATTTTTGCTTTATTGAAAAATGTACTTTATATTATAATGAGAAAATATTTGTAAACTAGTCTGTCTCGACACAGGAGTTCCTAGTGAGACAGGCAAGGCCAAAAAAAAATGTAAACCTTATGATATAGATTCAATAAATAAACAAAATAAACAAATAAACCCATGTTCCTTACCAAATATTCCTTCCTTCTGATTCCCCTCCTTTCACATCAAGGTCCTTACCCAAGAAGCCAAAGAAGATGATTTAAAAACACTTGAAAAAAGAACACTTTTGCACTTCCTTGTTTTGAATAAAAACATTCAGTTGTTATCTTTGACCATTCGATCGGGCTTGTACAAGCATTTCGCAAATCTCGCAAATTTCGCAAATAACAATAATATAAATATATTATGAGTTTCCTGAAGACCATCGGGTCATCATAACATTGGAAAGTGATCTTGAATGAAGAGCTGGGAGCTGTCACCTCATCATCAAGGTAAGGGCCATTCCTGTCTTTTCCTTCCCCTTGTCGATTTAAAAACACAATCTTATAGACATACGCAATTCGCTTCACATAATTTAGTTTTACAGCCCACACGGTGTCATTGGACACTTAACAGCCGCTGGCCTGTCGCCGTGTGAGCACTGCGTTGACTGAGACTGATTAAAAACGACTTACTGACTTGGCTTGCTCGAGCCCTTATATAGGCCGAGCCTGGCCGGTACGTGAATTGCAGGCGAAACGTGCCCACGCTGGAACATTCCCGAAATTGAAGATACCAGATCTTTCGAAAAAATGGCCAACAACAAAAAGGTAGGTGCAGCAGAGCGCCGGGCAGTGCCAATTAGTGCGACGTAGATATCTATAGGTAGGTCCTGCCATGCAAGTCGGTAGCGAATGTAGTGCGAGTTACTGGATAGTTCGCTACAGATATAAGGACTGGAAGTTTCGCCTTCTAGAAATTTCTAGAACAGTCCAGAACATTCAAGAGCATTCCACAATATTCCAGAACATCCCGGAACATTTTGGAATGTTCGGGAGTAGTCTCCGGTAGCAAAGAAGCCGGATACCTCAGCTAGTTGTTAATAATTGATAATCGAAATAAAATCAAAACTTACATGTGCGTAATAGAATGAAGACCCTCAAACAGCCTCTCGGGCAACGTACTCAATTGATTTCCATGCAGGCTCAATACCCTGAGGGCGGGCAGTCCCGATAGCGCACGCGGTTGTACGCAGCGCAGTTTATTGTAGCTCACGATAAGTGTTGACAGTCGTGACAGTCCAGCGAATGTGCCATTGGCAAGCACGCCGATCAGGTTGTTGGACAGATCAAGTCGAGTCAGGCCGGAGAGATGTGATATTAGATCAGGGTCAATCGAAGAGATGTTGTTTGACTCGAGGTATCTGAAAGAAAAAAGTTATTATTTTAAGTGAGAAACTTAAGAACAGCGTTCAACAGTAAAGACTTGAAAAAGTCTACATATTAACTTGGAAAGCTCAAAAAGCTATATTCAACATGCTATAACTTTAAAATCTCAGGCCTCGGGCATATTCTGTCAGAAGATCAGAAAATTTCCGCTTTTTAATAAAATTTCTGAATGCATCTTAAAGCAAAAACTGTTTTAGAAAGGTGATGAAATATGCGATGATGGACACTGTAATGCTGTCCAAAACGTTAGCTAATGAAGGATGTAGCGCAACACGGCATAACACCCCAAAAATAAATAACAAAAATACTTTTGGCCGTGAAAATCTAAAATCATATCTGTTTTAATCGAATTTCGTTTTTGATTTTGTTTTTCCATTGTGCATGGTGGAGTATCTTTTTTTTTTAATCTCATTTTGTTTTTGATTTGTTTTGATAGTGTTATTCTCATTTATATGTTCTTTGTGAAATAAAAAAAAATAACATGTAAAAGCCCCGTGAAATTGAAATTTGTCGTGAAATAAATTAATAGATGATACTCACAGTTCCGTGGTCTCTGCGGGTATGTTATCAGGAATGGCCGTGAGCTGCGCACGTGCGCAGCGCACAACAGTCCCGGCGCACTTGCACTGGGCTGGACAGTAGCCGCCCACCAGGCAACCCTCCTCAGTGTCGCCTGCAACACAAACGAATCATAACTAAGTGTGAATAAAGGCGGACCATTGATAGCTCCATTGTAACGCGTTCCAATTTTTCCTACCTACATACACGATCAGTCTAAAATTAATCTGCCAAAAAGCGTTCCTGGGATCCTTATACTGTTTTTTACATTAGCTTCACACAGGAGCTGAGGAATAAATTTCCCTCAGGCCCCTTTCCTTTGGGGATGCGGTATGCATGGTCATTGTAGGGAAAGGAAGTAGAGGAAGTTCTGGGAAGGTAGTTTAAGGGGGGTAGAAATCTGAGGTCAATAGGTCCAGGAGTGACGGACATGAATCTATTCCTCCCACTGCGGAGCAAGACGATGGGTCGAAAGGATCCGGCTGAAGAGGTCTAGGTTAGGTTAGGTCAACCAGTCTCTTCAGATCTGACCCGCCATGCGGTAGGGGGTAAAACGCAACCGCTGCCGAGACCTAGACAAACCTCACCCCATGAACCCAGGCACCCCTGCTAAGTCTCCAAACGTTGCGAACCACTTGGGATGACCTACAGCAGAGATTATAGTATGGTTATTATAAACTTACTGCTGCATTTATATTCGTGATGAGGGACATCCTTCAGCAGAGAGCCCCGCAGTTTGGCTGGCTCACTGCAGGTGGCACTGGCGGCCAGTTCATTGGTGCTTAGCCAAGATCCCAACCACGCCAAGTGGCAGTTGCAGCGGAAAGGGTTGCCATCTAGTGCCCTGAAAAGAAAGCACGAAAAATATGAATTATTATTTCAAGTAAGGTAGAGAATATCATTATGTCTGTTTTCTTCTTCTCATGTCGGTTCTTCATTGCTGAGGATAGTGACCCCTATTCCATTTTCCATGGTGGACAAGGCTCCTCCACTCCTCGCAGTTCTGCGCTGCGTGAAGAGTCAGGAACACCTAGTACCAGACGCCAGTAATACTTGGTCACTATAGCGCATTGGTGACCCTCCTCTGTTTTTTCTGCCAAAAACTTTCCCAACAACTATGAGTTTCTCCAAGTTGGAGTCCTCAGTTTGGCGAGCAACATGTCCAAAGTATCTTAAGATACTTTATAGGCAGATAGTAGAGAGTCTATTGTGGATGACTAGCTCTTCCAGAATGGACACATTTGTGCTTCTGGATGCCCATGGAAGGTGTCTATCCGCTAAGTGTCCATGTTTCCACACCGTATACAAATATGGAGAAAATCAATGCCCAGACATCTCTCATCTTGGTGGTCTTTGTTACGTCTCTGTCACTCCATATCTTGTGCATTTTACTCATGGCATCTGTTGTCATGCAAATTCTTCTTTTCACTTCTATTTCACAACTTCCTTCGTCACTTATCCACTCGAGTGCTTTTTGCCACATTATGGCACTATTTCCAAAACCTCGGTTTTGTTGCCAAAATGTGGCAAATTTTCCAAAAAAATTTTTTTTATTAAAATGACTAAATATAACAAAATAAATATTCTCTAGATTCTTTAAAATGTTTTAAGTTAAAGATTTAATTATATTTTTTTTATAAATCCTACAGATATGTGATAATAGACAAAAGATAGGGGAATTCATTGGCTACATAGAACTATAATCAGTTTGTATGTCTCCATATTCAAATTCGGAGGTATGATTTTTTTAATGTGGGCAGAAAAATTTCCTTTAGCAATCCGAGAAAAAATATTTTAATTACTCTGTCGCTCCAGTGGTTATCTATCTGTGGTAATGGGGTATGTTGGGGGAAGAGGAAGGTTGCGTTGGACCTGCCAATTGCTTGGGAAAATAATTATTATACTTACAGTGTATGCAGAGCTGTCAAGTAGTCAAATGATCCAGGCATAACGCAAGATATTTCGTTTTCATTCAGTGACCTGAAACAATAATGAAACTAGTTAGGTTTAGTAAAATGGCACTAAAATCATAAACAAAGACTCATTCTTGAGTTCAACAGCCCGACTATGGAATGATTTTCTAAGTTTTCTCCCTCTTATTACATGGGTTTCCTCCGTCCTTTCTTCAAAAGACGTTCCAAATAGCATAACTAAAGATGAGAAATAAGGCAATTTGCTCGAGAGAAAAATCTCACGAGTAAACGAAAATCTCTCTCTCTCCAATAGCGCTACAGCCCATATCAAGCTTTGACCTGCCGCAACATTCGCCTCCAACTCCTCCTGTCCTCAGCGGCTGACTTCCAGTTTGTTATCTGGAGAAGCTGTGCTGCATCCCCTCTTACCTTGTCTTCCCACCTCAGTCTGGGTCTTCCCACTTTTTTCTTTCCACCCGGGTGTCCAGTCATAATTCTTTTTGGGACATGTGTGACGGGCATTCTCTGTACATGCCCAGCCCATCTCAACCTGAGGAGTCTCATATGGGCTGATTTGTTGGGGGCCTGATATTATATCATACAGTTCTTTGTTGTGCCAGATGTGCCACTGTTCCCCCTCTATCACAGTAAACAAAAATAATATATAATAATCACTGACGTCGGAAGAGATAAACCAACTCTAATGCAAAATCTGATTTTCATTTAAACGAGCTGGAGACAAAATCACGTGACAATCTTTTTGGCACCAGGAGGAATTGCGCATGTATTAAATGAACTATGATATCATCTGTACATTGTAAAATAAAGGAATCTTGTAGTTTCAGCATCCTTCAATAGATGTCGCTAGTAAATTTTTTTTACTATATCCCAACAGATGGCAGTTAAGTAATATATCAGAAGAGTAAGATCAAAGATTTCTAAGCGTAGGGCAAACGCCATCAGTCCAGAGGCAGTTTTTTCAAAAACTAAATAGTGATTCGACAATACGTTTGCCTGCAGACTGTCAGATTCATTTATTGACAAATCACTGAAAGTTGGCTCTGCACAAGATGGTTTGTTCCCCTCACCCTTATCCACTCCAACGCTTTTTGCTACTTTAAGGCACTATTTCCAAAGCCTCGATTTGCTTTGCTGCCAAATTTGGCCAATATTCCGATTCTTTTAAAAAATTTCGAAATTTTTTTCGAATGTTACCGCTGTCTACAGTTTACGTTATTTGACTGATAGCCAACTTCTGCTACTGATCAATAGGTGTCACTGTTCATTGTTTTTATACGCGACTGTAATGATTTAAAAATTTGATATTATCAAAAATATTTTAAACTAGTCGCTGTAAATATAATTTTTGACTGTGTTTTAGTAGATTATTCTAACACAACAGTGTAAAAATGATTCAATTATCAATGTATGTAGATGTTTTACGCTGCAACCTCCAGTCCCTGATGCTTGCCAACCTTAAATAAGATAAATTCAACAAGAATTGCCTATAGACTGTCAGATTCATTTATTATCACTGAAAGTTGTCTCTGTACAAGTTGGTTTTTTCCCCTCGCTTTTATGGGCAGGTCTATTGTTTCTTTGGTCTATGCTAATAATAAATAAAATATAAACTTATTCAAGTGCAGATGCACATCTACAGACCTTGATGAGCCAACCTCCAATAAGATACCTTCAACAATACTTACAGCACTCTCAAGCTGTGCAGCCCAAGAAACATCTTGTTAGTGATGGAAGAGATGAGATTCCCGTCAAGCATTAGTTCTTGCAGTTTGGCAGCGCCTTCGAATGCGTTTTCCTCTATGGTGCGAACTCCTGCCCTGCGAAGGTCCAGCCGTACCAGATTGGGCAGGCGACCTAACAGACCGTCAGAACGCACACTGCCCAGGCGGTTGTCGGACATTATTCTGAAAATATTTCATTATTAATTGTGACAATGTTATTATGATATATAGGCACACATCCCTTTTTCATATAGAAGCCAACAACACAAATGGAGCAAATAACGTACCAATTACTCGCGCAATCACAACTTATACCCACTACCAAAAATTATTACACTTAAGACATTTTTCATGATTCCTTCCAAACATACAAAACTAATTTCTCAGTCAATTACAATTAGTGAGCATAAACCACTGAAGCGACACGGAGAATTATAAAAAGTCGCCTTGAGTGCTCGCCACTAGTGAAAATTTATTTTGAAAATATCCCGCCTACATTAAAAAAATCATTACTTCACATTTGTCTATGCAAACATATAAACAAATTATAGTGCTATACAGCCAATAAATTCACCTACATTTTACTAATTATTCTATATTTTTAAAATTGATAGAAAAATTATAAAAAAATCTTTAACTTTATAAATGCGCGATTTATTGAATTTAGCGATTTGAAGATTTGAAATTGTCGCCAGTGGATATTTTTAATATCTATATTGAATATTGTTCTACGTTTTTATGTTCTCTATGGCCTGTTTGATAATCACAGATGTAAATATATGCTAGAAAACCAATTTTTTATATGTATACATCAAATCATAAGTTTGGCTTGAAAATTATTTTGAACTACATTTCTAGAACTGAAGCTTTCCAACTGCCAAAATTCATTCTAGAAGAATTCAAAGACAATCGATAAGGCCTTAGACATACAGTATATTTTATCAACTATTTGATAGAATAGATTACTGGCCATGAAAATGTTTAAAAAAATTACAATAAATGTTTTACAAATGTTACAAGTTTGGACCAAAATCACTCCAGTGGATAATTCTTCATTTTAAAATGTCTCTTTATCTCTACCCAACATTCTTCCTTTTTATTTTTATTACTCACCCATCTATTATCAAAGTTTTTAAAGCAGTTTACATCTCAGGTGAAACTACCTAATGACATTTTAAGGACTTATGTAATAGGTACTATGACCATGTAATTTAATTTAACTGAAATAGGAAAAAGGAAGAGGCCCTGGAGATTGATAAAACCCGATATCAATACAATATCGACCAAATCCATCATCTATGGTCAGCTATCAATATTTACGAGCACGGTCAACGATTGATAACAGATATTCCGACCGACAATTGATAAATTTTAGCGCAGCCTCAATAGTATCAGATAAGTTTCGGTCAACCATAAATATACTCATAATTTTGAATATTGCCAATCATTATGCAAAATTACTATCTTATTTAATGAACGGATTGAACTAACGAAGCTCTTGGAAATTAAAGAAGTTCTATATGCGATCCATAGACTTCAATAAAGCAATCAATTTATTCCGTTTGAGAAATGAAAATGGTTGAAGTATCACTAAATTCCTCATTAAGTAATTAACTCCCGTTTAGTGTCAAAAAGTAAATGTGGACTGCAAATGCATATTTATGTTAGTATTTCAATTCAAAGTTGCCGATTTATTCATATTTTTACGTAATTGATTGGCGTTTGATGTTTCAGAATGTTCATTTGTGGACAGACGTGGAAATAGTACACAACTGCTAATCCTGTACAAATCGCAAGTGCGCCCCACGGTTGAATTTAGCAGCCACGTCGGGTGGGAATGCTATCCTTGTTCTACCGGTATTTCAATGGAAGATGCTCCGAAGAACTAGTGTCATTGATCCCCCTGGCACCAGTGCATAGTCAGAAAACACGCCAAAGCACGCCCAACATATGTACACGGTTGACATTTGTCACATCAGAACGGGTCGCTTCTACGACTCGTTCTTGAGTTCAACAGCTCGGCTGTGGAACGAGTTGCCGGCCTCTGTTTTTCCTCCTTCCCTCAACACGGGTCTCTTCAAAACCCATGTTCACTCCTTCCTCTCCTCAAAAAGACCCTCAAATGCAGGCATCGTCAAAGCCGAGGGAAATTATTTTCCTTAAGGCCTCCTGTGTGGAGTTAATGTAAAAAAAAAAGATCCGCCTGTCAACAGAAAAACCGTGCTCGGTATATGACATAAAATCTTCGGAAATTACGCCTATCGATCCGTTATTGTAAAGTTATCGAATTTTCTGTGCTTGACTCCCTGGGTTCAATCTTTTTCTATCTTTTTTATATCACATTTTTCGTTTAAGAGTCGTTAATATGATTTTCAATGAAAAAATTGTTAATTGAACTCACAGCTGTGTGGTATGCAGGGGCACATCTCTCGGCATCTCGTGAAGTCCTAGGGCTCCACAGTTGAGCTGGGTGCCTCGGCAAGAGCATGGGGCGGGGCAGGGGGCCTCGATGGGGCACCCGTCTCCGAGGCTGAGGTCTTCTGAACCTGGAAAGGTTGGGTTAGGTTAGGTCATTGGAAATTATTATTAACTTGCACATGTATTCGTGTGCAATTGTGAAAAGGATTAGTTATTCCTCAACAGATTTTATTTTCAAAACTAAATTGTGATTCTATAATACGACTTGCCTTTTGACTGGATTTATTTAAAATAACCACTGGAGCGACAGAGCAATTAAAATATTTTTTCTCGGATTGCTAAAGGAAATTTTTCCGTCCACATTAAAAAAACCATACCTCCGAAATTGAATATGGAGACATACAAACTGATTATAGTTCTATGTAGCCAATGTATTCCCCTATCTTTTGTCTATTATCACATATTATTTGTAGGATTTATAAAAAATATATAATTAAATCTTTAACCTTAAAACATTTTACAGAATCTAGAGAATATTTATTTTGTTATATTTTGAATGTACAATATATTATATAGTCGTTTTAATAAAAAAAAAATTTTGAAAATTTGCCATATTTGGCAACAAAGCAATCCGAGGTTTTGGAAATAGTGCCATAATATGGCAAAAAGCGCTCGAGTGGATAAGTATTGTCAGTATACGCACACACTTACTTGTCGTACTTTCTTTTACTTACTACATTCTTCAGGTTTATATTATATTGAATCATCTTATTAGTATTTTGCTAATTTGCACAAAATTTTATTATAATACATATATGTGTTGTTTTCTTACAATTACTAAAACTGCATTTATCTTGTTATATTTAATAATTACTGTAATCAATTTGTAAAAATTTCAAGTAAAAGCCTACTAGAGCGTAAATAAATAATAAATAAAAAATAAATAATATAAAAAATTTGAAAACTCATATTTTTTATGATTACAGTCAATGTACCATGACTATAACATCTAAATCATTGACGACCTCTGTGGCCAAGCTGTTAAGATCATTGGCAACGAATTCCAGGTCCCTGGTTCAAATCCAGTAAGATTCAGCGCATGAAACAGTCACACAAAAAGATAATTACCTTTGCACTTCATCATGTCTTCTCGTAAAGCCTCCAGTCGCCTGCGATGCACTCTCTTGGGGGAGTCACAGCGGGCGTTAGACGTCTCGATGGGGTGCTGGTGTAGATAGTCAGAGATCCAGCGCATGGAGCAGTCACAGATAAACGGATTCCTTGCCAGGTGACTGAATAAATTACAACAAATTTTGTTTAATGAGTGTTGGTTATTATTCAATCTGTATATGGATAATTGTAGGTAAGAAATGCAAAGTGTGGGCTTAGGTACGAAAATGAACCATCCGAAAGTGTGTTACCCGTTGTATGCTGATGATGCGGTGCTTATTTCTAACAGTATGGAAAATCTAAAGTCTCTCGTGTGTTATGGTTTCTGCCCACTACACCGTTCCATACCATGACCGTAACCGTAGAGGTGCATGCAAAAAAATATTCTTTGTATCGATCAGTATGAAACGCTGCCCACTAGCTCGTCCTGTCACCGACCAACACCGTCGCATACCATGACCGGACTGACAACGAATTCTCGATGACAATATTTTGCAGGTGCCGGTCCGCTCTATGCATGGCACGAGACGGTGTTCTAATAGTGATATTATTCTTTTAGTGATAATATTTTCTATATTTCTTAATAATTCATTATATTGGAATGACGTCATACGAAAGTATGTATAAAATTTTTATTCATCATCAACTAGTTGCTTAAATAACGTCCAGTATTCTCCCTCGATTTTTCTTTTTTTTAGAACCGTACGGCTATTGAACAGGGATGGTACCGACACTAACCCCGGTGTATACGGGTATCATACGTTAGCACGTTCTAGTGGGCATAGTAGGGCGTAGCGTGTTTATTTCGTGGCTGATACATTCATATTACGGTCATGGTATGGAACAGTGTAGTGGGCAGAAGCCTTTAAGGTTGAACCTAGTGTATAAGTCAAGAAATTTTAGAAATTGCAACAATGAATAACACCGATTTTTGTATACATTATAGACTGTACAGTTTAACCTGAACCAACTTGACCCTGGTGAACTTTATCAAAGTGGCCGGGTTAATGTACTAATGTTAATGTAATGTTAAGGTCCTCAACAAATAAAACACTGAACATACCGATAACGCACACCACACATGGACAAAGACACTTTCAATATTACGCAACCAAACTTTTTAATTGTATGCCCATAACTCTGAAGCAACTAATAACTGCAAATACGTCTACAAACATTCACAAAAAATTTATCTCAGCCTGGATCAAAAATCAAGATTTTAACTTCATTCAAAACATAATAACTCCAAACCAAACGTAAACAAACTATAAAAAAATGTAAGATAACTAAACTCATTTTTCAAGAATATACCAACTATACACACACTTAAAATATATATATGTATACATATTTTTTTATAATTTTTTTTATAAATAAACAGTTTAAAATAATCACTAATTTAAAAAATAAATAAAGAAGAAACTTTCTACTACAACACATAAATACTTGTCACACTTAAACATAACCACGTAAACACCTCAGCACAGGTTCTCCTAGTGAGGTGTTCACGAAACATACAACATTACCCAACCACAGTTTCACATTCACTAACCTACCTTACACACAACACAACAAAAAGTTCATAAATTATGTTATTAGCTATTATGTATAAATATTAATATCTATATGTGAACACTGTAATATTATATAGAAATAAAAAAATAAAAATAAAAATGTCAAACGAATGAGGTAAAATGGGAGATAGCACAATGGCCCCATGTTCTTAGTGCTCACGGGAAATATGTTTAAAAAGAAAAAGTCACAAATCACATAAAATACTTACAGGGTTTGAATGCTCGTCATCTGGTCAAAAGTCCCGTTGACCAAAGTGTGAATATTGTTGTCATACAGCGACCTTTCAATAAAACAAAAAATAATTGATTAATTAATAATTGAATATAATTGATAAAAATAAAACAAAATTAAAAAATGAATTAATAATAAAACAAAAAATAATTGATTGAATAATAATTGATTAATCAATTAATTTATGTATAGAATATTAGAAGTAGCAACAAAAACTTTGAGTAACTCATAGACATATGAATACTCATAAACCAGAGAATCAGGGAGAGGGGTAAAAACCAACTGTAGCGGGGCGCAGAGGGATGAGTTGACTGTAACGATATGTGATTCGTTAATACTTCAATATGACAGTATAAAGGCATCTCGCATTATAATATCAACATTTAGTTCTTAAAAGTAAAATCTGCTTTTGAATGAATAGACCTTTTCACATGGGAGCGTGAATTGTTCCATATAAAGGGAAGAAAGGTTCGCTTGTTTTGAGTGTCGAATATTTTGTTACCGTGTTTAGTTAAGACACTTTTACAAATGTTTCATAATTTACTTATCCCAGTAAACAGCAACGTGCACACGAGGGGACCGGGAACTTCGGTTGCCAACGCTTCATTTTTCTCGGTGTGATAAAACTGATCATATTATATGATGTGAATAAGCTTAAAATAAAGACAAATAATGCTTACCTATGGAAGGTAATACGACAATTGGGTTTATACTCCTTTTCACTTCTATTTTTACACGTTTTAATAGCACAAGTTACCATTTTTGCCGTGTTATTTCGTAAAATGTACCGATGAGAGCTCGACGCTAGTCCGCACAAGAATGATGATGTCACATTTTCTAGATTCATGCGAACCTATACGCCAGCCCAGCCGGTTCCATGGAACCCAGAATTAAGGAGGGGGACATAATACGCTTTTATCACTTAGGGCAGGTCTATGCATAATAATATGTCTATGGAGTAACTGTAATTTGCTTGGAAGGAATAAAAATTACTAGTAGTTACTAGAGTGATCAGGACTCTGTTCAGACTCTAAAACTTTTTTATTTTTTGCATAAATGAATTATTACTTACAATAAGTTTAAGCTGTGGAGGTCTTTGAATGTGTCCCTCCGTATGCAAGATATCTCATTAGAATTCAGCAACCTAAAACACAAAAAAACAGATTTATTTATTTGTATTATCGCAAGAAAGTAACTCTACTGCAAGAACTGAACATGTATTTAAAATTACGTGCATTCCATACATATCATACACTTCATTAGTCAGACATCTCCAAATATTAAGTTTGAGATAATGAGGTAAGCAATATTCGAATGCTCACCATAAATCAAATATTATTTACACTTGTCTGTGTTTTACTTATTAACCTCTTGTACGCCGCAGTCCCCCCGGCGGGTCCGGATATTTGAAGCGATTTTGCCCCTTATGCATAAAGAAATTATATGAAGAACAAGGTCAGAATCGCTTGGGCCATTCTCGATCTTGACATAACGAATTACTGGATAGCATTTAGCCACTCCGAATAATTCATATTAATTACCAATGACGCGCCGGGCACCAAAGATGGCGGACAAAATGGCTGCCGCTTGATAATATGAACGCTGTCATATTCGAAGTCTATATTTATTCTTTTTTTTTTTTTTTTTAAATTAAAAAAAAAAAAAAAAAACTATATTTATTCATTGTTTTTGATATAAATCCATTATGGAAAGCATAGATTTGAGTGATTATTAGGAAGTTCGTTTTATCTACATTATTTTGATGTAATTTTTGTATTATATCACAAAAGAAATGTTATAAAAATTGAATTCGTAAGAAAGGTAAAAAAAAATATTTTTTGTATGCTGGCTTTCAACAAGTTAAATGTAATATCAAATAACACCGGGAAGCATAAAGGTCCGATACATTAGTATTAAATTTTTGAATTTCTTACTGGTGACCCAGAAAACATCAATTTTTTGTTTAACCTCTTGCGTCCTGCAGTCCACTGTATAGTACCTGGGTTATTCTTTTTTTCCTGACAATATTACTATATTTTTTTACGATGATAACACTTTTCATAGACAAATAATACTCATTTCTACCAACAGGATTGATCAGCTGTGACATTTTTACAAAATTATTATTAAAAACGTATTTTGAAGTCTTGTCAAGAGCACTGTTTGAAAATGGCGTCCGGTTCTTTTTCTCACCCGGGTTAGTTATTAGATTACTTTTGATGTGTGGAATAAATTAATGAAATTTAAATTGATTATAGTTATGAGAGAAACATATTTACTTGTAAGATTATTAAAATATATATATATATATATTGTTTGTAAAGTAATCCAATTTGTCAAAACAATAGTAGGTACACTGTAGTGCACCTCAGGTCAGTATGACAATGTGACATCTAATGTTTGGTTTTTTTCTTTCAGTTCCTCAGAATATCCTCAATTTGAGCGATGATGGAGTATCTGATGGTCTAAATTTAATGTAATACTTTTTTATGTGTTAAGAATCGTTTTGAAATGTACCATACTAGTAGATAATAAGATTATCGTTAATTTTGTAAATATAATTCTAATTTTATGTAAAAATATAAGTTTTTTTATTTTTATATTATTTTTTTTAGTTTTTATTATTTTAAAATGTACCTTTAAAACGTCTTACGATATTTAATGTGTCCTAAAACTATTAAGGTTTTTGTTTTTATTTGTGATTTTAGACTTTTTTTAGTATTGAATTGCATTTTTTTGGTCTTTGTTGTGACCTGAGGTACTTTATAATGTACCTTCTGTAATTAATTAACTGTGAATAAAAAAAAAAATAATAAAATAAATTTGTTGTTCTTTAACATTTATAATGTAGAATAACACCAAAATTATTTTTTTCTAGTGCTTGGATTAGCCTCCGGTCTCAAGAGTTTAATTTACTATAAGTTTTTCTGTACTATAATTTATTTAGAGGTATTTATGTGTAAACTGAGTATTGTGGCAGATAGAGGGTAGACTTTTACAAGTAACTGCATAAGTAACTCAAATTTAGATTTTTCGGAAATGTCTGACTAATCCACTAGACGATTGACATATGGGATCTACACACGGTGCGGCTGTTAGCAGCTGGCTATTGTCTCCTGTCTCCCTTTTCCTCGTGCGAACCCGTAACATTCTGTTTCACATTGTCTTCTGTCTCTTTTATTAACACAACAAATTCAATATCACCATCTCATTTCCTCGGTTGGTACTAACGGCAGACGGTTTCTTCCAATTTGCAGTCAACGTGAAACAGAGTGTTACGGGTTCGCATGGGAAAAAAAGAGACGGGAGACATCCTCCAACCTTCGAATTTTAGCCAGCTGCCAAAAGCTGCTGTTCGCAGCATGGTGTGTAGATAGTAATATGTACAAAAATACAAAAAAAAATCTTTTCATTTAGAGAAACATTAAAAAAAGTCAGAAAAACCATTGTTTTCACTGCAGATGTTTAAAATTACAATAACTGAAGACATTTTAAACTTGGAATAGCTGAATAGTTTTTTTCGCTTAGAGTAACTGAGAAGATTTAATTTTACAGTAAGCGCCTCCGCCCACTGAGGCAACTGAAAACTCTCAACTGGCAACTGTCTTTGTATGACAATGTGATGGCCCGCACACTTCACAATCACACAAAACCCCGTTGTCAATGGTAACGCAAGCGGTGACTTGCGACTTGCACTGCTGATTGCCCTGGCCGGCCGTTGCTAGTTGCCAGCTGTCAGCAGATTGTTCTTCGTCTATGGATAAACAAGCTTTTTGACCAATCAAGACAGAGAAAACAGCCGGTTTTAGTTGGTTTTCAGTTGCCTGGTCAGCGGAGCGCCTAAATGGAGAGATTAAAACTAACGGTAACTAGGGAGATTGTTCAAACTTACAGTAACTGGAGAGATGTAAGTCCATAGAATACTCCAGAAGGTAGATCCTTGATTTTGTTTCCATAGAGAACCCTGTAATGAAGAAAAAAATGCTTTAACCTCCTAAACGCCAGCACATCCATATGGATATGTTTAATAAATCATTTATCTGAATATAACTAGCTATTCTGGAGAAACTACATACTGTAGATTATATACCATTATTATAAATACATAAACACATTATCTGGTGTGCTAACACGATATGAAGTTACCGACCGATTGTCGGTAACTTCTCATCGTTCCCTAGGACAACTGCAGATCTCAAACGTACAAACAACAGTTGATATCGAATATATTAAGGACACTTAGTCATTGTGAACTGTCACCTATTCGTTTGCGATCTGCAGTTGTCATAGGGAACGATGAGAAGTTACCGATAGTTATCCTACCGATTGTTATAGAGCAAGCATGCTAGGGCCTCTAAGATAGTGGAATTTATAAAAACATTATTTTGCAAAAAACAGATAAGTTATTATGAAAATAGAGTCAGACGGGGCCCGGCGAAAATTTTGCAGCCGCACACCAAGACTTAATAATAATAGTAATATTATATGAGTCAATGACTAAATATAAATATTATTGAATATATAAAAGAAAAAAAAAAAATCAAGAATTGAGATTGGCAGAAATTCTAGGGGATATAAATTGATAAAGATGAGGCAATAAGTGAAGATTGTCCTCAAGATATACTCACAGTGAGGTGAGGCTCCTAAGTCCTGTGAAGGAATCAGCCGCGATCCTTGATATCCTGTTGTTACTGAGGTCAATCCTTTTCAGTCTGCGGAGACCAGAAAAAGCCTTGGGAGGCACCTCCGTCAGGACGTTTTGTTCCATACGTCTGAAAAATAAATAAAACAAATAATTATGGAATGCCAGATATGGTTTAAGGTTTACATAACTTACTGTATACATATTTATGTATGGATACATGGAAACTTAGAGTCAGCGAAAGAAAGCGGATAGACACCCATGAAATGTGGTGCTGGAGAAAAATGCTTAGGATTCCAAGGACAGCAGAGGCACAAATGTATCCATTCTGGAAGAGCTAGCCATCCACAATAGGCCTTCAACTATCTGCCTGCAATGCATTTTAAGATACTTGACTCTAACTGGCAAAATCTCATGGTCACTGGCAAAATGGAAGGCAAAAAAAGCAGAAGATGGTCACCAATGCACTGGAGTGACCAAGTATCACTGGCAACCGGTATGTCGGTGTCTGCAGTTCTCCACATACCGCAGAACCGCGAGGAGTGGAGAAGCCTTGTAGAGCCATGGAAATTGGAGTATGGGTGTATACCCATACTCCAATTATATATATATAAAATATATTTTCTTAATTAGGTTCCATTTTCTGGGGATAGTATTATCCTCAGCAAATGGAACCTAATTAAGAAGAACATACTAAGCTAAGCCTAGTGGTTATTGAATGTGAAAAAGCGTTAAAATCAGTTTAAGAAAAATCATATGCGGAATGCCTCAGGGATCTCTTCTTGGACCTCTGTTATTCTTATTTTAATAATTTTTAAATTGTTCCAACGACATCTGTTGAAGCATTTTGAAACTACATACTCATGTACACCACACTTTGATTCCATATAGTCCATGAAGACAATATGGAATACAAGCTTTGTTTCTATTGTCCGTTCATTATTCAAAAGGTATAGGAACAACTCACAGTTCGGTGGTGTCGTGGGGAAGTGAAGAAGGCAGCTTGGATAGGGCACGCTCGCGGCAGTCAACAGCCCCATCGGTGCAGCGGCAGGTGGACGGACAAGAGGCCTCGGAGGAACACTCCATCGTTACAACTGGACCTGAAATATAACAAACAAACCGTATTAAGACGATGCATAACGTTGTGTAACATTTGGATTCGGGACGCTGACAATAACACACATGTAGATATGGTGATAAGGTTTAAATCCCCGCTTAACACCATACCTGTTTTATTTATATTTTATATTTATTTATTTATTTCCAAAAACCGCAATTAACCAAGTGAGTCTTCCCAGGAGCATCACCATTGGTAAGTTAGTTCGGCACCTGGGAAGAATTAAAAGTCTGTGTTGGCGGCCTTGCGTGAATTATCCAGGACACAGAATCCTATTTTAGCCAGAATGTCTCTGGTATTGACAATAAACCATTCAGAAGCTTATAAGCCATAAGCAGCAATGTGACGTCCCTTCTGGAACCAATGCTGCATATACCCAGCATTCCCGAGATTGGATTGGCCATGGGTAAAAACCAAATTTTCTCATATAGAGGTATCGTAAAAATGTCATTGTTATTTCTCGACCATTAGTAGATAGACAGTGTCCTTTGACCCCCAAACCAGAGATCCACTGTAGTACGTATTTAAAATTTCTTTGTCCAGTGTTTTACTGAAAGGAGTTTAGAGAAATTCTTTGTTTTTGGCTTGTGTACTATGTTTTATTTTTATTTTTTGGTGTAAATTAACCGAAATTGTTCTTGCAAAGAGCAGATTTATGTCCATAACGTTGATAGTATTGAAGATAGTATCAGTGCTGGTAGAGATAGAAAGTTAAAGAATTATTTTTAGCATTGAAGAAGATAACAATAAAAATTTAATTTTTAAAATATGAAAATGAATAAGAGACAGAAAGATAATAAAAGATACTGGTCGCAACTGGGACTCGAACCCAGAACATTACGTCTTACCGGGACATATACCTCTACCAATTGAATTATTTTTTATGATTAATTACTTAATTTCATTACATTCACTTAAGAAAGAGATATTCTATACTTTACTATAAATCCCGATAACTTAAAACATCTTAAAGATATTAGTTGTAAGTCTCTATCTTTAAGTCACAGTTGTAGACTTGTAGGCATATCATTAAGTAACTAGTTTAAAATTAGTAGTTATTATATATTTTTTTACATTAGCTCCACACAGGAGGCCCTGAGGAAAATAACTTCCCTCAGGGCCTATGTCATCTTTGGGGATGCTGTTTGGAGGGTATTTTTTAAGGAAAAGGGAGGAGACGAAGTTCTGGGAAGGAAAAGGGTATGAGGGTTGGGTAGGAATCTGGGGTTCAGTGGTTCAGATTATCCGCCGCCAAGACCTAGACAAACCTCACTCCATGAACCCGGGAACCCCTGCTAAGTCACCAAACGTAGCGAACGGGATGGGGTGACCTATGGCAGAGATGTTGGTTATCCAATAAATGGTTTCCGAGGCGGCGGTACCCGTTAAAATTAAATTTATTTATTTAAGAAAAATAGTACATCCCATTACATTTCACAAATTACAGTTAATAACATACATTACATAGGTACATTAATAATATGAGATGAAATGGAGCCTTATGTTAAAAAAAATATTTATTGCGATCTATTAATGTCTGTCTCTGAAGAAATGTGGTTTAACAGAGTAGTCATTCTCCCCAAACGCATGATCATTGGTATATTGGTCCTTACTCTTGGAAAAATAAAAAGTCTGTGCTGTCTAGCTCTGATGAAGTTATCGGGGACATAAAGCGAAATTCGTTTCTCTGAACATCAGAATTGCTAATGTGCCCATTTAGCAGCTTATGTGCCAATAACACCATTGCAATTTTTCTCCTAAAGTCAAGACGATCCATTCCCAGCATTCCGGAGAGAAAATCAGAGGGATACAACAGAGGGTAGTATCCAAACTCTCGGATGTAGAGGTGTCTCATAAACTTTATAAGTCTTAGTCGTAAGTCACTAGCTATTCGTCTTAGATGAAAGTCATTAGCTATAATTATAAATGACAGTTGTAAATCAGTTATATCAATTTTATTATAGTTATCTAATTTTTCACAAAAAACGGCGCTATACAAATAAGCCATATATTTTTATTGGTTGGGCATTTACACAGCTACACTTACATACATACATCTATACAAACCAATATACATACATGAACTGCTGTACTTGTAGCTAGTATTGTCACATTTCCTTCCTACCCTTCCTTATAAACCTGTCACTTTTTCCTGTTACCCACATCAGTCAATAATCGACCATCAACCTGTGAACATCCACATTATTTACCCGTATCCGCATTTTTCGCTATTGACCGCCGCAGAGAAGAAACATACCGCAACAAAATATTAACACAGTGCAATAAAACCGGCCAGAGAAGAAAGTACAAGTCCCGCAGTGAGTAATTCTCTCCTTTTCCTTGTGTGCTTACCTTCTACTTGTGCAGTGGTTCAAACACATAACATACACATTTCAAGGTCCTTCGTTTAAAAAACTACACAAAACACGCATCATTTATTATTATTTTCAAATAACATAAGATCTTACCTTCGCAGACGGCAGCCGGTCCGGTCATCCTGTAGAGCGGCGACCCCCTGAGCGCGGCAGGAGAGCCGCAGCGCGCGCCCCCGCCAGCGAGGCGCGGGGCGGCGCGCAGAGCAGCGGCGAGACAAGCGGCCGCGGGGCCCGAGCAGCGCAGCGGGTTGTCCGCCAGCCGCAGAGAGCGCAAGCGGGGCGCCGCGCTCAGCCCCTCCAGGTGCAGGGACGACAGGTTGTTGTTATTCAGAGTCCTGGAATAAAGAAAAAAATTTACTAACTGAGCCCTTGCCGGGAAAAATGCTGTATCCAACAATATTCTTTTCCGAAAAAATGGAAAAAACGAAACCATTTGAAGACCCCAAGGCAAGAAGTTGTTAACTTACATTTTCGTAAAAAATGAGCTAGAATGCTCTCTAAACTAATTCGCATACGCTCTTTCCAATGAACACTATGCCAGAGCTTAAAAACGGCAAGAACATGCTTAAATCAATGTGATGAACATGTTAACTACGTGTTTCTGTGACATTAAGTTGATAAAATTAGGGCAAGAACTTGTTAACTACAAAGATAACAAGTTCTTGCCGTAATTCTGTAATTAACAACTTCTTCCCATCTACATTGGTTGAGATTTCTGTAGTTAACATGTTATTCACTCACTTTGACGTTTACCTTGGTCGTTTTCAAAAGTTTTGCAGTGCGTGTTTTTTATTTTAAAATCATTGAAAATGAGTTCCAGTGGTGAAAAATGGTGAAAATCTGTCAACAATTGATCACAGAATCAGGTAAGCTGTATAAAACATTAGCATTATCTTAATTTGTCCATAAAGTAGTTTGAGGTTAGGAGTAGTTTGAAAGTGGGTGAAGCATTTTTGTTTTAGTGTTTTTCTGTCTAAAAGTCAAGCCTTTTTTTATTGTAATGCTTATTAATTTGTTTCAGAGGGCTTAGAGGGCGAGCAAGAGAAATAGCGCGGGACGCTTGGATGAGCATATTTGGAGCAGGTGGATGAGTTTGTATATTTGGGAAGTATGTTTACGAGAGATTGGAAGGCTGATAGAGATATTGAAAGAAACTCCATTAATGGAGGATTGAACGCCGTTGGAGCCAACAAAAAGTTGTCCACAGAAGCGAAGCTAGCAGTCCACAATGGAGTACTGGTACCTACCCTGATGTATGGCAGTGAAGCATGGAACTGGCAGAGAAAGGATGAAAGTAGACTGAATGCTGTAGAAATGAGACCCCTGAGGCGTATGTGTGGTAAAACCATGTATGATCGTGTGAGGAATGTGGAGGTCCTAAAAGAATGCAAAATTGATGTGAGCGTAATATGTAAGATTAAGAAATGGACGCTTAGATGGTTTGGGCATGTTGAGCGAATGAATGAAGAAAGGAGTGTAAAGAGAATTTATGATGCGAATGTGAATGGTAGAAGAAGCCGAGGACGCCCAAGAAAGATGTGGCACGATCAAGTAAATCAGATACTTGAGTCGGGCCAAGAGTCAGAATAATAGAAGAGTATGTATGAGAAGATGTATGAATGTGAATGAGGCAAGGACTGTGTGCCAAGACTGAGTTGTTTGGCGGTCCGTCCTCTCTGCCTACCCCTGCGGGAAACGGCGTGATAGTTAGTTAACCTGCCAGGTAAATAAAGCATCAATGACACGGGGCTAGTTTACTTGGCCGGCGAATTCACTAATGCGGGGAAACGGCGTGATGGTGTTCGTTAGTTAGTTAGTTAGGATGAGAGGTGATTCTTACGTTAATTATAAAAAAGTCTTAAATCTTGTAGTACACCAAAACTGGAAGAGAATCTTCCAATGCTGTCATCAAAAGTGAGAGATAACAAAGAAATCGATGCGGCCACATGGAATGATATCCAAAAATTGTTACCATACCTGGATGAGGTTTTTTGTGGATTTTTTCAGTCTCAAAAAAAAAATTTTACTCATATGCTCTGCTACCTTTTCTTTTCAATAATAATTATTATTTAGTTACTTTATAATATTTAAAAAAATATTTAATTTGTTTGATTAAATAAGACAACAAGAATATAACATGTTCTTGCCTTTCAATTCTGTATCTTCCTCACCTATCCCTGTAGATATCTAGATGGCATGAACATGTTAACTACATTTTTTTGTAGAAAACGTGTTTATTTTAACTTTTAGAATGCAAAACTACTTAATATTACTAGATGTAATGTAAATTTGGTTTGTTTACTACACCATGAAGGATCAGTACATTGTATATGACATTCAAGTAAAAAAATATAAGGCAAAACGCAAAAGTCTAAATATCTCAGAATGCCTTCAATGTAAGTTAACAACTTCTTGCCTTGGGGTCTTCATTTATGTTTTATAACATTTAAGAGCGATTGACCAACTTGCAACTGTACAGGGAGGTTCCAATGAGAAAGATCGATTATTCCCCGTATCAAATTTTTAAAATTAAAAATTTTATATGGATTTATTTCATTCAAAACTTGCTTTAATATATACCTACGTTCAAGTAAGCAATAAAAATGCTAAAAACGCACGATGATAAATTATTAAATATAGTGTACTTCTGGTAAGTATTTTTTGATCATAAGTATTTATGATTTTTCAATAATGTCTAAACAAAATAAGAGTGTAAAATTTTTTTGAAATATTTTAGTTTGTAAGACCTTAAATAAATAGAAAAACTGCGGAATTTTTGTCACAAAACACGTTCTTGGATTTATTTTTTAATGATTTTTATTTAACTAAAATTTAAATTTTGAAAACTGTGTTGACTAGATTATGTATTGATTTATTTTATTGGATAAATATATGACTTGAAAATTGTGTTGTTTAATAGAATCTATCGTTTGAAAATTGAACAAATCTGCCAACGACCAACGGTATAACCGTAGTATATTAAAAATACACTTAGTTTTTCAAAATTTTAAAACTGCGTGTATCAGATAAAATAACAATCTTTCAAAATCAATTTATGAATTTTTTGTGAAAAAGAGTCAATGCGTCTGAAATTTGATTTAAAAGGGACTAATTTCCGGTGTTCTCTGGTAAATACCCTCTTAATATCTAAAATACAATAAATATACAATTCTTAAGAGTTTTAAATGAAAAGTTGTGAAAAAGGCCATTAAATTAGAATTTATTACTAGAATTTATGATGAATCAGTGGAAAAATGTTGTATATTTGGAGGTATAGTGTCTTGGCCTCTACTGAAGTAGTATCGTATGTAATGATACCTTGCGCGTGTTCGTTGAAATGATACTCGAGAATACTAAGTTGAAAAGTTAATTTACTATTTACGATTTTACAAATAAAAACAAAGTAAAAAATTCCAACGGCTCGGGCTGCAGGTATATGCGTCGCTAGGTTGTAGAGTACCTACTGACGAAGCTGTGTGCTGACTCATTACCGACTCCACTACGGGAGCACCGACGCCTTATATAGCCTACTGGTTTAGTAGCTACTGGAAAGGCAAGCAAAACATACACAAGAGCCTTCGCAAAGTTCCGACGAGGTACTGTGAATTACTGATTGCAGTTTTAGACCTTTCCAGAAGGTGGCGGTGGTGGTTTTTTCCGATTTGCAATAAAATCCAAATAAATGAAGATTTACGAAAACTAAAAACTGTTTTAGAAAGGTGATAAACTACGCTTTCAATTTTTATAAACCGAATGAAACATTTGATTTGTAAGTATGAATAGTTTGCCATCCAGTCAAAGTTAGCCATCTAGTCAAAGTTGGCCGCCTAGATAATTTACCTACCTAGTGAAAGTTAGCCATCTAGTCAAAGTTAGCCACCTAGTCAAGCTAGTCATCTAGTCAAAGTTAGCCATCTAGTCGAAGCCAATGTAAGCCACCTAGTAAAAGTTAGGCATATAGTCAAAGTTATTCGCCTAGTCAAAGTTAGCCATCTAGTCAAAGTTAGCCACCTAGTCAAAGTGTATTACCTGGTCAAGGTTAGTCTTCTAGTAAGATGGCCTAAGATGGCCTTCTAGTCAAAGTTAGCCAGGTAGTCAAAGTTAGCCACCTAGTCAAAATTTGCCATCGAGTCAAAATTAGCCACCTAGTCAAAGTTTGCCACCCATTCAAAGTTATCCATCGAGTCAAATTTAGCCATCTGGTCAAAGTTAGCCGCCTAGATAATTTACCCACCTAGTCAAAGTTAGCCATCTAGTCAAAGTTAGCCACCTAGTCAAAGTTAGCCATCTAGTCAAAGTTAGCCACCTAGTCAAAGTTAGCCACCCAGCCAATGTAAGCCACCTAGTAAAAGTTATGCATATAGTCAAAGTTAGCCACCTAGTCAAAGTTTACCACCTGGCCAAGGTTAGTCTTCTAGTAAGATGGCCTAAGATGGCCTTCTAGTCAAAGTTAGCCACCTAGTCAAAGTTAGCCACCTAGTCAACATTTGCCATCGAGTCAAAATTAGCCACCTAGTCAAAGTTTGCCACCCATTCAAAGTTAACCATCGAGTCAAATTTAGCCACCCGGTCAAGGTTTGCCATCTCGTCAAATATGGCCATCTAGTCAAAGTTAGACATCTAGGCAAAGTTATTGCCTAAATGGCTGTAATGTAACTAAGCATGTAGACATTTATGTACTTCTTTGATGTATGTCTCGACACGGGTATATCCTAGTGAGACAGGCATCAACAAATCGCATGTAATTAAAATTTATACAGATAAATAAATAAATATTAGCCACCTAGTAAAAATTGGGCAGCTAGTCAAGGTTACACATCTAGTCACTTGAATAATAAAATGAAGAAAGCAAATTTTTGAAAACCGAAACGGAATACTTATAAATCTGTAGACAGAAGAAATGCTAAACGGTCGAGCTAAAACAGGAATTCGCTACACTCAGTGTATTATCAATTTAAAAAAAAAAGAGAAACATCTAAGAAAATCGAGATAGTTTACAAAAAACATATTTTTAAAAAGAAAGGTGTTTTGCTGCTCTTTTATAAAAATACAGGGTAGCGTGTCGGCCATCGCGATTGGCTGTCCAAATTAAATTTGGAACACGGAATTCGAAATTTGAACCGGCCAATGGCGGCGAGATTCAATTTGCGGCCTGACATGCGATACCCTCTCCCCAACACCCCCCCATTCACCCGACACTGAGCGGTGGACGCTTTTCAAGGATGTGTCAATACAGTGACGAAATAATAATGCAATATCTAAACTGTCCAACCAACAGATTATCTGGTGTACCACAGGGAAGTACTTTAGGACCTATTTTATTTAGTACTAGCGAGTACCCGGCATGCGTTGGGATGACACTTAAAGAAATAAATTATTGATTTGGCAAGATTTGACGCACTCAATTTTTTTCTTCCTGCGCGTCCTCTTTTTCTCCCGCTTTCCTCTCCTACCTTCCCGTCTTCCTCCCTCCTGCATTAAGGATTCCTCCCCCTCCCTCCTTCCCGCACTGCCGCTAAATTACATGAAATTCAAACATTTATCAAACAACTCGCGCGCCATTCATAGTATTTTTTTTTAATTTCATAACGCCAGAGCTCACTACTATGTATAGAAATATTCGCGGGTATGCGCACAATAACTCGTCAAAATTTTATCGTAATTGGACGAATGGTGTGGGAAATAATTTCATAACGCTAGAGCTCATCCTTATATATAGAAACCTTCACGGGCATGCGCACGCCAAACAAATCACCGAAGTTTCATCACAATTTTGTATTAATGATCTTTGGAATAGTTACTTTATCGAGATCCCTACCTTACTGTAAAACTAAATATATGTATTTTATGTTAATACCGCAAAAGAGTCACAACTGCTCTAAACCGTGATAATATGGCTCCGATTCTCCGATATCTCCGATTGGGGTATGTTGTGAGGCTGAAGACAGTGGGGAGGGGAAAGCGATTAGATAGAGGAAGGTTGGAAAGTATTTGGTTTTTTCAAATCTGGTCACCAAACACGGCTAAAGCCATTTCGAGCAATAATGGTGGTATTTCACCACCCGCGATACTGAGAGTATCTTCCACTCTAGAAAGTGCCGCAAATATACTATATATTATTTTAAAATAAATAATTGTGAAATAACATAAATCAATCAAATAAAAGTCGGGATTTTAACCCGCGTCCTCCGGATTCGTAGCCAAGGCACGGTATGATATAAATAACTATCAATAGGTAGGTACTGCACAACATTTTCATTCCTTTATCCTTTTCCTCACCCCATTTCCATCATTCTCTCAACATTCCCCGAACTGGCGTACCATAAAAAAAACTTGAAATAAATCACAATCAATGAAAACCTATTTTCTGATACAGAGAAAAAACTCGCAACTGAGCTCAAGCATCAATAAATTTGCAGTTCTACAACAAACAAAATAAATATTCTTTAGATTCTTTAAAATGTTTTAAGGTTAAAGATATAATTATATTTTTTTATAAATCCTAGAAATATGTGATAATAGACAAAAGATAGGGGAATTCATTGGCTACATAGAACTATAATCAGTTTGAATGTCTCCATATTCAAATTCGGAGGTATGATTGTTTTAATATGGGCAAGAAAAATTCCTTTAGCAATCCGAGAAAAAAATATTTTAATTGCTCTGTCGCTCCAGTGGAACTGAAAAAATCATTAAATAAAAAAAATACGTGCTGCGTCCTCTTAAGTTTTGTGATCTTCGAAACGTAGCAGGTACGATTGCGTTCTAAATTTAAAAACCATTCTAAATTCAAGTTTCGATTATGGAAATTGAAAAAAAGTCTCTTTTCCGAAATCCGGACATTTTAAATTAAGTTAAATCCATCCGGATTATAATTTCATTACGAGAAAAGAATAAAAAAATATTTTATTAGATCTATTTTTTAAACAATTTGGGAGGCGGGTATAGGTACCGCCAACCATAAGTCACCCCATAGATGATTTAACAGGCGTGTCCGGGTTCTTGGAGTGAGATTGGTGAATGTGTTGGCTCACCTACTGCGTGGTAGGCAGGATCGGAAGACACTGCCGGAGGCAGACACAATCAAGACTTCTCCAGCCGGACTCTCTCGACCCATCGCCTTGCACAGCAGTGGGAGGGATGGATTCATACCTACAGATTTCTATCCATCCCTTATAGCTTTTTCTTTCTCAGAACTATCTCTCCTTTCTTTCCCTAAAATTACCCTCGACACAGCATCCCCAAAGATGGCATAGGCCTTGAGGGATGTTTTTTTCCCTCAAGGCATTCTGTGTGGAGCTATTGTAAAAATAAACCTGTGGAATTGTCCTTTGCAGAATAATGAATTTTCAAGATGATTTGTGAAAATTTCGTGACGCCAGCTCACCGTTATGTAGTTTTCGCTAGTCAAACGTGTTTTCTATAATTGAAAAAAAAAAAACATTTTTTATAAATCTCTTTCTTAGGACCTATATTTTTTCTTTCTCATATATTTTAAACAAGCTTCTTCCGCGACTTCGTCTGCGTAGGATTACTACTCCAAGTAATCTATTTTCTTTTCCTAGGTCCCATCTACGTTTATACCAAAATTCTTAACCTATTTATTTAAAATATGTATAATTCTTGATTCGATTCAAAGTATTAGGCGAGTACTTCAAATAAATTAAGTAATTTAAATATTTTCTAAATTTTGATTTAACAATCATTGTTTTGCAAAATGTCATTCTCAAATTGTGACGTTTTCTATTAAACTATAATTATTATTTTCAATATATTGAAAATAAATAGCTAGCTTTATAAATTATAGCCTATATGTTATTCTGATGTATGAGCTATATTATTGTAAAGTTTCATTAAAATCCATTAATTAAATTTCGATTTAAAGAGTAACAAACATACATACATCCATACAAACCTTCACGTTTATAATATTAGTAAGATTCAGAATTAACAATATTTTCTCTTTAACTAATTTTCCACATATTTCTGGCAGATATCTTTTTAATGAAATCAAAGTTATTTAACGAAATTATTAACCTAGATAGCGTCTTGGATAAACACATCCGATTTTATTTGCAAGGAACACCTATTGACTTTTTCTAAAAGTCTAAATGAATTTTCAATTACTTATTATACACATCAATGTATTATATCATTGAAGAGGTATATAATACTAATAAATCTCAACGAAACATGAAACGGAACAAGACAAAGAAAAATAAAAAGGTACCAGCGCCGGCGCTAAACCGGCGCCGGGCTCAACAAAACTGTCCCCAAAGACATTAACAGTCTTACGAATAAAAAAAAATACGATTGTGCTTTAGACCACACGACTGAAGTAAATACTTCTTTAGTGATCTAATCTAATTTTCTTTCTGGCATCGAATAACACCATTCTAATCATCAGTGTATAAGAATCTATATTGAAGATTTGTTTAGATTGTTACCAATCATCGTGACAAATCCGTCGCTTCAATGCACTGAGTTCGCACACTCTAAACGAAAATTTGATTAATTTTATTATGGGAATTACGCTTAGAATGGGATTGTTGATTTAATTCTTACAAATTTTAAAATTAAACTTTTTTGATGCGGATTCTAGTTATAGAGCGTCGTTTATTCACATTTGCAGCAGGAAATTCAAAAAATTCCAATCGAAAAATTGCTAGTTATTAGTTAGATTTTAACGTTTAGAATGTGAGAAACAACAACACAACTATTGTCAACATAAATGCCAGCACCCATTCCAAACGTCATTACTATGGATTTGAGCACTGTTGTTACGATTAGATTGTGAGTTATATTATCGTTCGCCTCCGTAACGTTCGTAACGTCCGATATTACGCCTCTCGTAACGCTGTAATTTTCGTAACGCATTCGCCAGTTTACCCCTCAAGCGTGCGTAAAGAAGTATTTACTTCAAAAACACTTCCCAATGGTTAAACGATGTTTTAGTTACACATTGAATAAAGATTATATAAGCTCAGATTCGATTTGGTACTAATAAAAAATGTAAAATTTGAATTAATCTAGACAAAATTAGCGAAACTCAATCGAAAATCTGAAACAGAAAAAGATACGGTCACATCTGGGACTCGAACCCAGCACCTACCAACTGAGCAAGTGTCTCTAACCATATTCGGTCATATTAAGAGCCATTGACCAGAGGCTGAGAATAAAAGTTAAAAAATGCTCGCAACTGTACAGAAAGGTTTCGATGAGAAATATCGATTATTCCCCGTATCAATTTTGTTATAACTTGCTTTAATATATACCTACATTCAAGTAAGCAATAAAAATGCTCAAAACGCACGATGATAAATTATTAAATATAGTGTACTTCTTGTAAGTACTTTTTGATCATAAGTATTAATGATTTTTCAATAATGTCTAAGCAAAATAAGTATGTAAAAAATTTGAAATATTTTAGTTTGTAAGGCCTTAATTAAATAGAAAAACTGAGGTATTTTTGTCAGAAACACGTTCTTGGATTTATTTTTTAATGATTTTAATTGAAGTAAAATTAAAATTCTGAAAAATGTGTTTACTAGATTATGCATTAATTTATTTTGTTGCATGATTATATCATTTGAAATTTGTGTTGTATAATACAATATGTCGTTTGAAAATTGAACAAATCTGCCAACGACCAACGGTATAACCTTAGTATATTAAAAACTAGCTGACCCGGCAAACTTCGTACCGCCTCAGAATCAATAAATGTTGTGTTTAATTTATTAGCTGAAATAAATTAAGTTTTTATTAAGTTAAAATAAATAGGTACCTACTCTAAGTTCAAAAAATGAAATAGAGCTGTTGACTAAGCACGAAATGTTCGGCACACTACACCATTGACAGTTCGAATTGATTCAAATTATGTCGACCAACGCACATTATTTGAAAAGCCGTTCCATACAAAATATATGAAAAAATTAATTTTCTTCATAATTATTTTTTCCGATGTTTTAATAGTTAGGCGCTCCGCCCACTGAGGCAACTGAAAACCAACTAAAACCGGCTGTTTTCTCTGTCTTGATTGGTCAAAAAGCTTGGTTAACCATAGATGACGAACAATCAGCTGACAGTTGGCAACTATCAATGGCCGCCCAGGGAAATCAGCAGTGACAGTCGCAAGTCACCGCTTGCGTTACCATTGACAACGGGGTTTTGTGTGATTGTGTAGTGCGTGGGCTATCACATTGTCATACAAAGACAGTTGGCAGTTGAGAGTTTTCAGTTGCGTGAGTGGGCGGAGGCGCTTATTCTGTTAATCGGGACGGAGACAAATCCAACAAATCAAAGATCATTAAAATCGGTTCAGCCGTTCTTGAGTTATAAATGGTGTAACTAACCCGTTTTATATATTGATAAACTTAGTTTTTCAAAATTTTAAAAATGCGTTTACCAGATAAAATAACAATCTGTCAAAATCAATCAAAAATCAAAAAAGAGTGTCAATACGTCTAGAATTTCATTTAAAAGAGACTAATTTTCGGTATTCTCTGGTAATACCCTCTAAACAGTTAATTTTAACCGAATTGGATAGGGACACATTACACATTAGCTCAGTTTGTAGAGTTGCGGCCCGGCAAGACGAAGATTCTTGTTTTGAGTCCAAGACGTGACCTGATCTTTTTCTGATTTTTCTGTTTCAAATTTTCGATTGACTTTCGCTAATATTATCTTCATTAATTAAAATATTTAGTAAGGTTTTTAAATACACGCTTGTTTATCAATTGCAAATTTTCACAATTTTTTTTTTTTTAATTTTCTTTATTTATTTTGTTTGTTATAGGTTTGTTTTACATGGCTTTTCGACTACCTAGCTAGGCAAATGCCCGTATTATGGTAGTCGAGATTCATAAGATGTCATATTAAGTAAAAAATATTAATTGAAGAAGAAGATAACAATAATAATCTTTTTTTTTCTTATATATGAAAATAAAAAAGACACAGAAAAATAATAAAAGATAACGATCGAAACTGGACTTAATAAAATAATTATCGAATACTTGTTTTCAATAATAAAGGTAGCTGCCAATAATATGGAAAAAAACATTAGTCGAAGATAATATTGTTAATTCTGAAATTTGAAATATGAAGTTGACAATTACGAAAGTCTAATGTAAGATCGCAGTAGCCCAATTGGTAGAGGTGTATGTCCCGGTAAGACTAAAGGTTCTGGGTTCGAGTCCCAGTTGCGACCGTTATCTTTTATTATTTTATTATTTTTCTGTGTCTTGTTTATTTTCATATTTAAAAAAAATTTGATTATTATTGTTATCTTCTTCTTCAATTATATATTGCATTGATGGGAATAACCTTCAAAAGTTAAAAATAGAGTTTTTCTAATAAAAAATGTTAAGTATAATCATCCATATAATTTAATATGTAGATGAAAGTAAAAACATATAGCATACATATGGAAAATATTCATACTAATATTAGGTACATGATCACATACAGGAAAGGAGTTAGTAGGTGAATCTTGTATTAATAAAAATAAAATAGAAAAAAAAAGAATTATATTATGGATAATAGAAATAAAAATAGCACTAGCGTAATATAAAGTTTTGGTTGAAAATTGATTTACAGATAAGATTTTTTACTCGAGAAATATGAGAAAATGAGAACAGTTTTTAATATGTAAGTCATTCTTTATAATATTTCCTTCCCTGAGCAAATAACCAGTTCTGTACACTAATGGCATAAAGATCATCAGTTTTCGATGTCTTAATATCAATACTCAGTAAGTTGAATATTTTAGGCGCGATGTAAGAGAACTGTCGTTGGGCGAAAGCTGTTTTTGTTGGAGGAATTTTGCATTTTTGGTGTGATGAATATCGGGTGCAAATATTTTGTTGAGTTTTGAGTGTTAAATCATTTTTCCTTATGTGTATGAGAATTGTCTTACCGTATAATTGTCTAATGTCTAGGATTGCGATTTTTTTAAAAAGTGATTTATTAGTAGGTTTGTTAAAATAAAATTAAATAAAATACTCACAGAATTTCCAAATCTCTGAAGACTTTCAACAGTTGATCGTCGACACAATTCAGCCTGTTATTGTCCAATTGCAAATTCTTCAAAGAGTTCAAACCACGAAGCACCTTCTTGTTGATGGCTGTCAACTGGTTGTGACTTAGATCCCTGGGAAAAGAAACAAAAAAATGTTAATACCATGTAAAAAAAAGCTTGAGAAGTGTTGGAATTATTCATGTAGTTTAAACTTCCTTCAATATACATCGATAGCTTAGTTTGTAATTGGAAGATCTGATTTATCCCAACAGTTGGAAGTTGAGTGTGATATTAGACGAGTACCATCTATCGTATAGATTTTGGAATTCCACAAGGAACTGTATTAGGCCCTTTATTATTTATATTGTATGTAAATGAACTTTTTAAACTGCCTATCATTGGAAACATTATTTCTTATGCGGATGATACAGTAATAACTATTGAAGGAAATTCTTGGAAAGAGGTAGAAGTGTCAGTTAATAATACAATAAATACTGTAAAACTATGGTTTGACGAAAATGTATTATCACTAAATGCTGAAAAGACGCACTTCCCACCTTATTGCCTAACAGGAAATATCTTAAAAATTAATGTTAACATAAATATTCATGAAAGAAATTGCCTTCTTAGAATCGCGACACCCTGCAACTCAAACTGTATACACATTACTAGTAAAGAAAAAATTAAATATCTTATAATAACATCAAATGGAAGAGTCAAATAAACTCTACAGTAGACAGAATGAGAAAACTTATCTATTATTTTTTAGACTTAGAAATACTGTATCATTAAAAATTCTAAAGGATACCTATTATGCACTTGCACATTCTGTACTACAATATGGAATCGTGGCTTGGGGGGGTGCATTTAAATCTACACTACTTCCACTTGAAACAATCCAAAAAATATTTTAAAAAATCATCTTAAAAAAGCCTTATTACTATCCAACAACAAATGTTTTCCAAGATCGTCGTTCGTGTCTTAGATACGAACGGTTACGATGATGACAGCGTGAGAACTACTTAGAGCCTAGTCTAGTAAGGATGTCCGTCCAGTTTGTAAATTGGAAACATAAGAAAAAAATCCACAGGGCATATGTCATCTATGGCGATGCTGTATGGATGTCTTTTTAGGGAAAGGCATGAGAGTATGTTCTGGGAAGGAAAAAAGGTATTAGGGGTGGGTAGGAATCTGGGTTCAATGTGTCTACAGTTTGAGTTGAATCCATCCCTTTCACTGCGTTGCAAGGCGATGTTCTGAGAGTAGTCTGAAAATAATTTCCTTCAGGGCCTATGTCATCTTTGAAGATGCTGTGAGGAGGGTCTTTTCTAGGAGAGGAAGGAGTGAACGTGGGTATTGAAGAGACCCATGTTATAGGAAGGAGGAAACACAGAGGCCGGCAAATCGTTCCACAGCCGAGCTGTTGAACACAAGAACGAGTCGTAGAAGCGTCCCGTTCTCATGTGACAAATGCCAACCGTGTACATATGTTGGGCGAGCGTTTGGCGTGTTTCCCCACTATGCACCGGTGCTGAGGGGATCAATGAGGCTAGTTCCTCGGAGCATCTTCCATTGAAATACCGGTAGAACAAGGATAGCATTCCTACCCGACGCCTGTGCTCTAAAGATTGCAATCCGTTTTTTTAAGACGGGAGAATCTATCTATACAGAGTCGAGGGTGTTTTTCAGGTACTTTGGGGCTCCAGACCAGAGGTGGCTGCCAAATTCAACCGTGGGGCGCACTTGCGATTTGTACAGGGTTAGCAGTTGTGTACTATTAAAGTATCTGCGGGCCCTGTACAGTACGCCCAGTTTCTGAGAGGCCAACTTAACTCTGGCCTCGATGGAGCCCCCATATCTGAGCTGGTCACTTAGAGTTACACCGAGCATATCAAAAAACTGCGACTCATTATTAATTTATAGATAAATTTTTGTTTTGTTTTATAACATAACTTACGATCATGACTGTACTATAAAAGAATTCCAGCTTAGAATAATTGTTTTTATAACACGCGCCTCGTAACAAGTACACAGGGGGGACAAATGAATGGCTTCACATTAATAAAAATAATGTTTTTTAAGGTTCTAGCGTTTTAACGTCCTTTTCACATTTTCAACGGTTGACACGCTTTATTAATATGATTTTTCCTTTTTATTTCATTTCGCTTCGGTTAAACACAGACTTTTGTTATGCTGTAATGTTAGGGTTCAGAATTTATTGCCTGTGATCACAGAGGGCGTCGTATTACTGGATAATGAAGGTTATTGGATATTTTTTTATAGCGCTGTTTTTATGAGTACAACGAATATAAATAATTTAGCGTTTTTTTAATACTAGCAATTGTCATTCATTTTCATTAGGTGGCTAGACTTCGCACCACACGCGGAACTTTTAGGTATTTCATTGTTTGTCATTCTGCCCCGCTCACAATAAGCTAACATGCACTTACGATACATGCGAATGCGACAACTGCCGAAATCTCTCATATTTATTTACCTACAGAAATCACTTGAAAAAGGGCTTCGTGAGAAAACATTTTTTTACACCCAAACTTTTACCAAATTGTAATTTAAAAACAAAAATATGTTCTCAAAAGAAGAAGCTATGTCGCTATGTTTTTTATAATTTTTTAATTCTTTATGAGAATTGAGTTAACAGCACTTTTTTGTTAAATAATATTTTCCGAAGAATTATACATGTTTGACAGATGTTGACGTTAATACGAAACGCATCGAAAATTTAAAAACATCCCAACATATTCATCTTATAAACGGCAATGTAGTCCATCGTCTTAATCATATTTTTAAAATGCGGCACGTTCCAGAGTGGAGGATACTCGCAGTATCGCCCTGGTGTAAGAACATCACTTCTAAAGATGACAAAGACCCTGGAGATTTTTTTCCTCGGATAACTAATGTAAAACAATAATGAGTCGCAGTTTTTTTACAATAAAATATTATAACGTTGTGTTTTAAAATACAACGAAATTCAAAGCGTTATTGTTTTTTTTTTTTAAATTTTTCTTTATACATTAAACTGCTAGTTACAGGGTGGTGAAGAAATTTGAAAAATAGATTTTACTAAATTGTTGCTGTCACTGTTGCTCTTACTCCACCGGATATTGAGCGAAAGGGACAATGCACCTCGGGCTACTAATACCTAACTAAAATCGAGGTTTTGTATTCCCCACTTTTCTCCTTCAAAATTGGACTGATTTTCAATTTTTTTTTTTACCAACTACATAAGAAAAAACTATTGTATGTCTGTACGTTTTGCTTTTTTTAAAAAAACATTGTCATGTTTTTATACTGAACGTCTTTTGACGGCGTTTAAACCAGTCAATTTTATTGATTTTTGGAAGGTCATAACTTATATAAAAAGTAACTTATCAAAAAAAAACAAAAAGTACCGACACGCTAGTAGTTGATAACTAACATATGTAACAACAATATTTTCTCTAGGGTTAAAATCCAGAGAGATAAATAGGGAATACGTTTGTATGGAAAAATCACCGCCGGGTATCCCCTTAAAAGTTGTTGTTTAGATACCGGTTTCGTTAGAATTTTAACTCAATTTTAGAGCGTTAAAAAACCACTAACCGCTGACTAATTCGAACCTATCCTCTTCGCATACATTTAACTGTATCTCGACTAAGAACTAACAACAATAACTTAATTTTCGTAATATTATATTCTTATTGGCTGCTATTTTTATGTATGATACCTCTCAGCCCGCGACATAGTAAATAACTAATTGCATAAAAATGTTAACAAATTCTTAATGGTGAATTATTTGTACATCTAATTTCATTCAAATCCTCCAGTCCTAATGAGTCCTAAATTAAATAAAATAATAATAATCTTCTTATAAATGTAATATAAAAAATGATGGTGTAGCAAATGTAATGTCCAGTGTTTTAATATAGCGTCCTCCGCGTGCAAAGTCGTATCTCCTCCAAGCATAAACTTTCTAATTAAAGTGTGTTTATCGGAAGTGACCTGCCAGATAAGTATGTTCTCTGTGTCCATTTGTAAATAATAGTTCTAGGTAGAGCCTAAGAAGTCATAATAAGATGTACAGCGCTCTTGAGGTGATTTCTCACAAAAACGGCGCTCTACAAATTATCCAATTATTATTATTATTATTATCAAGATTCTACCCGAACTAAATACAATCTAGATGTAAGGTAACTGTGTAAGATAAATATATATATATTTTTTATTTTAATGTGCGACATCTGTTGACTTTTCTACAAGTCTTCAATGATTCAATTTTGTTTTACTTTTCTAGAGAGGTAAAGGAAAAAATAACAAATCCTGTGAAAAATTGCGGTTTTTTAATGCTCCAATTTTTCACCCCCTGTGAGAAAAGCGAGTAATACCGATTATTATATTCAAACCAAGGTTGCCGGAAAAATCATGATATAACTGTAAGGATACAGCAATATTATTAAATAAATAAATTTACAGTATTTGAGTAAGTAATAATTAGAAATGAAATAACAGAGCAAGGAACTTGTGAGAACAAAGTACCTCGGTTCTATTTTTAATTTATTTCTTTTTCTTCTTCTCGTGCCCTGTCCGTTCAACGGACGTTGGTTATCGTATTGGCTATGCGGACTTTGTTCACTGCGACCCGGAACAGCTCTACAGTAGACTGGCCAAACCGCTGTCTCAGGTTTTTCAGCCATGATGTCCTCCTTCTTCCAAGCATCCGTCTTCCGGCATTATGAGATGCAAGATCTCGAACTCTCCGGATGTCTCATCACGTGTCCTAGATATTGAAGTTTTCGGATTTTTATTGTTTTAATAACTGATTTTTATTTATTCGTCCGAACCATAACGTCTTTATTTGTAACTCTGTCCATCCAGCTAATTTTGAGTATTCTAACTCTGTCCATCCAGCTTATTTTGAGTATTCTAACTCTGTCCATCCAGCTTATTTTGAGTATTCTAACTCTGTCCATCCAGCTTATTTTGAGTATTCTAACTCTGTCCATCCAGCTTATTTTGAGTATTCTAACTCTGTCCATCCAGCTTATTTTGCGTATTCTAACTCTGTCCATCTGGCTTATATTGAGTGTTCTAACTCTGTCCATCCAGCTTATTTTGAGTATTCTAACTCTGTCCATCCAGCTTATTTTGAGTATTCTAACACTGTCCATCTAGCTTATTTTGAGTGTTCTAACTCTGTCCATCCAGCTTATTTTGAGTATTCCAACTCTGTCCATCCAGCTTATTTTGCGTATTCTAACTCTGTCCATCCAGCTTATTTTGAGTATTCCAACTCTGTCCATCCAGCTTATTTTGCGTATTCTAACTCTGTCCATCTGGCTTATATTGAGTGTTCTAACTCTGTCCATCCAGCTTATTTTGAGTATTCTAACTCTGTCCATCCAGCTTATTTTGAGTATTCTAACACTGTCCATCTAGCTTATTTTGAGTGTTCTAACTCTGTCCATCCAGCTTATTTTGAGTATTCCAACTCTGTCCATCCAGCTTATTTTGCGTATTCTAACTCTGTCCATCTGGCTTATATTGAGTGTTCTAACTCTGTTCATCCAGCTTATTTTGCGTATTCTAACTCTGTCCATCCAGCTTATTTTGAGTATTCCAACTCTGTCCATCCAGCTTATTTTGCGTATTCTAACTCTGTCCATCTAGCTTATTTTGCGTATTCTAACTCTGTCCATCTAGCTTATTTTGAGTGTTCTAACTCTGTCCATCCAGCTTATTTTGATTGTTCTAACTCTGTCCATCCAGCTTATTTTGAGGATTCTAACTCCGTCCATCCAGCTTATTTTGAGTGTTCTAACTCTGTCCATCCAGCTTATTTTGAGTATTCTAACTCTGTCCATCCAGCTTATTTTGAGTATTCCAACTCTGTCCATCCAGCTTATTTTGCGTATTCTAACTCTGTCCATCTAGCTTATTTTGAGTATTCTAACTCTGTCCATCCAGCTTATTTTGAGTATTCTAACACTGTCCATCTAGCTTATTTTGAGTGTTCTAACTCTGTCCATCCAGCTTATTTTGAGTATTCCAACTCTGTCCATCCAGCTTATTTTGCGTATTCTAACTCTGTCCATCTGGCTTATATTGAGTGTTCTAACTCTGTCCATCCAGCTTATTTTGCGTATTCTAACTCTGTCCATCCAGCTTATTTTGAGTATTCCAACTCTGTCCATCCAGCTTATTTTGAGTGTTCTAACTCTGTCCATCCAGCTTATTTTGATTGTTCTAACTCTGTCCATCCAGCTTATTTTGAGGATTCTAACTCCGTCCATCCAGCTTATTTTGAGTGTTCTAACTCTGTCCATCCAGCTTATTTTGAGTATTCTAACTCTGTCCATCCAGCTTATTTTGAGTATTCCAACTCTGTCCATCCAGCTTATTTTGCGTATTCTAACTCTGTCCATCTAGCTTATTTTGAGTATTCTAACTCTGTCCATCCAGCTTATTTTGAGTATTCTAACACTGTCCATCTAGCTTATTTTGAGTGTTCTAACTCTGTCCATCCAGCTTATTTTGAGTATTCCAACTCTGTCCATCCAGCTTATTTTGCGTATTCTAACTCTGTCCATCTGGCTTATATTGAGTGTTCTAACTCTGTCCATCCAGCTTATTTTGCGTATTCTAACTCTGTCCATCCAGCTTATTTTGAGTATTCCAACTCTGTCCATCCAGCTTATTTTGAGTATTCTAACTCTGTCCATCCAGCTTATTTTGATTGTTCTAACTCTGTCCATCCAGCTTATTTTGAGGATTCTAACTCCGTCCATCCAGCTTATTTTGAGTGTTCTAACTCTGTCCATCCAGCTTATTTTGAGTATTCTATTAATTGATATATCTTAAAATAAAGATTCAACATATGTGTATGGGGTGCAAATTTTGTGTAATCGAAGGACATTTTGTATGATATTTGTGTCATGTAATTTGTAACCACTGCACTGGGAGAATATACGGCACATAAAGGAAAGCAAGAAAGGACAAACTTCGGGACTTGTGGTACTCTCTACTGCATTTATAGTGCATTGTGTAGTCAGTATTTTTTCTTTAGCGGCAGACGCGGGAATATTCGGAAAATATGTTTTTTTTAGAGATATACAAATTCAAAATGACAGGCTAGACGTTTACTTTGTAACCATTTGTATTCAATAAACAACGTTCTCGTAAAACGAACCAGTGTCGTATTTATTAACAACATCAGTGTGTAGCACTGAGGATAGATTGAAGACTGAATCCCAATCCAGTTCCTGAACGCTGTAAATTGGTATCTTAAGTTATTACGAAAGTAGTGTCGGGTTTTCTAGGGTTTAGTAACAAATTAAAATAAAATTATAAATAACTCTACCTCCACAGATTTTTCATCAAAATACGGCCGAAGAAAAAATGATTTTTAACGTTGTTTTTAGCGGTTTATGATATTTTTAATATTTTAAAATTCTTTTGATCTTTAGAAGTCTTTGAGGTCTGGTTTAATTTTTGAAAAGAGGTAGAGGAAGATTAGTAAAGGAATTCATCAAAGATCCTTTATCGTCCATAAAAAGACTTTTCTTTAAGGAAGTAATTATTATATCGATGATTATTACATTTTTTAGACCTCGGTGGTAGAGAGGCGAACTCCTTGGCTCGGTGCCCAGAGGTAGTACCGTGACAGATTTAATTGAGTTTAACAGATTTTATTTTTGTTGAGAGAGTCCCAATTATACTCGACGACCTCCGTGGTCGAGGGGTAAGGCTTTCGACTACCAATCCGAAGGTCGCGGGTTCGAACTTTGTGCAAATAAATTTTATTTGATTAATTTGTGTTATTGCCCCTCGACCACGCCTACCGTCAATTAATACAGATACTATAAATTTTCATGCATAAATGTGATCCAATTTCAGAGATGTGCGTTTATGGCCGCGTGTGTGTACAATATTGCCACAATTATAGAATGCATTGTCATCGACAACAAGTATATGTGATGAGTTTCAGCTCGATCGAATGTGGGGAAGTGGGTTAATTTCCACTTTTAAGATTTCATATCAAACCTACATTTATTTATTGATTCTAATTCACTTGATCGTGCCATGTCTTCCTCGGGAGTCTCCGACATCTTCTACCATTTACATTTGCGTCATATAATCTCCTTACACTCCTTTCTTCGTTCATTCGCTTTTCATGTCCAAATGAGGGTCCCTTTCGCAATCTTACTTTTACATTAGTCTTGCATTCTTTGCAAATCTCAACCTTTCTCACACGATCTCATCACACATTTGTACATTTGTACAACATTCAGTCTAATTTCCTCTGCCAGTTCACTATATGCATGCTTTTCGACGACCGCCCGTGGTCGAGTGGTAAGACACTTGACTCCCAATCGGAAGGTTGCGGGTTCGAACCCGGCGTGCGCAAATAAATTTTATTTGATTAATTTGTGTTATTTCACAATTAATTAATAAAAATAATATATATTATATTTGCGGCACGTTCCAGAGTGGAGATACTCTCAGTATCGCCCTGGTGTAAGAACACCATTCAGAATCGAAACGTTGCTTAATAATGGCTCTGGCCGTGTTTAGTGACTAGATCTGAATAGCCAGGTACTTTCCCACCTTCCTCTTCCCCATCTCCTTCCCTTCCCCACTTACTTCAGCCTCACAAGATACTCCAATTGGGGTTGCCATAGTCTCACTGGCTCCAGAAGGGAGCAGTTGGGAATCTTGTGAGGTTTCTCTATAAAAAAAATGCATCAATGTCATACATCAGGGTAGGTACCAGAACTCTATCGTGGACTGCTAGCTTCGCTTCTTTGAGCAGTTTTTTTGTTAGCGCCAACGGCATTCAGTCCTCCATCAAAGCCTCGCTAAGCTCGACATCAAACCATTGATAAAGCAAGCTTTAAAAATATCGATATTATATATATTTCACTAAAAATCCTCTTCCTTAAAAGGTTCTATATTACTACCGAGTACAAAAAAAAACACAAAGGGATATAAAAAAACAAAGGCGAAGAAATGCGAAAGCTACCTACCATGGCGTCACCTAGCGAGCAATTGTTTTTTTAGCGCCAAAAAAGGCGGGAAATCTCCCCCGCCATCTTGCAACAATGGCCGCCTTTCGCGCCAAAAGCGACACCTGCAGGCGACGGAACACCTCCGTCGATACGGTGTTCGGAAAAGCGAAGTTACAATTATTTTTTAAATTGATAAACTAATGTTTAAGACAAGATTTTGTATGCATAGCACAAAGGGTAACAATTATTACAAGCAATAATTATTAGCCTGAAACACTCATCAATATTGAAAAACTCTCCTGAGAAAAGAAATATGTCGCCGACGGGACTCGAACCAGCACTCCTCTGTTTGCCGGACAGGAGCTCTACCATTAAGCTACGGCGGGTTACCTCATACCAGCCAAATGATTCAATATATACTAGTGTTTCATTCAACAATTATCGCTTATTATATTTTTTCACCTGCAAACAACCAACTTCATTTTTATATGAGAAAGGCATTCCGTCGACGACCGTCCGTGGTCGAGTGGTAAGACACTTGACTCCCATTCGGAAGGTCGCGGGTTCGGACCCGGCCTGCGCAAATAAATTTTATTTGAGTAATTTGTGTTATTTCACAATTAATTAATAAAAATAATATATGTTATATTTGCGGCACGTTCCAGAGTGGAAGATACTCTCAGTATCGCCCTGGTGTAAGACCACCATTCAGAATTGAAACGTTGCTTAATAATGGCTTTATCCGTGTTTAGTGACTAGATCTGAATAGCCAGGTACTTTCCCACCTTCCTCTTCCCCATCTCCTTCCCTTCCCCAGTTACCTTCAGCCTCACAACATACTCCAATTGGGAATGCCATAGTCTCACTGGCTCCAGAAGGGAGCAGTTGGGAGTCTTGTGAGGTTTCTCTATTAAAAAAAAAATGTAAGTGCTAACTCTCTCACTACGTGACGCCACCGTAGCTTAATGTTAGCTCTTGGCCGGGTGCGGGTTCGAGTCCCGTCGGCGACATGTATCTTTTCTCGGGAGATTTTTTCAATATTGATGAGTGTTTCAGGCTAATAATTATTGCGAAGCTACAATGTTTAATTTTTATTCTATTTATTTTTCTTAATATTAACATTACAAAGGCATTTTATGTTGTCCTCCACACAAGAAGTTCACCTGTGTTGTGGAGCACAATCTTCCTTTTTTTATCGTGTAGTTTTAACGTATCAGATAAACCTCAAAGTCACCAAAATACATTCTCCAGTTTGCAGTGGCGGTTCGTGATCTTTTTAAGGAAGGTATCGTAAAATTATCAAGAGTTGTGTACAATGAATTAGAAGACAGGTTCTAGACCACTGCCCACAGATGAAGGGATGATACGTGTTGCTGAGACATCTACTAACTACAGTGGTAGCTAATCAACAGGGTGTATAAAACAAACTTGAAATTCAATAATTTTAAGTTAATAAAAAGTTGTCTATAATGATATAAGAAAGAGACATAGAGCTGCCCATAAGGGCGAGAGGAACAAACCAAGTTCGGCGGAGCGGGGAGAGTGGCATGGGCATGTCCCTTTCAGTGATTTGTCAATAAATGTATCTGACAGTATACAGGCACTCTGCATTGTGATATCACCATTCAGTGATAAGGGCAATTATTTTTCTCAGTGCCTCCTATTTGTTATTTGCTAATGTAAAAAAATAATTTTGCCCACTTGAACATAAATTTTTTTCAATTTCACATTCGTTTTGTCCATTTGTGGATATTCGTTTTGTCCTTTGGGCCAGCCCTTTTACCCAATAAGACATTCATTTTGTCAGTAGGGACCATACTTTTGTCCAATTGGACATTCACTTTGTCCGATGGGACATCCCTTTTGTCCAATTGGACACTCATTTTGTCAGTAAGGACCATACTTTTGTCCAATTGGACATTCACTTTGTCCGATGTTACATCCCTTTTGTCCAATTGGACACTCATTTTGTCAGTAAGGACCATACTTTTGTCCAATTGGACATTCACTTTGTCCGATGGGACATCACTTTTGTCCAATTGGACACTCATTTTGTCAGTAAGGACCATACTTTTGTCCAATTGGACATTCACTTTGTCCGATGTGACATCCCTTTTGTCCAATTGGACACTCATTTTGTCAGTAAGGACCATACTTTTGTCCAATTGGACATTCACTTTGTCCGATGGGACATCACTTTTGTCCAATTGGACACTCATTTTGTCAGTAAGGACCATACTTTTGTCCAATTGGACATTCATTTTGTCCGATGTGACATCCCTTTTGTCCAATTGGACACTCATTTTGTCAGTAAGGACCATACTTTTGTCAAATTGGACATTCACTTTGTCCGATAGGACATCCCTTTTGTCCAATCGGACACTCATTTTGTCCGTTGGGACGGCACTTTTGTCAAATTGAACATTCATTTTGTCCGTTGGGATAGCCCTTTTATCAATTGTACATTAAATTTGTCCATTTGGATATTTACTTGACTCAGACGTTTATTTAACGTATTTCTCTAGCTCCAGCGCGATGAAATCGATAATTTTACAATATCCAATCGATAGGCGTAACTTCCGATAATTTTATAGCACTATTGACAGGAAATATATAAGGAATCGATACACGCTAGCAACACTGAAGGTATTTTCTATGAATTGACACTACGCAATGACGATAACAAAGCAATTACATAAATAAAAAATATTAATATAGGCAATACGGGAAGAGTTGCCCAAAGCACTGTGAAACTGGTCTTTCCAATTCCTTCAGACAATTATTTACCGCCTAAAACAAGTTGGGAATTAAAACCAAAAATAATAAATTAATCAATAAGAAAAAAACATTTCATAGGACGAATTTGAACACTGTAGCAACTTTAAGGGTTCAAAATAGAAGGAAATGAGAAATGAGAAATTAATGTACATACAACATACAAGAAACCAAAACCTAGGGTTATAAACCTAATCAGATTTTAAATAGGTACGGGGGGTTCAGAAATTCAAGAGAAGATATATTGTCTAATCAAAATTTACTCTTGTCACACAAATTAAATAAAGTTAGTGGAGGGGTACCTAAATAGGTACTATTGTTGTTAAATAACTTGATACTCCTCGACACAATTATTAAACAATTAAAATGGTTTTAGAAAATTTAAATTGTTTAATGGTTTTTACAACACTCAATGTATGTTGCTAATTATTATTGTTTTTTTCAATAAGAAAAATTGCGTAGAATGTAGAATATAATATAATTGATATTTTCAAACACAAAAAAAAAACAAGAAACACAAATAAAGGTGGCCACGAAATAAAATTAGCTTTTTTCACTTACACAAAAAATCCATTATACATGTATACAAAAAATAATTATATTTAATTTCCAAACTTTTTTCATAAGCATTAGTGTTATTTTTTGTTTATAACACTGTATTCCGTCATTGTGTGAAAAAAAAATAGGACAGAATATTCGCGACAACCGATAAACGCAACCGCTTTCAATTTGAAAGCGGAAACAATACTAGGAAAGCTCAACACAAAATTGCATAACTAGCGACGTTGTTTGCCGAAACTTTAGTAAATGTACTCGTAACTAAAGGATATAACGACTTATCTATAAAAAAAATATGAAAACAGAAGTCAAAATCGGTCCACTTCAATAGTAGATTTACAAATGCCATTAGTAAACGGTTGGAGAAATGCAGAAACAAGAAAATAAAAAATGTACAAAAATGATTACAAAGTTAAATACCATAATATATAACATTTAACTTGCATCCGTCGGTGCAAAAGTCGACCGTCAACCGGTCATCATGCGACAAACTAGGGCTTCGTTTCGGCGAGACTAGTCAAAGTTCGGAGGTCACGTGACATCTTGTCTCGTGAGCAGCGCACCAAGCTGGGTTAATTCTGCGTAGTTTTGTCCATTCTACCGTCACAGCGATTCGTATCGGCTATGATTTTTTCGTATGGACAAATGTGCGCGGATCGCAACGCGCACAAAATGGGAATAGATGGTACCGTATTTTTCGGTGGCGCGAGTTTGAAAGACGGAATTTTAATGTCGAGCTATCTGTGATGCGCTTATATTACTATACAACAAGATTGTTTTATTTTATCATCTTTTGGGGGTTCACCGCCCAACCGCACTTTAGAGAAAACCGCCACTGCTAGTTTGTATACTGAACGTCAGTTGAAGGCATTCATACTTCAAAGCAGGAAACTTTAACGATTTATCACCGGCACGCAGGTGGTTAATATCTACATTATATATTTAAAAAAAAATGCATTAGTATCAAAATCCAGAGAATTGGGGATTACATCTGTATGGAAGAAACGCTGCCTGGTTTTCTCAAAACGACCTTCAAAGCACTGCAGAGAATGGCACAGCCTATATATATATCAGAAATTTGTGCTGAAAAGACCTAAGTCATAAACAGCTTACCTAGAGTCAGCAGATATTAATACTGCTAACCTATTAGTTAAACCCTCTCGGTTAAATAATTCCATCTGTGTGCGCGATTTTCATATATCTGAACCAGACATATGGAATAAGCTATCCCGAAATATTGCTAACATACAGAATTTAGTAGAGTTCAAAGGGATTTTAAAAACAAATAGGTTTAAAAATCCCATTTAATATGAAATACGAATCTTATCTTACTAATATTATAAACGCGAAAGTTTGTATGGATGTATGTGTCTTTGTTACTCTTTCACGCAAAAACCACTGAATGGACTATAATGAAACTTTACAATAATATAGCTCATACATCAGAATAACATATAGGCTATAATTTTATTAGAAGTAGGTACTCACCCTTGAATCGAATCAAGAATTATGGATTATTTAAATAAATAGGTTAAAAATTTTGGTATAAACATAGATGGGACCTACGAAAAGAAAATAGGCTAAACGAGGTACTAATCCTGTGCAGACGATGTCGCGGGCAGAAGCTAGTATAAAATATAATAACCAATCGAACAAAAGCCTCGGGTTGCTTTGCTGCCACAATGTGGCAAATATTCTCTAGATTCTTTAAAATGTTTTAAAGTTAACTATTTTATAATATTTTTTTATAAATCCTACGAATATGTGATAATAGTCAAAAGATAGGTGAATTCATTGGCTATATAGAACTATAATCAGTTTGTATGTCTCCATATTCAAATTCGGAGGTATGATTTTTTAATGTGGGCGGAAAAATTTGCTTTAGCAACCCGAGAAAAATGATTTAAATTGCTCTGTCGCTCCAGTGGATAATAGATAACTTAAGAGGGTATTACCAGAGAATACAGGAAATTGTCCCCTTTTAAATCAAATTCTAGACGTATTTACTCTTTTTTACAAAAAAAATTGATTTTGAAAGATTGTTATTTTATCTGGTAAACGCAATTTTAAAATTTTGAAAACCAAGTTTATTTTTAATGTACTAAGGTTATACCGTTGGTCGTTTGCAGATTTGTTCAATTTTCAAACGATAAATTCTATTAAACAACAAAAATTTGAAATCATATAATCATACAACAAAATAAATCAATACATAATCTAGTCAACACAGTTTTCATAATTGTAATTTTAGTTATATTAAAATAATAAAAATATAATAAAATGCGAACTGACAATGCACATTTGGGTTAGTATTTCAATTCAACATTGCCAATTTATTAATATGTTTACGTTATTGATCGGCGTTTGACGTTATTTTGACAGTGTTGCAAGCGTATAACGATTTCTTATTTATTCTCCGTCAAAATCGGTACGGCTGTCAACATTGAAAACGTGCTCGGTATATAGATATAAAATCGTCTTTTATTACGCCTATCGATTCGATACTGTAAAATTATCGATTGCATTGTACTTGCCCATTAGGGATGTTGATAAATAATCGTTATAAATAAGAGACACAAATAATATTCATAAATAATCGACACAACTAATCGACATAAATAATCGACATAAATAATTGACATAAATAATCGACATAAATAATTTATATACCGTACTCGGTGTATAGATATACAATCGTCGGTTATTACGCACATCGATCCGATATTGTAAAATTATCGATTTGATTGTGCTTGACCCCCAGTGATGTTGATAATTATTCGTAATTAATAATTAATATAAATAATCGACGTAAATAATTGAAATAAATAATTGTCATAAATAATCGACACAAATAATCGACACAAATAATCGACACAAATAATCGACACAAATAATCGACATAAATAATCGACTTAAAAAAATCGACATATTATCGTTAAACTTCATCTTGTCGATTTAGAGCTTTCGTGTTAAGGCCGATACTGAGAGAATCTACAAGTAGCAACTTGTAGAAAACACATTTCGTAACACGTACCTAACAATGAATTTCATCCTGAATTCGTAGTCTTGTGTATTTTCAAAGTCCTTAGGGACTCTGTCCCAACGAGATAGAAACTTTTATATTGCTAGCTCCAACTTGTGGCGATATCCTAACTCAGTTATTACAAGAATAAACTCAAAATATATGGCAGCTGCTGAAAAAGGAGTCTTTTGAGTGTTGCCACGAATTTTATTTTAGAGCTAAATAAATGCAGCTTTACTAAAAAAAATCGTCAATATTTCTGTACCTCAAGATATTACCAGAGAATACCGGAAATTAGTCATTTTTAAATCAAATTCTAAACGTATTGACTCTTTTTTTACAAAAAAACATAAATTGATTGTGAAAGATTGTTATTTTATCTGGTACAAGCAATTTTAAAATTTTGAAAAACTAAGTTTATTTTTAATATACTAAGGTTATACCGTTGGTCGTTGGCAGATTGAATTAACAAAAAAAATTTCAAATCATAAAATCATACAAAAAAAAATCAGTACATAATCTAGTAAACCCAGTTTCAAGAATTTAAATTTTTGTCAAAATAAAATCATTAAAAAATAAATCCGAGGACGTGTTTTGAGAGAAAAATACCTCAGTTTTCGTTTTTATATATTTTAATATTTCAATTTTTTTATACATTATTGAAAAATCATAAATACTTACGATCAAAAAATACCTACAAGAAGTACATGATATTTAATAATTTATCATTGTGCGTATAGAGCATTTTTATTGCTTACTTGAATGTAGGTATATATTAAAGCCACGTTTTGAATGAAATAAATCTACATTAATTTTTTAATTAAAAAAAACTTGATACGGGGAATAATCGATCTTTCTCATTGGAACCTCCCTGTACAGTTGCAAGCATTTTTAAACTTTTATTTACAGTTGCTGGTCAATCGCTCGTAAGTGTCTGTTAAACTGTCAATATACAAAAAATTTTGAATAACGTCGTTCATTTTGCAAAATAAGTGGCTTATTAATGACTGTAAGTGAACTAGCGAAGCTCTTAGAATTGAAAGAAACCGTATAAGTGATCCATAAACTTAATAGATTCTTCTAAGACGCGATCAATTTATTAAATCGTACAAACGAATTGTATTTTTAATTTATACGTAGAGTCCATAGATAGATCCACCAGTGTTGTCAGGGTACATATTATTATTTATTATTTGTCAATATCGTTAAGTTTATCAACAGTGCGGCCGTTTTCGGAAATGGTATAAAATCGTCGGTAGTGTCGCATATCATACGGGGTGACGCTCTCGACAACCAATCCGAAGGTCGCGCCTTCGAACCCGGCATGTGCAAATAAATTTTATTTGATAAATTTTTGTTATTTCACAATTAATTAATCAGAAATAATATATAGTATATTTGCGGCACGTTCCAGAGTCTAAGATACTCTCAGTATCGCCCTGGTGTAAGACCACCACTCATAATTGAAACGTTGCTTGAAATGGCTTTAGTCGTGTTTGGTGACCAGATCAGAATAGCCAGGTACTTCTCCACCTTCTTCGTCCCCATCTCATTCCACTCCCCACTACCTTAAGCCTCACAACATAATTCAATTGGGGATGCGATAGTCTCACTGGCTCCAGACGGGAGCAGTTGGGACTCTTGTGCGGTTTTCATATGAAAAGAAAAAAAAACATATATATATATAAAAGCCTAGACCTCCAGGTAAGAACTAAAAAAGGTTATATAATGTTGGCCCCCCTCAGTGAAACCTTCATCCGGTCATTCTAAGGTCACATGCTGATGATGATGGTAAACTATTAGCGGAGATACCTTCATTTCCTGAAATGTGGGTCCACTATGAAACGTGAAAACTAAGTTACTACTTTGCTGGGGTGACCATTTTAGCCATTCAAATTTGGGACTAAAATTTAAAAAAACATTCAATTCAACACTTTTATGTTTGTAAAATCTTTATATTTGAAAATCTCGCTTCACGATGTTTGTCCAAGATAAACTCCGAAACTATTTAACCGATTTTGATGACATTTGGCTTACTGTGTGTAATATGGTCCATCTTAAAATATAGTATAGTTTTTATCTCGATTTAGGTATAGTTTTTTATAGTTTTAGTTTTATCGTCAGTTTAGGTATAGTTTTTTTTCACACTATCTCCAAAAAGCAGGCTGGGAGGAAAATAATTCCCTTCAGGGATTTCATTAGCTTTGGGGATGCTGAATGGATGGTATTTTTAGAAAAGGAAGAAGAGAAAGTTCCAGAATGAAAAAGGTATGAGGGTTGGGTAGGAATCTAGGGGTCAGAGTGTCCAGGACACATGGATTGAAATATTGTTATTTTATCTGGTACACTCTCAGAGTGGGGAGTACAGTTGAGAGTTTTCAGTTGCCTCAGTGGGAGGAGGCGCTTAGTGTATTTTTAATCTACTAAGGTTATACCGTTGATCGTTGGCAGATTTGTTCAATTTTCAAACGATAGATTCTAATAAACAACACAAATTTCAAATCATATAATCATACAACAAAATAAATCAATACATAATCTAGTCAACACAGTTTTAAAAATTTCAATTTTGGTTAAATTCAAATCATTAAAAAATAAATCCGAAAACGTGTTTTGTGACAAAAATACCGCAGTTTTTCTATTTATTTAAGGTCTTTCTTACAAACTAAAATATATCAAATTTTTTTTACATACTTATTTTGTTTAGACATTATTGAAAAATCATAAATACTTATGATCAAAAAATACTAACAAGAATTTCACGATATTTAAAAATTTATCATCGTGCGTTTTGAGCATTTTTATTGGTTAATTAAATGTAGGTATAATTATATTAAAGCAATTTTGAATGAAAAAAACCGATATAAAAAAAAATGATATGCGGAATAATCGATCATTCTCATTAGAACCTCCCTGTACAGTTGCAAGTATTTTTAAACTTTTATTCTCCACTGCTGGTCAATCGCTCTTAACAGATATTTCATTTATATAATTATACATACAAATTGTGGTAGTCGAAAAGCATGTAAAAAACTGTACACATAAATATTTCACGAATAAAGAAAAAAAAAGGTACTTGAGTTGCCATGTGAAGAGTCATGAGAATAATAGAAGAGCATGTATGATAAGATTTATGAATGTGAATAAAGCAAGGAGTGTATGCCAATATCGTGTTGTTTAGCGGTCCGTCCTCTCTGCCTACCCCTGCGGTAAATGGCGTAATGGTTAGTTAGTCAGTTAGTTAGAATTTCTTCATTTTAACAAATTCTGTGGGACGTTTGGTCCCCCAAGCCCAGTTTCTGTTTAGGGATTTTAACTTGATGGGTCGGTTGCTTCAGGGCTATCTTGCCACCCCATTCCCCCCCCCCCACATGAGGGGGTGGGGGGGTATTGTGGAGGGGGGGTTAGTTAGGCATTGGTACCTACCCGACAGGGGCTGAGGTATCTACCTCGGGGCTACCCTTTTCAGAAGAAAGGCCTTTGTTTTTAGAGAGCCATTACTGACAGAATTTGGGAAAAGAAACAGAGAGAATAAGTATTTTCTTTTTTAAAGTAATACTATCTACACACCATGCTGCGAACAGCAGCTTTTGGCAGCTGGCTAAAAATCGAAGGTTGGAGGATGTCTCCCGTCTCTTTTTTTCCCATTCGAACCCGTAACACTCTGTTTCACGTTGACTGCAAATTGGAAGAAACCGTCTGCCGTTAGTACCAACCGATGAAATGAGATGGTGATATTGAATTTGTTGTGTTAATAAAAGAGACAGAAGACAACGTGAAACAGAATGTTACGGGTTCGCACGAGGAAAAGGGAGACAGGAGACAATAGCCAGCTGCTAACAGCCGGCTGTTCGCAGCACCGTGTGTAGAGCCCATTAACAAGCTGAATGTCCCGGCGTTGCTCGAGATTTATTTTGCTTTTAAGGCCAGAAAAAAAGTATAATTTTGACGTAAATTGACATCAACGCCATCTAACGAGAAGATGTTTTTTAGTACAATTTTGGTGATAATTCTACATTCAAAAAGTGTTGATATAATCCGAAAGGTGTCGTTAAAAAAAAAGCTTATATTATTTCAACCACTACATTATTATCGTTATCTGGTCAATAACAATATGTAACAGGACTCCCGGGAGGCAAACGAAAGGCGGGCAGACCTAGGCTGGGATGGGAGGATGATGTCAGGAAGAATGCTCCAGGACTACTCCATGTTGCAGATTGGAAGACGACGGTTGAGGACAGAGGGTGGTGGAGCCTCATGTTGAAGGAGGCCAAGGCAAGAAATGAGATGTAGCGCCATTGAAGTGTGGATGGTGTGGTTATTCGAAATCTCAGATGACCATACTGACCTACCTCTTGTTTTGAAGATATGTAATGAATATGAAAGACGATTTTTTTACAGTAACTCCAAAAAAATTTAGATTATGTGCATATGGTCTTTTTATAAGAAGGAGAAATGTATGAGGGGTGGGTAGGAATCTAGAGGCTAATGTGTCCAGGAGTGGCAGACGTGTGAATCCATCTCTCCCACTGCGGAGCAAAATCATGGGTCGAGATAGATCAAAAGGTCTCCCTCAACCGGCCTCTTCCGATTCGGCACGTCACGCAACTGGCTGGCAGACTTATCCACAGCTAAGACCTTGACAAATCTCAAGGCAAAAATTCTTTCAATATTATAAGATTGCTTGTGCATTGATGGAAGAATCCTTGGAACATTCAATCAACAAACCGATTTTTTTTAATATGAATGCCCCGCAAGAGTCCCAACTGCTCCCATCTGGAGCCAGTGAGACTATGGTATCCATAATTGGCGTATGTTGGGAGGCTGAAGGTAGTGGGGACGGGAAGGAAAAGGGATAGGGAAGCACCTGGCACATACGATCACCAAACACGGTTAAAACCATTTCAATTCTGAATGATAGTCTTACACCAGGGTGTACATGTATACATTATTTTTAATAAAAATAATTGTGAAATAACCCGAATTAAACCCGCGACCTTCAAATTGGTATTCGAGAGCCTTTCCCCTCGATTACGGAGGCCGTCAAATTATTTTCATCGTGTACGTTTTTAGATTTTCACGGCCAAAAGCATTTTCGTTGTTTGTTTTTGGGGTGTTATGCCGTGTTGCGCTGCCTCCTTATTTAGCCGACGTTTCGGACAGCGTTGCAGTGTCCATCATCAGGGCAGATCCGGCAGATCCGACGATGTGATCCTGATGATGGACACTGCAACGCTGTCTGAAACGTCGGCCTAAAGGAGGTAGCGCAACACGGCATAACACCCCAAAAACAAACAACGAAAATATTTTCATGGTGTCCGCGAATACTCTTCCGCTATGAATCTCGGGGGAGAGTGGGTTGCCTTATAAAGAAAAAAAGTTTCTTGTGAAGAAATAAAGGGGAGAGTGGGGCAGTACGGATCTCTCCGCAATTTACTCCGCCGCTTAGTAAGCGATTTTCTATTTTTGGCACTTTTTCCCTATTTACCCTTGTATTTCCTACGTTTGAAGTGTGTTCTTTAAGTCTTTAATCTCTACTCTTCGAACGATTTCCAGTCAAACGCCTGTTTTATACGATTTGTATTTTCCTATATTTTTCCATCCGTATATCTACTACCTTATTTTCTCTGAGTGACTATTTTATACAGGGTGTTAAGGGACGTACTTGACCTACTTTAACCAGAGATTCCTGACATTATTGAAGTAAAACTTCTTTATGCGCATTACGACGAGTAACTCAGATCTTTTTATTATTATTATTATTTATTTATTTATTTTATTTAACGCCCAAAGAGCTTTTACATGTTGATACAGTACACTTATCACATTTTGTCGGTAGTAAATTTTTTTTTTTACATTTTGTTGGAAGTAAAAATACAAAAACACAAGTCATATAAAATAAAAGAACAAGATCTGTTTAGGAATAGTGTTGGAATAAATATTTTACATGATATATGTCAACATCACCTAAGTATTGATTTCCCATAGTGTGAAATCGTTGTATCGGAGAGTGGGCAATGTAGTTACGCTTATGAATGCTGCAGTAGAATAGTGTATTTTGTCGTGTTGTTACTGAGGGTATTCATAAGTTTATGAGTTGCAGGAGTTCGCAACAGTCAAATTTAGAGTTTAATATTTTTAATAAAAAGGTTAAGCCGTTTATTTTACGTATGTCTTTTAATGTATGTATTTTCAGAATATTCAATAAAAAATTATATTTTAAGTCTTCTGGTGGGATGTTTACTTTAAAACTTATAAAACGCAGTTTTTTTTATTCGCGTTATTAATGTGAATTTTGCAAGATGGAGACCAAACTACTGAGTTATATTCCATTAGGCTTCTAAATAAAGATACGTATAATAGTTTAATAGCTTCTAAGGAATTAAAGTTATTAGTTGTTCTTAATACGAAGCCTAGTGTTTTCATACCTTTGTTTACAATTTGGTGGATATGATTGGCGAAACTTAGTTTTTCACCCAAAATAATTTCGAGATTTCTTATTTCTGTGTCTCTTTCTAAAGCTTTTTGGACGGAAGTAACATTTTAAATTGGAAATGACGTTCGATTTGTATTTCCGTTGTAGGTATGGCAACAATGAGTGCGGCGCCTGTCAGCGAATAACAAAACGTCAAAGCAAACTCAAACATCAGACGTCATCCATTTATTTTTGTTAACTAATGTATAAGGTAAGTTCAACAGGGTTTTGTTAGTTTTGTTGATTATTATATAATTGAATTAAAGATTTTATTTAAACTTATTGAATGAATAAGTGCCCGATTTTCAGTAAAGACAAGTGCGAAATCCTGATATTGTTCACACGTTTGTTTTATTTCACAATTAATCATTTAAAATAATATAAGGTATGTTTGCGGCACCTTCCAGAGTGGAAAACACTGTCAGTATCGCCCTGGTGTAAGACAACCATTTGGATTGAAATGTCGCTTGAAATGGCTTTATCAATAGCCAAGTACAACCCCACCTTCTTCTTCCTCATCTTCTATCCATCCCTACTTCCTTGAGCCTCACAACATACCCCATTTGAGGATGCCACAATCTACCTAAAAGTGATTGGCTTATACAACGTTTTGATTCAAAATCTGTATCTGATCCACCAGAACTGAAAACAAAAATTTTCGATGGCTGTTCAAAACAATATCCGCCTCAAAACGATTTATTATGTGCATACATATAAGCTGACAAACTACATATATAGTTTAGCGGGTTTTAATTTGAATAAAAAAAATATATTTAAAAATTTAGAAATAATTTATTTTTGCAACCCGCGACCTCCGGATTGCTAGTCGAGAGCCTTAATCGTCGACCACAAGGGTTGTCCTTTTCTACTATGATCTGATATTATCGATAATACTAAATGGGTTCACGGCGAGTTCATCGAAAACGAGTTCAACCTAACCTAACCTAACCTAAACTAAACTAAACTAACCTAACCTAAACTAACCTAACCTAACCTAACCTAAACTAAACTAAACTAAACTAAACTAACCTAACCTCTCGTTGTCGATAAATTTGCTTTCGATGAACTCGTCGGTTACCTACTAAATGTTATCAAAGTAAGTAACAATTGCGCTCATTTAGGACACAAGGAAACGCTCCCAACACACTTCTAAAATTTCTTTCTTCAGTGTTGCCATAAATAACATTAAAAATGGCGGCGACGCACAGTGGGCTGAAAATCGCCTTTCATAGACATAGAAACTTGAATTTTCATGGGTCTTTTTTTGGCTAGAAATGGATTCTGCTGATCATTAATTACTATGCTATAAAATTTTGTATGAAGCAATTGCGTGTACAAATGAAGGAGTTATAACTTTTTAAAGAAAAAATTGTATGGCACTGACATTAAAAAATGAGGCTATCTCTGGATTCATAAGGTTGGCCATTACATCCTTACACACAGATATACTACTATTTATTTGTATTTTTTTGACATACTTCGTATTGTGGCGCAACTTGCGTGTTTTTTTTAAATCCTCAATGTTGAAAAAAAAAACTTTTTTTATGTTGATGATTCATTTTAATGCCAAAAAAAGACCCATGAAAATTCAAGTTTCTATGTCTATGAAAGGCGATTTTCAGCCCACTGTGCGACGCAAGCAAAATGGCGACAGCTATCTGTCAAATGTATTATTAATGCATTAAGATACGCTAATGACGTGGAAAGTAACAATAGAAGAATTTGAGGCGAAAACAGTGAATGTCACAAATCGATTATTTCACGGAAAATGAACAAAGAAATGAGGTGTCATTTTTTTTTTCCATGTGAATACCTCACAAGAGCAGTGGCGGTTCCTGCTATAAGGATGTGCCTATGTGCCTCCATAAAAAAATAAGGCCCGGTAGTAGGCGTCCAAAAAGAATAAGAAAGTGATATATATTTATGTAAATACGAATGTAAAAGGGATGCCCGCTAATATTAAAAAAAAACGATTATAATTAAGCGAAAATAGAACAAAAATTCTTTAGACAAATTCCTTGTTGAAAGCCAGCATACAAAAAATATATATTTCAATACGACGTAAAATAATTGACAGTTCTCACCTTTCTTACGAATTAAATTTTTATAACATTTCTTTTGTGATATAATACAAAAAATACATCAAAATAATGTAGATAAAGCGAACATCCTAATAATCACCCAAATCTATGCTTTCCACAATGGATTTATATAAAAACAATGAATAAATATAGACTTCGAATATGACAGCGTTCATATTATCAAGCGGCAGCCATTTTGTCCGCCATCTTTGGTGCCCGGCGCGTCATTGGCAATTAATACGAATTATTCGGAGTGGCTAAACGCTATTCAGTTTTTCGTTATGTCAAGATCAAGAATTGCCCAAGCGATTCTGACCTTGTTCTTCATAAAATTTCTATCATAAAGGGCCAAAATCGCTTATAAAATCCGGACCCGCCAGGGGGACTGCGGCCTGCAAGAGGTTTTAAGGGTCAGAATTCGGATTCTCTACCAATTTCAAACATATGTATGTCCCTTGAGCACTTTATGTTTCTAAGTTCAACAAAAATATAATATATGTTATTTTTTAAGATAATATCTGAAGATTTGTAGAGCCGAAACGTTAATAACATAAAATTCCCGCGATAGAAAAAAATCGCAAAGTGTGCTCCAAAAATTATTATTTACAAGTTTGTTTCTGTTGTACGAAAAATTCACAGTGTACATTAAATGCTACTTAAGGTGTTGAAGAGATATTTTTGCTCAATTTTAAACTAGTCTTTTTTATTAAAAATTTTAACAATTTTCGCTTGAATATTATTGTTTTTAAGAGGATACCCGGCGGTGATTTTTCCATACAAACGTATTCCCTATTTATCTCTCTGGATTTTAACCCTAGAGAAAATATTGTTTTTGCATAAAATAGATATCAACTACTAGCGTGTCGGTACTTTTTGTTTTTTTTGATAAGTTACTTTTTATAGAAGTTATGACCTTCCAAAAATCAATAAAATTGACTGGTTTAAACGCCGTCAAAAGATGTTCAGTATACAAACCAGACAATGTTTTTTTAAAAAAGCAAAACGTACAGACATAGAATAGTTTTTCTTATGTAGTAAGTAAAAAAAAAATTGAAAATCAGTCCACTTTTGGAGGAGAAAAGTGGGGAATACAAAACCTCCATTTTAGTTAGGTGTCAGTGCATTGTCCCTTTCGTTCAATATCCGGTGGAGTAAGAGCAACAGTGACAGCAATATTTTAGTAAAATCTATTTCTACACCACCGGGTATCATTTTAAGGCTCCGTCAAACAGAAGGCGTACTTACCGCGCGTCAAGGCGTCAGCGTAAAGGCTCCTTCAAACAGGCACCAAAATGCCGTAACGTCGCGTACTTTCTGTTTGAACGGCTTCGACGTATTCAGTACAATTCAACGCAGCGTTATACGTCCGTGACGTTTTAACGCCTTGACGCGCGTAAGTACGCGTCCTGTTTGACAGAGCCTTTAATATAAGCGCGCTTTCTCTAATATTCGTATTTACGTATCTTATTCTTTTTGAGCGCTTACTACCGGGCCGGGCCTACTACGTTCCAAAAATGCATAAATCCTTTCAAATTTTAATTTCAATTGTAAATCATTTACTTGTATTCCGCCTTTCAAAAAGTCTTCAAATATTTGATCAAGTACATTAACATGAATTATATAACAATACATATATGCGGGCATCCTTCACAGAGGTCTCCTTAGAGTGGTTTGGGCCTCAGCAAGGGGGCCTCGGGATCAATTCCCGTCCCTACAATGCAGCAATTATCTACAACGGGGGTCTCCCTAACTGCAAAGATAAGTATGTACTGCTTAAATGGGGCAGACGATGGAACAAGTGTGTTGAACTGTGTATAGTTGAATCATTTTATAATTTAACAGTGAAAAATCTGTTAAAAAATAGCTTGATAAAAATGATTATTTATAATGTAAATTAGTTAAACACTTCAAGCCACATGTTTCGAAATGTAAATTAATAAATCACTTTAAGACATTTTCGTTGTTTGTTTTTAAGGTGTTATGCCGTGTTGCGCTACCTCTTTCATTATCCGACGTTTCGGACAGCGTTGCAGTGTCCTTCATCAGGGCAGATCCGACAGATCCGACGATGCGATCTCACACATCGTCGGATCTGCCCTGATAATGGACACTGTAACGTTGTCCGAAACGTCGGCTAAAGAAGGAGGTAGCGCAACACGGCATAACACCCCAAAAACAAACAACGAAAATGCTTTTGGCCGTGAAAATCTAAAAACGTATCCCATTTTAAGACACATTTAGATTAATGTATATTAGTTAAACAGTTCCTGCAACGTTATAAAAATGTTATTAGTAAAACACTTTAGCAAAATTAAAAAAAAAGAATAGTAAATTAATATAACACGTCATGCCATATTCATATAAATGTATATTAAGAAAACAATACCTGCATCTTCAAGCAAAATTTAAAAAAAAGCGTGTTATTTAGTAGAACACTTCAAGCCGCATTTTTATTAAAATGTTAGTTAGTAAAACACTTTATGTCACTTTTTTTAATGTAAATTAGTAAAACACTTCAAGCCATATTTAAGAAGCATTTAAATCAATAAATCAACATCAAAAATACAAACATATAAATCAACTTCAAGCCACATTTTTATTAAAATGTTAGTTAGTAAAACACTTTAAGCCACTTTTTTTAATGTAAATTAGTAAAACACTTCAATCCATATTCAAGAAACATATAAATCAATAAATCAACTTCAAAAATACAAACATATAAATCAACTTCAAGCCACATTTTTATTAAAATGTTAGTTAGTAAAAAACCCTTTAAGCCACTTTTTTAATGTAAATTAGTAAAACACTTCAATCCATATTCAAGAAACATATAAATCAATAAATCAACTTCAAAAATACAAACATATAAGTCAACTTCAAGCCACATTTTTATTAAAATGTTAGTTAGTAAAATACTTCAAGCCACCTTTTAAAAGTAAATTAATAAAACACTTCAAGCCACATTTAAAAATACGTAAATTAGTGAAACTCTTCGAGCCACATTTTTCAATGGGTTATTCAATAAAAAATACATTAATTGACCGGGCTGTCTCATTGCAGATTATTTTATTATATTCTTTAAAACCACTAAGAAGCAACATTCCCAAAAAATGTGGCTGGAAGCGTTTTACATGTTTACGCAAAAAAAATTATTATCTGAATTTGGTTAAACCGCATCCCGGTTATCTGGTGACAATTAACAGAGAGTCTACTGTATTCATTATCATTCCTTTGTGAATGAGTGAGAGGTACAATGAATCAAAAGGAATGAGTAATTCTTCAAATACATTGTTAACAGTTAATAATATATTTACTTGTGTGTTCAATGAGCGAGGGTCGTGGATACTCTCAGTATCGCCCTGGTAAAAACGAAAAGTTACCCAATAAGGAAGTTGAGTCCTTTTTTAAATTTTTTTTATCAATGTTCACAGGCAAACTTAAATACCACTATTTTTTTTTTTAAAGTTCGTTTTCATAATTAAATTAATTCTACAAGTTTGAATTTTATTAAGCCTGCGAAAAAGGCGGCAAGGGCATAATACCGTGCTGGCAGAGTTCGTGACGTAACCCGGCCCTTACGTGTGTGAAATATAAGGGAAAATATTTACAAAACCGGGACACGATTAATATGGACGAAAAAATAAATTAAAAAGTTGTAGTAGTTAGATATTTACTAGTACTAATCAATTCGGTTATTGGAATTTCGAAAAAAGTGCATTTTAATGGTTATTTTTTAAATTTAAAAACACGAAATGTAATTTTTCAACGAAACTTGCAACAGTTCCTAACAAAGCGGTCGGTGAAAAATTACATTTCGTGTTTTTAAATTTAAAAAATAACCATTAAAATGCATTTTTTTTTCGAAATTCCGGTAACTAAATTGATTAGTACTAGTAAATATCTAACTACTACAACTTTTTAAATTTATTTTTTTTGTCCGTATTATGCGTGTCCCGGTTTTGTAAATATTTCCCTTATATTTCATACAAGCAAGGACCGGGTTACGTCACGGACTCTGCTGTTGTTATGCCTTGTTGCGCCACCTTTTTTATAGATAATATTTCGGACAGCGTTACGGCGTCCATCATTCTCTATTACACACTTGACTTGATGATGGACTCTGTAATGCTTTCCGAAACGTTGACTAAATAAGGAGTTAGCGCAACACGGCATTATTGATTTGGGAGGCGGGTATGCGTACCGCCGCCCCGGAGACCATTTCTTTGATAACCGACACCTCTGACATAGGTCACCCAGAGTGTGTGATTTTGATGCAATGGGTTGAGAGAGTTCGGATGGAGAGGTCTCCCTCAACCAATCTCCCCCGATCTGGCCCACCACGCAGTAGGTAGACAAACAAGATTTAGACAAAACTCAACCGATGAACCCGGGCACCTCTGCTAAGTCATCAAACGAAGCGAACGACTTGGGGAGACATGTGGCACGGCGTCCCAAATTGTGATATCTACTGTTTTAGAAATTTTATTCAATAGCAAAATTCCTATTGTCATGCTGTGCTGACAACTGCCGTAAACTCTCATATTTACGTACAGAAATCGTCGAAAAAGTGTTTCGGAAGAAAACATTTTTCTACACAAAAACTTTCACAAAATTGTAATTTAAAAACAAAAACATGTTCTCAAAAGGAGGAGCTATGTCGGTATGTTTTTATAATTTTTTATGAGAATTGAGTTAGGAGCACTTTTTCTTTAAATAAAATTTTCCGATAAATTATACACGTTTAACAGTGAATGTTTACGTTAATACGAAATGCATCGACAATTTAAAAACGTACTAACACAGCTTTCGCCTTCTAGAATGCAATCAAAATAATATATAATCATTTCATGCAATTTTCGATGTAGAAAAGTGTTTTTGCCCGGGAGTCCTTTTTGCACGGGCGAAGTCTATCGTCTTAAAAGGCAAAATTAGCAAGTTCGTTAAAAGCATTACTTATACGCCGTTCGCGAGCCGCAGCTTGGTTACTCCTGTACATTAGTATGCACGGTGAGCTCGGCAGTAAGTGGCAAAGGGGCGCACGATAATTCGATTATAGTTTTCCCAGGGGGCGCCAACACGGGGCCGCGGTCTCCATTAAAAATCGAAACATTTAATTATCGAACCTTTCAAGATAAAATTGAATTTGATAATAATTATACATTGTTAAATTAATTATGTCATTATTATAGAAGACAATAATGCCAGTTGTGTATTAACTTAATTCATCAAAATCGTTTCCCACAGGGGTGAGAAGAGAGGATAGACCGCCACGCAACTCTGTATTGGCACACACTCCTTCATTCACATGCATACATTGTCTTAGGTTAGTGTATTTCACAAATAATCAAATGTAATACTGTATTCAAAAGTACATAGGTGTATGTACCGCCGCACAGTGGGCAGAAAATCGCCTTTCATAGATTGAACTTTGTTATGGAACGCCCTATAGCTAGTAGAATATACATAACATCACCGCGCCCGGTTGGAGCCTGTAACGGCGGTCCCGTCCCCCACCGTTTCCTGCATTCCCTACTTCCTCTCTCCTACTCCGCCGCGGCGCACCGACCGACCGGCCGCCAGTCGAAAGCTACACCCGGCCTCGGACGGACGCACACCGGTTGAAAGTTGCTCTCTGGCAGACGCACGTAAAAACGGTCGAGAATCACGCTCTGTTTCGGGCTCCGCGTCCGCATTGGAATATAGAATCGGTTTTGCCAAATATCGGTGTCATAATAGTTCGCGGACCCCGGAAGATCACCGAATGTGCCGGAAGCGGAGACCTTCGCCCCCACTCATGTAAGCTGAACACCAGATTTCCCATTCTTTCAATGTGTCTGTAAAAATACGATAGGGTCCCGCGTAAAAACCATAACGCAGAGAGTTTCGATGCAGAGATCACGAGGTATAAACACTTTAGCTAGGTTTGTGTAACATGCATTCTTGTATAGCCCTGCACTGAAATAGCCTGTATACTGTGTTCTGAATTGTCAATATATGAATCTATTTAAACATATCTTGTTGTCAATCTGCTCCGGCAGGAGAATCTCGTAGAGTATTAATTCCCCAGGTGACCGAGGAGGATTGGAGTTATGTAAGCATTCATTTGCGACCCACGCCTGAGATAGAGGGTGCCCATTGCTCCCGTTTGAGCTGGCTTTGGGGCTTGTTTGGGGTAGCTGGAGCTGACAATTGGCGACCAGAGAAACCCCGTAACAACTTTCATGGGTCTTTTTTTTGGCTAGAAATGGATTCTGCTGATCATTACTATGCTATAAAATTTCGTATGAAGCAATTGCGTGTACAAATGAAGAAGTTATAATTTTTTAAAGAAAAAATTGTACGGCACTGACATTAAAAATAAGGCTATCTCTGGAATCATAAGATTGGCCATTATATCCTTACACACAGATATACTACTATTTATTTGTATTTTTTTGACATACTTCGTATTGTGGCGCAACTTGCGCGTTTTTTTTAAATCCTCAATGTTGAAAAAAAAACTTTTTTTTATGTTGATGATTCATTTTAATTAAGTATATCTGTGTGTAAGGATGTAATGGCCAACCTTATGATTCCAGAGATAGCCTCATTTTTAATGTCAGTGCCATACAATTTTTTCTTTAAAAAATTATAACTCCGTCATTTGTACACGCAATTGCTTCATACGAAATTTTATAGCATAGTAATGATCAGCAGTATCCATTTCTAGCCAAAAAAAGACCCATGAAAATTCATGTTTCTATGTCTATGAAAGGCGATTTTCAGCCCACTGTACGCCGCCCTGGGAACCATTTGTTGGATTACCAACGCCTCCGCCATAGGTCACCCCAAGTGGCAAGCTACGTTTGGTGACTTAATAGGGGTGCCCCGGTTCACGGGGTGAGAATTGCGAAGGTCTTAGCGGCGGATTCGTCTGCCCACCTACCGCGTGGAGATTTGGAGAGACTGGTTGAGGGTAGGGTTACCAGATGACATAAATTTACCTGACATGTCCGGAATTTTAGCTGTCTGTCAGGGAAACAGGAAAAATTGGAAATTTTCAGGAATTTTTAAAAATATAAGAAAAAATAAATGTAATAGAATTTTGCGTGAAACGGAATTTACAGGATGACGGATTTCATGGCAGAATCAAATAAACAAAACATAAGCAATAACAAATTATTTATTTATTTGCGTTGTAAATAGTATTTTTACATTTATATATGACAGAGATGAGTGTGTTTATTTTTTTTTTTTAAAGAAAGACAAACATTCCCGGGTTACGAATAACCCAACAACATTTGAAAATCTCCTACTACTACCACCACACTAAGCGGAAGATGTTGCTTGTGTTGTGATGAAGGACTTAGCCAGCCGAGGAATCGAACACGGAACGCCTGGGTGGGACCCAAACGCGATGCCCACTCAACCACTCACCGGTCATTGACCAATAAAATAACGACCACTAATTCAAGACCATAATAAAAAAAATAAAAAAATATATACCTACAACAATACACCTAATACAAACAATTCTGATGTGCATCTAATTTTGAAGTCAGGGATTTTGTCAGGAAAACTCATTTTCGGATCTGGTAACCCTAGTTGAGGGAGACCTTTTTACTTCTCCAGCAGGACTCTCTCGACCCTCTCAGCCAGTGGGAGGGATGGATAGATACGTCCGTGACTCTTGGACGTACTGATCCCCAGATTCCTACCCATTCCTCGTACCCTTTTCCTTCCCAGATTTAAAAATTATTTTACTGAAGGCCTCCTGTGTGAAGTCGATGCCAAAGTGAAAAATTAAAAAAAGTTTTATTGTAGATTTAAGGCCTGATTAGTTAGAATTAAACACGCCTAAATTTAATTTCTTTGTTTTTCTTTAATATATGTGACAGTCGCGGTTTTAGATACTATTGTATTTTTGGCAAAATATATTGATTTAAAATAATAATAATCATTTTTAATTTGAAGATAATATTAGCGAAGCTCAATCGAAAATCAGAAAAAGATACGGTCACATCTGGGACTCAAACCCAGAACCTTCGCCTTGCCGGGGCGCAACTCTACCAACGAGTTAATGTGTCCGTATCCGATTCGGTCATATTTTTAACTGTATCATCCTAAGAGTATGGATATTAGAGAGACGGCATGTGAAGTGTGCCCGCGCGCTCCAAGTGTGCCTTTTCGAGAATTTTACCCAAACGGCTTACATTGGCTGCTGGTTTTTGGACGTTTAATACGTTCCGACAGCAGCCATTTTACATGGTGACAGCCAATGTCAGCCATGTGGGTAGAATTCTCGAAAAGGCACACTTGGAGCGCGCGGCCACACTTCACATGCCGTCTCTCTAATATCCATACTCTTAGGTATCATCATACTTCGACTGAGAAATGCGAACAGTATTGGTTGCTATCTTCATGTATAATTGCAAGATTCAAACTCGAACTTAATGCTATCTGGATAGTGTCTTGGATAAATTTATCCATTTTTATTAAATATGCGACACCTATTGACTTTATTCCGCAAGGCTAGGAATTACAATTAAACATATAATAATTTATTAAATTAGTGTATGCCCCAGAGTTGAATACCCCTCAACGTAACACAATTACAATGGCTCGATTTGACAATATCCTGCAATCTGGCTGTCTCTTCTCTCGTCCCTTCCTCTCTCCCCTCTCTTCTCCTTCCCGTCCTCTCACCACCTCACCGCCCCCTGGTCGCAGCGACCACGGGACTATTGGAGAATCAGGGTTGCCAAAAATCATTTGTTCGCCACCAGAAATAAAAGCAACCGACACGACAATGTACCTTAACTATATACTATTATATTTTTATATGAATACCACACAAGAGTCCCAACGGCAGACGTAATCCAGAGTAAAGGCTTTAAACTCCCATTCCGAAGGCCGCGGGTTCGAACCCGGCGTGCGCAAACAAATTTAATTTGATTAATTTGTGTTATTTCACAATTAATGGATTTAAAATAATATATACTATACGTTCCAGAGTGAAAGATGATCTCAGTATCGCCCTGGTGCAAGAGCACCAAGAAACGTTGCTTGAAATGGCTTTAGCCGTGTTTAGTGACTAGATCTGAATAGCCAGGTACTTCCCCACCTTCCTCTTCTCCATCTCCTTCCCTTCCCCGCTTACCTTTAGCCTCACGACATACCCCAATTGGGGATGGCATAATCTCTGGGGTATGTTGTGAGGCTGAAGGTAGTGGAGAGGGGTAGGAGATGGGGAAGTAAGGTAAGAAAGTACCTGGCTATTCACATCTGGTCACCAAACACGGCTAAAGCCATTTCTTAATAATGGTCTTACACCAGGGCTACTACAGAGAGTGTCTTTAACTCTGGAACGTACCGCAAATATACCAAATATTGTTTTTAATTAACTAAATATGAAATAACACAAATTAATTAATTAAAATTTATTTGCGCACGTCGGGTTCGAACCCGCGACCTTCGGATTAGGAGTCGAGAGTCTTACCGCTCGACCACACCGACCGTCATGCACTATGACAGCACAAAGATAATTCATCTACCTAGCTCATAAAATCTTCAATATTCAACGATAAAACCCTTTATCAACACGATATTGACTAAATCCGTCATCTATGATCAGATATCAATATCTGTAAGCACGGTCAACAATTGTTAAGTGATATTCCGACCGACGATTGATAACTTTTAGCCTGGCATCCATAGTAGGCATGTTACGAATGTGATATTTTTCACATTCGCGAATGCGAATGTTCAGAGTGCAAATGTGCGAATGCAAATGCGAATGTTAAGGAATCACATTAAAAAAACTAGTCAACATTAATCAACGTTTTAATCAAAAAATAAAAACATTAAATCAATTCTTATACAGTAAGTTATATCGTAATTAATCAATTTAATAATCGATGTTCAAAAAAGAGGCATATTATATTTCAGAAAAAGCAATTTTGCAGCCTTTTCTCTCATGAGGCGATTTCTAAGGGGCTCGTTTATAAGGCCGGCTGCACCGAACAATTGTTCACTCGGAACGCTGGCCGGTGGAGCGCTCAGATATTTACGAGCCAGATCTGTCAATTTGTCGTATTTCAATTTAGTCTTCCATCAGTCCTAAGGGTGTTCATCAAGAGAGGCTCGTTTTTCTTTAAGATATGCCTTCAATTGAGCTTTGATTTCACAGCTTATAGTGTCTTCAGATTCTGCACCGTCGGAGCTTGCGCGAAAAACAAAAGACACGTGGACAGTGGGCGAGTCACGACATGATCTGCACACATTCGCATTCGCTAAACATTCGCATCGATTGTTGCGAATGCGAATGTCGATGCGAATGTTTAAAATGATGCGAATTATTTGCATATGCGGATGCGAATGTTCGTAATATCCCTTATCCATAGTATCAGATAAGTGTCGGTAAACTGTCTGGAATTTGGATAATGTCGTTCTTTGTGCAAAATTACTGGATTATTAATGTACGGATTTCAACTAACGAAGTTCTTAGAATTGAAAGAAGTCCATAACGCGATCCATAGACTTCAAAAATTCAACTAAGATACGACCAATTTATTCCGTTCGACCTTTGAGAAACTTAACTGCTTGAAATATGACTAAATACCTTATTAACTAATTAACTCTCGTTTCGTGTCAAATAGTAAATGCGCACTGACAATGCATATTTAGGTTAGTTTTTTAAATCAACATTGCCAATTTATTATTATTTTTTATGTAATTGTTTGGCTTTTGACAATTCGGAGTGTCAATTCAGTATTGCTAATTCATTAAGCTGCCGATAATATAAAAAAATAAAAAATAAATTAGTCGAAGATAATATTGTTAATTCTGAAATATCACTTTGACAATTACGGCGGTTTTACAATCGAACACAATGTGAATTGGTACACAGAGAAAAATGTTATTCTAAAATACGATCATTTTATTCGTAAAACGGTTAAAAAACGGGACTGAAGTTTTTACGAAGAAATTAACAGGGTTTCAATGTTTATTGGCGGGAACATGTAAGAACAATTTGTTGGTATACATAATTTCGTACATATGCCAACAAATTATTCTTACATTTTCCCGCCAATAAACATTGAAACACTGTTAATTTGTTCATAAGAACTTCAGTCCCGTTTTTAACCGTTTTTACGGATAAAATAATTGTATTTTAGTATAACATTTTTCTCCGTGTAGAGCGCCGCCCCGGTAAGACATGAGATCTGGGTTCGAGTCCCAGTTGCGACCATTATGTATTATTAACTTTCTGTGTTTTGTTCATTTTCGTATTTTAATTTAGATTATTGTTGTTGTCTTCTTCAATGATATGTTTCATTGATGGGAATAACCTTCAAAAGTTAAAAATTATAATTTTTTTTTTTAACATAATTTTAAAGTTAGTTACTTTTTTAAAATCAAAATGTATTTGGGCAGCCCTAAACACGGGGCCCGCAGCACACTGCGCGGAGTACCACAAGGGCTCACAATTGGACCTAATTCGGTCGAATCAACGCCGCCATAGGAGCATTCCTAGACGTAACCAGGAGAGAAGGGAAAGATGAAGGACAGTCGGTGGTAATAAGAGGTCCATTGTCAAACGGAGGAAATATCTAAGACATTCGTCACATCACCACATCCGTTAATAATCTCATTTTAGAAAGGGGGCCTCAACACATCCTAAATTAAAATGGACCTATTTTGTTAGGCGGGATATAATTAAATAGTTGTCAAACAGTAGCTAGTTCATAATGGAGTGTTGATACTAACCCTGAGGCTTGCAAGTGGCAGAGGAAGAATGAAACGTCTGATAGAAATTCGTTTCTCAGGACCTCAGGTGGTGCTTCAAACTGATTGACCAGCTGAGAATAAAAGTTTAAAAATGCTTGCTACTATACAGGGAGGATTTAATGAGAAAGATCGATTATTCACCGCTTCAAATTTTTTTAATAAAAAAATTTATATCGATTTATTCTATTAAAAACTTGCTTTAATATATACCTACATTCAAGTAAGCAATAAAAATAATAAATTAATAAATTTCGTGTACTTCTTGTACGTATTTTTTGATCATAAGTATTTATGATTTTTCAATAATGTCTATTCAAAATAAGTGTGTAAATCTGAAATATTTTAGTTTATAAGACCTTAAATAAATAGAAAAACTGAGGTATTTTCGTCACAAAACACTTTCTCGGATTTATTTAACTAAAATTAAAATTCTGAATAATGTGTTTACTAGATTATGTATGGATTTATTTTGTTGTATGATTCTATGATTTGAAATTTTGTTGTTTAATACAATATGTCGTTTGAAAATTGAACAAATCTGCCAACGACCAACGGTATAACCTTATTATACTAAAAATAAACTTAGTTTTTAAAAAAAAATTTAAAATTCGTTTACCAGATAAAATAACAGTATTTCAAAATCAATTTGTTTTTTTGTAAAAAGGAGTCAATACGTCAACATTTGATTTAAAAAAAGACTAATTTCCGATATTCTCTGGTAATAAATACCCTCTTAAGCCGCGGCATTCCGCATTTCTGCCTATCTATAACACAAGTATGATAAACAACCAATAATGTATGTAAAATGTTTATTTATCAGTGGCGTAAAATTAAAAACACGTTTATTAGTAGGACTTAAAGTGTTTATGGTAAATATGTTATATTTCGCTAAAAATTCGAAATGCTTGTACCGATTTTTCGACGACATCTGTTTTCACACTTGTTATTCCTAGAGTTCCCAGTACAGCAATTATAACCCCATTAAAACAAATAAATAATTGAGATATACAAACTAACGAGGGTGGAAACCCGACTATACTTATCTAGTATTAACATGTAACATGCGCAGTGATGGTATCGACGGCCTAGTGGTGGTAATGCGTGTTAATCGAAGGACGTGACTGATAAGGATCTCGGGTTCGAACCCGAGAGGGACTCAAGTAGATAAATTACTGCCATTTGCCCGGTGGTCTAGTACTAAAGTAGAATTCTAATTATTTATGGTGATACACTATAAATAGAGAGTTTAGAAATATTTTAGACTAGCTTCTGCCCGCGACTTCGTCTGCGTAGGATTAGTACTTCGAGTAGCCCATTTTCTTTTCCTAGGTCCCATCTATGTTTATATATTATTTGTAATATATGGAAAACATCTAGCTTTAGATATAAATTATAGCCTATATGTTATTCTGATGTATGAGCTATATAACCTATTAATTTAAAATATGTATAATTCTTTATTTGATTCAAAGTATTAGGCGAGTACTTCAAATAAATTCACTAATTTAAATATTTTCCAAAATAGAATTTTGATTTAACAATCATTGTTTTGCAAAATGTCACTCTCAATTTTTGAAGTTTTCTATTAAACAATAATTATTTTCAATATATTGAAAATAAATAGCAAGCTTTATAAATTATAGCCTATATGTTATTCTGATGTATGAGCTATATTATTGTAAAGTTTCATTAAAATCCATTCAGTAGTTTTTGCATGAAAGAGTAACAAACATACATACATCCATACAAACTTTCGCGTTTATAATATTAGTAAGATTTATTTAAAATATCTATAATTCTTAATTCGATTCAAAGCATTAGGTGAGTAATTCAAATAAATTCACTAATTGAAATATATACTAAAATATAACTTTGATTTAACAATCATTGAACGTTCAGTGGTTGAGGGGGCATCGCGTTTGAGTCCCACCCAGGCGTTCAGTGTTCGATTTCTCGGCTGGCTAAGTCCTCTATCACAACACAAGCAACATTTTCCGCTTAGTGTGGTGGTAGTAGGAGATTTTCAAATGTTGTTGGGTTATTCGTAACCCGGGAATGTTTGTCTCAAAAAAGAAAAAAGAAAAAATTGTTTTTCAAAATGCCATTCTCAAATTTTGACATTTTCTATTAAACAATAATTATTATTTTTAATGTAAAGAAAACAGCTAGTTTTATAAATTATAGCCTGTATGTTATTTTGAAGTATGAGCTATATTACTGTTAAGTTTCATTAAAATCTATTCAGTAGTTTTTGTGTAAAAGAGTAACAAGCACACATACATCCATACAAACTTTCGCGTTTATAATATTAGGAAGATACTTTCATTAAATTCTGCGTATAGAACACATATTGTCCGTCAAATAAGTGTAGAAAACGTAGGAGGGCGCTAATGTTCTTCAAATGGCAATACTAAAATTATAACACACGGTGGAAATGTAAAGCTGTGTAACCTACAATTATGTAAAAAAAAAACACAATTTTTTCATTGAAATGTACTCGTAGATACCCACTGATTTCAAAATTAGAATTGCAGATATCAATTTGCAATATTTATACAAAGCACATTAAATTTGGTATTATTAAAATAAAACTGAATATATTTATTATTTTTAGACAAGCTTGTGAACCATGTGACCTATCACAGGGGTGTTGTGTTGGTTATCCAATAAATAGTTCCCGGGACGGCGATACCCATATCCGTCTCCCAAATTGAAATACCTTGAAGTGCAAAAAAATATCAATTCACTGAAAAGATGTCAATGGTTTTATTGTATAATGTAGCAAATTTAGTTTTATTTATAATAATCCTTTACCAGTTAATAACAAATTTGTTAAACTCCAATTAAACACGTTAAAACTAATTACTCTACACCCCAAAGTTTGTTACCTACATTGTCCATTAAATATGCAAGTAAAAACCCTTTAACCTTTAACTAAATTAGGAATTCAACTGAATTACCGAAACATGGCTCGAAACTAACTTGTAATAAATCCTACAAGTTTTTAACTATGTAATTTTATATTAAGTTTACACGATAATATATATATACAAGCTTCTTCCCGCGACTTCGTCTGCGCAGGATTAGTATCTACTCCTATAAGTAGCCTATTTTCTTTTCCTAAGTCCCATCTTTATTTATACCAAAATTCTTAAGCAATTTATTTAAAATATCAATAATTCTTGATTCGATTCAAAGTATTAGGCGAGTACTTCAAATAAATTCACAAATTTTCTAAAATAGAATTTTGATTAAAATGAAATTTGATTGTTTTGCTAAATGTCACTCTCAAATTTTGACATATGTTATTCTGGCGTGTGAGCTGTATTATTGTAAAGTTTCATTAAAATCCATTCAGTAGTTTTTGCGTGAAAGAGTAACAAACACACATACATCCATATAAACTTTCGCGTTTATAATATTAGTAAGATAGGATGGTTGGGCCGTCTACACAATATACCTCTCACCTTCATTTATGTACTACCTATATTCGTGAACCGCTGTATGTACAATATGTACATGGGAGATGATATTGGTACATATTTTCTTCCTACCTGCTCCTGTGTGTATCCCTCATTTTTATTACCCTAACTTTTAGTCATAAATTGATCTCCGCCGAAAAAACATTTTCGACTCAATATTCCGCTCTTTCGTTCTCTGCCGGTTTAAAAACTCCGCCGCTACAAAAGTGCATAATTTCGCTAACTACAATAATACAAATATTCTGCCATAAATGCGGTATGAAGCAGCAAGAAAGGTCGCAGGTAGTCCTATTTCTTTGCCTGTGACATATTTTATCCTAGTGCAAAGGTTCATTACATACACAAAATACAAAATATCCATGCCCATACAAAAAGGACGCCCGGGAAAAAACACTTTTTTACGTCGAAAATTGCACGTAATGAATATATTTTTGTTATTTTTGCCATCTAGAAGGTGAAAGATATGTCGGTATGTTTTTAAATTTTTGATGCGTTTCGTAGTAACGTAAACATTCACTATCAAACATGTATAATTTATCGGAAAATATTATTTAAGGAAAAAGTGCTGCTAACTCAATTCTAATAAAGAATTATAAAATTGTAGAAACATTCAGAAGAAGCTATTCTTTTAAAAACATATTTTTGTTTTTAAATTACAATTTCGTGAAGAAAGTTTGCGTTTAGAAAAATGTTTTCTCCCGAAACCCTTTTTCGTGCGATTTCTGTAAGTAAATATGAGAGTTTACGGCAGTTGTCCCATTCTCACGATTCGCATTCGCATGTATCGTGAGTGTGTGTTAGCTTATTTAGAGCGGGACAGAATGATAGACAATGAAATACTTAAACGTTCCGCGTGTGGTGCAAAGTCTAGCCTCTTAATGTACTTTGGTCAACTAAAATTAAAAAAAAAAATTAAAAAAATGTTAGATTAGGTCATAAAGGCATCAGTCACAATAAAGCAGCGGTGTTGTACTTTAAAGATGTGAAACCCAACCTGGGCATTGAATTCGATTAAAACAATGGTAAAATCTCAAATTACTTTTCCTTTTTACACTAATCATTGTTATAATATCGGTATTGTTGAGTCTAGAATGTCGTAAAAACATCCGTCAATGGATCCAAGAATATTTTTATATGGTTCAAATATTATCCACATAGGAATACAGTTACTTACGCCAGTGATTAAGATTTTTACCGATTTCTTACATATTTTTCTTACATGTTTGAAGGTTTCAAAAGGATATAAGCAATAATTATTATATTTTTATAAGAAAAACTCTCTTTTTTAACTTTTGAAGGTTATTCCCATCAATGTAATATATCATTTTTTTTTTTTATTTTTTTTTTTATTAATAATTTTTTTGTCACATACATGTTTTAATATAATTTTTATTTTATTTTTATAAACACTAAAAAGCGAGAGCAATGTAGTTGTGTAGACAAAAGATTTAAAAAAATAAAATAAACTAAATAGACTTAAAAAAAAACAGAAAAATATAAAAAACAAAAAAAATATATGTACATATGCATGCATGTATACGCATATATATATATAAATATCTATACATGGTGCATTAGACGCTATATATCAACATACACACACACACAAACATATATACATATATTTAATATAAACATAATATAATAGTGTGCATAAATGTACGATAACAAAAAAATCCCACATAGGCATCGCCAGTTCGTGGGTATACTTGTGTTTTTTTAAAAGCAGTTTAGTTAAATTTACTCTATATATGTATATTATCTTTGTAGAAATTGCAAAAAATAAATAATCATATGGTAAAATCAGTATTTACGGAATTATAATTTAAAATACGAGAATAAAAGATTACAAATTTGTTAAAAGTTAATAGAGATTAAGATCAGATGTTACAGCAGGTAAATATTAATATCAACACTATTTATCCAAGACTTTATTACATTTTTATGTTTGCTGAAGGATGATATATTTTCACATTTGATTTCTGTAGTCTTATAGAATGCATTATAAATTTTCGGTGCAATAAAATAAGCATGTCTTTGCGCAAGCTTTGTTTTGCACAGTGGAACTTTAAAAACATTATTTGTCCTATTACTAAATCGATTTTCATTTTTTGTAAAAAGAATATTTCGGGTAAATATATATTTTAAACATTGCATATAGTAAATTTTTCTTATCTCGAACAATTTAGCTTCTTGGAATAATTGCAAGGAGGGGTAGGTCATATTTTTACGCAACATTATTTTAAGTATTAATTTTTGGGTTACTTCTAGAGGTTTAACATGAGTGTTATAAATACCTCCCCAAGCAATCATTCCATAAGATACTGATGATTGAACCAATGCATGATAGACCAAGTTCATTCTTTTGATATCAACTGTGTTATTTAAACGTTTAAAAATATAAGTTAAATACCTAAGTTTGTTTACAAGCTTTTCTACGTGATTTGTCCATTTGAGTTGGCTGTCTATTATAATTCCTAAGTATTTAACTGTATTCCCCGAATTCATCTCTGTACAGTTAGAGCACGAGACAGGATTGCAAGTATTTTTGTGAAACCTTATATTTAGGGGAGTTAAGGGAGCCGCTTTTTTGGTATTATAAAAAGGAATGTAAATAGTTTTTTCACAGTTCAGAGTAAGAAGGTTTTGGTTGAGCCATTCTTTGACAATGAATGTGCACTTATTTGCATTATCAGAGACTTCATCCCAAGATTTACCATGAACTGTGATTGCAGTATCATCAGCATACGAGAATAGTATTCCCGGAATACTAATATTACATAGGTCATTAATATATATTAAAAACAATAGCGGACCTATAACTGTTCCTTGCGGAACACCATGTCTCACAGATGATGGTTTACTGATATTTACACCAATTTTTGTGGATTACATTGAAGAAGAAGATTGTTTGTTTCTGTTATTTTACAAGTTGAATAAAAAAAAATCACAATATTTCTTTAAATGCTACTTAACACAACCACACGAGATTTTTAAAATAGAAATAAAGTGTTGTGTTTTAATAAATTATGTTTATTGAAGTGTTTTTGGATGCACAATATTTTTTTGTTTTTCCGTCTGTGCGTACACGAATAAATAAATAAATCGGATTGTTTTCGTACGAGTGAGCAGGCCACATACAGCTACCAGTATGAGAAGCATGGATTTTCCAAATTTACACCATGCTATCCCCTACCGCTACTATGTTCCCCGTCCACCTTTCCCGTGGACATATTGGGGTTAGAAAAAGATTCCGATGTTAAAACACTGGAAATATTGAGGTTATGTAACACAGGAAAGGTTAAATGTGGACATATTAGGGTAACTAAAAGACTCCGATGTTAAAACTCTGAAAAGGTTGGGAAAATATAACAGAGAAAATGTTAAATGTTCAATGTGAACATATTGGGGTTACAACAAGATTCCGATGTTAAAACACTGGAAAAGTTAAGATAATATAACAAAGGAAATATTAAATGTGGACATATTGGGGTTACAAAAAGTTAAAACACTGGAAAGATTGGGGTTATATAACACAGGAAATGTTAAATGTAGACATATTAGGGTAACAAAAAGATTCTGATGTTAAAACTCTGAAAAGGTTGGGAAAATATAACAGAGAAAATGTTAAATATGGACACATTTGATTACAAAAAGATTCCGATGTTAAAACACTGGAAAAGTTGGGATTATATAACAGAGGAGATGTTTAATGAGAACATATTGGGGTTACAAAAAGATTCCGATGTTAAAACATTGGAAAAGTTAAGATAATATAACAAAGGAAATGTTAAATATGGACACATTTGATTACAAAAAGATTCCGATGTTAAAACACTGGAAAAGTTGGGATTATATAACAGAGGAGATGTTTAATGAGAACATATTGGGGTTACAAAAAGATTTCGATGATAAAACACTGGAAAAAACTTGGGGTGATATAATAAAGGAAATGTTAAGTGTGGACATATTGTGATTACAACAAGATTCCGGTGAATAACTCAGGTCCGAGGCATACGTCATCTTATGTCTGCCTACGTTAAATTGTCGTGAAAACAAGCTTATGTGGTCAAGCGGTTAAAACACTGAAAAAGTTGGGATAATATAACAAAGGAAATGTTAAATATGGACATTTTTGGGTCACAAAAAGATTCCAACGTTAAAACACTGGACAGGTTGGGGTTCTACAACAGGGGAAATGTTAAATGTGAACATATTGAGGTTACAAAAAGATGTCGATGTTAAAACACTGGAAAAGTTAAGATCATATAACAAAGGAAATATTAAATGTGGACATATTGGGGTTACAAAAAGATTCCGATGTTAAAACACTGGAAAGATTGGGGTTATATAACAATAACACAGGAAATGTTAAATGTGGACATATTAGGGTAACAAAAAGACTCCTATGTTAAAACTCTGAAAAGGTTGGGAAAATATAATAGAGGAAATGTTAAATGTGAACATATTGGGGTTACGAAAATATTTCGATGTTAAAACACTGGAAAAGTTAAGATAATATATCAAAGTAAATGTTAAATGTGGACATATTGGGGTTACATAAAGATTCCGATGGCATCACAATCTGAACACAATTCGTAATAAGCTGGGGTTATTTTCTATTTGGAGTTATTTCATTCAATTGTTAAACAAGCAGATTCAATTTCCAAAACATTGGGAAAGCTGGGGTTACTGTTATTCAAGCAGGGAAACAATTTTGTGATTAATTTTTCAAAAGAAGCAAACACATTATGACTTGACATTTTAAATAAATGAACAGAAAATACTTTGTTTTAAGTCACTTTATTTTTATTTAACGTCTACCGGTTTCGGTACCTCCGTACCATCATCAGGACTGTTACAAAAATAATATCTAAAAATACACACGGAGAAAAATGTTATTAGAAAAAACGATCATTTTATTCGTAAAAACGGTTAAAAACGGGACTGAAGTTCGTACGAACAAATTAACAGGGTTTCAATGTTTATTAGCGGGAACATATAAGAATAATTTGTTGATATACGTAATTTCGTACGCATACCAACAAATTATTCTTACATTTTCCCGCCAATAAACATTGAAACACTATTAATTTGTTCGGAAGAACTTTAGTCCCGTTATTAACCGTTTTACTATTAAAATTATCGTTTTTTTGGATAACATTTTTCTTCGTGCATAAATACACATATATTATACATAATGTTATGAAAGAAAGGGATAGTATACTAGAGTGGGACAGAGCGTCAGTTGTTGGAGGGAGGAGGGGAGTATAAGTATGTTCCCCATTCCCCTTCTCCCTCCAACAACTGACGCTCTGTTCCACTCTAGTATACTGTCCCTTTCTTTCATAACATTATGTATATATATATGTGTACTTATATATTTTTAAACATTATTTTTGTAACAGTCCTGATGATGGTACGGAGGTACCGAAACCGGCAGACTTTAAATAAAAATAAAGTGACTTAAAACAAAGTATTTTCTTTTAATTTATTTTAATTTTGTGATTATCACAAATAAGATTCTTAAAATGGTTCTACATTAATGGATGTAAAGATATAAGAATCTCACATCAAATAGAATAAAATTGTTTTCGATTTTGGGTAAACACGTATTGTTTCGCTTACTTCCCTTGCTTTAACCAACATCGTTTCGATACAATAACGATGTCCACCATCAGGGCATATATTATGTTAAACTTTGGCTTACCGGTCCTTAGCTTTGTAGAGTTAAACCAACATCACATTTGCCTTGATGATGGACGCTGTAAGGTTGTCAAAAACTTAGTCTCAAAAGTAAGGATGAAGAGAAAAACGACTTAAATGTTAACTTTAAAGTAAAAAAGCACAAAACAATTCAAATATTAAAAATTTGGTATTAGTACGTTAGTAGGAAGAAAAGCATTCATTAGATTATTGGAAAAATAATATATTATCGCGGGGTGTAGATAGGTATTGGTATAGAGCGACTATAGGGGACCCACCAAGCCAGATCTAGTCAGTATTTCTCTACTCACAGTCTCACGAGACTTCCGAGGGGCGAAAAGACGGCTTCTGGGACTTGTCGGAGACGATTATTGTTCAAACGCCTGAAATTTTTACAAAAATTCACTGTTTTTTGGAAAAATCATATCATGTTTTGTAATGCCCTTTTTGCTACATATATACATTTTTTGGGATTTTTTTTTATCCAAAAAAGGATTTCTTGAGATTTTCCTCTTTTCGTCATTGTAGATGCTGTGCGGAGGTTTGAAATGATGTGTGAATACAGGCGAAACAGCTATCACATCATTCAAAATATCAACAGAGGTAATCCTGAAATTACTATCCTCCATATACCAGATTTAAAGTGAATTTATTGTGTTGGTTTATATTATTTTTTTGTATTCCTTCAATATTATATATTGATAAAGTTCGTGGGGTATCACAGTGACCCCACGTGGTTTGGAAGTCGGCGTTTCAATGGTTAAGAAAAAATATAAAAATATCTAAAAAAAAAAAAAAAGATGCAATGGATTTCCTGAGATTTTCCTCTTTTCGTCATTGTAGATGCTGTCCGGAGGTTTGGTCTGATGTATGAATACAGGCGAAACAGCTATCACACCATTCAAAATACCATCAGAGGTAATCCAGAAATTACTATCCTCCATATAACAGATTTAAAGTGAATTCATTGTGTTGGTATATATATATTTTTTTTATTCGTTAAATCCTATATACTTAGTGTTATAAATTATTGATAAAGTTCGTGGGGTATCGCAGTGACCCCACGTGGTTTGGAAGTCGGCGTTTCAATAGTTAAGAAAAAACATTGAAATATTTTAAAAAGAAAACAAGCAATGTGACATTATGATAAGTATAAACAGAAAATTAATACTATCGTTGTTTTGATAAATCAATGATACCGACAGAGACATCTATTGACAGTAATTAGATGTATTATTATATAGCAGATCTTCGTATCATAGTTTTGGATGAAAAGGGCTTTGCAGCCAATTCCCCTTATGGAATAAATAGAAAATTTTACAAAAACTCCTTTATATATTTTGAAAAATGTAAATACTTTATCTAAATAAGAATTTATTGTGTTAATAGGCAAGTCAAAACTCCAAAATCACAATGCAATAGATTAGATTTGATTGTAAAAATGCAATAAAGGTGCGACTAAATAGAAAAATGCAATAAAAAAAACATTACAAAATAAAATGCATGCTAATGATTATAAAAATATATATTGTTCGTCCGGTTCATTAATCAGACATCTCCGAAATATCGAAATTTGAGTTGAGTATGCCGTTATAAGTAAAAGTGTACCCTCTATCTGGTACAATACTCAGATTTCTCATAGACACCACCAAATCAATTATAATGCATAAAAAACTTGTAATAGTGGATTTTTGTATTTTTTTTTATTTAAAGAAACATTTAAAACAAAGAATAATACATACATTTCAAATAAAAAATCATAATACAAAAACAGAGAAAAAGTCCCAAAGTAGTTTGTCAATGGGTTCTTTTAACTTACTGGATTATAACTAAAATTAAATTAATTATTAAGAAATAATTGTTTACATTCATAAAAAAAATATATTGTATACACTCATACCATAAGAAATATAGCCTAAAGATGTGTAACATGACATAAAAATAATAATAAAAAAATGATATAAAAATAAAAAAGAGGTGTAACATGATACAAAAATAAATTTAAAAAAATATATATATAAAAAGAATTTATTGTGTTAATAATCAGGCAAGTCAAAAATCAAAAGTCCAAAAAAATAATTAAACCAAATGTTGATGTTTTCTGGGTCACTAGTAGGATATTTCAAAATGTCACAGTAATGTATTGAAAACAGTGTTATTTAAAAGCAAATTTAATATGTAAAACAAAGACAAGTGTAAATAATATTTTATTTATGGTGAGCATTCGAATATCGCTTTCCTAATTATCTCAAAACTTAGCATTTGGAGATGTCTGGCTAATCAGCTACACGATCGATGTACGCAAAAAAAGTGTTGATTCCAGCGCCATTTTGAATATTTTGACATTTAAATGGTCCTCGTTATCCGCCGATTTTAACTTTCAGGTTGGATAATTTTATTATAACGCCCTAATCAAAGTATGTTTAAATAACAAAACATAAAATTCGAGCAACCACTCAGACAGAAAATCGACGGTTAACGAGGACCGTTTAAGACGATAGACTTCGCTTTTCGGCCCATACAAAAAGGATGCCCGGGAAAAAACACTTTTCTACATCGAAAATTGCACAAAATGAATATATTTTTTTTATTCTGCCTTCTAGAGGGTGAAAACTATGTCGGTATGTTTTCGAATTTTCGATGCGTTTCGTATTAACGTAAACATTCACTGTCAAACATGTACGATTTATCAAAAAATATTATTTAAGGAAAAAGTGCTGCTAACTCAACTCTCATAAAGAATTATAAAATTATAAAAAGCTACCGACGTAGCTTCTTCTTTTTAAAAAAATTATATTTTTAAAATTTCAATTTCGTGAAAGTTTTGGTGTAGAAAAGTGTATTCTCCATAAACCCCTTTTCGAGCGATCTCTGTAGGTAAATTTGAGCGTTGTCTCATTCGCACATTTCGCATTCGCATGTATTGTAAGTGTGCGTGAGCTTATTGTGAGACGAAAGAATGACAGACGCGGGTGTTCCGCATGTGGTTCAAAGTCTAGCCTCTTAAATGTCAAACTATTATTCAAAATGGTGACGAATTGTGATGGTGTTAAATTCAAAGTGACGTTCTCAACAATTGACCATAAATTTATAAAAAAATAAACTGGCTACGGTAGATAAATATCATAGATAATAAATACAACGGAGATTTGTCACGTGTATCGGTGTCGCTGTCGTACGACCAATCTGTACATATAGAGGCGTGTCGAAACAAATACGGCAATCTCCACCATTGGTCTAAAATGATTAGATATGGCGATAGATAGAAAAACAAAGGGTTTAGAGCATAAATGACAATAATCCATATGTTTTTTAATTAATTAATTTGGTTCTGCAACAAAAACGGCAATCTCCATTAAAAATTGCAGGGTACAGAACAAAAACGGCAGTCTCCCTTTGGACCAATCAGAGAGACAGAACAAAAGCGGCAATCTCCAACTATTAAGAGGCTAGACTTTGAACCACACGCGGAACACCCGCGTCTGTCATTCTGTCCCGCTCACAATAAGCTCACGCACACTTATAATACATGCGAATGCGAAATGTGCGAATGAGACAACGCTCAAATTTACCTACAGAAATCGCTCGAAAAGGGGTTTATGGAGAATACACTTTTCTACACCAAAACTTTCACGAAATTGAAATTTAAAAAAATATCTATTTTTTAGAAAGAAAAAGCTACGTCGGTGGCTTTTTATAATTTTATAATTTTTTTATGAGAGTTGAGTTAGCAGCACTTTTTCCTTAAAAAATATTTTTTGATAAATCGTACATGTTTGACAGTGAATGTTTACGTTATTATGAAACGCATCGAAAATTTGAAAACATCCCGACGTAGTTTTCACCCTCTAGAAGGCAGTTTAAAAAATATATATTCATTTTGTGGAATTTTCGATGTAGAAAAGTGTTTTTTCCCGGGCGTCCTTTTTTTAATGGGCCGAAAAGCGAAGTCTATCATCTTAATTGAAAATAACTAAATAATTTATCATTTACAGTAAAATATACGCAGTGTTATGGAAACAATTAATAACAAAAAGTATGCTTTATTGTTCATAGTACAGCAAAAGAATTAAAAAGACATTTTTTGGTATTACTAAAAATGAAAATAATTGGAGATTGCCGTCTTTTTTCAAAACGCCTCATATATTCTAATCAAAGCGACTATGCAATGAAAGTTGTGCGTTTGGTGTTTAGATAGAAACAAATGATGCGAGTGGCAGTAGTATAGGTGAGCAATACACGCGACACGCGTTGCCATGGTCAATCTCCGTTTCATCTATTATCTATGATAAATATGAAACTATAATATACTTACAATCGTTCAAGAGAAGACAGATCCTGAAAAGCATTTCTGTCCAGGGTGTGAATTTGGTTATCCGTCAGTTGTCTGAAAAAAGAGAAAACATATTGGTTTTAGATTGCAGAACGTAACGAAATCATCTCCTATCCCCGTCCTATAGATATTCCTCTTCACTTTACTATCTTGTTAGTTTAATGTAAAATATAACTTATATTTTATTGAAGAAGAAGATAACAATAACAACAAGACACAGAAAAATAATAAAAGATAACGGTCGCAACTGGGACTCGAACCCAGAACCTTACGTCTTACCGGGACATACACTTCTACCAATTGGGCTACTGCGATCTATTATGAGACTGTCGTATTTGTCAACTTCATATTTTAAATTTCAGAATTAACAATATTATCTTCGACTAATGTTTTTTTTTCTCCATATTATTGGCAGATACCTTTATTATTGGAAACAAGTATTCAAAGAATGTATTTGTTACCTAGATAGTGTCTCGGATAAATATATCCGATTTTATTTTTATGGAACACTTTCATATTTTTTTATAAGAAAAACTCTATTTTTAACTTTTGAAGGTTATTCCCATCAATGTAATATATCATTAAAGAAAAAGAAAACAATAATAATCTTTTTTTTTTTTAAATATGAAAATGAAAAAAAAATTAGATTAATTAAGATTCATGGGTTCAAATCCCGGCGTGCGCAAGTAAATTAATATGATTAATTGGTGTTATTTCACAATGCATTCTATTAAAATAATATTATAGTATATTTGCGACACGTTTCAGAGTGGAAGATACTCTCAGTATCGCCCTGGTGTAAGACCACCATTCAGAATTGAAATGTTTCTTGAAATGGGATAAATATAATAAGTAGTAGGCGGCTAGGCGGTGGCAAAACGAAGAATTCCAAGTTGAAAATTCGCAAAAACATCATTCGGAGATATTGAGGTTTGAAGTTTAGAATTGATTCGTTATTACAAAAACATATCATTTCAAAAATTCAAATTTCAATATCTCAGAATGATGTTTTTGCGGATTCGTGACTTGGAATTCTTCGTTTTGCCACCGCTTAGCCGCCTCCTAATAATAAGAAACCTACACGGAAAACATGTTATTCTAAAATTCGATCATTTTATTCGTAAAAACGGTTAAAAACGGGACTGAAGTTCTTACGAACAAATTAACAGAGTTTCAATGTTTATTGGCGGGAACATGTAAGAATAATTTGATGGTTTTATTAATAATCCTTATATAGGCCGAGCCAAAGGTACTCGGAAGGTAGGTCAAACATGCACACGCGAGAAGTTTCTCGATATGGCGGCGCAGCGCTGTGTGTAATGTGTGGCAGGTCCGAGCTCTTTCCAGAAGGTGGTCGAAATTAAATTGCCTAGCGAAGTAGCAGGTGGAGGCGGCCGTGCAGTAACTAGGTAGGCCGCTACGTAAGTAGGTGGAACCGCTACACACGTAATTTCGTACGTATACCAACAAATTATTCCTACATTTTCCCGCCAATAAACATTGAAACACTGTTAATTTGTTCGTAAGAACTTCAGTCCCGGTTTTAACCGTTTTTACGAATAAAATGATCGTATTTTAGAATAACATTTTTCTCCGTGTATATATTCAGGTCTGGTAACCAAACATAGCTAATGTCAAATTTGGGGATGCTGTGTGGAGGGTCATTTTATGGAAAGGAAGGAGAAGAAGTTCTGGGAAGGAAAAGGGCATAAGGGCTGGTTCGGAATTTTGGCTGAATGTGTCCAGGAGTGACGGACATACCATCCCTCCCACTGCGGTGCAAGGCGATGGATCGAGAGGGAATCCGGCTAGAGAAATCTAGATTAGGTCTCCCTCAACCAATCTCTACCGATCCGGTCCGACGTACCCCTTTATGTTTGTTTTGTTATGTTTTTAAATAACATTAAATAGATCTGTTAACCTTTTCACTGCACTTAAGTACACAACATCACAGGTCCTAATTTAAAGTGTATAATATGAAAATTATTCAAAATATATTCAGAATATATTCAGCTCCAAAGGCTAATTATTATTTTACCCATTCGTTTTAAGGAGGTGCTTAACTAAAACTCGCTGTAATTCTACCAAAGATATAAAACATACAAGATAACACCTTTAATTACTGAAAATACTGTATTATTAGTCAATTTGTCGAGAGGAAACCACAATCCAAAAATATATGTATCTACAGGGAGAAAAATGTTATTCGAAAAAACGATCAGTTTAATAGTAAAAACGGTTAAAACCGGGACTGAAGTTCTTACGAACAAATTAACAGGGTTTCAATGTTTATTGGCGGGAAAATGTAAGAATAATCTATTGGTATTTGTACGAAATTACGTATACCAACAAATTATTCTTACATGTTCAAGCCAATAAACATTGAAACCCTGTTAATTTGTTCGTACGAACTTCAGTCCCGTTTTTAGCCGTTTTCACTATTAAAATGATCGTTTTTTCGAATAACATTTTTCTCCGTGTAGGCTCGAACCAAGGTGCCCTTCTTGAAAATATCAAGGAGGACACTGTGTTTTTACTTATGTCAGCAGAATATCACTTAATCCAAATCATGCGAACACCTCAGCACAGGTTCTCCCAGTGAGGTGTTCACAAAAAGCTGCTACTACTAACCTGTTTACATATCTTTCTACCATGTTACGGAATATGAACTTTTTTTTGTACTACTATGTAAACCATTGTAATTATTTGTTAAATGTATGTATATATATAAAAATAAATTAAATTAATTTCGATGATGTATGTTGAGAGGCGTATTTTGATACCCATCTCGGGTACATTTCGGTTCCATTAATTAAATGTGCTAATAAAAACCTACATTACCTATCTACAGTACATACCTTTTTTTTATAGTAAATACCTCACAAAAGTCCCAACTGCTCCCGTCTGGAGCCAGTGATACTATGGCATCCCCAATTGTGGAGTATGTTGTGAGGCTGAAGGTAAGTGGAGAAGGGAAGGAGAAGAGGTATTTGCTTATCTGGTGTTGCAGAAGGGAATGCAATTCTTCGAAGCACTCTCGTGACATAAGACGTATTGAAAGAAGCGATCTTCATGTGATGAAAGCTCCCGGAATAAACGATGATATTCTCCAAATTCTTTCCTATTCTTATGAATATCATGCACCCGTATTCTATTACTACGGGAATGTGATAATGCACACAGCAGTAACAATTTATCTTCATCCCAATCGCTAGACATCGTGGCGAAGACCGACTGACAGTGACTGACGCCGAACGCTCTGGCTTGCGCGTCGAAGCCGTTCAAATAGAAAGTACGCGACGTTACGCTGACGCCTTGACGCGCGGTAAGTACGCCTTCTGTTTGACGGAGCCTTAAGTGATTTGTTAAGTAACGCTCAATTCGCCTGTTAGTCGGAGGGTTGCGTTGGGCAAATGTCTCGGACAGTGGATGTGTCTGCCCACCTTTTAAGCCGGACTCTCTCGACCCATCACCTTCCATCACAGCGAGAGAGATGGATTAATTCATCCGTCAATCCTGGACACACTGACCCCCACATTCCTAACAACCCTTCATACCATTTTCCTTCTTAGAATTTCCTCCCCTTCCTTTTCTTTAAAAGATCTTCCACACAGCATCTCCAAAAACGAAATAGGCCATGAGCGAAATTATTTTACTGTCTGAAGCTGTAGTAAAAAAAAAACTTAACATAATTATTTAATACATTCTTCTTGGTATTTTTTGTTCAATGCAATGAGGTAATAATTTCCTAGTGTATTATGTGTCAATGGTGTCGCGTGATTACTTCAGTAGAACTAATTTAGCTAAGGTGGGCCCTTTCCTCAGCTAATAAGCAGGTAGCTGGGCTTGTCGCTTGATATTGTACAGGTGAAACACTGCAGAAGTCATAAATAGTCAATTATTCGTTTCCTCATTTCTAAAGATCGTGATCTCACCATTATTTTCCTGGTGGAGAAGATTCCTCCACTCCTGCGCTGCAAGGAGAGTCAAGTTCTGGGTATCTAGCACGATCGATCGATAAAACCCTCTATTAAAAGGATATTGACTAAATCCATTATCTATGGTCAGTTAGCGACATTTGCGAGCCCGATCAATAATTGAAAAGTAACTATGTATGTACTGTAAGCTTTTAATTTGCACGTTTAATTCATGGAACCGTAGAGTACCCGAGGTGGGTATCAAAATACGCGTCTCAACCTACTTTAGACTTGGAATTCCTTTAGAAACAATAGATTATGATTTTTTATTACATTCATTGAAATTGCTTAAGTTAAGTGATAGAAGAAAAATTTTTGGTCTTATATTTTTATATAAAATTGTAAATTATCATTTGGATAGCCCTGATATATTAATGTTGATTCAATTTCATGTACCTACCATTAGATCGAGGTCCTCTAGTATGTATTATTGTGACAATTATACCACAGTCTCAGGATATAACTCAGTTATAAATAGGTTGCAAACACTTGGTAACTTTTATGCTAAAATCGCCGATATTCTTAATATACCCCTTGTGAAGTATAAAGCTACACTAATTAAACATTTTAATGAGGTCATTGTATAACAGGTTTTTGTTTTTGCTTCCGTCTTTCTTAAAGTCATTATTATTTTATTTGTTATGTGTTTCAATATAATTATATAATTTTCACTCATCAAAATGTAATACTGTACTATTTATGCCTGTGTAAAAAAAAAAAAAAAAACTTATGTATGTAAATGGCACTAGTGCCGTAAATTCTAAATAAATAAATAAATAAATAAATAAAAAAATAAATTAATTTTTGAAACGCGATTAAATAACGAATATCACCGTTTTTAATAATATTATGTCTTCCTTAGTGGTATTCTCCGTATTATAAATACGTGAATTTTACGGGGAAAGTGATTCTATAACATGATTAAAGCATTAACATTTTATTAATGTATACAAGTATACATAAAAAGGTATAAAACTGCGCTATATAAAATGAGCCGAGAAACAATTATCTTCGTTGGCAGTTTTCTGTTTATTTAATGGATGTTGTTCGAAAATCATTCGGTATTTTTGAAGGAATCTTCTGAAAAAGAAAACAATTATTTCATCATATAATTCTATGAAGTATTCTTGTATAATCATTTATTTATTTATTTATTTGAGACACAAACAGGATATTTATAGAACACTCTTGTTGGTAATATAAAACAAAATTAAATACAAATATAAATATCCCTAGACTAATGTGTCTGCAGTAATCATATTTGCATGTACACAGAAACAAACACATAAAAAAATCAAATGTCAGTATTTTTATACTTAACTAAAAAAACATAATTATAATAATAAAAAAGAAAGAAGAAAAAATCTAATAAATAGAAAATGTTTATGAAAAAATAATAAAACAACAAACAATCTTTTATTTTTACTTTTTAGGTGCACAAATTGTGGAGATACTCTTTGAAACAAGTTATATTATTTACAAAAATATCTATGAGAGTGCGTGATTTAGCAAGGCATGTATAGCAAATGAACGAAAAAGGAGCCTAAGGAGAATATATGACGCAAATTTGACTGGTACAAGAAGTCAGAGACGCCTGAGAAAAACAAGATACTATCAAGTGAATCAGATACTTGAGTCGGGCCATGTTAAGAGTCAGAAGAATAGAAGAGTATGTACGAGACGATGTATGAACGTGAATGAGGCAAATAGGGTGTGAAAAGGCCGAGTTGTTTGTCAGTCCGTCCTCTCTGCCTACCGCTGCGGGAAAAGAGCTTAATGGTTAGTTAAGTTAGTTGGTTACATAGTTACAACGTCTCGTACATACTCTTCTGTCACTCTGACACTTGAGATGGCCCAACTGAAGTATCTGTATCACTTGATCGTTCCACTACTACATCGGGCGTCCCCGACTGCCTATACCACGTTTCTAACAGCACTAATTCCATTGTGACATTTTTAAATTATTCTCAAACTTCCATTACCTCCCATGTTAAATTGTTGGGATTTTAATTGGATTCTATTTCGTCAGCCCTTCCCAAAGTGTGTTCCTAGGAATAGCTTTTACTTCCAGCCGCTAGGTGGCTGGAGTGCTAATGAATTCATTATGACAGAGCAATTAGGAATAAAGAGACTCGATTTATTACTTCCTAATGGAAGCTATTTTATTAATAGGTGCTCTGTGCGCTGCGACATTCACAATATGAAACAGAGCTTCTCAAAGATTCCTATTTGCCTACTGTAGAACTAACTAACTTTAGAAAATCACCAATTTTCGTATGTGTGCACAATATAACACAAAATTTCAAAATATAGACATTTTTAGCAATACACTTCACAAATATCGATAAGAAGTAACACGTACAATCTAAAATTAATACAAGAGGTGGAATGTATTCGGAGCATCACCTATCCTAATCCTATATTTCTCTTCCTTCCCTCCTCACCTAAAATATTTTTTAATCTTAATATATAAAACAAAGTCGGGTTAGTTACACCATTTATAACTCAAGAACGGCTGAACCTATTTTTATGATCTTTGATTTGTTGGCTTTATCTCCGTCCCGATTAACAGAATAACTATTAAAACATCGGAAAAAAACCACGACATAATTTGAATCAATTCGAACTGTCAATGGTGTAGTGTGCCGAACATTTCGTGCTTAGTCAACAGCTCAATTTCATTTTTTGAACTTAGAGTAGGTACCTATTTATTTTAACTTAATAAAAACTTAATTTATTTCAGCTAATAAATTAAACACAACATTTATTGATTCTGAGGCGGTACGAAGTTTGTCGGGTCAGCTAGTATGTAATAAAACTCCATCTCCAATCATTATATATATTATCAATAACATAGGAGATCTTTTGGCTTTAAACAATATATATATTTATCTTTATATTTTCCACAGACAGATATTACTAATTGTTTTGTACAATATCAGCGAACTCGAATAGCGAAAGCGAAACAGAAAAATTAGAAAATGATACAGTCACATCTGGGACTCGAACCAAGGACCCTCTCCTTGCCGAGGCGTAACTCTACCAACTGAGCTATTGTGTCCCTATAAATTGGTAATTTGTTCTTTTTTATATAAATACCATACAATAGTCCCAACTGAGTCCCAGTGAGACTATGGCATCCCCCAATTGGGGTATGTTGTGAGGCTGAAGGTAGTGGGGAGAGGAATGAGGTGGAGAATAGGAAGGTGGGTTATCTATTCAGATCTTATAACCAAACAAGGCTAAAGCCATTTCAAGCAACGTATCAGTTCTGAATGTTGGTCTTACACCAGGGCGATACTGAGAGTGTCTTCCACTTTGTAACATGCCGCAAATATACTGTATTTTTTTTTTAAATTAATTGATTTGTTAATTTAAATTATTACACAATTAATAAAATAAAATTTATTTGTGCCGGGTTCGAACCCGCGACCTTCAGATTGTCGTGTTTCCATTTACACCTATCCATTGATATATATAAGTATATGTCTATGTACGTAATTAGTTTTAAGTAAACCCTGATGAAGTAAGCATTACTTACGTAACATGTTGTTTTTTTAATCTCTCATAGGCCGCAGTCCCCCCGGCGGGTCCGGATGTTTGAAGTGACTTTGATCCTTATGTATAAAGAAATTGTGTGAAGAACAAGGTCAGAATCGCTTGGGCCTTTCTCGATCTTGATATAACGAAATACTGGATAGCATTTAGCCACTCCGAAAAATTCATATTAATGGCCAATGACGCGCCGGGCACCAACGATGGCGGACAAAATGGCTGCCGCTTGATAATATGAACGTTGTCATATTTATTCATTGTTTTTTTTATATAAATCCATTGTGGAAAGCATAGATATGAGTGATTATTAGGAAGTTCGTTTTATCTACATTATTTTGATGTAATTTTTGTAATATATCACAAAAGAAATGTTATAAAAATTGAATTCGTAAGAAAGGTGAGAACTGTCAAATATTTTACGTCAAATTGAAAAAATATATTTTTTGTATGCTGGCTTTCAACAAGTTAAACAATAGACGTGGTAAAAAACAAGTAATCTATTAAATTGGAATAATTATTTCTTCAAATAACCATAATTTGCACATATGAATATAAGTGTGGACTCATTGAGAATCCCTGTGGTACACCTGCCAGGTCGTGCGTCAAATTAGTCTCGTTTGGGCGACGGAGCCCTTTGACAAGTATAATATCCGATAATTGGCTCGCTAATGTGCGCGAGCAACGCCGGGTGCTGCGGCGTTATGTGCTTAGTTAGCATTTAGCGGCCTGTGATTTCGAAACCTGTTCACTTAGCGATGTGCATCATTGTACAAAATCGAAACATGTTTCGAATATTTCATATTTGGCGGATATTGATGTCGCTACAAAAGAAATTTAAAAGTAAACTTTTCGAATTATTTAGGATTTGTTGTTTAACAGAATTTAAACAATGTTTCAAATTCAAGTTCTGTGGATGTTCTATTCGAGTTCTTTTTTTTCTCAATTTGGGAGGCGGGAATGGGAACCATTTATTGGATAACCAACACCTCTGCCGTAGGTCATGCCAAGTTCGCTACGTTTGGTGACTTAGCAGGGGTGCCAAGTTAATGGAGTGAGGTTTGTCTAGGTCTTGGCGGCGGATGATATGGACACACTGAACCCCAGATTCCTACCCAACCCTCATACCTTTTATCTTCCCTGAACTTCATATCTTTCCTTTCCTTAAAAATACCCTCCACACAGCATCCTCAAAGATGACATAGGCTCTGAGGGAAATTATTTTTCTCAGGGCCTATGAAAAAAAAGAAAAAAAACACAGGAGGCCCTGAGGAAAACCATTTCCCTTAGGGCCTATGTCATCTTTGGGAATGCTGTTTGGAGGGAATTTTTAAGGAGAGGACCTTCTGGGAAGGAAAAGGGTATGAGAGGTGGTAGGAGTTTGTCCAGATCATCCGCCGCCAAAACCTAGACAAACCTCACCACACGAACCCGCCCCCCCCTGCTAAGTCACCAAACGTAGCGAACCACTTGGGGTGACTTACGACAGAGGTGTTAGTTATGAAATTAAAGGTTTACCCTTACCGCGATTCCCAAATTGTAAATAAATGGAGTTTAGAGAATTAAACACAATAACAAAAAAATAATACCCCAAATTTGATTTCCGGATTTTTCTATAGCCATAAATTCAAGTCTATTGTCCTTTGGGACGATAAAAAAAAACAAACAAACACGATGCGATTTAACGCAGGTGAGAAAAAACAAAAAACCACCATTTAATAATTTTGTAACGTTGAGAAAACCACTAATTTGAAATTAAAACGAAACAGCGAAGGTACCGTTGTTTCAATCGGGACTCCCTTAAGAGCTTAATTATTCATGACCCCACTTACCCCTCTCCTACCACTATCCGCTCTACTCGAAAGTGGAAACACGCCCAGCTATTCTCTGTTCTGCTGCACATCAATTCTCAAATTTCTACTGAAAATTATTTCTGATTATGTCAACTCTATCGAATTTAAGTCCTATTTATTTATTTATATATACATATTACAAACAATACAATACAGAATGATCCTTTGTCTGTCCAACTGGAAAGGATTCCCATTTCAGAACAGCCAAATTGTGTATTTAGTACATAATATTCTTACAATGGAATGGCGATTCTGTCAAGACAGCTTTTGAGAACATTAGTAATTGCATTCGTAGTGACGGGAGGTTTCTTAATCCTTGAAAGAATCGCAAAGATGTCATTTTTACCAGGGTCATTATGGATATGGATAGCATTAGTAATTGCATTCAGAACACGAGAATGGTTTCTTTCGGGAGATAACAAGTCTGAGATTCTTTCCAGGGCATTTTGGAGAACATTTACAATTGCATAGTTAGAATTTCCGCATTTATAAACCAGTATAAGACATATGAATCCTAAAGTACTATATTTTTAGAATTTCCTAAGTTTACCGTATGACACATGAATTTCCAATTTATTAGTATAGAGAATTTCAAATCTTTAATTTTTGAAATGGCTAATCTTTTTTTTACAATTATCGAAAAAAAAACACGGAAAAGATTGGTAAATTTAAATTTAAATATTAACAAAGATGGAGAAACAAAAATAATAATTTTTAAAATTGAAATAAAAAGTAACTTTCAGATACTTATCTCTCTTAAGTATAAAAATAGCCTTTTGGAAGATAATAAAATAAAATAAAATAACAACGCTATAATTTTTGTCGACTACTTAAATAAATTTGAGGGGCTTTGCCTCAAAGAAATTGATAGCCGACCTTTAGGTAGTTCAAAACCGAGCTCTCCGAAATGTTTATGGACTTCCATGGGACACTCATGTCAGGGACATCTATTCAGTTTCCGGTATCCTTCCAATCACAATCCTTTCTAAACATGAAATCAAAAGCACCATCCTACAAATTACCCAGCAATCAACTAATATTAAAACCAAGCCACTTTACAATCAAGACATCCACAACCACAATACTCGAAATAACCATAAAATCCGCGTTCCTCAAACACACACTACAAAACATGGGATAAAATCTCTGAACTATATTGCCTATACACTATATAATTCGCATCCAGATATGTACAAAAACATCCAGCATAATAAAAAAATTGCAAAGCAATGCTTTAAAAAGATATTTTTTAACTACATTTAAAAATGAAAATATGTAATTGTCTTGTCAGTTTTTCTTCTATCTTATGTACTCGTATCAGTTTTTCCCTCTCTTTACTTGTTTTCTCTTGTTGTTTGTTCAACTTAACCTGTCTTTATTTTTATTTTTATGCTGTACTGAATGTAAAACTTATATTATGATATCAAAATACCTTTGTAAAATTGTAACTACTACCTCCTACCTATGAATTGTAAGTTCCTCCTGTCCTAAAATGAGTTTTGTAACTCATCGGGATTGCTCTAGCAAGAAATAAAAAAAAAACAATGAAAAAATAAAAAAAACAATGAAATACTAAAAAAAAAATTTTTTTTAAGGTTTTTTTTTTGCATAAACTTATATTTAATTAGTACATATGTACATATTAGGTATGTGTTTTTGTGTTAGCATGTGTTCGCTCTCAACTCTCCCCATATCCAGCAGCTAACCCACGTTGCAATTGGCCACGTAATTCTAATTTCACGTCGCCGCCGTGCGAGATTAACATGCCTTTTTTGAACTAATATCAAATTTGATGATTTGCACACGTTATACAACGCTATAACCTTCCATGTTGATTTGCCGCACACTACTTAACAATTGACAACAAATTTAACAGATGTCACTTTAACAACATAGCTGCTATAACTTAAGGGGATGGTTGTGTTAATTCGGTGTAAAAAAGGCCCATTTTTAAGAATTTTTTTAGACGCTACAGGTAATACAAATTTATATAATTTATCGTAACATTATAGTACATCATACAAACAAAATTTCCTTAATTTTTTAAAACAAAATATAAATAATTAAGCCGACGGCAGCAAATCTTCAGGGGCGTCTCGCAAAAAATGGTCCGCCGGTGAACAGTATAACTCATGACTGGATCATCGGATATCAAAAAATAAAAATGATATCATTAGATAACCACTTTCCTAAGGTAACGCTGGGAGGAAATATATATACAGGTACGGTACGTACCCGACGTATATCGGTACGTACCCGACAAACTTTAACCAGCGATTCCTGATCATATTTAGAGTCAAAAATGTTATGGCGACTTTGCGCTCCGTTAACGTTTATTATCAATAAATAAAAAAATAAATTAATTAAAATCCACACTCCGTCACTGTCCACTACTCCACTCTACCCCCACCTCGCTACCCGCACCAATAACGCGATAGACAGCGTGGCGGTAGGCGAGGTGGGGGTAGCGCGGAAATGTGGACAGTGACAGCGTGTGGATTTTTTTATTTATTGATTATAAACATTACCGGAGCGCAAAGTCGCAACAAATTTTTTTACTCTAAATATGATCGGTAATATCTGGTTAAAGTTTGTCGGGTACGTGTCGATACAACCTGTACATATATACATATATATATTTATTTTTTTATGTGACAAAATTTTTGTGTAAAAGTCATAATTATGAAAAATATAGCTCCCAGCATTTCCTGGTCATTCATGTAAGGAAGTAGTATACAAAATTTCAAAAGAATCCGTCGAGTAGATTTTGATTTAAACTATTCACCGGCTTCAAAAATGAAAAGTGTCAGAAAATCGCTTTAAAGTTTTGTATTCTAGAAAATCCAAATACTAAACATGAAAATTTTGTTCTTACAAGTTCTGTACCATATTTAGTTTTGCACCGATTTGTTTCAAATTTTGACACAACCATCTTAAGATGTTGTACAATCGTGTGAAATAATAAAAATAAATTTAAATACGTTACCATCCTCTTAACAAAGTTCGAGCGTCCTATTGAAAAACACTATATTTTCAAAAAATTAAAAAAAATCATTCCCGCCTTAATTACTGTATTTTACATTATTTCATCCCAGTTTTATTTTAATTATTTCGTTTAATCTATATATTTAATTTTATTAAATTGTAAAATAAGGGGCCTCATCACGGCAGTAAATTTATTGTATCAAATAAAAAAATTCAAAATTGTTGAGGAATTCTTAAAAAATTACCAGATTTAACAAAAACAACTTAAAACTGTGGTACGAAAACTCGATCAAAAAACAGGGTACGAGATTCGAGAATTGCGTCCTATTGTAAGACTTGTTTAACTTGTAACGAAAAACGTATACGAATTTAGCCACTTTAAGATTCGAGAATAGAGCCCAGCTCTTTAAAATTTTGATACAATGTACCCCTTTTATAACACCACCTCATTTCTCATCCCAGGGGGAGGGGGGGGGTAGGTGACGGAATTGATGGAAAAATAATTTAGATATGTTTTTTTTTTTTTGAAAAACGAATTTTTAATAGAAATAAAAATGAACTATTTTGTCAGTTAAATCATTCGGTGTATGTTGGAGTTTGGAGGAATTGAGAAGAAAAATAAGATGGAATATGAATATAAGATAGGTTAGATCAACTTAGGTTTTATCTATAAACTATCTGATTCACTTGATCGTGCCATGTCTTCCTCGGGCGTCCTCGACTTCTTCTACCATTCAAATTTTGTTGGTTTGTACTATGTTCACACAGTCTCGTAATAGATCGCAATGGCTGAATTGGTTAGAGCGCCCATCCCGGTAAGACGTAAAATCTGAGTTCGAGTTCCAGTTGCGACCATTATGTTTTATTACTTTTCTATGTCTTGTTCATTTTCATATTTTAATATCGATTATTATTGTCGTCTTCTTCTTCAATGATATATTACATTGATGGAAATAACCTTCAAAATTTAAAAAGAGAGTTTTTCTTACAAAAAAATAATATAAGATAACGTATTGAAGATACTAGCGGAATTACCCGGCGTTGCCTGGGCTTTGAGCAGAGTTTTTCGATATCAGATTGTTGCGAAATGTTTCACAATTTTCCAGTCTATTCCCGAACATTCCAAAACAATCCAGAATGTTCCAGAATGGTTAGAATGTTGTGAAATGTTCTCGAATACTCTCGATTATTCTGGACTGTTCTAGAACTTTCGAGAAGGCGAAACTTCCAGCACTTGTATCTTCAAAAGCACGCCTAGCAGATAAACACGGTGACATTCTTCATGGATGAGGGATAGAGGGCTACCACACCATAATGTTACCTCGTTTCTGCGTTTTAGCGGAACTCACATTATTTTATAACAATAATTAGTAATTGTTTTATATTTAACTAGCTGATACCCGGCATGCGTTGCTATGCGAATTAGATAAATAAATTGTTTCCCATTCGTCCCCGTTCCCCTTCCTCTTCCCCTCCCGCGATTATTTTTCACCCTCCCTACCCCTCTTCTCGCGACCCCCTCCCTCACGCATTCCGCTTCCAGCTTCTTCGCATTCCCCTCCCCCTCGTCCCCCCTCCAGCCAAGCCCCCATCTTAATTCCTTAACCCAAACTCCATAAAATACACCCATTATTCCAACAACTAGCGTGACTTATTTAATTTTTTAAGCAAATTTCATAATGCTAGAGCTCACCAGTATATATATAGAAGTATTCACGGGCATATTCACAACAATGCAATCGGATGAAATTTTAATGGCAATCGAATAGTATAGGAAATAACTTCATAACCCCAGAGCTCATTATCCTATAACCATCCTGGGTGTGCGCATTTCATATTCCTAAAGTTTCATCGCAATCGAATGAACGGTATGGCCGGGCATAAGGTACGCACAAGCAAACAAACAAACATTAATTTTTATATTATAGATTACGAGGCTAGACTTCGAACCACACGCGGAACACCCGCGTCTGTCATTCTTTCCCGCTCACAATAAGCTCACGCACACTTACAATACATGCGAATGCGAAATGTGCGAATGAGACAACGGTCAAATTTACCTACAGAAATCGCTCGAAAAGGGGTTTATGGAGAATACACATTTCTACACCGAATAACTTTCACGAAATTGAAATTTTAAAAAATATATATTTTTTAGAAAGAAGAAGCTACGTCGGTAGCTTTTTATAATTTTATAATTCTTTATGAGAGTTGAGTTAGCAGCACTTTTTCATTTTTTGATAAATGGTACATGTTTGACAGTGAATGTTTACGTTAATATGAAACGCATCGAAAATTCGAAAACATACAGACATAGTTTTCACCCTCTAGAAGGCAGTATAAAAAAATATATTCATTTTGTGCAATTTTAAATGTAGAAAAGAGTTTTTTCCCGGGCGTCCTTTTTGTATGGGCCGAAAAGCGAAGTCTATCATCTTAAGACTTTGACGTTTAGACATCATTTAGACATTTAACAACATTATAAGCCAAAATTCTTAATTATTTTCATAACACTGCTGCATTCCCCATCTTTGTAATCAAAGGTAAATACAAATTAGCCTTGGACTGGTGTTTTATGAAGGAGCAAATAACTGGACGAAGTGCCCCCTATGATTAATGGACAAATAAAGCCAATATTGTACCGTATACCCTCAGACAATAGACTAAATTTTATTTATTAGGTTCTGTCCTTCAAACTTTTAGACTTGGCGGCCACCTCTTGTCTGGAATACTTAAATAATATAAACACCTTAAAATATTAACTATCCTTAAGCATCAAACTTCTTTGCTTTATCCACTGTCATAATTTTAAACCGCAATAGACTCTACAATCAAACCATTTATTATTACAATTACCATTTGTCCAATCGAGGCTTAAATTTCAAAATAAAACTGTTGCGAATACCGTACAAGAGTCCCAACTGCTCCCATCTGGAGCTAGTGAGACTATAGCGACCCCAATTGGTAGTAAGTCATGAGATGGTAAAGAGAAAGCTGGGAATGTATCTGGCTATTCAGATCTAGTCACCAAATACGGCTAAAACCATTTCAAGTTTCGATTTTGAATGGTGGTCTTACACTAGGGCGATACTGAGAGTATCTTCCAATCTAAGATGAGCCGCAAATATAATATATATTATTTGTATTTAAGTAATGTATCTGGTTATTCAGATCTGGTAATCAAATACGGCAAAAGCAATTTCAAGCAACGTTTCAATTTTGAATGGTGGTCTTAGTCTAGGGCGATACTGAGAGTATCTTCCACTCTGGAATGAGCCGCAAATATAATATATATTATTTGAATTTAAGTTATTTTGAAAAAATACAAAATAAATGGTTTTTTGAACCAGCGACCATCGGTTTGCAAGCCAAGAACCTTACCTCTCGACTACAGAGCCCGTCGATAATCTTAGCCATGTTTTATTTATTTTTTAAGATGGTTTTGTAGTAAAGATTAATCTAAAATAGTTCGCCCATTTTCAGATTATGAATTCCTTAACCTCTCGACTGCCGTTCGCCCACCGGTGGCCGCGGGTCGAAATTATTATTTTTTTTTTTAAGCGATTTTGTTCCTTATGTATAAAGAAGTTGTATGAAGAACAAGGTCAGAATCGCTTGCTCCGTTCTCGGTCTTGACATAGCAAAAATCCGCATAGCGCCAACCCATCTGAATAATTTATAATAAATATCTACGGTCAACTTGGCGTCACTTTTACAAACGGTTTTCAACTGTCATTTCATTTTCAAACAAGTATTTATGTCATTACTTCTTCGAAAACACCTTTGAATTGGTTTTTTTCATGTAGGGTGTCTATTCAGGTTTGAAGAGAAATTGATCATTTTCATATTAAAATATTTTATTTACATTTTTTTGTCAAATGGCAAATATTTTCACATTTTTTTGTTAAAAATAGCTATTCTGGGAAAACTTGTAACGATACGATATTTGAGCAAAAGCCAGGAAGATAATTTCGCGCAATTTTTTCCAAATACACCTGGCCTTCGAGAGGTTAAAAGGTAGCTAGTCACCAACTCCCGACAGAAAAATTGTTATGTTGTATAACAAAATAAAAACAGTATAAAATACTCACAGTGTTTTCAGCTTGGTCATGCCACGAAAGTCCCCTTCCACGATGGTGCTGATGTTATTGCCTTGCAGATCTCTGAGAAAAAAAAAAAAAAATCGAATTAATATGGTAGGTACAATGAAAGATACGTTTTTAGATTTTCACGGCCAAAAGCATTTTCGTTGTTTGTTTTTGGGGTGATATGCCGTGTTGCGCTACCTCCTTCTTTAGCCGACGTTACGGACAGCGTTGCAGTGTCCATCATCAGGGCAGATCCGGCAGATCCGACGGACTGCGTTGCAGTGTCCATCAGGGCAGATCCGGCAGATCCGACGGAAGATCCGATCACACATCGTCGGATCTGCCCGATCTGCCATGATGATGGACACTGCAACGCTGTCCGAAACGTCGGCTAAAGGAGGTAGCGCAACACGGCATAACACCCCAAAAACAAACAACGACAATGAAAGATGTTTTAAAAGCGTTTAAAATACAATAATAATAATAACAATTGGATGATTTGTACAGCGCTTTGTCTGTGAAAATTCACCTCAATTAGTCATTAATATTATTGAAGAAAAAAAAATAAAACAACGACAAACATTTATTTTTATTTTTTATATTAGCTCCACACAGGAGGCCCTGAATATAATAATCCCTTAGAGCCTGTAAACTTTGAAGATGCTTTGTTTAGGGTCTTTTTTAGGGAAAGGAAGAAGAGGACGTTCTGAGAAGGAAATAGGTATGAGGGAAGGATGGGAATCTGGGAGTCAGTGTGTCCAGGAGTGACCAATGAACCCGGACACCCCTGCTAAGTCACCAAACGTAGCAACCCACATGCGGTGACCTACGGCAGGGGGGTTGGTTAACCAATAAATGGTACCAATACCCGCCTCCTAAATTGGTGTAAGCCGTCCTGGCCCCCTAGCACACTCTATCGATAAGGATTGATAGGATAACTTTCAGTAACTTCTCATCGTTCCCTAGCATGACTGCAGATCGCCAACGAATAAATGACAGTTTACTATTAATAAGTGTCCTGAAGATGAAACCCGGTGGTGGAGAAATTTCAAAAATAGATTTGACTAAATTGTTGCTGTCACTGTTGCTCTTACTCCACCGGATATTGAGCGAAAGGGACAATGCACCTCGGGCTACTAATACCTAACTAAAATCAAGGTTTTGTATTCCCCACTTTTCTCCTCCAAAAGTGGTCTGATTTTAAATTTTTTGTTTACCAACTACATAAGAAAAAACTATTCTATGTCTGTACGTTTTGCTTTTTTTCAAAAAAACATTGTCTAGTTTGTATACTGAACGTCTTTTGACGGCGTTTAAACCAGTCAATTTTATTGATTTTTGGAAGGTCATAACTTCTATAAAAAGTAACTTATCAAAAAAAACAAAAAGTATTGACACGCTAGTAGTTGATATCTATTTTATGTAAAAACAATATTTTCTCTAGGGTTAAAATCCAGAGAGATAAATAGGGAATACGTTTGTATGGAAAAATCATCGCCGGGTATCCCCTTAATATATTCTACATCAACTGTTGTTTGTACGTTAGCGATCTGCAGTTGTCCTAGGGGATGATGAGAAGTTACCGAAAGTTATCCTTTCAATCGTTATCAATCGAGTGTGCTAGGGGGCCTGGTGTGCTAGCACGGTCGCTCGATATGAAGTTACCGACCGATTGTCGGTAACTTCTCATCGTCTTAGGACAACTGCAGATCTCAAACGTACAAACGACAGTTGATATCGAATATATTAAGGACACTTAGTCATTGTGAACTGTCACCTATTCGTTTGCGATCTGCATTTGTCGTCTGCGGAACGATGAGAAGTTACCGACAGTTATCCTACCGATCGTTATAGAGCAAGCGTGCTAGGGCCTCTGGTGTAAGACCACAATTTAAAAATAGTACTTCAATAACCTCAAATGGCTTTAGTCGTGTTTGGTGACCAGACCTGAATAGCCAGGTACTTTCCCGAATTTCTCTACCCTATCTCCTTACCCCTCTAGTCTACCTGGGGGCCTAGTCTCTATCTTTCGGTTTCACAAACAAGCACGTTTGCCGTTTAACCTTGCTTGAGGTGCTGTCAACTAAGCTGTCACAGTTTGTATTTGCTGAAATATCTTTGTAAATTTACTAAACATTGAGTTAATATTTTGGGTATTCCTCCACAATACATTTATGTATTGGATTAAATAAATACAACATATAAATATTTACTGAGTGTACAGCACCAGAGAGCGAGGAAGTTTTTAGCACGGTAAGAGGAAGGTTAATAAGGATTCGTAACGTATGTACTGACGTTGTGAGAGATAGAGACTAGGCCCCCTGCAACCTCACAATTGAGTGTGTATTACACGGAGAAAAATGTTATTCGAAAAAACGATCATTTTAATATTAAAAACGGTTAAAAACGGGACTGAAGTTCTTACAAACAAATTAACAGGGTTTCAATGTTTATTCTTACATTTTCCAGTCAATAAACGTTTTAACGAATAAAATTATCGTTTTTTTTTTTTACATTTTTCTCCCTGTAGTCTCACTGGCTACGAACGGTTAGATCAGTTGTACTATTTTCAGTACTAAAAAAAAAAAAACATTCTTGAAATTACGTATTCTGTGGTGACGCGTGACACGTTCCACATTGGGGTATGAGGGGAGGGCAGAGGGTAAGAGAAAGGGGTGGGGGGGGAAGAGTGAGAGAGATACGTGACAAACAGGACGGTTAGGGGATTAAACACGGGAATAAGGGATGAGGGTATATTTGTGTTTGAACTGGACTTGTGCGTGTTCAAGTGAAGCCTACTGTATCCTCTGTTCACACGGTAGATCTTCTTACTGTAAAGTAGAAGAAGCCGAGGACGCCCAAGGAAGACGTGGCACGATCAAGTAAATCAGATACTTGAGTCGGGCCATGTCAAGAGTCAGAATAATAGAAGAGTATGTATGAGAAGATGTATGAATGTGAATGAGGCAAGGAGCGTGTGCCAAGACCGAGTTGTTTGGCGGTCCGTCCTCTCTGCCTACCCCTGCGGGGAAACGGCGTGATGGTTAGTTAGTTAGTTAGTTAGTTAGCGTCAGAGCGGTTCAAAACGGTTACATGACCATTGATCCCACGACGGTTGACCTCCGAGATACTTATATGTTTTTTTTTTTTCATTTTTTAACTTAAAAGAAATTTACACTTCACTTTCTTAACTTAAGTAGATATAAAGAAAAAAAATTAATTTTGTTCTTTTAACTTAAGATGATAGACTTCGCTTTTCGGCCCATACAAATAAAAAACACTTTTCTACATCGAAAATTGCACAAAATGAATATATTTTTTTTGTACTGCCTTCTAGAGGGTGAAAACTATGTCGAATTTTCGATGTCGATGCGTTTCGTATTAATGTAAACATTCACTGTCAAACATGTACGATTTATCAAAAAATATTATTTAAGGAAAAAGTGCTGCTAACTCAACTCTCATAAAGAATTATAAAATTATAAAAAACTACCGACGTAGCTTCTTCTTTCTAAAAAATATATTTTTTTTTAAATTTCAATTTCGTGAAAGTTTCGGTGTAGAAAAGTGTATTCTCCATAAACCCCTTTTCGAGCGATTTCTGTTGGTAAATTTGAGCGTTGTCTCATTCGCACATTTCGCATTCGCATGTATTGTAAGTGTGCGTGAGCTTATTGTGAGCGCGACAGAATGACAGACGCGGGTGTTCCGCGTGTGGTTCAAAGTCTAGCCTCTTAAGGTTAAATAGTTTTCTTTTAAATATATTTTCACTTTTCTCCGTTTTAAGGGAGTCTGGAAGGAGATAATAAATTTGAACACTTGCTTGCACTTCTCTTGCCACTTTCAGTTTTAACAGTATTTGTGTACAGTTTGTTATGTTGTCTAGTATAATGCTTCTGTAGTTGTGACGTTTTTATAAATGTTGTGTTTGTGTGTATAAATCCATTTTTTATTTTGTAGATTAAAAGGCTAGTGTTATATTCGTACAAAGTTCTTATTTTCAGAAGGTTCAAAATAAGTTATTATAATATGCAGTCGAAATAGGGAAAATACTGTATATTTATATGATTATTTCAGGGACGCTTAGATGGTTTGGGCATGTAGAGCGAATGAATGAAGAAAGGAGTGTAAAGAGAATTTATGACGCGAGTGTGAATGGTAGAAGAAGCCGAGTGGATCAGATGTAGGGCCATGTCAAAAGTCAGAATAATAGAAGAGTATGTATGAGACGACGTATGAATGTGAATGAGGCAATTTGACGGTGAGTTGTTTGGCGGTCTGTTCTCTCTGCCTATCCCAGCGGGGAAACGGCGTGATGGTTAGATAGGTAGTTCGTTAGTTACTTCACAATCAATAAATTAAAAATATACCCAGAGTTGAAGATACTCTCAGTATCGCCCTGGTGTAAGACCATCATTCAGAATTTAAATGTTTCTTGAAATGACTTTTGCAGTGTTTGGTGACCAGATCTGAATAGCCAGGTACTTTCACACCTTCCTCTCCCCCATCCCTTCCTCTCCCCACTATCTTCAATCTCACAACGGATGCCATACGGAGAAAACTGTTATTCTAAAGTACGATCATTTTATAAGTAAAAACTGATAAAAACGGGACTGAAGTTCTTACGAATAAATTAACAGGGATTCAATGTTTATTGGCGGGAAAATGTAAGAATCATTTATTGGTATTTGTACGAAATTACGTATACCAACAAATTATTCTTACATGTTCCCGCCAATAAACATTGAAACCCTGTTAATTTGTTCGTAGGAACTTCAGTCCCGTTTTTAACCGTTTTTACGAATAAAATGATCGTATTTTAGAATAACATTTTTCTCCGTGCATAGTTCACTGGCTCCAGACGGGTGCAGTTAGGTCTCTTGTGCGCTAGTTATATAAAAAAATAAAAAGGTACTTTAGTACAATCATTTCCTAGTTTTACCTTGAAAGTTTTCTGGGAGTTTGGAAAATTGGTGATTTTATAGATTTCGATGTGCTCTTTCTGAATTTCAACTTTGCCATTTCGTATCTTTGCCGCTCGCGCCACCATATTGTAAAAATTGCGCCTAATAATAGTTTTTTGACAATATCTCCTTTCCGACTCATTTATACACTAGTGCAAAATTAAATTTAAGTAATTAATATAGATATTGATTACTAGTGTATAGGTACGTTCTACTTTTTTTCATAAGTTACTTCTTAGAAGAGTTAGGACTTTCCAAAAATCATTAAAATTGCCTGGTTTAAACGCCATCAACAGACGTCCATTATACAAACTAAACAATATATTTTTTAAAAAAGGCAAAACGTAGATATGTAGAGAATTTTCGTTTAATACAGTTAATAAAAAAATCTTTAAAATCGGTCCAGTTTTAGAGGAGAAAAACGGGGAATACAAAACCTAGATTTTGATGATTTTATTTAGATATATAAAAGTTTTTTTTTAAATGCCTATTGGAATTTATGAAATTTCCAAATAACCAAAGACGATTGTTATTATTTGTGTTAACAGAGTTATTTTTGTTCTTCTTTGGTCTAGTTTAAACAAAACAAAGACGAGTAAATTATTGTTTCAATAATTATTGTCAGACGAGACAATGGCAGGTTTAATCCACGCCGTTATTTGTAATTTCTCTTTCTCAACTTTAGATAATTTAACTGCAGAGGGCAAACTTGTCGAAATGGTGAGCGAAGGTGTTAGTCTGAAGGAAGTGGTAGAAATGAAAGGAAGATAAAGATTTTAATTAATATATATATTTTTTTATAGTGAATACCTCACAAGAGTCCCATCTGCTCCCGTCTGGGGTGCTAGCATGGTCGATCGATATGAAGTTACCGACCGATTGTCGGTAACTTCTCATCGTTCCCTAGGACAACTGCAGATCGCAAACGTATAGGTGACAGTTCACAATGACTAAGTGTCCTTAATATATTCGATATCAATTGTTGTTTGTACGTTAGCGATCTAACTAGGGTCCTAGGGAACGTTGATAAGTTACCGACAATCGGTCGGTAACTTCATATCGATCGATCATGCTAGCACACCTGAGCCAGTGAGACTATGGCATTCCCAATGTCGGCATGTTGTGAGGCTGAAGGTAAGTGGGGAAGGGAATAAGATGTGGAAGAGGAAGATGGGAAAGTACCTGGCTATCTAGTCACTAAACACGGCTAAAGCCATTTCAAGCAACGCTTCAATTCTGAATGGTGGTTTTACACCGATTAGAGCGATACTCATAGTATCTTCAACTCTGGAACGTGCTGCAAATATAGAACATATTAATTTGTAATTAATTAATTGTGAAATAACACACAGTAATTAAATAAAATTTATTTGCGCCCGCCGGGTTCGAACCCGCGACCTTCGGAATGGGAGTCCAAAGCGTTACCACTGGACTATGCCGGCCGTCAAAAGACGTTACATTACATTAATATTACGTATAAAAATCGCTTAGCAAATAGGGTCTAGAGTGTGTAGAGGTCACGATTTCAAGCCCGAACATTGTTTTTATTTATTTTGTAAATAATTTTATAAAGGAAGAAAAAAAGTTAACCAAGGGAAACTGTCACAGATAATTTTAGCCATAAGGTGGTATTTTTAAAACGTTGTTTCTTATATGCCATTATACTAATTTAAAAAAACATTTTTTAGTACTTTACTCTTATATTTTGTAGTGTATCTAAAAGCTTCCTGCTTGAAGACATAGATGGCAGTGCTAAGAGCTGTCCTTAGATTCCGCTAGATGGCAGGTAGGTCAGTACCTGTGGAAACGAAGAGAGGGTCAACAGTTCTGGGAGAGCGTTCACTGGAACACTCGATTAGATTCCATTTAGCCAGCTTCTAGTTAGGTCGATCAACGAGATCTACATTGTAAACCGCGAAGTGTATAATAAAGCAGATAACAACAAAGTATCTATTATTCCAACAAGTAATCTCCATCCAAAGTATTGGAGAATCTGTTAGTGTCTGTTGTAAATAACAGAACGCTACAATTTTTTGTTAAATAATTAACAATTTTATTTTAATTCTAGTCAAGGGAAACGATAGGAAAATCTTCAATTTATCCACAACACATTTTCTTATTTTTATAATGTAAACCGATTCGTTGTAAAGATTAATCTAAAATAATGATTTAGCATAATTCTTAATCATAACATATCCTCTATAGCAGATATAATGGAATCCCTTGCTGCGCCAAATAAAACAATGGTCCTAAACGAACAAAGCAAGAATAAGCCGGCCGAAATTCTCAAAATTACTTAAATAAAACATTGAATAGGCTGTACTCCAGTTTACTTTGTCATCCAGTACAATGCGAAACGGTAAGTAATAACTGAATAGAGCCTTTCCACCATTTAAGTTGTTAAGTGAGTGCCACCTAACCTGCCGATAAATTAACTCTAGTGTTAAATAAAATAAAAATTGAGTGCGTCTAACATTTACGCGCGGTTGAAGTAAAACTAAATTGACTAAAAACTAAAAATTAAATAAAAACTTACATTTTTTTAGGTGGCGGAATATGATTAGGTTGTTGATTTTTTCGTTTTTTTTTATATAGTGATTACATCACAAGAGTCCCAAATGCTCCCGTCTGGAGCCAGTGAGACTATCGCATCCCCAATTGGGGTATGTTATGAGGCTAAAGGTAAGAGGGAAAGGAAAGGAGACAAGGAGGAGGAAGGTGGGGAAGTACCTGGCTATTCATATCTAGTCACTAAACACGGCTAAAGCCATTTCAAGCAACGTTTCAATTCTGAATAATGGTCTTACACCAGGGCGATACTAACAGTATCTTCCATTCTGGAACGTGCCGCAAATATACTACACATTATTTTTAAATAATGAATTGTGAAATAACACAAATCAATTAAATGAAATTTATTTGCGCACGCCGGGTTCGAACCCGCGGCTTTCGGAATGGGAGTCTAACGCCCTACCGCTATAATATAATATATATACATATAATCATTTATAGACGAAAGGGTCAAATTTTCCTGCGATTTAGCTAGCAATTTTCTAAACAACACTATTTTTATTGGTGACCAGAATGTTCAGTGGAAACTTTTTAAGTGTATGAATATTGAGTACAAACTTTTCCTCACATGATAATTCATCATGTCTCGAAGCGTCGAAAACTGATAATTGGGGTTTTTAACCTTAGGTTCGGTTAGTCTAGTGTAATGTATAGCTATAAGCGTGTACCTATTTAATAGATCACGTTGATTCGGGAATGATCGGTACAGCCGAAGATTCCCGAATGAACACATTGGCAGGCAGTCGCGGTCGGAGCGCGTCGCGGCCGGGCAGACCTAAATAGAACATACCTGTGATCAGACGTTACGTACAATACCATTGTCCTTACGATCCTTCGCAATAAACAGTAAATGAACTTACGTTGTTATTTCTTGGTAGACATCGTGGGCTAGTGAGCCACGACACAAATAAGCAGAACATAACAGTAAGGTTAGGTTAGGTAAGGTAAGGTAAGGTTAGGTTAAGTTAGGTTAGGTTAATGTGAGTTATGATGTGATGATTTATCATGTGAGGAAGTATCGTGTCTGAATAAATTTACTACGGGAATTCAGACGCTGAGATCTCATAGTCCGATTAGACATGGAACCATTTTTATTGTAACCACTCTTTACTTCAATAGCTAGGATTCACAAGAATCACAGAGAAAAATGGTTAATATTCATCGTAAAAAATAATACAAATCAATAGGTTCAACTAAAATCTTTAGTTAAATCATATAATAATCAACAAAACATAACAAAAACCTGTTGAACTTACCTTATATATTAGTAAAAAAAAGTAAATGGGTGATGTCTGACGTTTGAGTTTGCTTTGACGTTTTGTTATTCGTATGAAATATAAATCGAACGTCATTTCCGTTATGAAATGTTAGTCCAAAAAAGATTTGAGTTAACCGTCGTAATGCCCCCAAAGAAATCTTGCTTCAATAATAAGAAAGAAGAATTTGTTCAGACTTTTTAGATAGATTAAAGATAAGACAGGTTTATTAGAAATTGATTGCAACAGTACAGGATCAAACGCTGAATTAAATTACATAACGAATCGTCTGCATATACTTGGTAATAACTGAGCCGTTGCCCGGAATAATTTTGTATCCAACAATATTCTTGTTCCGAGTAAAATGGAAAAAACGAAACCGGTTATGTTTTATAACATTTTATATTTAAAATACAATAAACGTACAATTCTTAAGACTTTTAAAGGAAAACTGGAAAAAGGCTATTAAATTAGAATTTATTACAATAATTTGTGCTGATTTTGTGGAAAAATGTTGTATATAAAAATTTCACAGGCAACATTATTCCACAAAATGAATATTTTTTACTTTTCGTACCTTCAAGAAAGCACCATGCTCTTCTAACATCATTTTACATATCATCGCTTCAGTTAGTTTTTATCCAACAGACCAAAACGTGAATCGGAAGAAATGGCACTTTAAACCTTTTTTTTACGATAGAAGAACGTACATTTTGGAGGACGTAAGACAAAGTGTGCTTTGAAAACCCCTTAAATAAATGTTTTTAATTTTTTTTAACGAGTATCGTATAAATAAAAACATTTTGAGAACATTTGCATACTTAATTCAATTTCACGAAAAATTGGTCTATTGGACAAAAACGAACTAGAGCGACGATATGTCATTGATGCATTTGAACTGAAAAAGCAACATAAATGTTATGAATAAATAAAACCATTTACATTCGAAATATTGTCTTCAGATCAACATACAACATTATTCGACAAAACTGTTTCAACGGCTAAAAAGCAGCCTTAACAATATTTATTCTGGAAAAATTCTATTTCCTGCATTCTTCAGCTTCTTGGCTTTAAAGTCTTTCTACATAAAACATTAGTTTTCTCCATTTTTTAACTGCCTTATACAACATTCTTCCACAAACCAATCTTTAAAATGCTGCCACAGGCCTAAAAAAATTTTCACTACCATAATCCCTATCTTAAAAGATACGTAATAATATGCCCAATATTATTTCATCATTAACTCAACATTGATAGTTTTGTTGGATACAACATTATTCCGGGCAAGGGCTCAAATATCAACAGAATATCAACGAAAAAACATTATTTAATTAAGCTGTTTGTCAGCGCTTCTCAGTTCAATTATAATCAAACATCATATAAATGTTTATATTCTTCAAAACACAGTTATTAACTTCGGGGATTTTAAAATTTATTTTTTATTACATACTTTATGCTTATTAACAACATTTCTGAACCTGAAGAGGGTATTACCAGAGAATACCGGAAATTAGTCCTTTTTAAATCAAATTCTAGACGTATTGACTCTTTTTTACAAAAAAAAACATAAATTGATTTTGAAAGATTGTTATTTTATCTAGTACACGCAGTTTTAAAATTTTGAAAAACTAAGTGTATTTTTAATTTACTAAGGTTATATTGTTGGTCGTTGGCAGATTTATTCAATTTTCAAACGATAGATTCTATTAAACAACACAAATTTCAAATCATATAATCATACAAAAATAAATAATCTAGATAACACCGTTTTCAGAAATTTATATTTAGTTAAACTAAAATCATTAAATCAATCCCAGAACGTGTTTTGTGACAAAAATACCTAAGTTTTTTCTATTTATTTAAGGTCTTACAAACTAAAAAATTTTACTCTCTAGTTTTGTTTAGACATTATTGAAAAATCATAAATACTTATGATAAAAAAATACTTGCAAGAAGTACACGATATTTAAGAATTTATCAGCGTGGGTTTTGAGCATTTTTATTGCTTACTTGAATGTAGGTATATATTAAAGCAAGTTTTGAATGAAATAAATCGATATTATTTTTTAATTTAAAAAATTTGATACGGTGAATAATCGATCTTTCTCATTGGAACCTCCCTGTACAGATGCAAGCATTTTTAAAATTTTATTCTCAGCTGTTGGTGGCTCTTAAAGGATAAACCACGCAAGTCCACTTTGGACTTATGTTCTGGAAAGCAATTTTTTTGTTTGTGAACTAAATGTTTGAAGGTCTATAACTTTTTTACTTACTGCAATAATTAAGATCTGTGAACGGTATACTTCATAATTTCATTAGTTTTTGGCCATAGTTAAGACAAATATGTCAATTTATCAAAATATTTTGATTTATCCTCTAATGTAAATTTAACAACAGTGGTTTTGTAATTAGATAAATTAGTTAATATACTGTTTATGGATGTCATTGTTTCATCCAATAATGTAATGAAATACAACAAAAATTTCTGTATATTCAACTCAAAAACGCCCAAAAGTGGACTTACGTGGTTTATTTTTCAAGGTACATATTTGTCACACGATTTTCAAGCCTCTATGTTTCCTCCTTCCTACAAAATGGGTCTCTTCAAGACCATGATTCACTTCTTCCTTTTAACAAAAACCCTCCTCACAGCAACCCCAAAGATGGCGTAGACCCTGAGGGAAATTATTTTCCTCAATGCCAAAGTGGGGTTAATGCAAAAAACACAACAGCAACAAACAAAAAAACACTCCACACAGCATCCCCAAAGATGATATAGACCCTGAGGGAAATTATTAACCCCAGGGCCTCCTGTGTGGTGCTAATCTTTATTAAAAAAAATTCCTGTCACGATGTTTGTCCAAGATAAACTCCGAAACTACTTAACCGATTTTGATGAAATCAATGTGTGTAATTTGGTCCAACTCAACCACTGGAGCGACAGAGCAATTAAAATATTTTTTCTCGGATTGCTAAAAGAAATTTTTCCGCCCACATTAAAAAAATCATACCTCCGAATTTGAATATGTAGACATACAAACTGATTATAGTTCTATGTAGCCAATGAATTCCCCTATCTTTTGTCTATTATCACATATTTGTAGGATTTATAAAAAAATATATAATTAAATCTTTAACCTTAAAACTTTTTAAAGAATGTAGAGAATATTTATTTTGTTATATTTCGATGTACAACATATTATATAGTCGCTTTAATAAAAATTTTTTTTTTTGAAAATTTGCCACATTTTGGCAAAAAAGCCGAGGTTTTGGAAATAGTGCCATAATGTGGCAAAAAGCGCTCAAGTGGTTAAAAGGTAGGATAGTTTTTTATGTTTGTATGGGACAATGAATTGAAATTATTTGTAAGTTCCATAAGTTTCTGACAGATGGCGGTGTGAGATAATTTATTGACATAACACTTGGTTATCTAGGTTAGGTAACCATCCAGTAAATGGCGTTGTGTTTCGTTAGTTAGTATGCAATAATAGTGAAATGAATCCGGATTTGAATCTCTCTACCTCTAACCGGGTAGAGCCGGGTGTTTTCACGGGAACGTGAATGTTTGAGAGTGTGAAGCGAAAGGTACAGGGTTGGAACACCCCTGTCTATAGTTCGATCAGGCGTAAACAACCCCAAGGCATTTCAATATGGACTGCGAATGTAAAATAAAGTGATTGAGGTTGGCAACCTTTGGAAAGCGAACGATGTATGTATTACTCAGACATCTTAAAATTCAAAGTTTTGATAGAATGGGGAAAGCAATATTCGAATGCTCACCATGAATCGAATATTATTCACACGTGTCTGTGTTTTACATATTAAATATGTTATAAAATAACACCGGGAGGCATAACGGTCCGGTACATTAGTATGACATTTTTGAAATATCCTACTATTGACTCAGAAAACATAAACATTTTGTTTAATTCACTACAAGTTTTTGTGCATTATAATTGATTTGGTTGTGTTTATCTAGTTTTATACAAAAATTCTTAACCTATTTATTTAAAATATCTGTAATTCTTGATTCGATTCAAAGTATTAGGCGAGTACTTTAAATAAATTCACTAATTTAAATATTTTCTAAAATAGAATTTTGATATAACAATCATTGTTTTGCAAAATTTCATTCTCAAATTTTGCAATTTTCTATAAACAATAATTATTATTTCCAATATATCGAAAATAAATAGCTATCTTTATAAATTATAGCCTATATGTTATTCTAAGGTTTGAGCTATATTATTGTAAAATTTCATTAAAATCCATTCAGTAAATTTTGCGTGAAAGAGTAACAAACACACATACATCCATACAAAATTTTGCGTTTATAATATTAAGTAAGATTTCATGTTATTTTTAATTATTTAATTGTGGAACAAATTTATTAATTAAATAAATAAAATACTAATTAAATAGCATTTGATCCCACGACTTCGGGACTCGTAGTCGAATGTTCAAATTTATGAAGAAAAAAAACTTTAGGAATAATTTTAGCAGGAAAACCTCAAATTGCTTATATAAGTAACGGTTATGAGATATTTTTCAAAATATCTTTCATAACTTTTTATGACTCTTCAAAGAGGTGATAAAATGCCACTTTGTTGAATTGTCATGGATCTGAATCATTCTATATTTTGCTCTAGTGCCGATGGTTTCGTATCAAAGGCAAAATGTACCAAGTGAGAACTTTCTGTGCCGGAAAAACGTCGCAAATTTCCTGGGATTAAAGGCTTAGAAACTGCGAACACTGTCCACCACTTAAAAGTATTTAATTCCATAGACAAAAAAATTTATCGATTTTTTAAAGGGTTTTATATACAAGTAAAATCCTTTCGCTGAGAGTTCCGTGTAAATTGTAACATACGAGTATGTAATAGGGATGCATCGATACGCACTTCTGTCGACACGATAAAGATGCCGATATTATTTATCAAAACGTATCGACGATACAGATACCGGTGCGGTGAGAAAAGATTTGTAAAAAGTTGTGGGTTTAGAATATAAACAGACGAAATTACTTGTAAAATATGTCATTGAAGAAGAAGACAACAATAATAATCTAAATTAAAATATGAAAATGAACAAGACACAGAAAAATAATAAAACATAATGGTCGCAACTGGGACTCGAACCCAGATCTCGCGTCTTACCGGGACTGCGCTCTACCAATAGAAATAACTTTCAAAATTTAAAAAGAGAAATTTTTATTTGAAAAAAAAAACGTTAAATACGTATTGAAAATGTTTACTTTATAACGAAATTTTTAAAATTGTAATTCTACAGAATATTACGTTAATACACATATTTTATTATACAACCGTATTATAAACGTTATTGTCATCTTATTTATTGTAGTTTCATGTAGGTCATAATCATAAAAATTCATAATTATTTTTTCAAATTGCGGTCGGAAACTTTGATTTATAAAAAGCGTAGTATATATAACACCGTTTCGTCTAATTTCTTACCATGATAATAAGGAAGACACAAAGATTTATATATCCATTGGAGCGACACAGAGAATTATAAAAAATCGCCTTGAGTGTTCGCCACTTTTGAAAATTAAAATAAAATTTCTTGCCCACATTAAAAAAATCATTCCTTCACATTTGCGTACGTAAACATACAAACAAATTATGATGCTATACAGCCAATAAATTAAGCTACATTTTAATAATTATTCTATATTTTTAAAATTGATGGAAAAATTATTAAAAAATCTTTAACTTTATAAATGCGCAAAATTTGTGCTTTAGTGATTTGAAGATCTGAAATTGCAGCCAGTGGATATTTTTAATACCTGAATTAAATATTTTTCTTAGTTTTTATGTTCTCTATGGCCTGTTTGATAATCACAGATGCAAATATATAATAGAAAACCATTTTTTTATATGTATTCATCAAATCAAAATTTGGTTTGAAATATTTTTTTTAAGTTCGTTTGTAGAACTGAAGCTTTCCAACTGCCAAAATTCATTATAGAAGAATTCAAAGACAATCGATAAGGCCATAGACATAAAGTCTATTTAATCAAATATTTGATAATAATAAATTGCTGGCTATGAAAATGTTTCAAATAATTACAATAAATGTTTTACTAATGGTAGGAAAATGTGGTCCAATTTTGGTCCGATATCAATCGCAGAAAAATTACAGCGGTCTAAATTTGGACCTAAATCGCTCCAGTGGTTATATATTTAAGAGGGTATAACCAGAAAATAATTAGTAATTAGTCCTTTTTAAATCAAATTTTATACGTATTGACTCTTTTTTTTCGAAATTTGTTTTCGAAAGATTGTTATATTATCTGGTAAAGTAATTTTTTAAAATTTAAAAAAACGCTGTTTATTTTTAATATAGTAAGGTACCGTTGGTCGTTGGCAGATTTGTCAAAGCAGTAAAATAAAACAATACATTATCTAGTAAAGCCACTTTTCAGAATTTTAATTTCAGTTCAAATAAAATCATTAAAAAAAAGAGTATATGTTTTGTGACGAAAATACTTCAGTTTGTCTATTTATTTAAGGTCTTACAAACTAAAACATTTAAAAAAAAATTACACACTTATTTTGTTTAGATATAATTGAAAAATCATAAATACTTATGATCAAAAAATACTTAAAGAAGTAAACGATATTAAGAAATTGATCATCACGCGTTTGAGCATTTTTATTGCTTACTTGAATGCAGGTATATATTAAAGCACGTTTTGAATGAAATAAAGTGGATATTGAGTTTTTTTATTTATTTATAAAACTGAGTTAATGTACAATAACAAAAATCTACAATTACAGATACATTAAATAAATCTACAATTACATATAATTAAATACAGACACATACAGTTAGGAAAGTAAACATCACAAAAAATATATATATATACAAGCTCACTCAAGTAATACATTACAATGAGTGGCAAGAGGCATAAAAAACATTAGAGAGACAATTGACACAATAGTTATAATTTTTTAACAGGGCCAGAACTTTTTTTCTGAATCCGTGCAATTTATCGATAAAAAATCTACTTCAGCACACTCTATATTGTTGTATAGTCGACACATCTGGGTCAGAGGGCTGAAGTAGGCGATATTATTTTTAAATGTATTCAGTTAAAAATGTTATGGCGTCTTAAACAATGGGAGTTGGGGACATTTATTTCAGTTATTAGTTAAAAAGTTTGGTACGGAGAATAATTAATCTTTCTCATCGGAACCGCTCTGTACAGTTGCAAGGGCAGGATCGCAAATTGAATTTTGAATTCTCGGCCGCTGGTTCATGGGCCTTAAATGAGTGTTTCCAAAAGCAAACAAATTAACCTGAGCAGTTAAATTCTTCAAAAGCTTTCACATTTAATGTTGTGAGAACATTTTTACCAATTGCAATTTATTTTTATATTATAAAGCGAACTCCATTAAAGGAAGAAGTAGTTGTTTTATAAAAGGGTAAAAGTGGTCCAACCATAAACGAGCTGGTGAAGACACCGTTTCCATATTGAGAAACCATTCAAGTTCTTTGCAAAATGTACATTGCAGAATAACAACAAAATGTTATAATGTGTTTGTTCACTCTTTGTTTATGTACAGCATTATAAAATGGGAAAAAACTTCTTTGACCAAAAACTAAAAACCAAATAAAAACGTAATTTTTTTAGGTTGATGATTTTTTGGTTTATAATTATTTATAGACGAATTTGTAAAATTTTCCTGCGATTCAACCATTTGATTTCCAAACAACACTATTTTTATTGTCACACTAATGCCAATTTTTACTTCGATAGCTAGAATTTACAAGAATCAGAGAGAAGAAAAGGTAAAAAATTTATCGTAAAAAATAATACAAATCAAAAGGTTCAATTAAAATCTTTAGTTAAGAGCGATTGAGCGGCGGCTGAGAATAAAAGTTTAAAAATGCTTGTCACTGTTCAGGGAGGTTCCAATAAGAAAGATCAATTATTCCCCATGTCAAATTATTTAAATTAAAAATTTAATATCGATTTATTTCATTAAAAACTTGCTTTAATATATACCTACATTCAAGTAGGCAATAAAAATTCTCAAAACGCACGATGATAAATTATTGAATATCGTGTACTTCTTGTAAGTATTTTTTGATCATAAGTATTTATGATTTTTTAATAATGTCTATACAAAATAAGTGTGTAGAAAAAATTTGAAATATTTTAGTTTTAATACCTTAAATAAATAGAAAAACTGAGGTATTTTTGCCACAAAACAATTTTTAGGATTTGTTTTTTAACGTTTTTAAATTACCTAACTAAAATTAAAATTCTGAAAACTGTGTTTACTAGATTATGTATTGATGTTGGCTCCACGAGAACGGGCCGTTTCTTCGACTCGTTTTTGTGTAAATCGGCTCGATGTGGAGCGAACTACCGACATCTGTTTTACCTCCTTCATATAATCCTGGTCTCTTCAAGACTTGCATAAATAAATCCCTTCTACAGCCCTCCCTAAGCCCGCCTCACAACGCTGCCCAACCGACTGGCGACATAGTTCCCAATCCTTTACACATTATAGATAAGGGCGCTCTTGTGAGGTATCACAACTTTTAATCTTCCCAACCTTCCCCTTTCTTCTTTCCCTCCTCACTTCCTTCAACGGTTACAATCCTCGTTTACGAATCCAGAGGTCGAGAGTTCATTTCCCGGCGTGCGCAAGTAAATTTTCAATAAAAATAATATAATATAATAATTATATAGTGACAGATACTTTTTTTATCGCCCCGGTGAAAGACCACTATTCGGATTCGAAACGTTGCTTTAAATGGCTTTAGCTCTCTTAATTAGCAGATCTGAATAGCCGGGTGCTTACCCGCCTTTCTCTTTCCGATCTCTGATCCCCACTACACGGAGAATAATTTTATTCGAAAAAACGATCATTTTAATAGTGAAAACGGTTAAAAACGGGACTGAATTTCTTACGAATAAATTAACGGTGTTTCAATGTTTATTGACGGGAAAATGTAAGAATAATTGGTTGGTATACGTACGAAATTACATATACCAACAAATTATTCTTACATGTTCCCGCCAATAAACATTGAAACCCTGTTAATTTGTTCGTAAGAACTTTAGTCCCGTTTTTAACCGTTTTTACTATTAAAATGGTCGTTTTTTTTTCGAATAACATTTTTCTCCGTGTACTATACGCCAAATCTCTACCACGCTGCACTTAGTCTCGGCGTGGCAACCGTTCGCGATTGAGCTTCCACTTGGCGCACCTGCCAGGTGTGAATTACGCTCTGTAATTCTTCCGGAGTGGTAAATACTTTCTGATGAAATCTAAAAAAACATTATAATTGAAACTTTGCTTGAAATGACTTTAGCCGTGTTTGATTCCCATATCTGAATAGCTGGTCCTTTATCTTTCTCTTCTCCTTCTCCTGCCATAGTATCACTCTCTCCAGACGCTTGGAAGCAGTTGGGACTTCGAATAAAAACAATATTGACGATAATCGAATTCTCGAAGTGGTCGTCGATTCGCTTTGTGGAAGTCGAGTTAAATGTAAAAAAAAATGTCTCTTCGGGTTGTCAGAGGTCTGAGGAAGCCGGTAACTTCTTTTTGCTAAGAACAATTAAATCACAGCCCTGTCAAACATATCCCTACTGGGTTCAGTAACCGTACGGCGTGCCAACAAACAGGGTTGTGCTAAAAAAATATTAAAGGTTTATTTTATTTTATCATTGAAGAAGAAGATAACAATAATAATCTTTTTTTTATATATATAAAAATGAATAAGACAAAGAAAAATAATAAAAAATAATGGTCGCAACTGGGACTCGAACCCAGAACCTTACGTCTTACCGGGACATACACTTCTACCAATTGGGCCACTGCGATCTATTATGAGACTGTCGTAATTGTCAACTTCATATTTCAAATTTCAGAATTAACAATATTATCTTCGACTAATGTTTTTTTTCCCATATTACTGGCAGCTACCTTTATTATTGGAAAAAAGTATTTGTTACCTAGATAGTGTCTCGGATAAATATATCCGATTTTTTTTATGGAACACCTATTGACTTTTTATAAAAGTCTAAATGAATATTAATTTTTTTTTATAAGAAAAACTCTCTTTTTAACTTTTGAAGGTTATTCCCATCAATGTAATATATCATTAAAGAAGAAGATAACAATAATAATAATAAAAAATTAAATATGAAAATGAACAAGACACAGAAAAATAATATAAGATAATGGTCGCAACTGCGACTCGAACCCAGAACCTTACGTCTTATTGCTGTGGCCCAATTGGTAGAGGTGTATGTCCCGGTAAGACGTAAGGTTCTGGGTTCGAGTCCCATTTGCGACCATTATCTTTTATAATTTTTCTGTTTCTTGTTCATTTTCATATTTAATTTTTTATTTTATTATTATTGTTATTTTATTTATTTATTTGATAAAAAAATACAAATGCATTATAAGAAAGCTTTGATTGTCTAAATTGGAAAATTTTCCATTTTAGGACAATCAAATAGCCTGGTTTATTTCACATTATGTAGTTACAAGCTGTTATTTGCAGAACTTAATACTAAATTAATGCATTTTTCATAATTCATCGCCAGAGTGCTTAATTGTTTAATCGACCATTGACAAATTTTACATGAGGTGGTTTTCTTTAATTATTTCAATGAAACATTATGATAGGTGTTTAAAATAAAGCTATTTCCATAAAGGTAAAGGTCTCATTAGTTAAAATAATTCTTAGTTAAGTGATTAATTATCGCTTTGGATACTTTATTTTTAATTTTAAAATGGAGAATAAACAAAAATTAAAATGGTAATAAGGAAGTTGACTCATTTTTTTTTTTTTTTTTTATCAATGTCTACATGCAAACTTAAATACCTACCAGTATTATTATTTTTTTTAAAGTTCGTTTTCATGATTAAATTAATTCTACAAGATAGAATTTTATTAGGTCCGCGAAAACGCCCGCTAAGAGTATAATACCGTGCGGAAGAGTTCGTGACGTCATCTGGTCCCTTGTTTTAGTACACCGCTATGTTAGGAACTGTTGTGAAAAATGACATTTCGTGTTTTTAAATTTAAAAAATAACCATTAAAATGCACCTTTTTCGAAATTCCGTTAACTGAATTGATTAGTACTAGTTAATATCTAACTGCTACAACTTTTTTAAATTTATTTTGTTCGTCCATATTAAGCGTGACTCGGTTTTATAAATATTTTCCTTTATTTTCACACAAATAAGGGACCGGATGACGTGAGACGACGTCACACACTTGTCGGCCGTTTTCGCGGGCTTTAATACAATTCAAACTTGTAGAATTAATTTAATTATGAAAACGAACTTAAAAAAAAAAAAAATGGTATTTAACTTAGCATGTCATTTATATATTTTTTATAAGTCAAAATATTTTTCACTCAACTTCCGAATTGTCAAATTCACAGTCAAGTACTAGGATCTAAGAGCAATAAAAATACTAAATAAATTAGTAGTAAAAAATTGAGTAGGTGGGCAAAAGCATCTGCCGCCGAGACCTAGAAAAACTCACCTGTACACGGAGAAAAATGTTATTCGAAAAAACGATCATTTTAATAGTATAAACAGTTAAAAACGGGACTGAAGTTCTTACGAACAAATTAACAGTGTTTCAATGTTTATTGACGGGAAAATGTTGTTGGTATACCTACGAAATTACGTACACCAACAAATTATTATTGCATGTTCCCGCCAATAAACATTGAAACCCTGTTAATTTGTTCGTAAGAACTTCAGTCCTGTTTTTCATTAACCGTTTTTACTATTAAAATGATCGTTTTTTCGAATAACATTTTTCTCCATTTAGCTTGCTACTTGGAGTGACCTACGGTAGAGGGGTTGATAATCCAATAAATGGTTAATTTTAATATAATATTTTGGCAACCCTGCCACATCCAGAGATACCAGCCTATAAAACATGATATAACCATACCTCTCTATATATAAATACATAGTTAGGTGAGTTTGTAGGTATGCCGGTTGGCGAGGTAGCTTCGTTCACTCTCACGTCACGATCTGAGTTCATTCAGTACGGCAAGACCAAACGTGGAATACCGGTTGGTGCAAGCCACAAGCCACTGCTGGTACTCTGGTACGACACACTTGTACTTGTAGATCAGTCGTTGGGAAGGTTGGTACTCTTATGAATCGTTGGACATGCTAAGACGAAACCGGGACGGCGTTTTGTTTATACAAACGTATTCCCCGATTTCCTCTCTGGATTTTGATACTGGTGCAAATATTTTTTTAATATAATATAGAGATAGCAACCACTATCGTGTCGGAGTTAGGAGCCTTTAAAAATCGTTCAAATTGCCTGGTTTTTATCGCCATTGTAGTGTATCTAAAAGCTTCCGGCTTGTAGACATAGATGGCAGTGCTAAGAGCTATCCTTAGATTCCGCTAGATGGCAGGTAGGTTAGTACCTGTGGGAACCAAGAGAGGGTCAAAGAGCTCTGAGAGAGCGTTCACTGGAACGCTCGAGGAGATTCCATTTAGCCAGCTTCTAGTTAGGTCGATCAACGAGAGAATCTGTTAGTGTCTGTATTAAATAACAGAACGCTACAGCCATCAACAGACTTTTAATATACAACCTAGACAACGTTTTATTTAAAGCAAAACGTACAGGTATAGAGTATTTTCTTGTTAGTAAAAAATATCTTGAAAATTTGTCAATTTTTGGAGGAGAAAAATGGGGAATACAAAAAGGGGGAAATGGCAAATGCATTGATTTTGATCAGCTGAGGTGCAGTTGTCCTTTTCGCTCAGTATTCGATGGAGTAAGAGCGACAGTGACGACAACAGTTTGGTGTGGTTGTTGTCAAACTGTTGCCATCACTTTTACTCTTATTCCCCCGAATACTGCGCGAAAGGGACAACTGCACCTTAGGCTGATAATATCTAAAAAACAATCGAGGATTTCTATTCCAAATTTTTCTCATCCAAAATTGGACCGATTTCATAGATTTTTTTAAGTGAAACTTCTTTACGCACGCTTGACTTGGGGGTTAAACTGGCGATTGCGTTACGAAAAGTGTAATGCGTTACGGGCGAGGCGAACGGCCTGTATCACACTGTAGAAGCAAGAGAGAGCAGTGCGCGAGTACATTTTCTTTCTCCCTTCCTCTCATAGCCAGTGCATGAAATATCTCAGTCAGTATTTTAAAATACCAGTGACGCGCCAAACGCGGGGGAGAGCGGACGTATATATATATATTTTATAGTGAATACCTGACAAGAGTCCCGACTGCTCACGTCTGGAGCCAGTGAGACTATGGCATCCTTAATTAAGGTATGTTATGAGGCTGGAGATAAGTGGGAAAGGAAAGGAGACGAGGAAGAGGAAGGTGGGGAAGTATCTGGCTACTCAGATCTAGTCACTAAACACGGCTAAAGCCATTTCAAGCAAAGTTTCAATTCTGAATAGTGGGCTTACACCAGGGCGATACTAAGAGTATCTTCCACTCTAAAATTTATATATATACGTACATATAGATGGAGCAAAAGAAGTTTTACTTCAGTCGTGTGGTCTAAAGCACACTAGTATTTTTTGAACTTATTGTATTAGAAGACAATACTTTAAGTCTGTAAGATTTGATTTTTTTTTAAATACATTGTCTAGTTTGTATATTTGACGGCCGTCCGTGGTCGAGTTGTAAGACACTTCCAATCGGAAGGTCGCGGGTTCAAACCCGGCGTGCGCAGACAAATTGTATTTGATTAATTTGTGTTTTTTCACAATGAATTAATAAAAAAATATATATATACTATAGTTTCAGAGTGGAAGATACTCTCAGTATCGCCCTGGTGTAAGACCACCATTCAGAATTGAAACGTTGCTTAGTAATGGCTTTAGCCGTGTTTAGTGACTAGATCTAAATAGCCAGGTATTCCCCACCTTCCTCTTCCCCATCTCCTTCCCTTCCCCACTTACCTTCAGCCTCGCAACATACCCCAATTGGGGATGCCATAGTCTTACTGGCTCCAGACGGGAGCAGTTGGGACTCTTGTGAGATATTCTCTATAAAAAAATATTTAAACGTACCGACACGCTAGTGGTCGATATTAACTATTTTACGTTGGTTTAAAATGTTCTCAAATGTTCCTCCCCAGCCAATTATGCCATATTGTAATATAGATAGAACAATAATTGCATAGTATACTTCTTTTCATGTCAGATTATTCTCGGTATAGTCATGGTGAAAGACCACCATTCAGAAATACTTAAATTGCGGATGCAATAGCCTCACTGTCTCCGGGCAGTTGGTACTCTTGTGCGTTACAATGACATAAAATAACTAATAATGATAAAAAAAATATTAAGGACAAGGGCATCTTCCCTTCGTACATAACAATTTATTGTTTAACGTTTCGCATCAAGTGCCAATCGCCCTTTAAAGGAATTTGATAGAATTCGCCCTCTGACCCGGAGTCCCGGCATAACCCGGGCTTTTATGGCCCATTTCGCGCCCATAAAAGTGTATGAAATTTTGAAAATTGACACCCGTTCGCTTCGAGGCGTATAAGCCATAAAGCGTTTGAAGTACGAAAAAGATAACAAAATATATAAGTAGACATATTGACCGAGCCCTGCCGTATTTACTGAAAAACAGGGAAACAAAACGAAAATTGAAAATCTATTTTACTCTTGTCTTTTTTTACGTCTCAGGAACCATTTATTGATAACCAACATCCCTGCTTTAGGTCACTTCAAGTGGTTCACTACGTTTGGTGACTTAGCAGGGGTGCCCGGGTTCATGGGTTGGGTTTGTCTAGGTCTTGGCGGAGGACGAGTTTGCCTATCTAATGCGCGGCGGGCCGAATTAAGAGAGGACGGTTTGGGGAGATACTTTGAACTCTGCAGAAGGATTCTCTCGACTCACCGCCATTGCAGTGGGAGGGATGTTTCGTGGATACATTGACCCCTGATTCCTACCTACCGCTCATACCCTTTTCTTTCTTAGAACTTCCTCTACCTCCTTTCCCTAAAAATACCCTCCACACAGCATTCACAAAGATGACAGGCCCTGTGTTTTTTTCCTCAATGCCTCCTTCTTGTGTAAAATAACAGGGGCGTGAAAACCTCATACGAGCCCCAACTGCTTCCAACCTTCTGGAACCAGTGAGACTATGGCATCGCAATTGGGGTATGTCATAAGGCTGAAGTGGGAGGGGAAAGGTCAAAGGCTAAAAGGAAGGCGGGGAAGTCCCTGGCTATTCATATCTAGTCACCAAACACGGTTAAAGCCATTTCAAACGACGTTTCAATTCTGGTGTGGAGTGGTGATCGTACACCAGTCTATTAAAATTTTCAGATTTTACCTTCAATTAGGTTACATGGTGTTTGAAAGAGAAAGTACGAAAACAGTGTGCAATATAGTTGTGAACGATGAATACTTGGAGCACGTGGATGAGTTTGTATATCTGGGTAGTATGTTTACGAGAGATGGGAAGGCTGATAGAGATACTCGTATTGAAAGATACTCGTATTGCAGAAAACTCCATTGAACACTGAATGCCTTTGGCGCTAACAAAAAACTGTCCAAAGAAGCGAAGCTAGCAGTCCACAATGGAGTGTTTTTACCTACCCTGATGTATGACAGTGAGGCATGGAACTGGCAGAAGAAGGATGAATGTAGACTGAATGCTGTTGAAATGAGATCCCTGAAGCGTATGTGCGGTAAAACCATGTATAATCGTGTGAGAAATGTGGAGATCCGCAAAAAATGCAAGGCTGATGTAAGCGTAATGAGTAAGATTAAGAAAGGGCACTCAGATGGTTTGGGCATGTAGAGCAAATGAACGAAGAAAGGAGTGAAGGAGAATATATGACGGAAAAAGTAGGAGACGTGCGAGGAAGACATGGCTCAGATACTTGAACATGATCAGAAAAATATAACAGTTTGTATGAGTCGATGTATGAATATGAATGAGGCAAAAAGGCGGAGTTGTTTGGCGGTCCATCCTCCCTGCCTACCACTGCGGGAAAACGGCGTGATGGTTAGTTAGTTGGGTTACAGAGATAATTAATATATAATAAAAACAAAGTAGGGTCTGGGTCTCTTCCCTGGGGAACCCCGAAGATGATTGGGAATGGTTGGCTGAATTGATTAAGATTTTTAACAATGATTTCTCAGCAATATTGTTTAATATGTCTGCCCGATTTGGATATTGAGTGAATGGTATAGTTTCGCCTGCCAAACTTACGAATTTTCGATCAATCATTAGATTAGAGATAATTGATGTATAAGAAAAACAAATTAGGATCTAGAACTCTTCCATGGGGAACCCCGAAAATTATTGGGAGTAGTTAGTTGAATTGGTTAAGGGTTTTAACAGTATTTTTTTGATTTCTCAGCCATTTTGCTTATTTCTAACCTTTTTTTGGACATATTTTTGTGATACATTTTGACAGTTTTCTTAAATGCGTTATAAATGAGCTAAATACTGCGCTTGTGTTAAGTCACCAACTCTTAAAAGTAGTAATCCTCGTTAAGAGATGTCAGTCGCGGGAAAATTTGTTGATGTTGCTGTTTCTGTCCCGTACTTCTTCCGTCATATATTCTCCTTACACTCCTTTCTTCGTTCATTTGAGGGCCCTTTCTTAATCTTACTCATTACGCTTACATCAAGCCTTGCATTCTTTTCGGATTTTCACATTTCTCACACGATCATACATGTTTTTACCTCAGGGATCTCATTTCTACAGCATTCAGTCTACTTTCATCCTTTTTCATGCTTCACTGCCATGCATCAGGGTAGGTTCTAGCATTCCATTGAGGACTATGGAGTGTGATGTGATGTGTAATGGTACTAAGTTCTCGAGTAGCAGGTGCACCAAAGAATGAACTAGCGTAGAAAACATCTCAATTCGTGGAAGCAATATTGAAAAACAATAAAACCTCCTAAATAACCAATCTATGTACGAAACACCCTCTCAGGTCTGTATACCATCTGATACCTACCACATTCTACGGCTTCCTATGAAATTCCCCCGGTATCCCCCCACCCACACTTTTTCATATCTCCTTTTCCTTTCTTTCTTGACTTTCTTTACCCGTTCCCTTTTGTGTGCTATGTGTTATATGCGAACTCCTTTATTCCAACGTCTAAGGAACATATTTCATACAAGCGGTGTGATTTTGTAGTACAAACAAGAATACAGGGTGATTTTTACATGATTTTGCCATTTTGTCATTTTACTCTGATTTTAGTTTGGTGACTTAGCAGGGGTGCCCTGGTTCATGGCGTGAGGATTGTCTAGGTCTTAGCGGAGGATGCGTCTGCCTAACTTACTGCGTAACGGCCAGATTGGAAGAGACTGATCGAGGGTGATCTTTTGACCTCTCCAGCCGGACTCATGTGTTATATGCGAACTCCTTTATTCCAACGTCTAAGGTACATATTTTATACAAGCGGTGTGATTTTGAAGTACAAACAAGAATACAGGGTGATTTTTTCATGATTTTGCAATTTTGTAATTTTTCTATGATTTTAGTTTGGTGACTTAGTAGGGGTGCCCTAGTTCATTGCGTGAGGATTGTCTAGGTCGTGGCGGCGGATGCGTTTGCCCAATTAATGCGTGGTGGCCAGATTGGGATAGACTGGTTGAGGGAGACCTTTTGACCTCTCCAGCAGGACTCTCTCGAAACATTGCCTTGCACCGCAGTGGGAGAGATGGATTCATACGTCAGTCACAACTGGATACATTGACCCCCAGATTCCTACCCACCCCCCTTGGGATTGAAATATAGGTATTGAGGGATTTTTTTCCTTGGTAATGTAAAAAAAAAAACTGACACAGGAATGTTGAAAGTAGACTAAATACTGTAGAAATGAGGTCCCTGAGGCGTATGTGGTTAAAATCACGTTTGACCGTGTTACAAATGTGGAAAGAATGCACGGCTGAAGAAAATTCTGTGAACAAGAGAGAATGAACGGGGACAAGAATGAAAATGACGGAAACGATCGCGTAAGACAAGACACGATCAAGTGAATCAAATTATTGAGCCGATTCGTGTCAATAGTCCGAATAACAGAACAGTATGAATGTGAATGAAGCAAGAAGGGCGTGCTAAGAAAGAGAAGTTAGACGGTCTAACCTCACTGTCTAAATTTGCCTAGAAACGTTGTGATGTTATCAATACGTTGCATTTAGCAAAAAAAAAACATTGATTTTTTGGAACATACTGTATACACATTTCCCTTTAGAAATTCCGCATTTGAACACCGAGTCTATTGATACAGGGTGGCCTTATTGAGATTCCCCTTTTTGTATGGCGACAGGAAACAACTTTTTTTCAATAACCCCAAATACCTATTTACGAAAATATCATTATGTTGTGCGTTTGTTCAAATTTCCACGTCAAAATTTATAGCTTGCCTCCACCGAACGGACGATCTCTGGAAGTGTTATCAAAACAGATCTGAAAATACAAACACAATATTTCATCGGTGATTCAATCCAAAATTGTGTATGTTAGCCTATCTTGAAAGATTAGAGTTTTTTAATTGGAAGAGGGGGAACAGTGGCGCATCCGGCACAACAAAGAACTGTATGATATATATCAGGCCCCCAATATCTCAGCCCATATGAAACTCCTCAGGTTGAGATGGGCTGGGCATGTACAGAGAATGCCGGACTCACGCGTCCCAAAAAGAATTATGACTGGACACCCAGGTGGAAAGAGAAAAGTTGGAAGACCCAGACTGAGGTGGGAAGGCGAAATAAGAGGGGATGCAGCACAGCTTCTCCAGGTAACAAACTGGAAGTCAACTGCTGAGGACAGGAGGAGTTGGAGGCGAATGTTGTGGGAGGCCAAAGCTCGATATGGGCTGTAGCGCCATCGAAGAAGAAAATTAATCAATATTCATATTGCTTGTGTACCTGCGCAAACAATATTTTTTTCTTAATATTTCAAAGCACAACTTGTAAAAAGCGTTTATAAGTAAAAACAATACTATACGCGCGCCATCTACGAAAGCGTAGAATATAAATTCTTTTGACATTCACCTTAAGAGGGTATTATTACCAGAGAATACCGGAAATTAGTCCTCTTTAAATCAAATTCTAGATGTATTGACTCTTTTTTACAAATAAACATAAATTGATTTTGAAAGATTGTTATTTTATCTGGCAAACGCATTTTTAAATTTTGAAAAACTAAATTTATTTTTAACCTACTAAGATTATACCGTTGGTCGTAGGCAGATTTGTTCAATTTTCAAAAGACATATTGTATTATACAATACAAATTTCAAATAATATAATCATGCAACAAAATTAATCAATACATAATCTAGTAAACTGATTTTTCAGAAATTTAATTTTAGTTAAATTAAAGCCATTAAGAAATAAAAACTGTTGAATGAAACACTAGTATAATGGATAGAGCTCCTGACCGGTAATCAGAGGAGCGCGGGTTCGAGTCCCGTCGGCGGCATGCATCTTTTCTCGTAATGTTTTTTTTCATATGGATGAGTGTTTCAGGCTAATAATTATTGCTTATAATAATTCATTTTGACAGTAATTCAAAGCTGAATCAACACATTTTCACAACTAATGATCAATTTCAATCAGCTATTAAGGAGGTCTTCGACCCTTTAGAAATAGCGGCGCGGGAAGTAGGACTGCGGATTAATGTTGACAAAACGAAAATGATGATACAGAGCAGAAACCCTTCACATAGAAGAAGAGGTAGTGCACAATTTAAAGACAACTACTCATACGAAGTGGTCGATCAATTCACCTACCTGGGCTCCAGTCTGACGGAGAACAATGAGGATCCAGCAGAAATCAGAAGGAGAATCACAGCAGCCAACAAAACATACTTCTCTTTGCTGCCAGTGTTTAAGTCACGTAGCGTCCACAGGAAAACGAAAGTAACCATATATAAGACCATTGTCAGAACTGTACTGGCATATGGATGTGAGGCGCTGACACTGACGGCAAAGATGGCTGAAATGCTGGATACTTTTGAAAGAAAAGTGTTAAGAAGAATATGTGGACCCGTGAAAGAGGGGGAACAGTGGCGTATCCGGCACAACAAAGAACTGTATGATATTTATCAGGCCCCCAATATCTCAGCCCATATGAGACTCCTCAGGTTGAGATGGGCTGGACATGTACAGAGAATGCCGGACACACGCGTCCCAAAAAGAATTATGGCTGGACACCCAGGTGGAAAGAGAAAAGTGGGAAGACCCAGACTGAGGTGGGAAGACGAAGTAAGAGGGGATGCAGCACAGCTTCTCCAGATAACTAACTGGAAGTCAGCCGCTGAGGACAGGAGGAGTTGGAGGCGAATGTTGCGGGAGGCCAAAGCTCGATATGGGCTGTAGCGCCATCGAAGAAGAAGAAGAAGAATGATCAATTTCAATAGAAATGGTGAAGTATAATTTTGTTTACTTTGGTAACAATACCGCGTCCACTATACAGTTGTTCTATGTTTTAATCTATTCGGTGGTTGCCATGAAAAATTCGGTGAATATTTTGTCAGTAGCAACTCTGTTATAGGCAGTAAGAGCGAAGGGTCATAAATCTCTCCAAAAAAATGTTATATTTTAATTCTTTCTTGTAGTGTTATTTTCCGCAAGTCTTTTCTACTCGAGAAAAAAGATGTTCGGGAATTATATGTAGATCTTTTAAATAAGACTAATATCCTCATTTAGGAGGCCCCTCCCATATACTTTGAAGATGTTATGTTAAAGGTCTTTATAAGAAAGGAAGGAGAAGAAGTTCTGGGGAGGTAAAAAGTAAGATGAGTATGTAGGAATCTGTGGATCAGTGTGTCCTGGAGTGATAGACGTATGAATCCAGCCTTCCCACTGTGGTGCAAGACGACGGGTCGAGAAAGATCATCTAAAACGGCCTCTTCCAATCCCAGATCCGCCATCCGCCACGAATACCTGAACACACGTCACTGAATGAACCCTGGCACCCCTGTTAAGCCACCAATCGTAGCGAACCACTTGGGGTGACCTATAACAGAAGTGTTGGTTGTCCAATAAATGGTTGCTTCACAAATTGAGCCTTGTAAACGAAAGTGCCAGCACTTCATTGTGGACTGCTAGCTTAATTGGACATTTTTTTGTTAGCGCCAACTTTGTTCAATCCTCTATTAATGGAGTTAACTGCATTTACCCTTTTTTATATCTCTATCAGCCTTTCCATCTCTCGCAAATATACTTCTCAGATACACAAAGTCATCCACTTGCTCCAAGTATTCATCAATCACAACTATATTGCACACTGTTTCCGTCCTCTCTTTCAAGCACCATGACTTTAGACTTACTTACATTAATCATTAACTCATTCTTCTTACATACTTGGTGTATCCTAGACATGAGAGACTGTAGATCTACCATACTGTTAAAATTGAGCACTGCATCATCAGCATACAACAGGCAACATACTTTCAGATTACTCAATTTCGCGCCCAATCCCACCACCTCTTTCAAGCCTTGCAAATCATTATCCATGTAAAGCTTTAATAATTACGTCACGTAAATAACATCTAACTCATTCTTCATACATACTTGGTGTATCCTAGACATGAGAGACTGTAGATCTACCATACTGTTAAAATTGAGCACTGCATCATCAGCATACAACAGGCAACATACTTTCAGATTACTCAATTTCGCGCCCAATCCCACCACCTCTTCCAAGCCTTGCAAATCATTATCCATGTACAGCTTGAATAACTATTTCACGTACATGACATCTAACTTATTCTTCGTACATACTCGGTTCATCCTAGACACGAGCGATTGTATATTTTTCATACTGTTAGAAATCAGCTTCGCATCATCAGCATACAACAGGCAATATACTTTCAGATTACTCAATTTCGCGCCCAATCCCACCACCTCTTCCAAGCCGTGAAAAACATCATCCATGTATAGCTTGAATAACTACGTCATGTACATAACATCTAACTCATACTGTTAGAAATCAGCTTCGCATCATCAGCATACAACAGGTAACATACTTTTAGATTACTCAATTTCGCGCCCAATCCCACCACCTCTTCCAAGCCTTGCAAATAATTATCCATGTATAACTTGAATAACTACTTCACGTACATAACATCTAACTCATTCTTCATACATACTTGGTTCATCCTAGACACCAGAGACTGTAGATCTTCCGTACTGTTAAAATTCAGCATACAACAGGCAACATACTTTCAGATTACTCAATTTCACGCCCAATCCCACCACCCCTTCCAAGCTGAAAAACATCATCCATATATAGCTTGAATAACTACGTCACGTACATAACATCTAACTCATTCTTCATACATACTTGGTGTATCCTAGACATGAGAGACTGTAGATCTACCATACTGTTAAAATTGAGCACTGCTTCATCAGCATACAACAGGCAACATACTTTCAGATTACTCAATTTCGCGCCCAATCCCACCACCTCTTCCAAGCCTTGCAAATCATTATCCATGTACAGCTTGAATAACTATTTCACGTACATGACATCTAACTTATTCTTCGTTCATACTTGGTTCATCCTAGACATGAGAGACTGTAGATCTACCATACTGTTAGAAATCAGCTTCGCATCATCAGCATACAACAGGCAATATACTTTCAGATTACTCAATTTCGCGCCCAATCCCACCACCTCTTCCAAGCCGTGAAAAACATCTTCCATGTATAGCTTGAATAACTACTTCATGTACATAACATCTAACTCATACTGTTAGAAATCAGCTTCGCATCATCAGCATACAACAGGTAACATACTTTTAGATTACTCAATTTCGCGCCCAATCCCACCACCTCTTCCAAGCCTTGCAAATAATTATCCATGTATAACTTGAATAACTACTTCACGTACATAACATCTAACTCATTCTTCATACATACTTGGTTCATCCTAGACACCAGAGACTGTAGATCTTCCGTACTGTTAAAATTCAGCATACAACAGGCAACATACTTTCAGATTACTCAATTTCACGCCCAATCCCACCACCCCTTCCAAGCTGAAAAACATCATCCATATATAGCTTGAATAACTATGTCACGTACACAACATCTAACTTATTCTTCGTACATACTTGGTTCATCATAGATACGAGAGACTGTAGATCTTCCATACTGTTAAAATTTAGCACTGCATCATCAGCATACAACAGGCAACATACTTTCAGATTACTCAATTTCGCGCCCAATCCCACGTCCTTCAATTCTTTCATATCAAAGTATAGATTGAATAACCACGTCTTATTTCTTCAAAGCCTTTATAAAACGTTAATACTAATTGTAATTGTATGGTTTCTTTCATATCTTCGGAAGTTGTTAACATTCCCATATTTTTTATCTTTTTTATTCTTTCTTTTACAAGTCTTCTTAACGTTCTTCTACTATTATTTCCCATTCTTTCTTTTGAAGTACACAACAGTCGTATCGAGAAATACATAGGTATAAAGGAAATATTGAATATTTCGAGAAGTGTGTTCTGAATTTGGTCTCTTATCTACTGTATGCATTGATATGAAATGATATAGATTGTCAATGTTGACTTTTTTAAAAGGACCGAAACTAACTTGTTTACATTACGTTTGGTGTCTTAGCAAGGGTACCTGGGTTCACGAGGTGAGGTTTGGCTTAGGTCTTGGCGGCGGATGCCTTTGCTCCTCTACTTCATGGCGAACCCGGAGACTGGTTTAGAGATACCTTTTGATCTATCCAGCCGACCCATCGTCTTGCACAGCGGTGGATGGGATGGATTTAAACGTTTGTCTCTCCTGAACACATATTTGAAATTTTTCACCTTACATTGTTTCTAACTAGAATTACTAATAAAAAAATAATAAAAACACACATATTTTATTAGAGAAACGTATTATTAACTTTATCATCACCTCACTTTTTATAGTTTGTTTTTTTTTTTCAATCCTTTTAATAATAATAATAATAATAATTGGATAATTTGTAGAGCGCCGTATTTGTGAGAAATCACCTCAAGGGTGCTATACATTTTGTTATGAATTCTTAAGCTGTGCCTAAATCTATTATTTACAAATAGACACAGAAAACATACTTACCTGGCAGATCACTTCCGATAAACACACTTTAATTAGAAAGTTTATGCTTGGGGGAGACCCCTTTGATTGCAGTCAAGAGCTCTACCATTAAGCTACGGCAGCTTATCTCATACCCGCCAAATGATTCAATATATACCTAGTGTTTCATTCAACAATTACCGATTATTACATTTTTTCACCTGCAAACAACCAACATTATTTTTATACGGGAAAGGCATGTAAGTGCTAAATCTCCCACTAGATGGCGTCGAGACATAGTATGCCAACATTTTTTGGTGAAATAATTTAACTCGTCAAATATTGATTATTTTTAATTGATAAACTAATGTTTGAGACAAGATTTTTTATGCATAGCACAAAGGGTAACAATTATTATAAGCAATAATTATTAGCCTGAAACACTCATCCATCATCCAAGGTTTTTTCAACATGGATGAGTGTTTCAGGCTAATAATTATTGCTTATAATAATTGTTACCCTTTGTGCTATGCATAAACAAATCTTGTCTTAAACATTAGTTTATCAATTAAAAATAACACTAACGCCGTTCTTCCATGGAGCTACCTTCAAGCGACGCGATCGCCGCTCGTCTGTGTTTTCTATGCTATTATTAGTGTTTGAAAACGCCGCTAGGTGCTACACTAGCAAATTTGTTTGACAGGTAGCGGTAGCGTCGCTTGTGAATAGCTACGTGGAAGAACGGCGTTAGACTAGATATATTTTTGTCTTGTCGCAAGCCATCGGTGCGTTAAGGTTCCCTAGTGAATTCTGAACCACCGGTAAGAAAAAAAGAAGGAAAAGGAGAAGGTTTTATGGACTTCCCCCTGCATATCTCGAGAATTTAAAACGGGGGGACATAAAAGTGACACGAGAGAGGAGTGCGAATGACATTTTTGAAAATTTTATGGGTTTTACGGTTGTAAAAACGCTGAAGCCAATTCGAACATAAATAAAAATGATGTTTTCTTTATGGAGTACATCAGAATATATTTATTTAATAATATTAACTGCCCTCCATGATACCGACCAAATTCTTGTAAGGTGTATTAAAAGGAGCGTATGCGTGGCCCAATTCGTACAAAACTTCATTTTGGATTTGATGCGAAAATACCCAACCAAACTTTTTTTTTTGCAACGTAACATTAATGGTAGATTCAGACTGGGTCGACGTACGTGCCCATCGCTACGCCTAACAATATCTGGACTGCTTAGCAACCATAGATTTTCAATGAATATTTATGTTTTAGAATCACATTGGCCACACGCATCGCGACGTGCGATGTCTGTTGCCATTTTCATAGAAAATGTATGGTTGCTAAGCATTGTTTGAGTAGCGATGCGTACGTACGTCGTCTAGTCTGAACCTACCATAAATATCTAGCACATATCCGTGCTACTCAATTTGTTTGCTATTCGAATTACAAAATATTGGCCATCAAAGAAATCAAATGTCATGGTTTTATAGGCAACATTAAAATTTGTTCATGATTTTAGAGGCAACATTAAAAATTGTTCACGATTTTAGAGGCAACTTTAACAATTGTTCATGATTTTAGAGGCAACTTTAACAATTTATCATGATTTTGTAGCAACTTTCACAACTTTTCAGGATTTTAGAGGCAACTTTAACAATTTTTCATGATTTTTAGAGCAACATTAACAATTTTTCATGATTTTAGAGGCAACATTAACAATTTTTCATGATTTTAGAGAACTTTCACAATTTTTTAGGATATTTAGAGGAAACTTTCACAATTTTTCAGGATTTTAGAGGCAACTTTAACAATTTCTCATAATTTTAGAGGCAACTTTAACAATTTCTTATGATTTTAGAGGCAACTTTAATAGTTTTTGAGAGTAAATAATAATTTTCTACCCAACATCTCTGCCACGATTCATGTGGTGAGGTTTGAGTTGGTCTTAGCGGCCGATGTGTCTGCCCACCTTGATTGACTGAGAGACCTTTTGATCTCTCCTGCCGGACTCTCTCTATCCATCGGAACATATTGACCTATAGATACCTACCCACCCCTCATACCTTTTTTCCTTTTTCTTTCAAGAACTTTCTCTCCTTCCTTTCCTTAAAAGGCCTTCCACACAGCCTCCCTAAAGATGACGAAGGCCTTGAGGGATTTTTTTCCTTGTTTTTTCAAAGTTAAAAAATTTCATCAAAGAAGAATATAATACTAATAAGCTTAACGAAAATATGAAAAAGAACAAGACACAGACAAAAGCTATCAATAGCAACTGGAACTCGAACCCAGGATCTCTAGTCTTACCGGGATAAGCGACTTACCAAATTCGGCCAATGAGACCTCTAATTTTTAAGTCATTTTTGTCAATCTCATATTTCAAATTTAAAATTAACAATATTATCTTCGACTAGGTATTTTTTTTTTCTTTTATATTTAGCACTTTAGCAGTTACAGTTTTAAAAGATTACAAATGTTCGAAAAACTGGTTTGTAACCTAGATAGTGTCTCGGATAAACCCCTGGGGTTTTTTTTTATATATGTGAAACCTATTAAAACCCTTTTGTAAAAGTTTAAATGAATATTCGTTATTTTATTAGAATAACAGTTATTTGTAATAATAGTCATTAGTCACTAAAAGATAAAATTAAAAGTTCACGCATTCGTGGTAGCCTGGATGTCACGGACATAAACAATAAGCTAGAGCAACGACAGTTGAGATGGTATGGACACATAAGACGGAGACCACCAGACCACACAGTGAAGCAGGCAATGTCTACGGAGCTTCATCGACAGTCATCCAGAGGAAGACCAAAGAACTCCTGGATGACTCAATGCTCCAAAATCCTAAGTAGAAACGGCCTGGATGAAAGCGATACCCAGTACCGAAGAAGCTACAACCTGAGAACGAGGAGAGCCGACCCCAACAGCCTACCTGGGCAATGAGTTGGGACAGTGCAAGGAACAAGAAGAGTCATTATTTAGTAATGTCGAGTAGTTTTCAGACTTCATTTCGACGAAGAAACCTTTGTTATCGAAACAAAACTTTGTTATCGTTTGGATAAACGGTTTTTCCACTTTTTTTAATTAAATGAAAACAAATTTTCCCAGAATTAAAATAAAATTAACCTTTTTGCACATGGATACGCCCAAAACACAGTTTATGTATTCAGCGATTATTACAGACATAACCCAACCTAGGGGGCCCCCTTCAGATATTTCAGGAATGCCATAAAACGGTGGGTTGGAGCGTATTTATGTGCGTTATTGATTCGAACTGCCCCCGATGCAGCAAGAGTAAATATTATTTAAGAATTATTCGAAAGAGGGTGCTACTTTTCGCCAACATAATATATATTATATTTGCAGTTTCGAAAATGAATGATAATAAGAAATTTTAGAAATTTTGGGGCATTACCGATGTGTACATATTGTAATAAAATATTTTCAAAATGATTAAAGAGATTACGAGAGATGGAAAGGCTGATAGGGATATTGAAAGAAGGGTGAATGCAGGTAATTCCATTAATGGAGGATTGAACGCTGTTGGAGCTGTAGAGGCAGATGCTTGATGTCCTGGACGAGGAGATGAATGGGCCTCCTGTTGGAAGAGGAGATATCGGTGAGTCGTGATATCTCCGCGTGCTGTAGGTCGGAATAATAAACACTGTATGATTATTGATGATGATGATGTATTCACTATATTTACATTATGCACTATTTACAAATGAATTGCGTAAGATTATTACGACCCGAGGACTGCAGATCGCGAGGTTGTGTTACTAGGCCGCTGGCCTGTCGCCGCGTGAGCAGTGCGTTGACTGAGACTGATTAAGAACGACTGACTGACTAGGCTTGCTCGATTCCTTATATAGGTCGACCCGAAGGTACTCGGAAGGTAGGTCAAACATGCACACGCGAGAAGTTTCTCGATATTGCGGCGCAGCGCTGTGTGTTATGTGTCACAGGTCTGAGCTCTTTCCAGAAGGTGGTCAAATTTATATTGCCTAGCGAGGTAGTAGGTACAGACGGCCGTGCAGTAATAATAATTAATAATAATCGCCACAGAGCCAACAAAAAGTTGTCCACAGAAGCGAAGCTAGCAGTCCACAATGGAGTACTGGTACCTACCCTGATGTATGGCATTGGCAGAGAAAGGATGAAAGTAGACTGAATGCTGTAGAAATGAGATCCCTGAGGCGTATGTGGTAAAACCATGTATGATCGTGTGATGAATGTGGAGATCAGAAAAGAGTGCAAGGCTGATGTGGGCGTAATAAGTAAGATTAAGAAAGGGACGCTTAGATGGTTTGGGCATGTTGAGCAAATGAATGAAGAAAGGAGTGTCAAGAGAATTTATGTCGCGAATGTGAATGGTAGAAAAAGCCGAGGACGCCCAAGGAAGACGTGGCATGATCGTGGAGTGAATCAGATACTTGAGTCGGGCCATGTCAAGAGTTAGAATAATAGAAGAGTATGTATGAGAAGTTGTATGAATGTGAATGAGGCAGGAGTGTGTGCCAAGACCGAGTTGTTTGGCGGTCCGTCCTCTCTGCCTACCCCTGAGGGGAAACGGCGTGATGGTTAGTTAGTAAATTAAATAAAAATAAACTTTGATTGTTTTTCATCATATAATTTTCAAAAGAAACTGGCTGTCGTTTTTTCATACAAACGTATTCCTCAATTTTGACACTAGCGCACATATTTTTTAATCGATAATATAAAAATTAAGGTTTGTTTGTTTGTTTGTTTGTTCGTACCTTGTGCGCGGGATAATATATGTAATAGTACAAAACAAAATGCCTCCCTGTATTAAAGCCGCGTTCTATACTGACAACAACTTAGGTAAATTATTAAAAAACACTAAAGATAGAGGTCATAAATTAAGCCACTCAGGCATTTACCAACTATGTTGCAATGATTGTCTATCATTCTACATAGGTAAGACAACCAGAAATGTAAATATTATAATCACGGAACATTTAAGATGTTTAAATAATAATAATTTTTCGGAGTTTGCCAATCATCTTATTCCCACCAATAAATAAAATTCTTCACCGTAATAATAAAAGCAAAAAATGAGATAACTTGGAAGCACTTGATATTAAAAAATCCCTAAATAATAACGCTAATATATTGAATAATTAAATTAATTTTTCGTTTAGTCCCATTCTAGATATGTTTCAAATAAACCGCTCTGTTATTGCTGGAATTCCCGCAATTACCCCCCCCCCCCCTCCCCCTTTGACCTCCCACTCCAGCACCTAAATGTATGGTATATATGTATCAATATTTTGTGTCATAGGTTAGTTTTAATATTTTCCTGACAAAGGAAGGGTTCTTCCGAAACCGGTAGAGTGTAATTAAAATTTAAAGTGGTCTAAAACAAATTTATATATTTTATTGTAAATTACACAAAGTTAATGCTTATTACGAACATGCAAATTAAAATTTATTTGCGCACGCCGGGTTCGAACCCGCTACCTTCCGATTGGGTGTCAAGAGTCTTGCCGCTTGACCACGGACGGCCGTCAAAATGTGTAAAACAGCATGATATTGGTGACATCATTTTGACAGCAGCATGACAATAGTTTTAAGACGGCAAGATATTGCTAACATAAATATGATTTCAGTTTTAAGGCAACAAGATATTGAACACATTAGTTTTAAGACAGCAGGATATCGATAACGTTAGTTTTAAGACAGCAAGATATAGATGATATCAGTTTTAAGACAGCAAGATATTGGTGATATTAATTTTAAGACAGTTTTTTTTTAATGGGTGACATTAGCTTTGAGCCAGCAAGATATTGATCACATAAGTTTTACGAAAGCAATATATCGTTGACATAGATTTGGAAACAACAACATCCTGATTAAATATGTTTTAAGACAGCAAGATATTTACGGTATTACCTTTAAGACAGCACAATTTCAATTAAATAAGCTTTAAGACGGCAATAATAATAATAATATTGGATAATTTGTAGAGCGCCGTTTTTGTGAGAAATCACCTCAAGGGCGTTTTACAATTTATTATGACTTCTTAGGCTCTACCTAGAACTATTATTTACAAATGGACACAGAGAACATACTTACCTGGCAGGTCACTTCCGATAAACACACTTTAATTAGAAAGTTTATGCTTGGAGGAGATACGACTTTGCACGCGGAGGACGCTATATTAAAACACTGGACATTGCATAATTTTACATTTGCTACACCATCATTTTTCATATTACATTCATAAGAAGATTACTGCCAAAAATGGAGTTAATAAATTGAAGTTATTTCGAAAGACTTGAGAATTTGAATGAAATTAGATGTACAAATAACTCAACATTAAGAATTTGTTAACATTGGCAAAATATGGATTACCTCATAAAAAATCCTGGGGCAAATATATATTTCTTAAATAACTTCTTCAGTAATTTATAAAGATATCAAATATCACACTTAAAAAATATTACATCTTATTGTGTAAATAATTATTTTAAAAACTTCCCCATTTCTTGTCCCCCGTTTCCTTTATCCTGGTAAGGCTCTATATGTATGTGTCTTCGAAAGTCCTGTAATCGTCTCCCGGGGGATCAGAGCCTCGGGGGTCCTTCCTTCGACATTTCCGCGGGCAAATAATAGAGAAGGAAAAGGGGAAGGGCTGTTTTCGATAAGGGCCCATTTCATCGCGTTAAAGTTTACTCTACCGTAAACATTTTATGATATTTTCACGTTGTAAATGCGAAATTCGATCATTATAATATCAGTAGAGAAGTGGTCTTTGGCGGACTAAAGTTATTTAATTATAGTTTGTCTTCTTTGTAGTTTTTAGAGTCTTCAAAATAATCTATAAATAGTATAAATAGTTTATCAATTAAAAATAATCTATATTTGACGAGTTAAATTATTTCACCCTAAAAAGTAGACATAATATGTCTCGACGCCATCTAGTGAGAGAGTTAGCACTTACATGCCTTTCTCATATAAAAATAAAGTTGGTTGTTTGCAGGTGAAAAAATGTAATAAGCGGTAATTGTTGAATGAGACACTAGTATATATTGAATTATTTGGCGGATAACAGATAAGGCGCCGTAGCTTAATGGTAGAGCTCTCGACCGGCAATCGAAGATATTGGTGACATCATTTTTAAGGCAGCAAGACAATAGTTTTAAGACGGCAAGATATTGCTAACATAAATATATTGATGATATTAGTATTAAGGCAACAAGATATTGAATACATTAGTTTTAAGACAGCAGGATATCGTTAATTATAGTTAAGACAGCAAGATATAGATGATATCAGTTTTAAGACAGCAAGATATTGGTGATATTAATTTTAAGACAGCAAGATATTGGTGACATTAGCTTTGAGCCAGCAAGAAGGGATGCGGGTTCGAGTCCCGTCGGCGACATGTATCTTTTCTCGGGAGGCTTTTTCAATATGGATGAGTGTTTCAGGCCAATAATTATTGCTTATAATAATGATTACTTTCAACCATACTTTTATTCTGGGTTTGTACTCAATAAATTTTTTAATTCGTTTTATGTCTTGGGGAAGGTTATTGTGGAGTTTTGTTGCAAAATATGTAAGCTTATCAAGTAAAAATGAGGTAATGAGAATTATCCCATAACCACTTGGTTGCTTGAGATATTTTGGTGATCATTTTGAAAATATTCCGCCCAAATTAAAAAAAAACATACCTCCGAATTTTTATACGGAGACATAAGAACCGAAAAAAGTGCTTTATAGCCAATGAATTTACCTATATTACATTAATCATTTCATATTTTTAGGATTTTTAAAAAACATATTAAAAATCATAAATATTATAAAAGAATACATTCTTTGGGTTTTTTAGCTATAAACTGCCTTGGGAAGTTCAATTTTGCGTCCACATTAAATATTTTCTATGAAGTTTCTTGTAAATGCTCTAATTAATGTACACACATTGAAATATTTATAATAAAACTGAATTTTGATAAGTTCTCAAGAGTTAAAATGAATCATGTGAAAAAAAACATCACTAATTTCTTTTTACTAAAATGTAATTTTTAATGCACTTACTAAGAATTACTGCATCAGATCACACAGATACATTCATTAACTTTAAACCACAATAACAATCAACCCGATTAATGCTTTATTTATTGAAAATATTTCATTTGCAAACATAGTCATCTAGAACAATCTATTGCGTTATAGTTGTGTCTGCCACTCTTTTTACCATATTCACTTTAGTTTTAATTCTTTCGACATTTAAACACGTTCAAATCATTGATAATTCAATCATTATTACACTGGTATAGAAATATGTTACAAACTTTAACTAAAACACGTATAAGATGACATTTTATAGGATACGATTTTGATAACAACCAATTTGAAATAATGTTTACATTCAACTGAATTGCAGATGGTTACAAAAATGATTAACAGTGACATCTATTGATCATTGCTAGAAGTATGCTTTCAGCTTTCAAATTAAGTCAACTGCATGACGCGGGAACATTTAAAAAATTTTACGAATCTAGAGAAAATTTGCAACATTGTGGCAACAAAGCAATCCGAAGCTTTGGAAATAGTGCCATATGTGGCAAAAATGTTCGAACGGTTATAAGGGTTCACATTAATTACGTTTCAACGATAACTACCTTCATTTTTTCAATTCAGGTATGGGTATCACCGCCCCTGGAACCATTTAATGGAGAACCAACACCTCTGCCAAAAGATCACCAAAATTGTGTGCCATGTTTGGTGACTTAGCCGAGTTGCCCGGGTTCATAGGGTGTGGTTTGTATAGATCTTCGCGGCTGATGCGTTTGTCCACCTGCGTGGTTGGCCGAATGAGGAGAGACTGGTTGAGGGAAACCTCTTTACACTTCAGCCGGACTCTCTCGAACCATCGCGTTGCGCCCAACCACGGGAGGGATGGATAAATAAGTCCGTCTCTCCTGGACACATTGAACCTTAGATTCCTTCCCATATCTCCATACCCTTTTCCTTCTCAGAATATTTTATCCTTTCTTTCCCTAAAAAGACCCTCCACACAGCATCTCAAATTAGTTTTTTTGTTCCTCAGAGCCTCCTGTGTGGAGCTACTGTAAATAAAAGGCGATGCACCACGTCGTGTAAAATTCGGGATCAAGACGCAAACAATAACACTCCTTATGTAGATGGCGATAATGATTAAATTCCCATTTAACACCAGCCGCCTGTTTTGATTCAAGCAAAAAAAAAACATCGCCAAAAAGTGCGTTTTTATTTTATTTCGCGAAGCTCAGGCACAAATATTTAAATACTGATAATATTTTGAAAAAAATATTTTTTTCTATATTATACAATAAAAACATAACCGAAAAGAGGTTCATAAGTAGGAGATTTTAAAGTTTGAAACGGATTTTGTAGGCCTGATACTTCACTTTTTTTGGGCTTATAAAAAGACTAATCAAAAAAATACTCTATTATTTCAGAAGCAAATTGTGTTCTAATCACAGTATTTAATTAAAGAATCTAAAAAATTTCTAATCTAGCTACTTTTCAAACCAAAACACACGATTAAACAAACAAACACCTTAAGAGCCATTGACCAGCGGCTGAAAATAAAAGTTTAAAAATACTTGCATCTGTACCTAGGTTCCGATGAGAAAGATCGATTATTCCACGTATGAATTTTTTAAAATTATAAATTTATTATCGATTTATTTCATTCAAAACTTGCTTTAATATATACCTACATTCAATAGTAAGCAATAAAAATGTTCAAAACACACGATGATAAATTATTAAATATCGTGTACTTCTTGTAAGTATTTTTTAATCATAAGTATTTATGATTTTTCAATAATGTCTATACAAAATAAGTGTTAACACCGTTTTTATATAATATTTCTTACTATGATAGTAAGGGAGACAAAACGATTTCTATGGGATCTATCTATATGAGATTTTTTGAAAAGCGAACAAATTAACCCAACGAGCCAGAAAACTTTGGTTTCATGAAGGTCAACATTTTTTAATATAAAGCATGGTATTTTCTCTTTCTAACGCCGTTTGTATAATATTTCTCATTATGATAGTAAGGGAGATACAATGATTTATATGAGACAAATAATTGTTATTTCAAAATCGAAAAAAAACATGACGGGCTAGAAAATATCGAAAAAAAAATATTTCGAAAAAAAAGGTGTCGAAATTTTGAAATTCATAAACATTCATTTTTTTGACAGGAAACATTTTCGCGTCGGTTTTCCACCACAGGGTGGTAGTTTTTTTTATCCCACCGTATACACTCTGTATGTTAATTCCGCGAGTCGACCCTCGCGCAAGGGTTTTGTGCCGGGTGACCAAAAAGTCATTTGCATATGTAGCGAAATTTTGTATTTATTTATGTATACATACACGACACGAGTTTAGCGACAGATGTTGGGTAGCCATTTTTATAAAGATTTTGTTTTTAAAACTTTTTCGTTGTCATTTTTTAAGAGATCTTTTATTTTTAATATTATATGAAACTTTCACATTGTTTTATAGCAGAGAGGCGTGGAAATGGCAGAGGAAGGATGAAAGTAGACTGAATGCTGTATAAACGAGATCTCTGAGGCGTATGTGTGGTAAAACCATGTATGATCGTGTTAGAAATATAAAGATTCGCAAAGATTGATGTAAGCGTAAAAAATAGACGCTCAGATGGTTTGGGCATGTAGAGCGAATATATATGAATGGTAGAAGATGTGGGGAAGCCCGAGGAAGACATAGCACGATCAAGTGAATCTATCCTTGTTCTACCGGTATTTCAATTGGAAGATGCTCCGAGGAGCTAGCGTCATTGATCCCCTCGGCACCGGTGCATAGTCGGGAAACACGCCAAACGCCCGCCCAACATATGTACACGGTTGACATTTGTCACATGAGAACGGGACGCTTCTACGACTCGTTCTTCTGTTCAACAGCTCGGCTGTGGAACGATTTGCCGGCCTCTGTGTTTCCTCCTTCCTTTAACATGGGTATCTTCAAGACCCACGTTCACTCCTTCCTCTCCTCAAAAAGACCCTCCTCACAGCATCTTCAAAGATGACACAGGCCCTGAGGGAAATTATTTTCCTCAGAGCCTCCTGTGTGGAGTTAATGTAAAAAAAAAAGTGTCAGAAAAATAGAAGAATATGTATAAGACTATGTATGAATGTTAATGAGACAAGGAGTGTGTGTCCTTCATCTCTGCCTACCCCTCGGAAACGTCTCGTGATGGTTAGTTAATTTAAATTCGGATTTTTATTGGCTGCTATTTTAACGTACGATCGCAAGAATCCCGAATCAAATGCAATATAGAGTGTATGTTAGATAAATATACATATTTTAATTTTAATTTGCGACATCTATTGTTTTCTTGCAAAATCTACGATAAATATTTATTAATTTATTTTTAGAATAACTTAATGAGTACTGTTGTAATCTCGCAATCATACATAAAGATAGCAGCCAATAAAAATAAGCGTTAAGAAAATGAATATAATGTGGGTAGTTTTTTGTCGAAGTTAAGTTTTTAAAGTTAAGAAAAAAGTTAAGTGAAAGTTTTTTTTTGAAGTTAAGTTTTTTTTAATACAGTTAAATATGACCGAAGGGCATATGGTTGAATTAGTCCAGTGGTTAGAGCAGAGCCCCGGCAAGGCTAAAGTTCTGGGTTCAATACCTAGATGCGGCCTAAACTTTTTCTGATGTTACTAATATGTCTTCAAGGATTAACAATTATTATAAGTAATAATTGTTAGCCTGAAACACTCATCCACATTGAAAAAATCTCCCGAGAAAAGATACATGCCGCCGACGGGAATCTAACCCGTATCTTTCTGAAACTTCCGGTCAACTGTTCTATTCACTGTGCTACGTCGGCTTATCTCTTACCCACCAAATAATTCAACATATATATACTAGTGTTTCATTCAACAATTATTACTGCTTTTTACATTTTTTTCCCTGCAAACAACCAACTTTATTTTTATATGAGAAAGGCATTGTAAGTACTAATCCTCCCACTAGATGGCGTCGAGACATATTATGTCTACATTTTTTTGGTGAAATACTTTAACTCTAGTATTTAGATTAAGAAATAGATGTTTTTTTTTTGTTATATCTAAAAAAAAATGAGACCTTACTTTTAGGATTACCCTCGTACATATTTTTTCTTGAGTGATTACATAAATCTTTTCAATTTCCCCTGTCCCTTATCTGCCACTTTCAAAATTCGCTTTCATGCATCATGCGAGGTCCGAAAAAAATAAAGAATATATCCAAAATAAATTGTTACGTCCAAAATTTCCATAAACCCTTTCAATAAATGCTTCCAATACACGGTGTTAGAAAACTTGAAGTCAAAATATGAATTTATTTCTCGATATTATTGCTTTTTCAGCACATTATTAATTTAATGAACCAAATCACTTTGTGTAAACCACTATAATCACATATTATAATATCTACATGCTTCAAAACCGATGGTTTCTTCGTCAGGATAATTCATGTTATTATCCTGACGAAGAAACCATCGGTTTTGAAACACGTAGATATTATAACATGTGATTATAGTTGTTTGTTTACACAGAGTAATTTGTTTCATTTAATTAAAATGATGCCACAGAGTAATTTTGCAAAGATTGAAGAGATTATTAAGATGATAGACTTCGCTTTTCGGCCCATACAAAAAGGACGCCCGGGAAAAAACACTTTTCTACATCGAAAATTGCACAAAATGAATAAATTTTTTTATACTGCCTTCTGGAGGGTGAAAACTATGTCGGTATGTTTTCGAATTTTCGATGCGTTTCGTATTAACGTAAACATTCACTGTCAAACATGTACGATTTATCAAAAAATATTATTTAAGGAAAAAGTGCTGCTAACTCAACTCTCATAAAGAATTATAAAATTATAAAAAGCAACCGACGTAGCTTCTTCTTTCTAAAAAATATATATTTTTTTAAATTTCAATTTCGTGAAAGTTTTGGTGTAGAAAAGTGTATTCTCGATAAACCCCTTTTCGAGCGATTTCTGTAGGTAAATTTGAGCGTTGTCTCATTCGCACATTTCGCATTCGCATGTATTGTAAGTGTGCGTGAGCTTATTGTGAGCGGGACAGAATGACAGACGCGGGTGTTCCTCGTCTGTCATTCCAAAGTCTAGCCTCTTAATTTATTCGACCAGTCAGAAACTGGGAGGTTTATGTGAATTTGCGAAATCAGTTTTCATATTTTCTTTAAAATCAATATAGACCAAAAGTCTAAGTGAGCACTAATATTGTATAGGTAATATTGTATTATAGAAAGCGCTACTTTAAATGACAGACAGAAGAGATGCAAGAGACACAAGAGACACAAGAGACACAAGAGACACAAGAGACACAAGAGACACAAGAGACACAAGAGACACAAGAGACACAAGACACACAAGACACACAAGAGACATAAGAGACACAAGAGGCACGAGAGAAACAAGAAATACAAGAGACACAAGACACACAAGAGGCACAAGAGACACAAGAAATACAAGAGACACAGACACAAGAGTCACGAGAGACATAAGAGAGACAAGAGAGTCTCAAATAGAGATACAAATAATACATAATATAATTATCTCAACACATTTTTTAGCAATAGCAGAACCATGTTTCTGAATCAATTATCGACGAAAATGTCTGATTCACTACATTATATTTATTGAATATTCGACACATTTGGGTCAAAGGGCTAAAAAGGCATATTATTTTTTAATTAATTCAGGTGAAACAAGCTATGGCGTCTTAAACCGTAGTAATTGGACACATTTAAAATTAAATATTGATAAGACATATTTATATTTCCAAGATTTTTAGGATCCAGTCTGCAAAATTTGTAAAAGTATTTGATTCACTTGATCGTGCCATGTCTTCCTCAGGCGAGCCTGACTTCTTCTACCATTCACATTTGCGTCATATATTCTCATTACGCTCCTTTCTTCGCCCATTCGCTCACCATGCCCAAACCATCTAAGGGTCCCTTTCTTAATCTCTATGATTATGCTTACATCAGTCTTGCATTTTTACTGGACCTCCTTACTTCTCACACGATTATACATGGTTTTACCACACATACAACTCATTTCTACAACATTCAAGTCTACTTTCATCCTTCCTCTGCCGATTCCATGCCTCACTGCCACACATTAGGGTATGTGCCAGCAATCCATTGTAAACTGCTAGCTTCGCTTATTTGTACAGTTTTTTGTTAGCGCCAACGCCATTTAATCCTCCATTAATGGAGTTACCTGCATTTACCCTTCTTTCAATATCTCTATCAGCCTTTGCATCTCTCGTAAACATAGAACCTACTACCCAAATACACAAACTCATCCACCTGCTCCAAGTATTAATAATTCACAACTATATTGCACACTGTTTTCGTACTCTCTCTTTTAAACACCACGACTTTAGACTTACTTACATTCAACATTAACTCATTCTTCATACATACTTCGTTCATCTTAGACACGAGAGACTGTAGATCTTCCATACTATTAGAAATCAGCATCGCATCATCAGCATATAACAGGGAACATACTTTCAGATTACTCAATTTCGCGCCCAATCCCACGTCTTAGAATTCTTGCACACTCGCTTCTCTGAACAGTTTTTGTTAGCGCCAAATGCATACAGTCCTCCATTAATGGAGTTACTTGCATTTACCTATCTTTTAATATCTCTAACAGCCTGCCTTTCCATCTCTCGTTAACATACTACCCAAAAAACACAAACTCATCCACCTGCTCCAAGTATTCATCATTCACAATTATTTTCCATTAGCAAAATAATCTAATACAGCCTCTGTCAAAAACCTCACGCCTCTGTCGTAAAAAAGCCCCTAAATTGAAACAGGAGATAAGGACAGCAATAGTACGCCGTAATTTAACTGACTACCCGGGCGGGGAGTGAATTATTTAGTAGGCAGACAGGCCCAGACATGGTAAGCAGTCACATCTACAACACAAAACTTTCTGGGCGACAGTCAGCTGCTAAACAATGTGAACATAAAGTGAAAATTTCGCGTTTGCGATAATCCGGGGTGCCCGATTTGCGTATTTTTTTTGCCGCGTTCAATAGGTGACAGTAACGCCATTCTTCCATGGAGCTACGTTCAAGCGAACTGTATTTTCTATACTATTATTAGTGTTTCAAATCGCCGCTAGGCGCTGCACTAGCAAAATAGTATGACAGGTGGCGGTAGCGTCGCTTGCAAGTAGCTACGTGAACGATTGGCGTAATGCTTTTAAATACGCACGAATTACGTTGTTATGCTAATTCTTTTTCTAAAATCGTGTTCAATAAAAGGCCAATAATTCAATAATTTCCATGCGTTTTGATTGAGCGCTACAAATCCGTGTTTGTTTTGGAGCATTTTAGTATTTGATTTGATTTTAAGAATTTTTTTAAGTAAAACTTCTTTACGCACGCTTGACTTTGGGAGTAAGCTGGCGAATGCGTGACGAGAGCGTTACGAAAAGTGTGATCGGGCGAGACGAACGATAATTTATTTTAAAAGGGTTCTCGCCTTCGCCAGAATATTTTTATCATAAAGTTTTACTTCAACAGCGCGTAAAGGTTACACGCTCTCATTTTTTTTTACATAGGATAGAAAAAAAACTACATTCAAAGATGTACAAAAAGTGGGGCAAAAGTAATGTCATAATATGAATTGGCTGCCATTTTGTTAGAAATAAAAAAAAAAATTGGTCTCTGTTTTCACCATAAGTTTATTTGAAGGTGTAAAATTGAAGACATTAAGTTGAAAAATGATATCGGTCAAATGACACCACCTAAGTTGATGCACATTTGTCTTCGTTTTACGATATTTGAATTGTTGCTCGCAAAACTGTAATGATATAATTAATCCAATTTCAATTAAAAGATATTATAGATATAGTACTTACTTAAAAGGAATAAAATGCTATTTTGCCTTCTGTTAGTTAATTCTTTGTAAATATAGAAGTTCAGCGAATGCTCTTATTTTTGAACAAATAGCAGAATTTTCACCAAAAGCAAAAAGCTGGACACTTATTGGAGAGGTTTCTTCAGAGGCAGACGCCTCTACAAAAGTCAACGTGACCCTTTTGACTTATAAAATTTAGTATCATTCGAACAATTAAATCGGGGTATTTCAAGAAATATTACAAACAAAATGCTTCTCTTTCGAGTGGCTTTCGCTGAGCTAAACAATCTAATCGGCATTAAAAAGTACCCATTAAAATCGTATGCCATACGCGCAATTCGCGCTTACATTATTGTATGCATAACTAATTGGATTACGCAGGCAATCCAATTTATAGTTTATATAGAAGCCAAAGCAAAGAACAATTTTGAAAGACACTGCCATCCACGAAGAGGTCTGGGATTTGGAAACTGCACAAATCTACGGAAAGTTTTGACTCGCCAGGACACCATTTTCCGTTGGTTGGAGCGAACTTTTCATTGGGGACACTACCAGATACCAAAGGATCAGACGCGTGGGCGTTTTCCACGGTAATTAACTTCACCATAGCTAGACTAGTGTAATAAAATGGTCGATCCAGGGGTAAGCTAATTATCTGTTTAGTTTATCAATCTCTGTAATTTAATAGTTATAATTTGTTAATATAGAAATATACATTATTTATTGCTCTTTGTTAATACTGGTTTTTAATTGTTTCCTTGATTACTTAAAAGTGTGCTTAGTCCCCCATGGTCTTGTAAGGAGAATTTTGCTCTACGCTGTTGGCGCCCCTTTAATAAAATAAAAATAAAGCCTACAGCCACACTAACTATATCATTATCTGGTCTATAATTTCCTCGTAACAAAACATTTGGCTAAAATTTGGATTTCAACACTTGCAAGGTTTGTGGTTTGTTATGGTAAATGTGCGATTTTAAAAAGCCTCCAAATTGTCGCCGTCAGATCTGGTGATCTGGTTGGCCATTTCAAATCACAAGGCCCCAAAATTGGACAAATAAGCAGAAAATTTCGCGTTAATAATAATAATGTTTGGATGATTTTTATAGTGCCATTTTCGTGAGAAAATCACCTTAAGATGATACCCGGGTAGTGGAGAAATTTGAAAAATAGATTTTACTAAATTGTTGCTGTCACTGTAGCTCTACTCCACCGAATATTGAGCGAAAGGGATAATGCACCTCGGGCTACTAATACCTAACTAAAATCGAGGTTTTGTATTCCCATACTTTTCTCCTCCAAAAGTGGACAGATTTTCATTTTTTTTACCAACTACATAATAAAAAACTATTCTATGTCTATACGTTTTGCTTTTTTATAAAAAAACATTGTCTAGTTTGTATACTGAACGTCTTTTGACGGCGTTCAAACCAGTCAATTTCATTGACTTTTGGAAGGTCATAACTTCTATAAAAAGTAACTTATAAAAAAAAAAAACAAAAGTACCGACACGCTAGTAGTTGATATATATTTTATGTAAAAACAATATTTTCTCTAAGGTTAAAATCCAGAGAGATAGATAGGGAATACGTTTGTATGGAAAAATCACCGCCGGGAATCCCCTTAAAGGCGTGTTCTTCAGTATCGCTCCATTGGTTGTTGTCAACTTATTCTCTATCTCTCTACAACTTAAATGTCAAAGCACAATGACATTTGATGTCATTTGCAAATATTGTGGCACATTCACATTATGACGTTACTTTTGCCCCTCCTCTGTATACATTATGTAAGGTAATCAACATAATTAGATATATACATATATATATAAAAATATAATAATTAATAAATATAAAATCAATATTTGATGCAATTCACAATGTACATCAGATATCACCAACATTTGATGCAATTTTGTGAACACGTTTTCTTTTCTTAATTCGCCTTCAATTAAACACAAGTTTAGAAAGAGAATTACCGTAACAAATCCGCGCATGTTTCCTTCTATTGAAAACGGTAAAGGAAAAAAGCCTCCGGATTCGTGGGTGAGGTTTGTTAGGTCTTGGCGGCGGATGCATTTTCGATCGGAATCTTATGACCTCTCCAGCCGGACTTTCTCCACCCATCGCATTGCAACGTGGGGAAGGATGGATTCATACGTCCGTTACTTCTGGACGTACTTACCCCCAAATTCCTACTCACTCCTCTTATCTTTTTCCTTCCAAGAACTTCCAAGAGGGAATTATTTGCCTGTGTGGAGCTAATGTAAAAAAAATATATATATATATTCGTTAAACAAACGTCAATCAATATTTTTGTTCAGCGATGTTATGAAGCCTACTGTAAGTACCCCAGCCGCAATAGAAGTACAATATAAAGCAGGTAGGTGGCGGTTCTACTTGGTAGTCGCCACCACTTCGCGCTCTTACTTCTTCTACTTTCTTACATTGCCCCCCTGGGAGGGATAGCAGGGGAAACAACCCCACCCACCTCCCCCACAATCCTCCCTCTACGACTTACCCCGAACGTTGTTTTGGCGAAGGCTACATCAAATAGTTTGTTACGTCTGACATTATATATTTTTTAAATATTTATCACTAGCTGATACACGGAATGCGTTGCAATCCCACTTAAACAAAGAAATTGTTTCTACCTGCGTGTCCTTTTATATTCGTCCCTGTTCCTCTTCCGCGTCCCCTTCCCCGTTCCCATTTCTCTTCTCCGCCTTCCCCCCTCCCCCGATTACTTATTATAATTACGGATGCGAATATGGGTACCGCCGCCCCGGGAACCAAAAAGTAATCAAATTATTCAATTTTTGCTTCTCTACTTACGCATACGTGAATATGGCCAAATGCTGCAGTGTGATGATTTTCAACTCAACAATACCAAATTTTATTCAATTCCGACGTTTTTTGTTTCGGGGAAGGAAGAGTGTTTCTTACCTGAAACAAAGAAAGAAAAAACATTAAAATTCATTCAAAAAAATAAAATAGCGTAGATAGTACTTCAAAGCGAGAACATTTCGCATATATGTAGTTTTTTTTTTATGTTAGCGACTGTATAAAATAATTATTGTAGATACAACATATAACCCGTTTAATCACAGGAGACCATATTTGTCCCAGCTCACATAGGTCTCACAGAAATCGTTGTTTCTCCCTTACCATCATAGTCAGAAATGTGATCTAAACGGCATTGGAAAGAGAATACAACAAACTATATATTCAAACCTAAAAGAAAACCACAAAAAAATTAAAATTTACCCCTTTCTGAAACCAAAGTTTCCGATAGCAATTTGAAAAAAAATTATGGAACTTTGTGAATTTTTTAAGAATTATTTTTACATGAAACGAAAAAAATGAGGTGACAGTAAGGTTTATAATTCATTTATCTAATGAAATAAGTATGTGTTTTATTTATTTTTTATTATCAGTAAATTTAGTTAGAAAAAAACGTAAAGTGAGCCATTTTAAACATTTTTTAAAATTTTCGCAAAAAAAAAATTATTTAAAAAAATACGTAGTAATTTTTAATATAGACATTTAAAAGCCTATTTCATCACCTTTCGAAACAAGTTTTTAGTTTTCGAATACGTTAACAAATGTTACATTTATTTGGATTTTATTGCAAAGCGGGAATATTTTTAGCCTCTGACAAAATATGCCAATTTTTTTAAGGGGATGAATTCGTGTAGATATTGTATTTCTTAGTCTTCCTCACTAGGAGGTCCTGTGCCGAGGCATTGACTTCTTTCAGCTATATTTTTATCCTTGCTTTATAATTTTTATTATTGTTTAATGTCTTGGGGAAGGATGGTGTGGAGTTTTGTTGCAAAATAAGTGTGGTTTCTTTGTATAAATGAGATTTTATAACTTGGGATGTTTTAATGTCATTTTTATTCCATCTAGTGTAATGAAGTGCACGGTCTAGTAGAGGATTCAGTATTTTTGAATAGCTTCAATAATATATTTTTAGCATATATTCGTTGCACATTTGGTATAAATTTCAATCGAAGGCGTTCTAATAGGTACTTTCTACTTAAATCGAAATAAATAAACAAAGTAGGTAAAAAAAGGCGAATCAAAAACTTGCCGAAAGTAAAAGTGATTAAAATTTACTAAACAAATAATCTCAAATCACCTTTCGAATAAGTGCAACAGGAGCTCCAGCACGATAAAATCGATAACTTTACAATATCGGATCGATATGAGTAACTTTCGATGATTTTATATCGATGACCCTAGCACGGTTTCACCGTTGACAGCCAAACCGACGTTGACAGAGAATAAAAAAGAAATCGTCATATGCTGAGTAACTTTCGATGATTTTATATCGATGACCCTAGCACGGTTTCACCGTTGACAGCCAAACCGACGTTGACAGAGAATAAAAAAGAAATCGACATACGCTGGCAATACTGGTGGATCTGTCTTCAAATTCACACACCGAAACATCAAACGCAAATCAATTACGTAAAAATATTAATAAATTGGCAATATTGAATTGGAATACTAACCTAAATATGCATTGGCAGCCCACATTTTCTTTTTGATACTAACTTGCTAACTAACCATCACGCCGTTTCTCCGCAGGGGTAGGCAGAGAGGACAGACCACCAAACAACTCGGTCTTGGCATACACTCTTTGCTTCATTCACATTCCTATATACATCATCTCATACAACATCTCATGCTAAAGAAGGAGTTAGCGAAACACGGCATAATATCCAAAAAATAAACAACAACATATTCTTTGGGCCGTGAAATTCTTAAATCTTATTTCTACTTAATTCATAAACTATTGTAAATACCAATTTTATTAATACCTATTATTATTGATTTGGAGGGTATTGGCAGGCTATCTATTTTTACTTTATTTATATTCTGTATTACCTACATTTTGTCAACTCATATTTTATCTAACCTATTTTATGTGTCTTTATATTTTCTGTTACTTACCTGTATTTTATTCACTTCTAACTCTTCACACTGTAATTAATCAAAACATGTTTTGCTGTATGTATGTAATATAATATATATATATATATATATATATAAATAAATAAAACTCCACGCTTTCTTTTCAAATCTAGAATTCAACCACACAAAAATTTAAATGTGCACCTCTATAAAACCAAACTTTCCGATAGCAATTTGAGAAAAATGTATAAAATTCAATCAATACGTCTAATAAAATATGTGTGTTTTTCTTTTTTTTCGTTGTCAGTAATTTTAAAATAGATAACACGTAAAGTGAACCAGTTTTTATTAAAAAAAATTCTATTCCAAAAATTTTTAACATAAGACAGGGTTTAATTATTTTTGGGATATTATGCCGTGTTATGCAGACAGAATTGCCAGGCTATTGAGAAAAGAAAGCATCAAGACTGTCTTCGGAACCACGACAAAAATACAAGACTTACTGAGGTCTGCAAAGACTAAGTTTCCTCTGGAAACAGATGGAGTATATAAACTCAGCTGTTCCGGATGTGACAAAGTCTATGTAGGCCAGACAGAGCGGACTATCTCCAAAAGGATATCGGAACACTTTTGAGCATGTAAACTCGGCCACCCCGACAAATCGGCAATCGCCGAGCATTTGATTGAAACCGGCCATTACTTCGGATTTGTTCCTGAAGTCCTGGGAAGACCCAAAACTCATAGAGCACGCCTAATTACGGAGGCAATTGAAATTCACAAAAAACCCATCAATATTAACAGAGATGACAGAGCTAAGCTCAATAGTTCTTGGTATCCGGTAATTGACGGCTACACCAAAACTAAACGCGAAAAACAAATTGTAATTATACTGTCTTAGCAGCTCGTAGAGGAGTGGAGCTGGCAACACGGTATCGCTTAGACGTACTTAAACGTAGACTTGACCACTTTCAATAACACATCTGCCCTGATGATGGACACTGTAATTTTGTCCGAAACGTCGGCTAAAGAAGGAGTTAGCGTAACACGGCATAAAATCCCGAAAATAAACAACAAAAATATTTTTGACAGAAACAAAATCTTAAATCATAATACGGTTGAATTAGTTCAATGATTAGAGCAGAGCCCCGGCAAGGTTAATATCCTGGGTTCAATTTTTGTCTAAATACGACCGAAACATTTTCTGATTTTTCTGTTTTAAATTTTGGTTTGAGTCGCTTATATTATCTTGAATGGTGAGTGATTACAATTTGAAGATTTATTAGATTATTCCAAAAACTTAATTTGGAAGGCGGTTATGGGTACCGCCGCCCCGGAAACCATTTATTAGATAGCCAACACCCCTGCCATAGGTCACTCCAAATGATTCTCTAATTTTGGTGAGATTTGTCTAAATCTAATGCGTTTGCCTACTATTTTTTATTTTTTTTATTTATTTTTTTTTTTTTTACAAATACAGTTGTTATACATTGTATATATATATTTTTAGTACATTTTTTAAATATCGTGATTCACCTTTTTTTTGAGCAATGCTCGTGTAAAAAAGGTAGAGCAGCGAAAAACAATTCAACATATATTTTTAAAATGTGTAGTAAGGATAATGAAAATTATAATATTTAATTTTTTTATATATCATACATTATACGTGAAACAGAATTGAGTAAAGAAAAGATATAAAAGAATATAATAGGTTTATAATAAGACTATTATTATAAACCTATCAGTATTATTATCGGCAGGATTGGGAGAGACTTGTTGAGGTATACCTCTCTTGACCCATCGCCATAGACATGGATAAAATACCCTCCACACAGCATCCCCAAGGATGACATGGGTATTGAGGGGTTTTTTCCTCGGGCCACCTAAGTGGAGCTAATGTAAAAAATAAATAAATAATAAAAAAACCGTTTTTTTTTCGTATTTTATTATTAGATACTTTTAGATTTCACCATGCTTGGCCTCTCCGTCGAAAGGTTTATATCGTACTATCGAATACTGGCGACTTGCGTTAGGATCTATGGGATATTTTTGGCAGAGAAGTGGAGTTTCAATTTAATTTTTGAACTTTTTAAAAAAATACGTAACCTGGTAAATACGTTATAGGGTAAACGTTGAACTACCTTAGATGATTTTCTAAGCTTAATTATACACAGAAGGCCTTGGGGAAAATAATTTTCTTAATGTCAGACGTCATATATGGGGATGCTGTGAGGAGAGGATGTGTCTTGGATATTACAAAACAGTCGTACCCATAAAGTACGGACAGTCGTACCCATAAAGCCAAAAACCAAATCCTTCACTTTCACCTTCTCAGCCCGCGACATAGTAAACTGCATAAAAATGTTAAAAAATTCTTATTGGTGAATTATTTGTACATCTAATTTCATTCAAATCCTCCAGTCCTAATGAGTCCTAAATTCACAAGTCTTTCGAAATAACTTCAATTTATTAACTCCATTTTTGGCAGTAATCTTCTTATAAATGTAATATGAAAAATGATGGTGTAGCAAATGTAAAGTTATGCAATGTCCAGTGTTTTAATATAGCGTCCTCCGCGTGCAAAGTCGTATCTCCTCCAAGCATAAACTTTCTAATTAAAGTGTGTTTATCGGAAGTGACCTGCCAGGGAAGTATGTTCTCTGTGTCCATTTGTAAATAATAGTTCTAGGTAGAGCCTAAGAAGTCATAATAAGATGTACAGCGCCCTTGAGGTGATTTCTCACAAAAACGGCGCTCTACAAATTATCCAATTATTATTATTATTATTATTACAATGTTTTAGAAGGGAGGAAACACAAAGGCTAGCAAATCTTAGAAACGATTTTTTTCTCATGTGATTTCCAACCATATCAACAGTGTTTTCCCGACTATGTGCCGCTTCAAGATATACTGTATAATATACTTGTCCATATACTGTATAATATATATACTGTATAATATACTTGTCCATATACTGTATAATATATACCAGTGTATAAGTACAAAAAATCGACACAAATCGACTCAAAAAATAATATATATTATATTTGCGACACGTTCCAGAGTGGAAGATACTCTCAGTATCTAATATATGATGGTACACAACTGCTAACCCTGTACAAATCGCAGGTGCGCCCCACGGTTGAATTTGGCAGGCACCTCTGGTCTGGAGCCCCACAATACTTGAAAAAATCCTCGACTCTGTGCAGAAACGAGCGATCCGTTTGATAGATTCTCCCGTATTAACAAACGGGTTGCAATCTTTAGAACACAGGCATCGTGTGAGAATGCTGTCCTTGTTCTACCGGAATTTCAATGGAAGACGCTCAGAGTGTGAGTGTGGGTGAGTGAGAGTGTGGCACCGGTGCATAGTCGGGAAACGCGCCAAACGCGCGTCTAACATACGTACACGGTTGACATTTGTCACATGAGAACTAGTCGTTTCTACGACTCGTTCTTGAGTTCAACAGCTCGGTTGTGGAACGATTTGCCGGCCTCTCTTCAAGACCCATGTTCACTCCTTCCTCTCCTCAAATAGACCTTCCACACAGCATCTTAACATATAACCCCTGAGGGAAATTATTATCCTTGGAACCTCCTGTGTGGAGTTAATGAAAAAAAAAAAGTATCGCTCTGTTGTAAGACCACCAATCAGAATAGAAACGTTGCTTGATATGGCTTTAGCCATGTTTGGTGATCAGATCTGAATAGCCAGGTACTTCCCATATCTCCTTCCCCTCCCTACTACCTTCAGTCATACAACATACCCCATCTAGGGATGCCATACTCTCACTGGCTCCAGACAGGAGCAGTTGGAACTCTTGTATGGAATTCACATTAAAAAAAAGCACACACGGAGAAAAATGTTATCCTAAAATACGATCATTTTATTCGTAAAAACGGTTAAAAACGGGACTGACTTTCTTAAAAACAAATTAACAGTGTTTCAATGTTAATTGGCGGGAAAATGTAAGAATAATTTGATGGTATACGTACGAAATTACGTATACCAACAAATTATTCTTACACGTTCCCGCTAATAAACATTGAAACCCTGTTAATTTGTTCGTAAGAACTTCAGTCCTGTTTTTAACCGTTTTTACGAATAAAATGATCGTATTTTAGAATAACATTTTTCTTCTTGTAAGAGTCCCAACCGCTCCCAACGGTCTAGAGCTGGTGTGTATACGGCTGAAAGTAGTGGGGAGGGGAAGGAGATAGGATAGAGGAAGGTGGGGAACCTTTAGCGGTTTTTCGAAATGGGGTACTCTGAATAATTGCTCAGTCGCAGAATACTAGGGAAGAAAGAAACGCTATTATTTGCGAAACTTCATTCCGTTTCCTGAATTGATAATTTTTATAGCGTTTAATATTCCGTACAGATATCTCGGGAAAACATTATCAAAAGAGTTGTTCTTGGTTTTACATACTTGGCTTTAAACTTTTGAAGCCAATTGTCAAAACTTTTCAAAAATACGACTTAGGGTTTTTTAAAGAAAACTTAAATTTTTTTCATCACTTTGATTTGTCATAAATATTTTGTGATATTTAAAAAGATACTCTCAGTATCACCATGGTGTAAGACCACTATCCAGAATTATAAAGGTTGCTTTTTTTTACATAAACTCCACTCAGAAGGCCCTGATTTATGAAGATGATGTGTGGAGGGCCTTTTTGAGGAAAGGAAGGAGTGAACATGGGTCTTGAAGAGTCCCATGTTGTAGGATGGAGGAAACACAGAGGCCGGCAAATAGTTCCACAGCCGAGCTGTTGAACTCAAGAACGAGTCGTAGAAACGCGCGCCAAACATGTGTATACAACTGTTTACACGTGTTGGGCGCGCGTTTGGCGTGTTTTCCGACTATGCACCGGAGTAGAGGGGATCAATGATGCTAGTTCCTCGGAGCATCTTTCGTTGAAATACCGGTAGAACAAGGACAGCATTCCCACCCGACGCCTGTGCTCTAAAGATTGCAATCCTTTTGTTAAGGCGGAATAATCTATCAAACAGCCCGTTTCCGGACAGAGTCGATGGATTTTTTCATTATTGTGCAGACCAGATGAGTAAGATTAAGTAAGGGACCCTTAGATGGTTTGGGCATGTAGAGCAAATGAACGAAGAAAGGAGCGTAAGGAGAATGTATGACGCAAGTTTTAATGGTATAAGAAGTCGAGGACAAGTGAATCAGGTTGAGTTGGGCCATGTCAAGATTCAGAAAAATAGACGTGTATGTATGAGACGATGTATGAAAATGAATGAGGCAAAGATTGTATGCCAAGACCGAGTTGTTTGAACGTCCGTCCTCTCTGCCTACCCCTGCGGTGAAACGGCATGACGGTTAGTTAGTTAAGAATAAAATGTCAATTTTTAATGACCAACAAAAGTTGCAGAACGACAAAGTATTTGGTAGAGATAGATAAAGTTATATGGCGTTATATCCGCTAGTAGATAAATACGTAGTAAAGATGGTGGAGGGATTTTATTACATCCTCCCGAGGGATATTGTACAGTGGCTCCTCGCTAAGGGCCTGGGGGGGTTACGAAACGCAGTGGCGTACCGGGAAATTATACAAAATTCAAAAAAGTATTTATGTAACTGAAAACTCTCAACTGCCAACTGTCTTTGTATGACAATGTGATGGCCCGCACACTTCACAATCACACAAAACCCCGTTGTCAATGGTAACGCAAGCGGTGACTTGCGACCATCTTGCGACTGTCACGGCTGATTGCCCTGGGCGGCCGTTGCTATTTGCGAGCTGTCAGCTGATTGTTCTTCATCTATGGTTAAACAAGCTTTTTGACCAATCAAGACAGAGAAAACAGCCGGTTTTAGTTGGTTTTCAGTTGCCTCAGTGGGCGGAGCGCCTAACTCGATTCCATGACAACTCAGAATCATGCAATTTCAACACCACTTTGAAAAATCATTAAAAATTATGATTTTTTTTTAAATAGCTCGTAACCTAATTAACAAATTTTGAAGTTCCATGATTCTTAGGCGATTCGCCCACTGAGGCAACTGAAAACTGTCAACTGGCAACTGTCTTTGTATGACAATGTGATGGCCCGCACACTACACAATCACTCAATCATCCGTTGTCAATCGTAACGCAAGCGGTGACTTGCGACTTGCACTGCTGATTGCCCTGGCCGGCCGTTGCTAGTTGCCAGCTGTCAGCTGATTGTTCTTCGCCTATGGTTAAACAAGCTTTTTGACCAATCAAGACAGAGAAAACAGCCGGTTTTAGTTGGTTTTCAGTTGCCTCATCAGCGGAGCGCCTTAGTTGTCCGGTCACCGGCGAAACCGGTAGCAGATACAGTGGAACCTCTTATAACGAGTAAAATTCGTTCCAGAATCTTACTCGTTATGTGAAACACTCGACATTTGGCGAAACGCACGCTGATGCACAGTGGAGAAAAACCGTTTGTATGTTCCGATTACAATTATTCAAGTTTTAGAATGAGGTTTTTAAAAACCCAACAAATTTACTCATGGCGGAGAAAAACCGTATTCATGTTCCGACTGCAACAATTCACGTTCTCGAAAGGTACAATTTAAAATCCATATGCTAACTCGCAACAGAGAAAAAACCCTTTTCATGTTCATAATGAACTAACTGAGCTGATATATTTAATTTAAACTTCAACACACTTAAAGTCAAATTAGTACACCACTTTATAAATGTAAATAATGAATGAGAAATCATTTTATTTTATTTCAATTTTTTTTTGTTTGTTCATAAACTAGATGCAAACAACGAGTAATTTAGTAAAAATGAATATTTTTCGATTTTTTTTTTTGCCCGTTGATATATGAATTGTACCTACGAGTTCTCTAAAGTCATCCAACTGTATTTAGCATTACGTATATTCTTATTGATTATATTGTGTTTATGCTTTATTTATGTAATTTGTAATCTTTTTTATTTATGTTATGCAGTTGTTTTAAATGAAATTTGTAAAATATGTAAAATGTAACGATATGTAAAAGTCCAATAGAGCGTCAATAAATAAATAAATAAATAAAATTAAACAAGTAACTTTGTATCAACCACTATTATATAATCACAATAACCTACATGTTTCGAAACCGATGGTTTCTTCGTCAGTCTAGTAATCAGTAATAGTAGACGAAGAAACCATCGGTTTCGAAACATGTAGGTTATTGTAATATATAATATATACATAACCTACATGTTTCGAAACCAATGGTTTCTTCGTCAGGGTATTAATCAGTAATAGTAGACGAAGAAACCATCGGTTTCGAAACATGTAGGTTATTGTAATATATAATACATACATAACCTACATGTTTCGAAACTGATGGTTTCTTCGTCAGGGTAGTAATCAGTAATAGTAGACGAAGAAACCATCGGTTTCGAAACATGTAGGTTATGTATGTATTATATATTACAATAACCTACATGTTTCGAAACCGATGGTTTCTTCGTCTACTATTACTGATTAATACCCTGACGAAGAAACCATCGGTTTCGAAACATGTAGGTTATTGTGATTATATAATAGTGGTTGGTACAAACTTATTTTAATTTAATTCAAAATGACGCCACAAAGTGATTTTGCGAAGTTTGAAGAAATAAATAAATAAATAATTAAATTCTATTACAAATAATGTCTTCTATTTCCCTTGCGTCACTCGTTTTAGGGAGAATTTTTTACGCAATATGTTTTTCTCGTTATGCAAATTACTCGTTATGGGAGGTGCTCGTTATGAGAGGTTCCACAGGCAAATAACAAATGTACATTTGAAATAAAATTCTGTAAAATAATTTTTTTATATTTGATTGAATTTTAAGAATTCATAACACTTTTATTTGAATTAAATTGTACGTCACTGAAAAAATAAAATATTTACTTAGTGGGTACATCAATATATATGAACGTCTACCAATGACAAAATGCAGATAGGGTTCAGGTGCACATAGCGCACTAGACAGTACACTGAAGAGATCAACAATAAGGAATGTTTCGTTGGCGTGTCGGCGTGCCCGAAAAAATCAATTGTATCATACTTATTTAAATTTGGGATTATGTGTGGTAAAACCATGTACGATCGTGTGAGAAATGTGGAGATTCGAAAAGAATGCAAGGCTGATGTAAGCGTAATGAATAAAATTAAGAAAGGAACCCTCAGATGGTTTGGGCATGTAGAGCGAATGAACAAAGAAAGGAGCGTAAGGAGAATATATGATGCAAGTGTGAATGGTATAAGAAGTAGGGGACGTCCGAGAAAGACATGGCACTATCAAGTGAATCAGATACTTGAGTCGGGCCATGTCAAGAGTCAGGAAAATAGAAGAGTATGTATGAGACGATGTATGAATGTGAATGAGGCAAAGAGTGTGTGCCAAGACCGAGGTGTTTGGCGGTCCGTCCTCTCTGCCTACCCCTGCGGGGAAACGGCGTCATGGTTAGTTAGTTAGTTTAGTGTGCTGTCGATTAATTGAAGAACTGGTATGGCGACTTGAGGCATTCGAGATGTGGATCTACAGAAGAACACTAAAAATAAGCTGGATGGACAGAGTTACGAATGAAGATGTTATGGTTCGGATGAATAAAGAAAAATAAGTTATTAAAACAATAAAAATCCGAAAACTTCAATATCTAGGACACGTGATGAGACATCCGGAGAAGTACGAGATCTTGCATCTCATAATGTAGGGAAAGATTGCCGGAAGACGGGGCCCAGGAAGAAGGAGGACATCGTGGCTGAAAAACTTGAGACAGTGGTTTGGCCAGTCTACTGTAGAGCTGTTCCGGGCCGCAGTAAACAAATTCCGCATATCCAACATGATAGCCAACGTCCGTTGAACGGACAGGGCACGAGAAGAAGTCGATTAATTTGATAATCAGCACCTTTACCGATGGTCACCCAAAGTTGCAAGCTATGTTTTGTGTCATGGCAGGAGAGCTCAGGTTCAGATATACCACACCATTATGTGGTGTGGTCTATCTGGTCTTGACTGCAGACGCGTCTCTCCACCAACTGCGTGGCAGGCCTGATAGAGGCCGGGAGACGGTTGATAGAGACCCTTTGACCTCTTCAGTCGGACTCTCTCAACTAGCACCGCAATATTTATTTAAAAATTATCAGCCTGATATGCAGTTTGTCCCTTTCGCTCAGTATTCTGGGGAGTAAGAGCGACAGTGACAGCAATAGTTTAGTAAAATACCGATTGTTAAAATTTCGTCTACGAACATGATAACTCAAAATCTACTTCACCGATCCTTTTGAAATTTTTAATAAATTTTTCTATATATAAATCAACAGGTAGTCAGGAAGAGTTTTTTTTTTAAAATTTTACCATTAATAACAAAATCACCGAATTTTTTTTTAGCAAAATCGAGTTTTTCACTTCAAAATGCTGCCAAAAATAAAAAAACTCTCCCTGATAACCTGAGAAAACGCATAAACTTTTAAATGAATTTCAATTTTTTGGTGTCAGATGATCCAGAAACGAGTTATGATGTTCACCGCATAACAACTTTTTTCGAGGCGCCTCTGGAGATTCGATCACACGGACTTATTTATAAATATTTTTTATTGAAATTTTTTTCAAACATACTTAAAAAAATGCCAGAAATATTCGACTTCTTACCCCTTGAAAACTTTACTTTGCGTATTTTTGGTATTATCTGCACAAGGAAAGTAGCGCCAATGTTGTTTTTATTTTTTTATGAATAATTTTACAAGAACGAAAAAAGATCAATTGAGTCAAAAATAATCTTAGCCATAAAGGGTAATTTTTAAAAAGTTGTTTCTTATGTGTAACTTCATATTTATCTAATAAAAAAATAAATTATTTAGTACTTTGCGCTTATATTTTTTGTAACGTAATTAATAATTTTATTTTAATTCCATTCGTTCAACGCACACAACTTGTTTTATTTACAACTTAAAATCGAGTGTTGTTATTGAAAGATCCTATTTAAATCATTAGTACATTTCTAGATATTGTCAATTCAGTGTGTGAGAGAGAGGATGGCGTTGTAGGGAAGATGGGAGACAAAACGCAGAAGACTCACAGATAGACAGGAAGACAGTTTAAGACGGGAGACAGAACGGATATGAACAAGACGCCATCTATCGGAATATAGCCGAAGCTCACCTCTATAAAGACATTCCCTATTACTTTGCTGGGGGACAATGGTATACAAAACACTAGATGGGTTTACATAAATGATCGTAAACAATTCGATCATTCAGTTGATTACTCAGACATTTCAGAAAAAACGAAATTTGAGTTGAGTTTTGCAGTTATATGTAAACACCACCAAATCAATTATAATGCACAAAAACTTGCAGTGAATTATACAAAATGTTGATATTTTCTGGGTCAATAGTAGGATATTTCTAAAGGTCAAACATACGGACCGTTATGCCTCGTGGTGTTATTTTACACAAAACTACAAATCGCAAGAATCGTGGTTGGCAGTCACCTCTGGTCTGAAGACTTTTTTTTTTTTTTACATTAGGTCCACACAGGAGGCTCTTAGGAAAATAATATCCCTCAGGGCCTATATCATCATTGGGGATGATGTGTGGAGCGTATTTGAAGGAAAGAAAGAAGAGGAAGTTCTGGGAAATAAAAGGGTATGAGGGTTGGGTAGGAATCTGGGGTTCAGTGTGTCTAGATCATCCGCGGCCTAGACATACCTTACCCCGTGAACCCGGGCACCCCTGCTAAGTAACCAAACGTAGCGAACCACTTGAGGTGACCTATGGCAGAGGTGTTGGTTATCCAATAAATGGTTCCCGGGGCGGCGGTACCCATTCCCGCCTCCCAAATTGAGAGACTTACAATATATGAGAAAAAAGCTTTGGTTTTGGGCCGAAAGGGGCGGTCCGTTGGATAGATTCCCCTAACTAACTAACTAACCATCACGCCGTTTCCCCGCAGGGGTAGGCAGAGAGGACAGACCGCCAAACAACTCGGTCTTGGCACACACTCCTTGCCTCATTCACATTCATACATCTTCTCATACATACTCTTCTATTATTCTGACTCTTGACATGGCCCGACTCAAGTATCTGATTTACTTGATCGTGCCACGTCTTCCTTGGGCGTCCTCGGCTTCTTCTACAAATGGATTACAATCTTTAGAGTACATGAGTCAGGTGAGAATGCTGACCTTGTTCTACCAGTATTTCAATGGAAGATGCTTTGAGGAACTAGCATATCAATTCCTTCACTGGTCAGTCGGGAAACACGTCAAACACGCGCCGAACATTTGTACACGGTTGACATTTATAACAATAAGCTGTTTTGGTGTCTCAAGTTTTTATATTGTAGATAGAAAGAATACAAAAATACATGCAACAGCTCCTTAATTATAAAAAAAATGATTTATAAAAACATCATTCGACTCTTAAATTATGGTAAACTTATATAAAATATGTCGATATTTAAGGTAATTTGTTTCCAAGTATGTGAAAGCGAGGAATAGGTGCATATATGTGGTAATTGGTCCCAGAATTATAATTGCAGAATAATATATTTTGCCTAGTTAATCGATTATGTACCTTGAAGTAGATATTATATAATTAAGCTAGAATTCCCTCACTAAACACAAGAGCCTTGCCTCTTTATGGCGAGGAAAATGTATATTTATCATAGACATATGAATATGTATAGACCTGCCCTAAGTGATAAAAGCATATTATTTCCCCCTCCTTAATTCTGGGTTCCATGGAACCGGCCGGGCTGGCGTATAGGTTCGCGTGAATCTAGAAAATGTGACGTCATCATTCTTGTGCGAACTAGCGTCGAGCTCTTATCGGTACATTTTACGAAATAACACGGCAAAAATGGTAACTTGTGCTATTAAAACATGTAAAAATAGAAGTGAAAAAGAGTATAAACCCAATTGTCGTATTACCTTCCATGTGCAGGCATTATTTGTCATTATTTTAAGCTTATTCACATCATATAATATGATCAGTTTCAGAGACATGAAGCATAAGCAACCTAAATTCCTGGTCCCGTCGTGTGCACGTTGCAGTTTACTGGGATAAGTAAATTATGAAACATTTGTAAAAGTGTCTTAACTAAACACAGTAACAAAATATTCGACTCTCAAAACAAGCGAACCTTTCTTCATTTTATATGGATTACACAAGTTTGTTCAAACCGGGCGAATAATTCGCGCTCCCATGTAAAAAAGGTCTATTCATTCAAAAGCAGATTTTACTTTTAAGAGCTAAATGGTGATATTATAATGCGTGATGCCTATATACTGTCATATTGAAGTATTAACGAATCACATATCGTTACCATCAACTCATCCCTCTCCGCCCCCCTACAGTTGGTTATTACCCCTCTCCCTGATTCTCTAGTCTATGTTATATTCAAATGTCTGTGATATTTATTGTGAAAAACATATAAATATAAAATAAATTAATGATCTTTGCTTCGACTAGAGATACAGTATTACATCTTCATAGATACTAGACTAAACAATATTGTGTCATTTATTGTACAGCATAGTACAATCTAGTAAATCTAGTGCCAATGGGTTCGTCTGGCTTTCTGTGGACTTGAAAAGATAAATATTGGGAAGGGATTTTTAAATAACTTAGTTTCAAGTGGTTCTACGGGAGATACGAAAAGAGGAGTAGGTAGAACTAGAAAGATACTTAGTTCTTGTGGCCGAATAGCTTTTTACACGGTGATTGGAAGTTCATCGTTAAAATCTAAAAAATAAAATAATTTTTTTCGAATTTGAGATTTTGACGGCAAAAACTATTATGTGATTAATTTTGGTTAGCACTGACAATAATCTGACCTGAAAAGAGTGTACCTTGCAATTGTTATCACAATCTATATTACAATATGGTATTATTGGCTGGGGAGGAACATAGGTACTATATGGTAATATTTTTAATTAACTCAAAATAGTTCAATGATTGACAAATAAGAGGAAACCCGGCGGCGTTTTGTTCATACAAACTTTTCCCCCATTTTCTCTCTGGAGTTTGACACTAGTGCAATTTAAAAAATATATAGATATCGATAACTAGCGTGTAGAACCGTTTTGTTTTTTTTGATAAGTTACTTCCTCCAAAAATTGTTAATACTGCCTGGTTTTGAACGCCTTCAGGCATAGTGTAATTATATTCTAATAGTAAAAAAAAAAAATTAAAAACAATCAAGTTTTGGAGAAGAAACATAGGGAATACAAAACCTCGATTTTGATGATTTTATTCAGGTATTATCAGCCTGAGATGTAGTTGTCTCTTTATTCGGGAAAGTAAGAGCTAAAGTGACAGCTATAGTTTTGTAAAATTTCTTGGCCACCGGGTACGCTCATAAAAAGCCCATTACTTATGCAATTGAGCGCTTTTTGCCACAATATGGCACTATTTCCAAAACCACGGATTGCTTTGCTGCCAAAATGTGGCAAATATATATATTAAGAGTAAAAAATTAATTATCAAGTAAAAAAATGTAAATGAAATTTTGTTCTACGGTGAATTTTTCTAATATTTTTTTTTTTTTAATTCAAAATCCAATTAAATTAAATTTCTTCAGCATGTCCTCACTGGTCACTCAGCCGAGTAACCGCCCGACCTTTTATCCCGCCCTCAACTATCCAAAACCTACTGCTTTTTTTATGTTTTTGTAGAAAAATAAAAAACATCAAAAAAGTCATCGGATCCCAAAATTTTATTTACATTTTTTACTTAAAATAATGTCAGGAGTCACTGGTTAAATTTTGTCGGGTACGTGCCGATGTATATAGAACTATAATCTGTACATAGAACCCTGTATATAGAACTATAATCAGTTCGTATGTCTCCATATTCAAATTCGGCAGCATGATTTTTTTAATGTGGGTGGAAAAATTTCCTTTAGCAATCCGAGAAAAATGTTTTAAATTGCTCTGTCGCTCCAGTGGTTATATGGCAGTCCATTCCCTCTGCCTGCCCATGCGGGGAGAAGCATGATATTCAGTTAATTTAGTATTCTTAATAAAGCCATCACCATAAAAATTACTAAAACAAATAACTTCACATTAATTAAGTCTTTATTTGCCGTCAGAACTGAACAATTAAGATTTTTTAAATGACAAAACACAGTGTGATTAATTATTGTTAAGTGACAGAAAAAAATGATTGCTTGCTTGGTCATTATTTTTTAAATTGACAAATAACCATTAATAATTGACTTGTGGGACTTTTAAGCGGGCCACAAACGCGAAGTTCACATCAAAAAGATACTGCGTTATAAGTATCTTTTCTACCGACACACTACGTTATAAAATATTCCACCCTACGGCAGGAGAAGGGGTCAGTTGAAATCGGAAGCGGTCGAGAGAATATCATTTCTTTGTACTGGATATGTTAACTTGACAGCTCCGTGCATGCTCCGTGTATTAAAAATGACCCCCTCTCCTGTTTACGGTAGAGAGGGGGTCGCATAACTTTTCTGATATCGCCACTGTTGCGAATACGAAAAATAATTCCGATTAGCGAAGATTCAAACCGCGATCACAGCGCATCATCTTTTTACGTCTGGCGGGTCTCATGGGATTGTATGGCGAGCGCTATTGTGTTATAAATAACTTTTTGATGTGAGCTGCGAGTATGTCGCTACCTTTAATCATTTTTGGAGTCACAAATCGATCATCCAGTCGATTAGTCAGACATTTCCAATTATTTATTTATTTATTTTTTCATGTTCTCTATAAAACAGTTATACACTAATATATATCATAGAGAAGATTATAAATTACAAAGTACACAAGGGCAGTTTTACTACTTAGTGACATTTGCTAAAAGATAGTTGCTGAACTGTCTGTAAGTGACATTGAAAATGTCGATGGTCAATGCAGAATCGTTAAGCAGTTGAGTCGCTCTGTTTATTGGCGCGTTCTGATAGGCAGAAGTCCTCACTTTCGGAGCATAAAAAAGTGCATGGGATTTACCACGAGTATACTTGTTAGGGACGTAAAAATTAACCTCTTTTAATATAGGCGGATTGAGTATGATACCAGAGATTAGCTTAAAAAAGTGTTTACCTAAAAATATTTTTCTGCGGGCTTCTAAGGTGTTGAAATCGAGCATCCCTGTTAAGAACAAGGATGGATAAAGGAATGGATAGTACGTATATTCCCTCATATACAGGTAACGCAAAAATCTTTTTTGTACTTTTTCTATTTCTAGGATATGGTTTTGTTCAGAAGGGGCCCAAATAATGGAACTATATTCCAGGATTTATTACTATGGTTTGACATAATGAGGAAGGCAATATTCGAATGCTCACCATAAATCATAAATTATTAACACATGTATATGTTTTACATATTAAATATTCTATAAAATATCACCGGGAGGCATAACGGACTTGTAAATTAGTATGACATTATGAAATATCCTAATAGTGACCCAGAAAACATCAAAATTTTATTTAATTAATTACAAGTTTTAGTACATTATAATTGATTTTGTGGTGTTGTACTAGATAGAGGGTACACACTCCTACCTTCATTCACAATCATACTTTGTCTCTTACATACAAGTTTAATTGACATGGTCTGATTCAAGTATTTAGTTAACTTGATCGTGCCATGTTTTCCGCGGACGTCCCTGACTTCTTCCAGTATTCACATTCGCGTTTTTTCCACATTAACACCAGACATATTGTAATATATTCCCTCAGGGCGTACGTCATCTTTGGAAATGCTGTGTGGAGGGTCTTTTTGTGGAAAGCCAAGTATTGAATCTGGGTCTTAATCCATGTTGTAGAAGGGAGGAAATACAAAGGTCAGCAAATCGTTCCACAACCGAGCTGTTAAACTCAAGAATAAGTCGTCGAAACGACCCGTTCTCATGTGACTCATGTGAATGCGTTTAATAATGATAATAATAATTGGACAATTTGTAGAGCGCCGTATTTGTTAGAAATCACCATAAGGGCTCTGTTCAATTTATTATGAATTTTTAGGTTCTATTTCTTCTTCTTCTTCCCTTTGTCCTTTTCGGGTCGGGGACCCACTGCATCGACAAGGCTCCATCATATGTCTTGCGCCGATTGTTCGGCCTCCGTCCATGGCAGACCCATCCTCTCCTCGCACAGTTTTTGGAGTTGCCTCGCCCAACTGTGTCTGGGGCGGCCCACTGGACGTCTACCCTCTAGAATCGCAATCAGTATTTTCCTCGGAATTCGGTCATCAGACATTCTTAGTACATGCCCAAGCCACCTCAGTTGCGATTTTTCTATGAAGAGTAGCAGTGGTTCAATGCTTAGATCATCTCGGATCATAGAATTTCTTATATGATCCCATTTCGTAACCCCTGGCACTCCTCTCAAGTACTAGGCTCTATTTAAATTTATTATTTACAAACAGATACAGAAAACATACATATCTGACAGGTCACTTCCGATAAACACAATTTAATTAGAAAGTCTATGCTTGGAGGAGAGACGACTTTGCACGCGGAGGACATTGTATTTAAAACACTGAACATTGCATGATTTTACAATTACTACCCCCACCACTGTTCATAATTGCATTTCTAAGAACATTAATGCCAAAAAATAGTTAATATTTATTTTGAAAGACTGGAGAGTTTAGGATTTTTTAAGATTGGAGAATTTGTATGAAATTACATTTGAAAAAACTTGCAAATAATAAGAATTTGCTTACATTTTTAAATTCGTGTTGTTTGGTTTAGTAAATGTAATTTAGTTCAAATCCTTTAGTCCCGAAGAGTCCTAAATTCTCCAGTCTTTCAAGGTAAATATTAACTCTGTTTTAGGCACAAATTGTTTTATAAACGTAATATGAACAGCAGTAGGGGAAGCAAATGTAAAATCATGCAATGTCCAATGTTTTAATGAAGTGTCCTCCGCGTGCAAAGTCGTCTCTCCTCCAAGCATAAACTTTCCAATTAAAGTCTGTTTATCGGAAGTGACCTGTAAGTATGTTTTTTGTATCTATTTGTAAATAATACAACTAGATAGAGCTTAAGAATTTATTAAATACATTATAAAAATTACATTATAAACTGTACAGCGCCCTTGAGGTGATTTCTCACAAAAACGGCGCTCTACAAATTGTCCAATTATTATTATTATTTTGAGTGTCTGAAAAGGTGAGTTTTAAGTCTAGTTCTATGGATAAAACGCAGTCCGGATTCCTCTTAAATATGTACCTATCTATTATACTCACTGACCATTTTAAAACAATTTTGACGTACCAAAAATTAAAAAAAAAAAACTTACATCACAAAAGCGTCCGACTGCCTAATTAGTGTAGCCTCACCGTATGTGGAACCCCGGGTAGGTACAGGGTACAGGGTAGGTAGGAAAAAGGTAGCGTCTTTAAAATGATTTATTGCCTGTTTTTTTTGGACCGCCCGTCACAGTGGAACTAATCACTCAATTTGGGGCTTCGGACAAAAGATGAATGGATACAACAGTGGGGCTCAGAGGCAGAGGAATGTAAGTTTAAAAAGACAATAATATAATAATAATAAAATAATAACAATATAATAATCGAAGTATATTAATGCCCGTACGGTTCAAATTAAGGAACCCGACTCTGAGTAAATCTCCAACGCCATACTGTATGGAAACCGTTCTGAACCGTCCGTGAGCGTGCATTTTTCCACGGAGCTGCTGCCATAATATGCACACTTATCACTCGCTCACACACCATTTGCAAAAGGAAGTGGCGCCATCTATAATACTATATTTAAGGAAAAAAGTATGAAGAAGAAGAAACATTTTTCGCTTTCATTCAATAATAAGAAGATTTATGTTTGGGTGAAGAGTGTTCCTCTCATTATTCACGGTCTTAATGGAAGAATGTCTACTATTATATATCTACCTATTAAATATAAGTATTCTGTAGTTTAATGTTAATAGTACCTAGTTAGTTTTGCAAAAGGGTGATGCCTTATAAAAAGTCAACAACACTTAAACTGGGCGAAGCAGAACGAAAAGCCGCCCGCAGGGACTAGCAGCAAAAACCCGGGGAGCGGGTTTTTCACTGCTAGTAATATATTATTCTGCAACAATAATTTTGGGACCATTTACCACAATCAGCTGGCAGCTGGTAACTGGCAACGGCCAGCCACGGCAATTAGCAGGGCGAGTCGCGAGTCACTTCTTGTGAAGGTCGCGAGTTCGAATCGGGGTGAAAATAATTCTCAACTAATTTTTCCCATATTTTTCACAGCCATCTTTTCTTGAATCATTACAAAAATATTTCTTCAATCTTTGCAAAATTACTTTGTGGCATCATTTTAATTAAATGAAACAAATTACTTTGTGTAAACCACTATAATCACATGTTATAATATCTACACGTTTCTAAACCGAAGAAACCATCGGTTTTGAAACGAGATATTATAACATGTAATTATAGTGGTTTACACAAAGTTCTTTAACGAATTTATAAACATATCAGATTTTATTAATATGGGACACCTGTTGACTTTTTGAAGTCCAAATGAAAACTCAATTTTTATTATTGGTTCGAGTCCCAGGTGCGACCGTAACTTTGTCTTATTCTGTTTCATGTTTCATTTAGATTTATTAATATTATCTTTTTCTTCTTATAAATGATTAAGGTTCTAAATTCATGGTTCATAAACAGAAATATAAAACGATCTTCGTTTTTAACATATACCCATCTTCTCGTCAGTCCCATCATTGTATATTTTAAATTAACATACCATCTAGAATCTATACCATAAACAAACTATGTACGGGGAAGTAAGTACAAGTCATAAAAATTAATGACTTAAGTTTGAATTTTTCGTTTTGTTTTTATTTCTTAACAAAGCAGTAACTACAGCAACTACCAACAAAAACATTTTTATTATTTTTTTACATTAGCTCCACACAGGAGGCCCTCAGGACCTTTGTCATCTTTGGGGGTGCTGGTTGAGGAATGTGGAGGATCTTTTTGAGGAAACCTGGCGATAAATGTGTCCAGAAGTCAATGACGTATGAATCGATGATGAGTTGAGAAGGTTCTGTTAGAAGGGTCAAATGGTCTCTCTCAACAGGTCTCTTCCGATCCGGTCCGACACGCAGTAGTTGCGCAAACTCATTCGCCGCCAAGACCTAGACAATTTTTTTTATATAGAGAATACCTCAAAAGAGTCCGGAGCCAGTGAGACTATGGCATCCCCAATCGGGGTATGTTGTGAGGCTGAAGGTAAGTGGGGAAGGGAAGGAGATGGGAAGAGGAAGGTGGGGAAGTACCTGGCTATTCAGATCTAGTCACTAAACACGGCTAAAACCATTATTAAGCAACATTTCAATTATGAATGGTGATCTTACACCAGGGCGATACTGAGAGTATCTTCCACTCTGGAACGTGCCGCAAATATATTATATATTATTTTTATTAATTAATTGTGAAATAACACAAATCAATTAAATAAAATTTATTTGCGCACGCCGGGTTCGAACCCGTAACCTTTCGATTGGGAGTCAAGAGTCTTACCACTCGACCACGGACGGAAGTCACCTCATGAACTCGGGCACCAATGCTTAGACATCAAACGTAGCGATACACTTGATTGAACTATGGCAGGGGCCTTGGTCATCCAATATGGTAACCGGGGCGGCGGGACCCATAACCGCCTCCTAAATTGAGATAGTTAGAAATATTAGTGATCGACGAACCGATGGATGCAATCTATTAGCCATACTTTGTTATAATAGTCTGTCTAATCTGTAGTTACAAATAAGATTGTAGATATATATTAATAATTTTTACCGCGCTCTTGAGGTTATTTTCACAAAAAAACGGCGCTATAAAATCATCTAAATATTATTATTTCCTTCTAGTGCTTTAGGTATATTTAGTGAGACAAATGACCGAAGTAAATTTAGAACTTCGCTTATGTACTTTCTAGAATACGTCCTTAAAATCAAGACTAATAGGATACATACTTTGTCTTGCCACTCAAAAAGACGTCTATTTGTGTTTATTAAGGGTCTATTTTTTATAATCTCAGTCCAAAAGACGAAGAAGATCAAAAAAGGAAAAAGAGTTCTTAAGAAACCGGAGTCCATTGGGATCGAAAGAACTAGATGGTATTTTCGTTGTTTGTTTTTGGGGTTATGTTATGTTACGTTATGCCGTTTTGCGCCACCTCCTTCTTTAGCTTCGATGTCGGATCTGCCCTGATGATGGACACTGCAACGCTGTCCGAAACGTCGGCTAAAGAAGGGGGTAGCGCAACACGGCATAACACCTCAAAAACAAACAACGAAAATGCTTTTAGTCGTGAAAATCTAAAAACCTATCTAACTAGATGGTATTTTCTTTGGGCTGGGCATAGCGAAGTCATCACGGAAATTTTAAATGCTGTAAAGGACAAAATGTTAATTTAAATGTATAATTACTGCCATCTGTGTTAATTATTATTTTTAGAGAGTTCTCGCCTTCGCTAGAATGTTTTGTTATTTTCCGAAACTTGGATCAAATATAAATTCATTATTTTTTATCGTTAGCTACCAAACTGAACAGCCGGTGGTAAAGCTGTGTGTCATTCATCTGTAGACATGATTGTGACTTTAAAAATAAAAACAAACACAGATGGCAGTAATTGTACCGACATCCGAACATAATTTCCATTTGACAACGTTATTTCCGTCCGAAAACTTCTGAGTTACTCGTCATATCGTGCCCAAAGAAGTTTTACTTAAAAAATCATCCGTAATTTGCGAGGCGGGAATGGGTACCGCCGCCCCGGGAACCATTTATTGGATAACCAACACCTCTGCCATAGGTCACGCCAAGTGGTTCGCTACGTTTGGTGACTTAGCAGGGGTGCCCGTGTTGGCGGCGGATGATCTAGACACACTGAACCCCAGATTCCTACCCAACCCTCATACCTTTTTCCTTCCCAGAACTTCATCTCCTTCCTTTCCTTGAAAATACCCTCCACACAGCATCCCCAAAGATGACATAGGCCTTGAGGGAAATTATTTTCCTCAGGGCCTCCTGTGTGGACCTAATGTAAAAAAAATAAAATGATTTGAACTTAATTGTAAGTTCCATAAGTTTGAGTTAATTTATTGACACAACACTTGGTTATTGCCATAGTCTCACTGGCTCCAGAAGGGAACAGTTGGGACTCTTGTGAGGTTTTACTATAAAAAAAAATAAAAAAAATCTAGGTTACGTAACGATCCAGTAGTTGGCGTTGTATTTCATTAGCCACAGCAACGCGTGGGAGGGTCAGTTAGTATGTTATAAAACGGTAGAAATTTAGTATGCCGTGGCTTAAGCTTTGACACAGGACCAATCTATTAAATTTTATTTCGATGTTTAATATTAATTAATTATTTAAGACATTTACATTTCTGGCATCCGTCCGTCGGATTTATACAAAAAGATAACAGTAAAAGATGAAAAGACCAAAATACTAAAATCTCAAAATGCCCAAATTATAATTATGAGTTATTATTCGACCTTTGAATTATATTATTCAATGAATAAATAATATTAATTTCGAGTGTTAAAACGAAAACAAAAAAATTATTCAAAAATTATTTAAAGGAATATTTAATGTAAACATAAATATCTCAAGTCACGATGATTGTTCGATAAACTCAAGAATGATTGGACCGATTTATATCTTTGATTTGTTGGATTTGTCTCCGTCTCGAATAGCAAAATAACGAGCTCCGGCGTTATGAAATTGTATAAAAGATGTTGTTTGAAAAATGGGTGTATTTTATGCAGTTTAGCGAAAAAAGACAGGAGAGGACGGGGAATCCGAGAGTGGCGGAGGGGGATTGAGGAAGGGGTTTCGTGGGAGGGGGGAAGGTGGAAAAGGTGGGAAGGGGAACGGGGACGAATGGGAAAGGACACAGGGAGAAACAGTTTCTTTATTTAAGTGACATTGCAACGCATGCCGGGGATCAGCTAGTAATTTTATAAAAAAATAAAAGGGAAACTATCACAGATAATTTTAGCCATAAAAGCATATTTTTTAAAAGTTGTTTCATAAATGCGTTCATACATTTTTAATGAAAAAATACTTTTTTTTTCAAAAAATTGGCGTATTTTGTCAGAGGCTAAAAATATTCCCGCTTTGCAATAAAATCCAAATAAATGGAACAATTGTTAACGTATTCGAAAACTAAAAACTGTTTTCGAAAGGTGATGAAATAGGCTTTCAATTTTCTATATTAAAAATTACTATGGATTTTTTTAAATATAATTTTTTTTTGCGAAAACTTTAAAGAGTTTTAAAAATGGCTCACTTTACTTTTTTTCTAATTAAAATTACTGATAATGAAAAAAAAATAAAACACATACTTATTTCATTAGAAAAATGAATTATAAACCTTACTGTCACCTCACATTTTTCATTTCATGTAAAAAAAAAACTTAATAAATTCACAAAGTTCCATAATTTTTTTTCAATTTGCTATCGGAAACTTTGGTTTCAGAAAGGGGTAAATTTTAATTTTTTTGTCATTTTCTTTTAGATTTGAATATATAGTTTGTTGTATTTTCTTTCCAATACCGTTTAGATCACATTTCTGAATATGATAGTAAGGGAAAAATAACGATTTCTGTGAGACCTATGTGAGCTGGGACAAATATGGTCTCCTGTGATTAAACGGGTTAATAGTTAATAGTTAATTTTTTTATTGAGTATGTAATAATTTAATTTTAATTGTACTCAAGGGAAATGGTAGAAATAGCTTTATTCTATTCAAATATATTTTTTTTGTATTTATAATGTAAACCGATTATTCTAAAATAGTGATTTAGAATATATCTTCGCCTTAATTGCCTACTCAATAAAAATTGTGTAATTTTAAAGAAGTACATTCGACCTTTTTAATGCAACAGAAGCTGTCAAGTGAACTCTATAGTATATGAGGTGTGGCTACTAAATAACGAGACTGACGCTGCTACAAAAGATGTACACATGCGCCAAACGCCGTTCACCTTGAAGCCATTCTTTCGAATGCAGTACCACTCGTTTCTGTAAGCAAATCCGTATAGCCGTAGCCCTCGTTCGCATTAGAGTTGTTATTTTTTATCGCCGGAAAAATGTTATTAAGTATAACAATAAAGCAACGAATTATTGTGAAATTTCACAAGAATCTTAGAAAAACCTCTACTGAAACTTATAATTTATTTAAAAGAAGTGTATGGCAGTGCATGTTTATCGCGTGCACGTATTTTTGAGTGGTGTAAGCGTTTTTAAGATGGCTGAGAAGAGGTTGAAGAAGGTTCACGCAAAAACGGATGACAATATCGAAAAAATCGGTAATCTGATCGTTGGGTAAGAATGCATGCGATTTCTGAAACTGTAGGAATTGACGAAAACTGCGTACGGAAAATTTTACATAACAAATTTTATCATGCAAAAGGTGTGTTCTAAAATTAAAATTCTCACAACAAGAGCTTGCAAAAATGTTTTTTTTGATACTTTATACTGCCTTATTTGCCGGATCTTGCGCCGTGCGACTTTTTTTCTAAGAGCATCTGCATTAAAAGGAACAAGATTTGAGTCCGTTAAAGCTGTGAAAGAGAAAGCGGCACGCGCCTTAAAGTAGCTGACAGAAGAAGACTTCCAGAACTATTTCGAATAATTATTGGCGTATCAATATATGGCGATAATAAGTAAATATGTATGAAATCAAAATAAAATGTTTTATAGCGTCAGTCTCGTTATTTAATAGCCGCACCTCGTATTTATTAAACACCTACCTAACCCATTTACAGTTGGCTAAAAAGAAAAAAAAATTCAATTAATTACTCGAAACCAAATTTTAATGATAGGTGTATGCTCACGGAACGTCCGCCAATTTTAAAATATTAAAAAGAGTTATAAAAACTCCCAAAGGGGCACAGGCAGCTCCCTGTTAACTGGAATTCCATTAAGTGTAATGTAGCCATTTAACCGGTAAGTAAAAAAATAGATTTTTTTTGTTTTGAAAAGTTTTATACACATTAACTGACTCGGCTCTCGTTGCGGTGGCTAACGAAACCCAACGTCATCTACTGGATGGTTTCCTAACCCAGATAACGAGGTGTTTTGTCAATAAATTAACTCACACCGCCATCTGTCAGAAACTTATGGAACTTACAAATAATTTAAAATCTTTGTTGGACCAAATTAAGCCAAATTTCATCAAAATCGGTTAAGTAGTTTCAGAGATTATCTTGGACAAACATCGTGACGCGAGATTTTTATATATAAAGAAGATATATATTTTTACTTATTTTTTTTATTTGCTACTGGTTTCGACGCATCAGTGTCATTCATAGCTTTCTTAAAACTAAGTTAAAAATTATACAAGTACAGAATAAAATAAAAAATATTATTAGATAAAGATATTATTAGGTGAGGGTAGTGGGAGTGGTCATTTGGAGGGAGCACTATATAAGTCACCTTTATCGACAATGTTTCCATGTTATTTTGACTCCTCTCACCGATCTCCCCCCCCCCACTCTTCCAAATCACCACTTCCATCACCCACACCTAATAATATTTAATCGTTTCTGTACTTATATTTTTTTTAATTTGGAAGGCGTGTATGAGAACCGCCGCCCTGGCGACCATTTATTGGATAACCAACACCCCTGCCAAGGTCACTTCACGTGGTTCGTTACGTTAGATGAATTAGCAGTTGTGCCCGGGTTCACAGGGTGAGGTTTGTCCAGGTCTTGTAGGTGAATGCTTTTGCAATGGTTGTGGGAGGTATTTTGAACTCCAGGACTCTTTCGATACATCGCCTTACACCGCATTCGGAGGAATGGATTAATATATTCGTCAATTTGTGTCCCCCAGATTCCCACCCACCCTTTAAACCCTCCATACAGCATCCCCAAAGATGACATACGCCCCGAGGGAATTTATTTTCCTTAAGGGCTTCTGTTGGAGATAATTAAAAGAAAATAGAAATATGGCACGATCAAGTGAACTAAATGCTTGAGTCGGGCCACGCCAAGAGTCGGAATAATAAAAGGGTATGTGTAAGACAGTGATTCCCAAAGTTGTCCAGGTGGACCCCAAATGATCCACGGGAGACTCGATGGGGGTCCACGTTGGCGTGATAAAAAAATGGGGGTCCACAAGTTGTATGTGGAGGTCCACGAAAATTCATCTGCTTTCGATAGTAAAGAATATCTTGGCTTTAGCTATCAATGTAGGATCCTAGAGATCATTCAGGGGATCCCGAACAACGTCAGGGGGTCCGCGCACGGTTGAAAACACCCCCCCCCCTGATAATGGATGGTGGACACGGGGTGAATTCTATTGGATGGTTTTATTGCTCAATTTATATTTATATTTAACAAGCTTCTGCCCGCGACTTCGTCTGCGCAGGATTAGTACTTCGAGTAGCCTATTTTCATTTCCTAGTTAATGAGCCAAACTATGTTTATACCAAAATTCTTAACCTATTTATTTAAAATATGTATAATTCTTAATTCGATTCAAAGTACTCGTCTCAGTATAAGGCGAGTACTTCAAATAAATTCACTAATTTAAATATTTTCTAATAGAATGTTGATTTAACAATCATTGTTTTGCAAAATGTCATTCTTAAATTTCGAAATTTTCTATTAAACGGTACTTATTATTCATAATTTATATTTAAAAATATCTAGCTTTAGAAATTATAGCCTATATGTTATTCTAGCTATATTATTGTAAAGTTTCATTTAAATCCATTCAGTAGTTTTTGCGTGAAAGAGTAACAAACATACATACATCCATACAAACTTTCGCGTTTATAATATAATAGTAAAAATTTTATTTGTCCCCGGGGTCTGTGGACAAATTTTGACTATAAAAAGTGGACCATGGGCCAAAAGAGTTTGGGAACCTCTGGTATGAGACTATGTATGGATATGAATGAAGCAAGAAGTGTGTGTCCAGAACGAGTTTTTTGCATCTGCCTACCTCTGCGAGTAAACGAAGTGACGGTTATTGGAGTTGAAAGTTGACAAGGATGATGATAGAAAAAAGGGTGAATATATTAGGGTAAGGAAAATCCCAATATTTTATTAGGAAAAAATGCAAAAAAAACTAAAATTCTGATCTTCTTATTCGCTAAATAGGTACTTTATAGCTATACACAACTTAACCTCTCAAGCCTCGACTATATTTTGTCAGAGGGTTAAAATATTTCCGCTTTGCAATAAAATCAAAATAAATAGAATATTTGTGAACGTATCCGAAAACTAAAAACTAATTTTGAAGGGTGATGAAATAGGCTTTCAAATTATATTGATAGAATATCGGGATGTTCTATATTAGCGCCGTCTGAGTATACATTTAGGCACAATCAGGTTTTAAAAATAATTCACCAAAGTTTGGTAATTAAACATAACTTGATTGACTGTCATAATATAGTACCATATTATGAATACGAACCAAATTCATTTTTAGAAAATAATTTCTTTAAAATTTACTATGATAAAACTATACTAACAGACAGACCAATTGGTCATAATAGACCTGATATAGTTTTACATGACAAAATTAAAAAAATAACTTATATTATTGATGTAGCTATTCCAAATTCCTGTAATATTCAAAAATCTGTTTCTGAAAAAATAAGAAAGTATACAGATTTAGGAAATGAAATTAAAAGAATTTGGCATTCTCAGACTATAAAAATATTACCTTTTGTTATTTCGGCTACTGGCATTATACCTAGCTCTCTTATTAAAAATTTAGGCATATTAGATTTGTCAAAGAATTTGTATATAAAAATGCAAAAATCAGTCATTTTAAATACATGTAGAATTACGAAAGATTTTTTAAATATTTATATTGAGGGATCAGTAGGATTTATCGGTCAAATTAGGAATTCCACAGAGCCGAACCCTCTGATATGAAAATATCTGGAGACGGTGAATTATATTCCCATTTAATAGTTTGGTAGATTAACGTGTTGTTCTTGTATTGTTTTGTATTAATTATACTTATATAATACACTTGCATAACGTGGATTTACTAGATGATCATTTATATGGAAAAGTGTATGAAAGGGTTTAGTTTTTCCTATGAGAAAAACTAAACCCGTTCCTGTAAATCTGGTGAATAAAAAAACCATGTAATGTATTAAATACATTTTTTTTACGCAAATTTTAAAAAGATTTTTTAAAATTTGCAAAATTTTTTAAACTAAAATTAAATTAAAGTTAACGAAAAAAAAACACACACATATTTTATAGACAAATGTATTTTATGTCATTTCACCATTTCATGTAAAAATAATCAATACAAAAATTATAAAGTTTAATTTTTTATTGCGATCCGTTGGAATATAAAGAATGGTGTTTTCTTTTTCTATATCCGTTTATATCATATATCTCACTATTATAGTAAGTAAGGGAGATACAGTGATTTCTGCAAGACCTATACGAGTTGTTCCGAAAAAACAAACAAATTCCCTAAGGGTTTAACAGAATTTTTTTTTATAGAGAATACCTCACAAGAGTCCCAACTGCTCCCGTTTGGAGCCAGTGAGACTATGGAATCCCCAATTGGGGTATGTTGTGAGGCTGAAGGTACAGTGCCCTTGAGGTGATTTTTCACAAAAACGGCGCTATACAAGTCATCCAATTATTATTATTATTAAGTGGGGAAGGAGATGGGAAGAGGAAGGTAAGGAAGTACCTAACTATTCAAATCTAGTCACTAAACACGGCTAAAGCCATTATTAAGCAACGTTTTAATTCTGAATGGTGGTCTTACACCAGGGCGATACTGAGAGTATTTTCCACTCTGGAACGTGCCGCAAATATAGTATATATTATTTTTATTAATTAATTGTTAAATAACACAAATCAATTAAATAAAATTTATTTGCGCACGCCGGGTTTGAACCCGCGGCCTTCGGAATGGGAGTCTAACGCTCTACCGCTAGACTACGCCGGCCGTCAAACCGTATTCCGAAAAACGAATAAATTCTCTGAAGATTAAACAGTAAATAAAACCAATTTGTCTCATTTAACAGAGACGCCACTGCAAATCATTAAAAATGGCGTTTTATCCATATCATGAAAAACGACATATTAATAAGCCAGTAAAAAGCGTTAACGGGATACGCCTGAAGGTGCAAATTAAGAGTTATGGGCGGTCTATCCGCTCCAATTACTCTCTACCCCGAACCACATCTGGTTTAGTTGATTTTAGAAGTAATGAGCACACCTGTTGAGTTTGTTCAAAACTTGATTTCAGTTTATTGATGGCACTGTATACATAGATATTTTTTTTCAGCAGAAATCCGAATGCTTAGATGGTCGGCAGGAGTATCACTAAAGGACAAAGATAAGATTAAAATTATCGAAGAAAGCAAACACTTTGTGGCTTGACATTATACCAAATAAAACAAATAACTTAGTTTTAAACCACTTTATATTTATTATTATATTTGTCGACCGGTTTCGATTGGACTCAATCTTCATCAGGACAATAAAATAAACTAAATCATAATACAGAGAAACAATATAAGGTAAACAAAATAGAGAGAGAAAGCAATATATGGGAGAGGGAGAGAACATCATAGACTGGTTGGTGGAGGGGTAGGGGGCGGGGTAAAGGAAGGGTGGGGGTTACATAAGGAGTAAGGGAACAACTTTAAAATTGGACTGTTTGTTAATTCTAGTTGTTTGTTTAAAATTTGCAAATTATTTTTATTTGATTTTGAATTTTCTAATGCTTCTAAATTATTCAGGCGTATTCCTATTTTATTTTTATGTATTATTTGGACTCCCGTATTTTTATTAAATGTGTGGTTAGTATTAATTAAATGTTCGGCAAATTCTGAAAAACCCGTGCTTGTTAAACACCTGACATGTTCTTTAACTCTAATATTTATGTTACGCGCGGTTTTACCTATATATGTTGCTGGGCAATCATTACAATTTAATTTGTAAATGCCAGAATGGCTTAATTTATCCTCCTTATCTTTAGAATTTGTTAAAAAATTCAATCTCTCCCACTGAGTTGCAAAGCCATAGATCGAAATAGTCCGGCAGAAGGTCTCAACCAGTCTCTCCCGATCCGTTCCGCCATGCAGTAGGTTAGAAAATGCATCCGCCGCTCCTGCTGCTTTTCCTTAGAGCAGGCTCCATGAAAACACATGTAGAACAAACTCATCATGTCTTCATTGCGCATTAGAGATAGCAATTGATTTACTACGGATCGTTAATCAGACGGAAGGCTCACCTTTGCAAAGAATCTAGTAGGCTTATCGAGTATTTTGGTGGCTCCCAAATTCAATTGCTGAGCGAACTTGAGATTTGCACTGGGTTAGCAGCTGATTACTATTGAAGAATTTGCTAGCCATATACAAAACGTCCAGTTTATTGATGCTTGATTCACTCGGACTTCTATGGAGTGATCCCTTTGACCAAGAATATCAAGATAAGACGTGTGGGTCTTAAAAATGATACCAGAAACAAAAATATTGGTTTACGAAAACATTTATCAAAAAGATAGTACACTATCTCACAGTCAAAATATCACAAGAGGCATTGGTTTGTACCTTTTGTTGGTCTGCGTGGAGCTAATTTGTTTTCCAGCAAGTTCGCTGCAATGGAATGACTAGCTTTGTGAAGATCATTTTTAAAACACAAAATTTAGTAAGTTAGAAGTATTTTAGGTATGGGCTGTGGCAGACTTCATTATTAACAATTTAATCAGTTTAATATATGCAACATAAAGATTTGAGGCAGCGAAATATGAAAAATTACAATGGATAAAAATGTTTAATTTCTTCCTAGCAAAACAACTACGTCACGCAAAAGAGATGCGACAGAATTCGATGAATAGTTTGTTTTATGAAATTACTCATAAGTGGTGTTACTTTTGGATTAAAATAAGGTTTTGGAGGGCTAATGTATAGTTTTTATATCGCTGAGTGATCCCTATGTGATGTAGATTCACAAGATTCCCGTTTGTACAGAAATAAACACATATTTTATTACATTAAATCACAATCCATAGAAAGGCAGAGAGATATATTGAAAGAAATGTAAATGCAGGTAACTCCATTAATGGAGGACTGAATGCCGTTGGCGCTAATAAAGAGCTGTCCAAAGAAGCAAAGCTAGCAGTCCACAATGGAGTGCTTGTACCTACCCTGATGTATGGCAGTGATGCATGGAACTGGCAGAGGAAGGATGAAAGTAGACTGAATGCTGTTGAAATCAGATCCCTGATGCGTATGTGTGGTAATACCATGTGTGATCGTGTGAGAAATGTGGAGATCCGCAAAGAATACAAGGCTGATGTAAGCATAAAAAGTAAAATTAAGAAAGGGACCCTCAGATGGTTTCGGCATGTAGAGCAAATGAACGAAGAAAGGAACGCAAGGAGAATATATGTCGCAAGTGTGAATGGTATAAGAAGTAGGGGACGCCCGAGGAAGACATGGCACAGTGAATCAGGAAAATAGAAGAGTACGTAAGTTGTTTGGCGGTCTATCCTCTCTGCCTAACACTGCGGTGAAACGGCGTGATGGTTAGTTGGTTGGTAAGTCAAAATACATCATTCCACACACATTAACCATTTAAAACCCCCATAAAATGGTGACCCCGACGTGATCTGAACGCAACCTTCTGATGTGGAGTCATCTATGGTTATTATATCAATGAGTGAACCCCCTGTAATGTAGATTCATCAGTTTCCCGTTTGTACTATGGATACACTGTATATTAGTTTTTTATGCAGTAGAAAAAAATGTCTCAATTTTCATTGCATCAAATTACACCCCCGTAATTTTTCGTGGGTAAAAAAAATAATATAAAATCCTGGCTTATAAATCGGTTGAAATCACTCATGCTACTTTGTCTCGTGAAATTACATTGAAATAGTCCATATTTCTATTTTGATCGGCAATTTGACCGCTCGCCGGACCGCCCGCGGCCGTCAATCAGAATTTATTAGCCCGTCAATCACTCCATATTATTATTTGACCGCCGCAGGCAAATTGCCGTGTCAAAATGACTCCGTCAACGCGCCAGCGCTGATAAAATCAAATAAAAAGAAATTACCAGACCAAAATAACTTTATGTAATAAATTTCTAATGTTGAAATAATTATTAGGTGGTATTAAGGACGAATTGTTAGTTGTTCTGGAGAGCGAAGTTTTTTAGTTGAAAAAAATCATATTGAATAGATCTTTTTTTATTTATAACTAGCTGATATCTGAAATGGTTTCTCCCTGCGTGTCCTTTCCCATCTGTCCCCGTTCCTTTTCCGCTTCCTTTTTCCCTTCTGCTTCACTTTCCCCGCATTCCCCTCCCCTTTCCCCCTGTCACTCTTCTCGCCACCACCCACCTCACGTGTTCCCCTTCCGCCTTCTGCCACCCCTGCGGAAGACGTGGCACGATCAAGCGAATCAGATACTTGAGTCGGGCCATCTCAAGAGTCAGAATAATAGAAGAGTATGTATGAGAAGATGTATGAATGTGAATGAGGCAAGGAGTGTGTGCCAAGACCGAGGTGTTTGGCGGTCCGTCCTCTCTGCCTACCCCTGCGGGGAAACGGCGTGATGGTTAGTTAGTTAGTTATAAAATTCATGCGAAAATTGTGAAAATGTTTAATAAAAGACGACTCGTTTAAAAAATAGCCAAAATCTCGTGGGAGATGCGTCAAGTAGCATTTAAAGAAACATTATAATTTTTTTCATATTTAAGTTCTAAAATAACAGAAACAAACGTGTTAATAATAATTTTTGGAGCACACGATTTATTTCTATCGAGGGAATTTCAAATAATTATCATTTCGGCATGGGGAATGTATAGATACTATCTTAAAGAATAACATATACATTTTTTAAAGAGCTTAAAAACTTCAAACGTTTAAGGAAAACGTGTCAGAAATCGGTAGAAATTGGGAGAGCGGCCCCTTAAGTACTTATATATATTGTTTTCACTTCAATAATGATTATTTATTTTAAAAGTCAAGCCAAAATCTTTATGCCAAAACCAAGCCAAAAGCTCCAAGCCAAAATCTCCAAGCCAAATTTCGCACAAGGGCGAAGAAACCCAAAATATATAGCATTAGGAAACGTCGACATTTCATGTTATTCTGTTGGCTAGGGGGGAGGGGGAGGGGGGGGGGGGAGGCTGCCTATCCCGACGGGGGCATTAGTTCTCGTTACTGGGCACTTTGTGCGGGGGTAAACTGCGCGCCTTGGTGCAGGGGGAGCCAAGGATCTAACGTATCCGGAAAGCGAGACGCCGTCTAAAATAAAACGTGAATTTCGAAAATGAAATAAAGAGGGTAGAAATTCAGAAAGATGGGTTGATTATTTTTATACTGAATTGAAAGTTAACTTTAAGACGATGCAAAATTCTGATTCGGTTTCAATTAGGGCCAAAGTCATCTTTGGGGATGCTGTGCGGAGGGTATTTTTAGGGGAAGGAAGAAGTAGAAGTTCTGAGAAGGAAAAAGGTATGACAATACTGATAATAATTGGATAATTTGTAGAGCGCCGTTTTTGTGAGAAATGACCTGAAGGGCGCTGTACATTTTGTTATGACTTCTTAGGCTCTACCTAGTACTATTATTTACAAATAGATACAGAGAATTATGACGGGTGGAATCTAGGGGTCAGTGTGTCCAGGAGTGACGGAATCCATCCCTTCCTTTGTGGTGCAAGAATATGGGTCGAGAGAGCCCAGCTAGATAGGTCAAAGGGTCTCCCCAAACTGGCCTCTCCCGATCCGGTCCGCAACGCAGCTGATGGATAGGCACATCTGCCGCCAAGACCTGAACACACCTCACCCGATGAACGCGGGAGCCCCTACGAAGTCACCAAACGTACACGGAGAAAAATGTTGTTCTAATTCTAATACGATAATTTTATTCGTAACAGTTAAAAACGGGACTGAAGTTCTTACGAACAAATTAACAGTGTTTCAATGTTTATTGGCGGGAAAATGTGAGAATAATTTGGTGGTATACGTACGAAATTACGTACACCAACAAATTATTCTTACATTATTCGACAGCCGGCGTAGTCCAGCGGTAGAGCGTTGGATTGCCATTCCGAAGGTTGCGGGTTCGAACCCGGCGTGCGCAAATAAATTTTATTTAATTGATTTGTGTTATTTCACAATTAATTATTTAAAATAATATATAGTATATTTGCGGCACGTTCCAGAGTGGAAGATACCCTTAGTATCGCCCTGGTGTAAGACCACCATTCAGAATTGAAACGTTGCTTGAAATGGCTTTAGCCGTGTTTAGTGACTAGATCTGAACAGCCAGGTACTTCCTTACCTTCCTCTTCCTCGTCTTCTTCCCTTTCCCACTTACCTTCAGCCTCATAACATACCCCAATTGGGGATGCCATAGTCTCACTGGCTCCAGACGGGAGCAGTTGAGACTCTTGTGAGGTATTCGCTATAAAAAAAATATTCCCGCCAATAAACATTGAAACCCTGTTAATTTGTTCGTAAGAACTTCAGTCCAGTTTTTACGAATAAAATGATCGTATTTAGAATAACATTTTTCTCCGTGTAGCGAACCACTTGGGATGACCTATGGCTCTATCAGTCGGCCTATATCAAGAATCGGAATAATAAAACAGTATGTATGAGTCAATGTATGAATGTGAACGAGACAAAGAGTGTGTGTCAAGACCGAGTTGTTTGGCAGTCCGTCCTCACTGTCTACCCCTGCGGGGAAACGGAGTAGTGGATAGTTAGTGCATTTTTAGATGTAACAAATAAATAAATACGATAAAAACCACAAAATTAATAGAATATAATTAACACCTGGCCAAAAGATGCTTCTAAGGTCCCAAAAGGATGTCAAAATCCAATCCCCCTTTTCAGAAGTCCTAAATCCAATATCTATAAAACACTCAGTGGACCAGCGCTAAGCCACGGCTCAAGAAGAACAGTAAAGGGACATTGGATATTTTCGAAAAAGGGGAAAAAAATCCTTAAGCTAAGCACTCCCTAAATATTCTTGGAAATCTCGAATAAGGTTTATATTTAAACATGATGCCATCTGGATTCCTAGTACGGTCGATCGAAAAAACAATCTTATCAATACGATATTGACTAATGGTGGAGTTATACTTGTCTGTCGTGACGTGACGTGACGCGTCATAACAGTATCGGTTTAATACATTTAGTATGGTGACGATTATATTAGTCTGTTGTGTTGTGTCATGATGCGATCTGTCGTGATGCGTCAGAAGCGATCTTGATTTTCGACAGAGCGGAGCTTGTGTACTTACCTAGTGCTGTATTGATTTAAAATATCGTCATAAGGCGTCAGAACACAACTTATAGATGTGAACGCTAGCCATCACGGCAGAGAACGTCACGACACAACACGCCTTACAAGTATAACTCCCTCATCTACGGTCAATTGGCGATATTTGAAACACGGTCAGCATTGATAAGATGTATGGGAATATCTTGGAATAAAATCCCTCCGGAACTAAGATGCATAAATAACCTGTAGTGTCCTTGAAAGACACGTAGTTTCAGTTGATTTTTATAGATGTCGTTAGGCTTAGAGCTTATGTTAAGTTCCGACATATGTCGAGCAGTTAGAGTAGATTCACCCGGATTGTGCACCAGGTGGACGACACGATCAAAGAACATATTCCCTCTTACTCATAATCGTAGTATAACTAATTCGCCTCGTATTACGACGTAACAGTGAAAAACTTGACTTATTATCACTGCGTGTGCATGGTTAAAACTGCTTTAAACAAGGTTTATGGCCAACTTTACAAAACCAAGGGTGAGTCGGCGGATACCGCAATTATGAGTGAGGGGGATTTTATATTGTTATTAAAATATATACCAGGTTTAAATAATGGCTTTTCCAATAACATGTGTTCTCAATTATGTCATCTGCGTCGAAACTGTATCTAAATATCTTTAAATAAACAGTGTTAATCTCAAGTGACTACCAGGTAAGTATGATCCTGTATATTTTCTGCCTTCAGGGAGTATAAAAAAAATACATGTACATTTTTAGGTAGCATCGTGTTCATTAGTCAAATGCATTATGCATTTAGTTTTGTATCGATGCAATATTTTAGCCATAGGTTGTCTAGTCTGTAGTTAGAATTAACATTGTAGAAATATATTATAAATTTGTACGGCGATCTTGGTGTGATATTTCACAAAATCGGCGCTATACGAATCAATCAAATATTACTATTATTATTATTAAATGTTTCGACGGCTTCCAAGTTGTCAGATATAACTTCGGTTAACTATCAATATACAGATCTTTTTTGTAATAATATCTTTTGTTAGGCAAAATTAGTGGCTTATTGATGAACGGAGATGAACTGATGAAGCTCTTAGAATTGAAAGAAGCCTTAAACGCGAACGATTGAACGCTCGGACTTGGAGAAACAAAATAATAAAAATCATTATTGCTGTAAAACTGATAAACAACCATTAATGTTGCTTATCAGTTGCGTTAAATTTAAAACATGTTTATTAGTAAGAAAATATACAATTTGTCCAAAGACATTAATAGTTTTTTTAAATATTTCTTCAGGCAGTTGGACCATATTATTGAGAAAAAAAAAATGCAATTAAAAAAGTCCAAACATTACGAAAATTTCACATTTGAAAAAATAATCTTTTCTGAAACATTAAAACGGCCACCATCTTGAAACGGAAACGGAAAACACAAACAAATTTACAGACAGACATTATGCAAAACGGTCGAGTTAAAACAGAACTTTGCTGCACTCAGTCAAATGGCTTCAAAAATTATTAGAGCTATATACATTGAAATACCAGTAGAACCAACAAAGCACTGCCAACCGACGATTTCAAATCAATCGTCAAATTTTATAGATTGGCGGTTTACACCAAATATAATGTTGTATTTTATCAAAATTTAGGGTTCCAGTACAGAGGTGGCTACCATACTGACAATTTGAACCAATCGTCAAATCTTATAGATTGCCGGTTTATACAGAATATAATGTTGTGTTTTATCAAAATTTGGGGCTCCAGCCCAGAGGTGGCTACCATACTGACAATTTAAACCAATCGTCAAATCTTACAGATTGCCAGTTTATACAGAATATAATGTTGTGTTTTCTCAGAAATTTAGGGCTCCAACCCAGAGGTGGCTACCATACTGACAATTTAAACCAATCGTCAAATCTTACAGATTGCCAGTTTATACAGAATATAATGTTGTGTTTTCTCAGAAATTTAGGGCTCCAACCCAGAGGTGGCTACCATACTTACAATTTAAACCAATCGTCAAATCTTGCAGATTGCCAGTTTATACAGAATATAATGTTGTGTTTTCTCAGAAATTTAGGGCTCCAACCCAGAGGTGGCTACCATACTGACAATTTAAACCAATCGTCAAATCTTACAGATTGCCAGTTTATACAGAATATAATGTTGTGTTTTCTCAGAAATTTAGAGTTTCAGCCCAGAGGTGGCTACCATACTTACAATTTAAACCATTCGTCAAATCTTGCAGATTGCCAGTTTATACAGAATATAATGTTGTGTTTTCTCGTAAATTTAGGGGTCCAACCCAGAGGTGGCTACCATAGGTACTGACAATTTAAACCAATCGTCAAATCTTACAGATTGCCAGTTTATACAGAATATAATGTTGTGTTTTCTCAGAAATTTAGGGCTCCAACCCAGAGGTGGCTACCATACTGACAATTTAAACCAATCGTCAAATCTTACAGATTGCCAGTTTATACAGAATATAATGTTGTGTTTTCTCAGAAATTTAGGGCTCCAACCCAGAGGTGGCTACCATACTGACAATTTAAACCAATCGTCAAATCTTACAGATTGCCAGTTTATACAGAATATAATGTTGTGTTTTCTCAGAAATTTAGAGTTTCAGCCCAGAGGTGGCTACCATACTGACAATTTAAACCAATCGTCAAATCTTGCAGATTGCCAGTTTATACAGAATATAATGTTGTGTTTTCTCAGAAATTTAGAGTTTCAGCCCAGAGGTGGCTACCATACTGACAATTTAAACCAATCGTCAAATCTTGCAGATTGCCAGTTTATACAGAATATAATGTTGTGTTTTCTCAGAAATTTAGGGGTCCAACCCAGAGGTGGCTACCATACTGACAATTTAAACCAATCGTCAAATCTTGCAGATTGCCAGTTTATACAGAATATAATGTTGTGTTTTCTCAGAAATTTAGAGTTTCAGCCCAGAGGTGGCTACCATACTGACAATTTAAACCAATCGTCAAATCTTGCAGATTGCCAGTTTATACAGAATATAATGTTGTGTTTTCTCAGAAATTTAGAGTTTCAGCCCAGAGGTGGCTACCATACTGACAATTTAAACCAATCGTCAAATCTTGCAGATTGCCAGTTTATACAGAATATAATGTTGTGTTTTCTCAGAAATGTAGGGCTCCAACCCAGAGGTGGCTACCATACTGACAATTTAAACCAATCGTCAAAACTTATAGATTGCCGGTTTATACAGAATATAATGTTGTGTTTTCTGAGAAATTTAGGGCTCCAGCCCAGAGGTGGCGACCATACTGACAAATTATATTCTGTACAAATCTACAATTATATTCTGTACAAACCATCAAATCTTATAGATTGCCGATTTATACAGAATATAATGTTGTGTTTTCTCAGAAATTTAGGACTCCAGCCTAGAGGTGGCCACCATACCGAGCAGCAGTACACACTAAAAAGAGTTTTAACTTCCTATACATTAATTCTCTACCCTACAAAGTATATTGAGTAAAAAATATCCTAATACGAAGGGGTGGCATCACTGAACAAGCAATTCCTAGGTGGGTGATCTATACTGATTTGGAAGAAAACTGATGTGGCAAAATTTTACACTCTAAGGCCATAGACCTGCTAATAAATTAGAGTTTTTCTTCAAGAAGAAATCTATTTACACATAAAACATGTGATATATTCAAAAAGACGTCTCAAATTAGTTTGCAATATAATGCAACAATTCATGTCATTGATCTCCTTATAAAGTTTCATATCATCAACAAAAAACAATACGTTTATATTAGTAAATATATCAACAATATCATTTATGAATATAATAAACAAAATGGGCCCTAAATGAGAGCCTTGCGGCACTCCACTTGTGGCTATAAATTTGTAAGAATTTGTGCCATTTATTTTTGATATATCCATCGATATAATAACTATAGATTAGGCCTCCCATATCTTATTTCAATCCAACAGTAGCACCACCTGTGAGTCATTTCATTGTACAAACTACCCATCCAATTCTATCGCATCTCTTGCGTGATGTAGCTGTTTTGCCAGGAAGAAATAAAACATTTTTATCGAATTTTCTCGATACGCTATCTACCTCAAATCTATATGTTACGCATATATTTTTTTAAGTATTCATATAGCTGATTAAATTGTTAATAATAACATCAGCGACAGCCCATATCTAAATTATATCTAAATGCCTTAATTTTGTATTTTAAGAATGATCTTCACAAAGCTAGTCATTCCGTTGCCGCGAACTTGCTGGAAAACAAAATTTGCTCCATGCAGACCAACAAAAGGTACAAACCAATGCTTCGTGCGATTTTTTGACTGTGAGATAATGCACTTTCTTTTTGATAAATGTTTTCGTAGACCAATATTTTTGGTTCAAGTCTCACGTCTTGTCTTGATATACATACTTGGTCTAACTAACTAACTAACTAACTATCACGCCGTTTCTCCGCAGGGGTAGGCAGAGAGGACGGACCGCCAAACTCCTCGGTCTTGGCACACACTCTTTGCCTCATTCACATTCATACATCGTCTCATACATACTCTTCTATTTTTCTAACTCTTGACATGGCCCGACTCAAGTATATGATTCACTTGATCGTGCCATGTCTTCCTCGGCGTCCCCTACTTCTTATACCATTCACAATTGCATCATATATTCTCCTTACGCTCCTTTCTTAGTTCATTCGCTCTACATGCCCAAACCATCTGAGGGTTCCTTTCTTAATTTTACTCATTACGCTTACATCAGCCTTGCATTCTTTTCGAATCTCCACATTTCTCACACGATCATACATGGTTTTACGACATTTACGCCTCAGGAATCTCATTTCAACAGCATTCAGTCTACTTTCATCCTTCCTCTGCCAGTTCCATGCCTCACTGCCATACATCAGGGTAGGTACAAGCACTCCATTGTGGACTGCTAGCTTCGCTTCTTTTAAGGCTTTTAATAATGTAATTTATATTTTACTATCTGTCCCGGTCACGCGTTTCTGTGGCTAACGAAACACAATGCCATCTACTAGATGGTTACCTCACCTAGATAACCATGTTTTGAGTCAATAAATTAACTCACACCGCCATCTGTCAGAAACTTATGGAACTTATTTTTATTTAAATCATTGTCCCATAACAAACATTTAAATCGCAATAACTATCTTGGACAAAAATCGTGATGCGAGATTTTTATACATAAAGATAATTAATAAACCTTATTTTTCGATAAATTTGAATCAAAGTATGGTCAAATTGAGCTTACTTTTGTCAAACGTACAAGCCCCCGCAACACAGTTTTGTCAGTGTACTTCTTCAGTGGTCGGTATAAAGGGGGGTAGGTCTCAAGTCTACCGAGAAACAGTCAGGAGGGGGGAGGGGAAAACAAGGGAAAGAGCAGGAGTATAAGGGGGCAAGTAACATTGTGAAGGGATGCGAATCGCCGGATGAAAGGGGACAAAGTAAATAACGGCGATGCGGGATAATCAAAATGACGATTAAATAATATACTTACCCCTTTTTGACACCAAAGGCGACATTAAAGATGAGAAAGTCATAAAATATATACTATCTACTCTCAGTATCGCCCTGGTGAGAGGTTTATGTTCAAAATACTAAAGTTGTTTTTAATTGTAAAAATCCCAAGTGTGCCCCACTGTTGAATTTGGCAGCCACCTCTGGTCTGGAGCCCCAAAATTCCTGAAAAAACCCTTGACTGTGCAGAAACAAGCGGTTCGTTTGATAGATTCCCCTATCTTAAAGGCGTTGGGTAGGTAATGCTGTTCTTGTTCTACCAGTATTACAATGGAAGCTGCTGCGAGGAACTAGCGTCATTGATCCATTCGGCACCGGTGCGTAGTCGGGAAACACGTCGAACGCACGCCTAATATAATATGTATACGGTCAACATTTGTCACATGAGAACGGGTCGCTTCTACGACTCGTTCTTGAGTTCACCTGACTTACACAAATTCTTCTTACACTATTCGTTCAAATGTTCTACATGCCCAAGCCATCCGAGGGCCCCCTTTCTTAATCTTACTCATTACCCTTTCTCACATGATCATACATGCTTTTACCATACAGGGATCTCATTTCAACAGTATACTGTCAACTTTAATCCATTCTCTGCCAGTTCCATGCCTCACATCCATACATCAGGGTAGGTAGCAGCATTCCATTGTGGACTGGTAGATTCGTTTCTTTGGACAGTTTTTTGTTGGCGCCAACGGCATTCAGCCTCCACTCCAGCCAGCATTCGCCTCCATTAATGGAGTTACCTGCATTTGCCCTTCTTTCAATATCTCTATCAGCCTTCCCATCTCTCGTAAACATACTATCCAGATACACAAACTTATCCACCTGCTCCAAGTATTCATCATTCACAACTATATTGCACACTGTTTTTGAACTCTCTATTTTAAACACCATGACTTTAGACTTAGTCGCTTTCATTATTAACTCATTCTTCATACATACTTCGTTCATCTTAGACACGAAACTGTAGATCTTCCACTCTGTTGGAAATCAGCAAGGCTTCATCAGCGTACAACAGGCAACATACTTTCAGATTACTCAATTTCGCGCCCAATCCTACTTCTTTCAATTCTTGAATACATTTAACCATGTATAGATTTTTCTAAACGTATTCGAAAAATAAAACTGTTTTAGAAAGATGATAAAAAGGGCTAATAATCTACTGGTATCGTATATCGACGCCTACTACAAATTTGTGTTAGAAAATAATTTGGTTATTAAATTGTGCAGTTTTTTTTTCTCTACTTACGCATACGAAAATACGGCCTATTGTTGCAGTATGCCAAATTTCAAGTCGACGATACTAAAATTTAGTCAATTGCGACGTTTTTTGTTTGCCAGAAGGAAGAGTTTTTCTTACCTGAAACAAAGAAAGAAAAAACATTAAAATTCATTGAAAAATCGAAAAAAATGAGTGAAAATTGGGAAAATGTATAATAAAACACGACTCGTTTTTAAAAATTGAAAGCGTTCAAGATAAATATGTTATAAATGTGTAGTAATGCGGTGAGCCGCGGTTTAATGCATAATATAATTATTTTGTTAACACATCAAAAATAAATTATGGTACTTTTTTAATCCTAATGTGAACAAGGCCATAACAATGTCATCCCATCAATTTAACATAATATAATCCAATATTGGGACATGTAATGTTGTAATAATGTGTAGTGGGGGACCACCCATCCATCTTGTATCGATGTGTCCCATGTGTTGCTGTCAAATACCACTTATAGCTTATATCCCATTACCATATGGGAATTATTATATTTTAGGGAAATTTGGAGGCAATGAAATAATAAATACTAGGTAGGGTTGTTATTTGGGAATCAATCTAGTTGATAATATACCTAAAACACTACTACATTACATTTTTTATTTAAAAAAAAAAAAACAATTTTTCTTCACTTAGTACAAAAAAATTGCCTCCACACATTAAGAGCGATTGACTAGCGGCTGAGAATAAAGTATAAAAATGCTTGCAACTGTACAGGGAGGTTCCCCGTATCAATTTTTTTAAATTAAAAATTTAATATCGATTTATTTAATTCAAAACTTGCTTTAATATATACCTACATTCAAATAAGCAAATAAAAATGCTCAAAACGCACGATGATAAATGATTAAATGTCGTGTATTTCTTGTAAGTATTTTTTGATCATAAGTATTTATGATTTTTCAATAATGTTTAAACAAAATAAGTGTGTAAAAAAAAGTTTAATATTTTAGTTTGTAAGACCTTAAATAAATAGAAAAACTAAGGTATTTTTGTCAAAAAACACGTTCTCGGATTTATTTTTTAATGATTTTAATTTAACTAAAATTAAAATTTTTGAAAACTGTGTTTACTAGATAATGTATTGATTTATTTTGTTGTATGATTATATGATTTGAAATTTGTGTTGTTTAATAGAATCGATCGTTCGAAAATTGAACAAATCTGCCAACGACCAACGGTATATATAACCTTAGTATATTAAAAATAAACTTAGTTTTTCAAAGTTTTAAAACTGCGTGTACCAGATAAAATAACAATCTTTCAAAATCAATTTATGTTTTTTTGTAGAAAAGAGTCAATACGTCTAGAATTTCATTTAAATAGGACTAATTTCCGATATTCTTTCGTAATACCCTCTTAAACAACACGCGTTCTATACTGACAACAACGTAGCTAAATTATTAAAAAAACACTGAAGATAGAGATCATCCACTGGAGCGACCACGCGAAATAAATAAATTTTCTTCGATTGCTCGAGATTTGCAGACGATATTTTTTTAAAAATTATTTGCTAACATTAAAAAAATAATACCTTCGATTTTTTACATGGAGACATAAAAACTTATTAAAGTGCTATATAACCAATGAATTAACCTGTATTTTACCGTTTATCTCATATTTGTAGGATTTAAAAAAAAAATTAAAGAATCGAAAAATTTATGATCGCTCGGATTCTGCGTGTTTGACACTTTGAAACTGCCGTCAGAGGTACTTATTCGAGTCAACATAGAATATTTTCGATTTATGTATGTTGTCAGTGGTATACTTGATAATTAACGGTACATTTCTTTGGAAAGGGGTCTTAATTTTAACCGTAAACAGCTGATCAAAAATTTGGCGTGAAAAAATATTAAAAAATATATTTTTAACATCGTTCTAAAATAGTCTACGAAGTTTGGATTTGCAATATCTATGGTTTTAATAGATAAAGCATTTCAATAGCTTCGTTTTAAGACCAAAATAACAAACGTGGGAGCTACAAATATATATATTTTTTAAATTTGCCGAATCAAGAGATAATTGGCTATTTTTATCCGAAAAGCAATCAAAGACATTTAAAATGACGCATATATAAGCCAAAAATCGCTCCAGTGGATAAACACTTCAAAATTACATTTTTCACAAAAAAAAAAACAAATTTCAGTAAAAACAAACTATCATTAAGGTGGTGTACTACTAAGTAATGAAAAATCATGTGTTTTTGATTTGAAAATTAGATATTAAAATTAGAAAACACATATTTGCCTTTGAAATAATTAAGTATTTTTTTTATTAGTCTTTTCAAGAGCACAGTTTTTTTTATAGTGAACACCTCACAAGAGTCCCAACTGCTCCCGTCTGGAGCCTGTGTGACTATGTCATCCCCAATTGGGGTATGTTGTGAGGCTGACGGTAAGCGGAAAAGTGAAGGAGAGTGGGAAGAGAAAGGTGTGTAAATACCCGGCTATTCAGATCTGGTCACTAAACACAGCTAAATCCATTTCAAGCAACGTTTCAATTCTGAATGGTGGTCTTACACCAGGGCGATACTGAAAATATCGTCCACTCTAAAATGTGCCGCAAATATAGTATATAATATTATTTTTAATTAATTAATTGTGAAATAACACAAATAGATCAAATTCGGAATGGGAGTCCAAAGCCTTGCCCCTAGACCACGCCGGCCGTCATAAAGTATTATAAGGCCCATAAAAACTGATGCAAAGTAAAAAAAATCTCCTACATACGAACCCCTTTTCGGTTATGGTTGTACTGTATAATGTGGAAAATGAAATAATGGATAAAAGAACAAAAAAGGCAATAAAACAAAAAAAAATATTACGGTAAAAAAGACAAAAGTTGACAGCAATTTTATTCTTTGGTCCAAAAATTTCATCGTTTTGCATTTCTGGGTTAGGATTAAACTTTACACCACTCAGTGCATATTAAATAAAACATCCCTTCGTTTAAATCGACGCTCCATGTAGACGCCGACGACGCCCGACCTTTTGGCGTCGGGGGTTTATTACGCTCCCCGCACCCCCTCCCATCCCCTGCACAACCCACCCTATATACCTAGCACAGACCTACTCCCTTTGCACCTCCCCCACTTCACATCCGTGCTTAGAAGGTAGCTACACGGAAAGCTAGGAGGTTTAAAATACATTTCGTTCGTCCAGTTAATCAGACAGAAATCTCCGAAAAATCAAAATGTAGTTTAAACAAGTTTTTCAAATGTAAACGACATTTTTTTCCGTATTTTATTTTTCAAAAGTTTTGTCCAATTTCTAGTAACTTTGAACATCAAATTTACTCATTAATTTCATATATCATCAAAAATATGCATCGCACTTTTTAAGAAAGGACCCATGTCGGTACCTTGCGGTATTCCTTTTCAAACGAAATTCGCATTTATAATTCGATTATACAGAAGTCAACATCTCCCAACAATCTAAATTTAAATTGAGTATGTAGTTACGTGTAAAAGTGTACACTCTATCTGGTACAATACTCAGATTACTCTTCAGCACAATGAAATTAATTATAATGCACAAAAAACTTGAATAAAACGTGGATTAAACAAAATTTTCATATTTTCTAGGTTACTAGTAGGGTATTTAAAAATGTCATCCTAATGTACCGGACCATTAATGTAGGTTAGGTTAATTACTTATTTTCCAAAAATAGTACAAAAAACTACAATGCAAAAACAATGAAGGAAAATTACAACAACAAAAAAACACAAAATAAAGAAAAGTTTTTTTGACTATAATAAAAATTCTAAAATAATAGATGTATATTAATTTATTGGATAACCAACACCTCTGCCACAGGTCATCTGATTTCCTTTTAAAGACCCACTGAACAGCATGACCCACTGAGGCTGAAGGTAAGTGTGGAAGAGGAGGAGATGGGGAAGAGGAAGGTGGGAAAGTACCTGGCTATTCAGATCTAGTCACTAAACACGGTTAAAGCCATTATTAAGCAACGTTTCAATTCTGAATGGTGGTCTTACACCAGGGCGATACTGAGAGTATCTTCCACTCTGGAACGTGCCGCAAATATAACATATATTATTTTTATTAATTAATTGAGAAATAACACAAATTAATCAAATAAAATTTATTTGCGCACGCCGGGTTCGAACCCGCGACCTTCCAGTGAGTCAAGTGTCTTACCACTCGACCACGGACGGTCGTCAGGGAAATTATTTTCCTCAGGGAAATTAACACCATTATGTGGAGATAAAGTTAAAAAAAATCTGTTTTCGGACCATCTCTTAGGCCGGCTAGTAGCCAATTTCACTCACATATTATTTATTAAAAGTTTATATATTATGTTCATCATTCTAAAAAAACCCTTATTATTACAACATTTGGACGAAAAATTCCATCAGAATTTTTATATCCCGAAATCCGCATTCACCCCCCGACCCCTCCGAACACCCCTTTCTACCTCCTCAGGGACTCAGGACTTGGGAGATGTGAACCGAAGACCACTCGATAACTTCTTCAAGAGCTTTGGAGACGAAACTCGAGAGGAAACGATGGGGGAAAGAGACGAAGATATAAATGTACTTAAATATAAAATACCCAAAGAACAGAATATCTCAAGAAAGAAAGATTTATTTTGTCAGGAGATAAAAACATTTTCGATAAAATCCAAATGAATGAAACATATCGGAAAACCAAAAAAATGTTTTTGAAAGGTGTCAGACATCACCGAAAAATCGAAATTAGAGTTGAGTATGCAGTTATAATATGTAAAAGTGTCCCCTCTATCTGGTACAATACTCAGATAACTCATAAACATCACCAAATCAATTATAATGCACAAAAACTTGCAAATAAAATAAAATTTTGATGTTTTCTGGGTCACTAGTAGTAGTAGGATATTTCAAGATGTCATTATAATGAACCGGACCGTTATGCCTCCCGGTGTTCATTTATAGCATATATAGTATTTAAAACAAAGACATGTGTAAATAATATTCAATTTATTATGAGCATTCGAATATTGCTTTCATTGTTATCTGGAAATTTAGTATTTGAAGATATCTGTATAATCAACTGGGCGATCTACGTGCTCATTACATTACAGTCAAGAGAAATTGTTAACAGTTAACATCTCAGAAATCATTTTTTCACATCGCTCATTTTCCTCATTTTGTCGTAAAATTTACCATAATTGTCGTACAATGAACTGACGTACAATAAATTGTCGTACAACGAACCAGCGGAATTAGACAAGTGAAAGAAGAAAAACCGGGTAAGTCGACATTCCTGATCATCCTCAGTTCCTTCCGCTTTGCGGGTATTTTTTTTTGTTCCCAAAAAAAAACAAAAATCTATTTTCGTTAAAAAATTTTAACAGTGATCTCAGAAGTCATTTTTTCACATCACATCATTTTCCTCATAAGGGCTGACCTCCGGCGCGGTCGAATGTAAAGGCTCTTGACTCACAATCCGAAGGTCGCGGGTTCGAACCCGGCGTGCGCAAATAAATTTGATTAATTTGTGTTATTTCACAATTAATTAATTAAAAATAATATATAGTATATTTGCGGCACGTTCCAGAGTGGAAGATGCTCTCATTATCGGCCTGGTGTAAGACCACCGTTCAGTATTGAAACGTGGCTTGAAATGGCTTTAGCCGTGTTTGGTGACCAGATCTGAATAACCAGGTAACACACCTTCCCCTCCCCACTATCTTTAGCCTCACAACATACCCCAATTAGGGATGCCACAGTCTCACTGGCTCCAGACAGGAGCAGTCAGGGAATCCGGTATTCATATAAAAAATAAAAAATTATGTCTTTAGTATGAATATTATGAATTTTTATTCAAATGTACTGTCATCAAGGAATGCAGCGAGAAAGTACAATAATTGTTAGTACAATTGTTAAATCGCATGTAACAAAACTTTCTCCATAAATCCTGATGGAAGACGAAAGATGTAATAAATTGTACGACGCTATCTGCCAACATGCAGCTTTAGGATAGCTCATGGATAATAAAACTGTGTGGATGCAGAAAAAGGATTAAAATCTATAATGTTACATCACCTGTAGATGTGTGTTTATAATTTTATCTTTTTAATAAAACTGTTGGTGCCTAGCATTTCTCTTTGTACCTTTTTCTCAAATTATTTTTTTAATTACCTTTTTTTTTCCTACCCTCCTTATGCCGACTAGATACAATCATGTGTCACAGTATTTAGTTGAAAATTACATGTCATCCTGTCAACACATTGTTGAATACGGAGCATAAAAAGTAATACATAAGTGTCCATCGTGAGCTAGTGAGTTCAATTGTGAATGTGAGAATCAGCGGAATTAGACAAGCGAAGGAAGAAAAACCGGGTAAGTCGATATTCCTGATTATCGTAAGATCCTTCCGCTTTGCGGGTACCTTTTTTTGTCCCCAACAATAACAAAAATCTATTTTCGTTCAAAATCATAGGGTTTGTAAGTAGGTACTTTTATTCACACAATATATACAATTAGTTCAAAGAAACATCACTATTTCAATGACAATTATTTCTTTCAAACTTTGTGTAGGCAGATAGGTACCATACAGGAGGCCCCGAGTAAATCAATTTTTCTGGAGCATAATTTCATCTTTGGGGATGCTGGGTGGAGGCTCTTTTTATTGAAAGCTCAATTTATGTAAAAATAATTAATAAAAAATTCTCTAAGTTTCAATTTTTTTTTTCAAATTGCTGTCAGAAACTTTGGATTTATAAGTGGAGTGCATATGAATTATTTTGCGGTTAACTTTTAGATTCGAACATACAGCGTTTTCTCTTTCTAACACCTTTTAGATCATATTTCTAACCATGATAGTAAGAGAGACACAATGCTTTCTATGAGGCCTTTATGAGTTGTTCCGAAAACCGAACAAATATACTTGACGGGTTAACAAAACTTAAAGCAACAGTTCCGAGACGTTTTGTCGGCGCATATAGTATAAAAGAAAAAGGAGTTGGGCGGGCCCGGTCCGGAAAGAGTTACGGGCAGGTCATAATTCAGTCCATTTTAATTAACGGACTGCCGTTTTTGTCAGGTTAACACTTCCAGGACGGGGGAGTAATTACTGCTTCTCCCGGATTCCGAAAGGAATTGATTGGTAAATTGTTTAGCAAGCGAAATTCAATGGATTTTCTGTTGTTTTTGATGGGTTCTCTTGAGAACAGATTACTTAAGCAACCGAATTACTCAGTTGGTAGGTTAGACAAAGCGTTAAGCTTTCACTAATGAATATTGCTAGGTACTTAAGGAAAATAATGGAAGAAGTGTTAGAAAATTGTTTAACTTGAGCAATATTTTAACGAAAGACATCATTTAAAATGTGGAAATAATTAAAACTTTTGATTGGAAATTTTCACGGCCAAAAGGATTATAATGATTTTTTGGGATATTATGCCTTTGTGGTGTGGTGTTGCATTACCCCCTTCTTTAGCCAACGTTCGGACAGCATGACAGTGTTCATCATCAGGGCAGATGTGTAATCGAAGATTGTTATGAAGTGTGTGATACCGTGTTGCCAGCTCGAATCCTTTAAGAGCTGGTATTACAGTATAATTTAAAATGGTTTTCTGCGTTTAGTTTTGGTGTAGCCGTCAATTATCGGATACCAAGAACTATTGAGCTTAGCCCTGTCTTCTTTTTTAATTATATGATCAAGAGAAAACCCGGTCGCCGAGAAAGAAACTTGAAAATAAAGAAGGCATTACCAGACAATACCGGAAAGTTCGCATTTTTAAATCAAATTCTAGACGTTTTGACTCTTTTTTAGAAAAAAAACATAAATTGATTTTGACAGATTGCTAATCTGGTGAACGCACTTTTAAAATTTTTAAAAACTATTTTTTTTTTTAATATACTAAGTACTAAGGTTATACCGTTGGTCGTTGGCAGATTTGTTAAATTTTCAAACGAAATAACTGGTCAATGGGTCTTAAGTATGTTTCCAAACTGTTGCTGTCACTGTCGCTCTTATTTCTTCGTATACTGAGCGAAAGGGACAACTGTACCTCAGGCTGATAATACCTAAATAAAATCATCAAAATCAAGGTTTTGTATTCTCCATTTTTCGTCTTCAAAAGTGGACCAATTTTAATTTTTTTTTTACTTTTTATATTAAAAGAAAATAATCTATATGTGTACGTTTTACCTTTTTAAAAAATACCTTGTCCAGTTTGTATACTGAACGTCTGTTGATGCCAATTTTAACAATTTTTGGAGGGTAACTCAACTCCTATAAGAAGTAACTTATCAACAAAAAAAGCAAAACGTACCGACATTTTAGTAGTCGATATCCATATTATATTTACTTTAGTATCAAAATACATAGAGGAAATCGGGGAATACGTTGGTAAGGAAAAAAAAATTGTTTGCTTTAGACCACACGACTGAAGTAAAACTTCTTTAGTATCCATCTATGCTCCATCATTTGCATCCATATCCGCATCCGCATCCGCATCCGCATCCGCATCCGCATCCGCATCCGCATCCGCATCCGCATCCGCATCCGCATCCGCATCCGCATCATCTTCACTAACTTATATCTCCCTCTCAACTTCCGTTCGCCTCGATCACCACTTTTTGTAACGCATTCATCAGTTTATCCCCCAAGTCAAGCGTGCGTAAAGAAGTTTTACTACAAAAACGCCGCCCGGTTTCCTCTTATCAAGTGTATACCAATCTCTAGCAATTTTCTTTTATTCTGAACATAGATTTCACACCACGGCAATACTCACAGTATGTACCACTTATTTGGCGAGGTCGTGCGTTGAACTGTAAAATAGATTTGTAAATCACAGTTGACCTGTGCTATTCGCTAATGGTCGCGTGTTTGCCTTACGGCACGACAGGCCTGAGTTCGATGCCAATCTCCGACATACATTTTAACACCGTCTAGAGATTTTTATTTATTTATTTTCATAGAAGCATAAACGTTGACAAAGCAAAAACTAGGAGTCACCTTACAGTCGAATTTTTTTAACGTGGCTATCGAACACCGCAGTAAATTCGGCTGCTCGTACTCCAATAGCAGACATGGATATTTTTACCAGCAGCGACGGGTGGCCAAGTAAAAGAGAATTCATTCCGTTTCCGATTGCCGTCGATCCAACCTTTCGCGAATAGCTCCGTATTCGCTTCCCACTTTTCGATAAATAATCTTATACAATTTTATAAGATTATATATATTATATTTACATATATGTGAATTATGGAGTTGAATATTGTTTAATAAACCTACAAGTACAAATTCTTGCTAATTTGAATTTAAACAAATTTTTATCTTCATAACTAAGATGCTAATATCCCGCTAGAGCTAGCGATGAAAAGCTTTTGATGTCGCAAAATATTTCAATATATCTCTTGGCCCACGGGTTGTGGCGCAATTTATATTCTAAAAATAGACCATTAGATGTTACTCGTGGGCCTGAGTAAAATAATTTCCCTTCAAAATATGTCATCTTTGAGAATGCTGTGTGGAGGGTCTTGTTCTGAGAAGGAAAAGGGTATGAGGAGTGGAATTTGGAGATCAGTGGGTCCAAGAGTGACGGAAGTATGAATCCACCCCTACCACTGCAGTGCAAGGCGATGGTCGATAGAGTCCCTTAACCAATCTCTTTCGATCTGGGCAGACGCATCCGCCGCCAAGACCTGAACAAACCTCATGAACCTGGGCACCCCAAGTGACCAAAAGTAGCGAATTACTTGGGGTAGACCTATGGCAGAGGTGTTAGTTATCCAACGAATGGTTCCCGGGGCGGCGGTACCGCAAAAAATAATTCCAAATAATAATAAAATTTCTTCAAACTTCGCAAAATCACTTTGTGGCTTCATTTTTAATTAAATAATAAAATTCGCGAATCCGGCGGGATTTTTAAATTCAATCCCGCAATCCCGCGAGTTTTAAAAAAGGTGCCGGATTTGCAAATCCTATTCGCATCCTTCTCACAGAGGATATCTTCAGAGTTAAAATTAGTTTTGTTACAATCTTTAACGGTGGAATAGAGAATTCTTTGAAGCTGTTTAATCCTGCCCTCCTTGGCTGATATCTCCGCCATTTTCATAATTATTTCTGGCGAACTTTACTTATTAAGGCCATCGCTGCAGGAAACGGGAAGACTCGATTCGCTTTCATTCTAAATACATTATCTAATACATTATTATGAGTGTTTAGAATTAATCCTTTCCTTTTTCCTACCTTCATACAGCCTTTTACCTACACGTTTAATGTCACACACATCAGTGTAATGGCGGTCTTCAAAGAGTTCACATGTGAGGTGTGTAAAAGCAAAGGCAGCAATCTCCATTTCGGTCAGATTGCTATGTATGCTTTGGAAACGACATGAAGATTGCTATATTTGCTTTTACGTACAATATTAAATACAAATATTGTATGTAATATTGTACGTAAAAGCAAAGATAACAATATCCATGTCATTTCAAAAGCAAACATAGCAATCTGGCCGAAATGGAGATTGCTGCCTTTGCTTTTACACACCTCATGTGTATTTTGTGCAAAAACGATCTTCAGAGAGGTAACAGCGGTTTGACTAATGTTATCCTTCCTATGTAATAATCAAAAGTTTTGATAACCAAGCCAAGCCGTTACAAGTGAAAAAGTGCACTGACAAAGACCATTATCTTGCCTTCCAAAGAGTGAGTGATTTATCGATTCCAAATTCCTACTATTTCTAACATGAGGAAGCCACAAGCCAAAAATGTATGTGAGGCCTGTTGAGACGGCAATCTCCACCATTGGTATAAAATGAGTTAGATATGGCGATGCATAGAAAGACAAAAATACTATCGACACGATTACAAAGGTTTTGGAATATAAATGACAGTAACACATACATTTCTTAATAAATATAATTAGTTCTGCAACAAAAACGGCAATCTCCATTAAAAATTGCAGGGTACCGAACAACAACAGCAATCTCCTTTGGGCCAATCAGAGAGACAGAACAAAAGCAGCAATCTCCACCATTCTTCTAAAATGATTTAGATATGGCCATGGATATAGAAACCAAAATACTATCGACAGCTATAAAGGGTTTGGAGCATAAATGACAGTAACGCATATATTTTTTAATAAATGTATTTAGTTCTGCAACAAAAACGGCAATCTCCATTAAAAATTGCAGGGTACGGAACAACAACATCAATCTCCCTTTGGGCCAATCAGAGAGACAGAACAAAAGCGGCAATCTCCACCATTGTTCTAAAATGAGTTAGATATGGCGATGCACAGAAAGACAAAAATACTATCGACACGACTACAAAGGTTTTGGAATATAAATGACAGTAACACATACATTTTTTAATAAATATAATTAGTTCTGCAACAAAAACCGCAATCTCCATTAAAAATTGCAGGGTACGGAACAACAACAGCAATCTCCCTTTGGGCCAATCAGAGAGACAGAACAAAAGCGGCAATCTCCACCATTGTTCTAAAATGAGTTAGATATGGCGATGGATATAGAAACCAAAATACTATCGACAGCTATAAAGGGTTTGGAGCATAAATGACAGTAACACATACATTTTTTAATAAATATAATTAGTTCTGCAACAAAAACGGCAATCTCCATTAAAAATTGCAGGGTACGGAACAACAACATCAATCTCCCTTTGGGCCAATCAGAGAGACAGAACAAAAGCGGCAATCTCCACCATTGTTCTAAAATGAGTTAGATATGGCGATGGATATAGAAACCAAAATACTATCGACAGCTATAAAGGGTTTGGAGCATAAATGACAGTAACGCATATATGTTTTAATAAATGTATTTAGTTCTGCAACAAAGACGGCAATCTCCATTAAAAATTGCAGGGTACGGAACAAAAACGGCAATCTCCATTAAAAATTGAAGGGTACGTAACAAAAACGGCAATCTCTTTTTAGGCCAATCAATTGAAGATAACTAAATAATTTACCATTTAATCGCAATAAAATGTACGGAGAGTGTAATTTATGGAAATACTTAAAAACGAAAAATATGCTTCTTCGAATATTGCTTTCCTCTTTATCTCAAAACTTAGCATTTGGAGATGTATGACTAATCAAATGGACGATCCATGTATATCTAAGAAATGTAGAATCAGCATCAAAGGTTCAAGAATCTTCTCCCAGCCCTTCAGGGTTTAGGAATGAAGGGTTACAAGAAGGAAGGGGGAGGTAATGATAATTGTGAAATTCCGCCCTAAGAAATCTGCTTCATCTTAGGGTTAGATGTTAGACACATTCCAAGGCTTCTTCTGGAACAAATAGCTACCTCTCCCGTACAAAGCCGGGTTCTCAAATGCTTCAAATCTGGAGTAATATTAGATGTTTTCGTAGACAAAACAAATTAATACAGGGTGTGTAGACTCAAATAATATAAACATTTTTGAAGTAAGACTTCTTTACAGGCATTATTACCACGAGTAAGCCAGATCTTTTTTGGACAGAAATAACATTTTAAACTTATAGCATATATTCTGCGAATCAATTTGTCAAGAATCAATAATTTTAAATAAACGTTTCTAGTGACACAACTATGGGAGTTGAATATTGGAATTGTTAAGGACTGGCTTACGTTTTGCCTTCCGATATTCTTGTTGGTAAGAATAACTTATAGCCTTAGGGGTTAGTGATACACTACATAATTACACATAAGAAATTTACTATACCATTGAAGGAGTACCTCAAGGAATCACATTTGAGTAGATATTAAATTCACTGAGAGACCGAATGGAGTTGATCATTGCACTGGTTCCTTTAATAGACTGATTATTACATGATTTATTGTTGCAAGGGTCACACGTAGGTAAATTGGCCACACACTGTCAGATAAGGATCAGTACATGGGAAGTAGGTTGGCAGGAGGAAAGGATATATTATACAATAGGGAGACTTGTCGCCAAATATTTCAGGACGTAATAGAAATTGGTGATGTAGAAAAATGCTCAGAATTCCATGGACAGCCAGATGTACAAATTTGTCCATTCTAGAAGAGATAGGCAACCACAATAGGCTTTCAACTATCTGCCTTCAACGTATCTTAAGATACTTTGGACACGTTGCTCGCCAAACTGAGGACTTCAACTTGGAGAAATTAACAGTCACTGGCAAAGTGTTTGACAGAAGAAGCAGAGGAAGGTCAGAAATGCACTGGAGTGACCAATTATCACTGGCGTCTGGTATTAGAATATCCTTGGCTCTCCGTGCAACGCGGAAACACAAGGAGTGGAACAGCCTTGCCCACCATGGAAATTGAAGTAGGGGTCACGCTCCTCAGTAATGAGAAACCGACTTAAGAAAAATAAGAGATTGTTAATACCTTGATATGCTCGGTGTAACTCTAAGTGACCAGCTCAGGTACGGGGGCTCCATCGAGGCCAGAGTTAAGTTAGCCTCTCAGAAACTGGGCGTACTGTACAGGGACCGCAGATACTTTAATAGTACACAACTGCTAACCCTGTACAAATCGCAAGTGCGCCCCACGGTTGAATTTGGCAGCCACCTCTGGTCTGGAGCCCCAAAGTACCTGAAAAACACCCTCGACTCTGTGCAGAAACGGGCGGTCCGTTTGATAGATTCTCGGATTGCAATCTTTAGAGCACAGGCGTCGGGTGGGAATGTTATCCTTTTTCTACTGGTATTTCAATGGAAGATGCTCCAAAGAACTAGCGTCATTGATCCTCTCAGCACCGGTGCATAGTCGGGAAACATGCCAAATGCTCGCCCAACATATATACACGGTTGACATTTGTCACATGAGAACTGGTCGTTTTTACGACTCGTTCTTGAGTTCAACAGCTCGGCTGTGGAACGATTTGCCGGCCTCTGTGTTTCCTCCTTCCTACAACATGGGTCTCGCAGCACCTTCTATTTCATTGCATCTCGCAGTATTTATTGGATAACCAACATCCTAGCTCTCTTTCTAAATTCTGCATGCTAGTAATCGTACACTACAGGGAAATTCATTATTTTTTTATTATTAAAATTACATAGCAATGAGTCAGGTATCCAATATACAACAAAAGGTAATATAATACTTGTCACTCCATCCAATAAAGACAGCGTATTCCTTTGTCCTGTGACCAAATTGTTCGTCCTGTGTCCTACAGTAATCCCTAGCGAACGTTCTATATAGCTTCCTTATTAGACATTTCGCCCCCATATTACGTATCTGAAGGGTGGACAAGGGGGCGGTGTGGGGGGCGGTTAATATTGTATTAACACCCCTAATAAACGCGTGTTTGTTGTAACTATATACGTATCAGGTCATATTATCGCAGTGGTCAGCATAACTGATGGAAGATTAACACAGATGCCTCTAAACTCTGAGAACTGAGAACCTAACCTAACCACTGGAGCGTTTTAGGAGAACCTAACCCAACCTCTGCAGCGTTTTTGGAGAACCTAACCTAACCTAACCACCGGAGCGTTTTTGGAGAACCTAACATAACCTAACCACTGAAGCGTTATAGGAGAACCGAACCTAACCATTGGAGTGTTTTTGAAGAACCTAACCGAACCACTGGAGCGTTTTTGAAGAACCTAACCTAATCACTGGGGCGTTTTTGGAGAACCTAATCTAACATAACCACTGGAGCGATTTTAAAGAACCTAACTAACCTAACCACTGGAGCGTTTTTGGAGAACCTAACCTAACCACAGGAGCGTTTTTGGAGAACCTAATCTAACATAACCACTGAAGCGTTTTTGGAGAACCTAATCTAACATAACCACTGGAGCGATTTTGGAGAACCTAATCTAACATAACCACTGAAGCGTTTTTGGAGAACCTAATCTAACATAACCACTGGAGCGATTTTGGAGAACCTAATCTAACATAACCACTGAAGCGTTTTTGGAGAACCTAATCTAACATAACCACTGGAGCGTTTTTGGAGAACCTAATCTAACATAACCACTGGAGCGATTTTGAAGAACCTAACCTAACCACTGGGGCGTTTTTTGGAGAACCTAACCTAACCACAGGAGCTTTTTTGGCCACATTTTTGCCAATTTGTAAATACCCTCAAGCGTCCGCTGGCCAAAATGTGGCCAAATTGAAGAGATATTTTTTTAACATTTATTGTTTTCCCGCGCATTATATACTTTGATTAATCACAAAGCTAACTTAGCAGTTTCACAGTTTAACAAGAGATGTCTCGCATTTCTCCTGAATTATTTATTATTGACATTCAGCGAACCGAAATTATTTAAATTTTGGTTTATACAAATCTTTGATCATGTGTTTATATACTAAAAAAACGCATGTTTTTATTTAAATTTATATCTGTCATTATCAACTAGGCTATAGACAATACACAGAAATCATAATATTTAGTAATCCTCTGAGTAGATACCACGAACATCAATTTTAAAGTAAATAATACGCAGAATTCACGCGTTAAATTTAACGTTTTTTTATAATTGTTTTATTAATCCGAAAAATATGGGATAAACTATGAAATATAGGTGCATTCAATGGCTCTCTGACTCTATAAGTAGTTCATATGTCTCCATATTAACGTTCGGAGGTTTTTTTTTCTTTATGAGGTCGGGAAATTTACAAACCGAGTTGTGTCTGTGCTCTTTAAATCTTGTTCAGTGATCTTTGGAATACAGATTTGCTTTGAATTAAAATGTCTTTTTCAAAATTGGAACTGTTTGTGAAGAACTAAGGCAAGCGATAAAGTAACTACCTATAACATAATATTTTAACAGAAAAATTTTCCTTTAGCCACTCGAGCGCTTTTTGCCACATTATGGCAGTATTTCCAAAACCTCGGATTGCTTTGTTGCCGAAATGTGGCAAATTATTTTTTTTTTTTTTACTAAAACGACTATATAATATATTGTACATTCAAAATACAACAAAATAAATATTCTCTACATTCTTTAAAATTTTTTAAGGTTAAAGATTTAATTATATATTTCTTATAAATCCTACAAATATGTGATAATAGACAAAAGATAGGTGAATTCATTGGCTACATAGAACTATAATCAGTTTGTATGTCTCCATATTCAAATTCGGAGGTATGATTTTTTTAATGTGGGCGGAAAAATTTTCTTTAGCAATCCTAAAAAATATATTTTAATTGCTCTGTCGCTCCAGTGGTTAGAGACAAAAGACAATAAATAAATTATGCATACCATAAAAGACAGAATGAAAAAAAAAATTATGTAATGACTAGAAAGATTGAACAAACCAAAAACACAGAATTATTGATAAATAATTTCTCGGGGTCATTGCCATCTTTGGGGATGCTGTGCGGAGAGTCTTTTTAGGGGAAGGAATGAGGGATGGGGAGGAATCTAGGGGTCAATGTGTCTATGAGTGACTGATGTTTGAATCCATCCCTACCACTCGGGAGTCTTGCTGGAGAGTTCAAAAGTCTCCATCAACCAGTCTGTCTCAAACCTCACCCTTCAAACCTGTGCACCCCTGCTAAGTTACCAAACGTAACGAATAACTTGGTATGACCTATATAACAGAGGTGTTGGATATCAATTAAATGGTTCCCGGGGCTGGAGTGCCTATAACCGCCTTCCAAATTAAAATAAATATATTATCTATCGTCAAGAAATTAATTCGTTTCATTTTACGATTTTCCAATATAATATAATGTAGATTGTCGGGCAAAACGTTAGCTATATATAAGGGGGTTCAAGATACAATTACAGCGGGCATTAATACGTCACCCCCTTCCCCTAGCTTTACCCCCCCCCCCCTCCCCCCAATGGGAAACCTGTGACGTAATGTGGGAGGGATCAAAAGAGATGGGGGAAGTTTGAGATTATATTGATGCTATTTCTTAGGCAATAAACTTAGTAGAACACGTGAAATATCCTCGCCTCCTGAAAGTTTGCTGTGAAATTCAAATACAAATGTTAGATTTATTTTTATGTTTAACTTAATGAGTAAATCCTCAAATTGTAATGTTTTAATTAATGAAGACAATATTAGCGAAACTCTGGATTAGAATAATCAGAAAACGATACTGTCACATCTGGGACTCGAACTCAGGACATTCGCCATGTTACCATTACCACCGATTGGGTCATATTTAACTGATCATATTTCATTGAAGAAGAAGATAACAATAATAATCTAATTTTTAAAATATGAAAATGAACTATACATATAAAAATAATAAAAGATAATTGTCGCAACTGGGACTCGAACCCAGAACCTCACGTCTAACCGAGACATACTCTTCATCCAATTCTATTATTTATGAGACTGTCGTATTTGTCAACTTCAGATTTCAGAATTAACAATATTATCTTCGTCGGATCTGCCGGATCTGCCCTGATGATGGACACTGCAACGCTGTCCGAAACGTCGGCTAAAGAAAGAGGTAGCACAACACGGCATAACACCCCAAAAACAAACAACGAAAATATTATCTTCGACTAATGTTTTTTTTCTTTTTATTATTGGCAGCTACCTTTTTTCATTGGAAACAAGCATTTAAAGAATGTATTTGCTACCTAGATAGTGTCTCGTTTTATTTATCTATGTCTTGTTCATTTTCATATTTTACAAATTAGATTATTATTGTTATCTTCTTCTTCGATGATATATTAGATTGACGGAAATAACCTTCAAAAGTTAAAAATAGAGTTTTTCTTATAAAAAAAAAATTGATATATCATATTTCTCGATTCCGCCGCCGTCTGTTTCATCAGAAAGCTAAATTGTGAACTAAAATTAAATTTTAACTGTCAGTTATATTAATAAAGAAGTTATACAGGACCACGTGCTGTTTCAAGCGTACGTTAGCTAAAGTAATAATAGTTAGTGTGGCCATTGTAAAAAGCAGAAAATACCTCTAAATTGTGTGAAAAAACGCACCGCAATATTTTTTGAAGCGGCAACACCACAAATTAAATTTGAAAACCAGAAGAACGCTCAAAAATTCAGACTGTGTTTTATTTCCATAAATTTATGATTCAAAAGTTTTTCGGCGTTGATTCAACAACAAATCCGACAAAAAATTTAAAAATGGCGGAATACTTGGTCAATTGCTTTGTTCCTATACAAATTAATTTGGGAGGCGGTTATGGGTACCGCCGCCCCGGGAACCACTTATTGGACGACCAACACCTCTGCCACAGGTCACCCCAAGTGGTTCGCTACGTTTGGTGACTTAGCAAGGGTGCCCGGGTTCATGGGGTTAGATTTGTCCGGGATTTGGGGGCGGATGCGTCTGCCGACCACCTGCGTAGCAGGGCGGATCGGGAGAGACTGGTTGAGAGAGACCTTTTGATCTCTGCAGCCGGACCCTCTCAACCCATCGCCTTGCACTGCAGTGGGAGGGATGGCTTCACACATTCATCACCCCTGGACATATTTATCCCCAGATTCCAACCCACCCCTCAAACCTTTTTCCTTCCCAGGACTTCCTCTCCTTCCTTTCCTTTAAAAAAACCCTCCACACAGCATCTTTAAAGATGACATAGGCCCTGAGGGAATTTTTCCCTCAGGGCCTCCTGTGTGGAGCAAATGTAAAAAAAAAAAAAATGACTTATTATAATATATATAACACGATATTAAACGGAAAAATATATAAGTAATATCTCCTTGTACCTATTTGATGTGTCACAAATTTTACGAAGTTTTTCAACATCCCATATAGCGCCAAAAATTCGAGATGGTCCCAAATGACCATAATTTTGAATTTTGAAATGAGAATTTTGTCGCCCATGGTTAAGGTTCTGGAAAGGACGTATATTTCCCTTGCTTTGTTTAAATTAATTTGTAAGATCTGTAATCTTAAATATAAGCTGTTTATCACCAGACTAATGTTGTAGAAGGTCATAAATTCTAAGTCAGAATCTTGAATACAAACATTCCGATGTTACCCTCAAAAACAAAGGTACCCAACCACTGGGTCGCGTTGGATATCAAAATAGTTTGGGGATACTTGAAAACGAACAAAATGGTTAAAAAAAATTGTAAGAAATATACGAAGGTTTAATTATGGTAATTTATTTTTGGGATATTATGCCGTGTTCTCCTTCCCTTACTCATTCTTTAGGCGAATTTCAATTGCCGCGCACCTATAGTAATAATAATAACACCTAACCACTGGAGCGAGAGAGCAATTTAAATATTTTTTCTCGGATTGCTAAAGGATATTTTCCCACCACATAAAAAAAATCATTCCTCCGAATTTGAAAATGGAGACATTCAAAGTGATTACAGTTCTATGTAGCCAATGAATTTCCCTATCTTTTGTCTATTATCATAAACTTGCTGACCGACAAACTTCGTACAGCCTCAGAATCAATAAATGTTGTATTTAATTTATTAGCTGTTCGAATTGATTCAAATTATGTCGACCAACGCACGTTATTTGGAAATCCGTTCCATACAAAATATATGAAAAAAATTATTTTCTTCATAATTATTTGTCCCGTGATTTTTTCCGGTTTTTAATAGTTATTCTGTTAATCGGGACGGATACAAATCCAACAAATCAAAGATCATGAAAATCGGAAATATTTTAAAGAATCTAGAGAATATTTATTTTGTTATATTTTAAATGTACAATATATAGTCGTTTTAATTAAAAAAAATTCAAAATTTGCCACATTTTGGCAACAAAGCACACCGTGGTTTTGAAAATAGTGCCATTATGTGGCAAAAAGCGCTCGAGGGCTAAAGTAGATATTTTATTAAATTTTGACTTTTTCCTATAACCACAATACTGCCTATTAAAAGAAGATCCATATCGATACCTCGTGGTATTCCTGTTATTATTATCATTCATTACTGTCATTTTTTCAAGTTTTTTAAATGTAAACGACATTTTTTTTTCGGTATTACATTTTTCAATATTTTGTCGCAATTTCTAATTTTCTGTCGTAACTTTGAATATCAAATTTACCAATAAATCTCCTTTGTCATCGCAATGCATCAAACCCATGTAGAGAGGGCCCATGTCGGAAACTTGCGGTATTCCTTTTCTAACAAATTCGATTAACCAGTTGATTAGCAGGCATCCCCTAAAAATCGAAAGTTGAGTTGAGTATGCAGTTATATGTGAAAGCATGCCCTAAATCTAGTAAAATACTCAGATTACTCATAATCACCGCTAAATAAATTATAGTGCAGAAACCCATGATTTAAATAAAATGTTGATATTTTCTGGGTCACTAGTAGGATATTTCAAAATTTGATATTAATGTATCGGACTGTTATATCTCCCAGGCACCTAGCATACTCGATCGATAAGGATTGTATCGATAACTTTGCATGACTGCAAATCGCCAATTATTGAGTGACAGTTCACAATGACTAAGTGTACGTAATACATTCTACATCAACTGTTCTTTTGACGTTAGCGATCGGCAGTTGTCCTAGGGAACAATGAGAAGTTACCGAAAGTTATCCTATCAACCGTTATCGATCGAGTGTGCTAGGGGGGTTGGTATTATGTTATAGCATATAAATCACACACGTTTAAATAATTTTTTATTTACGGTAAGCATTCGAGTATTTCTTTCCTCATTATCTCAAAACTTTGCATTTTGGTCTGACCTAATCAGCTGGACGATCGAATTATTTTGATATACTGTGTTTTTCGTAAACACCGTTATTACAAGCTATAATAAAGTGGCCCGCTATTCTGTCCCCTTTATTATATTCTTCTTTATGTTGTCACAATTTCTAGAAATTTTTAATATAAAATTTACCCTGTATAATGTAGCTTGTGTCGTGATTAGGATAATGCCTATTTAGAGAGGACCCAGATCGATCCCTTGGGGTACTCCAATCCACTGGGTATTTGGCGCAGCTCCCGCACTCTACACGAGCACCGTGTCACCTGTCAGACTACCGCCGGATTGACGTTTCGCATGTTATCTAGCTCGCGACACTTGTATGCCATACATTACAAAATACAGTGGCGTAGCGAATGGCGGGCAAACCGGGCAAACGCCGAAGAAAACAAACCAGAAAACATTAAACTGTTCATCAGAAATGCTAATTTCGATTGTCTGTGCATTCTGAGCAACTCTGCTTTAATTTGTTTTGAAATTAATGGTTATTTACAAAACTGTAACTGATTATGTGATGAATTCAGACAAGCGATAAAATATTTTTATTTTTATTTTTTCAAAATTGGGAGTGATTTCTCAAAAATTCTGAAAATTCCATGATTTTTGGTGACTGGACAACTCAGAATCATGCATCATCAACACCTCATTTAAAAAGTCATTAAATGTGTCGAAAATATGGTTAAATAGGTTTAAATTAGGTTATGGGGTATTTTTCCCTTTTTTTTCTTCATTACTTTTGGGAGGCGAGAATGGGTACCGCCGCCCCGGGAACCATTTATTGGATAACCAACACCTCTGCCATAGGTCACCCCAAGTGTTTCGCTACGTTTGGTGACTTAGCAGGGGTGCCCGGGTTCACAGGGTTAGGTTTATCTAAGTCTTGGCGGCGTATGATCTAGACAGACTTAACTCCAGATTCCTAAACAACCCTCATACCTTTATCCTTCCCAGAACTTCCTCTCCTTCCTTTCTTTAAAAATACCCTCCACACAGCATCCCCAAAGATGACGTAGGCCCTGAGGGAAATTATTTTCCTCAGGGCCTCCTGTGTGGACCTAATGTAAAAATAAGTCGCGAAACAGATTTTTTAATACTGATTTATAACATTAATAAAAAAAGTTGTTGGAAGTGTGTTTTTTACATATTTTGTGGTTATTTAGGTAAGCGAGTAACAACAACGGCCCCCGTGGCCGAGGGGTAAGGCTCTCGACTAGCAATCCAAGCAATCCAAAAGTCACTGGTTCAAAACCCAGCGCGCAAAAAAAAATTTAAGTTGCTTGAAATGGCTTTAGGTATGTTTAGTGACCAGATCTGAATAGCCAGGTACTTTCCCACCCCACTACCTGAAGCCTCACAACACAACGCAATTGGTGATGCCATATCTCGCTAAGACGGGAGCATTAGAGGTCTTTTCACACACAACTTTTGGTCACACTTTTGAAAAATGATAAATAAATAATGGTAATCATAAAAATCAAAAATCAGTCATTTTAAATACATGCAGGATTACGAAAGATTTTTTAAATATTTATATTGAGGGATCAGTAGGATTTATCGGTCTAATTAGGAATTCCACCGAGCCGCACCCTCTGATATGAAAATATCTAGAGTCGGTGAATTATTTTCCCATTTAATAGTATGGTAGGTTAACATGTTGTTATTGTATTGTTTTGTATTAATTATACTTATATAATACACTTGCATAGCGTGGATTTACTAGATTATCATTTTTATGGAAAAGTGTGTCAAAGAAAAAAAAAAATCTGGTGCGTAAAAAATAAATCAGGTTAAATAATTTGCTTAGATTAGGTTAAGCTGTTTTTCATCACTATAAATGACTTCGTGCCACTTTTTAAAAGTGTGTTTTCAGTCATGAATTTTTTTTCTATGACTCATCAGTCTGCGTAATGCGTTTGCCCAGACGGCCAGGGCATTCGTTGCGCCCCTGCTCTGCATGTACCTGTGTGTTATAGTGTGTGCTCACGGTGTAATATATGCACCCTCCAGCGGGGCTAATGGAAAGCGGAAAGAGCCACTGAATTGCGACTCTACAGTAGAAGGGGTGCTAACTATTCGTGTCTTTTGACTGATTATCGGAATTTTAATTAAAACTGTTCAAACACGGGGGTTAGCACCTAATACGCGAAATCCCTAAAAGCGTATCTTTACGCAGTGGCGTAACTATAAACTGAGATAAAATGAAAACTCAGGGATAGCTGAACATAATAATAATAATATTTATACGACGAGAATGCCAACATTTTTATATATACGAACCAGGAATTATTAGATTCCTGGTCGAATAAAATTAAACACGCAAAACACTTCAATTATCTCAACCAAACGTATGTTGAAAAACTTTCGTCAAACAAATGGTTGAGTATTAGAGAGTTGAGCGCAGAAATAGAAGGATTTATGCTTGCTATTCATGATAGAGTCATTAATACTAGAAATTATCGGAAGCATATAATCAAAGATCATATAATGTATGGCTTTTCCGGAAACTATAGAACATATTATATCGGGTTGTTCTATATTAGCGCCGTCCGAGTATACATTTAGGCACAATCATGTTTTAAAAATAATTCACCAAAGTTTGGTAATTAAACATAACATGATTGACTGTCATAATATAGTACGATATTATGAATAGGTACGAACCAAATTCATTTTTAGAAAATAATTTCTTTAAAATAAACTATGATAAAACTTTTTCGTTGTTAGTTTTTGGGGTGTTGTGCCGTGTTGCGCTACCTCCTTCGTTAGCCGACGTTTAGGACAGCTTTGCAGTGTCCACAATGAGGGCAGATCCGGCAGATCATCGTCGGATTTGCTGGATCTGCCCTGATGATGGACACTGCAATGCTGTCCGAAACGTCGGCTAAAGAAGGAGCTAGCGCAACACGGCATAACACCCCAAAAACTAACAACGAAAATGCTTTTGGTCGTGAAAATCTAAAAAACGTATCTATGATAAAACTATACTAACAGACAGACCAATTAGTCATAATAGACCCGATATAGTTTTACATGACAAAATTAAAAAATAACTTATATAATTGATGTAGCTATTCCTAATTCCTGTAATATTGAAATATCTGTTTCTGAAAAAATAAGAAATTATACAGATTTAGGAAATGAAATTAAAAGCATTTGGCATTCTCAGACTATAAAAATAGTACCATTTGTTACTTCGGCTACTGGCATTATACCTAGCTCTCTCATAAAAAATTTAGGCATCTTAGATTTGTCAAAGAATTTGTATATAAAAATGCAGAAATCAGTCATTTTAAATACATGTAGGATTAAGAAAGATTTTAAAAATATTTATATTGAGGGATCAGTAGGATTTATTAAAATCAAATTAGGAATTCCACCGAGTCGAACCCTCTGATATGAAAATATCTGGAGTCGGTCTGAACATGTTGTTCTTGTATTGTTTTGTATTCATTATATGTACTTATATAATACACTAGCATAGCGTGGATTTACTAGGTGATAAGTTATATGGAAAAGTGTGTGAAAGGATTTAGTTTTTTGGTTTAGTTTTTCCTATGGGAAAAACTAAACCGGACCTAAAAGTCTGGTGCTTTAAAAAAATTGATAAAAAATTGACAAACCACCTCAAGGCGATGTACAATTTAAATTTATTATTTACAAATAGATACAGAAAACATACCGGGCAGGTCACTTCTAATAAACGCACTTTAATTAGAAAGTTTATGCTTGGAGAAGATACGACTTTGCACGCGGAGGACACTATATAACACTGGACATTGCATCATTTTTCATTTGCTTCCCCCATCACTCTTCATATTACATTAAATTTATGAAAAGATTAGTGCTAAAAATAGAGTTAATATTTATTTTGAAAGATTGGAGAATTTAGGACGTTTAAAGACTGGAGAATTTGTATGAAATTACATTTTCAAAAACCTAAAAATAAGAATTTATTTACATTATATATATATTGTTTTTTTAAATGTTGCGACCTGTGAAGGTGAACATAAAGATTTTTTGTTTTATGGATACGACTGTCTGAATAGGTAATATAATAATCTGAATATTTAAGTTTAGCTCTAAATTCTGCATATATGTATAAATAACCTTTAATCATAGACATACAAAACAATAGACCTGCCCATAAGGAAAAATGGACAGAAACTAAGTTGTTCCGAGCGGGGAGATCCCCCCTTCCTCTCAGGGTCTATGTCATCTTTGGGGATGCTGTGTGGAGGGTATTTTTGAGGATAGGAAGAAGAGGAAGTTATGGGAAGGAAAATATAAGAAAGGGTTGGTAGGAAGCTGGGGTCAGTGTCTCCAAGAGTGACGGACGTATGAATTCATCCCTCCCACTGCAGTGCAAGGCGATGTATTGAAAGAGTCTGCTGGAGAGGCCTTAAGGTCTCCTCAAACAGTCTCTCCCGATCCGGCCCGTCACGCAGTAAGTCCGAGACAAACCTCACCCCACTAGAACTTGGCAGGGGTGTTGGTTATTTTTATAAATGGTTTCCGGGGCAGCGGCACCAAAATCCTTATCTTAAATTGAAAGTAAACTGAATGCTGTAGAATTGAGATTTCTGAGGAGTGTATGTGCCGTTTAACTACGAATTAACGTTTTACGAAAACCGGAAAGAAAGAAAACGAGGAAGACATAATACAATCAATTAAATCAAATACCTAGATAAATAGTCAAGAGTCAAAGAAGAGTCAATAGATGTAGTATGAGATTATATGATTGATGCAAGGTACGTGTACCAAGACATTCTCTCTGAGTACCCCTTCAGCGAAACAATGTAATGGTTAGTTTTTTTCTTTTTTTTCTTTTTTTTCTTTTTTTTTTAAAAGAAAGACAAACATTCCCGGGTTACGAATAACCCAACAACATTTGAAAATCTCCTACTACCACCACACTAAACGGAAGATGTTGCTTGTGTTGTGGTGGAGGACTTAGCCAGCCGAGGAATCGAACACGGAACGCCTGGGTGGGACCCAAACGCGATGCCCACTGAACCACTGACCGGTCAATATTTAGATATGTACTCCTATCCATCTCATTTAATTCTGCTTTCATTCGTCCACTGTCAATTCCATTAATCACTGCAATACGTCAAAGTTAGTATCAGCACCCACTTATGGACTGCTAACCTCGCTTATTCAGATAACTTTTAGTCCACCATACTTATAATATTTCTAATACATCACAACCTGTCAAAGTCTCACACATTAAGAGTGTTATAGAACTGAAGTTGACACCCTTGTATCCAGCACCACTTCAGTTGACTTATAGCCGATATTATCAGTGAAAGTCCTTTAGTAAAGGGTCCACACTCGTCCCTTGCGGTACCCCAGAAAATGATTTATTTTGAAGTGAAACCCTGTCATATTCTCGTCTTATACGTGAACATTCTTTGTTTATTTTAATATTATTAATTATGAAAAAGTTAGAATTATTTTTAGAGCGTAATTTTAGTGAAATCTTGCGTAAACGCGTTAAAAATCTAGAAAGTAACTTCAAATTCGTTAAAATACCCACGTAACTTCATTCAAGGTAGATTAAATTGAGGATTTTGATGGACGAGCTTTTGACTCCTTGACTCCTGATACAGAAGTTGTATATTTAATTCATTGTCAGTGCTATTTCACATATTATTTGAGGTCCTAGTCGAGGCTAAAGACTCTCGACTACGAATCCGGTGGCAGCAGATTCAAACCCCGGCGGGAGCAAGTAAATTTTATTGAATTAAATGTAATGTTTCACAATTAATTTCTTAAAAATGGAAGACACTCTCAGTATCGCCCCAGTTTGTTATATTCTCCTATTTTAACAGACATTGAAATATTTGGAGCACAGGCGTCTGGTGGGAATATTGTCCTTGTTTTATCGGTATTTCAATGGAAAGTGCTCCAAAGAACTAGAGACATTGATTCCTTGGTACCAGTGCACAGAATTACGCCAAACACGCGCCTTACATTTAACACATGAAAACGGGTCGTTTCTACGACTTGTTCTTGAGTTCGGCCACTCGGCTGTTGTGAAACAATTTGCCGGCCACTATATTTCCTCCCTAATACAACAGGTTCACTCCTTCCTTTCCACAAAAGTAAGATTTGTGCGCGCGCACTTCTCTCTCTTGCTCCTACAGTGTGATACACACAATAGACCTGCACTGTGTCTTAGATATACGAAACGTAACTGGCTATGAATGAAAGAGAGAAAGAAAATGTGTGCTCGCATCTCTCTCTCTTACCCCTACAGTAATATACGAAACGACTCTCTCTCTCTATTTCTATCTTCACTAACTTATATCTCCCTCTCAACTTCCGTTCGCCTTGCCTGATCACACTTTTCGTAACGCTTTCGTCACGAATTCACCAGCTTGCTCCCCAATTCAAGCGTGCTTAAAGAAGTTTTACATCAAAAATCAAAAAATAATTACAGAAAACAGGTATAGATAGTCTCACTGGCTGTGGGACGTTGTGTCGCTTGTGCGGTATTCACGCAAAAAAAAAACTATTCGTTTGCATCATTATATATCGAAGTCCTGAAAATAAAAAAAATATCGAAGGAACAATACCATTTAGTTTGCAATTCACAGATTATTGGTATTCACGCAAAAAAAACTATTCATTTGTATCATTATATATCGAAGTCCTGATAATAAAAAAAATATCGAAGGAACAATACCATTTAGTTTGCAATTCACAGATCATTAGGCAATAATGTTATTTTGTATTATTTGTTCGACAATGCCCCGCCCAATAGCTAGGGAAGATAGATATAAGAAAGCTTGGTATTAATGCTCCTACAATACTGCCAACTAATATTTTGCACAAATAGCCGTAGCTATTAGATTACTGGGAGAAATGGGTAGCAGGGGCGTAGCGAAAGAACCGGCAAAGAGGGCAGGCGCCTTGGTTTGGTCATAATAATAAGATAGCCCAGGAAAAATCATGAGATATTACGATTGTAGGATTTGAGATGCTTAAATTATTTATTTATTTATTTCCACATATACGGCACAACATGTGCCATTAACATAATTGACATAACATATAAATAGTGAAACAACATGAAGAATAACAGTATAAATGTAAGTTAAATATAAGAAAAAAAATGGTAAAACGCAAGTAGTAGTAAGGTAATAAGTAGTAGGTAAAAAGTACAAACTATAAAGTATTAAGTAAAAATAAAAAGTTAAAAGTGAGAATGAAACGAAGAAAAAATAAAAAAAGGTAAAATGTAGAAATATAAGATATAATTAAAAGGTACAAAGATTTAAGTAAATTACAAAAGGTAAGAAATCCTCATAGGAGCAAAGAGAAAAAAAAATATTAAAAAAAAAAATAATAATTAATAGGTAGGTATGGATTGTAGGTATCAACCGATACAATAAATTTTATAAGTACCTACGTATGATTTCTAATGAATTGATAATTTTAGAAGTACTAGTAAGTTTATATGAAGTACATAATTATTATGTTAACATGGTACTAGAAGACAAATATTTATGAACTATTTTTTTTTACATGTTCGTAATAAGCATTAACTTTGTGGCTCGCCATAATTTACAATAAAATATATAAATTTGTTTTAGACCACTTTAATTAAATTAAATTAAAGTGGTCTAAAACAAATTTATATATTTTATTGTATTTTTTTTAAATATATATTTTGGTAGAAAGCAGTCAGTTTGTGGTTTGACATATTAATTGAAATTAAAAAATAAATGTGTTTAATTTTTCTTCAGGATATTAAATTAAACTGATCTGATAAGTTTGATTTTACACCCTGAAGATGCTTGTGTTAAGCGAAAACGGTCGGTATTATTAAAATTTTATAAATAAATCGTGGTTACAAACAAAGTTATTATTTTATTTCAATTATTTTTTAACTATTTGTCACGGGATCATTTCAGCCTTTGAAAAACCAATTTTCTTTATAATTATGATATTTTGTTATGAAGCGTGTTACTTTCCATGTAATAGTAATAATAGTAATTGGATAATTTGTAAAGCAAATTTTGTGAGATGTATATTTGTGACTAAAATTTTAATTTTTCTGTTACCGGTTTCGACACATCCGTGTCATTAAAAAAAACTAATTAAAAAATTAAACTAATTATTTAAAAAACTAACTCAAAATTAATACAAGTACAGAAATGATTAGATGTTATTCTGTGAATTTAGTGTGAGGGGCGAAATTTAGGGAGGTGGAGAAGAGTGGGAGGAGTCGACATAACCCGGAAACATTGTCAAAAGGGGTGATTTACATTAGGGTGATTTTTCTATTTTTGAAACTGATAATTCGTGGTGGAATTCCATTATAATAGTATAATAAAACAAATTTAAAACTTTTTCCACTTTTAATTTAATGACCGTAACCGGTTTCAGCTTGTCAAAGCCATCTTCAGACTGGTGAAAAATATTCTTAACCTAGGGATTTTATACAAAACATATTAGGGAGGGGGAGGAGGGGGCGGGGGGAGGGAGGGGTGTTTTTTCCACGGCGATACTGAGAGTATCTGTTACTCTGCAACGTAAAAAAAATATTTAAAAAATCTTTAATAGTTATCATTGGATAGATATTAAATTTTTTTTATAAACATATACACGTTATCTGTTCGCTACGTTTGTTGACTTAGCAGGTATGCCCAAGTTCATAGGGTGAGATTTGGTTAGGTCTTGGCGTCGAATGTGTTTACCCACATACTGCATGGCGGGCCGGATCGTTAGACTAGTTCAGGTAGACCTTTTGAACTATACAGCCGGATTCTGCGAACACCGAACAGAGGATTTATACGTCCGTCACTCTAGGACACATTGACCCCCAGATTCCTATCCACCTCTGACACCATTTTCCTTCTTAGAAAGACACACCTCCAGTATCAACTAAGATGCAAAATATCTGATTTATGTCCATAACATTGATAGTATTGAAGATCGTATCAGTACTAGTAGAAAGAGTTAAAAAGTTTAAGAATTATTTTTTTGATTATTACGAAAGAAGTCAATTGGAATACTCCTGGCACGAAAAGGTGTATTAAGAAGGATAGAGATCCAATGTATGATGATAAAAATATATAGATATAGAGGATGAATTCAGGCGTCCGTCACTCCAGGACACATTGAACCCCAGATTCCTACCCACCTCTCATACATTTTTTCTTCTCAGAACTTAAAAACACATTCCATCCAGCATCTATTAAAATGCCAAAGACCTGTTTTATGTTCATAACGTTGATAGAATTGAAGATCGTATCAGTGCTAGGAGAAAGGGTTTAAAAGTTTTAGAATTATTTTTATGATTATTACGAAAATAGTGTCGATTGGTATTTTACCTCTGTTTTGCGTACATTTACCCCGCGTGACTCTACTTGTATAAATGATATTAGAGGATTTGCCAGCCCCCCGTAGCGGTGGGCAGTTAGAATCTAAACCTACCCTGACTAAGCTACCTTACGAGATAGGCAGTGAAATGGGGGAAAGAGGGGCAGAATAAATTAATTTATTAAGTACAAAAACGGAGGGGACACGAATTCCACAGTACAGTTCGGCAACCCCTGATAAGGCAATGGTGTTATGTATGGCGAATTTTAATGCAATTTGGGTGGCGTTATTGGGTACCGCCGCCCCTGGAACCATTTATTGGATAAGCAACACCTCCGCCATAGGTGACCCCAAGTGGTTTACTACGTTTGGTGACTTAGCAGGGGTGCCCAGGTACCACCGCCTCGGGAACCATTATTAGCAACATCTCCTCGATAGAACACCCCAAGAGGTTTGCTACGTTTTGTGACTTAGCAGGGGTGCCCGGGTTCAATAGGTACCGCTGCCCCGGGAACCATTTATTGGATAACCAACACCTCTGACATATGTCACCCCAAGTGCTTTGTTACGTTTGGTGCCTGGATTCATGGGGTGAGTTTGTCTAGGTCTTGGCGGCGGATGGCGGCGGCAAATCACACATGCTTTATCCGAGTTTAGTGACAAGGTCTGAATAACCCGGTATCTCCCGACCTTCATACTCAGAACATGTCTCAATAATTAGTGACGCCATAGTCCCCCTGGAGAGTTGAGAGAAGTTGGTACTCTTGAGCTGTAAGCAAATTAAATGCTGAAAAAGCACACAAGTATATCCAAATATTAATTTAACATTTCCGACAGAAGAAACACCCCTCGTAACGTGCAGGGGATGGATTTGCTGGGATTAAGGGCGCAATATTGTACAAGAGAATTAACATATTTTAATATAATTCTTATTATGTTAATTTCGAACCCCCCCGATTTTTGTATTTGAATTAAATTATTGCTGAATAAAGCATGATTTAATTTTATTCATATTTCATATGGAAATTATTTAGTAAATAGGAAATATAAACTTTTAATTAATGAAGACAATATTAGCGAATCAATCGAAAATCTGAAACAGAAAAATCGACGATCATATCTGGGACTCGAACCCAGGACTTTTGGCTTTCTAGCAACTGAGCTAATGTGTCCCTATCCGATTCGCTCATATTTAACTGTATCATACTTCAACTGAGAACTACCAAAATTATCTTCATTTTCTTAACGCATTTTTTTTATTTTCTGCTATCTTTATGTATTATTGCAAGATTCAACTCGAACTAAATGCTATCTAGATAGTTTCTTGGATAAATTCATGTTTTTTTCTTTTGTATGCGACATCTTTTGACTTTTCTGCAAGTATTGCTATTAGTTTATATTTCTTATTTAAACATTGTATTACATTATATATCACTGTATTATATACTTATTATGTAAAAGCCCATCAGGGCGTTGAAAATTAATAATAAATGAATAAATAAATAAAGTCTAGGATGAATATTTTATTTGTAACTTAATGAGATTAACTAACTAACTAACCATCGCGCCGTTTCCCCGCAGGGATAGGCAGAGATAACGGACCGCCAAACAACTCGGTCTTGGTACGTTTTAGATTTTCACGGCCAAAATCATTTTCGTTGTTTGTTTTTGAGTGTTATGCCGTGTTGAACTACCTCCTTCTTTAACCGACGTTTCGGACAGCGTTGCAGTGTCCATCATCAGGGCAGATCCGGCAGATCAATTAACACTAACAATTACAGTACTGATGATGGACACTGCAACGCTGTCCGAAACGTCGGCTAAAGAAGGAGGTAGCGTAACACGACCTAAAAACCCAAAAACAAACAAACAAAAAAAACGCGGTCTTGGTACATTCACATTCATCGGTAAACGATTACAATTATTATAAACGAGATAATATAAAAAATAAATACATTAGTCGAAGATAATACTGTTAAATTTGAAATATAACTTTGACAATTATTATGGCAGTTTTATAATCGGACGCAATGGCTGAATTGGTAGAGCGCCGTCCCGGTAAGACGTGTACACGCATATAAGTAGCTCTTGCAGACGTTCGAAGTTAACACCATCTTCTCGTACATACTCTTCTATTATTCCGACTCTTGACATGGCCCGACTTAAGTATCCGATTCACTTGATCGTGCCATGTCTACTTCGGGCGTCCACAACTTCCTTTACAATTCACATTTGCGTCATATATTGTCCTTATTCTCCTTGCTTCGTTCATTCGCTATATATGCCCAAACCATCTGAGGGTCCCTTTCTTACTCTTACTCATTACGCTTATATCAGACTTGCATTCTTTATGGATATCCACATTTCTCACACTATCATACACAGTTTTACAACACATATGCCTCAGAAATCTCATTTCTACAGCATCCAGCCTACTTGCATCCTTTCTCTGCCAGTTCCATGCCTCACTGCCATACATCAGGATAGGTACTAGCTGTCCATTGTGGACTGCTAGCTTTGCTGCTTTTTTTGTTGGCGGCAACGGCATTCAATCCTCCATTAATGGAGTTACTTGCATTTACCCTTATTTCAATATCTCTATCAGTCTTTCCATCTCTCGTAAACATACTTCCCAAATACACAAACTCATTTACCTGCTCCAAGTATTCATGATTCACAACTATATTGCTTACTGTTTTCGTATACTCCCTTTCAAATACCATGACTTTAGACTTACTTACATTCATCATTAACTCCTTCTTCATATACATCATCCTAGACACTAGAGATTGTAGATCTTCCATACTGAAATCAGCCCCGCATCATCAGCATACAACAGGCATCATACTTTCAGATTATTCAATTACGCGCCCAATCCCATCTCTTTCAATTCTTGCATACATCCATGTATAGATTGAATAACCACGGTGACATTACGCAGCCTTGCTTAACACCTTTTGTGATGTGAAACCACCGTACTGTCAAGTATACCTACCACAAATTATTTAGCTCACGGTGTTGATTATACAAAAGCAATTATTTTCCCAATTTGTGAATTTTCCAATCATCTACACGATATTTACATAATAATATTGGTTTTGGCTGAAAATCTGACACGTTATTAACACATTAATCAAGTCTGTGCGAAAATTACAATTTTTAAATTAATTGCCAAGCGATTAAAATATATTTACTAACAACTTTACTAAAAAATGTCGATACAATTGTTAATCCGTGTCTGTGAAAATCTTATAAAGAAACTGACATAAAGTACGTGAAAATATATTTACATTGCTTATCCAGCATCGGATATTTTCCAAGATATTTTAAATGTCATGAAATACCATTTTTTAAATCTTCTAGATTTTTGTATTTGAAATATACTTTGTAATAAGTTGCCCCACGTTGGGCGCCAAAATAATAGGTATAAACCTCCGTGAAACTTATTATACACGTTGGGGCCAAATGTAACGCAGCTGAGACATGGGTACTTACTAAGAGGAATGAGCGAGCACTGGACATTTTTGAAAGAAAAATTTTGAGGCGTATCTTTGGACCGATTCTAGAAAATGGATTTTGGCGTAGACGTTACAACGATGAGCTCTAAACTCTGTTTAAGGAACCAAACGTGACACAATTTATAAAGTTGGGAAGAATTCGGTGGCTGGGTCATGTGGAAAGAATGACAGAGCATCAAGCACCAAAGTCCCTGCTAAAATCTAGACCTGTAGGGCGAAGGAGCCTGGGAAGACCAAAATTAAGATGGAACGACAACTTCCTCAAAGACCTACGTACCTTGGAGCTTCCAAACTGGAGAGAGCTAGTACAAAACAGAGATGAGTGGAGGAAGACTCTTGAGGAGGCCAAGACCCACCACGGGTTGTAGAGCCAATTGTGATGATGTGCGAAAGAAATGTGTGTATGTTTTTATAATGAATTAGAGCAATAAGACAAACAACTATGATAATGAAACTCAATATTAGACTTAGTATAATTTATTATCATAAGTGAAATTTAACATTCAAGAAATTACATCTTACTAAATGATCTAAAAATAATCTACGGGGGTGCATTTGCTCGAAGAAGATGTTACATATTAAGATGAAAATGATGTTACAAATCCGTTTAATAATGTCACTGAATTAATTACTGAATTCAGTGAGGTCAAAAATATTATGTTAATCCAGGGCGCCACCAAATTTGAAAATTCAAAATAATATAAAATAGACCATTATAATTTAAAATATACTAATTTTAAAATTGAAAATTAACTTGGGGCCTCCAAAGGTTTATTCGTCGGGATAAGATGAACATCCTGACGAAGAAACCTTTGGTTTTAAAACATGTAGGTAGATACATAATTTTGATATTATTTAATTAAGTCATTTATTTTTCTTACATTTTCTAGGAAATGCATTTTAAGTGTATTTAGTAAGAATGTATAGTTTATGTTCTCAACAAGTATGTATAATTTGAAGTAATAAATCGTAAAAATTTGAGCTTCACGCGTTCAATATTTCTTTTCTGAATTTGATTAGTATGGGGACCACACTACAGAATCGTATTCTAACAAGCTGCGTATTAGCGACAAATATACGATTTTTACAACTTCCAATGAATCCAAATCTTTGAAAGTTCTGATAATAAGCCCAGTGTCTTCATAGATATGTATTATTATATATTATTGAGGCTGTTTGATCAATTTTATAAGAAGTAAGATACAATTTGTCTTACTTTGGGTATACAGACACTTCTTTCGATTCATATCATCAGTGGCAGGACTCGGTTATCGGTAAGACGGATCTACTCGGTTTATTTAGGTCATTCGCTGAGCCAAAGCGTCCCTTGAAGTAAAGTTAATATTTTATTTAACTAAGAGTGCCTTATCTTCCGGACATCTTATCAACTTAACAAACTTCTCAAGGGAAGAAAATTTCTCTGGATTCTGAGAGATTACAAACTGAAGAAAAATTTAAAAATACAATTTAAATTCGATTGAATTCCTTTTTTTATTTTAAATTCTGACAGTTTGGTGGGTGGAATGGTTTAAAACTTTGGTTACTCATTTGACTGTGGTGTCGCATGTTCAATTCCCTGCTAGCTCCACCAACATTGCATAAGTAACATTTTCAAACTATAGTGATATGAAAAAATTCGCAAGGTTTCTTTGAATGCTACTTGACACAGCCCCCACGAGATGTTTGCTCTTTTTCAAACGAGTCGATTTTATTAAACATTTCCACAATTTTCGCATGAATTTTATGGTTTTTAATGTTAGCGCGCTCGCTCCCACGATCGTATTGTCGTATTTCTCCATCTTCTTCTTTTTGAGCGGGGTAGCGCGGCCTTAAGTCCATGGATCGCGTATACGACTGCTTTCAATTCTAAAAGCTTCGTTAGTTGAACTCCGTTCATTAATAAGCCAGTAATTTTGCAATCAATCGTCGATCGGAATATCCCTTACCGATTGTTGACCGTGTTCGCAAACATTTATAACTGACCATAGATGACGGACTTGGTCAATATCGTATTAATATAGGGTTTTATCGATCGACCATGCTAAACCTCTTAGTACAGAAAAGTTTCTTATCAAGAAATGGCATCGATACGATACGACACGAATGTACCACCCCAGCCAAGAGCAATCCTGTCCTTCTAAGACCGGTACACCAGAGTGCACTGATTTGTTAAGTCTAGGAACACATGCTCTGAGGATAGGAAGGAGGTTGGAGTTTAATCGACCGGTATACATGGCAACCTAATAAGCCAATATTGGAATTTGGGATGGGCAGGAGTAAAGGAATGGATTGAGCGTTATATATTTTTCTTTTCTTTATGTCTTCCTTCTTCTTGCCTCTTCACGGCTCTTCATATATCTTGTCTATTTCTGGCTGCTCTTGCCTCTTCTTGGATCTTGTCTCTTGTATCTTCTTTCTTCTTCTTGGATGATCTAGTATCTTCTTGGATCCTCTTGTCTCTTCTTGTCTCTTCTTGCTTCTTCTTATTTCTTTTTGTCTCTTTTGGGATCTCCTCGTCTCTGCTTGGCTCTTTTTGCCTCGTATTGTCTCTTCTTGGCTATTATTGTATATTCCGAAGAAGTAAAAAAAATAAGAGATTTAGCATTATTCCAGAAAAAGATCAAACTATTCTTAAAAAACTATATGCAATAAAATCATGTGACCTTAATCATGTAAATTAAACCATAAAATATTGTATAATGTCTTCCTTAATCTAGTCCTTAAGATATTATATTAATTATGGACTAAAAATTGTATATTCTTACATAACTCCTACACCAAGCTCAAGAGCCAGTTCTCTTAATTGGTGTAGAAACCAAAAAAAAAAATGATGTTTTCACCTTTTTCTATACCTTTTTTAGTATATTATTGTTTTTATTTAGTTAAACAATGATTAAAATTGTAAAATTGTTGTGTGTAAGAGGTGAAATAATTTGAAATAAATTTAAAAACAAAAAAAAAAAAAAATTCTTGGCTATTCTTTCTTATCAAGAAATGGCATCGGTTTATAATAATTGAATCAATATAAAAAGAAATAATTGAATTCTTCGCTATTTCTGGCTGTTCTTGCCTCTTCTTGGATCTTGTCTCTTGTATCTTCTTGCTTCTTCTTGGATCCTCTTGTCTCTCATTGTACCTGGCTTTCCTTGTCTCTTTCCTTGCTTCTTCTTATTTTTTTTTGTCACTTTTGGGATCTCCTTGTCTCTGCTTGGCTCTTTTTGCCTCGTATTGTCTCTTCTTGCCTATTATTGTATCTTCTTGGCTCTTCTTTCTTATCAAGAAATGGCATCGGTTAATAATTATTGAATCTATATAAAAAGAAATAATTGAATTCTTCGCTATTTCTGGCTGTTCTTGTCTCTTCTTGGATCTTGTCTCTTGTATCTTCTTGCTTCTTCTTGGATGATCTAGTATATTCTTGGATCCTCTTGTCTCTCGTTGTATCTGGCTTTCCTTGTCTCTTCTTGCTTCCTCTTATTTCTTTTTGTCTCTTTTGGGATCTCCTCGTCTCTGCTTGGCTCTCCTTGCCTCGTATTGTCTCGTCTTGCCTATTATTGTATATTCTTGGCTCTTCTTTCTTATCAAGAAATTGCATCGGTTAATAATTATTGAATCAATATAAAAAGAAATTATTGAATTCTTCGCTTCTGAAATGTAATATATAATTCAGAAAGTTTCTTTCAGGCGATTTTTACCAATCATTTTTCTACTGAAGATTGGCTTATTTCAAATCCTCCCTAAACTCGAGAAAGTCCAAGGTAATAATTAATTGGTGAAAACTTTCTGAAACTTTGAGATATTTTGATATTTTTCCCTAGCACAGCGAGAAAATTTATAACTCCATAAAATAATATTATTCTTTAAGGAAATAAAGAAAAAGTTTCTTCTTTTTTCTTATTTTATCTCACCTTAAGCTCGCTAAACATTATTTATTAAAAGTTTTTTGCTTTAGCCTCCACACACGACGGCCTTCGTGGTCGGAGGGTAAGACTCTCAACTCCCAATCCGAATGTCTCGGGTTCGAAAATGACGTGCGCAAATAAATTTTATTTTAATAATTTGTGTTATTTCACAATTAATGAATAAAACATAATATATAGTATATTTGCGGCACTTTTCAGAGTGGAAGATACGCCCTGGTGTAATACCACCTTTCAAAATTGAAACGTTGCTTGAAATAGCTTTAGCCGTGTTTGGTGATCAGATCTGAATAGCCAGGTAACCCCACCTTTCTCTTCCCCATCTTTTCCCCCTCCCCACTACCTTGAGCCTCATATCATACCCCTCTTGAGGATGCTGTAGTCTCACTGGCTCCAGACGGGAGCAGTTGAGACTCTTTGTGCGGTATTCATGCATAAACACACACACACGAAGTCCTGAGGGAAATCTCCAATTTTTTTTAAAGTACCTGTCCCTATCTGATAGTTTGTGGCCAATTTATACTACACAACGATGCATTATGATATAATCTACGACAGTTGAGATGGTATGGGCACATAAGACGGAGAGCACCAGACAACACAGTAAAGTATGTCTATGGAACTTCATCGACAGTCATCTAGAGGAATACCAAAGAACTCCTGGATGACTCAATGCTCCAAAATCCTACAGAGAAACGGCCTGGATGAAAGCGACACTCAGAACCGAAGAAACTACAACCTGAGAACGAGAAGAGCCGACCCCAACAGCCTACCTAGGCAATGAGTTGGGACAGTGCAAGGAAAATCTAGTCTCCTTCAACGGTAGCATTCTTCCTACCAGGTCCTCCGTTGATATGCTCGGTGTAACTCTAAGTGACCAGCTCAGATATGGGGGCTCCATCGAGGCCAGAGTTAAGTTGGCCTCTCAGAAACTGGGCGTACTGTACAGGGGGCCCGCAGATACTTTAATAGTGCACAACTGCTAACCCTGTACAAATCGCAAGTGCGCCCCACGGTTGAATTTGGCAGCCACCTCTGGTCTGGAGCCCGAATGTACCTGAAAAAAAACCCTCGACTCTGTGCAGAAACGGGCGGTCCGCTTGATAGATTCTCCCATCTTAACAAACGGATTGCAATCTTTAGAGCACAGGCGTCGGGTGGGAATGCTATCCTTGTTCTACCGGCATTTCAATGGAAGATGCTCCGAGGAACTAGCGTAATTGATCCCCTCGGCACCGGTGCATAGTCGGGAAACACGCCAAACGCGCGCTCAACATATGTACACGGACGACATTTGTCACACGAGAACGGGACGCTTCTACGACTCGTTCTTGTGTTCAAAAGCTCGGCTGTGGAACGATTTGCCGGCCACTGTGGGAGGGGTTTATGGTTGGATGGTTGGACCCACGTTCACTCCTTCCTCTACTTAAAAAGACCCTCCTCACAGCATCTTCAAAGATGACGTAGGCCCTGAGGGAAATTATTTTCCTCAGGGCCTCCTGTGTGGAAGAATGTAAAAAAAAAAAATCAAGAAGTAGAAGAAGCATTATTGTACAATCTACAATCAGTCTATGAATGAATCATAAATGCAATGAACAACATATTGATCTTTCAAGCCTGCCTGCAAACACGGCTAAAGCCATTTCATTGAATTTTAATGCGGGAATCGAACCGCAAACGTCGTGTTCAAAAGTGATGTTACCTGCTGTGGAATTTTAAATCGGGCAACATTAATACCGGACCAGTGTTGCCATGTTACTATCGAGCACTCCAATTATTCTCCAAGTCATTATTGACATATGGTATCACTTCCAAAACACGAACTTCTCGCATTATTGACCGAGCCCAGCGAAATAAAAACATACAGATATGCCTTCACAGATGAATATATTATATTCTATAGTATAATTAAGGCTCGGTAGAAAGTGATTAAAAAGAAGAAGAAGATGGTTTGAAGGGAAGATATGTAAGTACGAATGTTAGAGATAGCGCGCTAATATATAAAAGAATTAATAAATAAACGTAAATGGTGAAAATCTTAATATATAAAAGAAAGTCAGGTTAGTTACACCATTTATAACTCAAGAACGGCTGAACCGATTTTTATGATGTTTGATTTGTTGGATTTGTCTCCGTCCCGATTAACAGAATAACCATTAAAACATCGGAAAAAATCATGGGAAAAATAATTATGAAGAAAATTATTTTTTTCATATATTTTGTATGGAACGGCTTTTCAAATAATGTGCGTTGGTCGACATAATTTGAATCAATTCGAACTGTCAATGGTGTTGTAGTGTGCCGAACATTTCGTGCTTAGTCAACAGCTCAATTTCATTTTTTGAACTTAAAGTATTTATTTTAACTTAATAACAACTTAATTTATCACAATATTTATTGATTCTGAGGCGGTACGAAGTTTACCGGGTCAGCTAGTATGTAATAAAACATGACTCGTTTAAAATCAGTGGCGGTTCGTGGTCTTTTTAACGGGGGGTTCAGAAATTCAAGAGAAGAATGATATATTGTCTAATCAAAATTTACTCTTGTCACACAAATTAAATAAAGTTAGTGGGGGGGTACCTAAATAGGTACTATTGTTTTTAAATAACTTGACACTCCTCGACACAATTATTAAACAACCAAAATGGTTTTAGAGGATTTAAATTGTTTAATGGTTTTTACAACACTCAATGTACGTTGCTAATTATTATTGTTTTTTTTCAATAAGAATAATTGCGCAGAATTTAGAATATAATATAATTGATATTTTAAAACATAAAAAAAACAAGAAACACAAATAAAGGTGGCCACGAAATAAAATTAGCTTTTTTCACTTACACTAAAAATCCATTATACACGTATACAAAAAATAATAATATTTAATTTCCAAACTTTTTTCATAAGCATTAGCGTTATTTTTTGTATATAACACTGTATTCCGTCATTGTGTGAAAAAATTAGGACGGAATATTCGCGACAACCGATAAACGCAACCACTTTCAATTTGAAAGCCGAAACAATACTAGGAAAGCTCAACACAAAATTGCATAACTAGTGACGTTGTTTGCCAAAACTTTAGTAAATGTACTCGTAACTAAGGGATATAACGACTTATCTATAAAAAAATACGAAAACAGAAGTCAAAATCGGTCCACTTCAATAGTAGATTTACAAATGCCATTAGTAAACGGTTCGAGAAATGCAGAAACAAGAAAATAAAAAAATGTACAAAAATGACTACAAAGTTAAATACCATAATATATAACATTTAACTTGCATCCGTCGGTGCAAAAGTCGACCGTCAGCCGGTCATCCTGCGACAATCTCGGGCTTCGTTTCGGCGAGACTCGTCAAAGTTCGGAGGTCACGTGAAATCTTGACTCGTGAGCAGCGCACCAAGCTGCGTAGTTTTTTTCCATTCTACCGTTACAGCGATTCGTATAGTTTTTTCGTATGGACAAATGTGTGCGGATCGCAACGCGCACAAAATGGGAATAGATAGGTACCGTATTTTTCGGTGGCGCGAGTTTTAAAGACGGAATTTTAATGTCGAGCTCTCTGTGATGCGCTTATATTGTTTTATACAACAAGATTGTTTTATTTTATCATATTTTTAATGGGGGTTCACCGCACAACCGCACTTTAGAGAAAACCGCCACTGTTTAAAATAGAGCAAAAATCTCTCATCAAAAACTTTAATTGCATTTAAAGATATACTGTGAATTTTTTCATACATATAAATAACAAAACAGAATGTGTTTTTAATAATTTTCGGAACATACTTTGTGATTTTTTTTTCTATCGAAGTAACTTCATATAATTTCCGTATCGGCTGTGTTTCGTATTTTTTTTTTATATAGAGATACCTCACAAAAGTCCCAACTGCTCCCTTCTGGAACCAGTGAGACTATGGCATCCCTAATTGGAGTATGTTGTGAGGCTGAAGGTAAGTGGGGAAGGGAAGGAGATGGGGAAGAGGAAGGTGGGAAAGTACCTGGCTATTCAGATCTAGTCACTAAACACGGTTAAAGCCATTATTAAGCAACTTTTCAATTCTGAATGGTGGTCTTACACCAGGGCGATACTGAGAGTATCTTTTACTCTGGAACGTGCCGCAAATATAACATATATTATTTTTATTAATTAATTGTGAAATAACACAACTTAATCAAATAAAATTTATTTGCACACGCCGGGTTCGAACCCGCGACCTTCCGAATGGGAGTCAAGTGTCTTACCACTCGACCACGGACGGTCGTAGAGTGGTAATATAATAATAGATATTATCGTCCAAAATAATATATATATTTTGGGAATTTAAAAACTTAAATTGCTCAAAATAAATGTGTTTTAAATCGTTAGAAATTAGGAAAGCAGTAGCTTAATATATAAATTTATTATTGTAAGTAATCTTAAAAATGATTGCGAGAGTTGAGAGGTGTAGGCTTGAAAAATTACCAACTTGAAACATTATGCCAACGGATGTTGTTACCAACTTTTCGATCGATCAATTTGAGCCACCGATCAGTTAAGTAATTCGTTTAGTAACGCTGGATTCGCCTGTCTGCCGGTGAGTTGCGTTGGGAAGAGCGTGTATGTGCATTTGAGGAGTGTTGAGCCAAAATTTCAGCTCAACATTTGATCAATAGGTTTGGGGGCAACGGCCGTTAGTCGCTATTTTCGATGAATCTTTACTACGAATTGGTTCACATAACGAACAATTAAAAATATGCATTGGATAAAGCTTTTCCTATAGTTTCCCTTGAGTAGATTTAAAATACAATTTTTTATTACTTTATAAAATATATAAATGTAAATCACTAAAAAATGTATGAACGCATATAAGAAACAACTTTAAAAAAATAATATTACGACTAAGAATATCTGTGAGTTTTTTTTCTTAGAAGCCAGACTCTCTCGACCTATCGCCTTGCACCGCAGTGGGGGGAATGAATTCATATGTGTGACACTCCCAGAGTGTAAGATACTCTTAGTATCGTCCTGGTGTAAGACCACCATTCAGAATTGAAACGTGTTTAGTGACTAGATCTGAATAGCCAGGTACTTCCCCACCTTCCTCTTCCTCGTCTCCTTCCCTTCCCCACTTACCTTCAGACTCATAACATATTCCAATTGAGGATGCCATAGTCTCACTGGATCCAGACGGGAGCAGTTGGGACTCTTGTGAGGTATTAACTATAAAAAAAAATAAAAAATACACTGACCCTAGATTTCTATCTACCCCTCATACCTTTTTCCTTCCCAGAACTTCGTCTCCTTCTTTAAACTAAAAAGATCCGTAACATAGCATCCCCAATTATGCCTCCTTAGTGGAGTTAATATTAAAAAAAATACAACTTATATTACTTACAACAATATTTAAAGTAAGCTAAGTAATTAGAAATTCGACAGACAAAGACGACTTAGTAACAAATGTAAGAAAACCCATTAAATTTAATAAAATCCTTGTAAACCACCCCTCTCTCCTCTCCCGTATAATGTTATGTATTTAAACCGTAGGTTAAGAGGCTAGACTTTGAACGACACGCGGAACACCCGCGTCTGTTATTCTGTCCCGCTCACAATAAGCTCACGCACACTTACAATACATGCGAATGCGAAATGTGCGAATGAGACAACGCTCAAATTTACCTACAGAAATCGCTCGAAAAGGGGTTTATGGAGAATACACTTTTCTACACCGAAACTTTCACGAAATTGAAATTTTAAAAAATTTATATTTTTTAGAAAGAAGAAGCTACATCGGTAGCTTTTATAATTTTATAATTCTTTATGAGAGTTGAGTTAGCAGCACTTTTTCCTTAAATAATATTTTTTGATAAATCGTAGATGTTTGACAGTGAATGTTTACGTTAATACGAATCGCATCGAAAATTCGAAAACATACCGACATAGTTTTCACCCTCTAAAAGGCAGCTCAAAAAAAATATTTTCATTTTGTGCAATTTTCGATGTAGAAAAGTGTTTTTTCCCGGGCGTCCTTTTTGTATGGGCCGAAAAGCGAAGTATATCGTCTTAAGAATAATTTGTACCAGTCTGAAGATGGCTTTAACAAGCTGAAACCGGTTACGATCAAATAAATTAAAGTGGAAATAAGTTCTAAATTTGTTTTATTTTATAATTATAATGGAATTCCACCAAGAATTAATAGTTTTTTTTAAATTATTTTATAGAGAATAAATACCTGACAAGAGTCCCATCCATACTGCTCCTGTCTTGAGCCACTGAGACTATGGCATCCCCAATTGGGGTATGTTGTGAGGCTGAAGGTAAGGGGGGAAGGGAAGGAGATGGGGGAGAGGAAGGTGGGGATGTACCTGGCTATTCAGATCTAGTCACTGAAATTTTAATCGCAATCGAATGAATAGTGTAGGAAATAATTTCATAACGCCAAAGCTCACTATCCTATAACCATCCCGGGTATGCGCACATCATATTCCCAAAGTTTCACCGCAATCGGATGAACGGAATGGCCGCGCATAACATACGAACGCACAAACAAACAAATCGATTAGAAAATATGTGAACTAGTGTCAAAATTCAGAGAGGAAACCGGGAAATACGTTTGTATGAACAAAACGACGCCCAGTTTCTTTTCAAAATTATATGTATATATTTTTATATTTTTTTATTGTGAATACCTCACAAGAGTCCCAACTGCTCCCGTCTGGAGCTAGTGAGACTATGGCATCTTTAATTGGTGTATGTTGTGAGGCAGGGAAGGTAAGGAGATGGGGGAGAGGAAGATGGAAAAATACCTGGCTATTAAGATCTAGTCATCAAATACGGCTAAAAGCCATTTCAAGCAACGTTTCAATTCTGAAATGGTGGTCTTACACCAGGGCGATACTGAGAGTAGCTTCCACTCTGGAACGTGTCGCAAATATAGTATATATTATTTTTATTAATTAATTGTGAAATAACACAAACTAATCAAATAAATTTTATTGGCGCACGTCGGGTTCGAATGCGAAACCTTTGAAATGTAATGTTACAAATTACAATTGTTTAAAAAATATACAAAACGAGAGGTGATCTAGTTCAATTAATTCCATAGCATAGATCACAATATATCTAATACATTCTACCTATCTAAGGTCGGACATCAATAATTAATAATTGATGTTACAATCGCGTGTTGGCCCAAAACCTACCCCCGTATAGTGTTATTGTATGGTCGGGCTACCCTAATGGAAAAAACAGCGGGCCCCGGCGTTGCACGGGTAATAAATACCCAACCCCCGTAGTGGCGCTATTTGAACCCATCCATCCATATTGAAGTAATGCGGTGTAGAATAGATGTAAGAAATAAAATTGGTTGTGAGGTCTAGATGAGAAATATGATAGAAGACTGAATGCTGTAGAAATATGATCCCTGAGGCGGTTGTGTGTTAAATCATGAATGCACACGGAGAAAAATGAACTGTTAAAACGGGACTGAAGTTCTTACGAACAAATTAACAGTGATTCAATGTTTATTGGCGGTAAAATACGTACGAAATTACGTATACCAACAAATAATTCTTAATGATACCGCCAATAATAATTTGGGAGGCGGAAATGGGTACCGCCGCCCCGGGAACCATTTATTGGAAAATCAACACCTCTGCCATAGGTCACCCCAAGTGGTTCGCTACGTTTAGTGACTTAGCAGGGGTGCCCGGGTTCATGGGGTTCATTGTCTAGGTCTTGGCGGCGGATGATCTAGACACATTTAACCCCAGATTCCTACCCAACCCTCATACCTTTTTCCTTCCCAGAACTTCCTCTTCTTCCTTTCCTTAAAAATACCCTCCACACAGCATCCCCAAAGGTGACATAGGCCCTGAGGGAAATTATTTTCCTCAGGGCCTCCTGTGTGGACCTAATGTAAAAAAAAAATTAAATAAAAAAATAAACATTGAAACCGTGTTAATTTGTTCGTAAGAACTTCAGTCCCGTTTTTACTATTAAAATGATCGTTTTTTCTATTAAAATGTTCGTTTTTTCTATTAAAATTATCGTATTTTTTTCAAATAACATTTTTCTCCGTGCACGCTTTGCAATTGAAGATGCCTTGTTGTAGGAAGCAGGAAACACAGAGATCGGCAAGTCGCTTCATAGCCGAGCAGTTGAACTCAAGAACGAGCCGTAGAAGCGACCCGTTCTCATGTCACTAATGTCAGCCGTGTACATATGTATGTTGAGCGCGCGTTTGGCATTTGGAATGTATTTCCTGATTATGTGTTATTGATTATTTATATATTCATTGGTGCCGAAGGACGCTAGTTCCTCCGAGCATCTTCCATTATAATACCGGAAGAATAAGGACAGCACAACTACCTGACGCCTGTGCTGTAAAGATTGCAATCCAATTGAGAGGCTAGACTTTGAACCACACGCGGAACACCCGCGTCTGTCATTCTGTCCCGCTCACAATAAGCTCACGCACACTTACAATACATGCGAATGCGAAATGTGCGAATGAGACAACGCTCAAATTTACCTACAGAAATCGCTCGAAAAGGGGTTTATAGAGAATACACTTTTCTACACCGAAACTTTCACGAAATTGAAATTGTAAAAAATATATATTCTTTAGAAAGAAGAAGCTACGTCGGTAGCTTTTTACAATTTTATAATTCCTTATGAGAGTTGAGTTAGCAGCACTTTTTCCTTAAATAATATTTTTTCAAAAATCGTACATGTTTGACAGTGAATGTTTATGTTAATACGAAACGCATCGAAAATTCGAAAACATACCGACATAGTTTTTACCCTTTAGAAGGCAGTATAAAAAAATAAATTCATTTTGTGCAATTTTCGATGTAGAAAAGTGTTTTTTCCCGGGCGTCCTTTTTGTATGGGCCGAAAAGCGAAGTCTATCGTCTTAAAACGGCTACCACCTTGAAACGGAACGTACGAATAAATTTACAGACAGACGAAATGCAGAACGTCGAGTTAAAACAGGACTAACGCTCAATATCAACGTATAGATCGTCCAATTGATTAGTCAGATATCTCCAAATGCTAAGTTTTGAGATAATAAGGAAAGCGATATTCGAATACTCACTATAAATCAAATGTCCAGCAGTGTCTTACATATTAAGTATGCTATAAAATATTACCGGAAGGCATAAAGATCCAGTACATTAGTATGACATTTTGTAATATCCTATTAATAAATTTTTGTTTAATTCACTATTACAAGTTTTTGTGCATTATAATTGATTTGGTGGTGTTTACGAGAAATCTGAGTTTTGTACCAGATAGAGGGTACACTTTTACATATAACTGCATATTCAACCCAAATTGACTCAATTAACGGCCGACGTGGTCGAGCGGTAAGGCTGTTGACTCCCAATCCGAAGATCGCGGGTTCGAACCCGGCGTGCGCAAATATATTTAATTTTATTAATAATGTGTTTTTGCGGCACGTTCCAGAGTGGAAGATACTCTCAATATCGCCCTGGTGTAAGACCACCATTCAGAATTAAAACGTTGCTTGTTTGTTTACGTTGGGTTGGGTTTAGCCGTGTTTAGTGACCAGATCAATATCCAGGTACTTTTCCCATCTTCCTAATCCCCATCGCCTTCCCCTTCCCACTACCTTTAGACTGACAACATACCCTAATTGGGGATTCCATAGTCTCACTGGCTCCAAACGATAGAAAATGATCGATATTTTAAAATACTGGTTACCGATCAAAATTTTATTTTTGTCCAACTATTTTTCCATTTTGATCCACTGTGCAGCGTTGCAATACTGCAGTGGAAATCGGACGAGGTTTTAATAGAATTAACCGCACCCTTACGGGTATACCCTACCGGCCCTTAGAGATATGGCCGTACCTTTTTAAAAGGGAGGGGTGATGGTATTGTAAGATACCTATTAGAAGTATGATATTTCCACCTGTCAGAATATGAGTTCTGAGATTCTACGTTCTTCGACCCCTCATGTAATAATAATAAAAAAATATTACATTGGCTATAAACGTCTTTATTTTCTCTAAATCATTGCTTAACTAGATTCGTATAATTTTTTTATTTAATTTGAATAAATATTTGTATTTCTTGGGCATCCACCATGCAACAATTCTAGACATATACATTTTTTTTCTGAAGAGTTTTATTTAATTTTGTTACATTAGCTTCACACAGGAGACCCTTAAAAAAAACCTTCGGGGCCTATGCTCTATGCTTATGGACCGGTCAGTGGCCGAATTGGCATCGCGTTTGGGTCTTACCCAGGCGTCCTGTGTTGAATTTCAAGTCCTCCAACACGACACAAGCAAAGTTTTCCGATTACTGTGATGGTAGTAGGAGGTTTTCAAATATTGTCAGGTCATTCGTAACCCAAGAATATTTGTCTTTCTTTGAAAAAAAAGTCATCTTCGGAGATGCTATGTGGAGGATTTTTTTTAAAGAAAGGGAGGAGATGAAATTCTGGCAAGAAAATAGGTACGAGGGGTGGGTAGGAATCCGAGGGTCACTGTGTCCAGGAGTGACGGAAGTATGAATCCATCGCTCCAACTGGTGTGCAAAGCGATGATAGATTCTGGCAGGAGAGGTGAATAGACCTCCCTCAACCGATCTGGCCCGCTATGCAGAGGCAGGCAGACAAATCAGCCACCAAGACCTGGACAATCCACCCGGGCACCCCTGCTTAGTCACCAAACGTAGCAAATGAATTTGATGAAATACCATAATTAAGTTTTTCATTAAAAAGTTCCTCAACAATGCGATCTTCAGAATATTTAAATTTTCTCTCATAATTTGTACTTCACGATCACTTATTTATTTTTCAAAACTATTTTTGACCATCTCAAATTTTGATTTGAAGCACTGTGCGCGGTACGCCTTCTGTAAAAAAACGAGGGTTGCAAAAAAAGACCCTCTTTCCTGGAAAAACATAAATTAAAATATAATCTTTCTTGCGGTCTGCTTTAGCTAGAGATGTGGTTTTGCCAAATCATTCCTGCTTCACTTAGGGTCTTAGAAATCTGAACTCATTTATATATATATATTTCGATTAGTAGAGTCGTAGATACTCTCAGTATCACCCTGGTGAAATAAAGCAAATCGGAATGAAAACACACTTTTAGTAGATAAGTTGAGAGGAATACGCAAGTAAAAATGTATATTATTAGTGTGCCTCATATATCTTACTAATATTATGAACGCGAAAGTTTGTATGGATGTATGTATGTTTGTTACTCTTTAAATAGAAATTTAATGAATGGATTTTAATGAAACTTTACAATAATTTAGCTCATACATCAGAATAACATATAGACTATAATTTATAAAGCTAGCTATTTATTTTCAATATATTGAAAATAATAATTATAGTTTAATAGAAAACGTCAAAATTTGAGAATGACATTTTGCAAAACAATGATTGTTAAATCAAAATTCTATTTTGAAAAATATTTAAATTAGTGAATTTATTTGAAGTACTCGCCTAACACGAATCAAGAATTATACATATTTTAAATAAATAGGTTAAGAATTTTGGTATAAACGTAGATGGTATCTAGGAAAAGAAAATAGATTACTCGAAGTACTAATCCTACGCAGACGAAGTCGCGGGCCGAAGCTTGTTCATGAATATAGGGAGTATGCATAAAAATCGCTTGTCCAACGGAGTTTAGGAACGGTCGATTTTAGCGCAAAAGGTGTATTTATTTATTTTGTGAATAATTTTATAAGCAAGAAAAAAAAGTTAATCAAGGGAAACTATCACAGATAACTTTAGCCATAAAACTGTATTTTTAAAAAGTTTTTTCTAATATGCTTTCATACATTTCTAATGAAAAAATAAAATTTTAAGTAGTTTACGCTTACATTTTTTATAAGTTAATTAACAATTTTATTTTAATTATACTCAAGCGAAACGATAGAAAAAGTGTTAATTTATCTAATGCATATTTTTTTGTATTTATAATATTAACCGATTCATAGTAAAGATTGATCTAAAATAGTGGAGAAACGCTACGCGACATTTTTCATACAAAACTTCAGTGGTCAAAATACCGCCACAGGTCACCCAAGTGGTTCGTTACGTTTGATGACTTAGCAGGAGTGCCGGGATTCACGGGGTAAGGTTTGTCCGGATCTCGGCGGCGGATGTATCGCGGGCGAGACTGGTTGAGGGAGATTTCTAGACCCCTCCAGTACATTGCCTTGCACTGCAGTGGGAGGGATGGATTCATACGTCCGTCACTCCTATTCGATTATTCACCGTATCAATTTTTAAAAATTTAATATTTATTTATTTCATTCAAAACTTGCTTTAATATATACCTACATTCAAGTAAGCAATAAAAATGCTCAAAACGCACGCTGACAAATTATTAAATATTGTGTACTTCTTGTAAGTATTTTTTGATCATAAGTATTTATGATTTATCAATAATGTTTAAACAAAATAAGTGTGTATAATTTTAATATTTTAGTTTGTAAGACTTTAAATAAATAGAAAAACTGAGGTATTTCTGTCACTAAACACGTTCTAGGATTTATTTTTTAATGATTTTAATTTAACTAAAATTTAAATTTTGAAAACTGGGTTTACTAGATTATGTATTGATCTATTTTGTTGTATGATTATATGATTTGAAATTTGTGTTGTTTAATATAATCTATAGTTTGAAAATGTAACATATATGCCAACGACCAACGGTATAAACTTAGTATATTAAAAATACACTTAGTTTTTCAAAATTTTAAAACTGCGTGTACCAGATAAAATAACAATCTTTCAAAATCAATTTATGTTTTTTTCTAAAAAAGAGTAAAAATGACTAATTTCCGGTAGTCTTTGGTAATACACTCTTAAAGTAAGTCAAGTATAGTAAACTCACAACTTTAATACCGGCCTGAACTTAATACTATCCATTCTCACGAAGTTACTGACTTTAAAATGAACGTAAGCGACAGAGAAATGCGTTAGCGGGGAGACACTTTTTTGACGTTCATCTCGCCTATTGCGACTTTTTCTGTATCAACATCAGGCCGGTCTTAAACTTTAGCACGAAGTATACGTCCCTGAAGACCCTGTATATATGTTTGTATGCAATCAGCCTTCAGAGGTATATTTTATTAGGGTTTCGGCAATCAACGAATCCATATTTTTTATCTTGTTAACAACGAAAAGTGATCGACAACCAAAAACTAGAGTTACACCAAAATTAAAACTGTATTTTTTTATTCGTGTTATTTGATTTAATTTTTATTTCGGATAATATAGATTTTCCAGTCAGACATTTCCAAATACTAGTTTGAAGATAATCGGGAAAGTAATATTCAAACTAGCAGTGAAAAACCCGCTCTGCGGGTTTTTGCTGCTAGGCCCTGCAGGTGGCTTTTCGTTCTGCTTCGCCCAGTTTAAGTGTTGGTGACTAATTATAAGGCATCACCCTTTTGAAAAACTAACTACTATTAACACTACAAAATACTATTTAATAGGTAGATATATAAGAGTAGACATTCTTACATTAGACCGTGAATAATGAGAGGAACACTCTTCACCCCAAAATAAATCTTCTTATTATTGAATGAAAGCGAAAAATGTTTCTTCTTCTTCATACTTTTTTTCCTTAAATATAGTATTATAGATAGCGCCACATCCGTTTGCAAATCGCATGTGAGCGAGTGATAAGTGTGCATATAACGGCAGCAGCTCCGTGGAAAAATGCACGTTCACGGATGGGTCAGAACGGTTTCCATACAGTGTGGCGTTGGAGATTAACTCGGAGTCGGGTTCCTTAATTTGAACCGTTCGGGCATTACCGTATTAATATACTTCGATGATCACCATAAATCAAATCTTATTTACATGTGTCTGTATTTTATATTTTTAAATATTTACTAAAATAACACCGGGAAGCATAACGGTTTAATACATTGGTATCACATGTTAAATTATCCTACTAGTGACCCAGAAAACATTAACATTTTGTTTAATTCACTATTACAAGTTTTTGTGCATTATAATTCATTTGGCGGTGTTTATGAGAAATCTGAGTATTGTACCAGATAGAAGGTACAGTTTTACATATAACTGCATACTCAACTTAAGTTTCAATGTTTCGCTACTGTTATGTTCTGCTTATTTGTGTCGTGGCTCACTAGCCCACGATTTCTACTGAGTAATAACAACGTAAGTTCTTTTACTGTTTATTGCGAAGGATCGTAAATACAATGGTAGTTTACGTAACGTCTGATCACAGTATGTTCTATTTAGGTCTGACCAGCCGCGACGCGCTCTGACCGCGACTGCCTGCCAATGTGCTCATTCGGGAATCTTCGGCTGTAACGATCATTCCCGAATGAACGTGATCTATTAAATAGGTACTCGCTTATGGCTATACACTACAGCTACGTATGGTGACTTATGGGATTATTAACCTGGGTTCTTGGGATGAAGTTTTTCAAGGTCTTGGTTTTCCCATCCACCGGATCGGGAGACACTGGTTGAGGGAGACCTTTTGACCTCTCCAGCGGTATTCTCTCGGAACATTTGCCTTACGCCGCAGTGGGAGGAATGAATTCATACGTCCGTCACTTCTGGAAACACTGACCCCCAGATTCCTACCAACCCCTCATACCTTTTCCTTCTAAGAACTTCATTTCATTCCTGTTCCTAAAAAGACCCACCACACAGCATCCCCAAAGATGAGATAGGCCCTGAGGGGAAAATTCCGTGATCTATCAAATTGTTGTCGTAGAATAAACATATTTAAAAAAAACCAATGGTTTCGAATCCCTGCAATGTGATTGGATACCTCCCAGCAGCAATAAACACGTTATGGGTCCTTTTCATACCTTTGTTCGTTGTACCCACATTAAACTAAGCGGTAAAAAAAAAACCTGGGTGGCCCACACTTGTGTCTCTCGACTAAAATACAAACTTAACATAATTATGTGAATTTCCATAATGATAGCTCTGAGGCCAATTTTAGAATGTTCGATAACTTTATAATAATTGACGCCACAACAACTAAACAGACAATACCTTTGTTATATGAAATTTGGGAGGCGAGTACGTGTACCACCGCCACATTTATTGTATCAACAACACTCCGTCTATAGGTCAAACTAAGTGTTTTGCTACGTTTGGTAACTTAACAGAGGTTCCCGGGTTCATGGAGTAAGGTTTGTCTAGGTCTTGGCGGCTAATGCACTTGCCCATCTACTGCGTTACGAGCCGGATCGGTAGAGACCTCATTTTTTCAAACTTTTTGTTCTCTTTCTCTCTAAATCTGATTTCTTTATCTCTCTCTATCTCTATCTTTCTCTTCCTATATCTGACTCTCTCTCTCTATCTCTCTCTAACTGTCTTTATGTCTCTCTCTCTCTCTGTCTCTCTTTTTGGCATTTCATTTCTTGAACAAGAATGAGGGAGGTGTATAAAAATGACTGCATTTCTCGTTTGGGGGAAGCAAACATACGTACATTGTTTGTCTCATTCTTATTTAATATGTAAGAAAGAGCTGTAGCATGATTGTGAGAAAGAGGTAAGTTTTATGCTTTTTATGTTGTTGCCAAATAAAAAATAAACGCCCTTTCTTTACCACAATAATGTTGCAGGTCTTTCTTCTACACTACATAATAGTGTGTGAGATAGAGCTGTTTAAAAAGAGACAAACTATGTACGTATGTCTGTCTCTCCCAAAGGAAAAAATATAATCATTTTTATACTATGGAAATTATATCAAAGAAAGACAGAAAATTATACATCTAATCTTCTCCATTTTTCATTCTCTTTTTAACTTCTCCACCATGTATGCCTTCTCATTTATAGATACATATTTCACTTAGATATTAAATTGTAGCATTCCAATACCCTTAGTCAAAAGCATTTCTTACTTTTTATTTTTCAGACATCCTCATCCTTACATCATTTAGAAAGCAAAACCCATCTGACTCCAATACTAAAAAACAACAATAAACAATTTGATACTTAGGAAACAGGTTTTTTGTTGTAACAACCAAAGGCCATCCTTTATCTGCTAGGACCCGTAAAAATGTCGTTAACCAAACCCAGGAATCCATGACCAAAGGCACAATACCGTGTCCAGTATTATCAAACAAAATGTAACAACACTAAAAAAAACAGTAGCAGATAGACTTCTGAAATGAAAACATAGAAATGTCTTGATTTGACCAACAAATTTTGATACAACATTATCTTCTACAGAAAGAATACAAAATATTTCAAAATAATGCCATCCAATCAAAATTGGGAGCCTTAAGGGGCTAGACTTTGAACGACACGCGGAACACCCGCGTCTGTCATTCTGTACCGCTCACAATAAGCTCACGCACACTTACAATACATGCTAATGCGAAATGTGCGAATGAGACAACGCTCAAATTTACCTACAGAAATCGCTCGAAAAGGAGTTTATGGAGAATACACTTTTCTACACCGAAACTTTCACGAAATTGAAATTTAAAAAAAAAAATATTTTTAAGAAAGAAGAAGCTACGTCGGTAGCTTTTTATAATTTTATAATTCTTTATGAGAGTTGAGTTAGCAGCACTTTTTTCTTAAATAATATATTTTGATAAATCGTACATGTTTGACATTGAATGTTTACGTTAATACGAAACGCATCAAAAATTCGAAAACATACCGACATAGTTTTCACCCTCTAGACGGCAGTATAAAAAAAATATATTCATTTTGTGCAATTTTCGATGTAGAAAAGTGTTTTTTCCCGGGCGTCCTTTTTGTATGGGCCGAAAAGCGAAGTCTATCGTCTTAAAAGGTATTATTAGGGCTTCAATGTCTCTTTAGGAAGAGCCATGCATTCTCAATTATGAGCTTTCAACTATCTGCCTACAGGATACTTTGGACACGTTGGTAGCCAAACTGAGGACTCCAACTTGGAGAAGCCAATAGTCACTGGCAAAAGTATTTGGCAGAAGATGCATAGGAAGGTCGCAAATGCGCTGGAGTGACCAAGTATCACTGGAGTATGGTATTAGGGTGTCCTTGGCTCTTCACGCAGCGCAGAACCGCGAGGAGTGGAGGCTGGAGGAGCCTTGACAACTCTAGAAATTGAAGTAGGAGTCACTCAACAAAAAAGTTTCTTTAGCTCCCCGGGTTTTTGCTGCTAGGCCCTGCGTGCGGCTTTTCGTTCTGCTTCGCCCAATTTAAGTGTTGGTGACTATTTATAAAGCATCACCCTTTTGCAAAACTAACTACTATTATTAACATTAAACTACAGAATACTTATATTTAATAGGTAGATATATAATAGTAAACATTCTTACATTAATACCGTGAATAATGAGAGGAACATAAATCTTCTTAATATTGAATAACAGCGAAAAATGTTTCCTCTTCTTCATACTTTTTTCCTTAAATATAGTATTATAGATGGCGCCGCTTCCGTTTGCAAAACGCGTATGGGCGAGATCTAAGTGTGTATATTACGGCAGCAGCTCCGTGGAAAAATGCACGTTCACGGACGGCTCAGAACGGTGTCCATGCAGTGTGGCGTGGAGATTTACTCGGAGTCGGGTTCCTTAATTTGAACCGTACGGGCATTATCGTATTAATATACTCCGATGATGATATCAATTTTATTTCCAAGGGAAAAATAATATGAAAACTTCACAATTAATTTACCCGATGGCGCCACTTCTGTTTGCAAAACGCGTATGGGCGAGATCTAAGTGTGTATATTACGGCAGCAGCTCCGTGGAAAAATGCACGTTCACGGACGGCTCAGAACAGTGTCCATACAGTGTGGCGTGGAGATTTACTCGGAGTCGGGTTCCTTAATTTGAACCGTACGGGCATTACCGTATTAATATACTCCGATAATATTTAGATGATTTTATAGCGTCTCTTTAAAAATCACATAGAGGCTGAAAAAAAATATATATTATCAAATTGGGAGGCGGTATGGGTATCTACACCAACATTTCTGATATTGGTCACCGCAAGTGTTTTGTGACTTAACAGGAGTGCCCGGGTTCAAGGGGCGAACTGCATGGCAGGCCAGATCGAGAGACTAGTTGAGGGGGACCTTTTGACCTCTCTGGCAGGACAATCTCGGAACGTCGCGTCGCCTTGCACCAAAGTGGGACAGATTCATACGTGAGTCCCTCCTGGACACACTTACCCCTAGATTCCTACCCACCCCTCATAAATTTTTCCTTCCCAGAACTTAGTAACCTATCTTTCCTAAAAAGACCCTCCACACAGCATCCCCATAGATAAATAAATAAATAAAAAATAGCTTAAAAGCCACATTAATTACAAAATGTATTGAGTTGTTATAGTACACGCCAAACTTTAAGGCCGCCTTGAACTTGGCGATGCATTCTGACAAAGTTACATGAGTTTACAATGACTGTAAATGAAAGGGAAAGAAGCGTAAAGCATACTTGCGACAGAGAAAGGGGTCTGCAGGGAAGCATGCTCCTTTTCTGATCTTAAATTCGCCTATTGCGACGATTTCTGTATTAAAGTTTGGCGCGTACTACACTACTAAATAATTCGTTTATTAGGTAAAACATAATTTATTTGTAGTCATTTTTACCATCCGTTTTGGCAGAAAGTATCGAACACGCAACTTCAATACTTTTAAGTGTGGGAACCACAATACCGCAGAGACCGTCATAAAAGTCACATTCACCTCATCATAAAGCAACAATGATACCGGTTATGCGTGATGTTCCTCATATTAACTTACGTGTGCCTTTCACAATAAATATTTTACAATTGTATCAAAAGTCCTGCAAAAAAAGATCCAATTTCGAAGTATTTTAGTGCACCACAAGGTCGTATGTTAGGACCCCTTTTAAAAATTTCTATATTAAATGCAACCTAGACAGATGCCATAAAGGTAACAATGCCTTGTATATATTTACAAGTGATGTCTGACACAACTTTCATTGTTAAAAAGACGCAGAAGTCGAAGTCACCAACAAAATCATTATATTATTATTGTTAAAAAAATTTAATGTGTTGACAGAAAACCGCAAGGTCGTCTTTTGGGTTCTTTTTTATTAGCATCCTAAACGGTGACTAGACGGTCGTGACAAATTGCACAATGCCTTTATTCGTTGAATGGAGAGGTTTGTCAAAATTCTTTTGTGAAGATATTGCTAGGGCAATATAAAATATATATCATATTTTATAAATAGGTATAGTACACGTCAAACTTTAAGACTTGCTTGAACATTGTACGATCTATTCTCGCGCAGTTACAATGAACGTAAGCGAAAAAGAAAGATGCGCAAAAACATAAGTGCGACAGAAAAAGGCGTGGGCGGGAAGGCATGCCATTTTTTTAAACCTTAAACTCGTCTATTGCATATTTTTCATACGTTTCATTCATACAGTTTTAAAGTTTGGCATGTAAAATATATTAAATATTTTACGTTCACAGGAAACGAAAAGCCCCGTTTCTACCATAAAGTATCATACCGTATCATATTGGAATATTAATATCTGTGCAGATTTCAAAGGTAATTATCAGTAATGTAACAATTATTAACACTGTAAATTTTTCCCACAATAAATAAAAAATTTTAAATACTGTCAAAGAAATGAGACCCCCAATGTGCGATAAAACCACGATCAACGTATTACAAAAGTAGGGATCCGGTAAGAACTCAAGGGTCTTGAACAAAATAAAGAAAGGGTTGGTTAAATGATTTGGGCATGAATTACGTGATCCCGTCGCGACGTGTAAGAGTGTGATCAGTGGCGACGTGTGATTGAGAAATATATTTTTTGTTGTATGTTCCTTTTTTTTACTCCAAAAGCTTTCTGAAATCCTCGGGTACGTGTAGTTACAGCCTGTATACATAGATAGTTTGATATTTAACATTACGGATGATAAATTTTGTTATCCCTTTCGACAAATCAACAAAGAATGTAACTTAATACATGTGGGACTATTATAGCAAACTCAATATACAGGGTGTTACAACCCAATGTACTTGACTTACTTTAACCAGAGATTCGTGACATTATTTGGAGTAAAAATGTAAATGAAATTTTGGTTTCCGGTGACTTATTTGATGTTGTTTTTTTTGTTTCAACTAAAAGCATAAAAAAACGGTAGGTTTTTTACAGTTAGGGTTGGCTGATGGGTTGTGCGGTTACTCGGCTGAGTGACCTGTGACGATACGTGGAAGAATGTTTGTTTAAAATCAAACAAAAAAAATAACATAAAAAGTTATCGAAGACCAAAATTTCAATTATCTTTAATTTTATTTTAGCTGAATAGCTTTTTTTACTTTTTTTTATTTTTTATATTAACTCCACACAGGAGGCCCTGAGGATAATAATTTCCCTCAAGGCCTATGTAATCTTTGAAGACGCTGCTTGGAGGGTCTTTTTGAGGAGAGGAAGGAGTAAACGTGGGTCTTGAAGAGACTCATGTTGTAGGAAGGAGGAAACACGGAGGCCGGCAAATCGTTCCATAGCCGAGCTGTTGAACTCAAGAACGAGTCAAATGTCAACCGTGTACATATGTTAGGCGCGCGTTTGGCGTGTTTCCCGACTATGCACCAGTGCCTAGGGGATCAATGACGCTAGTTCCTCGGAGCATCTTTCATTGAAATACCGGTAGAACAAGGATAGCATTCTTGTACTCTAAAGATTGCAATCCGTTTGTTAAGACGGGAGAATCTATCAAACGGACCGCCCGTTTCTGCACAGAGTCGAGGGTGTTTTTCAGGTACTTTGGGGCTCTAGACCAGAGGTGGCTGCCAAATTCAACCGTGGGGCGCACTTGCGATTTGTACAGGATTAGCAGTTGTGTACTATCTGCGGGCCCTGTACAGTACGCCCAGTTTCTGAGAGGCTAACTTAACTCTGGCCTCGATGGAGCCCTCGTACCTGAGCTGGTTACTTAGAGTTACACCGATCATATCAACGGATGGCCTGTTTGGAAGAATGCTACAGTTGAAGGAGACTAGATTGTCATTTCGATCCCTTTTAGACATGTGATACGTTTTTAGATTTTCACGGCCAAAAGCATTTTCGTTGTTAGTTTTTGGGGTGTTATGACGTGTTTTTTAGACGTGATTATTATGGTGAATTTAAGTATATATATTGTATTTCTTCGTCCTTCTCACTAGGGAGTCCTGTGCCGAGGCGGACTAAAGTTATTTAATTATGGTTTATATCTCTTCTATGTAGTTTTTAGTGTCTTTATTAGATTTTTTTATTGACCTCTTTCAGCCATATTTTTATTCTTGTTTTGTACTCATTAATTTTATTAAAATCAGTTTTGTATTTTGGGGAAGGATGTTGTGGAGTTTTATTGCAAAGTAAGTGTAGTTTCTTTGTCCAAATGTGGCTTTATAACTTTGAATGTTTTTTATGTCATTTTTGTACGATTTAGTGAGATGGATCCACGGTCAAATAGAAGATTCAGTATTTTTGAATAGCTTGTCTTTGAATTTCAGGAATCACTGGTTAAAGTAATTCAAGTACGTCTCTTAATACCCTGTATATATTAGGGAACGTACTAAGAAAAGCAGGTAGTAAGGGATATGAAAAAAAAACTAACCACTCAAGTGATCAACCAACATTTCAATTTAGAATGTTGGTCCTCACAAAGGCAACACAGAAAGTATCTTTATAAGTGTATGAATAGAGATTAAACTAAAAAATTCTATACATTATAATATAATTAAAGAAGAGTGTCTCGGTAAGGATTTGTAGGTTCTCTTTTTGAAAATCCTATGTTGGTCTTTTCGATGTTAAACGTATTTTTTTCCCTGGATTTAAAGGAGTGAAAATCAACTTTTTAACCGGAAGGCATGTTTATCCATTTGCAATTTATTCATAATAATAATAATAATAATTGGATGACTTGTATAGCGCCGTTTTTGTGAAAAATCACCTCAAGGGCGCTGTACAAATTTCAATAATTTCTACAATCTTACTTCTAACTACACACTAGACAAATATAAAAAACCTATGGCTAAAACAATGTTTGCAAATCCACCGGTTCTTTGATCAGCGATACGAAACTATATGTACAATGCATCTAACAACTAGCGCGGTGCTGCCCAAAAATGTAAATGTACATGTATTTTTTGTTTGTTTTTTTTTTTTTTTTTTTTAATGAAAATGTACAGGACTATACTTACCTGGTAGGTCACTTGAGATTAAAGTTAAAAGATGTTTATTTATATACAGTTTGCGCGCAGAGGACATAATAGCGAACACATGTTGTTGGAAAAGTAATTATTTGATCCTGGTATATTTTTAATACTAATATATATTATGTTATTTAATGAACGTGTTTGGGAAAAGCAAAATTAATTAATGGGCGGTACAGAGTAGTACATGAATTTTATTTATTTTCTTAAATGAAGTCTCAGTCTCTCGTTAAGCGACGGATTGCTGTGAAGGCTTCGAATGATGTTAATCTAATAAGAAAATAGATTAAGATAAATTATAGGCAATACATAATACAAATAGATTTATTAAATTTAAGGGTATGAGAGCCTAAATAAGTAGGTTTTTAGTTTTGACCTAAATTCTGTTGGACTTGCTATGCATCTTAGTTCCGGAGGGAGTTTGTTCCAAGCCTTAGGCCCAGATACTTCGAACGCACGATCTCCAAACTTAGTATTTGGCTTTCGTTTAGGTAATATCAGTCTACCTAGAGCTGATGATGTTGCAGATCTAAGGGTTGATTGCCTTGGACCAGTGTTTTCCGGGACGCATAGATCAGAGAATATGCAGCAGAGTTGTTGCGGATGCAAAAAATTTGACATGACAGAGGTTCACATTCGCGGATGAGGATGCGGATGCGGATTTTAGGATTTTTTAAAGACATTTCAATTTTAAGTACATAAATAAATGACAATCAATTTAATTTTAATATGTTTTATTTAATCATATTTTGTGACCAAACTAAAACAGTTTTTAGTCTTACTTATTCGCATTATAAGCTTAGACTTTTTAATAAAAATCCCTGAGGCCTATGTATGATAAAACCATGTATGATCGTGTGAGGAATGTGGAGATCCGAAAAGAATGCAAGGCCGATGTGAGCGTAATAAGTTAGATTAAGAAAGGGAGGCTTAGATGGTTTGGACATGTAGAGCGAATGAATGAAGAAAGGAGTGTCAAGAGAATATATGACACAAATGTGAACGGTAGAAGAAGTCGAGGACGCCCGTGGAAGACATGGCACGATCAAGTGAATCAGATACTTGAGTCGGGCCACGTCAAGAGTCAGAATAATAGAAGAGCATGTATGATAAGATGTATGAATGTGAATGAGGCGAGGAGCGTATGCCAAGACCGAGATGCCTACCTGAGGCCCTAGCACGCTCGCTCTACAACGATCGACAGGATAACTATCGGTAACTTCTCAACGTTCCCTAGCATGACTACAGATCACCAACGAATAAGTGACAGCTCACAACGACTACGTGTCCTTAACATGTTCGACATCAACTGTTGTTTGTACGTTAGCGATGTGCAGTTGTCCTAGGGAACGATGAGAAGTTACCGATAGTTATCCTACCGATCGTTATAGAGGGAGCGTGCTAGGGCCTCAGATGGTTAGTTAGTTAGTTAGTTTAATATCTTGATGTTAGAAATTGTTTTTGTGTTTAATTCGTAAAACTCCATTTAATTTTTTTTATATTTAATTATGTTTATTATTAAGTTCTTAATAATAATAATAATAATAATTGGATGACTTGTATAGCGCCGTTTTTGTGAAAAATCACCTCAAGGGCGCTGTACAAATTTCGATAATTTCTACAATCTTACTTCTAACCAGTGGCGGCTGGTGCTCACAAAAATCGGTGGTGCGCTAAAAATCTTGAACATATACCTACTCTAATTAAAATAAATTTAAACCAACTAACCATGGGCAGAGAGAACGGACCGCTAAACAACTCGGTCTTGGCACACACTCTTTGCCTCATTCACATTCATACATCGTCTCATACATACTCTTCTATTTTTCTGACTCTTGACATGGCCCGACTCAAGTGTCTGATGTCTGCCTCGGATGTTCTCTACTATGTTCTTATATCATTCAACCTTGCGTCATATATTCTCCTTACACTCCTTTCTCCTTTGAAATAAATTTAATTATGAAAATATCCCACCTATAGTATATTAGGTCCATTCTCCGTTGTCTCTGAGTAGCAAAGACATCAATGAGCCTGGAGTTAAAATCCGGTATAGATTTAGGCGTTTTTTAATGCTTAGCACTGACAATGCATTGAGTCTATCTTGGCTAATTGTGTTTCTCAAGAATAATTAAATTCTTTTTAAAGTTGAAAATCACCGAAACAACTTTCCTCGGCGTCATAGGGGTGGTACCCACGATTTTTAACAATTTAACACACGAAAAAGCATCCGATAATTTATTACTTACTATAAAAGAGTTGTAAAATAGATATTGATCACAATGTTTAATTTCTAACCGTTTTTCAAAGTTCGGCCCATTTTTAAATCTTCCTTACTCATCCAAGAAACGGATCACAATAGCGTATTGGACCTGTGACCTGTCACAACATGTCTACATTGTTTTTGTTAATTATGCTAAGCGGAACATTAAATGAAAGAGTAGATGTTAAATTAAATACACAATATCGAAAATAATATTACACAAACGCGTCTCATTTTAATCTGCTGGTGAACAAACCGTTCCTTTTGATGTGGTGGAAATTTTCAGATCGCCGATCTCGTACACGTAAGATTTGTTAAGGATATTACCCATATTATACCTACCCACGGTTTGAACTTATTAGATAATTATGAAGGGACTCTTTGGAGCGATTTTAAAAACGATCCAGCGCTCGGAATATAGGCACACAACGATCTGCTTCGATACGCACACAGTTATATGGACATATTATGTATGCATTAGCGAAGTGTGTATTGTGATTTGTGACGAGGCGTGTCGGAAATATATTATTCGGCGCTAGGGAATTTTTGGATTGGCAGAAATTCTGGGAGTGCGTCGCACTAGCGCTCTTTAGAGCTGGCCGCCACTGCTTCTAACTACTAGAAAATATAAAAAACCTATGGCTAAAACAATGGATGCAAATCCACCGGTTCTTTGATCAGCGATACAAAACTATATGTACAATGCATCTGAACATCCAGCGCGGTGCTGCCCAAAAATGTAATGGTACATGTATTTTTTGTTTTTGTTTTTTTTTTTTTTTTCAATGAAAATGTACAGGACCATACTTACCTGGTAGGTCACTTGAAATTAAAGTTAAAAGATGTTTATTTATATACAGTTTGCGCGCAGAGGACATAATAGCGAACACATGTTGTTGGAAAAGTAATTATTTGATCCTGGAATATTTTTAATACTAATATATATTATGTTATTTAATGAACGTGTTTGGGAAAAGCAAAATTAATTAATGGGCGGTACAGAGTAGTACATGAATTTTATTTATTTTCTTAAATGAAGTCTCAGTCTCTCGTTAAGCGACGGATTGCTGTGAAGGCTTCGAATGATGTTAATCTAATAAGAAAATAGATTAAGATAAATTATAGGCAATACACAATACAAATAGATTTATTAAATTTAAGGGTATGAGAGCCTAAATAAGTAGGTTTTTAGTTTTGACCTAAATTCTGTTGGGCTTGTTATGCACCTTAGTTCCGGAGGGAGTTTGTTCCAAGCCTTAGGCCCAGATACTTCGAATGCACGATCTTCGAGTGTTATAGTTTTTATTACTGTATAATATAACAATAATATAAGGAAATACAACACAAATGCACTGGAAATTATTTTGATTATGTACTTAAATAAGCAAAAGAAATGGTTTTACATTCAATAGGTCATTTTTGAAAAAAAGTCAGTTAGAAACTTGGCAACTAAGGTGGCTAAAATCTGAATGGACTTTTCTCCATAGTTTATTGAAATACACGGTAGCTGGTGTTGTAAAATAAATTTATGAAAAAAATAACAATCTTTTTGTTCAAAAGAATACAAAATTTATGGCCCCCATAAACATATTGTGGTATTTTTCAACAAATGTGTTGATGTACCTACTTCTTCGAAAATAGTTGAAAAAAAAGGAAGGGTGCCAGAATGATCTTCGAATGCGAAACCATGTTTTTAGTCTTTAGTTCATTGCTATAACCAAAATATTTTTTGGTACCATTTGTGTTGTATTTCCGTAGCTACTTGTGTGGCGAAGCTTTCTTTTTGTTTTTAAATTATTTCTGGCTTTCACCCTTCAAGGGTGTTCTAGGCCATAATTTAAAATTATGAAGAAATGAAAGGTGAATTCAAATATTAATTTTATTTAAATGGACACATTTCAAAATTATAATTAAGATTGGAGTCGAGTTCAGGCTTAGAAGAGATGAGATATTGAATGGAGGGGAGGCAATTTTTGATAAGGCTTGATAGAAGAGAGGATAATCGTTTAGAGAGGGACAACCAAAAAATATGTGATCTAAAGTTCCCACTTCTAGACCACAGAATGTACAATCTGAGAACTCAAGGACTTGAATTTTAAAAAGGTGAGAAGGAACAGAACAATGTCCATTTCTCATTTTAATAAGTGAGGAAATTTATTTTTTGAAAAAATGGGGGAATCGTTGAAACCATGGTTTTGATGGGATAGTCCTTTGTATTGAGGCGCAGCAGGCTCTCTTGGATTGACTAGCAATGTGCCAATACTCTGCCCAAATATTGCGGGATCTATCATTGATGATGGAAAAATGTCAGATAGGGGAATGTGGTTTATGAGGGTAACAATAGGGTTGGACGCTCCTTGTTTTGCCAAGGCATCCGCAATATCATTACCCATTATGCCAACATGTCCAGGAATCCAAATCAGGGTTACGGTTTTTTCAGAGCTTTGAATGGAGGCTATCAGCACTCGAATAAGACATACAAAGTGATCATCAGGATGAAGAAGAGGACTGGATTTAAATTTTTGGAGGGAACTGAGAGAGTCAGAGAGAACAAAGGAATGTTTAACATTATTTGTGGCGAAGTTCTAACATCAAGATTTGAAAGTTTCTCATTTTTTATACAAGGTTCTAACATCACTTTGTACCTTTTTCAATTGCGATTTTGTTTTTATCTGACAGTTGATGGTTTTTACGAGGCGGAGTGTAGTTGGTCAATTTAATTGGATAAGGTTCTAACTTTGCCTCACTATCATCTGAGGTGATAAAGTTTGTAAAGACGAATTCTCATAATCTACTTAATAATTTCTGATTTTAAGGTTCAATCTTGTATAAAATGTTTTGGTTTAATATATATTTTAAAGGAAAATATTTAAATATAACGTAGCCTTATTTGGAATCGCTTTAGGGAAATGTAGTTAAAACTTTATGCAACGATTTTTTAAGCCCTAGCTGGTTGCGTATGGTTCTATAAGACACATAAGACGGAGACCACCAGACCACATAGTGAAGCAGGCAATGTCTATGGAGCTTCATCGACAGTCATGCAGAGGTAGACCAAAGAACTCCTGGATGACTCAATGCTCCAAAATTCTACAGGCCTGGATGAAAGCGATACTCAGAACCTTGGAAGCTACAGCCTGAGGACGAGAAGAACCGACCCCAACAGCCTGCCTAGGCAATGAATTGGGACAGTGCAAGGAACAATCTAGTCTCCTTCAACGGTAGCATTTTTCCGAACAGGTCCTCCATTGATATGCTCGGTGTAACTCTAAGTGACCAGCTCAGGTACGGGGGCTCCATCGAGGCCAGAGTTAAGTTGGCCTTTCAGAAACTGGGCGTACTGTACAGGGCCCGCAGATATTTTAGAGAAGAAGCTACAACCTGAAAACGAGAAGCGCCGACCCCAACAGCCTTACCTAGGCAATGAGTTGGGACAGTGCAAGGAAGAAGAAGGTTGCAAATGGTTCTATCTGCCCCTTTGGGTATGAGAGACGAAGAAAGAGAAGAAACGGACGTATGAATCCATTCATCCCAATACGAAGCAAGGGAGAGAGTCCAGCTGGAGATGTCTAGCCTGTTTAATCACGGGAGACCATATTTGTCCCAGCCCACATAGGTCTCACAGAAATCGTTATTTCTCCCTTGCTATCATAGTCAGAAGTATGAATTAAACGGTATTGGAAAGAGAATACAACAAGCTATATATTCTATTTCTAAAAGTAAATCAAAAAAAAAATTTACCCATTTCTGAAACCAAAGTTTCCGATCGCAAATTGAAAAAAAAATTATGGAACTTTGTGAATTTTTTAAGATTTTTTTTTTACGTGACAGTAAGGTTTATAATTCATTTATCTAATGAAATAAATATGTGTTTTATTTTTTTTCATTATCAGTAATTTAAGTTTTCGTCAAAAAATTTTATGTAAAAAAAATTTCATAGTAATTTTTAATTAAAAAAATTGAAAGCCTATTTCATTACCTTTCGAAAACAGTTTTTAGTTTTCGGATACGTTAACAAATGTTCCATTTATTTGGATTTTATTGCAAAGCGGGAATATTTTTAGCCTCTGACAAAATACGCCAAATTTTTGAAGGGCTAGGCTAGGTCTCCCTCAACCTGTCTATCCCGATCTGGCCCGTAGGTGTAAAACGTATTCGCCGCCATCTCAAGACAAGCCTTACCCCGTGAATCCGGGCGCCCCGCTAAATCACCAAAAATAGCGAAGCGAAAGTGTTGGTTATCATATCACAAATTTACACAACTACTGTCAAGCAACGTTCAGATTTCCAATGGTGGTCTTTCACCAGGGAGATACTGAGAGTAACTGCCACTCAGAAAAAAGATTGTCCATTTCTGCTATCTTATTAAAAATTGAAAAAAGTTTTTACATGGTGGTTAACCGCTGAGATGTTGCTTTTAACGATATTAAAAAATGTTCAACCCACATCCAAAAAAAGCTCATTATAAAAACATTGGTTTTGTTTTTTAATAAATAAAAAACACTCGGGATATTTTGGGATGAATTAATGAGGAAATTCAGTCGCCATGAAATTTTAACAATAGGTATTTTACCAAACTGTTGCTGTAACTGTCGATCTTATATATATATATATATATATACTGAGCGAAATGGACAACTTCGCCTCAGGCTGACCTAGGCAATTTGGTAGGCGGGTATGCGTACAGCCGCCCTGGGAACCTGGGAATTTATTGGATAAGCAACACCTCTGCCATAGGTCACCCCATGCACGGAGATTTTTTTTATTCTAAAATACGATCATTTTATTCGTAAAAACGGTTAAAGACGAGACTGAAGTTCTTACGAACAAATTAACAGGGTTTCAATGTTTATTCTTACATCTTCCCGCCAATAAACATTGAAACACTGTTAATTTGTTTGTAAGAACTTCAGTCTAGTTTTTAACCGTTTTTACGAATAAAATGATCGTATTTTAAAATAACATTTTTCTCCGTGTGGAGTTCGCTACGTTTGGTGACTTAGCAGGGGTGCCCGGGTTCATGGGGTTAGATTTTTCCGGGTCTTGGCGGCGGATGCGTCTACCCACCAATTGCGTGGCAGGTCAGATCGGGAAAGACTAGTTGGGGGAGGCCTTTTGACTTACTCACCCTGCACCGTAGTGGAAGGGATGGAATCATTCGTCGGTTAATCTCGGACACACTTACCTCTCAGATTCCTACCCACCACTCATACCCCTTTCCTTCCCATAACATCCTCCCATTTCTTTCCTAGAAAGAACCCTCCACACAGCATCCAAGTTTACACTAGACTTTATATTTCATACAAAGAAACTATATACCATTGGTCACCATGAAACAGGCAGCCACCTAGTATGGTGATATATTTGTGAAAATATCACAATTATTTAACATGTATTATATAACCACAAGAGCGACAACACAATTTTAAAAAAAATTCTCGGATTGCTCCAGATTTTTTAGTGATCATTTTGAAAATTTTCCGCCCAAATTAAAAAAAAACATACCTCCGAATTTTAATAAGGAGACATATAAACCGAATAAAGTGCTTTATAGCCAATTTTTAAAACATTTAAATAATCCCATATTTTTAGGATTTATAAAAAAAATAATAAAAATAACATTGACCGGTCAGTGGTTGAGTGGGCATCGCGTTTGGGTCACACCCAGGCGTTCCGTGTTCGATTCCTCGGCTGGCTACGTCCTCCATCACAACACAAGCAACATCTTCCGCGTAATGTGGTGGTACTAGGAGATTTTCAAATGTTGTTGGGTTATTCGTAACCCGGGAATGTTTCTGTCTTAAAAAAAAAAAAACATAAATTATAATTTTTTTACGAATTTCATGAAAATTTGCCACATTGTGGCAACAAAGCAATCCGAGGCTATGAAAATAGTGCCATAATATGGCAAAAAGCGTTCGAGTGGTTATATAATAAAATAAATAAAAAATATTTTTGAAATTCTTAATGAATAAAACCTGAAATTGTAATACTTAAGCGAGACTCAAATGAAATTTAGAAAAAAGAAAAAAAAAAAAAATGATCGCATCTGAGAATTGAAACCAGGATCTTAGCCTTGCCGGGGCTCTGCTCTACCATTGAGCTAATTCTTATACATAAACCTATACCCTTCGGTCATATTTAATTGTACTCCGCACAAGAGTCCCAAGTGCTCCCGTCTGGAGCCGGTGAGATTATGGCATCCCCAATTGTGGTATCTTGTGAGGCTGAACGTAGTGGGGAAGGAAAGGAAATGGGTAAAAGGAAGGTGGAGAAGTACTTAGATACTCAGATCTGGTCACCGAACACGGCTAAGGCCATTTCAAGCAACGTTTTAATTCTGAATGGTGGTCTTACACCAGGGCGATACTTAGAGTATCTTCCACTCTGAAACGTAGCGTGCTATTTATGACAATAAAATGAATAAATTGTGAAATAACACAAATTAAACAAACAAAAATTACTTGCGCATGCACATATTCGATCCACGACTTCCGGTTTGCTAGTTGAAAGCCTTTCCCCTCTGCCATAGAGGCCGTCTAATAAAATAATCTTAATACTCACAAACCTTCCTCTTCCCCATTTCCTCAAATATTCAAAATTGGGGATTCAGTAGTACGACAGGCTTTTTTTATAGTTAATACCTCACAAGAGTCCCAACTGCTCCCGTCTGGAGCCAGTGAGACTATGGCATCATCAATTGGAGAATGTTATGAGGCTGAAGGTCAGTGGGGAAGGTAAGATGAGGAAGAGGAAGGTGGGGAAGTACCCGGCTATTCAGATCTAGTTACTAAACACGGCTAAAGCTATTTCAAGCAACGTTTCAATTCTGAATGGTGGTCTTACACCAGGGCGATACTAAGAGTATATTAGATACTAGATTTACTCTGGAGCGTGCCGCAAATATACTATATATTATTTTAAATAATTAATTCTGAAATAACACAAATCAATTAAATAAAATTTATTTGCGCACGTTGGGTTCGAACCCGCGACCTTTGGAATGGAAGTCCAACGCCCTACCGCTGGACTACGCCGGCCGTCCCAGGCTCCGGGGACTTAAGATTAGAAGAGAAATTTAAAAAATAGATTTTTACTAAATTATTGCTGTCACTGTTGCTCTTACAGCACCTCGGGCTACTAATACCTAACTAAAATCGAGGTTTTGTATTCCCCACTTTTCTCCTCCAAAAGTCTGATTTTTAAATTTTTTTTTACTAACTACATAAGAAAAAACTATTATATGTCTGTACGTTTTGCTTTTTTTAAAAAAACATTGTCTAGTTTGCATACTGAACGTCTTTTGACGGCGTTTAAACCAGTCAATTTTATTGATTTTTGGAAGGTCATAACTTCTATAAAAAGTAACTTATCAAAAATAACAAAAAGTACCGACAAGCTAGTAGTTGATATCTATTTTATGTAAAAACAATATTTTCTCTAGGGTTAAAATCCAGAGAGATAAATAGGGAATACGTTTGTATGGAAAAATCACCGCCGGGTATCCCCTTAAGGCCTAGTCGCATTCAAAATAAAAAATTAAGGAAAAAAATGTTTAGGGCCTTCAAAAATAAACTCAAGTAGACGTTTAAAAATAATAATGTTAAATCCAATTTGTTTTTCGTTTTTTATTTTCTCTTCGAATGTCGAAGAATTTGTTTACAAATTTTAATGTGTGCTTTCTGTTGACATACTTTATGTAATGGTTGGGCTTCTAAAGCATTAGCGGCTATCCCTATTACAGACCTAGTCACTAATCACCGAGATAACTATCGGGGCAACCCGCATTCCAGAGCTAGTAGGAATTCTTCCAAATACAATCGTAATTCTAGAGAAAGGAATGAACTCGTCATGGAAGAAACATATTATTGACAAAGCAAAATTAACATTTTTTTGGAAAAAGTAACTAACTAACAATCATCACGAATTTTCGTTGTTTGTTTTTTGGGTGTTATGCCGTGTTGCGCTACCTCATTCTTTAGCCGAAGTTTCGGACAGCGTTGCAGTGTCCATTATCAGGGCAGATCCGACAGATCCGACGATGTGTAATTGTTAGTGTTAAGTATGTCCTTATTTACTTAGAAATTTGGCCGTGAAAATCTGAAAACGTATCCAACCATCACGCAGTTTCCTCGCAGGGGTAGGCAGAGAGGACGTACACACTCATCGTCTAATTCACAGTCAAACATTCTATTATTCTGACTCTTGACATGGCCCGACTTAAGTATCTGATTCACTTTATCGTGCCATGTCTTTCTAGGGGTCCCATGTAATACCCTTACATTCCTTTCTTCGTTAATTCGTTCTACATGCCCAAACCAACTGAGCGTCCCTTTCTTAATCTTACTAATTATGCTTACATCAGCCTTGCATTATTTGCGGATCTCCACATTTCTCATACGATCATACAAGGTTTTACCACACACTTGCCTCAGGGATATCATTTTTACAACATTCAGTCTACTTTCATTCTTCCTCTGACTACTATTTTATTATTCTAAAATACGATCATTTTATTCGTAAAAACGGTTAAAACGGGACTGAAGTTCTTACGAACAAATTAAAAGGGTTTCAATGTTTATTGGCGGGAACATGTAAGAATAATTTGTTGGTATACGTAATTTCGTACCTACCAACAAATTATTCTTACATGTTCCCGCCAATAAACATTGAACCCTGTTAATTTGTTCGTAAGAACTTCAGTCCCGTTTTTAACCGTTTTTACGAATAAAATGATCTATTTTAGAATAACATTTTACTCCGTGTATCAGCACTCTATTGTGGGCTGCCTTACTTCAAATAACTTCAGGAATCACTGTTTAAAGAAAGTCAAGTAAGTTTTTTAACATCCTGTAAAGTAATTTTATTCAAATAGGCAAATTTCAAAATTATAATAAAGATTGGAGTCGAGTTCAAACTTAGAAGAGATGAGATATTGAATGGATGGGAGGCAATTTTAGATACGGCTTGATAGAAGAGATGATATTTGTTTAGAGAGGGACTAAGACAAAAATATGTGATCTAAAGTTCCCACTTCTAGACCACAGAATGTACAATCTGGGGAGTCAAGGACTTGAATTTTAAAAAGGTGATTGAAGGAACGTAACAATGTCCAAATTGTCATTCTAATAAGTGGAAAAAATGGGGTAATTGTTGAAATCTCGGTTTTGATTGGATAGTCCTTTGTATTGAGGCGTACCAGGCTCCCTTGGATTGACTGGCAAGGTGCCAATACTCTGCCCTAAATTGTTAGGTTTTCAGTAAAATCGAAAAATCCCCTTTTATCTGCGAAACAAACAAATCAAAATTATGGCGTTTCTCCGGTTTATTGTCCCTACGTGAATTACTGACTAGCACCGGATAGCCGGGGATATATTTCACGTTTTTATTGTTGTTTTAAATCCGAATAATGTAATAAACAATACACAATGAAAGCGAAATAAAGACTCCAATAATTTTTCTACGTAAATGAAATTTTGTATCGGAATCTATAAGGGAGCACAGGGAATATATAACGATAAAGAGGACGATAAAAGAAGTCAGAGACATCTCAAAAAAACATGGCACGACCAAGTGAACCTTGTTAGTAATTTAATATTATTTTTTACAATTCCTCAACACATGGTTAATTTGTACAGCGCCCTTGAGGTGATTTTTCACGAAAACGGCGGTATATAAATTAGCAAAATATTATTATTATGAAGCCCTGATGAAAAAAACCCTCTCAGGGACCTATTTCATCTTTGGGGATGCTGTGTGGATGGTATTTTTAGGAAAAGGAATGTGAGAAAGTTCTGTGAAAGAAAAATGTATGAAGGGTGGGTAGGACGGACGTATGCATCCATCCCTACCACCACGGTGAAAAGCGATGGGTCGAGAGTGTCTCCAGGGTCTCCTAATGGCTAATGGCTAGTAGGCGGCTAAGCGGTGGCAAAACGAAGAATTCCAAATCAAGAATCCGCAAAAACATCATTCGGAGACATTGAAGTTTGAAGTTTAGAATTGATATGTTATTTTAATAACAAATAAATTCTAAACTTCAAACCTCAATATCTCCGAATGATGTTTTTGCGGATTTTCAATTTGGAATTCTTCGTTTTGCCACCGCCTAGCCGCCTACTACTAATGGCTTTATCCGTGTTTTTTTATCAGATCTGAATAGCCAGGTACCTTTCTTCCTTTTTTCCATCTCATTCCCCTCCCTACTACCTTCAGCCTCACAACATACTCCAGCTGGGATTCTCATTAAAAAAATCATTGAATTAAAAATTCATAAAAATTATATTAAAAAGTCGCTCTCGCGTAATTTTAAATTGAATTTATTAATTTTTGGGGCGGGAATTCGCGCTTTGTGAAAACGCATAAAAGCGAATAGGATATGGAAAAACATAAATCAAATTAAAATATATTTAATACTGCGGCCGGGGGGCGAAAATAGGCTCGTAAAACTGTCAGCCTGCGGCGCATAATGTGGGATTTAATCCATAGAGAAAATACGTAATACAGTGTTAAGGCCAATTAATCAGCGGCCGAGAATTCAATTTTCAACTTGCGATCGTGCCCTTGCAACTGTACAGAACGGTTCCGATGAGAAAGATTGATTATTTTCCGTACCCAAAAGTTTAAAACTTGGCTATAATATATATCTACATTCAAGTAAGCAATAAAAATGCTCAAACGCGTGATGATACATTTTAATTTTATTTGTTAATATCGGGTACTTCTGTAAGTATTTTTTGATCATAAGTATTTATGATTTTTTAATAATGTCTAAGCAAAATAAGTGTGTAAAAAAATTTGAAATATTTTAAATAAATAGACAAACTGAGGTATTTTCGTCACAAAACACGTTCTCGGATTTATTTTTTAATGATTTTAATTGAACTAAAATTTAAATTTTTCAAAGTGTCTTTACTAGATTATGTATTGATTTTTTTACTGTATGATTAGGTATATGATTTGTAATTTGTGTTGTATAATAAAATACTTTTTTTTTATATAGTGATTACCTCACAAGAGTCCCAACTGCTCCCGTCTGGAGCCAGTGAGACTATGGCATCCCCAATTGGAGTATGTTGTGAGGCTGAAGGTAAGTGGGGAAGGGAAGGAGATGGGGAAGAGGAAGGTGGGGAAAAGTACCTGGCTATTCAGATCTAGTCACTAAACACGGCTAAAGCCATTATTAAGCAACGTTTCAATTCTGAATGGTGGTCTTACACCAGGGCGATACTGACAGTATCTTCCACTCTGGGTATCCTATTATAAATGGATATTATTTATCGGTTTTCGATTAATTTTATTTGACAGGAGACATCGTATTATTTGCGTTTCTCGACGATGCGCGATGTGTCCATTTCACATGGGCTAGTCTGATCTTATTATCTTACTAATATTATAAACGCGAAAGTTTGTATGGATGTATGTATGTTTGTTACTCTTTCACGCAAAATTTACTGAATGAATTTTAATGAAACTTTACAATAATATAGCTCATACATCAGAAGAACATATGTGCTATAATTTATAAAGCTAGCTATTTATTTTCAATATACTGAAAATAATAATTATTGTTTATAATGACATTTTGCAAAACGATGATTGTTAAATCAAAATTCTATTTTAGAAAATATTTAAATTAGAGTATTTATCTGAAGTACTGGCCTAATACTTTGAATCGAATCAAGAATTATAGATATTTTAAATAAATAGATTAAGAATTTTGGTATAAACATAGATACTGCGCAGACGAAGTCGCGGGCAGAAGCTTGTTTTAAATAATAATACTAATATTTAGATAATCACATTAAGGGCGATGTAAAAATTTATAATATATTCTATAATCTATAACTACAGACTAAACAAAGCATTATAACAACATATGGCTTAAACATTGCATCCACCGGTTCTTCGATCAGTGATGCAAAACTATGGGGAGGTGCAACACTATCAGCTATAGATTCATTATCGAAGGCACAAAAATGAATTATGAAAGTTATTCTTAAAGTTCCCATAATAACAAGTACTGTAGATATATTCAACAAATTCCATGTATTAGATTCCATCTGTTTAAAAATAAAACACATGCATTTTATAAAAATACCCAAAATATTGTAAACACGCGGCACAAAACCAAAGAACTCATACAAATACCTAAAACAAACACAACATTTGGTCAAAGAAATTTCAAATACATTGCATCTAAAATATACAATAACCTACCTGACAAAACAAGACAATCGAATAATATTAAAAAATACAAAATCCTGATCAAACAATGGATCATCGAAAAAGGTCGTGCAATAATTAGTCACCTCACCCAAATATAATCGTATATCTCATTATTGTTACCACTACCTACCAACCTGAAAATTTTGTTAAATATTTTTGCTTTATTGAAAAATGTCCTTTATATAATAATTTAAAAATATTTGTAAACTAGTCTGTCTCGACACAGGAGTTCCTAGTGAGACAGGCAAGGCCAAAAAAATGTAAACCTTATGATATAGATTCAATAAATAAATAAAATAAATAAATAAATATGTACAATGCTTTTGACAAATTAACGCGATGCTGACAGGAACTAAAGTACCTATCTACAAGCCTTGGGACGCAACCGTTGAAGTGTCACGTGATCAAGTCAGTGCCATCGAACAAAGCCTGTTGTTGATACTCGTTGTAGGTAATTGTTTATCTGTTTAACCGCCAGCGTCATTAGACTATTTTAAACAGTAAAGTGTACCTAGTGACAGAATAATGCAATATTGTCTTCATAATGATTTTGGGATGGGAGTATGGGTACCGCCGCTCCGCGAACCATTTATTGGACAACCAACACACCTGCCATAGGTCACCCCAAATGGTAAACTACGTTTGGTGACTTAGCAGGAGTGCCCAGTTTAATGAGGTGAGGTTTGTCTAAATCTTGACGGCGGATGCGTTTATCTACTGCGTAGTGGGCCAGATTGGGAGAGATTGGTTAAAAGAGACCTTTTGATCTCTCAATGACCCCTAGATTCCTACCCATTTAACTTTTTATGAGATATCTCATTTTTCCTTTCCAAAAATTTATCTTCCTACTTTCCTTAAAAAAACCACCCATCTTCCTAAAAAATGACATGAAGCCAACGCAACAAAAAAATCGAAAATCAGCGCAATTTTGCATTTTCCACAACTGAACGATCACCGTTAAACGATGATTCTCGGCCCGTCTCAGCGTTTAATCAAATTTTGATCAGCTGAATTGCATAACCGTTGCGCTTGTCCATCTGACCACAAATTGGAGACGGTTTGAATTTCAATTCAAATATGATTTAAACTGTAATTCTGCGCAATAACTTGACGCATACAAAATGGACTTCAGGTATGAAAACGAGTTTTGAATCTCATTTGTGTTGTGATGTATTGTGTAATGGGAGATTTTCTATAAATGGATGTATTTCTAATGATATTTTTAATTAAATTTTTGATTGAATCGCCTCAATGAAAGAGTTCGCTTATTAATTGCTACACGTTTTTTAATCCAAGCGAGTTTTTCAAGGCTTTAAATGTTATTATAGTCAAGGTGTGATATTTGATTAGAATTTATATCAGTTTTAAAAACAAAATTCACCACATTATTAAAAACATGTTTTTTTTGTCAATTTAACCTGTGTTTAAGGCAAACATATTTACGAGAGTGAAAGATATGAAATAAAAATTCACGTAGGTACAGTCAAATATTTTATTGCTATATTGAGATGGCTTTAGCTTTGTGTTTAGCGATTAGATCTGAATAGTCAGGTAATTCCCCATCTTCCTCTTCCTCATCTCCGTCCATCACAAACTTACAATAATATACAATTGGGGATGCCACAGTCTCACTGGCTACAGACGGAAGCAATTGGGATTGTTCAGTGTTTAGTGCGGTATTTACATAAAAATAAATACATTTATCGATCGTCCAGACATCTCAAGGCTTGACGGCCGGCGTAGTCCAGGGATAAGGTTCTGGACTACCAATCCGAAGGTCGCGTGTTCGAACCCAGCGTACGCAAATAAATTTTATTTGATTAATTTGTGTTATTTCACATTTAATAAATTAAAAATAATATATAGTATATTTGCAGCACGTTCCACAGTGGAAGATACTCTCAGTATCGCCCTGGTGTAAGACCACCATTCACAAATGAAAAGTTGCTTGAAATGGATTTAGCCGTGTTTGGTGACCAGATCTGAATAGTTAGGCACTTCTCCGCCTTCCTCTTCCCCATCTCCTTCCCAAATGCATAAATGTATTATTTTTAATCTATTTAATATTTATAAATTGAAATATTTTAATTTCAAACATGAATAAAGTTAAAAAACAAAACAAAAAAGATTATTTTTATTACAAACGTCGAAAAATTATATCGCCGAAAGTGAATTCATTTCTTCGGTGTCAAAAAATAATATCTGATAGCCTGTAGGTTTACGTCACCCCTGAAGTTCCTTTCCACATGTGTTTTATTATTTTGAGACGCCCAGTTTTCGTGACGCACAAAATTCGAGAAACAGAAACATGAATTATAATGAGATTTATAGCGACACGAATTAGAATGGAAAATATTACATTTGGAGATTTCGTTTTGCGTTTTCGTTTTCGTTTCGAGATTTTCACGAGAATGTTGACATCCAAAACGTGACAAGAATATATTTCGAATTAATCCACACTAAATGGTCTACTTGCATGAGTTATTTAATTGAATATTTAAAAAAAATATATTATTTTGATTTCAAAGACAAACATTTGCGCGTTAGGAATAATAACCTGACTATATTACATGAATTCTAAGAAAATGTTGTTTTATTAATAGAGATTATTTTAGTATTAGTTTGTGTATCTGGGTAGTATGTTTACGAGAGATGGGTAGGCAGATAGAGATATTTAAAAAGGGGTAAATGCAGGTAACTATATTAATGGAGGACTGAATGCTGTTGGCGCCAACAAAACGCTCTCCAAAGAAACGAAGCTAGCAGTCCGCAATGGAGTGCTTGTACTTACCCTGATATTTGGCAGTGAGGCATGGAACTGGCAGAGGAAGAAAGTAGACTGAATGCTGTGGAAATGAGATCCCTGAGGCGTATGTTTTGTTAAACTAAGTATGATCGTGTGAGAAATGTAAAGGAGCGTAAGGAGAATATATATGACGCAAGTGTGATTGGTATAAGAAGTAGGGGACGCTCGAGGAAGACGTGGCACGATCAAGTGAATCAGATACTTGAGAAAGGCCAACAAAAAGAATATTGTATCGGTTATTCAATACAATATTGTATTTGTTAGCCTTTATTGAACGATTCGAGTTTTTTTACGTACAAAACTATTAATTCATATTGATATTGCTGTGTAAGTGTACAAACAATTAATTCATTTCAATATTTTAAAGCATAACTTGTGCAAAGTATTTTTCCTTAAATAATTAAATAAAAATAATTTAAAAGTATGCGCAAGTAGCTCATTTTGACAGTTGACTTCAGTGCCTAATCCAGGAAAACAAACTTATGAATGACTTGTCAAATATAATATAATATATGGAACTAGCAATATGGCGTCGTGGTTTTTTTTTGACAGATAATTACTAGGTTATTTGAATCTCCGTGGCTCCTGATGTAAATAACGTAGCTATACAGCCCTAACTGCGTGTTTTAAACATCTCTTACTTAAGATGATAGACTTCGCTTTTCAGCCCATACAAAAAGGACGCCCGGGAAAAAACACTTTTCTACATCGAAAATTGCACAAAATGAATATATTTTTTTTATACTGCCTTCTAGAGGGTGAAAACTATGTTGGTATGTTTTCAAATTTTCGATGCGTTTCGTATTAACGTAAACATTCACTGTCAAACATGTACGATTTATCAAAAAATATTATTTAAGGAAAAAGTGCTGCAACTCAACTCTCATAAAGAATTATAAAATTATAAAAAGCTACCAACGTAGCTTCTTCTTTCTAAAAAATGAATATTTTTTTAAATTTCAATTTCGTGAAAGTTTCGGTGTAGAAAAGTGTATTCTCCATAAACCCCTTTTCGAGCGATTTCTGTAGGTAAATTTGAGCGTTGTCTCATTTGCACATTTCGCATTCGCATGTATTGTAAGTGTGCGTGAGCATTCTCAAGTCAAATTCTTCGACATTCGAAGAGAAAATAAAAAACGAAAAACAAATTGGATTTAATATTATTATTTTTAAACGTCTACTTGACTTTATTTTTGAAGGCCCTAAACATTTTTTTCCTTAATTTTTTATTTTGAATGCGACTAGGCCTTAAGGTGATACCCGGCAGTGATTTTTCCATACAAACGAATTCCCTATTTATCTCTCTGGATTTTAACCCTAGAGAAAATATTGTTTTTACATAAAATAGATATCAACTACTAGCGTGTCGATATTTTTGTTTATTTTGATAAGTTACTTTTTATAGAAGTTATGACCTTCCAAAAATCAATAAAATTGACTGGTTTAAACGCCGTCAAAAGACTTTTAGTATACAAACTAGACAACGTTTTTTTTAAAAAAAGCAAAATGTACAGACATAGAATAGTTTTTTCTTATGTAGTTGGTAAAAAAAAAATTGAAAATCAGTCCACTTTTGGAGGAGAAAAGTGGGGAATACAAATCCTCGATTTTAGTTAGTTATTAGTAGCCAGAGGTGCATTGTCCCTTTCGCTCAATATCCGGTGGAGTAAGAGCAACAGTGACAGCAACAATTTAGTAAAATCTATTTTTCAAATTTCTCCACCGTTTCATCTTAAGGGGCCGCTCTCCCAATTTCTACCGATTTCTGACACGTTTTCCTTAAACGTTTGAAGTTTTTAAGCTCTTAAAAAAATATGTTATTCTTTAAGATAGTATCTATACATTCCCCACGCCGAAACGGTAATTATTTGAAATTCCCTCGATAGAAATAAAACCGAAATTATTGTAAAAAAATTATTATTAACATTGTATGTTTGTTTCTGTTATTTTACAAGTTATATGTATGAAAAAATCATAATGTGTCTTTAAATGCTACTTAGACACATCCCCCACGAGAATTTAGCTCTTTTCAAACGAGTCGATTTTTATTAAACATTTTCACAATTTTCGCATGAATTTTATGGTTTTTAATTTTAGCGCGCTCGCTCCCACGTTCGTATTGTCGTATCACTCCATCTTACAAAACTGTTTTGGTGCTATCAGTATAAGAAAAAAATACTATTATATTATAATGTCTTTTTTTCTAAATATGTTTTCAATTTAAATTTTTAATATTTTAAATTTTTATTTCCACCTTCAATATTTTTTCTTTATTTTTAATTTTTATATTTAGTCTTATTTATCTTCAAATACTTTTTTTTTCTTTCTTCTTTCTTATGTTTTTTATCTGTTTCTATAAAATAAGATTATTTAGTTCTTACAAGAATTATTTCATGTGTGACTACCACAGCACGAGCATTAGCCTAGTATGATAGTTAAAAAAAATTACAAAAAAACTGTAACATATAAAAAATTATTAAATAACAAAAAAATGTGTATTTTTTAAATTTGATACTTTCTTAAAAAATAGACCATATTTAATGCTTGAAAAGCCAATTATAGTATGTACGTACTACCGTTGATAGCTCACTTATTATCTCTCTCTTCCTCCCATAAACGACGCATGTGGCAGAAAGAGAGGTCGCAACGGACATCTCAGCGGCAGACCCCTACAGTATTAAGTACGTATCGATGAGTAGTGATGGGGTAACTTCCAGGGAATTTTTTTTGGGAATATTGCGGGAATTTTCATCGAAATAACAGAGATATCAACGGTATCACTAGGGAGTCCTGTACCGAGGCGGACTTAATTTATTTAAGTATATCTTATTTGTCTTCTATGTCGTTTTTAGTGTATTTATCAGGATTTTTTCATTGATCTCTTTTAGGGCCGGAATTCCGATTTTCTATCAGTTTATAAAATATGTCCCTTGAACACGTTAAGTTACTAAGTTCTTAAAAAAATACATGTTATTTTTTAAGTAAATACTTCTTTCACGCTTGACTTGAGGAGTAAACCGGCGATTAAGAGAGGCGTAATATCAGGCGTTACGAAATTTACGGAGGCAAACGATAATAAATTAAAATTAATTTTGAGGTTCATTCCTTACAATCTATTCATAACAACAGTGCTCAAATCCATAGTAATGACGTTTGGAATGGGTGTTGGCATTTATTTTAAACTTTATAAGAATTAAATCAACAATTCCGTTCTAATTATTATAATAAAATTAATCAAATTTTCGTTTAGAGTGTGCGAACTCAGTGCATTGAAACGACTGATTTATCACGATGATTGGTAACAATCCGAACGAATCTTCAACATAGATTCTAATACACTGATGATTGCAATGGTTTTATTCGATGCCAGAAAGAAAATTAGATTAGATTACTAAAGAAGTATTTACTTCAGTCGTGTGGTCTAAAGCACACTCGTATTTTTTAAGATAATATCTGAAGATTTGTTGAGCCGAAACGTTAATTACGTAAAATTCCCTCGATAGAAAGATATCACAAAGTATGCTCCAAAAATTATTATTTACACGTTTGTGTCCGTTATTTTACAAGTCATATGTATGAAAAATGCACAGTGTTCCTTTAAACGCTACTTAACGTGTTGAAGAGAGATTTTTGCTGTATTGTAAACGAGTTGTGTTTTATTAAACATTTTCCCAATTTTCGATCGAATTTTTACGTTTTAGTAGTTTCTTTGTCCAAATGTCGTTTTATTACTTACTTGGAATGTTATTTAATGTCATTTTTGTTCGATTTTGTGTGTTGGATGCACTGTCTAGTAGAGGATTCAGTATTTTTGAATAGCATCTATAATATATTTTTGGCATACATTCGCTGCATATTTGGTACGTCAAAGCTGTTAAAAATTTCAATCGAAGGCGATCTAATAATTACCTACTTATGGTCTTGATTACTTTTTGAATTGTAATCAGGTTGTGTATGTGCTTATGTGTAGCAGATCCCCATCCTATAATTCTGTATTCAATTCGATGATGATATAACGAGTATTCTACTCTTATAATGTTCAACTATGCAATTGTTCAATCTATAATGCAATATGGTATTATTGGTTGGGGAGAAACTTATAATAATATTTTAAACCCACACAAAATTGTTCAAAGATTGATAATTAAAGTAATATTGAAAAAACATCCAAATTTTCTACTGAAATTCTCTTTTTAATATTTAATGTACCTACAATAGACAAAATATATAAAAAATATTCAATACTAAAAATTTACAAAGAAGTACAATTAAATAACTTACCATTCCATTCATCAGCAAGATATCAGAATACTATCAAAATCCCTAAATTTAGTACAAAGCACACACAAAATACTTATATCTATCTAGGTATAACATATTATAACAAACTACCATTGTATCTGAAAATAATCGAAAATATTCAGGAATTTCAGCAAAAGTTAAAAAACATACCTAAAACTACTATAAGAGTCCATAACTCACTATTATTATTGTTTCTTTTAAATCATTTATTGATAAATCTTGCATTTTCTTAATTATCCCTTGTTTTGCCATATTGTTTATTTATTGTTTCTTCTTCACATTTTAGGTATAAAAGTTTACAATACAATTTTTAACCTCACTAGGACAAGCCTGTGTTGAGGTTAACAATTATTTACTTAAATTAACAAAATAACACAAAAGGAAAAACAAAAATAATACTTCAAAAAACAAAAAATAATATAGGTAAAAAATAGGTATTGTATTATTTACTTTTATTACACGTATTATATTATATATAATTGAACTAAAATTCCCTCACCAAACATAAGAGCCTCGTCTCTTTATGGTGAGGAAAAGCTATTCTTATCTACTATTTTAACATTGTATAAAATGTAAAAATTATGTATTTATTGTAAAAAAAACCTATAAATATTAAATAACTTGAAGAAAAATAAATAAATTCCTGACTTTGGGGAATTTATAACAGGTCGGGAAATATTCCCGAATGAACATCACTACCGATGAGTCATTGATTTTGTGATTACTTCTTCAAGAAAGAGGAAGCCATATTAATGTTATGTAAAAAAGACTATTCACAAAGAAAATACATCCTCCATACATTAATTACACTGACACGCTAAACTTTGCAGTAGTAATTCTTAGTTGTAAGGTTTATTTGGGACATATATGATAAGAAATTTTCACTGTCATGTTGCTTGTTGTATGCTGATGATGCGGGGCTGTTTTTAACAGTATAAAAGATCTACAGCCTCTCTTGTCTAGAATGAACGATGTATGTACACGGAGAAAACGATAATTTTAATAGTAAAAACGGTTAAAAACGGGATTGAAGTTTTTACGAACAAATTAACAGTGTTTCAATGTTTTTTGGCGGGAAAATGTAAGAATAATTTGTTGGTATACGTACGAATTTACGTATACCAACAAATTATTCTTACATGTTCCCGCCAATAAACATTGAAACCCTGTTAATTTGTTCGTAAGAACTTCAGTCCCGTTTTTAACCGTTTTTACTATTAAAATGATCGTTTTTTCGAATAACGTTTTTCTCCGTGTATGAAGAATGAGTTAATAATGAATGTAAGTAAGTCTAAAGTCATGGTGTTTGAAAGATAGAATACGAAAATATTGTGCATTATAGTTGTGAATGATGAATACTTCGAGCAGGTCGATGAGTTTGTGTATTTGGGAAGTATGTTTACGAGAGATGGGAAGGCTGATAGAGATAATATTGAAAGAAGGGTAAATGCAGGTAACTCCATTAATGGAGGACTGCATGTCGTAGGTGCCAACAAAAAACTGTCCAAAGAAGCGAAGCTAGCAGTCTACAATGGAGTGCTGATACCTACCCTGATGTATGGCAGTGAAGCATGCAACTAGTAGATAGAATGCTGTAGAAATGAGTTCCCTTATACGTATGTGTGGTAAAACCATGTATGATCGTGTGAGAAATGTTGATATCCGAAAAGAATGCAAGGTTGATGTGAGCGTAATAAGTAAGATTAAGAAAGGGATGCTTAGATGGTTTGGGCATGCAGAGCGAATGAATGAAGAGTGTAAAGAGAATTTATGACGCGAATGTGAATGGTAGAAGACGTGGCACGATCAAGTGAATCAGATACTTAAGTCGGGCAATGTCAAGACTCAGAATAATAGAAGATTATGTATGAGAAGATGTATGAATGTGAATGAGGCAAGGAGTGTGTGCCAAGACCGAGTTGTTAGGCGGTCCGTCCTCTCTGCCTACCCTAATATGAAAAGTGATGGTGTAGCAAATGTAAAATTATGCAATTTCCAATGTTTTAATATAGTCTCCTCCGCGTGCAAAGTCGTATCTCCTCCAAGCATAAACTTTCTAATTAAAGTGTGTTTATCGGAAGTGACCTGCCAGGTAAGTATGTTTTTTGTATCTATCTGTAAATAATAGTTCTAGGTAGAGCCTAAGAAGTCATAATAAAATGTACAGCGCCCTTGAGGTGATTTCTCACAAAAACGGCGCTCTACAATTTTTACGCACCAGACTTTTAAGTTAGGTAAGGGTTTAGTTTTTCCCATAGGAAAAACTAAACCCTTTCACACACTTTTCCATATGTATAAATGATCATCTAGTAAATCCACGCTATGCAAGTGTATTATATAAGTATAATTAATACAAAACAATACAAGAACAACATGTTAACCTACCAGCCTATTAAATGGGAAAAAAATTCACCGACTCCAGATATTTTCATATCAGAGGGTTCGGCTCGGTGGAATTCCTAATTTGACCGATAAATCCTACTGATCCATCAATATAAATATTTAAATATCTTTCGTAATCCTACATGTATTTAAAATGACTGATTTTTGCATTTTTATATACAAATTCTTTGACAAATCTAATATGCCTAAATTTTTAATGAGAGAGCTAGGTATAATGCCAGTAGCCGAAATAACAAAAGGTAATATTTTTATAGTCTGCGAATGCCAAGTTCTTTTAATTTCATTTCCTAAATCTGTATACTTTCTTATTTTTTCAGAAACAAATTTTTGAATATTACGGGAATTTGGAATAGCTACATCAATAATATAAGTTATTTTTTTAATTTTGTCATGTAAAACTATATCAGGTCTATTATGACCAATTGGTCTGTCTGTTAGTATAGTTTTATCATAGTAAATTTTAAAGAAATTATTTTCTAAAAATGAATTTGGTTCGTATTCATAATATGGTACTATATTATGACAGTCAATCAAGTTATGTTTAATTACCAAACTTTGGTAAATTATTTTTAAAACCTGATTGTGCCTAAATGTATACTCAGACGGCGCTAATATAGAACATCCCGATATAATATTTATTTTATTTATTTATATTTAAACGCCCAAAGGGCTTTTACATACATAAAGCAATACATGTTTCGATTAATTACAGTGAAGAGTTAGAAGTGAATAAAATAAATGTAAGTAACAGAAAATATAAAGACACATAATATAGGTTAGATAAAATATGAGTTGACAAAATGTAGGTTATACAGAATATAAATAAAGTAAAAATAGATAGGCTGCCAATAACCTCCAAATCAATATTAATAGGAATTAATAAAAATGTATAAAATTGGTAATATGTTCTATAGTTTCCGGAAAAGCCATACATTTTCTTTTATTATTATTACCCCTGTGGGGATGTGATGCGTGATGGTTTCTCTAATTAAATGAAGATTTATTTTAAAAATCTCAACATAGCAACATACGTCAGAACCGATGGAATCTTTTTTTTTATCTTGTGGTATGAATGCAAGGTGTATGTGTATACTATTTGTAATACAATCAATTGTATACAAGTATATTTACAAAGTAAGATAAGTTTAACGATTTATGTGTGCATTTTATCAGCAAACATAACCGACAATGTAAATAAAGCATCGTGCACTTTAACCCATCAAGCCTCGGACATATTCTGTCAGAAGGTCAGAAAACATCCACTTTGCAATAAAATCCAAATAAATAGATTATTTCAAAATGTATCCGAAAACTAAATACTGTTTTTGAAAGGTGATAGAATATGCTATCAAATGTTATTATTAGAAATGAACATATAATCTCTGAAATATATATATTTTTTAATACAAACATAAAAAAAGTTTTAGATATAAAAATGGCTCACCTTACGATTTTTATATCTAAAATTACTTAAAATAAAAACACATATATTTTATTAGGCAGATGTATTATAAAAGTCAAACACCTCACGCTTTTTTCGTTTCTAATGTTTATAATATGTATATAAAAATGAATGTTTCCCTGTTTGTTCGTTATGCATTTCTATATCATTCACCGAATTGCGAAAAAACTTTGGTTATTGTGGTTTCTGTATACTATGGTGAGCTCTGGCGTTATGAAATTATTCGGTGATTTGTTGTGCGGACCACAGCGAAGGTTTCTATATTTATGATGGTGAGCTCTGGCGTTATGAAATTATTCGGTGATTTGTTGTGCGGACCACAGCGAAGGTTTATATATTTATGATGGTGAGCTCTGGCGTTATGAAATTATTCGGTGATTTGTTGTGCGGACCACAGCGAAGGTTTCTATATTTATGATGGTGAGCTCTGGCGTTATGAAATTATTCGGTGATTTGTTGTGCGGACCACAGCGAAGGTTTATATATTTATGATGGTGAGCTCTGGCGTTATGAAATTATTCGGTGATTTGTTGTGCGGACCACAGCGAAGGTTTCTATATTTATGATGGTGAGCTCTGGCGTTATGAAATTATTCGGTGATTTGTTGTGCGGACCACAGCTAAGGTTTCTATATTTATGATGGTGAGCTCTGGCGTTATGAAATTATTCGGTGATTTATTGTGCGGAACACAGCGAAGGTTTATATATTTATGATGGTGAGCTCTGGCGTTATGAAATTATTCGGTGATTCGTTGTGCGCACCACAGCGAAGGTTTCTATATTTATGATGGCGAGCTCTGGCGTTATGAAATTATTCGGTGATTTATTGTGCGGAACACAGCGAAGGTTTATATATTTATGATGGTGAGCTCTGGCGTTATGAAATTATTCGATGATTCGTTGTGCGCACCACAGCGAAGGTTTCTATATTTATGATGGTGAGCTCTGGCGTTATGAAATTATTCGGTGATTTGTTGTGCGGACCACAGTGAAGGTTTCTATATGTTTGATTGTGAGCTCTGACGTTATGAATTTAGCATAGACATTTTAAAAATTATATTAAAAATTTACAAAAACACTTCAATAAACAGAAATAAAACACAAAACTTTATTTCTTTGAGTGGCATTGCAACGCATGCCGGGTACTCGCTATATTACATAATTTAAATTGTAAAAATTTAATATATAGCGTGGAGTTTTCTCTTTCGAACACTATTTAAATCATATTTCTCACTATGACAGTAAGGGAGATAGACAAATTTATATGAGACACATGTGAACTGGAACAAATTTGGTCTCCTGTGACTAAACGGGTTAAATATTTTGTTCATGTGTCATGTATTGCGTTTACAAAATGACTTTTTATGCGAATACCCCGCAAGAGTATCAACAAATCCCAACTGTCTGGAGCCAGTGAGACTACGGCATCCATAATCAGGGTATGTATAAGGCCTAAGAGGAAACCGGGCGGCGTTTTGTCTATACAAAAGTATTCCAAAATTTCCTCTCTAGATTTTGACACTACTACAAATATTTTTTGATACAATATACCTAGATATCAACCACTAGCTTTGTGGCACGTTTAGCTTTTTGATAAGTTTTTATTTATTTAATACTAGCTGACCCGGCAAACTTCGTATCGCCTCAGAATCAATAAATGTTGTGTTTAATTTAAATAGGTACGTTAAAATAAATAGGTACCTACTCTAAGTTCAAAAAATGAAATTGAGCTGTTGACTAAGCACGAAATGTTCGGCACAGCCATTGACAGTTCGAATTGATTCAAATTATGTCGACCAACGCACATTATTTCAAAAGCCGTTCCATACAAAATATATTAAATTATTCATAATTATTTTTCCCGGGATTTTTTCCTATGTTTTAATAGTTATTCTGTTAACCGGGACGGAGACAAATCCAACAAATCAAAGATCATAAAAGTCGGTCCAGCCGTTCTTGAGTTATAAATGGTGTAACTAACCCGACTTTGTTTTATATATTAAGATTTGCAGGTTTATTTACAATAAATACACAACTTTTACATGTTATATAATATACAGTGTTAAATTGGTAGATACGAATAGTAATACATTTTCCTCAACATAAAGAGACGAGGCTCTTGTGTTTGGTGAGGGAATTTTAGTTCAATTATATATCATGTGTGAAAGTGCTAACTAACTAACCATCACGCCGTTTCCCCGCAGGGGTAGGCAGAGAGGACGGACCGCCAAACACCTCGGTCTTGTCACACACTCTTTGCCTCATTCACATTCATACATCAACTCATACATACTCTTCTATTTTTCTGACTCTTGACATAGCCCGACTCAAGTATCTGATTCACTTGATCGTGCCATGTCTTTCTCGGACGTCCCCTACTTCTTATACCATTCACACTTGCATCATATTATTATATTCTCCTTACGCTCCTTTCTTTGTTCATTCGCTCTACATGCCCAAACCATCGGTTCCTTTCTTAATTTTACTCATTACGCTTACATCAACCTTGCATTCTTTTCGAATCTCCACATTTCTCACACGATCATACATGGTTTTACCACACATACGCCTCAGGGATCTCATTTCAACAGCATTCAGTCTGCTTTCATCCTTCCTCTGCCAGTTCCATGCCTCACTGCCATACATCAGGGTAGGTACAAGCACTCCATTGTGGACTGCTAACTTCGCTTCTTTGGACAGCTTTTTGTTAGCGCCAACGGCATTCTGTCCTCCAATAATGGAGTTACCTGCATTTACCCTCCTTTCAATGTCTCTATCAGCCTTCCCATCTCTCGTAAACATACTACCCAAATACACAAACTCATCCACCTACTCCAAGTATTCATCATTCACAACAATTCACACAATGTGTGAAAGTGAATAATACAATATGGCAAAAACAAGAGATAATTAAGAAAATGCAATTTTTATCAATAACGGATTTCGAGATTTGAAAGAAATAATAAAAAAAGTGAAAAATGGACTCTAGTAGTTTTTGGTATTTTTTTAATTTTTGCCGAAATTCCTGAATATTTTCGATAACTTTCAGATATAATGGTAGTTTGTTATAATATGTTATACCTAGATAGAGATAAGTATTTTGTGTGTGCTTTGTACTAAATTTAGGAATTTTGATAGTATTCTGATATCTTGCTGATGAATGGAATAGTAAATTATTTCTTTGTAAATTTGTAGTATTTGTAGTAAGTTACTTCTTATTTTAGAGTTAGGCCCCTCCAAAGATCGTTTAGAACGAATCGAAAATCGCCTGGTTTGAACGCCATGAACAGACGTTCAGTATACAAACTGAACTAGGTATGTATTTTTTAAGAAAGCAAAACGTACAGATATAGAATATTGTCTTCAAACACTATTCGTAAAAAAAAAATTAAAATTGTCCAGTTTTGGAGAAGCAAAATGGGGAATACAAAACCTTGATTTTGATGATTTTATTTAGGTATTATCATCCTGAGGTGCTGTTGTACCTATCGCTCAGTATTCGGGAGAGTATGAGCGACAGTGACAAAAGTAAAATACCTATGGTTCTAATTTCTTGGAGACTGGTTTCCTCTTAAAATTCAATTTTTGTTCAACTAAATTAATAATTTCACTTATGAAACGATTATTTTTCCGCTTTTTTAATTTTTTTTTAGTACGGATTTGACGTTTGTAAAAGTTTAGTTTCTAAATTATTTAATTAACTCAAACTAAGAACCTAATGACTTAATAACCAATTATGTGCATGTAAATAGTTATTTCTGTTAGAAATTGTTGAAACGAAGTGTAATTTTGGCGGATAAGTAAATTATCAGTCAAATAATATAGGTAAAAATATAATAAATTTAGTTCTTGTTGACTTACATTCTTTCAGCATCTGTAGGCAGCTGATCTGGCACTTTGGTCAACCCGCGGTGGGAGCAATCGGCCGTCATCCCCGTGCACGTGCACGTCCACGGGCACCTGCCCAGCACGCTCACGTGCTGCTGTTGCCCAGTCCGCAACTCCACCTCGTTCTCATTCTGATGCACCGGCTCCGAGGACGATAGCACAAACACAGCCGAAAATACAGCCAAAAACGTAAAACCCCAACGTGACATTTTCAAAAAAATTTCACCTTTTACACCTTCAAGAATCATTTTTTAAACACCTCCTACAGACGATTTGATGTCTTCAAAAGATAAAACAAACTTCACTGCATGTTTTCTGATTAAAAAAAGCAACCCTTCTTTTAAAAAAGTGATATTTTCAAGCAATTAAAAAACACATTTCATAACAAAAAAAAAACGTTTCAATAATTTTTGTATGAAAATCACTATTTAGTAATAAAACTGGTCGCTTGTAGGTACCTTGCGGAGCGCCTCTTGTTATGATTTCGGATTCACAATATAAATTTCAACTGCATTTTTTCACTTTTCACATATTTGCACAGTGTTTTAACACGAAAACCTTCTAAACTACACTAAACCACTGCCTAATCATCGTTTTTAGACTGTTGTATAGGGTTTTTAAGCATCGTATATAATTTTTCAATGGCCCGACGTTTATAGTAGGAGATTGTACACAATGCGAGAGCGTATTTGAAATGGCGTGCGCTTTGCCCTGTGACAGAAACTCAACTGAACTCTCGACGGTATTCTGGTTTAGTAGTATTGGTGGGGACCCTTTGAGAGCATGCGTGTAATGGGTCCGGTTTTTCAAATGCAGCCGAAAAATCGATAGGTACTTTATTTACGTTTCAAAAATTAAACATTTTGTACAAAAACGAACTTTAACTACTTTATATGACATATGAGAGGTATTATTTTAGATATTCACGGCCAAAAGTATTTTTGTTATTTATTTTTTGGGTGTTATGCCGTGTTACGCTATTTTTGTCTTTAGCCAACGTTTCGGACAACGTTACAGTGTCCATCATCTTTAACACATCTGCCCTGACGATGGACACTTTAACGTTGTCCGAAACGCTGGCTAAATAAGGAGATAGCGTAACACGGCATACCACCCCAAAAATAAAAATATATATTTATATATATGAGAGATTTATAAATGATTGAAGTTGTACAAATTTAACAAAATTCGTTTGTTTTTAGCTTACTTTAACCGGTATGTGAATTAAGTAGGTAGGAGCCTTTTTTAACTTTTACTGAAAGTTTGAAAATTGTTTGTTTTTAATGTAAATAACGCAAAAAGAGCCAGTGAGTCTACGGCATCATCGATTGGGGTAAGTTATTAGTTTATTAGGTTGAAGGGATTGGAAAAGAGATAAGATGATTAGCGGAAGGTGGGGAATGTCCGGCTATTCAGATCTGGTCACGAAATTCGCTTTTTTCTTAAATTAACTCTAAACAGGAGGCCCTCAGAAAAATTTCTCTGACAGCCTGTGTCATCTTTAGGGATGCTGTGTGGAAAGGTATTTTTGAGGAAATAGAAGAGAGGAATTTATGGGAAGGAAAACGGTATGAAAGTAGGGTAGGTTTCTTAGGGTCAGTGTGTCCAGAAGTGACGGACGTATGGATCCATACCTTCTACTAATTAAAAGGTGATGGATCGAGTCGAGAGAGGCTGGAGAGGTCAAAAGATCTCCCTCGACCAGTCTCTCCCAATCCGGCCCGCCGCGCAATAGGTGGGCATCGCATCCGCCGCCAGGACTTAGATAAACCACACCCCACGAACCTGGACACCTTTGCTAAGTCACCAAACGTTGCGAATGACTTGGTGAAACCTATGGCAGTGGTGTTTGTTATCCATAGTGGCGGTACACATACCCGCCTTCAAAATTGTAAAATAAAAGTTGAAATTGGCTAATGCAACTACAAACACTGTTTCAACATTCAATGGTTGTCTCTCACCAGAGCGATACTAAGAGTACATTCATATTAGATTCACGCTAAACTTTAAGACCGGCCTTAACATGGTACATTACAGCCTCACGCGCAGTTAATGAATTTACAATGAACTTAAGCGAAAGAGAAAGATACGTTAAAACATACGTGCGTCAGAGAAAGACGTGGGCGGGGGTTCGACTTGCGACTATTTCAGATCAACGTCAGGCCGGTATTTAAGTATGGCGAGTACTATATCATACAATCAATCTTATCCCGACGAAGAAACAATTGGTTTTGTAACATGTTGATAATTTTGATTTTATAAGTGGTGTTTACAAATTGATTGGTTTTCTTACTAGGAGTAACTATATAATATGTTTTCTGTTCCTTCTCACCTATATAAAAATTTTGTCCTTGACTTCCTAGATTGTACATTGTATGGTCTAGAAGTGGGAACTTTAGATCACATATTTTTTGGTTGTCCCTCCCTAAACAAATATCCTCTCTTCTATCAAGCCTTATCAGAAATTGCCTCCCTTCCATTCAAAATGTCACCTCTTCTAAGTCTGAACTCGACTCCAATCTTCATTATTATTTTAATTTAACATTGCCTGTTTAAATAAAATTAATATTTAAATTCATCTTTCTTTTCTCAATAATTTTAAATGATGGCTTAAAACACCCTTGAAGAGCGAAATCTAGAATGAATTTAAAAAAAAAAACTATATAATTTTTATTTTTTTTTATATATTTTCACTTTGTATTTCAGAACATAGCCTCTTTTAAAAATCTAGCCAATGTCGGTTTATTCAAGATACAAAATTTGCTTCATTGTTCTGCCTTTCGATTGTAATAAACAAATGGATAAATATTATAATTCCGCTAAGCCTGTGAAATAAAGAATGCAAAGTGGTCATAGTGGAACAAAAATTGACAGCAAATACCTAACAGATTTATTGTATTTTTTGGTAAATTCTCGGGGTGAATAAACCAGCTTATTTCGAATATTTTTTAACCCGTTTAATCACAGAAGACCATATTTGTCCCAGCTCACATAGGTCTCACAGAAATCGTTGTTTCTCCCTTACTATCATAGAAAGAGAATACAACAATACAACAAACTATGTATTCAAATCTATAAGAAAACCACAAAAAAAATTAAAATTTACCCCTTTCTGAAACCAAAGTTTCCGATAGCAATTTGAAAAAAATCATGGAACTTTGTGAATTTTTTAAGAATTTTTTTTACATGAAACGAAAAAAAGTGAGGTGACAGTAAGGTTTATAATTCATTTATCTAATGAAATAAATATGTGTTTTATTTTTTTTTCATTATCAGTAATTTTAGTTAGAAAAAAAGTAAAGTGAGCCATTTGAACACTTTTTAAAGTTTTCGCAAAAAAAAAAATATTTAAAAAAATACGTAATTTTTAATATAGAAATTTGAAAGCCTATTTCATCACCTTTCGAAAACAGTTTTTAGTTTTCGAATACGTTAACAAATGTTCCATTTATTTGGATTTTATTGCAAAGCGGGAATGTTTTTAGCCTCTGACAAAATACGCCAATTTTTTTAAGGGGGGAAACCTTTGATTCACCTTAATTACAAAAAAAAAAAATCTTTATTTTTATATGAATGAGAGTCTCAACTGATCCCGTCTGGAGCCAGTGAGACTACGGCATCCACAGTTGGGGTGGTATTTTGTGAGGCTGAATTAAGGTAATGGTGAGGGAAAGGAGATGGGGTAGAGGAAGGTGAGTAAGTACCTGCTATTCAGATCTGGTCACCAAACACGGCTAAAGCCATCTCAAGCAAAGTTTCAATTCTGAATGGTGGTCTTACATCAGGGCGATTCTGAGAGTATCTTCCACTCTGGAATGTGCCGCAAATAAAGTACATATATATTATTTTAAACTAATTAATTGTGAAATGACACAAATTAATCGAATAAGATTTATTTGCGCACGCCGGGTTCGAACCCGCGACCTTCGGATTAGACCACTTTGGCCGTCTACTATTTGCATTCGGGCGATGGTAAACACTGCATAAAATATCATTCATCTTCCACCTCCTCCGCTTTTCCCCCTCCCTCGTCCACCCCCTCCCGACCCCTCTTTAATTCCCCTCCGCCCCTCCCGGATTTCCCTCCCAATCCCCCTCTTTTTCTGTACAACTCGCGTGTGACTTATTGCATTTTTTTAATGAAAATTTCATAACGCCAGAGCTTACCAATATATATGGAAATCTTCACGGTCATGTTCACAACAACTCACCTCGCAATCGGATGAATAGTATATGAAATAATTTCATAACACCAGAGCTCACTATCACATAACCATCGCGGGGATGCAAGTTTTTTGTAAATAAGATGGCTGTCAGCTGTCATCCCATACGACGAAAGCGAATTTTTATGTTACGTATATTATTTTTTATTTTTTAAACTAACTAACCATAACGCCGTTTTTTCCGCAGTGGTAGAAAAAAAGACCTCCAAAAAATTCGATCTTGGAACCCACACTTTTCATTTATTTACTTTCATACATCGTACAACATTAACACACGTCCTAGTAATCCGCTGACGAGGCAATTGCAAAAAAAAACCAGTTTGCAACTAAACTCGCTATCCTGTGTAGGTCAATGTGATGGCCCGCACACTACACAATTTCTCAAAAACCCGTTGTCAATGGCAACGCAAGCAGTGACTTGCGACTCGCCCTGCTAGTTGCCAAAGACGCCCGTTGCTAGTTTGCTCGGTTGTCATGGTGGCGCCAGTTTAGATGTCAGTTTTCTAGTTTTGTTTTCAATTTGACAACGACAGGTGACTACGATCACAGCTGATTGTTCTTCGTCTATGGTTAAATAAGCTGAGATAATTACAGATCCTAGACGACCATGCTAGCACCCCTGGGGTGCTAGCATGGTCGATCGATATGAAGTTACCGACCAATTGTCTATCGTTTGAAAATTGAACCAATCTGCCAACGACCAACGGTACAACCTTGGTATATTAAAAATACACTTAGTTTTTCAAAATTTTAAACTGCTTATATTAGATAAAATAACAATCTTTCAAAATCAATTTATGTTTTTTTGAAAAAAAGTGTCAGTACGTCTGGAATTTGATTTAAAAAGGACTAATTTCTGATATTCTCTGGAAATACCCTCTTAAGGCTTGAGGCTTCCTTTACGGCATTTGGTAGGTTATTATAAAGTTTTTGTCCTTTATAAAACACTTTGTTTTGTGTGCACCAAAGTTTAGTTTTGGGAAGCCTAAAATCTCTGCGTCTTCTCGAATTAGGATAATTGTGACCATTTTCATGTCACATAATATTACATTGCAAAGTGGACTCCCGTGGTTTATCCTTCAGGGTGCAGATTTACCAGAGTGATCGCCAATGTCAGGGAGACCTGATAGGGCACACGAAGAAGATGATTCAGTGGTTACGTCATATTAATTTCTATAAACAAGGGCTCACCTAGTGTGCTTTATTTCTATGGACACAGGATACAGGTAATACCTTAACGAAATTGCTGAAAATCGTATAACACAATATCACATTGTTAGGAATAATTTAATGTGTGTTGAATTTTCGGTTGAAAAGTAAATAAAATTACGTTTTCACCTTTCCGCGAATCAACGTGTTTTATTTAATGATTTATATACTGAACTAATAATCTCAAGAAGTGTATTGTAATAATCATAGACATGAATATTCATAGACCAGAAAATAAGGGAAAGGGGTAAACACCAACTGTAGCTGGACGCAGAGGGATGAGTTGACTGTAACGATATGTGATTAGTTAATAATTCAATCTGCCAGTATATAGGCATCTCGCATTATAATATCACCACTTAGTTCTTAAAAGTAAAATCTGATTTTGAATGAATAGACCTTTTTACATGCGAGCGCGAATTGTTCGCCCGGTTTGAACAAACTTGCGTCATCCATATAAGGCGATGAAAGGTTCGCTTGTATTGAGAGTCGAATATTTTGTTACAGTGTTTAGTTAAGACACTTTTACAGATGTTTCATAATTTACTTACCCCAGTAAACAGCAACGTGCACACGACGGGACCGGGAATTTCGGTTGGCAACGCTCATGTTCCTCGGTGTGATAAAACTGATCATATTATATGATATGAATAAACTTAAAATAAAGACTAATAATGCCTAACTATGGAGTAATTATAGTAAAGTATTAGAAGTGAATAAAATACAGGTAAGTAACAGAAAATATAAAGACACATAATATAGGTTAGATAAAATATGAGTTGACAAAATGTAGGTAATACAGAATATAAATAAAGTAAAAATAGATAGCCTGCCAATATCCTTCAAATCAATAATAATACGTATTAATAAAAATTTGTAAAATTGGTATTTACAATAGTTTATGAATTAAGTAGAAATAGTTCGCACATGCGGCGTTTAAAGTTTGCCAAATTCAAATACATCAATATTGTTTAAATATTGGTTACCAAGACTATGTAATCGTTGTGTTGGGGAATGCAATTTATAGTTAGAATGAGATGTGTGTATATAAAATGTTAATGTTTGTCTAGTAGTTCGTGTAGGTACAAGTAGATTTATTAAATGCAAGAGTTCACAGCAATCAAATTTAGAGTTTAATAATTTTAATAAAAAGGTTAGGTCAGCTATTTTTCAACCGTTTTCTAAAGTTGGAATATTTAAAATATTCATTAATGATAGGTAATTTATGTGCTCTAAAAGGATGTTAAGTTTAAAATTTACAAAATAAATCGAATGGTTTAAAGTTTTAAAGAATGGAAATCTTGAAAGTACAAATTAACCCACTTCCAGACAACCGATGAAACTCGGAATATGGGCTTGTTATTGATGACAATGCATTCCTTTGGTGGCACTCACGCACGTACACGTAAAAGGTTCACAGCGAGTTCATCGAAAACGAGTTCAACCTAACCTAACCTAACCTAACCTCTCGTTGTCGATAAATTTGCTTTCGATGAATTGATTTTCGACGAAATCGTCGGTTACTCACGTACACATATATGTGCAGTTCGAACCCGGGGCGCAAATAAATTACATTTGATCAATTTGTGTTATTTCACAACGAATTAATTAAAAATAATATATATAGTATATTTGCGGCACGTTCCAGAGTGGAAGATACTCTCATGTAAGACCACCATTCAGAATTGAAACGTTGCTTGAAATGGCTTTAGCCGTGTTTGATGACCATATCTGAATAGACAAGTACTTCGTCACCTTCCACTTCATCTCCCTCCACTCCCTTCAGTTGGGAACATTAAAAGAACATTAATAAGAAATTATCTCCCTCAGAACCTATGTCATCTTTGGGGATGCTGTGTCAAGCGTATTTTTCAAGAGAAACGGGAGTGAACACGGGTCTTGATGGTTATCATGTTGTAGGATGGAGGAAACACAGAAGCCGGCAAATCCTTTCACAGCCGAACTGTAGCTCTAGAAACGACTCTTTCTAATGTGACATAATATTATGTCAATCGTCTAAAAATGTTAGGCGCGCGTTTGGCATGTTTCCCGACTATGCACCGGTGCCGAAGAGATCAACGACACTAGTTCTTCGGAGCAACTTCAATTGAAATACCGGTAGAATAAGGACCGCTTTTCTATCTAATGTCTGTGCTCGAAAGATAACAATCCGTTTGTTTAAGAAAAAAATAAAATTTTTAAAATCTTTGGTCAATATCAGCAGAAGCGAGAATAAGAACGATTGACCAGCGGCTGAGAATAAAAGTTTAAAAATGCCTGCAACTGTACAGGGAGGTTCCAACGAGAAAGATCGATTATTCCCCGTATCAATTTTTTTAAATTAAAAATTTAATATCGATTTATTTTATACAAAAACTTGCTTTAATATATACCTACATTCAAGTAAGCAATAAAAATGCTCAAAACGCACGATGATAAATTATTTAATACAGTGTACTTTTGTAAGTATTTTTTGATCATAAGTATTTCTGATTTTTTAATAATGTCTAAACAAAATAAGTGTTTAAAATTTAAATAAACCTTAAATAAATAGAAAAACTGACTAATTTTTGTCACAAAACGCGTTCTCGGTTTTTTTTTAATGATTTTAATTTAAATTTTATTTATTTATATATACCTAGATACAAAAGAAAGTACAAGTTACACATTAGGAAGCTTTGCCTGTCCAACTAGGAAAGTTTCCCGTTCCAGGACAGACAAATTGACAGGTTTAGTTCATATTATTCCTTAAGTACATAATTGCGAACAAAAATAAAAACAAAGATAAAAACAAGAAAATTCTTTTTTTTTGAAATTGATTTGTGTTATGAAAAAAAAATGTAAAAAACATACATACATTTTTTTTTGTGACTATGCAAAAAAGTAATCTGTTAGCATATGTGCTATTCGGATTTACCGAATTAACCTGGTAACAAATAATATATTCAGAATTACAGAGTATGGGATAAGTAGGTAAGTTGGGAGTGTTGAAAAGTGTAAACAAGGTATCTGATAACAAGATAGAGGAATAACAATAAGATTTACAATATAAAGATATAGAAATGTGTTGAGAAGTGTGAACTTATAATACATATAGATATAAGCATGATTATTTTCACTAATTTAAAACATGTTTTCAGTACAAAATATATTATACGACAATACGAGTATACATCGCGCTCATGTCTTAAACAACTCAAGTGGAAGATACTCTCAGTATCGCCCTGGTGTATGACCACCATTCAGAATTGAAACGTTGCTTAATAATGGCTTTTGCCGTGTTTAGTGACTAGATCTGAATAGCCAGGTACTTTCCCACCTTCCTCTTCGCCATCTCCTTCCCTTCCCCACTTACCTTCAGCCTCACAACATACTCCAATTGGGGATGCCATAGTCTCTCCAGAAGGGAGCAGTTGGGACTCTTGTGAGGTTTCTCTATAAAAAAAAGTGCAAAAATTGTTCTATTTCAAATCTAACACAATGGAATTCCACCACGAATTAACAGTCCAAAAACTTGACTCATAAAAATTTCACTTTACGTTTTTTCTAACTAAAATTACTGATAATAAAAAAATAAAAACACATACATATTTCATTAGACAAATGAATTATAGACGTTTCTGGCACGTGTAAATGAAACTGTTTTATAAAAAAAAAAAAACTTTAAAAATTCCCAAAATTTCCTATTTTTTTTTTTTTAAATTGCAATCGGAAACTTTGGTTTTGTATAGGTTTACATTTGATTTTTTTGTGGTAATCTTTTAGATTTGAATATATAGCGTGTTTTATTCTCTTTCTAATGCAGTTTAGATCATACTTCTCACTATGATAGTAAGGGAGACACAACGATTTCTATGAGACCTATGTGAACTGGGATAAATATGGTCTCCTGTGATTAAACGGGAAAATTTAAAATGTTCAAAAGAAATGACGTATGTTATAAATCTGTAAAAATACGGAATGCCGCGGCTTAATTCAGGTACACGGAAACGCCATAATACAATTCTGTTTATCTTTTTCTTCAGTGCATTTGTGTATCTGAATTGTATAACGTAAGGATTAATTTAAATTTTTTGTTTTATTACAAATATGTAATTTAAAAGTAAGAAGACGTAGGCATAAAATTGGAAGGTATATTAATATGTTTATTATTTGTTTACATTGGCTCCACACAGGAGGCCCTGAGGAAAATAATTCCCCTCAGTATCTTTTTAATTTTTTTGTATTTATTCATCTGTAATAGTGGGACGCCCTATACTTGTAATTTTGTAAATATTTCTTTATTTCGTACTACATTTCACCTTCCCGCGTTCCCTCTCCCCTCTCTCACTCTCCCCTTTCTCGCTAACACCCCCTCCCCTCACGCATCCCGCTTCCACCTTCTTCGCCTTCCCCTCTCCCTCGTCCCCCCTCCCGCGAAGCCCCCCTCCGTAATTCCCCAACCAACCCTCCCGCAAACCCCTCCCACAGCCTTTTTCCCTGCCACCTAACTCTATAAAATACACCCATTTTTCCAACAACTCGCGTGACCTATTTGATTTTTTATTCAAATTTCATTATGCCAGAGCTCACCACTATATAAATAGAAGTATGTATTCACGGGCATGTTGACAACAATTAAAAAAAAAATTAATAGCAATCCGATGAAATTTTAATCGTAATCGGATGAATAGTATAGGAAATAATTCCATAACGCCAGAGCTCACTATCCTATAACCATTCCGGGTATGCGCACATCATATTCCCAAAGTTTCATCGCAATCGGATGAACGGTATGGCCGCGCATAAGGTACGAACAAACAAACAAATAAACATGGATTAATTTTTATGTATTAGATTTATTTATGCAACGACTAAAAAGTGTGTTGTCAATAACTTAAAAACTTAAAAATTTATTTCTTATACTATTTATACGAGTGCGATTAAAATATCTTCCGATTGCTATAAATTTTTTTTTCAATTGTTGTGAACATGCCCGTGAATAGTTCTATATATATGTATATACTGGAGAGCTCTGGCGTTATGAAATTTGCGTTAAAAAATGAAATAGGACACGCAAGTTGTTGGAAAAATGGGTGTATTTTATGGAGTTTAGTGACAGGGAAGCAAGGCTCTGGTGAGGGGTAATGGGGTAGGGTCGGAGAGGGAATTAAGGAAAGAGGAAGGCGGAGAAGGTGGAAACGAAATGCGTGGAAGGGAGGGGGGGGGGGGGAGGAACGGGGCGGTTGGCGAGAAAGGGGAGAAGCTGCATCCACATTATTACCCGCGTAACCACTCGAACGCTTTTTACCACATTATGGCATTATTTCCAAAGCCTCGGATTGCTTTTTTTTATATTAACTCCATACTCCGAAAATAATTTCCCTCGGGGCCTAAGTCATCTTTGAAGATGCTGCGTAGAGGGTCTTTTTGAGGAAAGGAAGGAGTGAACATGGGTCTTGAAGAGACCCATGTTGTAGGAAGGAGGAAACACAGAGGCTGGCAAATCGTTCCACAGCCGAGTTGTTGAACTTAAGAACGAGTCGTAAAAACGACCAGTTCTTATGTGACAAATGTCAACCGTGTATCTACATATGTTGGGCGAGCGTTTGGCGTGTTTCCCGACTATGCACCGGTGCCGAGGGGATCAATGAGGCTAGTTCCTCGGAGCATCTTCCATTGAAATACCGGTAGAACAAAGTAACATTGCTGCGATGTGACAAATATTCTCTAGATTCTTTAATATGTTTTGATGTTAACGATTTTATATATATATATATTTTTAAATCTTACAAATATGTGATAATAGACAAAAGATAGGTGAATTCATTGGCTACATAGAACTGTAATCAGTTTGTATGTCTCCATATTCAAATTCGGAAGTATGATTTTTTTTAATGTTGGCGGAAAAATATACTTTAGCAATCCGAGAAAAAGTTTTAAATTGCTCTGTCGCTCCTGAAGAATTCGAATTGTAAATCGCATCTCAATTATTAGTGTCACGTCTAGATTTTGACGGATCTTTATATAGATGGAATTATAGACAAATAGAATTTTCATTCCGTCGCCCCTCTAGATTTCCTTAACGCCCCCTTATTTTCTTTGAGCCTTCTACTGCCCCCCTGAAACCCTCCAACGCCCACAGGGGGGGCGATATCGCCCACTTTGCGAAAGATGGTCTAGATCAGCCCTGGCCAACCCGCGGCGCCCATATGTGCTGCCCGCGGTCATGTATAAATATATATTTTTTTTAAATTATCTGGTAGTCGGACACAGAATGTTTTTAAAATCATATTTAAGTTATTAAAACCAATAAAGTTTATATAATTACAACAAATGCTCTTATTCTGCTGATATTTCCCGCTCGAGAAATCGCTTTCACGTTGCCTTCTGTCTCTTTTATTACACAACAAATTCAATATCACCATCTCATTTCACTGCGGCGCATCGGTTGGTAATAGTGGCAGACGGTTTCTTTCAATTTGCAGGCAACGTGAAACAGAGTGTTACGGGTTCGCTTGAGGAAAAAAGAGACAGGAGATAACCTCCAACCTTCGATTTTTAGCTAGCTGCCAACTGCCCGATATGTCAGGCTGTTCGCAGCATGGTATGTAGACCGCTTTAGTAACAGATGGAGCGCATAACTTCTCGCTCTTTTCGAGAACTCGTTATCTGCTTGCAGCGTCGCCATGGGCAAGCGGTGTCATTTTCGTAACAACTTAGTTTTGACGGAGATCGACATGTTGCGATCCCCCCCCACCCTCCAGTAACAGAATAACATATCGTTTTGACGGAGATCAACATGTTGCGATCCCCCCCCACCCTCTAGTAACAGAATAACATATCATTTTGACGGAGATCAACATGTTGCGATCCCCCCTCACCCTCCAGTAACAGAATAACATATCGTTTTGACGGAGATCGACATGTTGCGATCCCCCCCACCCTCCAGTAACCGAATAACATATCGTCGGATCTGCCGGATCTGCCCTGATGATGGACAGTGCAACGCTGTCCGAAACGTCGGCTAAAGAAGGAGGTAGCACAACACGGCATAACACCCCAAAAACAAACAACGAAAACATATGTGGCCCTTGGTGCAATTTGGGTTGGCCAGGCCTGGTTTAGATCATATTTCTCACTATGACACTACGGCAGATACAACGATTTCTATGTGACCTATGTGAGCCGTTCCCAAAAGCGAACAAATTTGCCTGCAGTGACAATATACCACAGTAATATTATAACTAGCAAAGAAAAACCCGCTCCGCGGGTTTTTGATGCTAGGTCCTGCAGGCGGCTTTTCGTTCTACTTCACCCAGTTTAAGTGTTGGTGACTATTTATAAGGCATCACCCTTTTGAAAAACTAACTACTATTAACACTACAGAATACTTATATTTAATAGGTAGATATATAGTAGTAGACATTCTTACATTAAGACCGTGAATAATGAGAGGAACACTCTTCACCCCAACATAAATCTTCTTATTATTGAATGAAAGCGAAAAATGTTTTTTTTTTTTCTTCTTCATCTTCATATTTTTTCCCTTAAATATAGTATTATAGATTATTATAGATAGCCATTCCGTTTGCAAATCGCATGTGAGCGAGTTATAAGTGTGTATATTACGGCAGCAGCTCCGTGGAAAAATGCACGTTCACGGATGGCTCAGAAGGGTTTCTTTACAATGTGGCGGTGGAGATTTACTCGGAGTCGGGTTCCTTAATTTGAACCGTACGGGCATTACCGTATTAATATACTTCGATGTATTTTCCTTCTTATTAATTGGGTGAAATATAAGAAATATTATATATTACGACATAAGCTATTTTCGACATGTTTATTTTTTTAATTTGAATTTCAACGTGTTTAGTTTAGGTTTTTTATATTTTTTATAGAGAATACCTTACAAGAGTCCCAACTGCTCCCGTCTGGAGCCAGTGAGACTATGGCATCCCCAATTGCGGTATGTTGTGAGGCTGAAGGAAAGTGGGGAAGGGAAGGAGATGGGGAAGAGGAAGGTAGGAAAGTACCTGGCTATTCAGATCTAGTCACTAAACACGGCTAAAGCCATTATTAAGCAACGTTTCAATTCTGAATGGTGGTCTTACACCAGGGCGATACTGACAGTATCTTGCACTCTGGAACGTGCCGCAAATATAGTATGTATTATTTTTATTAATTAATTGTGAAAAAACACAAATTAATAATTTGCGCACGCCGGGTTCGAACCCGCGACCATCCGATTGGGAGTCAAGTGTCTTACCACTCGACCACGGACGGTCGTCAAAAGTTAGGTTAGATTTACCACTGCTTCTGTATCAATACAGCAAGCATAGAAGTACAGTAAAAAAAAACTCTTGCAATTTATAGTTTAAACAAAAACGCTCGCCTAAAAACTTGGCCACTGTCAGAATGACGTTAAAAATTCTCTCCCAAATCACTGACACTGCCGCCCGATGCACACGGGGCATGAGGGGAATCACGTGCCCGCAGCGGAGCCTGTACTCTATACAATCTATACCATAACACCTATACTATAGCCTACTGTGCATTTTAGTGCATTCCACATCGACGTATCTCACGTACTTGTGCTATAGAAATATGTGTGTCCATTCAAAATACAGGCAGCACCAAATAAACTTTCTTTTTGTAACATTTTAATTTATGAAGACAATATTAAACTAAATCTAAATCTGAAACTGAAAAATCAGAAAAAGATTGGATCACATCTGGGACTCGAACCCAGGACCTTCAGCTTTCCGGGCAGATGCTCTAACCACTGAGCTAATGTGTCCCTATTATCCCCTCCCCCCCTCTCCTTCCACCTTCACCGCCTTCCCCCCTTCCTCGGCCCCCCTTCGCCCATTGCCCTCCCGCATTCTGAACTCCATCAAGTCTTTTTTCCTGCCGCCAAACTCCATAAAATACACAGAATTTTCAAACAACTTGCGTGACATCTATTTTAAATTTTTTATGCAAGTTTTCATAGCGCCATAGTTCACCATTATATATACTCGATATTCTGACACTCGCTCCTCTTCTAAACACAAGCGTCCGCTTCTATAGGAGAGACACAATTAAAAATCAAAAAAAAATCTGTGAAAACTTATTTTGTGATTTATTGTTATCAACATTGTTATACCTTGTAAACTTATAATTTAATAAAAAAGAAAAAAAAATATGTATAGAAACCTTCACTGGCAAATTCACAACAAAACAAAAAAAATCGCAATCTCATGAATAGTACAGGAAATAATTTCACAACGCTAGACCTCATTATCCTATAACCATCGCAGACATGCGCACATTAAGGGGATACCCGGCGGTGATTTTTCCATACAAACATATTCCCTATTTATCTCTCTGGATTTTAACCCTAGAGAAAATATTGTTTTTACATAAAATAGATATCAACCAAATAGCGTGTCGGTACTTTTTGTTTTTATTTTTTATAAGTTACTTTTTATAGAAGTTACGACCTTCCAAAAATCAATAAAATTGACTGGTTTAAACGCCGTCAAAAGACGTTCAGTATACAAACTAGACAATGTTTTTTTAAAAAAAGCAGACATAGAATAGTTTATTCTTATGTAGTTGGTAAAAAAAAATTGAAAATCAGTCCACTTTTGGAGGAGAAAAGTGGGGAATACAAAACCTCGATTTTAGTTAGGTATTAGTAGCCCGAGGTGCATTGTCCCTTTCGCTCAATATCCGGTGGAGTAAGAGCAACAGTGTCAGCAACAATTTAGTAAAATCAATTTTTCAAATTTCTCCACCACCCGGTTTCATCTTAAATCCCCAAAGTTTCATCGCAATCTGATGATCGGTATGGCAGCGCATAAAATACGAACAAACAAACGTTAATTTTTAATATATAAAAATATATCAACGAAATCATCCTGTATGTATAAAACAGAGCCAGTAGAGTTCGGAATCATATTTTTAAGCAGACAAATCGATGCGGCTGCAAATTGGTCCAATAAATCTCACACAGCGCCACAAATAAAGCAAGCGGACAGCAACTAAACTGAGCGTAAAAATAAGCACAGAAATAAGCATTAAGCCCTGTTCAGACACAGCTATAAACTATAAAAGATCATAGCACGCCAAATATCGCTCTCCATATATCCGTTCAGACCGTTCAACCATAGACAATGCACATCTTACGCCGTAACCGCTCCTGGCGTGCTAGCATAGTCGATCTATAAGGATCGGTAGGATAATTGTCGGTAACTTCTCATCGTTCCCTAGGACAACTGCAGATAGCAAACGAATAGGTGACATTGGACAATGAATAAGTGTCCTTAATATATTCGATATCAACTGTCGTTTGTACGTTAGCGATCTGCAGTTGTCCTAGGGAACGATGAGAAGTTACCGACAATCGGTCGTTAGATTCATATCGAGCGACCATGCTAGCACACCTGAGGCGATATACGAATAGATAAGCGTCCCCCTCTCCCGCCGAAAATAGGAGAGGTGGTTATTTTTATTAAAACGCGCGAATGTCAGCTGTCAAATTCTCAGATCTAGTACAAAATCTACAAAGAAATGGTATCTCGCGGCAGTTATCTGACTCCCTCTCCTAACGTAGGAAGAAATGATGTCCTCTTTCTACAGAAAATATCCAGTCCCTCACAACGAATCCCAACGAATACGGGTTCCCAACAAATGAACCAGATCAGACAACATTTTTAGCCTCCCTCGATGCAACACCAATTCTAAGCAAAACTCCTTCATTTATCGTGAATCACACACTTTCAATACATACTATACACAATTTGACATTTTTAACTCTGCACCACACTCCTTAAAGTCACACAGGCAATCTCTCAATACTTTATTATAACTACTTACATAACCTACGTACACCCTACTAATTATAGTGTATAGATCCATCCCTTTCCCTTCCCTCCCACCATCCCATCCCCATAGGCTATTATAACTATTTTTATTTGTTTACACTAAAACATTAAGATACTTCAGTGGAAACCTATTATTGGTTAAATGATTTACCCATGTTTTATTATACTTTATAACATGTTATAACTGTTGGTTTTCCAAATAAAATAAAATAAATATTTGATAGCGTCGCGTCGTGTGAACGGTACAAAATATAAGCGCTCGCGGTTTTACAATAGGCGTCTACTAATATCTACAGGAAATTCAAAAACTGAACAAAGCGGACTAATATCTATGAGAATCCATGTGTTGACTAATATCTATACGAGGTATGTTGGAACAATATCTATGGGAACCAAAGTGAAGACGAATATCTACAGCTCAAACTGCGGACTAATATCTACGAACAGGTGATGTAGATGAATATCTACAGTACTGGCAGAGGTTGGATTTGCAATTATGTATAGCATATTGGCATAACGTAATATTGCGTTTGTAGTTTAAAGAACTTTCTTTTGTATCACAAATCACAAACCATGTTACACAATCCTAGCTAAGCCGCTAAACTACTCGAATACTGGGATGTTTTTCTTGCCTTGATGCGAGCAGGCGCTATGCCAATTTCAACATTACAGCAAAATACGTAATATTATGCAAAAACTTCATGTACGTACTTTAAACGTTTAAGCCTTTACGTAATTGAAGTAATTTATGCTTTTCCGTACAACCTCTTGCTCAGCTGCCCTCTGTAGATATTAGTCCCACCTACGCTCCATAGATATTCGTCACCACTGGGACCCTCATAGATATTAATCCGACCTTAGCTCTGTAGATATTAGTCTTCACTCTGAAGGTTATAGATATTTGTCCAACATATGAGCTGTAGATATTCGTCCGACATACAGGCTGTAGATATTAGTATCTGGAGTCGTTCAACAGATATCTGCTCGCGGTTTATAGCTGTGTCTGAACAGGGCTTTACTAAAAAAACAACCGCCACAAACAGGGATGCGTAATGCGCACAATAATAATTTATTACTCGTTTTCAAATTCAATAAATGAATATGCAAAATTTTTAATATGAATACTAGCTGATACTCGGCATGCGTTGCAATCCAACCTAAATAAATAAATTGTTTCACCCTTTGTGTCATTTCCCATTCGTCCCCGTTCTCCCTCCGACTCCTTTTCCTCTTCCCCTTCCACGTTCCTTTCTTCTCCCGTGTTCCCTTTTCACCTTCCCGCGTTTCCCCTCCCCTCTCCTGCTCTCCCCTTTCTGGATACAACCCCCCTCTACCTTCAGCCGTTTTTCCCTGCTGCCTTACTTCATAAAATTGAATATACCATATAGTTCTCCTCGACTCAATCTACGAATTGTACTTATCCCATTCTGTTGTTTCTCTACCTTGCATGGTAGGGTATCCTGCTTTTATCTAACTCGTATTTGATTTTGTTTTTGATTATGTTGTTGATTTTGTTTTTGATTTTGACTTTGTATATTATTTTGTTTTGGATTTTGTTTTAGATTCAGTTGTATAATTTTATTTTTTGCTTTTGTTAGAATTGTTTGTAATGCTTATATAGATGTACTTTGCTTTTTAATTTAATTTTTTGCTTTTTGTGAATTGTATATAATGTTGATTTAGATGTACTACTTTGTTAATACAAATAAATAAAATACACCCAGTTGTCCAAAAACTCGCCTGACCTATTAAATTTTTTATGCAAATTTCATAATGCCAGACCTCACCGAGAACTATTCAGAAGCATCTATTCACGTGCATTTTCACAACAATTCAAAAACATTTAATAGCAATCGTATGAATAGTATCGGAAATAATTTCATAACGCCAGAGCTCACTATCCTATAACCATCCCGGGTATGCGCACATCATATTCCCAAAGTTTCATTACAATCGGATGAACGGTATAGCCGCGCATAAGGTACGAACAAACATTAATTTTTATATATATTAGTTTGCACAAGACTCCGAACTGCTCCCGTCTCGAGCCAGTGAGACTATGGCATTCCTAATTGAGGTATGTTGTGAGGCTGAAGGTATTGGGAAGGGGAAGGAGATGGGGGAAAGGAAGGTGGGGAAGTACCTGGCTATTCTACTAATATTGGACTACAAACTCTGGCGTGCCACAAGGACCCATATTTGGACAACTACTGTTTTTAATTTTTATAAACAATTACTTTATTGTTTTTAACTTTTCGCTGACGACAATAAAATCTTCTTGAGAATAAGGTAATTTTTTTAAATTTTAGGGATAATTATATAAGCTGGCGGCTCATAGCGGGCTTCTGAAACCAACACTGATTTAGGCCAGAAATAAGAGTCAATATAAGGAATGAAATGTAGGATCAGGCACTTCTCAAGAAAACTGTCATTGTCACAAAATTATTACACAATTTTTACTCAAAATCTCGATTTTTGAAAACGTTTTAATATTTTCTCAAGAACTAAGGAAATATAAACCTTACTTCAAGCTCGCACACACACTCACAAAACACTTCTACGAGCATAAATTATATCTTCAGTGACTTTCGGAACTATCTCTCCTAGTATTTTTGGGAACCCTATTTATGTAAAATTTACGATGGGGTTGTGCCAAAAATTCTTGGAATTTTAGAATTTACAATGCAAAGTAAACGCCACAAAAAGCGCAGCAAGATTTATTAATGTCACACAACTATGCAGTGTAAATTCTCTACAATATCTTCTAGTTTCCGTCGCCAAGTTAACCCCTCAGGCCTCAACCATATTTTTTCAGAGGGTCAAAATATTTCCGCTTTGCGATAAGAGTATTTATAAATGTATCCGAAAACTAAAAAAATTTATTTGAAAGGTGATAAAATACGCCTTCAAATTTTATATTTTATGATTTTAAGTTCTTGAAAAAAAAAATTACTTTGTATCTCTGTATTTTGTTCAATATATTTTTTCACCCCTGATTAAGGTTCAAGTCGGCCCGAAACCAGTTGGTTAAAGACATATAATGAAATGGAATTAAAACAAATTTATTTATTGTCATTATTTTAATATTTTTTTTTATAACCATTTGAGCGCTTTTTGCAACATTATGGCACTATTTCCAAAACCTCGGATTGCTTTGTTGCCAAAATGTGCCAAATTTTAATTTTTTTGTTTGTTATTAAAACGACTATATAATATATTGTACATTCAAAATATAACAAAATAAATATTATATAGATTCTTTAAAATGTTTTAAGGTTAAAGATTTCATTATATATTTTTTTAAATCCTACAAATATGTGATAAGATAATAGACAAAAGATAGATGATTTCATTGGCTATATAGAACTATAATCAGTTTGTATAAACTTTGTATAAAATATTCAATTTATCCAATACATATTTTTTGATACTGATAAAGTAAACTCATTCGTAGTAAAGATTAATATAAAATAGAAATTATATTCAATTTTGGAGGAGGGAATGGGTACCGCCGCCCCTGGAATCATTTATTGGATTACCAACACCTTGGCCATAGGTCACCTCAAGTGACAAATACTACTTTTTGTGACTTAGCAGGGGTGCCCGGGTTCATGTGGTGAGGTTTGTCTAGGACTTGCCGGCGGATGATCTGGACACACTGAGCCACATATTCCTACCCAACCCTCATACGCTTTTCCTTCCCAGAACTTCACATCCTTTAAAATACCCTCCACACAGCATCCTCAAAGATGACGTAGGCCCTATTGAGGAAAATTATTTTCCTCAGGGCCTTCTGTGTGGATGTAATGTAAAAAAAAAAGAAAACTGAATTCACATATCTTCACTGTATTTAGGCACACAACTCTTTCATCGTGAGCTATAGAGCTTTGAAATAGCAATTTTTCTGTAAAATATAAGATAAAACGCCATAATATATTATTAAAGCCCGTTACATAATTTTAAAATGATATCTCGGCCAAATTCTGGCAGATGGAAAAGCCTGCACTGAATTAACCTAGTACTAGCAATGTTTTACTTTGAACACTGAAGAGGATAAATCCGTAGAGGTGTATTGTAAGCGTATCAGTGTGCCCAAATAAAATTATTCCTCACCTACTTTTCTTTGTAGAAATCTTTGACCGAACGAGTTCATAAATAATCAATAATTGGCTAACAAACACCTCTGCCACAGGTCACGCTGTGTTTGGTGACTTAGCAGGGGTTCCCGGATTCATAGAGACGAGGTTTGGCCTTGGGTTTTGGCGGCGGATGCGTCTGCCCGTCTGCAGCATGGCAGGCTGGATCGGTGCAGACTGATGAGAAAGAATTAAATTAAAACAGATAACTTTGTTTAAACCACTAATATAATCACAATTACCTACATGTTTCAAAACCGATGGTTTCTTCGTCAGGGTAGTAATGACATTAATAACAAAATAAACTATGGACAAAAATATTTTAGAGAGAGGTGATTAATTAATTAAAAATATCGTAAAAAACAATTATTTAAAATTAAATATAAAAATTATTTAAAAAATATGAAAAATTACATTATATAAATTATCAAAACATAATAAAGATGTTTAAACAACAAAAATAAATTATTTTAAATATAATTATAATTAAGAAAATAAATTTAAGAGATGGCTATTTTAAAAAAATATTTGGTTATTAATAATATTTAATTTACTATTAACACTTTTTCTAATTTCTAAAATTTCTAAGTTTGCTAATTGTAAATCTGTTGAGTTTGTGTGTAAAATTTTTAACCCTTTATTTATATCAAAAGAATGATTTGTTTCTAAAAGGTGATTGGCAAATTCAGAATAATTATTATTATTCAAACACCTTAGATGTTCTTTAACTCTAATATTAAAATTTCTAGAAGTCTTTCCGATATAAAAAAAGGTTACAATCATTACACATTAATTTATAAACTCCAGATTTGTAACAAATTTGGAGTCTGTTTCATCTTTGGAGATCAATTATTATAAGCAATAATTATTAACCTGCAACACTCATCAATATTGAAAAACTCTCCCGAGAAAAGATACATGCGCGAACGGGACGGGATGGGAATTGTTGAATGAAACACTAGGTATATATTGAATCATTTGGCGGGTAGGAGGTAACCCGTCGTAGCTTAATGGTAGAGCTCCTGTCCGGCAACAGAGGGGTGCGGGTTCGAGTCCCGTCGGCGCATGTATCTTTTCTCGGGAGAGTTTTTCAATATTGATGAGTGTTGCAGGTTAATAATTATTGCTTATAATAATTGATCTCCAAAGATGAAACAGACCCCAGGGGAAATGTTTTTCTAATGGCCTCCTCTATGGAGCTAATGTAAAAAAATCTATGTTCCTACATTCATTCACCGATGATTAATTCCATCGGCCTGTTTGGGGCCTAGGAGTCGAAATATCTAAAATAAGTGACTGAGCAAGATAGGGCAAGACAATTATTTTATTAATAACTAGCTTATGCCCGCGACTTCGTCTGCGCAGGATTAATTCTTCGAGTAATCTATTTTCTTTTCTTAGGTCCCATCTACGTTTATACCAAATTAAAATATGTATAATTTTTTATTCGATTCAAAGTATTAGGCGAGTACTTCAAATAAATTCACTAATTTAAATATTTTCTAAAATAGCATTTGATTTAACAATCATTGTCTTGCAAAATGTCATTCTCAAATTTTGACATTTTCTATTAAAGAATAATTATTATTTTCAATATATTGAAAATAAATAGCTAGCTTTATAAATTATATCCTATATGTTATTCTGATGTATGAGCTATATTATTGTAAAGTTTCATTAAAATCGATTCATTAAATTTCGATTTAAAGAGTAACAAACATACATACATCCATACAAACTTTCGCGTTTATAATATTAGTAAGATAACAAATAATCATAAAAAATCCAAAAATTGTTTCAAAATCAAGCTAAATTTGATTCTTCAACGACTTATCCCTTTCAGTCCTGGCTGATACGATCGTGCATTTATAAAATTGTATCAGCCAGGGCTGAAAGGGCTATACGGTATGTCCGGGGGTAAAGTGCATTAACTTCGGAAGGTGATTCTACTTGATGGTATAAGTAAAAAAGATTAACGTCTTTTTACGAAATTCCAACTTTATTTTCCCATACATAAAAACACACCTATTAAATATCCTTACTGTAAGGTACAAATTTCCCCGATAAATTTGATGTGAGCCAGCCCGGAGCGAGTGTGGCGAATGGTTGTGATTGGCCCGTATTGTAACAGCAGAAAATAATATTGCTGGCCGCACACGCCGGACTACAAACACCTCTGCCATAGGTCACCCCAAGTAGTCTGCTATGTTTGGTGATTTAGTAGGGGTCCCGGATTCATAAATATGAGATTTGTTCGGGTCATAGCAGCGGATGTGTCTGCCTACCAATTGCATGGCAGGCCGGATCGGTTGAGGGAGACCCTTTCAGGACTCTCTCGTAACATCGCCTTGTATGCCGTAGTGAGAGGATTAGATTCATACGTCAGTCAAGAAGTTTCTCTCCTTCCTTTCTTTAAAAATACCTTCCACTATCCCTGGGCCCTGAGGGAAATTATTTTCCTCAGGGCCTCCTATGTGGACCTAATGAAAAAAAAAAAAAACTTGGTTGTCACTTTATTGTTATATATTTTTACCGTCTACCTGTTTGGGTACCTCCTTACCATCATCAGAAACAAAATAATGCTTTCAAATACAGAAGAACTGATAAATATATATACATATTGTTAAGAAAGAAAGGGGCAGTATACCAGAAGACAGAATACATCTAAGAGTATGGATATTAGAGAGACGGCATGTGAAGTGTGCCCACGCGCTCCAAGTGTGCCTTTTCGAGAATTCTACCCACACGGCTGACATTGCCTGTCACCATGTAAAATGGCTGCTGTCGTAAAAATGTCGGAACATATTAAACGGCCAAAAACCAGCAGCCAATGTAAGCCGTTTGGGTAAAATTCTAGAAAAGGCACACTTGGAGCGCGCGGGCACACTTCACATGCCGTCTCTCTAATATCCATACTCTTAGGTATACATAGACAGAAAAATGGGAAAACAAAACCTTGTTTATGATGGTTTTATTTAGGTATTATCAGACTGAGGTGCTGTTGTCCCTTTCGCTCAGTGGCCGAGTTTATTAACACGGCTACCTAAGAGTATGGATATTAAAGAGACGGCATGTGAAGTGTGCCCGCGCGCTCCAACAAATTTACAGACAGACGAACTTCAAAATGGTCGAGTATAAGCAGGACTTCGCCAGTCAATTACTTTAGATTAGATATTTCGACCAGCGTTGTTGCGGATGCAAAAATGTTTACATCCGCGGTGGGGATGCGGATTTCAGGATTTCTTAAAGATATTTTATTTTTAAATAGATAAATAAATGAAAAACTATTTAATTTTAATATATTTTATTTAATCATATTTTGAGAACTAAACTGAAACAGTTGTCTTACTTAGGTATAAGCATTTTAAGTCTAAAGCAATAATGATAAAAAAAAAATTAAAAAATTTGTGAATTATATTTAATAAATAGTAATATGTAATAAGTCCCGATTTTGCTTTTTATATTAATGGCGGCATTTTATTTATTTTTCACTTAATATTTACATCGAAATATTCATCTATTTCTAGGGATTACTTGTTCAGTGAATAAAACTATTGCATACATTCTGCTTGTAAAGTGCCCGCACGGTGCATATAAATATGTCCGAAGCGATTTATATCGCAATTTAAATCTGACAACCTTTCACGGTCCATATAAGATGGTCTTCTCCGGGCTTTATCAATTCAGCTCTTCTAACATGGGCGGTCTCAATATTATTATTGCATTCAGTTATTGTTTGACCGCCTAAGTGGTCGAATGGATGAGATCCTCGACTTTTAATCTGGAGGTCGCGGGTTCGATTCCTTACAATTTGTGTTACTTCATAAAATAATTCAGAGTGGAAGATACTCTCAGCATCTCCCTGGTGTAAGACCACCATCCAGAATTGAAACGTTTGGTGACTAGATCTGAATAGCCAGGCACTTCCTCACCTTCCCCGCTTACCTTCAGCCTCACAACATACCCCAATCGGGGATGCCATAGTCTCACTGGCTCCAGACGGGAGAAGTTGGGACTCTTGTGAGGTATATTTTTTTTTTAAATATAATAATGACACGCCGGGGAGTGGCGTGGGACGAGGGAAGGGTAGAGAGAGATTGCAAAGGAGACATAGTAGCATTAGGGGATAGCAGCGGTAAATTTGGAAAATCTATACTTCTCACACAAACAGCTTTATAATAAACGGACTTCTCACGCGTCGGAAAACCTACTGCTTTAATAAACAGAATGTAACCATTTTTTCTTTGAGTGGCTTTTCAACGCATGCCGGGTACAATCTAATACTTAACAATATAATTTTATTTTTCACATGTTACACTTTGTGGGTATACATAATTATAATGATGACAATAAAATAACTATGTTTTAAATAAATGAAAAGAAAATACTTTGTTTTAAGTCACTTTATTTTTATTTTTCGTCTACCGGTTTCGGTACCTCCGTACCATCATCAGGACTGTTACAAAAATTATATAACATAACTATCATAATATAAAAAATTATATAACATAAAAATTATAAAATATAACAAAAATTAAATTATATAGTTTTTGTAACAGTCCTGATGATGGTACGGAGGTACCGAAACCGGTAGACGAAAAATAAAAATAAAGTGACTTAAAACAAAGTATTTTCTTTTCATTTATTTAAAATGTCAAGTCACAATGTGTTTGCTTCTTTTGAAAAATTAACTATGTTTTAATTCCACTTTATTAATTTTCATAACCAACCGGTTTCGGTTCGACCTGAACCTTCATCAGGAATGAATAAAAAATATTGAACACAATCAGAGATACAGAGTATTTATAAGAAAAGTATAAGAGGGAGATAGAACATCAACTTCATCAACAGGTGTTTTAGGAGAACTAGTGCAACTTTGAAGATTATTAACTTCAAATTTATCCCCATGCTATCACCTACCGCTAGTACGTCTCCTTTACAAACCCTCCGTCACACTCCTCTTTCCCATGCGTCTCCGTTCATTTCCACGTAGTGCATCTATCCCGGAAGATTTATTCAATGTTATCCGTGGGGCCCTAGCACACTCGATCGATGAGTATCAATAGGATAATTGTCGGTAATTTCGGTTCCCTAGGACAACTGCAGATCGCTAATGTACAAACAACGGTTGATGTAGAATATATTAAGGACACTATTCATTGTGAACTGTCACTTATTCGTTTGCGTTCTGCAGTCATGCAGTCGATGAGAAGTTACCGCCTATCAATCCTTATCGATCGTTGCTTAAGATGATAGACTTCTCTTTTCGGCCCATACAAAAAGAACGCCCGGGAAAAAACACTTTTCTACATCGAAAATTGCACAAAATGAATATATTTTTTTATACTGCCTTCTAGAGGGTGAAAACTATATCGGTATGTTTTCGAATTTACGATGCGTTTCGTATTAACGTAAACATTCACTGTCAAACATGTACGATTTATCAAAAAATATTATTTAAGGAAAAAGTGCTGCTAACTCAACTCTCATCAAGAATTATAAAATTATAAAAAGCTACCGACGTAGCTTCTTCTTTCTAAAAAATATATATTTTTTAAAATTTCAATTTCGTGAAAGTTTCGGTGTAGAAAAGGGTATTCTCCATAAACCCCTTTTCAAGCGATTTCTGTAGGTGAATTTGAGCGTTGTCTCATTCGCACATTTCGCATTCGCATGTATTGTAAGTGTGCGTGAGCTTATTGTGAGCGGAACAGAATGACAGTCACGGGTGTTCCGCGTGTGGTTCAAAGTCTAGCCTCTCAAGAAATATAATAAAGTGGAATTAGAGTTATTTTGTTTACATAATTTTAAGATATGATCTAGGACAACTATCAATCATGCCCAATGTACCATTCCATCGCCTAGCTTTATATGTATACTAGCTTCTGCCCGCGACTTCGTCTGCGTGGGATTAGTACTTCGAGTAATCTATTTTCTTTTCCTAGGTCCCATCTACGTTTATACCAAAATTCTTAACCTATTTATTTAAAACATGTATAATTCTTGATTCGATTCAAAGTATTAGGCGAGTACTTCAAATAAATTCACTAATTTAAATATTTTCCAAAATAGAATTTTGATTTAACAATCATTGTTTTGAAAAATGTCATTCTCAAATTTTGACATTATCTATTAAACAATAATAATTATTTTCAATATATTGAAAATGAATAGCTAGCTTTATAAATAATAGCATATATGTTATTCTGATGCATGAGCTATATTATTGTATAGTTTCATTAAAATCCATTCTTTAAATTTCGATATAAAGAGTAACAAACATACATACATCCATACAAACTTTCGCGTTTATAATATTAGTAAGAAGTAAGTAAGATTAGTAAGAAGATCCACAGTACCTACCTATCTGTATATTAATAATATTAAACACTTAACGCTATGCGCCTGTCGTGATTTCTCCTGTCATAGTTCGATGCCCTACAGTCATAGTAATAACCGAATGCACTATAAACTATATGGGGAGAATCACTAGGGAAGCTATACGTTCAATTTATTAAATATTTATTATTTTTAATTGATAAACTAATGTTTAAGACAAGATTTTATGCATAGCACAAAGGGTAACAATTATTATAAGCAATAATTATTAGCCTGAAACACTCATCCATATTGAAAAAAATTCCCTAGAAAAGATACATGTCGCCGGCGGGACTCGAACCCACACCCCTCTGATTACCGGTCAGGAGCTCTACCGTTAAGCTACGGCGGGTTATCTACTACCCGCCAAATTATAAAAAATAATAATCAATGAAATATTTGTTAACACAGTGAATGTTTCAAACAATAAATGAATAAATAAAAATCAAAGAAGTGAAAAATACATTTAAATAGATATATTAATAAAATATTTGTTTAATGTTGTTTGCAGTGTTGCTTCAGTACCTCTACACTACAATTATAAAATATATTATAGCCTATGTAGTATGCTGGTATAGCATGGTATGGTATGTGGTGGGTTTGGATAGGTATGTGTATATGCCACTGATGTAAATACAAGTGTGATGATAAAAACCGAAGTAAATCATGTTTAAATATCCCGGCGTTTAATGCCGCCCAATATGGTCACGTTAATACCTTCATCCGATATCATGGAAAAGGTGCGTTTTTCAAACTGGGTATATTTATTTTTTTTTTTTTTTAAATTTATTTATAACATATAATATCATTCACAATTATATCATCATTTCATTACATATCATTCATCAATTTTAGTTACCCAATTAGTAAAGAAATAATTCTCGAGTCTAACTGGGGAGCTAGTCTATGTACTTATGTTATACATATAGATAATATGTATAGTTACAAAATGGAAGTAAAATACTTTAAAAAATACTGTAAGATATTACAAAATATTGTATAATGTGAAAAATACATATATTGTAGCAATGGAATATCAACAAAGAGAAAACAGAATACGGAATATATCTGAAAATCATCGATAAAAAATAAGTCAATCTGTTGCTTATCTGTAAAAATACAACGAGAGTTTTTTTTTAAATTTAAAATAGTTTTTTTCACTTTTTATTGTATCGGGTAAATCGTTAAATAGCTTTGGGCCTACATATTCATAATGGTGTTGTGCAGCTGTCGTGTTGCATCTAGGTACATATATGTTCCCAGATGTTCTAGGTCTTTTACTTCGTGTTGAGGACACTTCAGATTCTTTAAAAACTGTTAAAATTGCATTTTTTTCAAATAGTTTTGTAACCGACAGGACTTTAAATTTTTCAAAAAGTTCCTTGGTTGGAAAAATTCTTGGTTTTTTAATAATAACTTTCATGATCATTTTTGTGTAGTTACTATCGGATACAGGTTATTCTTATATATGCTTCCCAAGGCGATTATGCCGTACTGCAAAACTGACTGTACAAGAGCAAAGTAAACTATTTTGATATTTGAAAGATTTAGGATATTTCTTAATCGTATAAAAATGTAAGTAAGTTTTCTAATTCTTTTGACACAGTTTTCAACGTGTTTCTTAAATTTCATGTTGCTTTCTATAGTGATCCCTAGATATTTTACATCTGAGGTTTTCTTCAGGATTTTACAATTATCGTTACATTCTCCTCCTCTACACGATCGACTATGTACTATCACTCTAATATTGAAATCAGTGACAGGATCATTAAGGTAAAAAGGTATATATGAAGTTTTTTCTACATTAAGACTAAGTAAGTTATCATCAAACCATTTCTTCAATATGACAATGTCAGCATTCGCAGCTATATTCACTTAAGACCATGTTATTCCTTCGATTATAATGACTGTGTCATCCGCATATGAGATGACAATTCCATTAAGAGGGAGAGTGAACATGTCATTGACATATATAATGAAAATTATAGGCCCGATTACTGTGCCTTGTGGAATTCCATATTCAGAAGACAAGGGTTCACTTAATGAATTATTTAGTTTGACGTACTGTTCTCTATTTTTAAGTAACTCTGGAACCAAGATAAAGCTTTGTCTTCAAGTCCAATTTTTTCTAGTTTATTGATCAGTCTAGAATGCGACACACTATCAAACGCCTTTTTTAGGTCGATAAATATACCCAGACATTTTCGACGTCGATCCAAATTCCCCATAACTAGTGAAGTCAATTTTGCAATGGCATCATGTGTTCCTAGATTTGGTCTAAATCCATATTGGTTTGAGTGCAGAATTTTAATATATTTATACATTTATCTATTATATCAAACTCAGTGATAAGTAACCTAAGAGGGTATTACCGGAGAATACCGGAAATTATTCCTTTTTAAATCAAAATTAAAAAAAAAAACATAAATTCATTTTGAAAGATAAGTATTTTATCTGGTAAACGCACTTTTAAAATTTTTAAAACTAAGTTTGTTTTTAATATACTAAGGTTATACCGTTGGTCGTTGGCAGATTTGTACAATTTTCAAACGATTGATTCTATTTAACAACACAAATTGCAAATTATATAATCATACAACAAATTAAATGAATACATAATCTAGTAAACACATTTTACAGAATTTTAAAAAACCAAGATTATTTTTAATATACCAAGGTTATACCGTTGGTCGTTGTCAGATTTGTTCAATTTTCAAAGGACATATTGTATTATACAACACAATATTTCAAATGATATAATCATACAACAAATTAAATAAATACATAATCTAGTAAACACATTTTTCAGAATTTTAATTTTAGTTAAATTAAAATCATAAAAAAATACATCACCCGAGAACGTGTTTTGTGACGAAAACACCTCAGTTTTTCTATTTATTTAAGGTATTTTACATTTTTAAACTTTTATTCTCAGCCGCTGGTCAATGGCTCTTAAGATGGATTTTTTAAAACTCCATAGTCTATAAGTGAAAACTAAGCACCTTGTAATTATACACTTATGTTAAAGCCTACGTAGACATTAAGAGCCCCGCACAAGAGTACTGCTCCCGTCTGGAGCCAGTGAGACTATGGCATCCCTAATTGGGGTATGTTGTGAAGCTGAGGGTAGTGGGAGGGGGAAGTAGATAGGATAAAGAAAGGTGGGAGAAGTACCAGGCTATTTATATCTGGTCAATAAACACAGCTAATGCCATTTCAAGCAACGTTTCAATTCTGAATGGTGGTCTTACACCAGGGCGATACTGAGTGTATCTTCCACTCTGGAACGTGACCCAAATATAATATTATTTTTAATTACTAATTGTGAAAAAACACAAATTATTCAAATAAAATTTATTTGCGCACGCCGGGTTCGAATCCGTGGCCTTCGGAATAAAAACCCTTCAGAACCTATGTCATCTTAGGGGATGCTGTCTGGAAGGTCCTTTTAATGAAAGGAAGGAAAGGAAGTTCTGGGAAGGAAAAGGTACAAGGGGTGGGTAGGAATCTGGGGGTTAGTGTGTCCAAGAGTGACGGAAGCATAAATCCTCCACCTGCGATGCAAGGCGATGGGTTCAGAGATTCCGGTTGGAGAGGTCATCCGACCCGCCATGCAATAGGTGGTTAGATGCACCCTCCGCCATGACCCGAACAAACCTCACCTCATGACATGAACCCGGGCACCCCTGCTAAGTCACCAAATGTAGCGATCCACATGGGGTGGCTTATGTCAGAGGTGTTGGTTATCTAATAAATGGTTCCCGGGGCGGCGGTACCCATACCTACCTCCCAAATTGAATCAATTTATTTAGTTATTCATTTTCAACGTCCTGATTGGCTTTTACAAAATTATGATACAGAGTCAAAATGTTTAAATAAAAAAATAAAACAAAAGAAAATTAACATCATAGATATAATCAGTGAAATATATAAAAACAAAGATAAAGAAAAAACATAATAGGTATCATTTAATATGTTTTGAATCGGTGATTCAATTCAATTTTATATTTGTATGCCTTTTTTGAAAAAATATTTTAAAGCATAAGTTTCAAAAAGTGATTTTTCCTAAGATAATTAAAATTAGCGCCATCTACGAACGTGTAGTTGGTGAATAATTTTAAATTGAACCTTGATAATGTAATGTCTAATATATAAATTATAATGTTTGTTTGTTTTTCGTGTGTTATGCGCTGCCATACCATTCATCCGATTGCGATGAAACTTTAGGGATATTATGATGTGCTCATACCCGGGATTGTTATAGGATGGTGAGCTCTGGCGTTATGAAATTATTTCCTATACTATTCGTCTGATTGCGAAGCAAATTTGGTTGTTTTGAACAAGCCTGCGAAGGTTTATATATATATATATTCACTGGTGAGCTCTGGCATTATGAAATTTACATAGCGGGAATCGAAAGGGATAGCGTTTGCAAGAAAGGAGAGAGTGAAAGAGGGGAGAGGGAAACGCGGGGAAGGTGAAAGAGGAACGCGGTAGGGGAAAGGGACGTGAGAGAGGAAGAAAAAGCGAAAGAGGAACGGGAAAGAATTGGAAAGGATACGAAGGGAGAAACGATTTATTTATTTAAGTGGCATTGCAACGCGTGGCGGGTATCAGCTGTTAACAGATAATATTATAGTGAAATCACAAATCATAGAATAAAGATATTTATAGTAATTCGCTACGTTTGATAATTTAGCAGGGGTTCTCATTGTTTATGGGATGAAATTTGTCTTTGTCTTCGTCTTACGGCATGGTGGGCCGGATCAGGGGAGACTGATTATTTTTTATATACTTGTATATCTTAATTACAAACGCTTCCATGCTAATACAGGAAAAATGAAAAAAAAAAAAATTTTAGAAGCGATAATTTAAAAACTAACCCCTTCAGAGACGTTTTCCAATTTCTATACAAATAAACAACTCGTAGTGTTGAGTCGTGTTAACACGTTGGGGTCTAAATACTATGATTGTGCGTGACGCGATCGAAGCTTAACTATCCGCTGGGTTAAACTGTGCGCCACATTTAACGGCCCTTTACGATAAAGACAAAATATTGAGAAATCTATGATATATAAGAACGGGTCATTCGACAAAAATGACTCAAGAATAAGTGTAAGACCTCCATTCAGAATTGAAACGTTGCTTAATAATGGCTTTAGTCGTGTTTAGTGACTAGATCTGAATAGCCAGGTACTTTCCCACCTTCCTCTTTCCCATCTCCTTCCCTTCCCCACTTACCTTCAGCCTCACAACATACTCCAATTGGAGATGCCATAGTCTCACTGGCTCCAGAAGGGAGCAGTTGGGACTCTTGTGAGGTTTCTCTATAAAATTTTAAAAAAAAATCTCAATTTCCTATCTGGATTTTGAGATTAATGCAAATGCTTTTTAATCTTAATATATAAAAACTCGCGTCACAATGTTCGTCCAAGGTAAACTCCGAAACTACTTAACCGATTTTGATGACGTTTGGCTTACTGTGTGTAATTTGGTCTAATTTAAATGATAAAATAGTTTTTATCACGATTATTGACCTCAATATTTGTTATTGCGAATTATATGTTTTTTTACGTTGACCGTCCGTGGTCGAGTGGTAAGACACTTGACTCCCATTCGGAAGGTCGCAATTAATGAATAAAAATAATATATGTTATATTTGCGGCACGTTCCAGAGTGGAAGATACTCTCAGTATCGCCCAGGTGTAAGACCACCATTCAGAATTGAAACGTTACTTAATAATTGCTTTAGTCGTGTTTAGTGACTAGATCTGAATAGCCAGGTACTTTCCCACCTTCCTCTTCCCCATCTCCTTCCCTTCCCCACTTACCTTCAGCCTCACAACATACTCCAATTGGAGATGCCATAGTCTCACTGGCTCCAGAAGGGAGCAGTTGGGACTCTTGTGAGGTTTCTCTATAAAAAAAAAAAAAAAACACTTATTTGAAAATACTTGTAAGTTCCATAAGTTTCTGACAGATGGCGGTGTGAGTTAATTTATTGCAACAACACTTGGTTATCTAGGTTGGGTAACCATCCAGTGGATGGAGTTGTGCTTCGTTAGCCACAGCAACGCGTGGGCGGGTCAGCTAGTAGCTAGTATAATATAGATATCGACACTAGCGTGGCGGTATGTTTTGCTTTTTTGATACGTCACTAGGACCCTCCAAAAATCGTTAAAATTAACGTTCAGTATACAAACTAGACATTGTACTTTATTTAAAAAAGCAAAACGTACAGACAAAGAGTAAAAAATCTTAAAATCGGTCCAGTTTTGGAGGAGAAAATGGGGAATACAAAACCTCAATTTTGACGATTTTATTTAGGTATTTTCGCCTGAAGTGCAGTTGTCCCTTTCGCTCAGTACTCGAGAGGGTAACAGCAATAGTTTGGTTTATTTGTAAGTGTCAATAAAATTGTTTTATTTATTTACATAGTTACCGAATCGTTCAGAATCATTACGCACAAATTAATAATATTTTTATGACAGACACAAGTTGATCCGACCAGAGTAAAATTCACAATGAAATTCAAATTCACAATGATTTGGCAGATTGTGTTTTTTCGTGTCACAATAACATTATTTGAAAAACTCAAATTATTTTTCGAAAGGACACTTGAACGTCATCTTTGGTCTAAACATAATAGTCCAATCATTTGGTAGTTATACCTGGAAAGTTTTACGGGGGTTCTGAAAATTGGTAATATGTATTATAGATTTCGATGTGCTCTTTACGAATTTCAACTTTGCCACCTCGTATCTTTGCCACTCGCGCCACCATTTTGGAAAAATGGCGCTTAAGGGCCTTCCTTACTAGCGATCTCAATCGTTGTATGGAGTATCATGAATTCTCAGATTCAAACGACAATCTAAGTTATTAATCGTCAAAATATCGATAATGTAGCCACGTTAAGCTATCATAAATACATTTTTCTGTCGAAATATATATTTTTATTAACAACTTATTTTCGTTAAATACTATATAATGAACATCTAAGAATTCTCCTACTCATTCGGCTCTCCGAGGTGGCCGCGGATGCACGCTTTTTACGGTCCGTCTTGTCAATCTTTTTTTAAAGTTCGAAATTCCGCGTACGTAATTATTATATTTCCATGTGACGCCGACGTTTCAACAATATTCCACTCTATGCGTTCCGCGTAGGGACTATAATAGTGTGCCGCCTTTTTTATGCTTCAGCTGTGAGTTTCCGTCGAAGCTGTGTAGTGTCAAATAGTATTATTAAGAATTAATTTATTGTTAACATTTTTTCGGGTTTCTAGGTAATAAACAATTTGATATTTTTAAAATATAAAAGTGCGGAAATGGCCAATAAAAAACTTAGATCACTGTCAGAAGATACAAAGTATCCCTTAGCATTGAGGAAGATTTTCAAGACGTATTTTACGCCTTAGAACGGCTGTACGTTGTGCCATAAAGTACCGGAAGGCTATGAATTGTAGTCAAGAGGAAAACATAAAACAGCTATATTTGAATATATTGAATGGGCCAAAACATGTATTTGGAGACCACTCACTATGCAAGAAACGGGCATACTTTTGCAAACGGGATACTGGCGACACTAATTACGTACCCAATATGACTTCGAGCTTGATAATGTCCAGAATCATGCAGCACGTTCGACTTTTGGCATCTAATGCTCGAGGTTTAATACATGATGTAGGCAGCAATACTGTGGAGTGCTAAAATTTGTTGGTGGGAAGCGTATCAACTAAGCTCTAAAACGGTCCTACAAAGGAAGGTGCGCTGCAGCAGTAGTGGCATTCAACACCAATCTTCCACACTATTCTTTGCATAAATTTGCAACCGGTAATAGTCCCGGAAAACTCATAAAGCATTAAGAATTAAAAAGATTGCAGAAAAATAATCAACAAGTAAAAAAAAAGAAAAGAAAAACCCTGCAGCTCGCTCCAGCAAAAGATCAGCATTATGGTCCCAATGCAGAAAACTGATATGGACCAAGAATCGTATGAGGCAGCTAAATATGATTTTTTAGAAAGGTTTTTTACCATAGCCAAAGATAGGCAAGCAATTGAAAGGGTGACAGTACTTCAAGCATCTAGTGGAAAGTGGATCGAGATGCGCCGCAATATGATTACGGCATCGTGGTTTGGAAAAATGTACAAACGGCGGCAAAATATCAGTTGCGCACCATTAGTCAAAAATATACTGTACCAGCAAACCTTATCAAATATTCCTTCAATTCGACACGGACAAAAATATGAATACAATGTCCTGAAGGAGCTTGCAGAACTAGAAAGCATTGCCATAGAAAAGTGTGGTCTTTTCATAGATGAATAGTATCCGTATATTAGTGCGACCCCTGATGGAATTTCTTCTTAAGAACAAAAATGGAGAAATGCTGGTAAATACATCTCACGATTGGTTTTACCAGGTTCAGGGCCAAAAAGTGTAACATGTAACAAAAAGAGATATTTGTATGTTTGATGTATGGACTGAACTCGGAATAAAAATCGAAAATTTTTTACGGGATGACGAATTTTGGCAGACTAATATGGTTGAAAAGCTGAAACGCTTTTACAATTTTTGCATGCTACCCGAATTAATTGATCCTCGACATAATCGCTGCATACCTATTAGAAAAAAAATAGTATTTGGAAAAGTGCATAATAGCGAAAAAAAAGTAAAGTAAAATTGGTTTTAGCTAAAACCAAAATTCTTTAGAAGGAATTGTTTCGAAGAAATCAATAACATTTTATTTCATTGAAGTGTCTTCAGGAGAAATTTCATTTATATTCCTAATGAATGTAGTTTATATTTTTAGAGATAGGGAAGAGGAGGGTTGGAAAGTTCCTGGCTATTCATATCTAGTCACTAAACATATCTACGCCGTTCTCAAGCAACTTTCAATTCTGAATTATGGTCTCTCACCAGGGCCATACTGAATGTATCTTCCACTTTGAAACAAGAAACATATTCGTTATATGTACCTATGTAAATTTTATTTAAATTTTACAATATGATATACTTATAATAAATTAAATTAAATTTGTTTTGTCCTCGCCGGCTTTTGAACCCGTGACCTCAAATCAAACTAGACAATTTAGTATTAACAGTGCCCCGCCGCACTGCGAAACCAGGCTGGAACAAAGGCCAAGCCTTTTGTCACTCTTTATAATTGTATTACTACATGTATCTTTTTCATCTATGTATGTATCAAAAAAAAAATCCAAATAAAAAGTTATATTAAACGATTTAAGTTACTGAGAACCTCCTCCATCAATTAGGCTATCGTTATAATGCATTACATTCTAATATATATTTTAATATAATTTTCATAATCACAATATCTTTAATTAATAATAATTTGTTTTGTTCTGTGCGACTTGATTGTGAATGGAACGCACCGGCCAGCTGCAGGTGCAAGCGGGTTCGATATTCGAATTCGAGCTGGAAACGTTTAATACCGAGGGCCGTTAATAGCAGTTTTTTTGACAATATCTCCTTTCCTACTCATTTTACGATAAAAACCTGTTTTTTCGAAATAAACTAGAAAAAAATTTTTACAATTCACGCACCAACATTTTTTTCTTAAATCAATAGTTTTGGCGTACGAGCGCAGCAAAATATACTTTAATATGCGATTTAGCTAAAAAAAATCATTTCTACACCCCCTTGAGCACCCCCAATGCACTTCTTTCTTTGCTTTGCTGTTCTTGATGGACCAGGTGTGCTAGGACGGTCGCTCGATATGAAGTTACCGACCGATTGTCGGTAACTTCTCATCGTTCCCTAGGACAACTGCAGATCTCAAACGTACAAACGAAAGTTGATATCGAATATATTAAGGACACTTAGTCATTGTGAACTGTCACCTATTCGTTAGCGATGTGCAGTTGTCGTAGGGAACGATGAGAAGTTACCGATAGTTATCCTACCGATCGTTATAGAGCAAGCGTGCTAGGGCCTCTGGCATTGTGAGTCCATCTTCGATATCGATCGAAACGTCACAGACCGAAATTTCATCCGCATCATCTGCGATGGGATTATCAGACTCATCACAAGCCTCTTCGTTTTCGTTTCCATCATATTCCATCATACTGGAGCAATGTTAACGGAACAGAAACAAAAGTGGGCTAATTAATGTTACGCCTCTTAAGCCCCCAGCTCCAGAAACCTAGTTAAAACTTATTTCTTGTAAATGCAAAAAGGGATGTCCGAAAGCCTGTGGATGCAGAAAAGCTAAACTGACTAAAGAAAAGCCCAGTTAAAGCTAAAGCTAAGCTAAAATAATAATAAACCAAAAAAAATTTCGAGCAAACGTATGATGGAATATGATGGAATCGAAATCGTAATCCCATCGCAGATGTTGCGGATGAAATTTCGGTCTGTGTCGTCTCGATCGATACCGAAGACGAACTTGCAACGCCTAGTCCATCAGGAACAGTAAAGCGAAGAAGATTGCGCTAAATTTCGAAATTGTTACATTACATGTGGATTAGGCCTACAGGGGACAGACAACACGATAAAAAAAACCGCCGCTTACTCTACCTCAAGGCGGTGTGGAAATGAGTTTTTTAGCCAATTCACATATTGACGTATTCTTTGCGGCGCTTGTACGCCAAAACTATTGACTTTACAAAAAAGTTGCCAATACATAAATTGTAGGAAAATTTATCTTACTTATTTTATACTCACGTGTTTTTATCACAAGATAAGTCGGAAGGAGATATTGTCAAAAAACTGCTATTAGGCGCAATTTTTCCAAAATGGCGGCGCGAGCAGCAAAGATCCATAATATTACCATTTTTCAAAAATCCGGAAAACTTTCCAGATAACCCCTTTTTTCGTCCCAAATGACTGAACTACAATCACTGAGCACAATTTATTTTAATGTCATTGAAAATACACACGGAGAAAAATGTTATTCTAAAATACGATTATTTTATTCGTAAAAACGGGATTTGTTCTTACGAACAAATTAACAGTGTTTCAATGTTTATTAGCGGGAAAAAGTAAGAATAATTTGTTGGTATACGTACGAAATTACGTATACCAACTAATTATTCTTACATGTTCCCGCCAATAAACGTTGAAACACCGTTAATTTCTTTTCGTAAGAACTTCAGTCCCGTTTTTAACCGTTTTTACGAATAAAATGATCGTATTTTAGAATATCATTTTTCTCCGTAAATACATAGAGACCGCCAAATATTTTTGATGATATAAATACTGTCAAACAAATTCATGTTATAATGCCTAACCAAATATATTTCACTGCCGCGACCCGTTATTGAACTCCCCTGCCCAATAATCAGGCCCCTTTAAGCAATAAAAATGTTTTAAATGGACTTTCAAATACCATTTAAGCCCTTTTCTGATAACGACCAGTTCAACTTTTATTGAAGACCAATATTCCTTGTCCAAAATTAAAATACTAATGTATTTTAAATAATTTATTACCCGTATTAAATTAAACGAGATATTTTTTAATGCCATGAAGATTTATTTTTTATGGATAAGTGCTGTTGATAATCTTTTTAACGTGAATACAGCATAACAGTTCCAACAGTCCGTTTTCAAAGGGACTATGTTATCACTAGTAGGCGTCCGCGCGGTGGCTATTACAGTGCCATACTCAAGGGAAAAACAACTCATCATGTTTAATCACACAAAAAACACATAGGTACATATTAAACACTTATTTTTAAACCACTTCCCGGTTTTAGCATGCGTGAAGTTGAGAATGTTGTTAACATTAAAAATTGACTTATTATAAATGACGTGATATATACGTTTAATATACTATATTGGGGATATCCTTCAACTGCTAACCCTAGTACAAATCACATGTGCGCCCCACTGTTAAATTTAACAGCCACCTCTGGTCCAGAGCCCTAAAATACTTCAAAAATCCTTGACTCTGAGCAGAAACGTCCGGTCTGTTTGATAGCTTCCTTAATTACATCTGGATTGCAATCTTTAGAGCACAGGCATCAGATGGGAATGCTGTCCGTGTTCTATCGGTATTTTAATAGAAAATGCTACGAGGATCTAGCGTACGTTCCTTCGGCACCGTATAATAATTGGGAAGCACGCCAAACGCGCGCCCAACATTTGTACCTACACTGTTGACATTCTGCGGCTTGTTCTTGAGTTCAACAGCTCGGCTGTGGAACGATTTGCCGGCTTTTGTGTTTCCTCCCTTCTGCAACATGAATCGCTTCATGACCCATATTTACTCATTCTTCTTCTCCAGAAACCATTTACACAGTATCCCCAGATATAACATAGGCTATGAGGGAAAATTATTTTCCTCAGGGTCTTATGTGTGAACTGAATGTAAAAATAAATAAATTTAAAAACATTTTTTAAATGCGAATACAGCAAAACAGTCCCAATTGCTCCCAACCGTCTTGAGCCAGTGAGGCTACATGGGGTGTGTTGAGAGGCTGAAGGAAGTGATGAGGGAATGAGATGGGGAAGAGGAAGGTGGAGAATTTTCTGTTTATTCAGATCTAGCCACCAAACACGGCTAAAGTCATTTCAAGCAACGTTTTAATTCTGAATGGTGGTCGTAAAGGTAATATTGAGAGTGTCTTCCACTCCAGAATGCACCGCAAATACGAGTATGCTACATATTATTCTAAAATATACACCAAACGCGCGCCCAACATTTGCACACAGTTAACATTTGTCACATGAGAACGGGTCGTTCTTACGACTCGTTCGTGAATGATATCAGTTTTCTACCGGTATGTCAATGGAAGATGCTCCGACGATCTAGCATCTGTGATCCCTTCGGTATGGTTGTATAATTGGGAAACTTGTACACGTTTGACATTCGTGTCACATGAGAACGGGTCGTTTCTACGGCTCGTTCTTAAGTTCATCAGCTCGGGTGTGGAACGATCTGCCAGCTTCTATGTTTCCTTTCTTCTAAAACATGACCTCTTTAAGACCCTTGTTCACTCCTTCCATTTCTCGAAAAACACTTTACACAGCATCCCCAGAAATGACATAGGGTCTATGGAATAAATATTTTCCTCAGGGCCTTCCGTGTGGAGTTAATTTATTTAAAAAAAAAACAAAGTTTTTATGTTAATACCGTACAAGAGTCCCAATAGCTCCCAACTGTCTGGGGCCAGAACTGTTGTGAGATTGAATGTAGTGGGGAGGGGAAGGAGATGGGGAAGTACCTGGCTATTCAGACCTGATCACTTAACACGGCTAAAGTCATTTCATATAACGTTTTAATTCTGAATGGTGGTATTAGGTACACCGGAGCGATACTGAGAGTACCTTCCACTATGGAACGTGCCGCTAATATACTACATATTATTTTTATTGTTTAAATTAATTTGTGAAAATAACACAAATAAAATTTACTTGTGCGCGCCAGAATATGAACCCGCGACCACCATATTGCTAGCTAAGATGACAAAAGTGTATTTCTTTTTAAAAATATTACAATAATTAATTGGCAATCCTAATTCCAACTAAAATTTCAATTTCCCCCTGTACTTTTAAAAGGATTGTTTTCACATAAGATATCTCGATAAAAAGTCTCTTTCTTTTCAATATGTTTTCTAATGACGAGAGAGAGACGCAAATAACATCATTATCATTTCTAAATAATCCGATAAAGAGCGTATCATATTTCATATTCCAGCGAGTGATCCGTAGCTAGCAAACAGATTTAAGTATTTTTAGCGCAGAAAGGGTAAATAAGAGTATATGAAACAAGACATTTTTAGTGAGATTGAATTTAGCCTCTTCAAAAAATCTCCACTTATAAATGTCACAGTTTCATCACTGCAGACATTAAAATCCCACTACGAATGAACACCTGCACTATATAGACCTCCCGCGTACGGTACTGTTATATCGTTTTTAATATATTTTTAAATTTTACTTTGGTGAATTCTTTTATACTTGATATTATATTTCATAAAAAGGACAATTGATATTACGCAACCTTAAGACTGAAACGCCAATATATGTTTATGCACAAAAAAGTGTTCGAAGTGTTCTTTGTATGAAAACTAATTTCGTTATAAAAATTGAATATTAGTTCATACTAGGTCCCTCGTGGTATATACCAGACAGCTGCGAACACTACACTGTGTCTAGAACGAATTTAACCCGTTAAATAACGATAATTTAATTGTTTTGCCTTTAATAATGAGCGGTTCTGGGATTTCTTCATTTTGGCACCGCCATCCTCCTTCTAGTTATCACCAATGGCGTAGCGAGGTACGGGCAGGGGGGGGAGGGGGCAGCTGCCCCCCCCTAGAAGATGCAGGAATGCTCAAAAATCGCATTGTATCTCGTCAACAACATCGGTCCAATCACCTTACTGAGACTCCATGCGATTTTTGGAAGCGATCGATTTTCATTCCTTATTTAGATTCCCTAATATCTTTTTTTTTTTTTTTTTATAGAGAATACCTCACAAGAGTCCCAACTGCTCCCGTCTGGAGCCAGTGAGACTATGGCATCCCCAATTGGGGTATGTTGTGAGGCTGAAGGAAAGTGGGGAAGGGAAGGAGATGGGGAAGAGGAAGGTAGGAAAGTACCTGGCTATTCAGATCTAGTCACTAAACACGGCTAAAGCCATTATTAAGCAACGTCTCAATTCTGAATGGTGGTCTTACACCAGGGCGATACTGACAGTATCTTCCACTCTGGAACGTGCCGCAAATGTAGTATATATTATTTTTATTAATTAATTGTGAAATAACACAAATTAATTAAATAAAATTTATTTGCGCACGCCGGGTTCGAACCCGCAACCTTCCGATTGGGAGTCAAGTGTTGTTACCACTCGACCACGGACGGTATCTGCATATCTGCACTGGAGCAGCGGTTTGGTGGCCAAAATGCTTTCAGAATAATGTTGCTACATCTCAGTACAATGTTGAATATGTCATTAATTGATTTCAAAGAAAAAGCACAAAGTTTCTGCCAATACTACGATTTACTTAATTTTAATCCAGAAGCCGAACTATGGTATAAAAAATGGCAGAACAAGAACAACAGAACAAGGGTATGACCAACGAAGATCTCGAAAAACTAGAATAATAGCAACAGTTTTATTTTAAATTAAAACAAATAACTTTGTTTAAACCGCTAATATAATCACAATTACCTACATGTTTCAAAACCGATGGTTTCTTCATTATAAATATAAATAATTATATAAATTATAAATAACAGTTTTGTTTATTTATAAGTGTCAATAATATTGTTTTGTTTATTTATAAATGTCAATAATATTGTTTGGTTTATTTATTGATAGTAATTTATTACTATTTTGTATTAATTACTATTGTAATTGAACATTCTGTTGACGAGCTTCTTAATTTCAGATTGAGTACTTTTAAAGAAAAATAAATAAATAAACAATGTGATACAAAGAAAAAGAGTTGGGACAAATACATTTTACGAGGTGGCGAGACATTTAACGTTTTTTATGGGACATTTGTAGTTTATCTTTTATGACGTACTCAATGTACGGGTGCTTTTAGGTCTCTGGAGGTCTGGTGTCGGGCGTAAATCGAGTTCCAATGTATGACTTCTTTCGTCTTACAAACAGGAGACCCAATTTATGTTATACTATAGACTGAATGTCTGGAGGAAAGAGGAAATTGGGGAAGTACCTGGGTATTCAGTTCAGGTCACCAATCATTCATTTCAAGCATCGTTCCAATTAATTTTGAACGGTGGTCTTACACCAGATCCACCAGGCATTTCGTAATGTGTTATATTTTCGTATTAGAGCAGTATCCCTAAGAGCGAAAAAATTTTGGCATATCAACATCTCATTTTAGTATCACTACCTCATTACCAGTCTGAAGATGGCTTTGACAAGCTGAAACCGGTTACGGTCAATAAATTAAAGTGGAAACGAAATTTTACACATAGCGATATTTCTATATTGATGAGCTCTGGCGTTATGAAATTTTGCAAAAAATCAATAGGCCACCAGCGAGTTGTTTGAAAAATGGGTATATTTTGTGGAGTTTAGCGGCAGGGAAAAAAGGCAGAAGGGGAGGGAATCCGGGAGAGGCGGAGGGAAATTAAGGAGGGGGGTTTGCGGGGAAGGTGAAAGGGGGACGCAGGAGGATAAGGAGACGCGGGAGGGAAAGATGAGGCAGAAGGGGACGAATGGGAAACAATTTATTTATGTAAGTTGCATTGCAACGCATGCCGGGTATCAGCTAGTATATAATATTATAACCACTGCAGCGACATAGCAATTAAAATATTTTTTCTCGGATTTGTAAAGGAAATTTTTCCGCCCACATTAAAAAAATCATACCTCCGAATTTGAATATGGAGACATACAAACTGATTATGGTTCTATGTAGCCAATGAATTCCCCTATCTTTTGTCTATTATCACATATTTGTAGGATTTATAAAAAAAATATAATTAAATCTTTAACCTTAAAACATTTTAAAGAATCTAGAGAATATTTATTTTGTTATATTTTGAATGTACAATATATTATTTAGTCGTTTTAATACAAAAAAAATTGAAAATTTGCCACTTTTTGGCAACAAAGCAATCCGAGGTTTTGGAAATAGTGCCATAATGTGGCAAAAAGCGCTCGAGTGGTTAACACTATAATTTTGGGATCAACTGTTGGCATCCGTATTTGTGATATTTTTCTGACCTATTTACAGAACCCTTCGTCCCCTAGTGAAAATAGCACAGGGCCCAGATGGGTGCCTTGAAACAAACGTGCTGTCCTAGCAGATTGAAAATCGTGCCTACGCATATCAAATGAGATTCAATGATCATGATGGGTGTGTACATAAAACCATCTCTCTCAACTTGAGGGTAAAGGTTTCATTCAAAGGAGGAATGAAATAATCGACGGCTTGTCTACCAACAAAGTCTAAACAGAGTGTGTTGATGATAAAAATAAGACCAAAATGAAAGTTATTGATTCCAGAAATTGGGTTATGAAAAATTCATAAAAAAGAAATAATAAAAGCCGAATAACAAAGTTTGATCTCCAGTTGATTATTAGTCATACATGTTGACTCGACAGCGGCAGAGTTGGCATCGCACTTGGGTTCCAACCAGGCGTCCCGTGTTTCATTCATCGGCTGGCTTAGTCCTCCGTCACAACACATGCAACATTTTACGCTTCCTGTGTTGGTAGTAGGAGATTTTCAAACAATTTCAGGTTATTATATATTATAGGTTACCCGGGAATGTTTGTCTTTCTTTACAATTGAAAAAAAAGTCGTTTAGAAAAATCGAATTTTTACTTTAGTGAAATGTGAAGTCTCGGAATCGGGGAATTTTGATAAGCCAGTGTCCTGGGGTGCTAGCATGGTTAAGGTGATAGATAAGGATCGGTAGGATAATTGTCGGTAACTTCTCATCGTTCCCTAGGACAACTGCAGAACTCAAACGTACAAACGACAGTTGATATCGAATATATTAAGGACACTTAGTCATTGTGAACTGTCACCTATTCGTTTGCGATCTGCAGTTGTCGTAGGGAACGATGAGAAGTTACCGATAGTTATCCTATCGGTAACTATCGGTAACTTCTCATCGTTCCCTATCATGACTACAGATCGCCAACGAATAAGTGACAGTTCACAATGACTAAGTGTCTTAGTCATTGTGAACTGTCACCTATTCGTTTGCGATCTGCAGTTGTCGTAGGGAGCGAAGAACTATCGGTAACTTCTCATCGTTCCCTCGCATGACTACAGATCGCCAACGAATAAGTGACAGTTCACAATGACTAAGTGTCCTTACCATATTCGACATCAACTGTTGTTTGTACGTTAGCGATGTGCAGTTGTTCTATGGAACGATGAGAAGTTACCGATAGTTATCCTACCGATCGTTATAGAGCAAGCGTGCTAGGGCCTCTGGTGTTGTTAAGATGATACCCGGTGGTGCAGAAATAGATTTTACTAAAATATTGCTGTCACTGTTGCTCTTACTCCACCGGATATTGAGCGAAAGGGACAATGCACTGACACCTAACTAAAATGGAGGTTTTGTATTCCCCACTTTTCTCCTCCAAAAGTGGACTGATTTTCAATTTTTTTTTACCAACTACATAAGAAAAAACTATTCTATGTACCTATGTATTTTTTGCTTTTTTTAAAAAAACATTGTCTGGTTTGTATACTGAACATCTTTTGACGGCGTTTAAACCAGTCAATTTTATTGATTTTTGTAAGGTCATAACTTCTATAAAAAGTAACTTAACAAAAAAAACAAAAAGTACCGACACGCTTGTAGTTGATATCTATTTTATGCAAAAACTATATTTTCTCTAGGGTTAAAATCCAGAGAGATAAATAGGGAATACGTTTGTATGGAAAAATCACCGCCGGGTATCCTCTTAACCGCTCGAACGCTTTTTGTCACATTATGGCACTAGTTCCAAAGCCTTGGATTGCCTTGTTGCCACAATGTGGCAAATATTCTCTAGATTCTTTAAAATGTTTTAAAGTGAACGATTTTATAATATTTTTTTTGTAAATCCTAAAAATATCTGATAATAAATAAACGATAGGTCAATTCATTGGCTATTTAGAACTACAATCAGTTCGTATGGTCTCCATATTTAAATTCGGAGGTATGATTTTTTTTAATGTGGGCGGAAAAATTTCCTTTAGCCATCCGAGAAAAAGGTTTTAAGTTGCTCTGTGCTCCGGTGGTTAAAATAAAAGGGTAGTAAATTTCGTAAAGATCTTTTAGGTATGTGGATGTTGATTAATTAAAGCAATTCAGGACAGTAAATATTTTATGTAATAGTATCAAGGTAAAATTGGGCGGAGTTTTTTTTCCATACAAACGTTTCCCCAATTTCCTCTCTGGAATTTGACACTACTGTATTTTTTTTTAACATAATATAGATATCGACCACTAGTATATCGGCACGTTTTGATTTTTTTGATAAATTACTTCATACAGGATTTAGAACCCTCCAAAAATCGTTAAAATTACCTGGTTTGAACGCCACCAAGAGACGTTTAGTATATAAAGTAAACAAGATATTTTTAAAAAGCAAATCGTACAGGTGTAGAGTATTTCCTTCTAATATAGATACGATATGATACGATACGATTGTACCACCCCAGCCAGGAGCAATCCTGTCCCGGTAAGACCGGTACACCAGGGGGCACTGATTTGTTAGGACTAGGAACAAGTGCTCTGAGGATAGGAAGGAGGTTGGAGTTTAATCGACCGGTATACATGGCAACCTAATAAGCCAATATTGGAATTTAGGATGGGCAGGAATAAAGGAATGGATTAAGCGTTATGATTTTGTATTTCCTTTCTTTATGCTCTCCTTCTTCTTGCCTCTTCTCAGCTCTTCTTGGATCTTCCTGTTCCTTCTTAGTTTTTCTTGTATCTTCTTTTCTATTCCTGCTTCTTCTTGTCACTTCTTGTTTCTTCTTGTCTCTTCTTGTCTCTTCTGGAATACTTTCGTCTCTCCTTGGCCCTTTTTACTAATTCTTGTCTCTTCTTGCCTCTTTTTGATTCTTCTCATCTCATCTGTGCTCTGCTTGACTCTTCTTGCTATTTCTTGTATCTTAATGTTTCTTCTTAACTCTTCCTGCATCATGGATCTTCTTAATGTGGGTGAAATAACCTCTTGGGTCAACCCATTTCTATTCTTGGCGCTTCTTGCTTCTTCTTGTCTTTTACTTGATTCTTATCATCTCTTCCGGACTCTGTTTGTATCTTCTTGCCACTTTTTGTCAGGAAATGATATTCCTCCGAGGTGTAATATCCGACTGAATTACCAAAAATATTGTTTAAGATAGTATAATATCCGACTGAATTAACAAAAACATTTTTTAAGATAAAGATAAAAAGTATTATTTGTGACTTGTGCACGTCAAGATATTCGTTTACCTGCAAATGACAAATCTAAAATGTGTTGTGCCTAAATGTGAGATTTTTATGGACTCCAATCCAACTCTTTCTACTCGTGTGACCCGTATCAATCATCGCAATGCCTTGCATGATCAGTGGTCCGAAACATTTTCTTACCCGCCGTACACGATAAGTCGTGTACGCACCGTACAATCTGAAATTAACATTTAATCTTCGAGAAAAATAAACTATTTGAATCTGGCGACCCACCGGTTTTGTACTTCTGCCTCAGACATACAAATGTTAAATAAATATACAAATCATCTAAAAAGAAAACATAAACATAAACAAAAAATATATTAAACAAAATATCTTAGCTTATGAAACACAGCTCGGTTGAAGAGGGCACATAAATTTTCGGGCTAATGACAGTTGACACTTGAGCTGTTTACACAATCCAGCTGTACTCATAGATTCTTTGCTCAATTGCTACACTTTCAGTTGATAAATTCACACAAAGAAATAATACACAGGTATTTAATTCGAGCAAAACTCCTTTCCCGAGAAAGATAAAATTATTTCGCGAACTAGAACAGATTTTACTAATTATTAGGCGTGTGGTGACAAATTTTCAGCCCGATTGAGCATGATTTAACACGGTTATTCACAAAAAAACCCGGGAGATCTTAAAACACGTCAAGCCCTGATTGTGACCCGGCACTTCCTCAGCTAGGTCTCTATTTCCTTCTAATATAGATAGTAAAAAAAAATACTTTAAAATCCGTCCAGTTTTGGAGGAATGATGGAATACAAAACATCGATTATGATGATTTTATTTAGGTATTATCATCATGAGGTGCAGTTGTCCCTTTCGCTCAGTATTCAGGGAGTAAGAGCGACAGTGACAGCAACAGTTTGGCAAACTACCCTTTTTTTTTTGTTAATTTCTCGACGATCGGGTTTCCTCTTAAATCTATGCTTATTCTTCTTTCAGAAAGTGTCAATAAGGACATTTTATCCAGTAGGTAATTATCTAATATATAGAAATTAATGTTTGTTTGTTTGTGTGTTCGTATGTTACGCGCGGCCATACCGTTCATCCGATTGCGTTGAAGTTTTGGGTATACGATGAGCGCATACCCGGGATGGTTAGAGGATAGTGAGCTCTAGCCTTATGAAATTATTTCCTATACTATTCATACGATTGCGATTAAAATTTCATCCGATTGATTTTAAATTTTTTTGAATTGTTGTGAATATGCCCGTGAAGATTTCCATCTATATACTGGTGAGCTCTGGCATTATGAAATTTGCATTAAAAAATTAAATAGGTCACGCGAGTTGTTGGAAAAATGAGTGTATTTTATGGAGTTAAGCGGCAGGAAAAAAAGGATGGGGGGAGGAGAATGCGGCAGGGTTGCATGGGGAGTTAAGGAGGGGGCTTGGCGGGAGGGGGGACGAGGGAGAGGGGAGGGGGAACGCGGGAAATGTGAAAAAAATAAATCTTTATACCAATATAAAAATCTTGCGTCACGATGTTAGTCCAAGTTAAACTCCGAAACTACTTAACCGATTTTGATGAAATTTATCTTACTGTGTGTAATTTGGTCCAACATAAAAGATAGGTTAGTTTTATCACGATTATTGACCTCAATATTTATCATTGTTTAGTAAATATTTGTTATGGGACAATGATTTGAAATTATTTGTAAGTTCCATAAGTTTTTGACGGATGACGGTGTTTTTGTCTGGAGCCAATGTGACTCTAGCATCCCCATTTGGGGTATGTTATGAGGCTGAAGGTAAGTGGGGAAGGGAAGAAGACGAGGAAGAGGAAGTACCTGGCTATTCACATCTAGTCACTAAACACGGCTTAAGCCATTTCAAGCAACTCGTCTTACACCAGGACGATACTAAGAGTATCTCCCACTGTGGAAAGTGCCGCAATTAAAGTTTATATTATTTTTAATTAATTAATTGTGAAATAACACAAATCAATTGAATAAAATTTATTTGCGCACGCCGGTTTCGAACACGCGGCCTTCGGAATGGGAGTCTAACGCCCTACCGCTGACGGACTACGCCGGCATTTGAAGGTGAGTTAATTTATTGACACAACCACTCGGTTATCTAGGTTAGGTAACCATCCAGTAGATGGCGTCGTGTTTCGTTAGCCGTTGCTGTGGCTAACGAAACAGTGTGGGCAGTGGGCGGGTCATCTATCTATTATAAATTGGTGTGAATCTATTTTGTCTACTCCCCCAGATAAATAAAAATCGATTGTTTCGATTTAAATTTAACAACCGAGAGTGGGCGGAGATGTGAGACCCTTTCTCACATTTATTCATGTTCAATTACATTATTCTCGCCCGATCAACACCCCATTATTTTTTTTTTGACATATACCAGTTTACTACACGGTGTCCGTAAATTCGTGGTATACAATATCCATATAGTTAAATTAAGTTAGCCCCTCGGAAACTGGGCGTACTGTACAGGGCACGCAGATACTTTAATAGTTCACAACTGCTAACCCTTTTTTTGTATGTGAATACCGCATAAGAGTCCCAAATGCTCTCTGCTGGTGCCAGTGAGACTATTTCATCCACAATATGTTGTGATGCTGAAGGTAGTGGGGAAGGGAAGGAGATGGGAGAGAGGAAGGTGGGAAGTACTGGCTATTCATATCTGGTCACCAAACACGGCTAAAGCCATTTCAAGCAACGTTTCAATTCCGTATGGTGGTCTTACACCAGGGCGATATTGAGAGTATCTTCCACTCTAGAAAGGGTTGGAAATATATAATTTAGAAATAATACACGGGTTCGAACCCGCGACCTTCAGATTGCGAGTCGAGAATCACCCCCTTCGACCACGGAAGCCTCCTTCAAGCAAGGGAGTTCGAGGCATTATTATTAATTTAAAGTAATGAGACGAAGTATGAATGTGAATGAGGCAGGAAGTGTGCAATGCAAAGACCGAGTTGTTTGGCGGTCTAGCTTCTCTGCCTACCCCTGCGGAGAAACAGCGTGATGGTTAAAATTAAAAATTAAAATTGCTAGGAGGGGGTTAGCGAATTTATGTATTACTAGGTTATGCTTGCGACTTCGTCCGTGCAGGATTAGTACTTCGATTAGCCTATTTTTTTTCCTAGGTCCTTTCTATTTTTATAGGTACCAAAATTATTAACCTATTTATTTTAAATATCTATAATTCTTGATTCGATGCAAAGTATTAGGCGTGTACTTCAAATAAATTCACTGATTTAAATATTTTCTAAAATAAAATTTTGATTTAACAATCATTGTTTTGCAAAATGTCATTCTCAAATTTTGACATTTTCTATTAAACAATAATTATTATTTGTAATATATGGAAAATATCTAGCTTTATAAATTATGGGCTAAATGTTATTCTGATGTATTAGCTATATTATTGTAAAGTTTCGTTAACATCCATTCAGTAGTTCTTGCGTGAAAGAGTAACAAACACACATATATCCATACAAACTTTCGCGTTTATAATATTAGTAAGATGTGTAATTAAATGGGCTAATTTCACAATTAAATGTAATAACAACAATTAAAGAACAATTAAATTCGAGTTCAGATTTAATATACATTTTTTAACATCAGTTCCACACCGGAGACCCTGAGCAAAATAATTTTCCTCGTGGTTTATGTCATGGACGGTATGTTTGAGGAAAGGAAGGAGATGAAGTTCTGTGAAATAAAATGTATGAGGGGTGGGTAGGCATCTGGAGGACAGAGTGTCTAGGAGTGATGGACGTATGAATACATTTAATTAACTTTGGTGCAAGGCGATGGGTCGGAAGAGTCTGACTGAAGATATCAAAAGGCCTCTCTCAACCATTTTCTCTCGATCTGGCCCGTCACGCAGAAGATGGGCAGACGCATCCGCTGCCAAGACCTAGACAAACCTCACCCCTAGGACCTAACCCCTCCTGCTAAGTCACCAAATGTAGCGAACCACTTGATAACCAACACCACAACCGTAGGGCAGTGGTGTTGGTTATCCAATCAATGGCTCCCGGGACGACGGTACTCATACCAGCTCATCTGATCTACAAGATTGTCCAAATCATCTTTGCTTTCTTTCACATATATTTCGGACCGAAATACTATCGCTAGTGTCGTCACCACATCTTGCTCTGTGTTCCACATGGCAGAACGGACGTTCTGTACCAGCATAGTATGACAAGAGGTATTGTGCTGCTAAACGATATCTCTACGTCTCTTGATATCTTTGACATTGGCCTTGAAGTTTTTAAGAGTCATTTTATACAAGAAAACTGAAACATACATATATTATTGTAAAATTTTCATTTATTTATTTAAAGTTATGTGTATGTCGTGTGTATTGGAATAGGTTTTGTCAATCTGATGATAGTTTATCGATCATTTACCAATTATATCGATATCGATGGTGTATTTTGAGCATACTGAATTTTCGTTTCTTCACACTCTAAATAGGGAAACTATTCTGCTCTCACTGACGCAAGTCAAGCCTATTGACTACTCTGCCATCAGCCGCCTAATATCATTAAAATCTAAATACCATCTCGCATGGGGTCCCCCAAGGATTCCATTTGGGTACTAATCTAAACCGAATAAAACCAATTTAAAAACAAGTAAATCATTGAGCGTGTTAAAATCAAAACTCCCATTTCATCGACCTTATTAAAAACATGCCTTTTTTATTTACGATATTAACTCATCGAATCGCTTTCAACAAATTATTTTTAACGACTCTTCAAGCCAATGACCAATTGAACAAAATTTTAATTGGGGAGGCGTGTATGGTTATCACCGCGCCTGGAACCATTTATTGGATAACCAACACCCCTGCCGTAGGTTACCTCAAGTTGTTCGCTACGTTTGGTGACTTAACAGGCATGCCGAGGTTCATTAGGTGAGGTTTTCCATCTACTGCGTCGCGGGCCGTATCGGGAGAGACTGGTTGTTAACGATATTCACCTCTCCATTGTCTCGATTCGTCTTGTACCGCAGATAGATTCATACGTCCGTCACTCCTGGACACATTGAGCGCCAGATTCCTCCCATTTCTCATACCTTTAACCACCGGAGCGACAGAGCAATTAATATATATTTTCTCGGATTGCTAAAGGAATTTTTTAGGGCCCACATTAAAAAAAATCATGCCTCCAAATTTGAATATGGAGACACACAAACTGATTATGGTTCTATGTAGCCAATGAATTCCCCTATCTTTTGTTTATTATCACATATTTATAGGATTTATAAATAAAATATAATTAAATCTTTAACCTTAAAACATTCTAAAGTATCTAGAGAATATTTATTTTGTTATGTTTTGAATGTACAATTTTTTTGAAAATTTGCCACATTTTGCCAACAAAGCAATCCGAGGTTTTGGAAATAGTGCCATAATGTGGCAAACAGCGCTCGAGTGGTTATATAATTTATTCCCTGCTTTCCTAAAAAAAAAAACTCTCCACACAGCATCCCCAAAGATGCAAAGGCACATAATAATGACGTATTCAGGTGAAACATATTATGGCGTCTTAAACAATGCAAAATGAGAACATTTATTTCAATATTGCTAAGTCATAATGTAGTATCAAGATGGCCGTGAATTATTTTATGTAAACATACTATATTAGTCTTGTAGTTTCAATCCTTCAGGTCTATTTGTTTGGTTTCGGAACTACTCATATAGGTCTTATAGAAATCGTTGTGTCTCAATTACTATCATGGTCAGAAACATGATTTAAACGGTATTAGAAAGAGAAAATACCACGCTTTGTATTAAAATCTAAAAGTTAACTGCAAAATGATACAAATGTGCACCTTTATAAATTCAAAGTTTCCAAATTAATTTTTTTATAAAATGTATCAAAAAGTTTATTTTGAATTAAAAAAATTTGAAAGCGTATTTCATCACCTTTCCAAAACAGTTTTTAGTTTTCGGATACATTTAATAGTATTCCATTTATTCGGATTTTATTGCGAAACGGCAAAATTTTCACCCTTGAACAAAATACGGTCGAGGCCTGAGGTATTGAATGATTTTTGAAGTATTCAAGTCGCTCGTCGTATGATCTAACATGTAAATTACAAAAGCTAATATCTTCTCCTTTATAAAACAACCAAAAACCGTACGTGACTTCGATAATATATTTGCCTTTTATAATCCAATGGTTTTACTTCCGTTTTTCTTTGTTAGTATTTTTCCTTGTTAAAATCAATAGGATTCTTTGACCCATACAAATGGAACACAAGAAGAAATAATTCCTTTGGCTATGAACAAATCCATGAATTATATGCGCGCACATTTTGACTTTTGTGTACAGTCACATCTGTGACTGCCGACCTATAACTTGTGTATTTATTACAAAGAATCTAGTATATACAATTTTTCTATTGTAATATTTTTAAATCCCTGACGTATGGGAAAAATGATGAATGGACAAAAAAATTGAGTGAGCCTAAACTTTAGGCGTGGTTGAAGTAAAACTTCTTTGATTAAAATTGGTTACAATATACTGCTTATAAATAGTAAATCTACTTTAAAAAAATACAGTAACAATTAATTAATGCTATCTACCAATTTTTTAAAACTAACTAACTAATCATCACGCCGTTTCCCCGCAGGGGTGGGCAGAGAGGACGGACCGCCAAACACCTCGTTTTTGGCACACACTCTTTGCCTCATTCACATTCATACATCGTCTCATACATACTCTTCTATATTTCTGACTCTTGACACGGCCCGACTCAAGTATCTGATTCACTTGATCATGCCATGTCTTTCTCGGACGTCCCCTACTTCTTATACCATTCACACTTGCATCATATATTCTCCTTACGCTCCTTTCTTTGCTCATTCGCTCTACATGCCTAAACCATCTGAGGGTTCCTTTCTTAATTTTACTCATTACGCTTACATCAGCTTTGCATTCTTTTCGAATCTCCACATTTCTCACACGATCATACATGGTTTTACCACGCATACGCCTCAGAGATCTCATTTCAACAGCATTCAGTCTACTTTCATCCTTCCTCTGCCAGTTCCATGCCTCACTGCCATTCATCAGGGTAGGTACAAGCACTCCATTGTAGACTGCTAACTTCGCTTCTTTGGACAGCTTTTTGTTAGCGCCAACGGCATTTAGTCCTCCATTAATGGAGTTACCTGCATTTACCCTTCTTTCAATGTCTTCATTCATATTCATATCAGCATATATATATCATTCCATATCAGCATTCCCATCTCTTGTAAACATACTACCCAAATACACAAACTAAAAAAACTAAATAATTAATTATAGCAACTATTTAGTTAAAGAAAATTATTTTAAAAAAATACTTAACTTCTTAATACAGTAACTTCTGGAACCAGTAAGACTATGGTATCCTTAATTGGAGTATGATTTAGTGGCTGAAGGTAATGGGGGGAAGGAGATGGGGATCTATTCAGATACAAATGTTACGAAATATAAAATAAAAATGATATCTTTAAATTTAAATTAAATACAAATTATTTTTTTTTGACATTTGGGACTATTGTGCGGTATTCACTCTCTTTTTTTATTTGCCAAAAAAATATCGTAAATTTTTTTTTGATCACTTCCAATATTCCCCTGAGTTTGTGTATAAAAAATGATAATCCGAATTAATTTCAGCGCTTTCATGCCTCTCTCGCTCTAATCCCCCCTCTGTCCCTCTCTATTCTGCCATACAACATGGGACATGAAGCAGCCTTGTCAGGAAGCAGGTCCGGAATGGCTCGAGCAATGCCGGATATTTTTTCTATTTTTTTTTGTTTACGCCACTAAAGAATTTGTTTTATTTTACATTTGCTCCACACAGGAGTCCCTGAGGAAAATAATTTTGCTCATATCATCTTTCGGGATGCTGTGTGGAAGTTTTTTTTTAACGAAAAAAAAGGAGAGAAAGATCTTTAACGGAAAAAGGTATGAGGAGTTAATGGGAATTTGGAGGACAGTGTGTCCAGATCATCTGTGTCAAGACCTAGAAAAACTTCACCTCATGAACCCGGGCACCCCTACTAAGTCACCAAACGTAGCTAACCACTTTCGGTGAACTATGTAACTATTTTGCGGTTGGCAATTGGTCGAGAGTCCTGCTGGAAAGGTAAAAAGGTCTCCCTTAACCTGTCTTCCCGATTACTACTCGCCATACAGCGTGTGTCAATCCTCACCCCCGTGGACCCGGGCACCCCTGCTAAGTCACCAGAAGTAGCGAAAAAGTATAATATTCTTTAAATACGTAAATATTAGTAATAAACCAGTTTGTCACAGAGAACTATTATTCTTGTAGAGCCCCAACACAATTACTAATTACCTGTGAATAAGGCAAACATAACAGTAAAACGTCAGAATTGCTTTAGCACGAAATAAAAACAATAAAAAAGTTTGTTTTTACAGGTTGATTTTTTTTAGTAAGGCTTCTTTAGGGGCTTTACGACGGGTAACTCTGATCTTTTTCGGATAGAAGTAACATTAACGGAAATAACGTTCGATTTATATTTCATCATATTAACGTCGTAGGTATGGCAACAATGAGTTCGAAGCCTAGCAACGAATAACAAAACGTCAAACTCAAACATCAGACGTCACCGGTTTATTTTTGTTTACTAATGTATAAGGTAAGTTCAACAGATTTTTGTTGATTATTATAAGATTTAACTAAAGATTTTAGTAGAATCTTTTGATTTGTATTATTTTTTACGATGAATATTAACGGCTTTTCTCTGTGATTCTTGTGAATTCTAGCTATTAAATTAAAAAGTGGCAAAAGTGTAACATTAAAAATAGTGTTGTTTATAATTCAAATGGCTGAATCGCAGGAAAATTTTACCACTTCGTCTATAAATGATTATTTATTTATTTATTGTTTGAAACATTTACAGAGTGTTAACAAGTATTTCATTAATATTATTGTGTTGGAATGTGCACAGATATTAACACATGCGTAATCAAGGTTTAGTTTTTACTAGGCGGTGATGCTAGTAGTGAAAATGACAAATAATAATAATAATAATAATAAAAATATATATAAAACATGAGATACAAAATATAGAAAGTGTTCAGAGAGAGAGAAGATATAAAAAGATAAAGAAAAGATATTATGATAAAACAGTTATACGTCTGTTCTATTAATAATATTAATTAATTAATTCTATTAATAATATTAATATTACATTAATATTATTGCGTTGGAATATGCACAGATATTAACACTCCAATTAAAAATGTTCACAGCATGCGTAATCAAGGTTTAGTTTTTACTAGGCGGTGATGCTAGTAGTGAAAATGACAAATAATAATAATAATAATAATAATAATAATAAAAAAAATTACATTTACTTTTCTCAGAAAAATATCCGTTAGCCATAGTAAATGAACAAAGATTAGCAGATCAAAAACGGGCAATATTCAAAAATAATTTAATTCCTGTAGTTACATTAGATCAGATAAAAAATGAAGTAGCAGATAGATTGCAACAGGGGAATAATTTAGAACAAATTAATACAAGTAATAATGTTGTATTAGATGAATTGAATGTAGATAGTTTAGATAATAATCTAGTAGACATGACTAATGATATTACAGTAGATTCAAATAACGAAGATGTTATTTATAATCTTAGGGAAATCAATATTGCAAATTTAAACTTAGTAGATGATAATGTAGTAGAATTAGCTAACTTACTTCATAATAATATAATTAGATTTATAGATGTAGAGCCCACACATAGACCAAAATTACATACGTCAAAAAAATTATCTAAATTAATTTTTGATTTAAATAATATAATTTTACCAAAAATTATATTTGAGGACATTAGTTTTTTAGATCTTCATACAATAGTATATGCCAGCGCTATCACTATATGTAATAAGTTAGGAATTGAATTAAAGTCCTCTGATGATAGATCATATAGTTATAGTAAACCAGAATGGCAGATTAGATTAGAAAATGATGTAGTATTTTTAAGAAGTAGCATAGCTAGAATAATAGAATATAAAAATGGAAATAGAAGTAGGAATATTTTGAGACATGTAGACGAAATTGGGAGAAAATTTGGTTATAGCATTGATAGTAATAATAATGAAAATATAATCAATGATTTATTGGATTTATTAAAACAAAAATTAGGTGTAAAAGCTAGTAGATTAAAAAGATATAATTATACGTATAATAAAAAAAATAATAACAGATTATTCCAGAAAAATGAGAAAATATTTTATTCCAAACTTGACGATAAAAAAAATATTATTTCTAATAATAATATTCCGTTGCCATCTAAAACAGATATGCACGATTTTTGGACTAAAATTTGGAGTAAAGATATAAAACACAATGAGTCAGGTCCCTGGATAGAAAATGAAGAACTCAATTGTTCAGACATTGAACAAATGAGTTTTTCTGATATATCGGTTGAATTGTTAGCCAAAATTATTAAAAATACTCATAATTGGAAAGCCACGGGTTGCGATTGGATACATAATTTTTGGTACAAACGTCTGACTACGTTACATCCTCTTTTGGCAAAACATCTTTCAAAATTTGTTAGACAAACTCAAAATTTTCCAAATTTTCTAACTAAGGGCATTACTTATATGTTGCCTAAAAGCGAAAATATTAATAATCCCTCTCAGTATAGACCCATTACATGTTTACCGACAATATATAAAATTTTAACCTCTTGCTTGACAGATTTAATATATAATCATTTAGATGAAAAAAATATTTTATCTGAACAACAAAAAGGTTGTCGCAGAAAACATATGGGATGTAAAGAACAATTAGTTATTGATTCTGTAATTCTAAAACAGATTCAAAATAAAAAAAACGTAATTTACATACTTGCTATATAGGTTACCAAAAGGCTTTTGATAGTGTCCCGCACTCGTGGCTTATCAAAGTATTAAATATATATAAAATTAATCCAATGATTATTAGCTTTTTAGAAAATATTATGTCATTTTGGAATACAGATTTATTTATCAATTTAAAGGGTAAGAAAATAGTAGTACCGGGCATTTCAATAAAAAGAGGAATTTTTCAAGGAGACTCGTTGAGTCCTCTTTGGTTTTGCTTAGCATTAAATCCTCTATCCAAAATGTTAATAAAAAGCAAGTTTGGAATAAAAATTAAGGGAAATACAGGAGAGAGTAGTACAATTTCGCATCTATTATATATGGATGATATAAAATTATTTTCAAATTCTGAATCAAATTTAGAGAAAATGATTAAGGTAGTTAAAATTTTTTCAGATGATATTAAAATGACTTTTGGTCTAGATAAATGTAGAACGATCCATATAGAGAAAGGCAAAATTATAGATGGAGATGAGGGTATATTTAGAAATTTCAAAATTAAAAGTATGAAAGGGGATGAGGTTTATAAATACTTAGGATACCCGCAATCGAATAGATTAGATCATACTAGTATTAAAAATGATATTAGGATTAAATTTCAAACTAGGATAAGAAAAATTTTAAAATGCAATCTATCTCCAAAAAATTTAGTAAAGGCAATAAATAGTTGGGCAATACCTCTATTAACGTACTCATTTGGTATAATTAAATGGTCTAATACAGATTTAGATAGCTTAGAACGATTAATTAGAACTACGTTAACAAAGTTTAATTGTCATCATCCAAATTCAGCTATAGAACGAATTAATTTACCTAGAAATTTAGGAGGTAGAGGTATAGTCAAAATAACTTCTTTAAAACAAAATCAGGTAGAAATATTAAGAAATTTTTTTCATAGAAAAGCTAATAGCTCAGAGCTGCATAAAATAATTTGCAAGGCAGACAGAAATATTTCACCTTTAAATTTATACGACGAGAATGCCAACATTTTTATAAATACCAACCAGGAATTATTAGATTCCTGGTCAAATAAAATTATTCACGCAAAACACTTCAATTATCTCAACCAAACGTATGTTGACAAACTTTCGTCAAACAAATGGTTGAGTATTGGAGAGTTGAGCGCAGAAATAGAAGGTTTTATGCTTGCTATTCAAGATAGAGTAATTAATACCAAAAATTATAGGAAGCATATAATCAAAGATCCAAATCAAATAGATGATTTATGTAGAAAATGTATGGCTTTTCCGGAAACTATAGAACACATTATATCAGGATGTTCTATATTAGCGCCGTCTGAGTATACATTTAGGCACAATCAGGTTTTAAAAATAATTCACCAAAGTTTGGTAATTAAACATAACTTGATTGACTGTCATAATATAGTACCATATTATGAATACGAACCAAATTCGTTTTTAGAAAATAATTTCTTTAAAATTTACTATGATAAAACTATACTAACAGACAGACCAATTGGTCATAATAGACCTGATATAGTTTTACATGACAAAATTAAAAAAATAACTTATATTATTGATGTAGCTATTCCAAATTCCTGTAATATTCAAAAATCTGTTTCTGAAAAAATAAGAAAGTATACAGATTTAGGAAATGAAATTAAAAGAATTTGGCATTCTCAGACTATAAAAATATTACCTTTTGTTATTTCGGCTACTGGCATTATACCTAGCTCTCTTATTATAAATTTAGGCATATTAGATTTGTCAAAGAATTTGTATATAAAAATGCAAAAATCAGTCATTTTAAATACATGTAGAATTACGAAAGATTTTTTAAATATTTATATTGAGGGATCAGTAGAATTTATCGGTCAAATTAGGAATTCCACAGAGCCGAACCCTCTGATATGAAAATATCTGGAGACGGTGAATTATATTCCCATTTAATAGTTTGGTAGATTAACGTGTTGTTCTTGTATTGTTTTGTATTAATTATACTTATATAATACACTTGCATAACGTGGATTTACTAGATGATCATTTATATGGAAAAGTGTATGAAAGGATTTAGTTTTTCCCATAGGAAATCTGTAAATCTGGTGAATAAAAAAAAAAAAAAATATAAAACATGAGATACAAAATATAGAAAGTGTTCAGAGAGAGAGAAGATATAAAAAGATAAATAAAAGATATTATGATAAAACAGTTATACGTCTGTTCTATTAATAATATTAATCAATTAATTCTATTAATAATATTAATATTACATTAATATTATTGCGTTGGAATATGCACAGATATTAACACTCCAATTAAAAATGTTCACAGCATGCGTAATCAAGGTTTAGTTTTTACTAGGCGGTGATGCTAGTAGTGAAAATGACAAATAATAATAATAATAATAATAAAAATATATATAAAACATGAGATACAAAATATAGAAAGTGTTCAGAGAGAGAGAAGATATAAAAAGATAAAGAAAAGATATTATGATAAAACAGTTATACGTCTGTTCTCCATGACGTATCACGGTAGAAGATTGTTAATTTGTTTTTTAAGGTCACATTCAATTGTATTGTATAGACGACACATTCGAGACAGAGGATTGAAGTATGCGATATTTTTATTAAATATTTCAATATGGAATATATTTTGACTCCTTAAATTACGTCTGTTAGGGACTTTAATATGAATATTGCTTAGACAATGAGTGGTAAGAAGTTTATCACGAATAATTTTATATAAACATATCAAGTCAGTAAATTTCCTTCTTTTTGCAAATGTTGTAAAATTAAAGTGGTGTAGTCGTTACACATAAGATTGGAGTAAGGCATTAAATCCAAGTTTATATGACAACAGTCTTAGGAATTTCTTTTGCACAGATTGAATACTTTTAGAATAATTTAAATAATGTGGGTTCCAGATAACACTTCCATATTCCAATTTGCTTCTGACCGACGAGTTGTACAAGGTAATAATTAGATTAGTGGCAGAGGGACCAGTGCGCCTCTGCCTACCCAGTTCGGGAACGTGGTAAGAATTAGGCGTAAGGGATTAAACGTGTAAAGAATGACGGTGGGGAAATGCAGGACGAACGTGACGTTGGTAGCTTATTATTTACAGAGCTATTTATTTGTTTGTACATTGTACTACAGTGTATTCATAGGATAACCAACACGTCTACCATGGGCTATCCCAAATAGTACGCCACGTTTGGTGATTTAGCAGGGGTGTCCGGGTTCAAGAGTGAGATTTGACACGATAAGAATGAAAATACAAGTGTGATTTTGTGAAATTCTACAAAATAAAAAAATAAACGTACACATACACACACAGAATTCATTTAAAAGGCCACAAAAAGTACCAAGTACACATACGTTTTACACAACACAATAATATACATTTAAACACCAATATAAGCAAACCATTGCCTTCCAGATGATAATAAAAATTTTAAGGTGAGAAAAAAATACATACGTTTATATTAGAAGTAAAGCATATTAACGGTATCCTTCCCTGTTTACTCTCCTTTCTTAATCTCTTGAGGAAGACTCTTTGACCTCTCGATCCCAACGCATTGCGTCGGAGTGGGAGGGATGGATTCATATGTCACTCCTGGACACACTGACTCCTAGATTCCTGCCCATCCTGGAATACCTTTTTTCTTCTTCTCAGAAGTTCCTCTCCTTCCCACATTTAAAAGATCTCTCGCACTGCATCCCTAAAGATGGGGAGGAAATTCTAGGAAAGATAAAAGGTAAGAATCTGGGGTTCAGTGTGTCCAAGAGTGACGAACGTATAAATACATCCCTCTAAATGCGTTACAAGGTGATGGGTCGAGAGAGTCCTGCTGAATAGGTCAAAAGTACTCCCTCAATCAGTGTCTCCCGAACCGGCCGCCATGCTGCAGGAGGCCAAACGCCGCCAAGACCTAGGCAAACCTCACCTGCCATTGGTAAACTAACTAACCATCACACCGTTTCACGGCAGGGGTAGGCAGAGAGGATGGACCGCCAAACAACTCGCACACACTCCTCGTTTCATTTATATTCATGCATCGTCTCATTTAAAGTCTTCTTAAAGAAAGATAAATTTCTGGGTTACTATCATATTTTTAAATCTCCCACTACCATCACAGTAAGCGGAAAAGAAAAGTAAGCGGTAGAGAAATTAGAGAAAACGAACTCACGACGCCTGGTGGGAATTGAACGCGATTCCAACACAGCCATTGTCCGGTCAAACGGACTTTGTTTCACTTGACCGTTCCTTCCTACGTATTCTCATTGTTTTAATGTGAAACCGCACAAGAGTCCCAACTGCTTCCAACCGTCTGCAGCCAGTTAGTTGACGGCCGGCGTAGTCCAGGGGCAAGGCTTTGGAACCCGGCGAGCGCAAATAAATTTTATTTGATTAATTTGTGTTATTTCACAATTAATTATTTAAAAATAATATATAGTATATTTGCGGCACGTTCCAGAGTGTAAGATACTCTCAGTATCGCCCTGGTGTAAGACCAACATTCAGAATTAAAAGGTTGCTTGAAATGACAGGTTCTTCCCCACCTTCCTCTTCCCCTTTCCAATACCTTCAACCTCACAACATACCCCAATTGGGGATGCCATAGTCTCACTGGCTCCATACGGGAGCAGTTTCAGTTCTGAATGGTGGTCTTACACCAGGGGGATACTGAGAGTATCTTCCAATCTGAGACGTGTCGCAAATGGTGACAGAACATCTCAATAAAGGCGTACCACATCAATTCTTTAAAACGTCATTAAAATTATTTTTTTTATTAAATAATTTAGGTTAGGTTAGGTTTATGGGCTATTTCTTCTTTTTGTAACTAACTTTTTACTGTTCGATGGTATTTTTTGTAAATTAAAAACTAACAAAAAAGTTTATCGCACACGTAGCGACGGGATCACGTAATATGCGCTCTCTCTCCTCTGTTACCGTGCTGCTAAAACGAGACATAGTGCGCATCACGTAACCCATGCTGGCTGAACCCAACAATATCATTGGACAGCAAAATGATGTTTACATTTTTTACTTCAAGTATTGAATCACTGTTTAAAATCCTTCGTGTACGTGCCGTTACACCATGTATATTATTCGTAATTATTAAATTGTGAAATAAAACAAATTAATTAAATACAATTCAAGCCACCAAAGCGTCCCTTTCTTAATCTTATCCATTTGATTTTCGATTTTGTATTGATGTTTTTGAAGAGTTTTACATCACATAATTTGTAATTTAATTTTTATTTATCTGATACCGGATTCAACACATCCGTGTCATTTGAAGCGATTTTGCCCCTAATGAATTAAAAAATTGTATGAAGAACAAGGTCAGAATCGCTTGGGCCATTCTCGTTCTTGACATAACGAATTACTGGATAGCATTTAGCCACTCCGAAAAATTCAAATTAATTGCCAATGACGCGCCGGGCAGCAAAAATGGCGGACAAAATGGCTTCCGCTTGATAATATGAACGCTGTCATATTCGAGGTCTATATTTATTCATTGTTTTTTATAGAAATCCATTGTGGAAAGCATAGATTTGAGTGATTATTAGGAAGTTCGTTTTATCTACATTATTTTTGTAATATATCACAAAAGAAATGTTATAAAAATTGAATTCATAAGAAAGGTGAGAACTGTCAAATATTTTACGTCGTATTGAAAAAATATATTTTTTGTATGCGGGCTTCAACACGATCGAAACAGGTAGCAGATAAAAAAAATAATGAAGTAATTAATGTACATGTGAAAAAAATGAGTACGCGCAGATGAAGGTAAACTTATTTGAATGTTGTAGCAGGAATTACTAAAACGGTACAATTACTGCCATCTGTGTTGGTTTTTATTTTTAAAGGGTTCGCGCTTTCGCTAGAGCTTCGCTAGAAACTCAATAAAAATTATGAATATAGATTCGCTCTTGATTTTTCATACAAATTTCAAAAAAAATTAGAAATATTCCAGCGAAAGCGAAAACCCTTTAAAAATAAAAACAAATACAGTTGGTACCGATATCCAAAACGTCTGAATTACTTATCATATTGCGCCTAGAGAAGTTTTAATAAAACTCTTCAAAAATCAAATTTTTAGACATTTTTTCATAGTTAAGGGGATACCCGGCGGTAATTTTTCCATACAACCGTATTCCCCATTTATCTCTCTGGATTTTTATCCTAGAGAAAATATTTTTTTTACATAAAATAGATATTAACCACTAGCGTGTCGGTACTTTTTGTTTTCTTTTTATATGTTACTTCTTATAGAAGTTATGACCTTCCAAAAATCAATAAACTTGACTGGTTTAAACGCCGTCAAAAGACGTTCAGTATACAAACTAGACAATGTTTTTTTAAAAAAAGTAATACGTACAGTCATAGAATAGTTTCTTTTTATGTAATTGGTAAAAAAAAATTGAAAATCGGTCCACTTTTAGAGGAGAAAAGCGGGGAATACAAAATGTCGATTTTGACGATTTTAGTTATGTATTAGTAGCCCGAGGTGCATTTGTCCCTTTAGCTCAATATCCGGTGGAGTAAGAGCAACAGTGACAGCAACAATTTAGTAAAATCTATTATTAAAATTTCTCGACCACGGGGTTTCATCTTTTCATCAAAAAAATAATTGAAAGCAGTTAATGTAAGTACGTGATTAGATATACTCTGTTGTTGATGCGAGACCAAAATCGGAAAGTTACCAAACCTGTTTATTTTGTAGTGACTACTCGGTGCAATAACAAGGGAACGGGAAGACATTCATTCATACATTTAAACGGCATTACCTGTCGACCTCCGGTTCTAGTAATGGAAATTTAAGAAATATTAATTTCGAAGTAATCGATTATTTTGTTAATCGAAACCATAATTATTCAACTCATTATCAACCTAATGTTTCTCTTTTCTAAATACAATTTCAATTTGGGAGTACTGTCGCCCCGGGAACCATTTATTGGATAACCAACAACTCTGCATTATGTTACCCCAAGTGCAGATTTGCTACGTTTCGTGGAGAGAGATTTATCTAGGTCTTGGCGGCGTATGAATTTGCCAATCTATTGCGTGGCGGGAGAGAATGGGGGAGACTGGTGGAGGGAGATATTTTGACGTCTCCAGCAGGACTCTCTCGACCTTTAATCGTGCACCGTAGTGGGAGTGATGGATTCATACGTACATCACTCCTGGATGCATCGACACCGAGATTCGTACGTTTTCCTCCAAGAACATCCTATATTATTTTCGTAAAGAGACCCTCGACACAGCATGGAAGGTCTTTTGTTGAAAGGAAGGAGACGAAGTTCTGGACCGAAAAAGGTATGAGTGGTGGGTAGGAATTTGGGGGTCAGTATCTCCAGGAGTGACGGACGTATGAATCCATCCCTCCCACTGGGGTGCAGAAGATGTTCCGAGGGCAGATGCATCCACCACCCTATCGTATCATTCTTTCTCTCAGAGCTTCTTGCGTGGAGCTAAAAAATAATAATAAATAAATAGAAGAAAGAGGCCGTTCAGCTTTTCATATGAATTTTATGTCTATTATGAAACTTTTGAAATAATAACATTCAAACAAATAAATATAAAAAAACGAATAATACCGAAATGCGACTGAGATTTAAAGATATTCGTGTCCTGTCGATTAAATCGAAATATCTGTCGATTATTAAAACATCTTTATAATCGAAAATGTCGATTATGCTCATCAGTATCACCACTATTACATACAATAATTCTCTGCCCAGTGGCGTTGCGAATGACTCGCATGCCCCCGGGCAAGCTCGTTTACCCGCCACTGCAAGACGAATTGAATTACAAGCCACTGACAATGCAGATCATCAATTACTATGTGAATGAACTATGCTGACATTTACTATTTGCCTCTATATAATTCACTTTGTTTGTCTACTTGATCATGCCATGCCATCTTTGGGTGTCCAGGTTCTAACTGATATTTAAAATGACTTTTTGAAAATGAACGCAAAACCATTTATTTTGCTCAATTCTACAATCAGAACAATTTTAAGGCCATCTTTGTTGTATTTCTGTAGAAATTTGTATGATAAAGTTCTAAGATCAAATTTTTAACCCGGCGCACAGTGGGCTGAAAATCGCCTTTCATAGACATAGAAACTTGAATTTTCATGGGTCTTTTTTTGGCTAGAAATGGATTCTGCCGATCATTACTATGCTATAAAATTTCGTATGAAGCAATTGCGTGTATAAATGAAGGAGTTATAATTTTTTAAAGAAAAAATTGTATGGCACTGACATTAAAAATGAGGCTATCTCTGGAATCATAAGGTTGGCCATTACATCCTTACACACAGATATACTACTATTTATTTGTATTTTTTTGATATACTTCGTATTGTGGCGCAACTTGCGCGTTTTTTTTAAATCCTCAATGTTGCGCCACAATACGAAGTATGTCAAAAAAATACAAATAAATAGTAGTATATCTGTGTGTAAGGATGTAATGGCCAACCTTATGATTCCAGAGATAGCCTCATTTTTAATGTCAGTGCCATACAATTTTTTCTTTAAAAAATTATAACTCCTTCATTTATACACGCAATTGCTTCATACGAAATTTTATAGCATTGATCAGCAGAATCCATTTCTAGCCAAAAAAAGACCCATGGAAATTCAAGTTTCTATGTCTATGAAAGGCGATGTTCAGCCTACTGTGCGGCGTCAAGGTCACAATGACCCACCATGTTTTTAATTGCTTGTGGATTTATAATTATGCTTGCGATGTTGCCGCTCTTCTCAGTAGCTGAAGACGTTAACTTTATCTAAACGTTTTTAATGAGAAATCAGTAGGACGGCGATGACATGCGAGTGCCAAACAAATGAGAAACAGTTGGACTGCGATGACATACACGTGCCAAAAGCTGTAAAAGGTGAATATGACCACTTTTTGAGCCGACTGCATTCATAAAGATGATTCGAATTAACTTTTTGTTATTTTGTTTCAAAGATTAGTTTGTTAAGTTCCTAAAAGTGCCATAAATATATTTTTTAATTTTTACAATAGGTGGCGCGTGAATTGTTTTAAAAATGTGCGCATTTCATATAGTTTAGCGGCAGAGACGGAAAGCGGTATGGGAAGGGGAATCGGGGAGGGGGAATTAGTACGAATGAGAAGGGGAAGAACGAATCATCCGCAAAAGTGAGGATGCCATAAATTTTGTATTTCATCGTAAATTAAAATCGTTTATTTAAGACCCATTGACTAGCGGCTGAGTATTAAAGTTTCGAAATGCTTGCAACTGTACAGGGAGGTTCCTTTGAATGAAAGATCGATTATTCCCCGTACCAATATTTTTAAATTAAAAATTTAATATCGATTTATTTCATTCAAAACTTGCTTTAACATTCAAGTAAGCAACAAAAATGCTCAAAACGCAAGATGATATAGATAAATAAATATCGTGTACTTCTTGTAAGTATTTTTTGATTATAATTATTTATGATTTTTTATTAGTTTATAAGACCTTAAATAAATAGAAAAACTCAGGTATTTTCGTCACAAACCACGTTCTCGGATTCATTTTTAATGATTTTACTTTAACTAAAATTGAAATTCTGAAAAGTGTCTTTACTAGATTATGTAGTGATTTGTTTTGGTGTGTGATTATATGATTTGAAATTTGTGTTGTATAATACAATATTTCATTTGAAAATTGAACAAATCTGCCAACGATTAACGGTTATAACCTTAGTATATTAAAAAACCAGCTTCTGCTCGCGACTTCGTCTGCGTAGGGTTAGTACTTCTAGTAATCTATTTTCTTTTCCTAGGTCCCATCTACGTTTATACCAAAATTCTTTACCTATTTATTTAAAATATCTATAATTCTTGATTCGATTCAAAGTATTAGGCGAGTACTTCAAATAAACTCATTAATTTAAATATTTTCTAAAATAGAATTTTGATTTAACAATCATTGTTTTGCAAAATGTCATTATCAAATTTTGACATTTTCTATTAAACAATAATTATTATTTTCAATATATATTGAAAATGAATAGCTAGCTTTATAAATTATAGCCTATATGTTATTCTGATGTATGAGCTATATTATTGTAAAGTTTCATTAAAATCCATTCAGTTAATATTGCGTAAAAGAGTAACAAACATATATACATCCATGCAAACTTTCACGTTTATAATATTAGTAAGATAAACTTTTTTTTCAAAAATTTAAAAAGCGCGTTTACCAGATAAAATAACAATCTTTAAAAATCAATTTATGTTTTTTTTTTGTAAAAAAGAGTCAATACATCTAGAATTTGATTTTAAAATGACAATTTTCAGGTATTGTCTGGTTATACCCTCTTAAGGTAGGTACCTTTCACTGTGAAGGGAAGTCATGTGAAGAAGTGTGGAGTATGTACCTAAAAGTATGTACAGTACGCAGTAGGCAGTGCACAAGGCGTTTATACCCGGTCCATTGATTCGCTCCCCGACCGACTAATAGTCGTTTAAGTGTTTCAAGATGGGATCCTACCGGGTGGTCAGAAACACCTTAACATAAATAATGTCATTACTATACAATAGCTATATATCACACAATATGACGACCGTCCGTGGTCGAGTGGTAAGACACTTGACTCCCATTCGGAAGGTCGCGGGTTCGAACCCGGCCTGCGCAAATAAATTTTATTTGATTAATTTGTGTTATTTCACAATTAATTAATAAAAATAATATATGTTATATTTGCGGCACGTTCCAGAGTGGAAGATACTCTCAGTATAGCCCTGGTGTAAGACCACCATTCAGAATTGAAACATTGCTTAATAATGGCTTTAGCCATGTTTAGTGACTAGATCTGAATAGCCAGGTTCTTTCCCACCTTCCTCTTCCCCATCTCCTTCCCTTCCCCACTTACCTGCAGCCTCACAACATACTCCAATTGGGATGCCATAGTCTCACTGGCTCCAGAAGGGAGCAGTTGGGACTCTTGTAATGTTTCTCTATAAAAAAAAAATACTTCTTTAAAATATATAATAGATTGTTTAAAAATATTTATATTGCAAAATCAGTACAACATATCAATATGATATTGACCAAATTAGTCACCTATGGTCAATAATCAATATTTGCGAGCACGGTCTATGATTGTTAACAGCTATTCTGACCGAAGATTGATAAATTTTATCACGGCGTCCATAATATTTTTTTATATATAGAAATCTAGCGTCACGATGTTCGTCCTAGTAAAACTCCGAATCAACTTAACCGATTTTGATGAAATTTAGCTTACTGTGTGTAATTTAGTCCAACTTAAAATATATGATAGTTTTCATCTCGATAATTGACCTCAATAAGTATTATTGTGAATTAAATGTTTGTTATGGGACAATGATTTGAAATTATTTGTTATAGTTTAATAAATTTCTGACAGATGGCGGTGTGAGTTAATTTATCACATTACTTGGTTATCTAGGTTAGGTAACCATCCAGTAGATAGCGTTGTGTTTCGTTAGCCACAGCAACGCGTGAGCGGGTCAGCTAGTATCAGATAAATTTCAGCTAAAACTAACTAACTAACTATCACGCCGTTTCTCCGCAGGGGTAGGCAGAGAGGATGGACCGCCAAACAACTCGATCTTGGCATACACTATTTGCATCATTTTCATTCATACACCTTGTCATACATACTCTTCTATTATTCTGATGTTATAACTTCATAGTTCTTTTATAGTTATTAATTTTCGGCTATCTGTTAATATACGCATATTTTTTTTTATTTTTTTTATTATTTGGTTCGATTATACAAAATTAATTAACGTATTCATTGTAGAGGATTCTTTAATAGTACATAACTGCTAACCCTGTATAAATCGCAAGTGCGCACCACGGTTGAATTTGGCATCCACCTCTGGTCTGAAGGATCAAAATATCTGAAAAATCCTCGACTAGTATGTGCAGAAACGGGCGGAACGTTTTATAGATTCTACTATCTTAACAAATGGAATGCAATCTTTAGAGCACAGACGTCGAGTAGGAATGCTGTATTTGTTCTACCAGTATTTCAATGGAAGATGATCAGAGGAACTAGCTTCAGTGATCCCCTTGATACCGGTGCATAGTCAGGAAACACGCCAAACGCGCGTCCAACATATGTACACGGTTGAGATTTGTCGTATTCGATTCGTTCTTGAGTCCAACAGCTCAGTTCATGGGTCTCGAAGACCCATGTTCACTCCTCAAAAAGGCACTCCATACATCATCATCAAATATGACATATGTCCTGAGGAAAATAATTTTCCTCAGGGCCTCCTGTGTAGAGTTAATGTTAAAAAAAAAACATTACGAAAATTTAAATATGCCTGTTAGTTTCCAGTCACCGTGTACCCTTAATCTTTGTTCGAATGAGTTCCCAAACATAATGCAAAGGAAATGGTCCATGCTCGAGAGTATTTAAACTAAGGGTCCCGGAGAATAGCGGCTTAAGTTCATAAAAAATAATATATCTATTTAATATAGTTTATCAAACATCGCAGGGAAACAAACACTTGGATTTAATCGCTTAATGATCTGTACTGGTTTGAAAGAAAACTGACGTCGCCAATTCACGTAAAAGATTTTTTGCCTCGTAGGCCCCATTTCGATAATTTTACATTTTTGATAATTTTCAATCGAATCAGGGAAAATTGGTCTTGAAATTCGACTAGCAATACGAAGATCGCGAGTCCAAATCCCGACGTGCGCAAGTACATTAAAATCAATTTATTTGTGTTGTTTCACAAATGATTCTATAAAAAAAAAACAATATAATACCTGTTCACACGTTTCATGGTATTTTCAGTATCTGGTGAAAGACTCCCATTCAAAATTGAAATATTATTTGAAATGGTTTTAGCCGTGTTTGGTGACTAGATTCGAATAGCCAGGTACTTCCCCACCTTCCTCTATCAACTTCCTTTCCCTCGCCACTACATTCAGCCTCACTCGTTGTTCATCGTTATAAAAAAAAATCAAACACACTGACACACATTTCCGTTGGTTAATCGAATCGGTTGTTTAAAGTCTAAGACACCTCTAGATGCCAGACTGATTTCGCAATCAATGGCTTCGTACAATTTTAAGCTCTTCCAAAGTCATTTACTGGTGCATCTGCTGCCAAAGGCGCTTTGATCCAAACTTTGGTGTAGGTGAGCACACCAAAACTATCACTTCTTCCCGCTTGGTTAGTTTTAATGCTTGTAAATTATTTAGAAAGAGAAAAATCTTCAAAACATACAGCAAATTTGCCATCCAACGAGCATGATGAATCGGACCTGGAGCACGCCAATGTGTCTTTGCAGGTGGATTGTCCAAAACAATCATGGTGAGCTCTATTATCTCTTCGTAATCACCACGACCTTGATTGTCTCCAGATAGAGCGGTTGTAAGACTCTCAAGAGTATTTTCAGCAAACAGTATTTTAGTTCTTATCGAGGTCAAGACAATCGTAGTGCTCCTTCGGTAATGTTTGCTTTTGAAATGTGGGATTTGAGGAGAGCTTGATGGCCCAAAACACAGAGAAATATTTTTGAAAGCATTATTTCAAATAGGTGATGACGACAAGCAAGCCACAAAAGATCACGTCCTTCTTTTTCTTCTAAAAGAGTGCAAGCTTCTTTTAAATTGTGACATTCCACTGTTGCATTGTGTCAAAAACAGCATCAGATATTGGTTTCCCCGTTCCTGTAGTTTCAAATTCAAAGCGCTTGCATGGGAAATGTCAAAAAGTTTTTCTAGTTCTTTTGTACACAAATACTCTCTTTTTCGTTGTGCTTCAGAATTTCTTCCTATATTTTTCTTCAATAGCAGCCAGATCATTTTTTCAATGGAGTGATTTTGTTGTCTGGTCGGAATACTGGATTTACTCTATACTTCTATTAGTTCTTGAATAAGTACATGTGTGGAATCTTTCACATTTTTGGATTCATTTTATATGTGGTGATAACGGAGTAAAACTTGCCGAAGAGTAGGAAGTTGGTTAAGCCTCATCATTGGCTCAATATCTCGAACCCCAAATTGGAAAAATTCGTCTTCTTTTTGAGTAGATGAACACATTTTATTACACTGATTCACTTCACAGTCTACTAAATAAGTATAAAAACTGTTTAAATTTTTCTAAACCTCTTCATTAGTATATTTTAATATTTATTTAATAGTTTAACACACGAAACTGTCCTGTAACCAAGAGTAAAAATTAACCATTTTACAAAAAAAATTCAAAAACAACACTCGATTTAGCACCCCTTTCTACTTTCTACTCGCTGAAATTTTACATTGTTATGAATACATGTGTAACGAATTCACGGGGTGGCAAAATGAAAAATGATAAATAAAAAAAATTGGACCACCTTAATGCACGGTCTAGTAGAAGATTCATTAGTTTTAATAGCTTCAATAACATATTTTTGGCATAATATATTCGTTGTACATTACTACCCTCACTATAATCCTGAACCCCTAATGCATGTTCCCAGAGTAGTGAGTAAGGCTTACGCACAATTCAAAAGATATACAAAATACAGCTTTAGATCGATATGGTATGAGTACAGCACCGTGATAAAGTTACTAAAGTAAAAAATGTTAATCGTTCAAGGACCCTCAGCCAAATCTATCCCTTTACAATGCCTTAATTAGAAGTAAAGTGAAATATGGTAGGACTATTTGGAGTCCACATTATTACAGTAATCTCGTTTATGCTTCGAATCAATTAGTAGTCTGTAATCAATAATTTTAAATGGGTTTCAAGTTTATTTATTTATTGTTTGAAACGTTTACTGAGTGTTAACAATTATTACATTAAGAGGGTATTTACCAGAGAATACCGGAAATTAGTCCTTTTTAAATCAAATTCTAGACGTATTGACTCAATTTTACATAAAACATAAATTGATTTTGAAAGATTGTTATTTTATCTGGTAAACGCATTTTTTTTTTAATTTGGAAAAACTAAGTTTATTTTTAATATCCTAAGGTTATACCGTCGGTCGTTGGCAGATTTGTTCAATTTTCAAACGACATATTGTATTATACAACACTAATTACAAATCAATAGTAGTCCAGCGGTAGGGCGTTGGACTGCCATTCCGAAGGTCGCGGGTTCGAACCCGGCGTGCGCAAATAAATTTTATTCAATTGAATTGTGTTATTTCACAATTAATTATTTAAAATAATATATGGTATATTTGCGGCACGTTCCAGAGTGGAAGATACTCTCAGTATCACCCTGGTGTAAGACCACCATTCAGAATTGAAACTCTGCTTGAAACGGATCTAGCCGTGTTTAGTGACTAGATCTGAATAGTCAGGTAATTCCCCACCTTCCTCTTCCTCTTCTCCTTCCCTTTCCCCCTTACCTTCAGCCTCATAACATAGCCCAATTGGGGATGCCATAGTCTCACTGGCTCCAGACGGGAGCAGTTGGGACTCTTGTGAGGTATTCAATATAAAAAAAATTAAAAAATTGGCTGTAAATTGTAGGAAAAACATAACGTGTTCTGAGTACAATACAGTTTAAGCGAGTGAACTGGTCTACCTCATACCATTTGTGTTCATAATGCAAATTCCAGATGCAGGTTCATATGCTGACGCATTTCGAAGGAAACCATCCTCCAAGTGAAAAAATCGGAGGAAAACCATTTTCGTGTTCTGGGTGTAGTATCAATTAAAATTGGGGGCTCGCATGCATATTCATTCTTAATTTAAAACCAGTTTCATGTTCTGAATGATCTGTCAAAATTCCAACGGATTATTTTGCTGACGCATTTCGAAGGAAACCATCATCCAAGTGAAAAAATCGGAGGAAAACCATTTTCGTGTTCTGGGTGTAGTATCAATTAAAACTGGGGACTCACATGCAGATTCACTCTTAAGTTAAAACCAGTTTCATGTTCTGAATGATCTGTCAAAATTCCAACGGATTATTTTGCTGACGCATTTCGAAGGAAACCATCCTCCAAGTGAAAAAATCGGAGGAAAACCATTTTCGTGTTCTGGGTGTAGTATCAATTAAAACTGGGGGCTCGCATGCATATTCATTCTTAATTTAAAACCAGTTTCATGTTCTGAATGATCTGTCAAAATTCCAACGGATTATTTTGCTGACGCATTTCGAAGAAAAACCATCCTCCAAATGAAAAAATCGGAGGAAAACCATTTTCGTGTTCTGGGTGTAGTATCAATTAAAACTGGGGCTCACATGCAGATTCACTCTTAAGTTAAAACCAGTTTCATGTTCTGAATGATCAGTCAAAATTCCAACGGATTATTGTGCTGACACATTTCGAAGGAAACCATCCTCCAAGTGAAAAAATCGGAGGGAAACCATTTTCGTGTTCTGGGTGTAGTATCAATTAAAACTGGGGGCTCGCATGCATATTCATTCTTAATTTAAAACCAGTTTCATGTTCTGAATGATCTGTCAAAATTCCAACGGATTATTTTGCTGACGCATTTCGAAGGAAACCATCCTCCAAGTGAAAAAATCGGAGGAAAACCATTTTCGTGTTCTGGGTGTAGTATCAATTAAAACTGGGGGCTCGCATGCATATTCATTCTTAATTTAAAACCAGTTTCATGTTCTGAATGATCTGTCAAAATTCCAACGGATTATTTTGCTGACGCATTTCGAAGAAAAACCATCCTCCAAATGAAAAAATCGGAGGAAAACCATTTTCGTGTTCTGGGTGTAGTATCAATTAAAACTGGGGGCTCGCATGCATATTCATTCTTAATTTAAAACCAGTTTCATGTTCTGAATGATCTGTCAAAATTCCAACGGATTATTTTGCTGACGCATTTCGAAGAAAAACCATCCTCCAAATGAAAAAATCGGAGGAAAACCATTTTCGTGTTCTGGGTGTAGTATCAATTAAAACTGGGGCTCACATGCAGATTCACTCTTAAGTTAAAACCAGTTTCATGTTCTTAATGATCTGTCAAAATTCCAACGAATTAATGTGCTGACGCATTTCGAAGAAAACCATTCTAATGTTTCGAGTTAAAATTTAAGCAATATAACGCATTCAAATAATTCATAGCAATAACGTCATGATTAAACAATTAAGATCGCATTAACAATTAGTGCGGAGAAAACATACATTGGTTTAAACCCTCAACTGGTAATAAATCAATTTATGCACGTACAAAATAGACATTTTAAATCGTCTAAACGTGGTTTCAACCACAGTTTGAAAATGGCATTGTAACGCCGTTCTTCCATGGAGCTACCTTCAGGCGACGCGATCGCCGCTCGTCTGTGTTTTCCATACTATTATCAGTGTTTGAAAACGCCGCTAGGTGCTACACTAGCAAATTTGTTTGACAGGTAGGGGTAGCGTCGCTTGTGAATAGCTACGTGGAAGAACGGCGTAAGTCGAAACAGCTGTAACGAAAATACAAATCTATAATACGTGCAGAACTTAATATTAACATTAGTAATTTTTTGTGGTGTTTACAGCAGGCCGCACCAAAAGTGTACCAAAAAGCTTCGCGGGCCGCTGGTTTCTGACAGATATCTAATTTGCACTGTATTCTGATTGGCATTGTAAATTATTAAAATAATATAATTATCAACTAATAGAGGTCACCTCTAACACTTTATGCTGAGAAACATAATGTAATAATACAAGCTTCTGCCCGCGACTTCGTTTGCGCAGGATTAGTACTTATATTAGCCTATTTTATTTCCATCTACGTTTATACCAAGATTCTTAACCTATTTATTTAAAATATCTATAATTCTTTATTCGATTCAAAGTATTAAGCGAGTACTTCAAATAAATTCACTAATTTTCTAAAATAGAATTTTGATTTAAATGAAAATTTGATTGTTTTGCAAAATATCATTCTCAAATTTTGACATTTTCTATTAAAAATTATTATTATTTATAATATAATGAATGTTATTCTGACGTATGAGCTATATTATTGTAAAGTTTCATTAAAATCCATTCAGTAGTTTTTGCGTGAAAGAGTAACAAACATACATACATCCATACAAACTTTCGCGGTTATAATATTAGTAAGATACCTTTTACAAATGTATTGTTGTGAATACTAATTGTAGTTAATAGTGGAGGTATCACTGAGAAAATCATCACTGAACTGCAGTTTGTCACGAATCGTAATTAAAATATTTCAATTCTATCTATCTATGGCTTTTCCGGAAACTATAGAACACATTATATCAGGATGTTTAGCGCCGTCTGAGTATACATTTAGGCACAATCAGGTTTTAAAAATAATTCACCAAAGTTTGGTAATTAAACATAACTTGATTGACTGTCATAATATAGTACCATATTATGAATACGAACCAAATTCATTTTTAGAAAATAATTTCTTTAAAATTTACTATGATAAAACTTTACTAACAGACAGACCAATTGGTCATAATAGACCTGATATAGTTTTTCATGACAAAATTAAAAAAATAACTTATATCATTGATGTAGCTATTCCAAATTCCTGTAATATTCAAAAATCTGTTTCTGAAAAAATAAGAAAGTATACAGATTTAGGAAATGAAATTAAAAGAATTTGGCATTCTCAGACTATAAAAATATTACTATTTGTTATTTCGGCTACTGGCATTATACCTAGCTCTCTTATTAAAAATTTAGGCATATTAGATTTGTCAAAGAATTTGTATATAAAAATGCAAAAATCAGTCATTTTAAATACATGTAGAATTACCAAAGATTTTTTAAATATTTATATTGAGGGATCAGTAGGATTTATCGGTCAAATTAGGAATTCCACAGAGCCGAACCCTCTGATATGAAAATATCTGGAGACGGTGAATTATATTCCCATTTAATAGTGTGGTAGATTAACGTGTTGTTCTTGTATTATTTTGTATTAATTATACTTATATAATACACTTGCATAACGTGGATTTACTAGATGATAATTTATATGGAAAAGTGTATGAAAGGGTTTAGTTTTTCCTATGGGAAAAACTAAACCCGTTCCTGTAAATCTGGTGAATAAAAATAAAAATGAATCCCTGTTTCCCTTGGTCACGCCATAACTTCAGAACGACTTTACCTATTTCATTCATCTTTTTTCAAAGTTTTCTATTACTATGTAAAAGGTTCTTACGGAAAGAAAAATTAAGAAAATTGCGCAGAAAATTGGAAAATTTCAGAAAACTTAACGACTATTTTAACTTCATACATGTGGTAGTCGAAAAGGATGTAAAAAAACTGTATAAAAAAATATCTTACGAATAAAGAAAGAAAAAAAATACATTCGACAGTTAGTGCGTTGATAAATTTAGAGATATTTCCTGTACTTTTCATGTGAGTTGTTGTGGCCATTTTTTCTTTATTCGTAACATATTATTTTATACATTTTTTTTACATGCGTTTCGACTACCACATGTATGAAGTTAAAATAGTCGTCAAGTTTTCTGAAATTTTCCAATTTTCTGCGCAATTTTCCTAAATTTTTTTTCCGTAAGAACCTTCTACATAGTAATAGAAAATTTAAAAAAAAGATGAATGAAATAGGTAAAGTCGTTCTGAAGTTATGGCGTGACCAAGGCAAACAGGGATTCATTTTTATATATGTATAGATAGATAGATATTGAAGCATAAGTTTTAAGTGTATGAATTTTAAGTAAAAACTTTTCATCGGATGTTAATTCCTCACATGATAATTCATCATGTCTCGAAGTGTCGAAAACTGATAATTGGGGTTTTTAACCTTAGGTGAGGTTAGGTTAGGTTAGGTAAAATTAGGTTAGGTTAGGTTAATGTGAGTTATAATGTGATGGATTATCATGTGAGGAAATATCGTGTCTGAATAAATTTACTATGGGAATTCAGACGCTGAGATCTCATAGTCCGATTAGAGATGGAACCGATCATTTATTGTTTATAGCTGTGTCTGAACAGGGCTTTAGGCTCACTGAAAAACCAAATATAATATGTGCAGTTGATACACATGTATTGTTGTGAATACTAATTGCAGTTAATAATAGAGTATTTAGAGCTAAACATAACTGAACTACAGTTTGTCACGAATCGTAATATTTTAATATCATTTAAATCTAACTAATAACTGATATTAAACTTTTTGTAATAAAAGTTAAATGATGTAATTTGTCCATAAACGCTCGTCGTGAACTAATTGATGCATCCGCCATGATCACGCAAAGTACCTAGCAACAAAATATCGATGGGAATATATTGCCATTTGTGTAAACGTTTCATTTAGTTTGTTCTGCTTGGCCACCATGTTCACAAAAGAATTTCTACGAGTTTCATGTCTGCTGACATTTTACCAAATAGCATTTGTGCATTGTGGTGATTTGCCGATGCTTGTAAGATTTTTTTGATATTTACTATTGCGACTGCCCTGTATAGACATATTGCTTGATCGAGACTTTTCCTCTGTATCAGCGGTTCCCGAAGTGGATTCCAGAAGCCCTAGCACACTCACTCGATAACTATCGGTAATTTGTCATCGTTCCCTAGCATGACTACAGATCGCCAACGAATAAGTGACAGTTCACAACGACTAAGTGTCCTTAACATATTCGACATCAACTGTTGTTTGTATGTTAGCGACGTGTAGTTGTCGTAGGGAACGATGAGAAGTTACCGATAGTTATCCTATCGATCGTTATCGAGCGAGCGTGCTAGGGCCTCTGGGGTGCTAGCATGGTCGATCGATAAGGATCGGTAGGATAATTGTCGGTAACTTCTCATAGTTCAACTGCAGATCTCAAACGACAGTTCACAATGACTAAGTGTCCTTAATATATTCGATATCAACTGTTGTTTGTACGTTTGCGATGTGCAGTTGTCCTAGGGAACGATGAGAAGTTATGGACAATTATCCTACCGATCCTTATCGATCGACCATGCTAGCACCCCGGGTCGCTAGAAGATAGGATCTAATATTATTTGATGTGGAGATGGTCGATATTCGAATTAAAGAGTTCTATTGAGAACGCTACGGTTCCGCGTGGGGGTTGTTAGGACGCTTTTTAGAACTGTGAATGGCTCGTGTCATCTCATTTCTCATCTATTTGGGCCTCGACAGTATTTTGTCAGAGGTTCAAAATAATGCCCCTTTGCAATAAAATCCAAATAACCACTGGAGCGACAGCGCAATTTAAAACTTTTTTTCTCGGAATGCTAGACATTTTAAAAATTTTCCGCCCAAATTAAAAGAGTCACACCACCGAATTTTAATACGGAGACATATAAACAGAATAAAGTACACGATTACCTAATATTTTTAGGATTTACAAAAAAAAAATAAACATTATCGGCCTTACTAAAAAAAAAAAACACTCCGCGGCCGTTAAACGGTGTTTTTGTTAATCTTTACATTTGGCAACGCTGGATTTTACTTGTTAAAATTGTAATTATCATAATAATCCGCTAGGTGGTGTGATACGCAACTCTACGAAAAAAAGTCGGTCGTGAATGTGTGTCTGATTAATATGATCTTTTAGTTAATGATTTCAATATTTATGACTAATTCGCACTTATATTCATGTACTCAATATATTTGCTATTAATTTGTGTTGTTTTTTGTTAGTTTAAGTCAAATTGTGGCACTAAAATCGTGTGTTCTAAATTAAACTGTCAGAAAATGTTTCTATATGTTATATTCAGAAATAATTTGCATTTTAAGATCTTTATTTTATTATAAATTCTTGAAAGTGATGTTTTTTGGTGACTAAAATGTCTAATACATATTTTAGTAAACGTATCAAAGAAATTAATGTCTTAAGATGTGCAAGCAATGTATTCAAACGTGAGTTTTTTTATTGTAAATTTTTGGGAATGAAAAGCGAATTTCAAGATTTTTTTATATTTTTTTATGGTTTGAAGTAGTAAAAAGTGAGGTGACAGATTTATTTCAAAATCATTTAATAAAAGGACTGTGTTTTTTGAATTTTGAATTTTTCCAAATATTTCAATGTTTTAATAGAAAGTGTTTGGGGTAAGTGAGTTTTTTTTTTCAACTTGATGTTTGAAGCTTAAAATACTACAGTTTTTAAACATTTAAGTATATTTTAGATATGAAAATCTTAAAGGTAATTAAATTTTGGTTCTAAAATGGTATTTGTATTTACGACATCTCAAAAAATAATAAATATATAGGACATTAAAAAAAAAATTAATTGGATTTTAACGCACTTACCAAAAATAACTGCAACACACCAGATTGATATATTTTTTTTTTATATAATTTTTATTTTTAACAATATGTTTTACATTATGCATTTTTAATTTGACGTATCTCAGAGTAATTTACTTATATAAATATATATAAAGACGGGAATGAATTTCGTTTCTGATACGAACCAGAGTTCGCTTGTGACAGTGTTGCCAACCGAGTGACATCACCAGTGTATATAAATATATAAACTAAATGGCTTTCTAGCACCTTCCTGCATGATATATCAGGATTTTAAGAAAAATTACTAATTCCTTATTGGTATTATTTATTGTTTGTTTCAGGGACCAGCTGATATGAACATAAAATTCATATTGCCATGTGAAAACCCCGAGCAGTATTCCAGTTATTGGTTGGTTGAAAAAAGAAAACTAAACAGGACTCATGACATTTTCAACTCAGAAATGTACATGGATATAGACATCGATGAAACAGTCAGCGTAATTAAACCAAATTACTATTTTCTTTAAATCTATTTAACTTTTTTTTACGAAATTTCATAAAATCAATTTTTTAAAAGTAATACCGCATTACAGGATCAAAAAGATGAAGAAGAAGGAGAGATACGGCAATTCGAATGATGGAGCTCGCTAATATTAAAAATGTTTGATAAAACACGACTCATTTAAAAAAGAACAAAATCTCGTGGGGTTGTGTTAAAGGGGCACACATTAATTACGCGAGGAAAAAATAGAGGGGGGGGGGGTACAGAAAAATCTCAACAAATCTCATTATACCGAATTTAAAAATAACAGAAACAAACGTGTAAATAATCATTTTTGGAGCATACAATTAGAGATTGTATGATATTACTGTCTTAAAGAATAATATATATTTTTTAATCGCTTAAAATTTTAAACGGTTAAGCACCGGATGCTTCGGAATGATTTAAAAAAATATATATTTTTCCGGTTCATGAAGGATTATTGAAAAAATCTAAAAAAATCTTCTTCTTTGTCCTCGGCCATCGTCTTCCAATCTGCAACATGGAGTAGTCCTCTTGCATCCTTCCTGACATCATCCTCCCATCCCAGCCTAGGTCTGCCCGCCTTTCGCTTACCTCCCGGGTGTCCTGCTAGAACCTTCTTCGGTACTTGAGTGCTTGTCATTCTTAGTCTTTGTTGCCTTAAATGGGTAGAGATCCTTAGAGCTTGGTAGATATCACAGAATTCATTATTGTGGCCGATTCTCCATGTCTCTCCCTCTCGCACCGCTCTTAAGATTCTTTGAAGTAGCTCTCTTTCGAAGGTGTCCAGGGGGCCTAGTCTCGATCTTTCGGTTTCACAAACAAGCACGTTTGCCGTTTAACCTTTCTTGACGGTGCTGTCAACTGAGCGGTTACGGTTTGTATTTACTGAAATATCTTTGTAAATATACTAAACATAGAGTTAACATTTTAGGTATTCCTCCACAATACATTTATGTATTGGATTAAATAAATACATTACACTAATATTTACTGAGTATACAGCATCGGAGCGCGAGGAAGTTTTTAGCACGGTCAGAGGAGGGTTAATACGGATTAGTGACGTAGCTAAACCCGCGTTACTGGCGCTGTGAGAGATATATACTAGGCCATCAGCTGTTCCGCAATCAGTGCTTTGCTGTCAATGTTCCCGCCTTACAGCCATAGTTGTTGATTTTGGGTTTCCAAAAGAACCAGAAATAATAAATAGAAAAACATAAATACTTTCTAAATAAAACAAAACGCACGTTCATATTTTTATATTTTTTCAAGCGTAGCTCATGTGACCTACAGTAATCTATGCTATTCTCTGCTTTTTAGATATCCTTGAACTTTGAAAAATGGGGAGACGGGGGCTGGAAGCCCAACTACTTGGTCATCAATGATTCTGCCTGTCATGTCCTCTTTGGCTACATGAAACACGAATGGATGAATTTGATGAAATTAGCCGGACGCCCTCAAAAATGTCCAATAGTGGCGGTAAGTGATTATTTTTATTATATATTTTAAACGATTTATCATATTACACAAAAAAACATTCATAACATGTACTGCCAAAAAGATATAAGGTATACAAAGTATCGCTAGGTAAGTGATTGGTTTCCTTCTTCCTTGTATCCCTGCTGTTCCCTATATCATCACCTAATTCTGTCAAATATCATTAATTTGTTTACTTTAGAATCCACGTTTTACGACCAACTTCAAGTACATATGTAGCTGTAATTCGGGAGCAGTTTCGGATGCAACAATAATAGTAATATAATAATAGCAATAGGATTTTAAAAACGATACAGACAGATGTTTTAATTTGTAATTTATGTAATTCGTTTAAGCCTGTACGTAAACCCAAGAAAGTTAATTATTTTTCGACACGGAGACCTCCGTTGTTGATTTCCAAAACAATATTTTTCTAACTAGACTCTATTTTTAAAAGGTTTGCCTGAAAACTGTGAGATGGCGGTAATGTAAATAATATGTTTCGTATAAAATCACCGTTATATAAGTTATGATATTCGTTACCAGATGGCAGTAATTTTTATATTATTTATTTAATTAGTTTATACTACGTTAAAATATAAACGAATATATACAAGGTAACATTTCATTTTATATTTTTAATATTTTTACAGTAAGCCTGACATTTCTTTTTTATATTAATCCATCCTTCAGAGTTTCAGACATTACCTCACACATCTTTAGTCCTCTATACATATTAGGCAGTTCTGTGAATTTGTTTATTTCTTATGTCGACTCGGAATAACAAGGTTCCATCTGTTGCGAAAACGTCACGCGGTTATGGGATCTATGGTAAGCTACCTTAGAGTTCATTATCGCATGACGTTAAAGCAACATATGCTTGTTATTCCAAAGGGTCGATGTGGCAATCTATGTGGTTTCGTAATTAGGTATATCTCTATTAAAAACATTTTGGCATTTGGTTTTTCATAACTTTATGCACAAAAATTAACAAATTAAATTCAGTTGAAGCGGGAGGGGAATCCTGGAGGGGGGAGGAAAACTATGAAGAGGTGGGGGGGGGTTCGGGGGGGGGGGTAAGGTACTCGCTAGTTTATTTAATTTACAATACAAATTATTGTATTTTTTTATTTCAGGGTTATTCCCGTTGGACCAACTACATCATTGATTACAGGAAGATGCCCCAAGAAGTGCTATACGGAGAGTTTAAAGGTCGATTATATTATATTAAGGATGACGTTCCAAAAATGTGCGTCGAGATTTTTTTGACTACTTCACCAAAGAAGATTTTCTCGAAGAGACGATAACAAAAAAAGAAACATCACAAAAAATGTTAAAATTTTTATTATAATATAATGGAAAATGAAAAGATATCATTACTAACGGGTTTATTTTATCATTTTAAAATTTATTATCCTTATTTAGTTAGACAATGTATTATTTCTACGACGGCCGGCGTAGTCCAGCGGTAGGGCGTTAGACTCCCATTCCGAAGGTCGCGGGTTCGAACCCGGCGTGCGCAAATAAATTTTATTTGATTAATTTGTGTTATTTCGCAATTAAATAATTAAAAATAATATATACTAAATTAAAGATACTCTCAGTATCGCCCTGGTGTAAGAACACCATTCAGGATTGAAACGTTGCTTGAAATGGCTTTAGCCGTGTTTAGTGACTAGATCTGAATAGCCAGATACTTCCCCACCTTCCTCTTCCTCATCTCATTACCTTCCCCACTTACCTTCAGCCTCATAACATACCCCAATTGGGGATGTCATAGTCTCACTGGCTCCAGACGGGAGCAGTTGGGACTCTTGCGAGGTATTCACTAAAAAAAATTTATTTTTTTTATATCTGGAAAATAGTGTATAATTTTAGCTCATGTAAAACAGTGGCATTTTTTATGTTTGTACCTACTGCACAAGAGTCCCAACTTCTCCCAAACGTCCGGAACCAGAAAGACTATGGCATCCCTATATATGGGTTCTCACAATTCTATTCAATTCCTTAGTAAGGAGTAGACTTGAAAGTGTATTTTGGAGTCCACACACAGTAAAATATTCCCTCATGATGGAGAGGGTTCAGAAGAAATTTTTGAGATTTATCTACAAGAGGGAGTATGGTTATTATACGTGGCTCTATCCTACCGACCTTCTTTTGGATACACGGAGAAAAATGTTATTCTAAAATACGATCATTTTATTCGTAAAAACGGTTAAAAACGGGACTGAAGTTCTTATGAAAAAATTAACAGTGTTTCAATGTTTATTCTTACATGTTCCTGCCAATAAACATTGAAAACCTGTTAATTTGTTCGTAAGAACTTCAGTACCGTTTTTAACCGTTTTTGCGAATAAAATGATCGTATTTTAGAATAACATTTTTCTCCGTGTATGCTTGGAATGAACCATCTACGGATCAGAAGGGATGTTCACATTGCACACATTTCTTCAGATTGATCCGCGGATGGTTCGAAAACACGGCTATCATGGAGAGCATCTATTTCTGTATTTCCGATGGTTATCTTTGCCATCAACAGCACAGACTGTTTTATCTTCCGGCCTGCAGGACTAACTTGCCAATGGTCATATCAGTCAGGAGAGCAATCTTTTTGTTGAACAGAATTAATTCGGACATCGACATATTTAGTGTTAGTGACAAAAGGCCAGTGTGTTATTAATGTTTTTATTTTATGCTACATATTTTATGTTTGATTATATAAACTCTTATAACCATATAATACGACAAGAAGGCCTCTTGCATGCCATAATGGAGGGTATGACCGAGGGGACAAACTCTAGGGGACGCCCACGCCGAGAGTACCTGGAGGACCTGCTGGTGGACATGCGCTGCTCATCATATGCAGACTTCAAAAGAGCCGCACAAGACAGGGAAGAATGGAAGAGAAAAATAAAGGAAATTGCTGAAAACCAATCCCAGGATTGAAACCAGAGAGAGAACCACTGGAGCGACAGAGCAATTTAAAACTATTTCGGATTGCTAAAGGAAATTTTTCCGCCCACATTAAAAAAATCATTATTCAGAATTTGAATATGGAGACATACAAACTGATTATAGTTCTATATAGCCAATGAATTCATCTATCTTTTTTTTCTATTGTCACATATTCGTAGGACTTATAAAGAAATATTATTAAATCGTTAACTTTAAAACATTTAAAAAAATCTAGAGAATATTTGCCGTATTTTGGCAACAAAGCAATCCGTGGTTTTGGAAATAGTGCCATATTGTGACAAAAAGCGCTCGAGTGGCTAATTGTATTTTAAAAACGCTGTTTTTGAGAGAATAAATAAATTTTATTGAGTTATGATGATAACGGGAAGGGGAAAGAAATGAGGAAGAGGAAGCCGAGGGGAAGTTCCTGCCTATTCAGATCTCGTCACTAAACACGGCTGAAGCCATTTTATTTATTTATTAACACTCAAACCTGCTAAACTACTATATAATTTGGCAGCAGGTACATATTAACAGAATTGATGGTAATTATATGGTTTACCTACACTTTCAAACGGTGTGACTAGACGTCCGTTTTCACCGGAACAGTCCCGTTTTCAGGCAGCGTGTCCCGGTGTCCCCGACACATCTTCGGGACGCCAAAATGTCCAGTTTTCGAGAAGAAAGAAACTCGCAGTAGAATTTAAAAAATATACAAAAAAGCGTGCAAATAAGAATCCTGGCAGTAAAATCAAGACGAGTTGATCCAGCCTAATACATCTTAAAGTAAAAATTCACTCGTAAAATCCATGCCATGTAATTTTAGTAAAAAGTAGTCAGTATGCTCTTTTAAGTCAGGGAGTTTGTCAGGAAAAATCATATTTGTACCTTTTTTGGTGTCCCGGTGTGGGGGAAAAATAAATGGTCACGTTATCTTACTAGTATTAAGTTTGTATGGATGTATGTATGTTTGTTACTCTTTAAATCAAAATTTAATGAATGGATTTTAATGAAATTTTAAGCTCATACATCAGAATGGCATATAGGCTATAATTTATAAAGCTAGCTGTTTATTTTCAATATATTGAAAATAATAATTATAGTTTAATAGAAAACATCAAAATTTGAGAATGACATTTTGCAATACAATGATTGTTAAATCAAAATTCTATTTTGGAAAATATTTAAATTAGTGAATTTATTTGAAGTACTCGCCTAATACTTTGAATCAAATCAAGAATTATACATATTTTAAATAAATAGGTTAAGAATTTTTGTATAAACGTAGATGGGACCTAGGAAAAGAAAATAGATTACTCGAAGTACTAATCCTACGCAAACGAAGTCGCGGGCAAAAGCTTGTGTATATATATATAATACGTATACAGTTAATATATATTTTGAAAGACTGGATAATTTTTATGAAATCACCTATAAAAAACTAAATAAGAATTCGCTTACATTTTTACACAATTAGTTATCAACTTACAATAATTATAATTTTATCCTTTCTGATGACAAAAATCCAATGTTTATTTTGTTTTGATATCTGATATAGCTACCCCACCAGCGGTGAAGGGTTGCTTCCTTGTAAGGGATGAGAACACAGTAAGGGAAAAGGCTTTAAGACCCTCTCACACACACCACTTGAGATTATGCCACAAGGGTCCTCTACTCGGAATATAAGGGTTCCCTTGACACTATTCTCATCCCAAAGGATAGCATCTTTGAGAGTAGAAAAAATGTTGGTAAATTTTTTCCACAAAGTTTTGATGGCACAATTCTAGACAACCAAATTTTGGTAAAGGTATTGCAATTGCTACGATTCAACATTTTATATTTGTATTTTATAATAATAAAATTATCATTGAAGAAGAAGATAACAATGATAATCTAATTTTTTTAAATATGAAAATCAACAAGACACAGAAAAATAATAAAATATAATGGCTGCAACTAAAACTAACTATATACTGAGGGAATAACCTTCAAAAGTTAAAAAGGGAGTTTTTCTTATAAAAAAATTAATATTCATTTAGACTTTTACAAAAAGTCAATAGGTGTTCCATAAAAATAAAATCGGATAAATTTATCCGAGACACTATTTACGTAACAAATTTGAATACTTGTTTCCAATGAAAAAGGTAGCTGCAAATAATTTGGAAAAAAACATTAGTCGAAGATAATATTGTTAATTCTGAAATTTGAAATATGAAGTTGACAATTACGACAGTCTCATAATAGGGTGCAATAGCAAAATTGGTTAATGCGTATGTCCCGGTTAGACGTAAGGTTCTGTGTTCGAGTCTTAGTTGCAGCCATTATATTTTATGATTTTTCTGTGTCTTGTTCATATTAAAAAAAATAGATTATTATTGTTATCTTCTTCTTCAATAATAAAATTATCATTCAAATGTTGGTATATTTGGTAGTGTGTGTGTACACTTGCTTTGCAATGATTAATCCTTGATAGGATTTTGGTTTACAGATTTTACCAGGCCTGTAAACTAGGCTGCGTGTGTTGGTTATATATTAATAAAAACACTTGAGTAAAACAAGGCAGATATATTTACAGGAATACGAATTTTAACAATTAATTAAAAGCTTAACTACCGGAGGGAAAAATAGGCAACTGCCTTGAACGTTGAAACTAGAATGAAATTCGCTAGTCATGGTTTGATTCTCGCTACCGTTATCGGTGATGTCAGCGTAGAAAAGTTATAAATGTTTATGGCTATTAGCTACAAAATGATTTGTACAGTGTGGCACAAAAGTTGTCACCTGATGTTCTTTGGCTGTAATTTTTTTTGTGAATGAAAAATTTTGGTTTTGCTTCTGGATTGTGTTTATTTGATGTCTTATTTTTTTCTATTAAGTCGAGAAAATGATATTGGCCAAGTGGCCGCCGCAAAAATTGATGACCCGATTTATGGCATTTTCACTCTTTCCAAAACTTCCGGCGATAGGTTCTCGCATTCTTGACGAATATTCTCTTTGAGGGCTTCAAGAGTCTAAGGCGTATTGAACATAGATTGTGACTTCAAGAAGCCCCACAAAAATGACTGGAACAGTTAAGTCAAGCGATTCTGCCGGCCAGTGCAAATCAACAAAAGTAGAGATTAGGCGCCCCGAAAATGCATTTTTTCAAAAAATTTCGCGTTCTTGAGGAATATAGCGATTCATGTCACGTTAACGTGTATTTTGCATCTGTTTACTTCACAAATGTCAAAGCAGAACTGACGTTTGCCATCATTTGCAAAAATTATGGTATCTTCCGATAGGGTGATAACTTTTGCGCCACCTTGTCACATCACACACCGGTCTTGTAGAAATATTATTTTTTTCGATAGTTCTACTAACTGTAGGTAATCAAACGTACTATTTTCTATTTTCTGTGCTGTGCGTTAGTTAGTTTTGGGTTAAAGTGATGTTATGTGTTTTAATGTACCTACTCAAATTTGTTTGAATGTAAGTGTCAATCGCTTGGAGCTTGCCCGCATCGATCTTGCTCACTTCGAGTTTCCTCGCATCGATCTTGCTAATCTCGATCATACTTGCATCGATCTTGCTCTATTCGTTTTTACTCGCACAATCTTGCTCACTTCGAGCTTGCTCGCATCGATCTTGCTCGCCTCGAGCTTGCTTGGATCAATCTTGCTCGCATCAATTTTGCTCGCTTCAATCTTGCTCTCATCGGTCTTGCTCGCTTCGATTTCACTTGCTTTGATTTTACAAGCATCAATTTTCTCATTTCGATCTTGCTCATTAAGGGCTTACTCGCTTCGATTTTGCTCACCTTGAGCTTGCTCGCATCGATCTTGCTCATTTCGATAATGCTCGCTTCGAGCTTGCCCGCATCGATCTTACTAGCTTTGATCTTGCTCGTATCGAGCTTCCGCTGGCAGCAAGGCAGAATACACGTTAGAAAAAACGTAAGCGGAGCCACTTTTAAAACTTTTTATGCTTGCATTCAAAATTAATATATTTTTTAAATCGTATATTTATTTTCAATTATAAAAGTTGATAGCATATTTCATCACCTTTCAAAAACAGTTTTTAATTTTCGAATGCGTTCAGAAATATTCCACTTATTTGGATTTTATTGCAAAGCGGAATTATTTTGACCTTCAGACGAAATTGACCCGAGGCCTGAGAGGTTAAATAAATTACCACGGAGTAAGTAACGCACGCCAATGCTATAATAGAGTTAATCCCCGGATTAAGAGTAGAACCCTGGCTTTGTTGTAACAAGTAGGGCGATAGAGGATTTACCAATTACTCCACTGTTCCACAGTAATAAAACAATTTCTAACATTGCCGGAATTCCGATTTTCTTAACCGAACACTTAAAGTTTCTAAGCTCTTGAAAAAATATTTGATATTTTTTAAGATAAATATATGAAGATTTGTAGAGCCGAAACGTTAATTACATAAAATTCCTTCGATAGAAAAAAATCACAAATTATGCTCCAAAAATTATTATTTACACGTTTGTTTCTGTTATTTTACAAGTTATATGTATGAAAAAATTGACAGTGTTTTTTTAAATGCTACTTAAGGTGTTGAATAGTGATTTTTGCTCTACTGTAAACGAGTCGTGTTTTATTAGACGTTTTCCGAATTATCGCTCGAATTTTTACGATTTTTAATATTAGCTCGCTCCCTCCAACATTCGTATTGTCGTATCTCTCCCTCTTATTATTATACCGGCCCTTAAGATGAAACCCGGTGGTGGAGAAATTTCAAAAATAGATTTAAACTAAATTATTGCTGTCACTGTTGCTCTTACTCTACCGAATATTGTGCGAAAGGGACAATGCACCTCGGGCTACTAATACCTACCTAAAATCGAGGTTTTGTATTCCCCACTTTTCTCTTCCAAAAGTGGACTGATTTTCAATTTTTTTTTTTACCAACTACAAAAGAAAAAAGTATTCTATGTCTGTACGTTTTGTTTAAAAAAAAAAAACATTGTCTAGTTTGTATACTGAACGTCTTTTGACGGCGTTTAAACCAGTCAATTTTATTGATTTTTGGAAGGTCATAACTTCTATAAAATGTAACTTATCAAAAAAAAACAAAAAGTACTGACACGCTAGTAGTTAAAATCTATTTAATGTAAAAACAATATTTTCTCTAGGGTTAAAATTTAGAAAGATAGATAGGGAATACGTTTGAATGGAAAAATCGCCGCCGGGTTTCCCCTTAATATGTAAAACCCAGACAAGTGTAAATAATATTTGATTTTATGTGAGCATTAAAATATTTCCTCATTATTTATTTATTTATTTAGGAAAATCAAGAGTTTATTTACATCTATTACAAAGAACTTAATAATAAAAATAAAATCCAATTACAGATTTTCACATAACTTAAAATTGTAATAAATGTTATTTCGGCTACTGGCATTATACCTAGCTCTCTCATTAAAAATTTAGGCATATTAGATTTGTCAAAGAATTTGTATATAAAAATGCACAAAATAAGTCATTTTAAATACATGTAGGATTACGAAAGATTTATTAAATATTTATATTGAGGGATCAGTAGGATTTATCGGTCAAATTAGGAATTCCACAGAGCCGAACCCTCTGATATGAAAATATCTGGAGACGGTGAATTATATTCCCATTTAATAGTTTGGTAGATTAACGTGTTGTTCTTGTATTGTTTTGTATTAATTATACTTATATAATACACCTGCATAACGTGGATTTACTAAATGATCATTTATATGGAAAAGTGTATGAAAGGGTTTAGTTTTTCCTATGGGAAAAACTACACCCGGACCTGAAAATCTGATGCGTAAAAAGATAATAATAAAGTTTAAAAAAAAACAAAGGGTCCTGTATCCATGGGCTGACATGTTTACATAAAATACAATATTGTAAATATTAGATAAAAAATAATACAAGAAGTAAGAACACAAATAAATAACAATTATTCAATTATCTCAAAACTTAGTATTTGGAGATGTCTGCCTAATCAATTGGAAGATCAATATATTTGAGTGAGTTCTAAGTATTATTTTGGTGAGAGCCATGTGGCTAATATCGACGCTGGGAGCGGTTGATGGAATTCAAAGAAACAATATTTTCAAAGCATTGAATGCGTTCGACTTAGCGTAGGAATTCTCAAACTTTTCTCAGTATATTTTTTTTTTTATTCACCAGATTTACAGGAACGGGTTTAGTTTTTCCCATAGGAAAAACTAAACCCTTTCATACACTTTTCCATATAAATGATCATCTAGTAAATCCACGTTATGCAAGTGTATTATATAAGTATAATTAATACAAAACAATACAAGAACAACACGTTAATCTACCAAACTATTAAATGGGAATATAATTCACCGTCTCCAGATATTTTCATATCAGAGGGTTCGGCTCTGTGGAATTCCTAATTTGACCGATAAATCCTACTGATCCCTCAATATAAATATTTAAAGAATCTTTCGTAATTCTACATGTATTTAAAATGACTGATTTTTGCATTTTTATATACAAATTCTTTGACAAATCTAATATGCCTAAATTTTTAATAAGAGAGCTAGGTATAATGCCAGTAGCCGAAATAACAAAAGGTAATATTTTTATAGTCTGAGAAGCCAAATTCTTTTAATTTCATTTCCTAAATCTGTATACTTTCTTATTTTTTCAGAAACAGATTTTTGAATATTACAGGAATTTGGAATAGCTACATCAATAATATAAGTTATTTTATATATATATTGTTATTATTATTAATATTTATATTGTTTGAGGTGTATTTATTTGTACGTATCTATTCATTTTACAATTGTTATGTTTGCCTTATTCACAGACATACATTAGTAATTGTGTTGGGTCTCTTCAAGAATAATCCCTTATTACAAACTGCTTTTTTACTGATATTTACGTGTTTAAAATCTATAATATAAAAATAATTAATATTTGTTTGTTCGTACCTTATGCGCGGCCATACCGTTCATCCAATTGCGATGAAACTTTGGGAATATTATGTGCGCATACCCGGGATGGTTATAGGATAGTGAAGTATGCTCTAGCGTTATGAAATTATTTCCTATACTATTTATACGAATGCGATTAAAATTTCTTTCGATTACTATTAATTTTTTTTGAATTGTTGTGAACATGCCCGTGAAAACTTCTATATAGATAGATATATAGGTGAGCCCTGGCATTATGAAATTTGCATAAAAAATTAAATAGGTCACGCGAGTTGTTGGAAAAATAGGTGTATTTTATGCAGTTAAGCGACGGGGAAAAAAGGCTGTGGGGAAGGGTATGCGGGAGGGTCGCTTGGGGAATTAAGGAGGATTAATAAATAAATCTTTTTTTTAACTTTAGAATCGTCTCTCTAAGTTGTTACAGCACTCTATCCTTCGACACCTTTAATATTGCAAAATCGAGTCCAACTTTACAGTGGGTGCTCGTCACACCTTTGGGAACCACTGCTCTAAATCAAGTATAAGTGAAGTGATTTTGTTTTCCTCAATGGAAGTGACTAATTTTGTAAATAGTGGGATGCACACATTGCTGTATATATATACCTACTATAATGCACATGGTAAACATGCCCATGAACTCAATTCAGTACAATTTACTCTTCTAAAATTAATGACTAATACCTCCAATGGTTTATTTAAACTGATAATGATATTAATAATTAGATCATTTGCATAGCAACATTTTAATGTATGCTATTTAATGGGTGCTCCCCCAAGTTATTGTCCTCAGTTGTCTCGAGTTATCCACAGCTGTCCCCAGTTGTTGTCGGTTATCCTCAGTTTTCCCAGCCCCCACGAGTTGCTACCAGTTGTATCTAGTTTTCTCCAGCTGTCCCCAGTTGTTGTCAGTTATCCCCAGTTTTCCCAGCCCCCACGAGTTGCTACCAGTTGTATCTAGTTTTCTCCAGCTGTCCCCAGTTGTTGTCAGCTATCCTCAGTTTTCCCAGCCCCCACTAGTTGCCTCCAGTTGTGTCTAGTTTTCTCCAGCTGTCCCCAGTTGTCGTCAGTCATCCCCAGTTTTCCCAGCCCCCACAAGTTGCCTCCAGTTGTGTCTAGTTTTCTACAGCTGTCCCCAGTTGTTCTCGTTTGTTTTCGCCAGTTTTCCCAGCCCCACGAATTGCCTCCAGTTGTGTCTAGTTTTCTACAGCTGTCCCCAGTTGTTCTCGTTTGTTTTCGCCAGTTTTCCCAGCCCCCACGAATTGCCTCCAGTTGTATCTAGTTTTCTACAGCTGTCCCCAGTTGTTGTCAGTTATCCCCAGTTTTCCCAGCCCCCACGAGTTGCCTCCAGTTGTGTCTAGTTTTCTCCAGCTGTCCCCAGTTGTTGTCAGTTATCCTCAGTTTTCCCACCCCTTACAAGTTGCCTCCAGTTGTGTCTAGTTTTCTCCAGCTGTCCCCAATTGTTGTCAGTTATCCCCAGTTTTCCCAGCCCCCAAAAGTTGCCTCCAGTTGTGTCTAGTTTTCTACAGCTGTCCCCAGTTGTTCTCGTTTGTTTTCGCCAGTTTTCCCAGCCCCACGAATTGCCTCCAGTTGTGTCTAGTTTTCTACAGCTGTCCCCAGTTGTTCTCGTTTGTTTTCGCCAGTTTTCCCAGCCCCCACGAATAGCCTCCAGTTGTATCTAGTTTTCTACAGCTGTCTCCAGTTGTTCTCATTTGTTTTCCCCAGTTTTCCCAGCCCCCACGAATTGCCTCCCGTTGTGTCTAGTTTTCTCCAGCTGTCCCCAGTAGTTGCCAGTTGTTTTCCCCAGTTTTCCCGGCCCCACGAATTGCCTCCAGTTGTGTCTAGTTTTCTCCAGCTGTCCCCAGTTGTTGTTAGTTATCCTCAGTTTTAACAGCCCCCACGAGCTGCCTCCAGTTGTGTCTAGTTTTCTCCAGCTGTCCCCAGTTGTTGTCAGTTATCCCCAGTTTTCCCAGCCCCCACGAGTTGCTACCAGTTGTGTCTAATTTTCTCCAGCTGTCCCCAGTTGTTGTCAGTTATCCCCAGTTTTCCCAGCCCCACGTGTTGCCTCCAGTTGTGTCTAGTTTTCTCCAGCTGTCCTCCTCAGTATTCCCAGTCCCCACGAGTTGCCTCCAGTTGTGTCTAGTTTTCTACAGCTGTCCCCAGTTGTTGTCAGTTGTTATCCCCAGTTTTCCCAGCCCCCACGAGTTGCCTCCAGTTGTGTCTAGTTTTCTACAGCTGTCCCCAGTTGTTGTCAGTTATCCCCAGTTTCCCCAGCCCCCACTAGCTGCCTCCAGATGTGCCTAGTTTTCTCCAGCTGCCTCCAGTTGACTTCAGTTGTCTCTAGTTGTCCACAGCTATGAACAGCTGTCCCAAGTTGTTCCCAGTTCTTCCATATCTCCAGTTGCCTCAATTGTCCCCAGTCATCCCCAGCTGACCTCAGTTGTCACCAATTGTCCTCAGTTGTACCTTGTTGTCGCAATCTGGCCCGAGTCTTCAGTTGTATCCAGTTCTCCCAAATCTCCACGGTTGTCCCTAGATGTCATCAGTTATCCGCAGCGGTTCCCAATTACGGACAAATTGGGAGTTTGTCCCCAGTTGCTCTCGCTCGTCAACGGTTGTTCTTATTTGTTTCCAATTGTCCCAAATTTACATAAATCTTCGACTCCTAGATCCCCGACACGTCTACTGCTTAAGAAAAAAGTTATTTCAATATTTGAAAATGATGTTTAATTTCGTCAGAAATAACGAAAATTTGAGCTAAGGGGGCATACATTAATAACGTGAACAAAAAATAGGGTGGGGGGGGGGTCCAGTAAAATCTCACCAAATCTTATTATACCGAGGGGGGGTCCTTAAAAATCTCACGTCAATTTTAAAAGAGTATATATTACTATGGAGATAATAAATTGTTTCACATATTTTGAAGTGTCCCATTTTGCCTGCTGAAAAATGGCCATTATGAAAAACATTTATTTCGAGAGTAAGAAAAAAATCTCACGTGAGGGGAGGGGTCTAAATTTCTTCAAAAACTGCTCACGTAATTAATGTATGTCCGCTAACTTCGGGCACGCCCACAACAACACAGTTTCTTTGCGACTGCTGTGTGGAGGGTCGTGTTGTAGAACTTTTTTTTTACATTAGCTACACACAGGAGGCCAACGAGGAAAATAAGTTCCCACTGAGCCTATGTCATATTTGCGGATCCTATTTTTAATAATTTTAGGGAAAAACAGGAGAAGATTGATTCAATGAATTGATGGTTTAAAAATATATTTTTGGTTATATTATGAACTATCATAACCACTCGAGCGCTTTTTGCCACATTATGGCACTATTTCCAAAACCTCGGATTGCTTTGTTGCCAAAATGTGGCAAATAATAAAAAAAAAAATATATATATATATTAAAACGACTATATAATATATTATATTGTACAAATATAAATATTCTCTAGATTCTTAAAAATGTTTCAAGGTTATAGATTTAATTATATTTTTTTTATAAATCCTACAAATATCTGATAACAGACAAAATATAGTGGAATTCATTGGCTATATAGAACTATAATCAGTTTGTATGTCTCCATATTCAAATTCGGAGGTATGATTTTTTTAATGTGGGCGGAAAAATTTCCTTTAGCAATCCGAGAAAAAATGTTTTAATTGCTCGGTCGTTCCAGTGGTTAATGAATAATGAATGTATTTGTACAATACATTAACTGTGCTTGTTGTATGCTTTTACGTCTGGCGTTTATTAGTTTCGATATGCGTGGAAAAAATGCACTAATGCCTAATGCACTTACAAAGCGATAAGGTGCCATCTGTACCACCTAAAGTGAACTAAAGTAAAATCCACTTAGAAATAATGTGCTCTGTTTTGGGCCAGGGGCCCTTTCAGACCTGAATTAAAACTGGCAGGGGTCAAAAATATTCTAGACTTGATAACACCTTGTAGAATCAAACATAATATATTTTATTTCTAAATAAATGAAAAGAAAATACTTTGTTGTAAGTCACTTTATTTTTATCGTACGTCTACCGGTTTCGGTACCTCCGTACCATCATCAGGACTGTTACGAAAATAATGTCTAAAAATACATAAGTACACATATATATACATAATGTTGTGAAAGAAAGGGACAGTATACTAGAGTGAGACAGAGCGTCAGTTGTTCGAGGGATGAGGGGAATGGGGGATAAGTGAAGACACGGGAAACATACTTAAAATTGGACTGAAGGTTAAATTTGGTTGATTATTAATGATTTCTTCTTTTGAATTTACTGATTTTTTTTATTTCTAAAGCTACAAAATTGTTAAGTCTTAAACCTATTCCGTTCTTATGTAGGACTTTAATTCCCGAATCGTGGTTAAAAGTATGATCTTTATCAATTAAATGATCTGGGAACTCTAAAAAACCTGAACTAGTTAAGTTATTTCTTGTTCATTCCTTATCATTACTAGGTTTCTGATTTTTTGTGATTTTAGGGGCAACTTTGGCAGTGATTACGACTAAAAGTTATGTTTGTAAAACAGCTATTTCGGAAATATAATGATAAAAAACTTTTTCTTTAATCGAAAATTAAAATTAGTGCATTTTTAATTTACTTTTTATGAACAACTCTCTTTTTATATCTTTTGAAGATTATTCCCATCAATGTAATAACTAGGACCCAGTTGCGATCATTGTCTTTTATTTTTCTGTGTCTTGTTCATTTTCATATTTTCGTTTAGATTATAAGAGAATCATTATATTACATTTTTTTGTTTTTCTTATTTATTAAATTACTTTTTAAATACAAAATATATAAGTTTATTCACAGTCTGTATGTAGGTGTTTGATGATTTCATCATCTTCATGTTTGATGGTTTCATCATATTCATGTCGGACGATTTTCTCATCTTCACGTTTGATGATTTCCTCATCATAATGTGTGATGATTTCATCATCTTCATGTTTAATGATTTCGTTATCTTCATGTGTGATGATTAAATGATTTCATTATTTCATGTTTACTTTTTCTTCATGTTTTATGATTTCATCATCTTCATGTTTGATGATTTAATGATTTCCTTATTTCATGTTTGATGATTTCTTTTTCTTCATGTTTTATGATTTTATCATCTTTATGTTGAATAATTTTACCATCTTCATGTATGGGAATTTCATCACCTTCATGAATGATGATTTCATCATCATCATGTAACTGATTTGTTGATTTCCTCATATTCATGTTTGTTGTCTGTAGGCTGTTTTTTTGTGAATACCGCACAATAGTCCCCTCTGCTTCCGTCTGCAGCCAGTGAGACTATGGCAACTCCAATCGGGGTATGTAAGGCTGAAGGTAGTGAGGAGGGGAAGGAGATGTGAAAGAGGGAGGTGGGAAAGTACCTGGCTTTAATATATATTTTTTTAATTAATAAATTATTGGAAATGAAGTGTTTCTCAATAATCTATAAGACTTTTTTGCCATAAAACGTGACTTTTAATATTTCTTTATCTAAATTACAAAATGTATATCTAATAGCCGGTTCACACGAGGCGATTTTTGTCGGTCAACTCGACAATTGAAAGCTAATTGACACGTGTGAACACTTTGTCAACAAAGTTATCAACTTTTTTTGTTGCTAGCGAAAGTTGATAGCCCGTCTACTTTTGACGTTTGAGTATGACCATCGCCATTTTGGTTTTACTAATCGTTCAAGTTTTACACCGAATCGTCGCGTCTGAACACATGTTTCGAGTCGCTTGTCATTTTTAGTTACTCGCGGGAAAAAGTAGACGTCATTTATTCGGTACTAGTTCCTACCATCATGAAATCCGTTTCAACCAAAAAATATCTGAAATTAATGGTCGGACGATTTAATGTTCAGATTTATGGATCTGTACCAAAGCCATCCCTGTCTTTGGGATAAAAAACAAGAAGTATACAAAAATAGAAATTCCCGTAATACTGCAATGAATAATATTATTTTTGAAACGTAAATAATATTATTTTGAAAAAAATTGTGTTGGATGCGCCTAATTCACTCCTTCTCATGATCCATTTTCTCACCCAAGTACGACATTTTTTATGTTTTTTCATAATCTCCAGCTCCTCTCACAGAACATCAGAAATTAGATAGACGCACGCACTAACAATTTCAGTTGACGCCATTTTTAATGTCAAAATCGGTTCAACTTAAATTGATACGTGTGAACAAAATCTTGTTCAACTTTTTTCGTAAAATGAAAGTTGGTCAACAAGAATCGAAGCGTCAGAACGCGCCAATAGGCCTAGAGTTGAAAGTTTTTTTTTGCCTTCTGTTTTGTTTGAAATGGCGACACGAGTTTTCTTGCAAATCTATATATCATTCCTAGTATTCGTCTGCACAGTGGATCAATAAATTATTTCAGAACACCAAGTTCAACGAATGTTTAGTTTATGACATTATACAAAAATACTAAACAAGGTTTTAATCTCTCAGGCCTCGAGTATTTTCTAACAGAAGATCAGAGTATTTCCGCGTTGCAATAAAATCCAATACATGGAATATTTCTGAACGTATCCGAAATCAAAAAAAATCTTTTTGAAAAGTTATGAAATATACTTTTAAAATTTATTATTAGAAATCTAATATTATAAAAATCTCGTGTCAGTGTGTTTGTGGTCGCACTCCTCCGAAACGGCTCGACCGATTTTTTTGATTTTTTTTATATATTCGGTAGGTATGAAAATAGGTCGTAAAGTATATTTCACACCACGAGTTCTGGCTTTATGAAATTTGCATTAAAATTTTGAATAGGTCAAAGAGTTTAGCGGCAGTGAAATAAGTCATGTGGGGGAGGGGAATCAGGGAGGGCGGAGAGGAATTAAGGAAAGAGGGGGGGGTCGCGGGAAGGGGGACAAGAGAGGGGGAAAGGCGTAAAAGGTGGAAGGAGAATGCGTGAGGGGGGTCGCGAGAAGGGGGACAGCGGGAGAGCGGAAGGGGGAAGGAATGGGAAGGAATGGGAAAGAACACGCAGGAAGAAACAATTTCTTAATTTAAATGGCATTGTAACGCATGCCGGGTATCAGCTAGTAAACATATAATTTTTGAAATATTAAAATTTTTAATGCAGATATAAACTTTTTTTTTAAATATCTCACCCTTCTTTCTAAACTAAAATTACTGCGAAAAAAAAGACACTCACTATAGACAAATGTATTATCAACGTTATTGCCATCTCACTTTTATGTCGTTTCGTTTACCTAAATAAAATTAATAAAAAAATCATAAGTTTACATAGTTTTTTCTCAAATTCCTGTCGGAAACTTTGGTTTCATATTTTAATTCTTCTGTGGTCAACTTTTATATTTATTGTTTAACTTTTATAATATAAAGCGTGGTGTTTTCTCTTTCTAACACCGTTTAAACCTATTTCTCACCATGACACTAAGAGAGACACAACGATTTCTATGACACGTTTATAAGCTGTTCGAACAAATAATCCTGATTGTTAATGATTTGTTGAATTTCAGAAATACTTCAATATATATGTAGATGTACCTAGCAGAAGTTTATTTATCAATAATGAAAATACAGCCGAAACAGCTGTCAAATTAATTAAAAACTAAAATACAATTTGGGGTAGGTACCAGTACTCCATTGTGGACTGCCAGCTTCGCTTCTGTGGAGAACTTTTTGTTGGCTCCAACGGCGTTTAGTCCTCCATTAAGAGACTAGACTTTGAACGACACGCGGAACACCCGCGTCTGTAATTCTGTCCCGCTCATAATAAGCTCACGCACACTTCCAATACATGCGAATGCGAAATGTGCGAATGAGACAACGCTCAAATTTACTTACAGAAGTCGCTCGAAACGGGGTTTATGGAGAATACACTTTTCTACACCGAAACTTTCACGAAATTGAAATTTTAAAAAATATGTATTTTTTAGAAAGAAGAAGCTACGTCGGTAGCTTTTTATAATTTTATAATTCTTTATGGGAGTTGAGTTAGCAGCACTTTTTCCTTAAATAATATTTTTTGATAAATCGTACATGTTTGACAGTGAATGTTTACGTTAAAACGAAACGCATCGAAAATTCGAAAACTTACCGAAATAGTTTTCACCCTCTAGAAGGCAGTATAAAAAAATATATTCATTTTGTGCAATTTTCGATGTAGAAAAGTGTTTTTTCCCGGGCGTCCTTTTTGTATGGGCCGAAAAGCGAAGTCTTAATGATTTATCGAATTTCAGAAATACTTCAATATATATGTAGACGTACCTTGCAGAAGTTTATTTATCAATAATGAAAATACAGCCGAAACAGCTGTCACATAAATTAAAAACTAAAATACAATTTGGGGTAGGTACCAGTACTCCATTGTGGACTGCTAGCTTCGCTTCTGTGGACAACTTTTTGTTGGCTCCAACGGCGTTCAATCCTTTATTAATGGAGTTACCTGCATTCACCCTTCTTTCAATATCCCTATCAGCCTTCCCATCATGGAACTGGCAGAGAAAGGATGAAAGTAGACTGAATGCTGTAGATATGAGATCCCTGAGGCAAATGTGTGGTAAAACCATGTATGATCGTGTGAGGAATGCGGAGATCCGAAAAGAATGCAAGTCTGATGTGAACGTAATAAGTAAGATTAACAAAGGGACGCTTAAATGGTTTGGGCGTGTTGAGCGAATGAATGAAGAAAGGAGTGTAAAGAGAATTTATGACGCGAATGTGAATGGTAGAAGAAGCCGAGGACGCCCAAGGAAGACGTGGCACGATCAAGTGAATCGGATACTTGAGTCGGGCCATGTCAAGAGTCAGAATAATAGAAGAGTATGTATGAGAAGATGTATGAATGTGAATGAGGCAAGGAGTGTGTGCCAAGACCGAGTTGTTTGGCGGTCCGTCCTCTCTGCCTACCCTTGCGGTGAAACGGCGTGATGGTTAGTTAGTTTAGCTAGTTACAATTTGGGAGGCGGTTATGGGTACCGCCACCCAAGAACCGGTTATTGGATAACCACACCACTGCTATAAGTCATCTTAAATGATCGGTTAAGTTTGAAGAAGGTGTGCCCGGATTCATGCAGTGAGTTTTGTCTGGGTCTTAGCGGCAAATGCGTTTTTCCACCTACTGCGTGGCGGGCCGAATCTGGTGAAACTGTTTGAACCAACCGGTCTCTCTCGACCCATCGCCTTGGGATGAGGGATGGATTTAGACGTCAGTCACTCCTAGACACATTGACTCCCAGATTCTCACCCAAACCTCGTACCCTTTTCCGTCCCGCCAGAATTTCTTCACCTTCCTTACCCTAAAAGCACCCTCGACACAGCATCTCCAAAGATGACATAGGCTCTAAGTTTTTTTCCCACAGGGTGTGGAGTCAATGTAAAAAAAAATAAAATAAAATAAACGCGTTGCTTATTGTAATTGTCAGAAAAATTACATAATTTACAAAGACATATGAATATACATAGACGACAACATAAGGGAGAGGGGTACGACTCAACTGTAGCGGGTCGCAGAGGGGTGATTTGACTGTAATGATATGTGATTCGTCAATAATTCAATCTGACAGTATATAGGCATCTCGCATTATAATATCACCATTTAGTTCTTAAAAGTAAAATCTGCTTTTGAATGAATAGACCTTTTTACATGGGAGCGCGAATTGTTGGCCACAGTTTGAACAAACTTGCCTAATCCATATACAGCGAAGAAAGGTTCGCTTGTTTTGAGAGTAGAATATTTTGTTGCCGTATTTAGTTAAGACACTTTTACAAATGTTTCATAATTTACTTACCCCAGTAAATAGCAACGATCACACAAAGGAACCGGGAATTTCGAGTTGGCAACACTGCATGTTTCTCGGTGTGTTAAACTGATCATATTATATGATGTGAATAAGCCTAAAATAAAGACAAATAATGCCTAGCTATGGAATGTAATACGACAATTGGGTTTATACTCCTTTTCCACTTCTATTTTTACTCGTTTTAATAGCAAAAGTTACAATTTTTGCCGTGTTATTTCGTAAAATGTACCGATGAGAGCTCGACGCTAGTCCGCACAAGAATGATGACGTCACATTTTCTAGATTCACGCGAAGCTATACGCCAGCCTATCCGGTTCAATGGAACCCGTATTAAGGGCGCGCTACGCCGCTCAAAAAGAAGAAGATGGAGAGATACGACAATACGAACGTGAGAGCGAGCGCGCTAACATTAAAAACCATAAAATTTAAGCGAAAATTGTGAAAATGTTTAATAACAGACGAATCGTTTGAAAAAGAGCAAAAATCTCGTGGGGGATGTGTCAAGTAGCATTTAAAGAAACATTATGAATGACCGGTCAGTGGTTGAGTGGGCATTGCGTTTGGGTCCCACCCAGGCGTTCCGTGTTCGATTCCTCGGCTGGCTAAGTCCTCCATCACAGCACAAGCAACATCTTCCGCTTAGTGTGGTGGTAGTAGGAGATTTTCAAATGTTGTTGGGTTATTCGTAACCCGGGAATGTTTGTCTTTCTTTTAAAGATAAAGAAAAAAAAAAAAAAAGAATTTTACTGTTAACTGTAAAATAACAAAAAAAACGTGTTAATAATATTTTTTGGAACATACTTTGCGTTTTTATTTCTATCGAGGGAATTTCAAATAATTTCCGTTTCGGCGAGGGGAATATATAGATACTATCTTAAAGAATAATATATATTTTTTTAAGATCTTAAAAACTTCAAACGTTTAAGGAAAACGTGTCAGAAATCAGTAGAAATTGGCAGAGCGGCCCGTTAAGGAGGGGGAAATAATACGCTTTTATCATTTAGGGCAGGTCTAGACTTATTCATATTATGTCTACGATCATTTAGTATTTTTAAGGGTATAAACCTACAAAACAAAGCAAAATAAAATGATTCCTTGCTGATAAAATGATGTATTGCTCGAGTATTAAACTCGGTTTTTGTACAAATTTTAAGTTAGTTTTAAATTTGCTAGTAAATGACACGGGTGTATCAAATCTGGTAACAGATAAATAAAAATTTTGTAACAATTCTTTATTTTTCACAATCTGTGTGACAGTAGTTTCCGAGTTTCTGGTATAACTTGCCAAGTTGGCTTGGAGCCAAACAGATTTGTATATTTATTTACAATTTTCAAGTATTCGAGCAATATAACTAACCATCACGCCGTTTACCGCAGGGGTAGGCAGAGCAGATAGACCGCCACAGAACTCTGCCTCGGAACATACTCCTTGCTTCATTCACATTCATTGTCTCAATATATATCCAACGCATCTAATCTTGTTATTGTGACTTTAGTTATATTTAAACTCGGCCGTTAAACATTTATAATTACCGAGATTCCATAATATTTTGATGTAGCATATTTTTATTAATTATTATTGTTTATTTATTTTTTTATATTTAAAGGCTTTTATTACAATAAATACACAATTTTTACATTTTATACAGTGGTAAAATAGTAGATAAGAATAGCTTTTCCTCACCATAAAGAGACAAGGCTCTTGTGTTTGGTGAGGGAATTTTAGTTCAATTATGTTTCAATTCAATAATATCATGTGTGAAAGTAAATAATACAATATGGCAAAAAACAAGGGATAATTAAGAAAATGCAAGATTTATCAATAAAGGATTTGAAAGAAATAATAATAATAGTGAGATATAGACTCTTATAGTTGTTTAAGGTATTTTTTTTAATTTTTGCTGAAATTCCTGAATATTTTCGATAACTTTCAGATATAATGGTAGTTTGTTATAATATGTTATACCTAGATAGAGATAAGTATTTTGTGTGTGTTTTGTACTAAATTTAGGGATTTTGATAGTATTCTGATATCTTGCTGATGAATGGAATGGTAAGTTATTTAACTGTACTTCTTTGTAAATTTGTAGAATTGAATATTTTTTATATATTTTGTCTATTGTAGGTACATTGAATATTGAAAAGAGAATTTCAATAATTATCAATCTTTGAACAATTTTGAGTGGATTTAAAATATTATTAAGTTCCTCCCCAACCAATAATACCATATTGCATTATAGATTGAACAATTGCATAGTACACTCATTTTAAGTTTTCTAATCTAAGAATATTTCTTAGTCTTATAAATATATAAATACATTTTCGAATCCTTTTGACAAGTTCACAAATTTGTTTTTTCCGTTTAAAATGTTGATTTATATATATACCAAGATATTTAATTTCAGAAGTTGGACTAAGTATTGAACATGCTTGATTGCAATTTGTTCTGTTACATTTAAGTTGATGAATTATAATTTTTAGTTCTGGTTTTAATCTAAATTTATTGATAGAGAATGGGATAAATTTGGTTTTTTCAGTATTTAATGAGAGGAGGTTTTTGTCGAACCAATTTTTCAGTTCTTAATTTTCTAATAAGTTTATCATGTGATATGCTATCGAACGCTTTTTTGAGATCTATGAAAATTCCAATGCATTTTAAAGATTTATCTAATGAATTATGAACAAGGTTAGTTAATTTTGCAATTGCATCCTCATATTTTTGTATTATTTCTATTTATCTATAATGTAAAAACTTTTTACTCTCTTTTGTTTTTCTGTATTGTAAACTTTTTCTTGTTTTACTCATCTGTAAATTTCTAATATTAACGTACACTATATAATATTATTTTTATGCCATCTGCAATTTAAAAACTGGTTTCAGTTTAATTTATTTTTACTTTTTCTCTTTTATTATAATATAATATTTTTTACTTACTTTTATACCTACCATTTTTATAATGTTTATTGCTATAAGTTTATATTTCTTATTTAAACATTGTATTACATATATATCACTGGATTATATAATTATTATGTGAAAGCCCATCAGGGCGTTGAAAGTTAACAATAAATAAATAATATTATTCAGAAAATAACATATTGGATAACCGACTCCTCTGCCATAGGTCACATCAAGTGGTTCGCTTCGTTTTGTGACTTAGCAGGGGTGCCCGGGTACATGGGGTGAGGTTTGTCCAAGTCGAGAAGGTGGATTCGTCTGCCCACTAACTGTGTGGCGGGATGGATCGGTTGAGGGAGACCTTTTGGTTCCTCCAGGCGAACTTTCTTCGTGGGAGGACTGGATTCATACGTCCGTCACTCCTGGACACACTGACCCTCAGATTCCTACCCACCTTTAAATTTTTTCCTTTGCAAAACTTCGTCTTCTTCCTTTACTCCTTAACTTCCGTCCAGACCCTCCACACAGCATTCCTAAAGTTGATTAGAAGACTCATATAACTTGCATCCACAATTGAATAATATTTTTTTTGTGTCCTAAATTTTGTAATATAAAAACTTCTGTAACATAAAATTTATTTAAAATATTGAAATTCTTTTTTGAGGAGACCATCAAGTTATACTCTCAGCATCGCCCTGGTGAAACACCATCAATCAGGATTGAAACGGCGATGCTTGAAATGGCATTTTCTGTTTTTATTGACCAGATCTGAATAGCCAGGTACTTTCCAGATATTTTTCAGTCTCAAAACGTAACTTGAATTGTTGTCACTAGACCCACTAGCTTCGGGCAGTTGGTACTCTTGTGCGATGTAAGTGCAAATCAGTTTAGACTCCAACAGGACTCCCTATTCTAATCTATGTATCCTTTTCTTAAACTGATTCATACATTACCACGATGTATATTTTTCTATCAAGCGTTTATTTTTTCTTTTTGTAAATATTTCAATTTGGGACGCGGCTACGGATACCGCCGCTTGGGGAACCATTTATTGAAAAACCCCTACCACAGATCATCCCAAATGGTTCGCTAATTTTGGTTTACCCTTGACTTGCCCGAATTCATGGGGTGAGGTTTGTCTAGGTTCTAGGTATTGGCGGCGAATGCGTTTGCTCACCTACTGCGCAGCGGGCCGGATCGGGAGACCTAACTTAGCAGGAATCTCGACCCATTGCCTTGCAGCGTAGTGGGATGGATAGATTCATATGTCTGTCACTCCTGGACGCATTGACTCCCAGATTCCTACCCACCTCTCATACCTTTTCCTTTTCAGAACTTTCTCTCCTTCCTTTCTCTAAAAAGACCCTCAGGGCCTCATGTGTGTAGCTAATGTATAAAAAAACCACTGTTTCTCCTTCTCTGGAATGCATGGTTTTACCACACATACGCCTCAGGTATAACAACCGCAAACATATTTCCAAATTCTCGACTTAACCGACATTTTCCCATGGTTTGAATTTTTTTTAATACCAACATTTTTTAAATATGTTTTTCAACTTTGCTACATTTTTATACACTGGGGGGCAGCGAAATGGGGTCATTTCCGACATTAAAATGTTTTTTAATTTATTTATTTGAACGCCATATAAAAAAGGCTTTTACATTAAGTGATAGGTACATTAGATTATAAATATACAGGAGGGAAACAGTATTATATTAAGAACAAAATAAGTACTCAGAAATAATATCGCTGAAGTCATATAATTGATTGAAAAGAAATATGTACTCGTGTAATAGTAAAATATATACTAGTGTTTCATTAAAAAACTACCGCTAATTAATTTTTTTCACCTGCAAACAACCAACTTTATTGAATCATTTGGCGGGTAAGAGGTAACCCGCCGTAGCTCAGTAGATTAGAGCACCTGACCGGACATCAGAAGGACACGGGAAATCCCGTCGGCGGAATGTATCTTTTCTCGGAAGGTTTTTTCAACGTGGATGAGTGTTTCAGGCTGATAATTGCTTATAATAATTGTTACCCTTTGTGCTATACATGAAAATCTTGTCTTAAACATTAGTTTATCAATTAAAAATAATGAAATAATCAATTTTTTTGGTATTTAACATGTCTAAGCTATGAAAAAATTCAGAGAAACTAGTGAACATATTTAATAAAACACGACTTGTTTAAAGTAGAGCAAAAATCTCTTGACAAATGTTAAAATTGCATTTAAATATATAGGTACCTACTGTGATTTTTTTCATAGCTATAACATGAACAGAAAAAATGCATTTTTATTAATTTTCGCAGCATACTTGACTATTTTTTTTCCATCGGGTGAATTTCATATAATTACCGTTTCGTCCCAACAGTGTATAGATATTATCTTTAAAAAAGCATATATTTTTTTAGGAACTTAAATACCGAAAGTTACCTAGAGAAATATGTTATAAATTGATAGAAATGGGGAATGCTGTGGCTGAACTATAATATTTCTTTTTTTAATTATTCGTATTTACATGTCTACCTTTCTTCCTCTTTTCGAATGCTTTAATATTTTTTTATATGGGCCGTTATTATTGCCCGCCAGTGTGTTTCACGGCACAAATGAATTCCTCAAAGCATTAAAGTGGTTTTAGCCCAAAAAAAATTATGTTAAAAATTCGGCTCAGGCTTAAAGTCCTGCTTTAAATCCTATTTCAAATAATACCCCACTACGCAAGGCTACCAAAAGGACAACATTTTATACCGGGGATGCTGGATAAAGAATGGATGACCTAATTTCGCAAATAAATAAAAACGTTAAACAATGATAATAACAATAACTTATAATAATAATAATAAATATTTCTCATTTGGTATAATTAAATGGTCCAATACAGATTTAGATAGCTTAGAACGATTAATTATAACTACCTTAACAAAGGTTAATTGTCATCATCCAAATTCAGCTATAGAACCTTCGACCAGTCCTTCTTTGGTCAATGTATAGAACGAATTAATTTACCTACTTAGGTAGAGGTATAGTCAAAATAACTTATTTGAAACACAATCAGGTAGAAATGTTAAGAATTTGTTTCCATAGGAAAACTAATAGCTCAGAGCTGCATAAAATAATTTGCAAGGCAGACAAAAACATTTCACATTTAAATTTATACGGGGAAAATGCCAACATTTTTATAAATACCAACCAGGAATGATTAGATTCCTGGTCAAATAAAATTATTCACTCAAAACACTTCAATTATCTCAACCAAACGTATGTTGACAAACTTTCGTCAAACAAATGGTTGAATATTGGAGAGTTGAGTGCAGAAAGAGAAGGATTTATGCTTGCTATTCAAGTCATTAATACCAAAAATTATAGGAAGCATATAATCAAAGATACAAATCAAATTGCTGATTTATGTAGAAAATGTATGGCTTTTCCGGAAACTATAGAACATATTATATCGGGATGTACTATGTTAGCGCCGTCTGAGTATACATTTAGGCACAACCAGGTTTTAAAAATAATTCACCAAAGTTTGGGAATTAAACATAACTTCCTTGACTTTTATAATATAATACCATATTATGAATACGAACCAAATTCATTTTTAGAAAATAATTTCTTTAAAATATACTACGATAAAACTATACTAACAGACAGACCAATTAGTCATAATAGACCCGATATAGTTTTACATGACAAAATTTTAAAAAATAACTTATATTATTGATGTAGCTATTCCAAATTCCTGTAATATTAAAAAATCTGTTTCTGAAAAATAAGAATGTATACAGATTTAGGAAATGAAATTAAAAGAATTTGGCATTCTCAGACTATAAAAATATTATCATTTGTTATTTCGGCTACTGGCATTATACCTAGCTCTCTCATTAAAAATTTAGGCATATTAGATTTGTCAAAGAATTTGTATATAAAAATGCAAAAATCAGTGTAGGATTACGAAAGATTTTTTAAATATTTATATTGAGGGATCAAATAAGGATTTCCACCGAGCCGAACCCTCTGATATGAAAATATCTGGAGACGGTGAATTATTTTCCCATTTAATAGTCTGATAGGTTAACATGTTGTTCTTGTATTGTTTTGTATTAATTATACTTCTATAATACACTTGCATAGCGTGGATTTTCTAGATGATCATTTATATGGAAAAGTGTGTGAAAGGGCTTAGTTTTTCCTATGGGAAAAATTAAACCCGGACCTAAAAATCTGGTGCGTAAAAATAATAATAGATTTTTAAAATTATATTGAGGGATCAGTAGGATTTATCGGTCAAATTAGGAATTCCACCGAGCCGAACTCTCTGATATGAAAATATCTGGAGTAGGTGAATTATATTCCCATTTAATAGTCTGGTAGGTTAACATGTTGTTCTTGTATTGTTTTGTATTAAATATACTATTATTATTTTTATGCCATCTGCAATTTAAAAATTAAAAATTATTTTTACTTTTTCTCTTTTATTATAATATAATATTTCTTACTTACTTTTATACCTACCATTTTTATAATGTTAATTGCTATAAGTTTATATTTCTTATTTAAACATACATATATATCACTGTATAATATACTTATTATGTAAAAGCCCATCAGGGCGTTGAAAATTAATAATAAATAAATAAATAAATACTTATATAATACACTTGCATAGTGTGGATTCACTAGATGATCAATTGTATGGAAAAGTGTGTGAAAGGGTTTAGTTTTTTCTATAGGGAAAATTAAACCTGGACCTAAAAGTCTGGTGCGTACAAATAAATAGTTTGTAGAGGCCTTTTTGTGAAAAATCACCTCAAATGCGCTGTACAATTTATTATGAATTCTGGGGCTCTATCTAAGTTTATTATTTACAAATGGATAGAAAAAAATACTTACACTTCCGATAAACACACTTTAATTAGAAAGCTTATACTTGGAGAAGATACAATTGTTATTTACAAATAGACACAGAAAACAAACTTACCTGGCAGATCACTTCCGATAAACATACTTTAATAAAAAGGTTGATGCTTGGAGGAGATACATTAGTTAACATAAATCAATACAGAAAAAATACTTACCTAGCGAGTCACTTCCAATAAAGACACTTTATTTAGAAAGTTTATGCTTGGAGAAGATACATTTGTTATTTACAAATAGATACAGAAAACAAACTTACCTGGCAGATCACTTCCGATAAACATACTTTAATAAAAAGGTTGATGCTTGGAGGAGATACATTAGTTAACATAAATCAATACAGAAAAAATACTTACCTAGCGAGTCACTTCCAATAAAGACACTTTATTTAGAAAGTTTATGCTTGGAGAAGATTCATTTGTTATTTACAAATAGATACAGAAAACAAACTTACCTGGCATGTCACTTCCGATAAACACACTTTATTAAGAAAGTTTATGCTTGGAGAAGATACAATTGTTATGTATTTATATAAATCGAGGGGTAAGGCTCTCGACTTTCTTATTTATTTGATTAATTCGTATTATTTCACAATTAATTAATTAAAAATAATATAAAGCATATTTGCGGTACATTCCAGAGTGGAAGATACTCTCAGTATCGCCTTGTTGTAAGACCACTATTCAGAATTGAGACGTTGCTTGAAAAGGCTTCAGCCATGTTTGGTGACCAGATCTGAACAGCCAGGCACTTTGACCTTCCTCTTTCTCATCTCCTTCCCCTCCCCACTATCTTCAGCCTCACAAAATACCCCAATCGGGGATGCCATAGTCTGACTGGCTCCAGACGGGAAAGATGGAAATTTGTGCGATATTTATTAAAAAATAAAATAAAATTAAACAGTAACAGCTTGTAAAAAGGCTGAATGGTGGTGTTTTTAACAGGGCGATACTCATAGTATCGAACATTCTGTAAAGAGCTGAAAATATAATTTAATGCCTTTGCAATCCAGCATTCTCCGTGGAAACGTAGCTCCTCGGCTTAAAAACGTAATCCTTCTGGTTTTGTTGAATTCGGTTGGGCCGTTGGTCCTCATTGTGAGTAAAGTCGCTCAGAAATTCACAAAAGGTCCCATCCCTGATATCACTTAACCCCTCGGGCTAATTCGTTCGCCTTTGGGAACAACCCACATAGGTCTCAAAGAAATCGTTGTGTCTCCCTTACTATCGCGGCGAGAAATATGACCTAAACGGTATAAGAAAGAAAAGACAATAAGCTTCTTAATTGAATCTAAAAGTTAAACATAGAAGAATTAAAATATACACCTTTAACCACTCGAACGCTTTTTGCCACAATATGGCACTATCTCTACAACCACGGATTGCTTTGCTGCCAAAATATGGCAAATATTCTCTAGATTCTCTAGATTTTATAATTTTTTATACAAATCATACGAATATGTGTCAGACAAAAGATAGGTGAATTCATTGACTACATAGAACTATAATCAGTTTGTATGTCTCCATATTCAAGTTCGGTATGATTTTTTTAATGTGTGCGGAAAAATTTCCTTTAGCAATCCGAGAAAAAAGTTTTAATTTTCAGTGGGAAACCGTATTATTTTTTCCTTATCAGTAATTTTAGTAAAAAAAAAATAGAAATCTGAGCCATTTTTTAAACTTTTTTAAGTTTGCATTAAAAAAATTTATATTTAAAAAATTATTTCTTTATATGGATAAAACAAAATCGGGTTAGTTAGACCATTTATAACTCAAGAACGGCTGGACCATTTTTTATGATCTTTGATTTGTTGGATTTGTCTCTGTCCTGATCAGCAGAATAACGAGCTCTGGCGTTATGAAATTTGCATGAAAATTTTGAAATAGGTCACACCCGAATTGTTTGAAAAATTTGTGTATTTTGTGGAGTTTAGCAGCAGGGAAAAAGGCGGGAGGAGGAGAGGAATTAAGGAGGGGGGGTAGCGAAAAGAAGGACAGCGGAAGAGGGGAGGGGGAAGGTTGAAGTGGAATGTGGAAGGGGAAAAGACGCGGGAGGGGAAGAGGAGGCGAAAAGGCAGCTAAGATGAATGGGAAAGGACACGCAGGGAGAAACAGTTTAATTATTTAAGTTGCATTGCAACGCATGCCGGGTCAGCTAGTTACCAATAAAATTTGAAAGCATTTATCATCATCTTTAAAAAACAATTTTAGGTTTTGGATACGGTCGGAAATATGCCATTTATTTGGATTTTATTGCAAAGACCTTCTGACAGAATATGCTGGACGCTTGAGGGGTTAACAGCAGTGGATGGACACTGAAGGTACTGTCAGTATCGCCAATTTCCAACTGCTCCCAACTTGCTCGTTCACCCTCGGACGCAACGAAGAGTATGGTTCCAACACAAGTTAACATCGATCGAGCAAAACCGTCGAGCATCACACGTGTGCATAGTACACGCCAAACTTTAATAGCGACCTGACATTGAGACAGAAATTGTCGCAATAATGCATTATTTAAGTCTATGCATCGCGTATTCGAAATTTTCAATTCTAAGAGCTTCGCTAGTTCAATCCGTTCAATAAATAAGCCACTAATTTTGCATGATCATCATTATTTCAAAACGTGTGTATATTGATAGTTAATCGAAACTTATATGATAACTAGGTGATACCCGGCATGCGTTGAAATGGCAATTCAATAAATAAATTGTTTCTCCCTGCGTGTCATTTCCCATTCGTCCCCATTCCCTTCCGCCTCCTCTTCCCCTCCGCGTTCCTTTTTCACCTTCTCGCGTCCCCCCCCCCTCCCTCACGCATTCCGCTTCCACTTCCTCCGCCTTCCCCTCTCCCACGTCCCCCCTCCCGCGAAGCCCCCTCCTTAATTCCCCATCCGACCCTCCCGCATACTTTTCCCACCAGCCTTTTTTCCGTGCAGCTTAACTCCATAAAATACACCCATTTTTCCAACAGCTCGCATGACCTATTTAAAATTTTTTTTGGCAAATTTCATAATGCCAGTGCTCACAAGTATATATATAGAAATATTCACGGTCGTGTCCACAACAATTCAAAAAAATTTAATAGCAATCAGATGAAATGTGTAGGTAATAATTTCATAACGCCAGAGCTCACTATTCTATAACCATCTCGGGTTTGCGCACATCATATTCCCAAAGTTTCATCGCAATCGGATGAACGGTATGACCGCGCATAAGGTACGAACAAACAAACAAACAAACATTATTTTTTATATTATAGATATGGAAGCTGCGTCAATTTATTTAAATCGTCGGTCAGAATATCTGTTAACAACCGTAGACCGTGCTCGCAAATATTGAGTACTGACCATAGGTGACGGATTTGGTCAATATCGTATTGATAAATGGTTTCATAGATAGTCCATGCTAGAACTCCAGAAGTGTTCCATGCCTGATAAAAGCCCGCAACACGCTTTTATCCGTCGATCTATGGAATTCTTATACTATCTACACACCATGCTGCGAACAGCAGCTTTTGGCAGCTGGCTAAAACTCGAAGGTTGGAGGATGTCTCCCGTCTCTTTTTTTCCCATGCGAACCCGTAACACTCTGTTTCACGTTGACTGCAAATTGGAAGAAACCGTCTGCCGTTAGTACCAACCGAGGAAATGAGATGGTGATATTGAATTTGTTGTGTTAATAAAAGAGACAGAAGACAACGTGAAACAGAATGTTACGGGTTCGCACGAGGAAAAGGGAGACAGGAGACAATAGCCAGCTGCTAACAGCCGGCTGTTCGCAGCACCGTGTGTAGAGCCCATTAAGAGTGATTGACCTGCGGCTGAGTATAAAAGTTTAAAAACGCTTGCAACTGTACAGGGAGGTTCCTATGAGAAAGATCGATTATTTCCTATGTCAAATATATCGATTTATTTTATTAAAAACTTACTTTAATATACACCTACATTCAAGTAAGCAATAAAAATGCTCAAAAATTATTAAATATGGTGAACTTCTTGTAAGTATTTTTTGATCATAACGATTTATGATTTTTAAATACTGTTTAAACAAAATACGTGTGTAATTGTATTTTTAAATATTTTAGTTTGCAAGAACTTAAATAAATAGAAAAACCGAGGTATTTTTTGTCACAAAACACGTTCTCGGATTTATTTTTTTATGATTTTAATTTAACTAAAATTAAAATTCTTAAAACTGTGTTTACTAGATTAAGTATTGATTTATTTTGTTGTATGATTATATGATTAGAAATTTGTGTTTTTTAATAGAATCTATCGTTTGAAAATTGAACAAATCTGCCAACGACCAACCTTAGTATATTAAAAATACACTTAAAACTGCGTGTTCCAGATAAAATAACAATCTTTCAAAATCAATTTATGTTTTTTTGTAAAAAATAGTCAGCACGTCTGGAATTTGATTTAAAAAGGTCTAATTTCCGGTATTCTCTGGTAATACCCTCTTAATGAATGAATGAAGATTTATGACGAATGAGTTAATGATGATTGTAAGTAAGTCTAAAATTATGGTGTTTGAAAGAGAGAGTACGTAAACAGTGTGCAATATAATTGTGAATGATGAATACTTGGAGCAGTTACAGTTTGTGTATCTGGGTAGTGTTTACGAGAGATGGGAAGGCTGATATTGAAAGAAGGGCAAATGCAGGTAACTCCATTAATGGAGGACTGAATGCCGTTTGCGCTAACTAAAAACTGTCTAAAGAAGCCAAGCTAGCAGTCCACAATGGAGTGCTTGTACCTACCCTGATGTATGGCAGTGAGGCATGGAACTGGCAGAGGAAGGATTGAAGTAGATTGAATTCTGTTGAAATGAGATCCCTGAGGCGTTTGTGTGATAAAACCATGTATGATCGTGTGAGAAATGTGGATATCCGTAAAGAATGCAAGCTTAAGGGGATACCCGGCGGTCATTTTTCCATACAAACGTATTCCCCATTTATCTCTCTGGATTTTAACCCTAGAGAAAATATTGTTTTTACATAAAATAGATATCAACTACTAGCGTGTCGGTACTTTTTGTTTTTTTTTATAAGTTACTTTTTATAGAAGTTATGCCAATCCAAAAATCAATAAAATTGACTGGCTTAAACGCCGTCAAAAGACGTTCAGTTTACAAACTAGACAATGTATTTTAAAAAAAGCAAAACGTACATAGGCACATAGAATAGTTTTTTCTTATGTAGTTGGTAAAAAAAAAATTAAAAATCAGTCCACTTTTGGAGGAGAAAAGTGGGGAATACAAAACCTCGATTTTAGTTAGGTATTAGTAGACCGAGGTGCATTGTCCCTTTCGCTCAATATCCGGTGGAGTAAGAGCAACAGTGACAGCAACAATTTAGTAAAATCTCTTTTTCAAATTTCTCGACCACCGGGTGAGTAATATTAAAAAAGAGACCCTTAGATGGTTTGGACATGTAGAGCGAATGAACGAAGGTAGGAGTGCAAGGAGAATATGTGACGCAAATGTGAATGGTAGAATAAGTCAGGGACGCCCAAGGACGACTTGGCACGAGGAAGTGAATCAGATACTTGAGTCGGGCCATGTCAAGAGTTAGAATAATAGAAGAAAATGTATGTGACCAATACCGAGTTGTTTGGCGGTCCGTCCTCTACGAAGCGGCGTGATGGTTAGTTAGTTAGTTTATCTATGGAATTCCGCATATTTGCACCGCAAGAGGGCGGCATTTGACCCCTGCGCTGCCCCCCCTCACCGTGCCGCCCAGCCTGGTGTGGTTATTCTCCTCCCACGCTGTGTTGAGCCATAAAACAATGCTAGCGATTCTAACCACCCAGTGAAAGGTTACAAAGTATTTCGCGGTTAGAATTTCGCGGATACTTTGTGAATTCTAACTCTTTACTGTAGAATGTTCAGTACATAGCACAAAGAAGAACACAAGACGTGTCATGTGGGCGTGTTTTGTGATACAAAAGTCTGGAGAATCTGGTCTTAAATTTCCAATACACAACTATCTTCTTAAGACGAGGAACCGCCTTGCTGAGGATCGTGAATAGGGACGCGATATCATTGAAACGATATTAGCGTAGCCGCTAAACTACTTGAAAACTGGGATGTTTTTCTTGCCTTGACGTGAGCAGGCGCTATAAAGGGGGAACTTTTTTGTATCACCATGTTACACAAACCTAGCGTAGCCGCTAAACTACTTGAAAACTGGGGTGTTTTTCTTGCCTTGGCGTGAGCAGGCGCTATAAAGGGGGAACTTTCTTTTGTATCACAAACCATGTTACACAAACTTAGCGTGGCCGCTAAACTACTTGAAAACTGGGATGTTTTTCTTGCCTTGACGTGAGCAGGCGCTATAAAGGGGGAACTTTCTTTTGTATCACAAACCATGTTACACAAACCCAGCGTAGCCGCTAAACTACTTGAAAACTGGAATGTTTTTCTTGCCTTGACGTGAGCAGGCGCTATAAAGGGGGAACTTTCTTTTGTATCATAAAACCATGTTACACAAACCTAGCGTGGCCGCTAAACTACTTGAAAACTGGAATGTTTTTCTTGCCTTGACGTGAGCAGGCGCTATAAGGGGGAACATTCTTTTGTATCACAAACCATGTTACACAAACCCAGCGTAGCCGCTAAACTACTTGAAAACTGGAATGTTTTTCTTGCTTTGACGTGAGCAGGCGCTATAAAGGGGAACTTTCTTTTGTATCACAAACCATGTTACACAAACCTAGCGTAGCCGCTAAACTACTTGAAAACTGGAATGTTTTTCCTGCCTTGACGTGAGCAGGCGCTATAAAGGGGAACTTTCTTTCCAGGACGAGTCTCATCTTGGTGGTCTTCGTAATGCCTATGTAACTCCACAACTTTCGCATTTTACTCATGGTATCTTTTGTCATGCAAATTCTTCATTACTTACAGACGAGCTTAAGTACGAGGGCTGTCCGCAAAATAAGGTCGCCAAAGTGTTGCGATCGCGAGGAACGATTTTACGCGCAATCCGGCAACACTGACGTGTATGTTTTTAAATTTTCGATGCGTTTCGTAGTAACGTAAAAAATCATTGTCAAACATGTATAATTTATCGGAAAATATGACTTAAGAAAAAAGTGCTGCTAACTTGATTCTCATAAAGAATTACAAAATTATAAAAACATACCGACATAGCTTCTTCTTACAAGAACATATTTTTGTTTTTAAATTACAATTTTGTGAAATTTTGGGTGTAGAAAAATGTTTTCTCCCGAAACCCTTTTTCGAGCGATTTCTGAAGGTAAATATGAGCGTTGTCCCATTAGCACATTTCGCATTCGCATGTATCGTAAGTGTGTGTAAATTTATTGTTAGCAAGACAGAATGACAAGCGATTCACACTTAATACGATGTGAACGGCAACGGCCATCGAGATCGTGCGATTTAACGCCTTTAGACTTCTTCCTTTGACAAAGTCTTTGAAAATTAGACCTCCCGAATACGTGCCACCAAGCAAAGCCGCGGCAGACATTTGAAAAACGTTATATTTCACACTTATTACCCTAAAATATATTTTCAAATAAATAAAAAGTTGAGTAGATATCTCACACACAACTTGTTTAATTTACATTTTAAAATCGAGCGTCCTTATTGAAAGACGGTGTAGAACCTCTTAAGAGTTAAGTCCGTGGTTAAGATGATAGACTTCGCTTTTCGGCCCGTACAAAAAGGACGCCCGGGAAAAAACACTTTTCTACATCGAAAATTGCACAAAATGAATATATTTTTTATACTACCTTCTAGAGGGTGAAAAATATGTCGATATGTTTTCGAATTTTCGATGCGTTTCGTATTAACGTAAACATTCACTGTCAAACATGTACGATTTATCACAAAATATTATTTAAGGAAAAAGTGCGGCTAACTCAACTCTCATAAAGAATATTAAAATTATAAAAAGCTACCGACGTAGCTTCTTCTTTCTAAAAAATATATATTGTTTTAAATTTCAATTTTAAATTTCAAACATGTTCGATCGAGCAAAATCGTCGAGCATCACACGTGTGCATAGTTCACGCCAAACTTTACTACCGACCTGACGTTGACACAGAAATCGTTGCAATAATGCATTATTTAAGTCTATGGATCGCGTATTCGAAATTTTCAATTCTAAGAGCTTCGCTAGTTCAATCCGTTCAATAAATAAGCCACTAATTTTGCATGATCATCATTATTTCAAAATGTGTGTATATTGATAGTTAATCGAAACTTATATGATAACTAGGTGATACCCGGCATGCGTTGAAATGGCAATTCAATAAATAAATTGTTTCTCTCTGCGTGTCATTTTCCATTCGTCCCCATTCCCTTCCACCTCCTCTTACCCTCCGCGTTCGTTTTTCGCCTTCTCGCGTCCCCCCCCCCCCCTCCTTCATGCATTCCGCTTCCACCTTCTCCGCCTTCCCCTCTCCCTCTTCCCCCCTCCCGCGAAGCCCCCTCCTTAATTCCCCATCCGACCCTCCCGCATACTTCTCCCACCAACCTTTTTTCCCTGCAGCTTAACTCCATAAAATACACTCATTTTTCCAACAGTTCGCATGACCTATTTAAATTTTTTTTTGGCAAATTTCATAATGCCAGTGCTCACAAGTATATATATAGAAATATTCACGGTCGTGTCCACAACAATTCAAAAAAATTTAATAGCAATCAGATGAAATGTGTAGATAATAATTTCATAACGCCAGAGCTCACTATTCTATAACCATCTCGGGTTTGCGCACATCATATTCCCAAAGTTTCATCGCAATCGGATGAACGGTATGGCCGCGCATAAGGTACGAACAAACAAACAAACATTATTTTTTATATTATAGATATGGAAGCTGCGTCAATTTATTTAAATCGTCGGTCAGAATATCTGTTAACAACCGTAGACCGTGCTCGCAAATATTGAGTACTGACCATAGGTGACGGATTTGGTCAATATCGTATTGATAAATGGTTTCATAGATAGTCCATGCTAGAACTCCAGAAGTGTTCCATGCCTGATAAAAGCCCGCAACACGCTTTTATCCGTCGATCTATGGAATTCTTATACTATCTACACACCATGCTGCGAACAGCAGCTTTTGGCAGCTGGCTAAAAATCGAAGGTTGGAGGATGTCTCCCGTCTCTTTTTTTCCCATGCGAACCCGTAACACTCTGTTTCACGTTGACTGCAAATTGGAAGAAACCGTCTGCCGTTAGTACCAACCGAGGAAATGAGATGGTGATATTGAATTTGTTGTGTTAATAAAAGAGACAGAAGACAACGTAAAACAGAATGTTACGGGTTCGCACGAGGAAAAGGGAGACAGGAGACAATAGCCAGCTGCTAACAGCCGGCTGTTCGCAGCACCGTGTGTAGAGCCCATTAAGAGTGATTGACCTGCGGCTGAGTATAAAAGTTTAAAAACGCTTGCAACTGTACAGGGAGGTTCCTATGAGAAAGATCGATTATTTCCTATGTCAAATATATCGATTTATTTTATTAAAAACTTCCTTTAATATACACCTACATTCAAGTAAGCAATAAAAATGCTCAAAACGCACGACGATAAATTATTAAATATGGTGAACTTCTTGTAAGTATTTTTTGATCATAACGATTTATGATTTTTAAATACTGTTTAAACAAAATACGTGTGTAATTGTATTTTAAAATATTTTAGTTTGCAAGAACTTAAATAAATAGAAAAACCGAGGTATTTTTTGTCACAAAACACGTTCTCGGATTTATTTTTTTATGATTTTAATTTAACTAAAATTAAAATTCTTAAAACTGTGTTTACTAGATTAAGTATTGATTTATTTTGTTGTATGATTATATGATTAGAAATTTGTGTTTTTTAATAGAATCTATCGTTTGAAAATTGAACAAATCTGCCAACGACCAACCTTAGTATATTAAAAATACACTTAAAACTGCGTGTTCCAGATAAAATAACAATCTTTCAAAATCAATTTATGTTTTTTTGTAAAAAATAGTCAGTACGTCTGGAATTTGATTTAAAAAGGTCTAATTTCCGGTATTCTCTGGTAATACCCTCTTAATGAATGAATGAAGATTTATGACGAATGAGTTAATGATGATTGTAAGTAAGTCTAAAATTATGGTGTTTGAAAGAGAGAGTACGTAAACAGGTGCAATATAATTGTGAATGATGAATACTTGGAGCAGTTACAGTTTGTGTATCTGGGTAGTGTTTTTTTTTTTTTTTTTTTTTATAGAGAATACCTCACAAGAGTCCCAACTGCTCCCTTCTGGAGCCAGTGAAACTATGGCATCCCCAATTGGGGTATGTTGTGAGGCTGAAGGAAAGTGGGGAAGGGAAGGAGATAGGGAAGAGAAAGGTAGGAAAGTACCTGGCTATTCAGATCTAGTCACTAAACACGGCTAAAGCCATTATTAAGCAACGTTTCAATTCTGAATGGTGGTCTTACACCAGGGCGATACTGAGAGTATCTTCCACTCTGGAACGTGCCGCAAATATAACATATATTATTTTTATTAATTAATTGTGAAATAACACAAATTAATCAAATAAAATTTATTTGCGCACGCCGGGTTTGAACCCGCAACCTTCCGAATGGGAGTCAAGTGTCTTACCACTAGACCACGGACGGTCGTTTACGAGAGATGGGAAGGCTGATATTTAAAGAAGGGCAAATGCAGGTAACTCCATTAATGGAGGACTGAATGCCGTTTGCGCTAACTAAAAACTGTCTAAAGAAGCCAAGCTAGCAGTCCACAATGGAGTGCTTGTACCTACCCTGATGTATGGCAGTGAGGCATGGAACTGGCAGAGGAAGGATTGAAGTAGATTGAATTCTGTTGAAATGAGATCCCTGAGGCGTTTGTGTGATAAAACCATGTATGATCGTGTGAAAAATGTGGATATCCGTAAAGAATGCAAGCTTAAGGGGATACCCAGCGGGGATTCTTCCATACAAACGTATTCCCCATTTATCTCTCTGGATTTTAACCCTAGAGAAAATATTGTTTTTACATAAAATAGATATCAACTACTAGCGTGTCGGTACTTTTTGTTTTTTTTTGATAAGTTACTTTTTATAGAAGTTATGACCTTCCAAAAATCAATAAAATTGACTGGTTTAAACGCCGTCAAAAGACGTTCAGTATACAAACTAGACAATGTATTTAAAAAAGAAAAACAAAACGTACATAGAGGTACATAGAATAGTTTTTTCTTATGTAGTTGGTGAAAAAAATGAAAATCAGTCCACTTTTGATGGAGAAAAGTAAGGAATACAAAACATCGATTTTAATTAGGCATTAGTAGCCCGAGGTGCATTGTCCCTTTCGCTCAATATCCGGTGGAGTAAGAGCAACATTGACAGCAACAATTTAGTAAAATCTCTTTTTCAAATTTCTCCACCACCGGGTTTCATCTTAATGAGTAATATTAAAAAGGAGACCCTTAGATGGTTTGGGCATGTAGAGCGAATGAACGAAGGTAGGAGTGTAAGGAGAATATGTGACGCAAATGTGAATGGTAGAACGCCCAAGGACGACTTGGCACGAGGAAGTGAATCAGATACCTGAGTCGGGCCATCTCAAGAGTTAGAATAATAGAAGAGTATGTATGTGACCAATACCGAGTTGTTTGGCGGTCCGTCCTCTACGAAGCGGCGTGATGGTTAGTTAGTTAGTTTATCTATGGAATTCCGCATATTTGCACCGCAAGAGAGCAGCATTTGACCCCTGCGCTGCCCCCCCCTCACCCGCCCAGCCAGCCTGGTGTGGTTGTTCTCCTCCCACGCTGTGTTGAGCCATAAAACAATGCCAGCGATTCTAACCACCCAGTGAAAGGTTACAAAGTATTTCGCGGTTAGAATTTCGCGGATACTTTGTGAATTCTAACTCTTTACTGTAGAATGTTCAGTACATAGCACAAAGAAGAACACAAGAGGTATCATGTGGGCGTGTTTTGTGATATAAAAGTCTGGAGAATCTGGTCTTAAATTTCCAATACACAACTATCTTCTTAAGACGAGGAACCGCCTTGCAGAGGATCGTGACTAGGGACACGATATCATTGAAATGATAATAGCGTAGCCGCTAAACTACTTTGAAAACTGGGATGTTTTTCTTGCCTTGACGTGAGCAGGCGCTATAAAGGGGGAACTTTCTTTTGTATCACGTGTTACACAAACCTAGCGTGGCCGCTAAACTACTTGAAAACTGGGATGTTTTTCTTGCCTTGACGTGAGCAGGCGCTATAAAGGGGGAACTTTCTTTTGTATCACCATGTTACACAAACCTAGCGTAGCCGCTAAACTACGTTAAAACTGAGATGTTACCTTGACGTGAGCAGGCGCTATAAAGGGGGCACTTTCTTTCGTATCACAAACCATGTTACACAAACCTAGCGTAGCCACTAAACTACTTGAAAACTGGGGTGTTTTTCTTGCCTTGACGTGAGCAGGCGCTATAAAGGGGGCACTTTCTTTTGTATCACAAACCATGCTACACAAACCTAGCGTTAAAATACGTGAAAACTAAGATGTTTTTCTTGCCTTGACGTGAGCAGGCGCTATAAAGGGAGAACTTTCTTTTGTATCACCATGTTACACAAACCTAGCGTAGCCGCTAAACCACTTAAAAACTGGGATGTTTTTCTTGCCTTTAGACTTCTTCATTTTGGTCTAACTTAAATCGCATGCGAGTAAAGAGCAAATAATTGACGGCCTCAAAGTCAATAAAACCAGCAAATTCAGGCAGATTTATGAGACAAAGTCATTGAAAATTGGACCTCCCGAATACGTGCCACCAAACAAAGCCGCGGCTGTCATTTGAAAAACGTTATATTTCACACTTATTACTGTAAAATATATTTTCAAATAAATAAAAATTTGAGTGGATATCTCACATACAACTGGTTTAAAATCCAGCGCCCTGATTGAAAGATCTTATGAGTACCCGTTACGTAAGTCCGTAGTTAAGTAGTCCGTAAGTCATTAGGTGTCAACGCTGGCGTCCCACAGGGATCGGTTCTGTCTCCGACTTTGTTTCTGTTGCACATCAATGACCTTTTGACATGTGCACCAATTCATTGTTACGCGGATGACAGTACAGTCCATGATAGCTTTTTGTTTGACAAGCCCCCAAAGGGTGCACAAATTCCAATGGCTCGGAGGGCTTTGAAGCAAAGAATAGACGCTTACCTCGAGAGTGTTTTCTCTTAGGAAAAGAATAATCGCGTCAAATTCAATGTTTCAAAGACATAACCATATCTGATTACGTCTAAAAGGGATCGAAATGACAATTTAGTCTCCTTCAACGGTAGCATTCTTCCGAACAGGTCCTCCATTGATATGCTCGGTGTAACTCTAAGGGACAAGCTCAGATATGGGGGCTCCATCGAGGCCAGAGTTAAGTTGGCCTCTTAGAAACTGGGCGTACTGTACTGGGCCCGCAGATACTTTAATAGTACCCAACTGATAACCCTGTACAAATCGCAAGTACGCCCCACGGTTGAATTTGGCAGCCATCTCTGGTCAGGAGCCCCAATGTACCTGAAAAAAAAACCCTCGACTCTGTGCAGAAACGGGCTGTCCGCTTGATAGATTCTCCCGTCTTAACAAACGGATTGCAATCTTTAGAGCACAGGCGTCTGGTGGGAATGCTATCCTTGTTCTACCGGTATTTCAATGGAAGATGCTCCGAGGAACTAGCCTCATTGATCCCTTCGGCACCGGTGCATAGTCGGAAAACACGCCAAACGCTCGCCCAACATATGTACACGGTTGAGATTTGTCAGATGAGAACTGGTCGTTTTTACGACTCGTTCTTAAGTTCAACAGCTCGGCTGTGTAACGAGTTGCCGGTCTCTTCAAGACCCATGTTCACTCCTTCCTCTCCTCAAAAAGGCCCTCCACGCAGCATCTTCTAAGATGACATAGGCCCCGAGGGAAATTATTTTCCTCAGGGCCTCCTGTATGGAGTTAATATAAAAATAAAAAAATTGTTTCGCCTGAGATGTGAACGGATTTTAATACATAATTAATGAATGGATGAATTATAATAATAAAAGGAACAATGTGGGTGGAGAAAAACAGACATTTTAAAACCAAGAATTATATGCTCTCTAATTGTAATTGACTGATAAAAGTTTAATTAATAGGATGGCAGGATACGATGTCAGGCAAACGCAAGGGAGACAGAGGGCGTGCTAAATGATCGAAAACCAAAAGGTACCAAGTCAGTGGCGATATTTTTTCTATTTAAATTTTGCACGGAAGACACTTCTAGCGTGCTTCTTTATTCTATGGTTCCAAACTTCTAAATAATGCATAGTTCAAAAATGTTACTGCCAACTATTCGGTACATATATTTCCCCATACGAACGGTGCTGTACACGTTTACTCAAGTTTACATTTACCGTCTTAAGGCCTTACTAATAAACGTGTTTTAAATTCTACACAGCTGATAGAGATTACAAGTTTTAAAATGCTTGTAACTGTACAGGGAGGTTCCAATAAGAAAGATCGATTATTCCCTGTATCAAATTTCTAAAATTTAAAATTTAACATCGATTTATTTCATTCAAAACTTGCTTTAATATGTACCTACATTCAAGTAAGCAATAAAAATGCTCAAAACGCACGATGATAAATTATTAAATATAGTGTACTTCTTGTAAGTATTTTTTGATTATAAGTATTTATGATTTTTCAATAATGTCTAAGCAAAATAAGTGTGTAAAAAAAAATTTGAAATATTTTAGTTTGGACCTTAAATAAATAGAAAAACTGAGGTATTTTTGTCACAAAACACGTTCTCGGATTTATTTTTTAATGATTTGAATTTAACTAAAATTTAATTTTTTAAAACTGTGTTGACTAGATTATGTATTAATTTATTTTGTTGTATGATTATATGATTTGAAATTTGTGTTGTTTAATAGAATCTATCGTTTGGAAATTAAACAAATCTGCCAACGACCAACGGTATAACCTTAGTATAGTAAAAATACAGTTAGTTTTTCAAAATTTTAAAACTGCGTGTACCAGATAAAAAAACAATCTTTCAAAATCAAATTAGGTTTTTTTTGTAAAAAAAGGGTCAGAAAGTCTGGAATTTAATTTAAAAAGGACTAATTTCCGGTATTCTCTGGTAATACCCTCATAAGGCACGGTAGGCATCAGAAGAAAGGGAGATATGTAAAAACGAATGTAAGAGGGAGCGCTCTAATATTAAAAAACGATTATAATTAAGCGAAAATTGTGAAAATATTTAATAAAACATGACTCGTTTAAAATGGAGCAAAAATCTCTTGTCAAATACTTAAGTTGCATTTAAAGATACACAGTGATTTTTTTTCATAGCTTTAACATGTTAAATAACAGAAAAAATGTGTTTTTAATAATTTTCAGAACATAGTTCGCGATTTTTTTTCTATCAAGGGAATTAATTACCGCTTCGGCTCATCGTGCAGATAACGTGCGATCAATTTGGGTGGCGGATATGCGCACCATTTATTGGATGACCAACACCCCTGCCATAGGTTATCCCAAGTTTATTTATTTATGTATATACATATACATATATTACAAACAATACAATACAAAATGATCCTTGGTCTGTCCAACAGGAAAGGATTCCCCTTTCAGGACAGCCAAATTGTGTATTTAGTACATAATATTTTTACAATGGAATGGGGATTCTGTCAAGACAGCTTTTGAGAATTAGTAGTTGCATTCGTAGTGACGGGATGGTTTCTTTATCCTTGAAAGAATCGCAAAGATGTAATTCTTACCAGGGTCATTAAGGATAGCATAAGTAATTGCATTCAGGACACAAGAATGGTTTCTTTCGGAAGATCACAAGTCTTACAAGTTAATCAAGTTACAAGCTACGTTTGGTGATTTAGCAGAGGAGCCCGGGTTCATGGGTAAGAGGTTTGTCAAGGTCTTTGAGACGAATGCATTGCACCTGTTACGTAGCGGGCCAGATCGAGAGAGAGACTGGTTGAGGAAGACCTAATCAGCCGGACTCTATCGACCCATCGCCTTGCACTGCACTTTGTACGAGTATACCGAACATCTGTTGATGGCGTTCAAATTAGGCAATTTTAACCATCTTTGGACGTTTTTTTGTTGTTGTTTATTTTTGGGATAAACTCTAACTCCTTGTCGATGGACACTGTAATGTTGTCCCAAACGTCGGCTTAAGAAGGAGTTAGCGTAACACGGCATAATATCCCAAAAATAAACAACAAAAATACTTTTGACCGTGAAAATCTTAAATCATATTTGATCTTTGGAGGGTCCTGCTAGAACATGCTAGTGATCGATATCTATAGAATTTGGGAGGAGGACATGGGTACCGCCGCCCCGGAAACCATTTATTGGATAACCAACACCTCTGCCATTGGTCACCCCAAGTGGTGCGCTACATTTGGTGATCTAGCAGGGATGCCCGGGTTCATGGGTTGAGATTTATCTAGGTCTTGGCGACGGATGTGTTTTCCCACCTAATGCGTGGCAGGCAGAATCAGGTTGTGGTTGTGGAATACCGTTAGACCTCTCCAGCCGGACTATCTCGACCTTGCACCGCAGTGAGAGGTATGGATTCATACGTCCATCATTCCTGGACACATTGAACCCCAGATTCCTACCCATCCCTCATACCTTATTTTTTCCCAGAACTTCTCTCCCTCCTTTCCATAAAAAGAGCCTCCACACAGCACATCATAGATGACATAGGGATTGAGGATTTTTTTTCGTTTATATGAACAAAGGCCGCCCGGTTTCCCCTTAAACTATATTGCGACGATTTCGTATCATGTTCAGGCCGGTCTTAAAGTTTGGCTTGTACTATACTGTTCATTTCATTGATTCGTCGTGAGCACTCAATACAAACTGCATTAGTCACAATGGCTGGGTATGTTTACATAACAGATAACCAGGGCGATACTGAAAGTAAATATTGTGTGTTGATTTGACACCTCACAGTTGTTGACCGAATTGTTTAAATATTGACTCCATGCAGGAACAACACACGCACCAGTGCATACAGATAACTAAATAACTAACTATCAAGCGGGGACAGTCAGAAAGGATGGAACTTGAATTTGTTCATAGCATAGACATATTATGTATAGACCTGCCCTAAGTGATAAAATCGTATTATTTCCCCCTCCTTAATTCTGGGTTCCATGGAACCGGCCGGGCTGGCGTATAGGTTCGCGTGAATCTAGAAAATGTGACGTCATCATTCTTGTGCGGACTAGCGTCGAGCTCTCATCGGTACATTTTACGAAATAACACGGCAAAAATGGTAAATTGTGCTATTAAAACATGTAAAAATAGAAGTGAAAAAGTAAAGTAAACTAAGTAACGAACAAACCATCATGCCGTATCTGCAGTGGTAGGCAGAGAAGATGCCTCTCTCGACTACGAATCCGGAGATCATTTGTTTACTAAATAAAAAATTAAAAAATTATTTCCGTAATTCAAGATTCTCTCAGTATGGCCCCGGTGAAACATTGCTTTAAATGGCTTTAGCGGTGTTTGATGACAAGATCTGAATATTTATACTCCCCAACCTTTATTTTTTTTTATATAAGACAAGCTTCTGTCCGCGACTTTGTCTGCGTAGGATTAGTACTTCGAGTAATCTATTTTCTTTTCCTAGGTCCCATCTACGTTTATACCAAAATTATTAACCTATTTATTTAAAATATGTATAATTCTTGATTCGATTCAAAGTATTAGGCGAGTACTTCAAATAAATTCAGTAATTTAAATATTTTCCAAAATAGAATTTTGATCTAACAATCATTCTTTTGCAAAATGTCATTCTCAAATTTTGACGTTTTTTATTAAAATATAATTATTATTTTCAATATATTTAAAATAAATAGCTAACTTCATAAATTATAGCCTATTTGTTATTCTGATGTATGAGCTATATTATTGTAAAGTTTCATTAAAATCCATTCATTAAATTTCGATTTAAAGAGGACCAAACATACATACATCCATACAAACTTTCATGTTTATAATATTAGTAAGATAAGATATACACAGTACATTAAATATAAGTTGTTAGGTATGTTAAATAAATTACATGGATTTGTACCTATTACGTAAATCTGTAAAATGTCAATTATTGTAATTTCGCCTGGGTTTTAAAACTTAATTATGAGGAAACTGATGATAAGAATCAAACATTGGACGACTAATAATAACAAAAAGGAAAAATGTCCCATCTTTCTTATTTCATAATTTGGGAGGCGGCTGTGGGAACCGCCGCTCCGTGAACCATTTATTGGATAACCAACTCCTCTGATGTAGACCACCCCGTTTATCTAATCAAAGTCTTTCGCCACGTTTGGTGACTTAACAGGGGTGCCCGGGTTCATGACGTGGCAGGCTGAATCGGGAGAGACTGGTTGAGGGAAGAATTTGGACCTGTCCATCCGGACTCTTGCACCGCAGTGGGAGGAGTGGATCCATACGTCCGTCACTCCTGGATACACCAACGCCCAGATTCCTACCCACCCCTCATACCTTCCTTTCGTAAAAAGTCCCTCCCCACAGCTTCCCCAAAGATGACCCGAATTTGAGGGCAATTTTGTCTCAGGGCTTCCTGTGTGAAGCTAATAAAAAATAAAGTAATTTTATTCGTGTGGAGCTATTGAAAAAAAATGTAATTCTATTCGTGTGGAGCCTCCTGTGTGGAGTTAATAACGTGTGTTTAAAATGCATTTTTAAAATCAAATTTATGGAATTAATAACGTGTGTTTAAAATGCAAATTTATGGAATTAATAACGTGTGTTTAAAATGCATTTTTAAAATGCAACTTTATGGAATTAATAACGTGTGTTTAAAATGCATTTAAATTGCATTTATTTAACGGACGTTTAGTTTAAAATGCATGTATTAAGTGAATTCATAAATTTCGATCGAAAATGGAGTTAATAAAAAAAAATGTAATTCTATTCGTGTGGAGCTAATGAAAAGAAATGTAATTCTATTCGTGTGGAGCTAATGAAAAGAAATGTAATTCTATTCGTGTTGAGCTAAAGAAAAAAAAATAATTCTATTCGTGTGGAGCCTCCTGTGTCAAGCTAATGAAAAAATGTAATTCTTTTCGTGTGGAGCCTCCTGTGTCGAGCTAATGAAAAAATGTAATTCTATTCGTGTGGAGCCTCCTTCGAGGAGTTAATGAAAAAATGTAATTCTATTCGTGTGGAGCTAATGAAAAAAAAATTCTATTCGCGTGGAACTAATGAAAAAAAATGTAATTCTATTCGTGTGGAACTAATGAAAAAAGTGTAATTCTATTCGTGTGGAACTAATGAAAAAAAATGTAATTCTATTCGTGTGGAACTAGTGAAAAAGATGTAATTCTATTCGTGTGGAGCTTCCTGTGTCGATCTAATGAAAAAAAAAATTCTATTCGTAAAAGTATTCAATGATACTGATTTTTAAAGAAAAACAGAAATAACATTAAAATTCCAAAATTGAACACCGAACATCTTAAAAATAACGCCTCTACCATTATTTAAACAACCTTCCCTTAAATTTAAAAATTATTGAAAATACTTGTGAATTTAAGGTTTATGCGATGCACCACGTCATGCAAAATTCACGATCGGGCCGCTAACAATAACAGTCCATAACCACTGGAGCGACAGAGCAATTTAAATATTTTTCTCGGATTGCTAAAGGAATTTTTTCCGCCCACATTAAAAAAAATCATACCTCCGAATTTGAATATGGAGACATACAAACTGATTATAGTTCTATGTAGCCAATGAATTCACATGTCTTTTGTCTATTATCATATATTCGTAGGACATATAAAAATATATATAATTAAATCTTTAACCTTAAAACATTTTAAAGAATCTAGAGAATATTTATTTTCTTATAGTGTGAATGTACAATGTTTTATATAGTCGTTTTAATAATAAAAAAATGCCACATTTTGGCAGCAAAGCAATTTGAGGTTTTGGAAATAGTGGCATAATGTGGCAGAAAGCGCTCGAGTGGTTAAAAAGACTTACCTATAAAACAATGCTCTATCATTATTTCAAAGAACAAGGTTAGTTCTATTCACAGTATTTAAAGCATCTAAAATAGTTCTCAACATTCAAATTTTCAAAACAAAAAAGAACATGATTTTGCAATACTTAAATTGAAAAATTACCGTGAAACTATTGAGTCCATATTTGTTTGTTTTTTTATTTATTTTATGAATACCGCACCAGAGTCCCAACTGCTCTCGTCTGGAGCCAGTGAGACTAGGAGTATGTTGTGAGGCAAAAGGTAACGGGGAGGGGTAGGAGATGGGGAAGAGGAAGGTGGGGGAAGTACCTGGTAATTCAGATCTGGTCACCAATCACGGCTAAAGCCATTTCAAGACACGTTTCAATTCTGAATGGTAATCTTACACCAGGGCGATACTGAGAGTATCTTATATACTATATATTATTTTGAATAATTTTTTTTCTTTTTACAATTAACTCCACACAGGAGGCATTAATCGTGAAATAACCCAAATTAATCAAATAAAGTTTATTTGCGCATGCCGGTTTCGAACCTGCGACCTTCGGATTGGGAATCGGGAGCCTTACCCCTCGACCACGCCGGCCGTCTCAACCATGCCTATTATTAATAAATTATATTATTATTTAAAAAAAAAACTTTTTTCTGTTATTATTAAATCTTTAATTTTTCTTATGTATTTTCATGTTATTATTGTTAACAATATTTAATTATTTAACCTTTAACTGGTGACAAGCGGTCTCACAGGCCGAGCAGCGTCAGTGAAACACCATTTCACCCCCTTACCTGCGCTTGCTTTATTCCAACGCCTGAGTAGCTTTAAATGTAATTGCGTCGGTAAGTTACGTCAAAGTAAAATTCGGCAGCGGTCTCTCAGACCCTATGTCACCACTTACGTAACTTTGTAAAGTAATTTTGATGTATTGTTTTTTCCATATTTTTACAGTGTTTTGTTGGGTAAATGGTTGAGGTTCTTACTGAGAACACTTTCATTAATATTTTATAATGAAGATTTATTCACGACTTGCTGGATCAGACTTAGACACAGAGAGAGCGTACACCATAGACATAATGATCACAAGTACTTTCCACTAGTGATGTGACCTATTTTACAGTAGTGATGTGACATACAGTTACAACTACAATGATAGTTGTCCTCCTAAGTTTAATCGCAAATCTAATTACCAATGTAATTTGTGTAAAAAACATGTGTGCTTGCAATGTGCCAAACAATTATGCCCCGACTGCCAATAAAAATAATCAAAGTTTGACCATTGCTAGTTTTGTAAAATGATACCAGTGATTAAATCATTATTTTTTTAATATATCATTGAAGAAGAAGATAACAATAATAATCTAATTTTTTTTAATATGAAAATGAACAAGACACAAAAAAATAATAAAAGATAACGGTCGCAACTGGGACTCGAACCCAGAACCTTACGTCTTACCGGGACATACACCTCTACCAATTGGGCTACTGCGATCTATTATGAGACTGTCGTAATTATCAACTTCATATTTCAAATTTCAGAACAATATTATCTTCTACTAATGTTTTTTTTTTTTTTTTTTTTTCTCCATATTATTGGCAGCTACCTTTATTATCTATATTTTTTTGTTATCTTCTTCTTCAATGATATATTACATTGATGGGAATAACCTTCAAAAGTTAAAAAGAGAGTTTTTCTTATAAAAATATAATCATTTTTTTATTTATTGATTAATATCTTAACTACAAGGAAAATTAGTATTTTTGTTATATGTCGATTTAATTTTATTTGTTGGTGATTACTGATCTCATCTCTAGTTTTTTTGATTTTAGTTACTACATACATTGTAATAAGAAGTTCTTCATAGAGTTTATTGTATCGTTTTATATGTTATTAAACTGTTTTTAAAGACTGCTGTAAGTTACATTACCTAATTTCTATGGATACGGCAGCGGCCTCTCAGGCCGTTCGTCACCAGTTACGTTACACAAAAACCATGTCACTAGTCAAAGGTTAAATGATTAATATTTGAACATGACATCCCTCACCAAACACAAGAGCCTCGTCTCTTTACGGCGAAGAAAAGATATTATTATTAATTTTTCTTAGGGGGTTTCTCACCATCCTCCCAATAGCTTATCTACACTAATAACTAGTAGGCGGCCAAGCTGGGGCTATTACAGTGTCGTACTCAAGGGAAAAATTACTTCATCACACTTATTTTTAAACCGCTTCCCGGTTTTAGCATGCGAGAAGTCGAGTATGTTGTTAACAATAAAAATTGACTTATGAAAATGACGTGATATATGGGTACGTTTTATATACATATGTATATCGGGGATATCCTTGACCTGTAGAAATCCCTGGTGATGATCCTGTAGAAATCACAAGTGCGCCCCACCGTTGAATATGACAGCCACCTCTGGTCTAGAGCCCTAAAATACTTTAACCCTAAGCAGAAACGGGCGATCAGTTTAATAGCTTCCCCAATTACAACTGGATTGAAATCTTTAGAGCACAAGCGTCATGTGGGAATGCTGTCCGTATTCATTCGGTATTTAAATGGAAGATGGTCCGAGAAACTAGCGTATGTCCCTTCGACACCGTTGCATAATTGGGAAACACGCCAAACGCACGCCCAAAATTTGTACGCAGTTGTCATTCGTGTCGCATGAGAATGGGTCCTTTCTACGGCACGTTCTTGGGTTCGGAACGAACGATATTTCATTCGCATTTGTGGCTGTGGAACGATTTTTTATATGAATACCGCATGAGAGTCCCAACTGAGACTATGGCATCCCCAATTGGCTATGTTGTGAGGCTGAAGGTAGTGGGAAGGTTAAGGAGATGGGGAAGAGGGAGGTGGGGAAGTACCTGGGTATTCAGATCTGGTCACCAAACACGGCTACATTTCAAGCAACGTTTTAATTATGAATGGTGGTTTTACACCAGGGCGATACTGAGAGTATCTTCCACTCTGGAACATGCCGCAAATATACTATAGGTATATTATTTTTAATTTATTAATTGTAAAATAACACAAATTAATGAAATAAAATTTATTAGCGCACGCCGGGTGAACCCGCGACCTTCAGATTGAGAGTCCAGAGCCTTACTACTGGACTACGCCGGCCGTCGATTTGCCGACTTCTGTGTTTCTTCCCTTCTACAACATGAATCACTTCAAGACCCATATTCACACCTTCTCCTCTAAAAACCATTCACACACACCCCAGAGATGACATAGGCTCTGAGGGAAAACTATTTTCCTGCGGGCCTTCTGTGTGAAGTGAAAGTAAAAAAAAAAAATTAAAACATTTTTTAATTGTGAATACCGCCAAACAGTCCCAATTCCTCCCAACCGCCTTGAGCCAGTGAGGCTATATGGGGTGTGTTAGAGGCTGAAGGTAGTGATGAGGGGAAGGAGATGGGGAAGAGGAAGCTGGGGAATTACCTGGCCATTCTGATCTGAATGGCCAGGAAAAAACACAGCTAAAGACATTTCAAGCAACATTTTAATTCTGAATGGTGGTCTTACACCGGGGTGATATTGATAGTGTCTTCCACTCCGGAAAATGCCGCAAATACCAGTATGATATACTCGTAAATTATTTTTAATTCTTTTAAAATTTACACCAAACGCGCACCCAACTTTTGCAGACAGCATTTTTCACGTGATAACGGGTCGTTCTTACGACTCATTCGTGAACGATGTCTGTGTTCTACACTGTCTGTGTTCTACTTCTCAGTGGAAGATGATCCGAGGATCTAGCATGTATGATCCTTTTGGTATCGTTGTATAATTGGGAAAAATGCCAAACGCACGCCCAATATTTGTACACGGTTGACATTCGTGTCGCATGACAACGGGTAGTTTCTACGGATCGTTCTTAAGTTCAACAGCTCGGCTGTGGAACGATTTGCCGGCTTCCGTGTTTCCTCTCTTCTACAACATGATCTCTTCACAACCCATGTTCACTCCTTCCTCTTCTCGAAAAACTCGTCACACAGCATCCCCAGAAATGACGTAGGGTCTATGGGAAAAATATTTTCCTCAAGTTAATTTAAGGAGTTAATTAATAACAAAAATAAAATGAAAAGATTTCTTTTTTATGTTAATAGAACCGTTGTGAGACTGAAGGCAGTGGGGAGGGGAAGGAGATGGGGAACTATTCAGATCTGATCTCCTAACACGGCTAAAGTCATTTCATATAACTTTTCAATTCTGAATGGTAGTATTACGCCAGGGCGATACTGAGAGTTTCCTCTACTCTGGAACATGCCGCAAATATACTACACATTATTTTTTACGTTTAAATTAATTTGTGAAAATAACACAAATAAATCAAATAAATTTACTCGTGCACGTTAGAATATGAACTCGAGCCCACCGTATTGCTAGTCAAGACACTAACCTCTCGACCACGGAGGCTGTCGAGTATTATATTTCTTCTTTAAAATACAATAATTATTAATTAGTTATTTTTGCCCATTCTAATGCGCTAGTTAGCTAAATAAATCCTTTAACATACTGTAGTTTTAAAAGGATTGCTTATATAGAAGAAAAGCCGATAGTATGTCTCATTTCTTTTCCATATATTTTATTTTGAACAGAAAGGGACAAAAATAACATTATATTTACGTGTATAAATATCGTAAACAAACATATCATATTTCATGTTATCGCCAAGGAACTGCAGCTAACAAGTCCGGTATAGTAATTTTTAGCACCAAAAGGTCGAAGAGCAGTACGCAATTGAATATTATTTTAGTTTGGTTGATTTACACTTTTCCATCTGAACTCAACTGTTATATGTCGCAATATTTTGGATGTTGAATCACAGTAGCTCACACGTGTTCGCATTATAATACCAGCGAAGAAACTGTAACGTATTTATAATTAAATCTTTAATTCATTTCCTCTATATTTCATAAAAATATTATACGATTGATATCACACAACATCCAGATTGAAAATCCAATATATGTTTATGAAAATAAATTATGTATTTAAGTATTCTCTGTATGAAAACTAATTTCGTTAATAAATCATTCAAAAATGAGAATTGATACAGATCAGGTCTCTTGTTGTACACGCTCGCTCACATCGGCCACCTGCAAGAACTACACTGTGTTTAAAACAAATTTTACCCGTTAAATAACGATAATTTAATTGTTTTGCCTTTAATAATAAGCGGCTCTGGGAATTCATCATTTTGCCACCGCTAGCCGCCTCTTACTAATAACGAATATTTTCGATTTACGGTTTATTTATTTATTAAGTTGGAGTTTATAATTCGGTACTCGAACCTATAAATAAATAGTGGCTATATATTGGATAAGTTGGCCGAGTTTTCTAACCACTGCGAGTATTTTACTTTTAATAATATTCATTATTAGGGTAGATAAGCTATTGGGAGGATGGTGAGAAACCCCCTTAATATATTAAAATTTCTTGAAATCATTGCCGTCAAAGAAATCGGCAGGTAATTTCCTAATATGGATGCATCCAGTTGATTGGATTTCAGGATTTGAAAGTAGCAATTTGACTCATGTCCATCGACTCGGCATATATGTTTTTCTTAGGAGGCTGGAGTATAGGATGGCTATTTTTTTTTTAAGGCGGAGACGGTTTACAAGCAGTTCCCTTGAGCACTTAGGCCATAGGCCCATTGTACTATCTCCCATTTTACCTCAATCCTTTAATAACAACCCAGTCCCTTTAATAAAGTTCACCAGGGTTGTCATTGGATATGTGGCTATGTCTTCTGGTTCTACTGTATGTCTCCCCAGGTATCTGAGCCTAGTTACCACCAGGGCAGGACATTGGCACCATAGGTGAATTGGAATCTCTTCATCCTCTTCACATTTTCTGCATATATTGGTGTTTTCCACTCCCAATATCTGCATATGTCTCCTGAGATGGCAGTGTCCCGTTAATAGTCCTACCAGTTCCCTCAGCAAGTTATAGGGCGGCTAGAATAGTATACAGCTGATCTCTTGCTTCCTTATGTTCTCAATACCAATAGCGTCGTATGTTGAACTTTTTCCTATAGCATGTAACCATTTCAGGAGTGACATTGATAATCTATGCAGTGCTTTAAAATAGAAGAACTCAATACACTTCCTGGCCCCCTAGCACACTCAATCGATAACGATTGATAGGTTAACTTTCGGTAGATTCTCATCGTTCCCTAGGACAACTGCAGATCGCTAACGTAAAAACAACTTAATCATTGTGAACTATCACTTATTCGTTGGCGATTTGCAGTCATGCTAGGGAACGAGGAGAAGTTACCGAAAGTTATCGATACAATCCTTATCGATAGAGTGTGCTAGGGGCCCTGGAATGGACAAAATAAATAAATAAAAAACCAGTAAATATACCAGAACATTTTTAATCAAATATTTTTACACATTTATTTTAAACATCAGTCATAATACATACTAGAGTATACAATTTTTTTTAAGTAACCTTAAAAATAAAACAATGTACTCGAATAAAAAACAAATTAAATACGATGTAATTTTATAACTTTATATACATTCATCAGGAAAGAATCTGTTGTTTTACTGTGCCAAATAGCATTAACAGTTATTAGGAAAATAATATTTAATATGGCAGGACTCGCTACTGGAATTAGTCAATTAAGGCCCGGTAGTAGACGCTCAAAAAGAAGAGAGGGAGATACGTGAATACGAACATTATAGGGAGCATGCTAATATTAAAAACGATAATATTCAAGCGAAAATTGTGAAAATGTTTAATGAAACATGGCTCGTTCAAGTTGCATTTAAATATACATTGTGAATTTTTTCATGCCTATAACACATTAAATAACAGAATAAAATGTGTTTTTAATAATTTTCAAAGCATACTTTGACATTTTTTTTTTATCGAGTGAATTTCATATAATTACCATTTTGACACGATAACATACCGATATTATCTTAAAAATAACGTACAGTTTTTTTGGGAACTTAAAAATTGAAAGTGTTCAAGAGAAATACGTTAAAAATCGGTAAAAATTCTGAATGCCGCAGCTTAATTTAGGTACCTTTCTACAGAAGTGGTTTTAAATCTATGGTTTCCTGAGAAAGCGGTGCTGTTGTGATGTAGCATTGATATCTATGCAAACCAGATGGCGTTGATTTCCTATTTGTATTTGTGCCACCATTTGTACGACGCTAGTCATCGGTGCAATGTTCTGTCTCGTGTAGCGGTGAAAATTTAAAATAAATTAGGGCATTCGTCCATACTCCTGGACGAACGAAATGCTCCCACCTGTCTGGAGCCAGTGGGATTAAGGTATCCCCGATTGGGTATGTTGTGAGGCTGAAGGTAGTGGGGAAGAGAAAGGTGGGAATGTACCCGGCCATTCAGGTCTGGTTAAAAAGCCATTTCAAGCAACTAAGTATCTTCCACTCACAATGTTTGTCCGAGGTAAACTCCGAAACTACTTGACCGATTTTGATGAAATTTGGCTTTGGTCCAACTTAAGAGATAGGATAGTTTATATCTCGATTATTGACTTCAATGTTTATAATTGCGAATTAAATGTTTTTTTATGGGACAATTATTCAAAATTATTTGTAAGTTCCATAAGTTTCTAACAGATGGCGGTGTGAGTTAATTTATTGACACAACACTTGGTTATCTAGGTTAGGTAACCATCCAGTAGATGGCATTGTGTTTCATCTTTATATATAAAAATCTCGCATCACAATGTTTGTCCAAGATAAACTCCGAAACTATTTATCCGATTTTGATAAAATTTGGCTTACTGTGTGTAATTTGGTCCAACTTAAAAGGTAGGATAGTTTTTATCTTGATTATTTATTATTGCTAATTAAATGTTTGATAAAGGACAAGAAATTATTTGTAAGTTCCACAAGTTTCTGACAGACGGCGGTGTGAGTTAATTTATTGACACAACACTTGGTTATCTAGGTTAGGTAACCATCCAGTAGATGGCGTTGTGTTTCGTTATGATTAAATTGTGATGTAATACAAATCGAATGATATTTATTTGTTCACGCCGGGATTTGAACTTGTGACACCCTTAGAACCATACCTCTCGACCATGGAGACCACTCTAACTTGACATCTCTGGGTACCGTTAAGACGACCGCGTCACAATATCAATAGATAACAGCACAACTTTCTTAGGAAAACATGACTAAACGGACGTGTGAGCCAAATTTTGATAAATTTCGCATTTTAGCCCATTATATCGAGCTTTTAAATTTTTTATTCCTTAGCTTATATCAACAACCGTTTCTAAAATAATTTCACATACAACATACAACACCAAATGTGATGTAGAATCACCAATTTCCAGCTTGTACCACGAGTTTCCGGACGCCTTGTATAACAAATTTTTCTAGGTAAAAAGGTGCGAAAGTTGGCTAGTTTCAACCAGCTTTACTCATAAGACTACAGAGTGATGTGTAAGTTCAGATTCAGAGTTGGCCCACAGAAGTGATGGGCCTCTGCCGCCTCGGAATGTGTGAAAGGCGCTAGGAAAGTTTCACAGAGAGAAGTGATGCAAAGTCGCATAGAACGGTACATTAGTTATTAATAAAACTGGTAACGAGTCTATTAACTTATGACAAAAAAGAATTAATAGACGAATTTGACATTTGAACGGTCCTCGTTAATCTTCGATTCTCGGTCCGTTTTGACTTTCGATCAAATTGTGATGATAATCGCTAATCAAATGTGATAGAGGTTGAAACATTCAAACCTAACTGTACAATATTATTAAAAAAATCTTAATATATAAAACAATGTCGGGTTAGTTACACCATTTATAACTCAAGAACGGCTGGACCGATTTTTATGATCTTTGATTTGTTGGATTTGTCTCCGTCCCGATTAACAGAATAACTATTAAAAAATCGGAAAAAATCACGGGAAAATTAATTATGAAGAAAATAAAAATTTTCATATATTTTGTATGGAACGGCTTTTCAAATAATGTGCGTTTGTCGACATAATTTGAATCAATTCGAACAGCTAATAAATTAAACACAACATTTATTGATTCTGAGGCGGAACAAAGTTTGCCGAGTCCGCTAGTAATAAAATAAAAACAAGCCTTTTATAGCTCAGTTGATAGAGCAGCTGCTTTAACAAATAAGGATTTTTGTGTTACAATAATTAATTTTTAAATAAATAAAATAAATAAGTGTTTTTTTTTTTTTGCAAAAAAAAATTCATTTGGTTTACATTTTCTTCGAAATACGATTTGTACTTAATGCATTATAAATTATATTTTATTTAACTAAAAATTTACTACTTAAGTTATTAAAATAAAGAAAACATAAACTTAAAATGTACATGGAGGAAACACACTGTAAAATATTATTAATAACTTAGGTCCGGGGTATACGTCATATGTGTTTACTTACATTAAATTGTCGTGAAAACAAGCGTATGTGCCCGAGCGGTTAAGCTAAGTAAACTTACATAGTCGTTACCAACAAGATTTGAGACCGCTCAGTTAGAGAGCGTTTTTATTATTACCGTGATGATCCACGATTACGGTACCGTTACGGCACAAAAAAGCAAATTAATTAGAAAAGCGCTGTTCCCAACACCGCTTAGAGTAACTTACGCCCAACGGCGCACAAATTACGCTGCCCATTTGTAACGATTTACAGTCAGTCGACAATTTTAGTAAAAATAAGACTAAAAATTGTCTTTACTATGGCAACATCAAACATATATTTTAGAACAAAATATAAAAGGTTCAAATGTGAGGTTATGTTTGACTGCCGAATTTAACATGGTATTATCGACAATTGACAGGAAAAATGACATTTTAAATTGATATTAAGGTGATGCACCACGTCGTGTAAAATTCAGGATCAGGCCGCTAACAATAACAACCTTTATGTAGATGGCGATAAGGTTTAAATTCCCGTTTAACACCGCCGCTCGTTTTGATTTATGCGTGTTTTATTTCATTTTGCGAAGCTCAGGCACAAATATTTAAATGTTTTACGATCATTTTCCAAAGAATTTAATTTTGAACGTTATACAATAAAAACAAACTCATATGGAAATCATAAAAATTGTTGTCTCCCTTACTATCATGGTTAGAAATATAATCTAAGTGTGTTAGAAAGAGAAAAAAATATTTTTAAATCTAAAAGTTAACCGCAAAATAATTAAAATGTACACCTTTATGAATCCAAAGCTTCCGACCGCAATTTAAAAAAAAAAATTGAATCTTTGAGAATTTTTATTAATATTACAAGAATGGACAAAAAAATGTGACAAAAACGTCTATAATACAATATAATATAACATCTAATGTTTGTTTGTTTGTGTGTTCATATATTATGCGCGGCCATATCGTTCATCCGATTGTGATGAAACTTTGGGAATATGATATGCACATACCCGGGATGGATATAGGATAGTGAGCTCTGGCATTATGAAATTATTTCCTATACTATTCATCCGATTGCTATTAAATTTTTTTGAGTTGTTGTGAACATGCCTGTGAATATTTCTATATATATATTGTTGAGCTCTGGCATTATGAAATTTGCATTAAAAAATTAAATAGGTCACGCGAGTTGTTGGAAAAATGGTAGTATTTTATGAAGTTAAGCGGCAGGGAAAAAGGCTGGGGGAGGGGTATGCGGGAGGGTCGGATGGGGAATTAAGAAGTGGGCTTCGCAGGGGGGAGACCAGCGAGAGGGGAAGGCGGAAAAGGTGGAAGTGGAATGCGTGAGGGGGAGGGGTTCGCGAGAAAGGGAAGAGCGGGAGAGGGGGATGCAGGGAAGGTGAAAAGTGAATGAGGGAGGGGAAGGGGATGCGGGAAGGGGAAGAAGAAGCGGGAGGGGAACGAGGACGAATGGGAAGGGAGAAACAATTTAATTATTTAAGTTGCATTCAACATATGCCGGGTATCAGCTAGTTGTTTAATAAAATATGAACATGTTTCTATTTTTTTTCATTATCAGTAATTTTAGTTAGAAAAAACGTAAGGTGAGCCATTTTCAAAACTTTTTTATGTTTGCGTGCAAAATTTTTTTGTTTAAAAAATTATATGTTTATTTTGAATCATAAAATTATATTATATTTCATCACCTTTCCAAAACAATTTTTAGTTTTCGGATACATTGACCATCTGACAAAATACAGTTGAGGCCTAAGGAGTTAGGAGTACACCAACTTAAACTCAATTTTTGGGCTGCGAGATGCTTATTTTTACATACGCCTTCTTCACTTAAGTCCTCAAGATTCCAACTTTATTTCAGGGTATTGTGTCGCCTTAATATAATGGAGACCTCAAGTGCGAGTGCAGGGGGCACCAGTGAGCGGGTGGCGGGGGTGTGGAGTGTGGAGGGAGCCTGTCAGTCCCCCAACAGGCCGCGTGCTTTGGGAGTGAGGCGGCGCACCCTGCCCCGGCTGCTGACGCTTAGTGGAGCCCACTCGGGGGGCGCGGGCGGGGGGAGGGGGGGCTCGTCCGAGCCGGGGTCGTCGCCCCACCACGGCTGCGGGGCCTGGGCCGGGGGACGCGCTGATGCCGACGGAGTGGACAGCCGCGACTGCAACAATAACACAAATTACCTTTGATGGTATGAACAACACTATTTTGTAGTTCTGTGGACAGCGGAGCTCGGGTCCAAAAAGGCATGTTTCGAATTTTCAATTTTAGTGCTAAACCTTAGACAAAATAAGGCTTGATTGAATATTGAGGTGGATGCAGCAGATTTTTGAAAACGGTATCCATAAACAAATTTACAGAGAGATGGAATGCTAAACAGTCTAGTTACTTGGTTTACTCAACAAGGTGTTGGTTTTGTAATTTGTCAATCTTTATTGACAAATTATGCAAAAGTTGAAGTTTTCCGACAAATTGGACGGATTGAATTAATGTACAGTTTGTCAATTCAGAGTAAGAAATTATTAAAAATGGAACTACAAAATTTATAAGCTGGCAACTCCAATTTAACTGTCAAATATAAATCGTATTTTAATGTGGTATCTTGTTTAGCCACTCGAGCGCTTTTTGCCACATTATGGCACTATTTCCAAAACCACGGATTGTTGCCAAAATGTTGCAATTTTTTTTTTTTTATTAATCTCTAATTGGCCGCAGTCCCCCGGCGGGTCCGGATCCCATTCACGTTCTTGACATAACGAAATACTGGATAGCGTCTAGCCACTCCGAATAATTCCAATTAATTGCCAATGACGCGCCGGGCACCAAAGATTGATAATATGAACGCTGTCATATTCTGTATTTATTCATTGTTTTTTATATAAATCCATTGTGGAAAGAATATATTTGAGTGATTATTAGGAAGTTCGTTCTATCTACATTATTTTGATGTAATTTTTGTAATATATCAAAAAAGAAATGTTATAAAAATTTAATTCGTAAGTAAGGTGAGAACTGTCAAATATTTTACATCGTATTGAAAAAATATATTTTGTCTATGCTGGCTTTCAAAAGGTTAAAATGAGTATTTATAACATTGTACATTCAAAATATAACAAAATAAATATTCTCTAGATTCTTTAAAATGTTTTAAGGTTAAAGATTTAATAATATTTTTTTTATAAATCCTACGAATATGTGATAATAGACAAAAGATAGGTGAATTCATTGGCTATATAGAACTATAATCAGTTTGTCTCCATATTCAAACTCGGAGGTGTGATTTTTTTAATGTGGGCGGAAAAATTTCCTTTTGCAATCCGAGAAAAATGTTTTAAATTGCTGTCGCTCCAGTGATTAGTTTCAACTAAAAACTATCATCAGCATGTAATTTTTAACATTTTTCTATGTTGTTTGAAAGAATCCAAAACCGAAGGATTCCCAATTGATACAACGGACGATGTAAGGCAAACTTTTGAGATGACTAGTATGTAGTAAAATTTGATTGAACTGTTTCTTGAAAACACTTGAAAATGTTTTTTTATTTAAGGTTATGTTTACACTCGTTTACTGTATGGGCCTCTTTACCTGGACGGTGATTGGGTTTGCGCGGGGCCGCTGGTGAGCGCGCAGCCGCTTGCTGATGGCGGCGATGGAGTCCTCCTCGCTGTCCTCGTTGTAGCGCGGCCGCTTGGAGTTGTCGCGCGCGGGGCGGCTGCTCGACCCCGACGGGCCCGCCTGCAAACCAAACCACACTCAGCAAGGGCAACAATCATTACCAGCACGGTCAATCGATAAAATCCTATTGATCAAATCTGTCATCTATGGTCAGTTATCAATATTAGCGAGATATTCCAACTGACAATTGATACATTTTAGCGTGGCCTCCATAGTATCAGATAAGTTTCGTTCAACTATCAATATATACATATTTTTTAATAACATTGTTCTTTATGCAAAATAACTGGCTTATTTAATGAATAGATTGAACTAACGAAGCTTTTAGAAACGAAAAAGTCTTATAGGCGATTTGTGGACTTAAATAATGCATCTAAGACGCAAACGATTTATTCCGTACGATCTTTGAGAAAAGAAAATGGTTCACATGTAACTAAAGACTCATTAAGTAATTAACTCTTGTTTAGTGTCAAAAAGTAAATGTGGACTGCCAATGGATATTTAGGTTAGTGTAAAAGTTTGTAGGAAGAAACTTGTAAAATAATAACGCATCTACAGGAAACTTAAAAGGACTTGTGTTTTTATTTGCTCTATTCCCAATTACATTGTGAATATCAGGAAGCCCAAACTACCCAAGACGGACCAAGGAGTTTATTTGTTTACTTGTCGAGAAGCTGTTGTTGAGAGAGAGATAAAACCTAAAAAACAGGCTATTTATTAAGTTACTCCTTGCTCTAAGGGAAATTTGCCCTTACTGACATCTATGGATAATTCTTCCAACTAATTATTCTAGTTCTCATAAAAAAACATACAAATCTATTTGGAGAGGTGTGAGTCCTCGCAACTATTTAATCTAAATAATTTATTTATATAAAATTATACAGATAGTATTTCAATGCAACGTTGCCAATTTATTCATATTTTTACATAATTGATTAGCGTTTTGACATTTCGGGATGTGAATTCATGTACAGGTCCGTCAGTGTTGCCAGTGTATATCAATTTCTTATACATTTCCTGTCAATATCGGTTCGGCATCCAACAGAGAAACCATGCTCTGTATATAACGATATAAAATCGTCAGTTTACGCCTATTTTGTCCGCCTCTCAGACCCCAGATTCCTACCCACCCCTCATACCCAGATATTTATTTATTTATTTATTTATTAAAGAATTTTATACATAGTGTACATATTGTGTTATTTCGCCCGCCATGCTAGGGATGTCCCTGTGTTATGGCGGGTGAAGTATGCAGATTATATAATTTAAGGTAATGAAGTACGTTTACTGATAATATAATAATTATGATAATGAGGTTTACAGTTAATGCAGCAATGAATTTATGATAATGAAATTTACATATAATATAGTAATTGATGATAATGATGTTTACAGGTAATAAATATAACAAGGAATTTATGACAATGAAATTTACAGATAAAATAATAATTGATAGATGAAATTTACAGATAATATAACATTGAATTTATGTTAATGAAGTTACATACGATACGATACGATACGATTGTACCACCCCAGCCAGGAGCAATCCTGTCCCGGTGAGACCGGTACACCAGGGGGCACTGATTTGTTAGGACTGGAACACGTGCTCTAAGGATGGGTGGGGAGTTGGAGTTTAATCAGCCGGTATACATGGCAACCTAATGAGCCAATATAGGAAAGAAGGTTGGGCCGGAATGGGATGGGTTGAGCAATTTTTTATATATATATATTTTTTTTTTTAAATTATAAAATATATTTATATAATACATACAAATACACACACATACACACATTCACACACATATATACATATATGTGTGTTTGGTGTGTGCATGCATTGTCCAATGTCAATGTGCCCTGAAAGCTACACCAAAATTGAGCCAATTGAATCTTTCCGTCCCGCGTGCCGATTTCTACCTTAAGATTGTTAAGTTCTGACGTAATATGTCAATATTTCTGTAAATGCATACCCCAAATATTTTCCAAAACGATAATCGATGCTTTGCTCTCAGATGCGAGCATCACCGATCCGTAAATCAAGAGCTTAAGTGTTCTGTAGACCTGTAAACATGCCCTATCTGTGTAGGTAATATCCGACTGAAATATAAACACATGAGTTATTTATTATAGATTGAAAGTATAATTAAGTTGAAACGATCTTATCTCAGCGTGACTTCTTGCTCCGGTTAGCGCCATTGGTTCAAGGTTGAAAACTTCAGGAATCACTTTTGAACGCGTCCTGCTTCACTTTTAACCTTTTTACCACTTGAGATGTTGCGACGCACCCGTGGACAAATTCCAGAAACAAAGAAATGGAACAGTTGTTTAAAACTTTTACTTTAATCGCACATAACTCCTTTTCTGAGACCGATAAAAATATTTCGCGAAAAGTGGTAGGTTACGTGAATAGATATGCGTGTATGTGACAATTTTCAGATGTGTAGCTCGAATAATTCACTGGTTATTTTTAAAACAAGGCAGGAGCTTTCTAGATGCGACTTGTTCAAACCGAACACCACTTAACTCTCATTTATGTTAACGAAGTTACAGATAAAATAATTGATGATAGTGTAGTTTACGGATAATATGACAATGAATTTATGGAAATGTGGGTTACAGATAAATAATAATTTATTTATAAGTTACATAGAAAATATATGGAAAAGAGGAGTGTACTGTAACACTTTGGGTGATGGATTGCCTCCTGGAATCCCCCATGTATGATGCTCCTCGATTCTGGATCCAAAGCCTCCATGTATCATATGGTTATTCATAATAACGATACTCATAGGTACTTTGTACAGTCGTGACTTTATTGTAGATATAATTGATACATCTCAGTTCCTAGTTATTAGCTACAATATTAGGCCGTATGCCGAAATAGTGACACTCTGCGACTCTAAATTCAGACTATATCAAAAAGGTCTGGCGTTTCTGCGAACAATCGGAAAACCCGAATGATTAAACGAACACGTGAAACACTACAAGGAGGGATGATGGGCTTACCCTGGATTCGTCGGAATGCATGTTGAACCGGCCGCTGTGGCGCTGCGAAGAGGTGGACGGAGCATCGTTGCCGGATCTTGACGTCTCCACTCGCCTGCAAACAAACAAACAACATGACTAAAGAATCACTTACAAGAGACAAATGCAGTCATAGACTTTAAAATTGATTGACTTGTCTTAACCTTTAGCAAGCCAGGTGTTTTTGGAAAAAACTGCGCGAAATTAGCTTCCCGGATTTTGCTATTATTTAGATAATGTACCTTATTATTCATATATATTTCATGATAATATCGTTACAGTTTTCCCAGAATAGCTATTTTTAACAAAAAAATGTATGAAAATATTTCCCAATCGACAAAAAAATGTAAATAATATATTCATACGAAAATGATCAATTTTTTTTTATTTCTCTACAAACCTGAATAGACACCCTACATGAAAAAAACCAATTCAAAGGTGTTTTCGAAGAAGTAATGACATAAATACTTGTTTGAAAATGAAATGACAGTTGAAAACCGTTTGTAAAAGTGACGCCAAGTTGACCATAGATATTTATTATAAATTATTCAGATGGGTTGGCGCTATGCGGATTTTTGCTATGTCAAGACCGAGAACTGCGCAAGCGATTCTGACCTTGTTCTTCATACAATTTCTTTACACATAAGGGACATAATCACTTCAAAATTTTTTTTTCTTTTAATTTTTACCCGCGGCTACCAGTGGGCGAACGGCATTCGAGAGGTTAACACGTTAGGCTAATTTGTTCGCCTTTCGGAACAACTCATATATGTAGGTCTTATAAAAATCGTTGTAGCTCCCCCACTATCATGGTTAGAAGTATGATCTTAACAGTGTTAGAAGTTCGTTTTGACGGCCTCCGTGGTCGAAGGGTAACACTCTCGACTCGCAATCCGAAGGTCGCAGGTTCGAACCCGGCTTGCGCAAATAAATTTTATTTGATTAATTTGTGTTATTTCACAATTAATTAATTAAATTAATCTATGGTATATTCGCGGCATGTTCCAGAGTGGAAGACACTCTCAGTATCGCCCTGGTGTAAGACCACCATTCAGAATTGTAATGTTGCTTGAAATGGCTTTAACCGTGTTTAGTGACCGGATCTGAATAGCCAGGTACTTCCCCATCTTCCCCCTCCCCACTACCTTCAGCCTCACAACATACCCCAGTTATTTGGATTTTATTGTAAAACGGAAATATTTTGACCCTCTGACAAAATACGGTCGAGGCCTGAGGGTTAATAAAATTTTTAATTTAATAACATTCAATCAACGGTAAAAATAAATAAGGTGTACCTTATGTTGCCCAGTGGGGTGTCACTGTCGCTCTCAGTTGGCGAGGGTTCGCGCAGCTGGAAGGAGTGGTCGCTCTCGTAGCGCCGCTTGGCGCTGCCGTTGGTCGCCACTGAAACCGCCGTGTCGGAGGAGCTGCCAGCCGTACTGTTGGCACCACTGCCGCGCTTACTGAACACAAAAACATTGCTGCATAAAAGTGTTAGAAATACTACTTTAATTTTGCATTGCAAATATTTTTTCATCCAGGCAATATCTCATAGCTGTTATGATACTGGTAACACTGGACAATAACCTACCACCGCCCAATATTCTGGTTCTAGCATCGATCGTTACCTCCCCTCCATCGTTACGCCTTAAGAACTTTGTGAATTTGTTGTAAAATTATCTTTGGGTAAATAAATTTGACTTTAGTAAATGGGGAGTTTTTATTCGCAACATCCACAGCAATAACGGAGCCCCGGTTTACAGGTTGTTGTGCTGTAAACCGCGAGAATACATACATCCTAACCAGGACAAACAACTTCCTTCATTGGTGACCCCGACGTGATCTGAACACGCAACCCTCTGATCTGAAGTCACTTCTTTTATATGGTAGTATAAAGGATTTTGTTACATAAAGGTTTTTGCAACGATTTTGTGACATAAAGAGTTTTTGTTACATAAAGGAGTTTGTAACATAAAGGACTTCATAACATAAAGGATTTCATAACATAAAGGATTTTGTAACATATAGTATTTTGTAACATAAAGGATTTTGTAACATAAAAGATATTGTAACAAAGGATTTTGTAACAAGGTGTGTCGGTCTCTTTATGTATTTTATACAGAGGTTAACTTGTTGAAAGCCAGCATACAAAAAATATTTTTTTTCAATACGACGTAAAATATTTGACAGTTTTAACCTTTCTTACGAATTCAATTTTCATCATAACATTTCTTTAGTAATATATTACAAAAATTACATCAAAATAATGTAGATAAAACGAACTTCCTAATAATCACTCAAATCTAAGCTTTCCACAATGGAATTATATAAAAAAAACAATGAATAAATATAGACTTTCAATATAACAGCCATCTTTGGTGCCCGGCGCGTCATTGGCAATTAATATGAATTATATGGAGTGGCTGAATGCTATCCAGTAATTCGTTATGTCAAGATCGAGAATGGCCCAAGCGTTCTTCATACAATTTCTTTATACATAAGGGGCAAAATCGCTTCAAAAATCCGGACCCGCCGAGGGTACTGAGGCCTACAAGAGGTTAAGGGACGTACTTGACTCATTTCCAGTGATTCCTGTAATTATTTGAAGTAAAAAAGGTAAATGGAATTTTGGTCTCTTTATGATATTTTTTTTGTGACCAGTGACGACACATGGAAGAAAAATTTCATCCCATATTTACACAATACCATAAAAACATACCAAAACCATTGCTTTCTCAAATGTTAATTTTTTTTATTTATTTTCTTATCATGCACACTCCTCACTTAAATCTACATTCACACATTGTCTAATTCTTACACTTTTATAAATACTTAACTAAATTCAATTTAAAAGGAGTAAAAAGTAAAGTTCTTACCGCGTCTTTGCCTTTGCGCGCCGTCTGTTGCTGTGTTTGGATTTGCCGTTGCGACGTCTGCTCTTAGTTTCATGCTTTCGCTTGCCCTGAAACCAAAATGGCTACAAATTAGGATGGACAAAACAACTACACAAATTCCAAATCCACGGGACATCAAAAACCAAATTTCGAATGAACAAATTCACAATTAATTCGAACACAATTCTAAATTTTAAAAAAAAGGCGATAAACGAGTTCCTCAGCTGCCCCTTCAAATTTTGGACCATAATCGAATTTTTAAAGCCGAATACCACCACGCTTAGCCCTACAATTCTGCAAATTAAGTAGATTCATAAAAATTCGTAAAAATTCCACATTTTTCCGCCTAAATCGAAATTTTGAATCTGATTTCGGTCACAGTCATCCTTTCAAATTTAGATATTCAAAGTAAATTCGTAAAAATACAATATAATTACCGCGTATATCAAATTTTCACAGCTGATTACCGTCAGCCGGCCTTTTAAACTCAGATATTCTAAGACAATTCATAAAATTAACACATATTTCCGCATGAATCGAAATTCTGCAACTGATTAGCTATCATATCTTTAACTTCAGATATTGAAAGTAAATTCATAGAAATACGACATATTTCCGCATAAATCGAAATTTCGTAGTTGATTACTGTCGCAGCTGGGCCTTGAAATTTTATTATTCAAAGTAAATTTAAAAAAAAATAAAAAAATACATGATATTCCAGCGTAAATCAACATTTATGGCGTTTTACCTCCATGGTTGGTTATCAGATTGAAATTTACGGAATAATAATACGAATAAGGACATTTTATGGCGTTTTACTACCACAGCTAAGCTGAAACAGAATTTAGACGGAAAGCTTTGTTGTTGTTAGTATAAATCTGTTATTATATGTTTATTCCTTGCTGATAGGCGTATTTTGGATTTTGCACGACTGATAGACGCTTAACCTCTTGTAGGCCGCAGTCCCCCCGACGGGTCCGGATTTTTGAAGCGATTTTGCCCCTTATGTATAAAGAAATTGTATGAAGAACAAGGTCAGAATCGCTTGGGCCATTCTCGTTCTTGACATAACAATATACTGGATAGCATTTAGCCACTCCGAAAAATTCAAATTAATTGCCAATGACGCGCCGGGCACCAAAGATGGCGGACAAAATGGCTGCCGCTTGATAATATAAATGCTGTCAAATTCGAAATCTATATTTATTCATTGTATTTGATATAAATCCATTGTGGAAAGCATAGATTTGAGTGATTATTAGGAAGTTCGTTTTATCTACATTATTTTGTTGTAATTTTTGGAATATATCACAAAAGAAATGTTATAAAAATTGAATTCGTAAGAAAGGTGAGAACTGTCAAATATTCTTTCGTCGTATTGAAAAAATATATTTTCTGTATGCTGGCCTCCAACAAGTTAATGGTTGCTGGTCAGTTGTGTAGGGTTTGTAACGCATTTATCCGTAAGGTAATTATTGTTTTCCTGTATCTATCTTTATTTTTAAAAAGATTTAAAATAATAATTTTGTAAGGTTTTAAAATGAATTGAAAATTTTTTATGAATTTATGCCACAGAAGGCAATTATAGTAGTTAGTTATTGATTTTAGAACAGTGATTATGGAGCGAATTTGGGATTTGTAAAATTGTCAATCTCTCAGTGTCACCTTCTTACGATGAAAAACAAACACAACTGTCAAGTGGACATGACCGACTGGGTTAGAAATCTGTTTTACCATATGGTGATAGTTCATAAAGCCAATACCAGGGGGGGGTTCAGCTAAGTGCCGAACCAGTCTATTAAACATTTTATGACACAGAGGGAAATGGTAGTCAGTTATTGATTTCAACAGTGATTACATGGCGAATTTTGGATTTGTAAAATTTGTCAATCTCTCAATGTCACCTTCTTAGAGTGAAAAACACAACTGTCATGTGAACATGACCGAATGGGTTAGAAATCTGTTTTACCATATGGTGATAGTTCATAAAATCAATACCAGGGTGTTCAGCTAAGTGCCGAACCAATGTTATACATTTTATGCCACCGAAGGTAGTGATTAATTTCAACAGTGATCGTGGGGTGAATTTGGGAATTGTGAAAATGTCAATCTCTGTGTCACCTTCTTTTTCCTCCTGGGGTCTCTTCGCGCTCTAGAAGGCTTGTAGCTGTCGCCGCTGTCGTCGTCCGAGCCCGGGCCCTCCTTGTGGCTGGGTCCGGAGGCGCTGGCGTCCGTGTCGCGCCCGCTGCCGCCGTACGCCGCCGTCCCGCCCCGATCGGGCGGTGAGGTGGTGGGCGGACGGCGACGGGAGGTTCGGGTGGGCGGGGCGAGAGGCGTGGCACTCGGCGCGGACCGCTTGCCCTTGCCTTTGCCTGGAACACGCGTAATACACACATTCTAAATTAATAATATGAATACCGCACAAGAGTCCCAACTTCTCCCGTCTGGAGCCAGTGAGAAGAGGAAGGTGTGCAGGTACCTAGCTATTCAAATCTGGTCACCAAACACAGCTAAAGGCATTTCAAGCAACGTTTCAATTCTGAATGGTGGTCATACACCAGGGTGATACTGAGGGTATCTTCCACTCTGAAGCGTGCTGTAAATACACTACACATTATTTTAAAAGAAAAAATTGTGAAATAACACAAATTAATCAAATAAAATTTACTTGCGCACGCCGGGGTTTGAACCCGCGACCTACAGATTGCGAGTCGAGAGCCTTACCCCTCGACCACGGAGGGATAGTGTAATGTAATGTGCAAAAGAGACAACAGCCAGGAAGAGAGGGACAGCAGTAAGGATAAAAGAATTAAACGAGCTTCTGTTAACCTCTCGCAGGCCGCAGTCCCCCCGGCGGGTCCGGATGTTTGAAGCGATTTTGCCCCTTATGTATAAAGAAATTGTATGAGGAACAAGGTCAGAATCGCTTGGGCCATTCTCGTTCTTGACAAAACAATATACTGGATAGCATTTAGCCACTCCGAAAAATTCAAATTAATTGCCAATGACGCGCCGGGCACCAAAGATGGCGGACAAAATGGCTGCCGTTTGATAATATGAACGCTGTCATATTCTAAGTCTATATTTATTCATTGTTTTTGATATAAATCCATTGTGGAAAGCATAGATTTGAGTGATTATTAGGAAGTTCGTTTTATCTACGTTATTTTGGTGTAATTTTTGTAATATATCACAAAAGAAATGTTATAAAAATTGAATTCGTAAGAGAGGTAAGGACTGTCAAATATTTTATGTCGTATTGAAAAAAAAAAAAATTGTATACTGGCTTTCAAAAAGTTAAAGTCTCTAGCATCTTGCCAGTAAATACATTGCACTATAATTATTGATACATATTGTATTATTCTGTACATTCCTGTTATAAAGTAGGAACATGACATGGTTAGTCTTTTGGGTAGACTGGAGTACCTTTATAAGGGGGTGGGAGGTGCACCTCTGAGGGGCGCATCGCTGTCATGCGCCAATATCAAAAAATGATATTTCAGGATAGAAATTTGTTTTACCATAGGATGATCAGTTCATAAAAACGACACAAGGGTGGTTTAGCCAAGTGCTGAACCAGCTTCCAGATTCCACAGAGGGCAATGGTAGCTAGTTATAGATTTAAATTTTAATTAGTATTGTAGATAGACTCGCATACCTTTATAGGGGGTGGCAGGTGCTCCCCTCAGGGGCGCGTCACTGTCCCAACTGTCGTCGTCGTTGTTATTGTGGTGTGCGGCGAAACCGTTGCCGCTAGCTGAGGCGACCGTCGCGGCAGAGCTGTGGCCGTTCTGCATGGAGCGGCGTGAAGACGGCCCGCCGCGATCCTCCTCTGACGGACTGTCGTCTGATGAATCCGACGCTGAAGCAATGAATGTTATTAACACCGGACATCTTACAGATATTATCGACACCAGATAGCTTACAATATTATTAGCACCAGATAAAATACAATATTATCAAAGAGTTCTAAATTCTCCAGTCTTTCAAAATAAAAATTAACTCTTTTTGACACCAATCTTGCAGCTGTTGGGGTAGCAAATGTAAAATTATGCAATGTCCAGTAGACGTGGGCAAAATTGAATGACTGAAATAAATGAATTAATTCATTATTGTGACACACTTGATCTGATTCTCAATTTCAAAACGAATTAATTCTTCATTCCTTACATCCTAAATAATAAATTTTAATTTGCATTTATTTTACTGTAAAATTATTTCAATGAATGTTGTGTACCGTAAACGATTTAAATTTTACAATATTACGTAGATATTATTATTCTATAGGATGCGCGCCACGAAGTGGGCGAAGTATTGTGACTCCGAACGTATTGTAAATCACGTAAAGTATCCCAACCCCGCTCCGTAATTCATAAAAAATTCTGTAGATCCGTCTAGTTCCCGGCCCAATACAAGCAAAAAACGGCCGAAACAGTTCGCGAGTTCTGAACGACCGGGATTTCCAAGATGTAATTACACTCATTCTAGGTTCCTGGGGTCCGAGATCGACGTACCTAGTCTGTCGGTACCGAGTTTGTCCGGAGCGAGATCTCTGTTTCACTTATTCAGGAATCAAAACAATATTGTCTTTTTCAGTTGTGACGTCAAGATCCCAAGATCCATTTCGCTCTTATTACATTTCGAATCTCAGTTGTGACGTCAAGTTCATTTCGCTCTTACGATCATTCCAAACCTCATTTCACAGTCATAGTCATAGTAGTTCCATTTCTAGCTGCAGTTCTGACTAGGTCCGCAGCTCGCGAGTTAATAAGTCACTGCAAGGCAAGACACGAGACACTGCTCAAAAGATACAATTCATTCTCAATGCCTGCCGCAAATCCGTTAGGGAGTGCAGTGCGATTCCCCTGTGGGCCGAGCTGTCAATTTAGTTACATCGTAGGTCGAAAACTTCCGATTTCGAGCCCTGCGTAAATTGGGTAGAATGTGCTTTATATTCGATCACACGAAGCGGAAGTATTTTAAGTTTAAAATAAATAAAATAAAATTAGTAAAATTGTTTAATTTGATGATTTATTTGATAGCTTTATAAAAATACATTTTTTCTATCGGTTTTGCTGTCATAATATCACACATTAAAAAATTAAAAACCCCGTCGTCGTGGTTTTCGTCGATCAGTGTCTAAATTTTTTAAATTTTATTATTATAATATATATATATTTTTTTTGGGAATTTTATGAATTAAAGGATTGAATGAAAGGAATCTGTTCAAAAGGCCAAGGGAATCAGACTGAATCGATTCACTACTGTGAATAAATCTGCCCATGTCTAATGTCCAGTGTTTTATACAGTGTCCTCCGCGTGCAAAGTCGAATCTCCTCCAAGCATAAATTTTGTAATTAAAGTGTGTTTATCGGAAGTTACCTGCCAGGTAAGTATGGTTTCTGTATATATTTGTAAATAATAAATCTAGACAGAGCTTGAGAAGGTGATTTCTCACAAAAACGGCGGTCTACAAACTATCCAATTATTATTATCATTAACACTGAAGAGCATACAATATCATTAAGAGGGTTTTACCAGAGAATACTGCAAATTAGACATTTTTAACAACTCAGGTCCGGGGCATACGTCATTCTTATGTCTACCTACGTTAAATTGTCGTGAAAACAAGCTAATGTGCCCAAACGGTTAAATAAAATTCTAGACGTACTGACCCTTTTTTACAAAAAAAAAAATTGATTTTGAAAGATTGTTATTTTATCTGGTAAACGCATTTATAAAAATTTTGAAAAACTAAGTTTATTTTTAATATACTAAGGTTATACCGTTGGTCGTTGGCAGATTTGTTCAATTTTCAAACGATAGATTCTATTAAATAAATTTAGTTAAATTAAAATCATTAAAAAATAAATCCGAGAACTTGTTTTGTAATGAAAATATCTCAGTTTTCATACTAAAATATTTTAGATTTTTTTAAACAATTATTTTGTTTAGACATTATTGAAAAATCATAAATACTTATGATCAAAAAATAGACGATATTTAATAATTTATCACCGTGCGTTTTGAGCATTTTTATTGCTTACTTGAATGTGTAGGTATATATTAAAACAAGTTTTGAATGAAATAAATCGATATTAAATTTGTATTTAAAAAATTTGATACATAGAATAATTGATCTTTCTCATCGGAACCTCCCTGTACAGTTGCAAGCATTTTTAAACTTTTATTCTCAGCCGCTGGTCAATGGCTCTTAACACACCGGAGAGTTTACAATATTATTGGCACCAGATAAAACACAATACCATTGGCACAGATGATAAGAAATGACAAAAATGATATTCCAGGCTAGAAATCTGTTATACTATAGGATGATTAGTTCATAAAAACGACACTAGAGGGGGGGGGGGGGGGGGGGGTTTAGCTAAGTGCCGAACCGGCTTATCACACATTTTATTCCACAGAGGGCAATAGTAGCTAATTATCGATTTTAACGTATGTAATTTGAAAAATTCAATGCAAACCTTTGTTTCCATTCCTTCTCCTTGTTGATTTCCAATGCCTGTGCACCGGCCCGTAGAGCGTCTCAAACAAAGTCTCCAATCTCAGCGTCATGGCGAATATCTAAAACACAAACAAACTTTATATTGCAACATTACCACCTATCCTTATCCTACATTCCTTCTTATCTCCCCTTTACCTACTTTTTTTTAACAATAGCTCCACACAGGAGGCCCTGGGGAAAATAATTTCTCTCAGAGCCTATGTCATATCGGGGATGCTGTGTAAAGGGTATTTTTAAGGAAAGGAATGAAAGGAACTTCTGGGGTAGATAAGAATCTGGGGGTCAGTGTATCTGGAGTGACGGACATATGAATCAATCCCTATGGTGCAAGCCGGTGGATCGAGAGAGTCTGGCTGGAGACGTCAAAAAGCCTCCCTCAATCAGTCTCGTGCACCTAAACAAACTTCACCCCGTGAACCCGGACACCCCTGCTAAGTCACCAAACATAGCGAAACACTTGGGGTGACCTATGGCAGAGATGTTGGTTATCCAATAAATAGTTCCCATATTTCAAACGAAGACAAATAAATGTATTATGAATGTCATCATCACCTCACATTTTTGACATTTCACATAAAAATAATGAATAAAAAATTCTCAAATTTTCATAAGTTGTTCTCAAATTGCATTCGAAAACTTTGTTTTCATTTATGTGTACATTTTAATTTTTCTGTGGTTAACTTTTAGATTTGAATATAAAGCATGATGTTGATGATTATAGAGCATTTCAATCAGGTGAGGTGGTGATGTGAATGACTGGTATGATGGTGGATAACCTTCAACTGGACTAGACTATTCTGCAATGAAGACAGTAAACTTACCCCGTTGGGTGTCTTCAGAACGTAAGCAAGAACACGAGAAAGGTTTTATTCCACAAACAGTTATACTAACACAATATGTGTATAATTAATTATAACAGTAACACTTCATTTAGTTAACAAACAACTGAAATATATTTCACAATATTCTTTGGGGAGTAACAAACAGTAACCTGGGATTGAATAAAAAAATATGATGATTTAACCGTTAAAGAAATGTTAAAAGGTAAGGAGAAAAGGAATTGGGGGAACATTTTCAGACCACATTGAAATGTGTAAAGAGAAGATAGTAAAGAACTATATTGGAGTTATAATATTGAAAATGTGTAAAGTCGTGGAGAGGTGTATTAAGGGAAAGTTATCAAACTATATTGAGAATTGGGGGAAAGTTTTCAGACCACATTGACATGTGTAAAGGAAGCAGATTAGAGAACTATATTGAAATTATAACATTGAAAATGTGTAAAGTCGTGGAGAGGTGTATTAACGGAAAGTTATCAAACTATATTGGGAATTGGGGGAAAGTTTTCTGACCACATTGAAATGTGTAAAGAAAGCAAAATAGAGAACTATATTGAAGTTATTATATTGAAAAAGTGTAAAGTCGTGGAGAGGTGTATTAACGGAAAGTTATCAAAGTACATTGGGACTCGAGGGAATTTTCAGAACACATTGAAATGTATAAAGAAAGCAAAGTAGAGAACTATTTTGAAATTATAATATTGAAAATGTGTAAAGGCAGGGAGAGGCGTATTAACAGAAAGTTATCAAACTATATTGGGAATTGGGAGAAAGTTTTCAGACCACATTGAAATGAAAGAAAGCAGAGAAGAGAAATAAATTGAAATAGTGTTAAGTCATGGAGAGGAATATTAACGGAAATATTATCAAACCATATTGGAAATTGGGGCAAAGATTTCAGAACACATTGAAATGTGTAAAGAAAGCAAAGTAGAGAACTATTTTGAAATTATAACATTGAAAATGTTTAAAGGCAGGGAGAGGTGTATTAACGGAAAGTTATCAAACTATATTGAGAATTGGGGGAAAGTTTTCAGACCATATTGAAATGTGTAAAGGAAGCAGAGTAGAGAAATAAATTGAAATTATAAGATTGAAAATGTGTAAAGTCATGGAGAGGTGTATTAACGGAAATGTTATAAAACTATATTGAGAATTGGGGGAAAGTTTTCAAACCATATTGAAATGTGTAAAGGAAGCAGAGTAGAGAACTATATTGAAATTATAACATTGAAAATGTAAAGTCATAGAGAGAAATATTAACATATTGGGAATTGAGGGAATGTTTTAAGACCACATTGAAATGTGTAAAGAAAGCAGAGTAGAGAACTATGTAGATATTATAACATTGAACATGTGCTAAGTAACGGAGAGGAATATTAACGGAAAGCTATCAAACTATATTGGGTTTGGGAAAATTTTCAGACAGAGAAATTATAACATTGAAGATGTGTAAAGACATGGAGAGGAATATTAACGGAAAGTTATCAAACTATATTGGGAATTGGGGGAAAGTTTTCTGACCACATTGAAATGTGTAAAGAAAGCAAAATAGAGAACTATATTGAAGTTATTATATTGAAAAAGTGTAAAGTCGTGGAGAGGTGTATTAACGGAAAGTTATCAAAGTACATTGGGACTCGAGGGAATTTTCAGAACACATTGAAATGTATAAAGAAAGCAAAGTAGAGAACTATTTTGAAATTATAATATTGAAAATGTGTAAAGGCAGGGAGAGGCGTATTAACAGAAAGTTATCAAACTATATTGGGAATTGGGAGAAAGTTTTCAGACCACATTGAAATGAAAGAAAGCAGAGAAGAGAAATAAATTGAAATAGTGTTAAGTCATGGAGAGGAATATTAACGGAAATATTATCAAACCATATTGGAAATTGGGGCAAAGATTTCAGAACACATTGAAATGTGTAAAGAAAGCAAAGTAGAGAACTATTTTGAAATTATAACATTGAAAATGTGTAAAGGCAGGGAGAGGTGTATTAACGGAAAGTTATCAAACTATATTGAGAATTGGGGGAAAGTTTTCAGACCATATTGAAATGTGTAAAGGAAGCAGAGTAGAGAAATAAATTGAAATTATAAGATTGAAAATGTGTAAAGGCAGGAAGAGGCAGTTAGACTCACCCGACTGCGCTTGTTGGTGTTGTAGGTTTTGGAGTTGCTAAAGACGAGACGCACTTCCTGCGCAAAGTGCGCGGGGCCCGAGTAATGCGCCGCCTCCAGACGCTCGCGCACCGTACCCAGGTCCATGGGCCGCGCCACCACCTGCCTGTACTCTGCAACATACCAAATTACGAAGGGGAAATGAGCTAAACTTTCATTATTTATTAATATTTGCAATACATTTCTGTTGTGCACATTAATAAGCTAAAAATTGAAATTGGATTGTGGTTTTGTGTAACCGAAGGACGGATTTGTATGATGTGTGTGTAGTGAACCACTGAACAAGGAAAAAATATCTCACAGACAAGGAAAGGGAAGAAATAGTAATTACTGCGGGCCTTGTAGTATTCTCCTTTCTGGCTGCGTTACACTGCATTAATGACAGAATAAATGTGTAATAGTAGTTAGCGGATTGATGTACTTTATAGCGGCGGCGCACTTAAACCGGCAGAAAACAAAGGAGTGAAATATTGAGGCGGAAACGTTTATTCAGTGAGGATCAATTTATGACTGAGTGAGGGTACTAAAAATGACATGTACACAAAGGAGCAGGTAGGAAGGAAATACGCAACAATATTATCTCTCAAGTGCAATGGTTCATGATATATAGATGTAGGTGGTGTGTACTGTGTAGAAGCCCAACCAAAAATAATAAAAAACAATATCAAGGATTGGTTGTTTTCGCCAAGACTTACCGGGCAGCTGGTCGATGGGCACGGATTCCCGAAAGGGTGCTGAGTCAGAGACGGCAAATAGCCCATTGAGCACGCGGCGGCATCGTGACACCCAGTCCCTGGTGGACGCCTTGGACGTGCTCTGTAACCGACCGCAACACACATTCACATTATAATTTATTTATCTATATAAAATTTAACTACATGCAATTGTTTTATGCCTGTCTCACTAGGATATAGATGTGGCAACACCAACATAGAGAAACATAAATGTATACAAACATAGTTACATGAATATTAAGGTTAAATACATTTTAATTTCTATACAATAAAAAAGAACGCTAATTGGTAGTGTGGGTTAATTCTATAAAGAGTGTGATCTTACAAATGTAGGAAAAGATGATCTATAATAGCTATTAAAATAATAAATATGTAGGTTATATTTGCCAGGATTCTATTATTTTATTTTATTTGGGTTAGGTCATATGTAAATTTCTATTCTTGTCCATGTGCAATTTGTTTTACAGATGTTTGCAATAGTGGGACATCCTGTACTTGCAATCCATTTCTTTATTTTGTGTTTGAATTTGGTCATTGTTTCTGTTTGTCTAATCGTGCTGGTAGTGTATTGTATAGTTTGCAAGCTATGTATTTAAAATGTCTTTGTCCAAAGGTGGCTTTAGCAAAAGTAGTTTGGAAAAGTTCTTTGCTTTTGGATATTGTGCATCATTTGTGTTGCTTTGTATAGTGCTTTGTTGTTTTGGTGAGAAAAGAGCTGTTTTATGTCCATAACATTGATAGTATTGAAGATTGTATCAGTGCTCGTAAGGTTACAACTAGGGTTTGCAATTTCGCTGAAATTATTGCAGTTTTGTAAAAACAGTCGACCCACTTATTTAGGACACATCGGGCCCAAACATTTTGGGCATATTCTGTCAAAAAATTTCCACTTTGTAATAAAATTCAAATAAATTGAATATTTCTAAACTAAAAAAAAAAATGCTTTTTAAAAGGTGATAAAAAAAGCTCTCAAATTTCATAATTGGAAATAAACACATAATTTTTGAAATATAAAATTTTTGGATGCAAACGTAAAAAAGCTTTAAAAATGACCTTCTTGCTCTTTTTCAAAATTAAATTATTGATTACGAAAAAAAATTGTGTTTGGTGATGAGAATGATACTGACCTGTTTAGCCAGAGGGACATCGGAGTCGGAAGATTGGTAACTGTCCATCAGGCTGTGATAGGCTCCCTGAACGTCAATTTCAAACGGGTCACTGAAATAAATAAACAATTATGTACACTGTTAACGCCATATTCGATTATTGGAGCTATATATATATATTGTTTGGTTCGCTGATTCGCCACCAGAGGCGCTGCTCTCGTCTCTGTTGGCAAAGAAGGGAAACTATTGTCACCCGCAGAGCAACGAATGGATCAGAATCAAACTACAAATATAACCTTCATGACTGCGCATTTAATTGAAATCCTTTACTTTGGGTTTGTTCCTGAAGTCCTGGGAACACCCAAAACGCATTGAGCGGCAATAAGGCCACGACTAAAGAAGACAACACATTGAGAGCATAGAATAAAGAATAACACTAGAAGTGCCTTCCATACAAATTTGATTGGAAAAAATTAAATATATCATTGAAGAAGAAGATAATACTAATAAATGTAAACAAAAATATGAAAATGAACAAGGCACAGAAAAATAAAAAAGTAACGGCTACAACTGGGACTCTATCTACTGATAATGTCTAATATTTGCAAACGAAAAATTCATGTACGCAATATCAAAATAATTGAATTAATACCATTGTAATTTTTTTATATGTTTTATTTATTCTATGTTTCAGAGTTATTAGTCTGCTGCTGAGGGTTGTTAGGGATGATTATGTTTACCTGATGACCTGAAGACACAGGTCGGTGATGATGCGAGCCTGCTTGATGATGTGCGAGTGGGCAACGTTGAACTTCTCCGCGTTGGTGGCGAGGTAGCGAACGTCGAACTGCGCCGAGGTGACGCGCCGGTAGAAGTGGTTCTCGAAGCGCGCCTGAATCACACACGTTAACATATAAATAGCACATTTCACAAACGCAGGACAATCATTAAACTATATTTTACCAGTTTCATAACAAAACAGAGCAGTGACATACAGAACATTGAAGAAAAAGAACAAATAACAAACCTAATGTAATCTAAAATTAAGTCTGCTTCAACAACGTTCTACAGAATATGTACTGTGCCAAAAATACATAACGCATAGGAAAATAATAGTTTCTATTGTAAGAAAATCACTGTGGGATTTTTAAAAAAAAACAGACACATTATATTGTTAGTGTAATGTAAAAATCCAGGATTCCATTAAAAACCGACAATTACAATTTGTTGATCGTGTTATATGAAAATTTTACAAAAAAAAAAATAAACTGTGATAAATAAGGAACTCCAGTCCAATTGTTAATTTTTTTTTATGAATAATGAATGACCTTCTAACATAAATAACCTCATATTTATTTTTATAGTTAGTTTTAATAGTTAAAATAATAATCAATGTTTTAATTTTTCAAGATCTCCTGAAAGCCACCGTATCTATGGTGGATCGTGTGACATCATCACTCTCCAAAAGTTTGATTTATTTTCAACAGGTCGTCGCTTCAGTTCGTTTTTATCCAACAGACCAAAACGTAAATCGGTAAAAGTTTTTTTTACGAAAAAAGCACACACATTTTGGAGGACGTAAGACAAAGTGCGTTTTGAAAACCCCTTAAATAATTATTGATAATTATTTTGTTAACAATTTTCGTATAAATAAAGGCTTTTTGAGAACAAATGCGTATTTAATTCAATTTCAATTCAACAAAAACGAACTAGAGCGACGAGGTGTTGAGATGGTGTTGAAGAATCAAAGGAGGAATGATTTTAGGTGTTAGAAGTCGGGGCATTTTTTATTCAAGATTAACTGTTTTTAATATAGAAAAACATTAGGTAAAATGTCAACATCTCATCTCTACTATTATGCAAATATCAACTAATCACATGTTAGGTGTTTAGATTATCCATAAAAAGTCTGCAAAATAATACATTGTATTATGTATGACATTTATAACCACTCGAGAGATTGGTGTTCAGTTTTTGATTTGGCCATTCAATTTAATTAATATCATTCCTCAAAATATTAATATGGAAACATATAAACTGTTTACTGCGATTTAAAGCTAATGAAGATCTGCAGTCGCTCGTGTCTAGAATGAACGAAGTATGTATGAAGAATGAGTTAATGATGAATGTAAGTAAGTCTAAAGTCATGGTGTTTGAAAGAGAGAGTCCGAAAACAGTGTGCAAGATAGTTGTGAATGATGAATACTTGGAGCAGGTGGATGAGTTTGTGTATTTGGGTAGTATGTTTACGAGAGATGGGAAGGCTGATAGAGACATTGAAAGGAGGGTAAATGCAGGTAACTCCATTAATGGAGGACTGAATGCCATTGGCGCTAACAAAAAGCTGTCCAAAGAAGCGAAGTTAGCAGTCCACAATGGAGTGCTTGTACCTACCCTGATGTATGGCAGTGAGGCATGGAACTGGCAGAGGAAGGATGAAAGTAGACTGAATGCTGTTGAAATGAGATCCCTGAGGCGAATGTGTGGTAAAACCATGTATGATCGTGTGAGAAATGTGGAGATTCGAAAAGAATGCAAGGCTGATGTAAGCGTAATGAGTAAAATTAAGAAAGGAACCCTCAGATGGTTTGGGCATGTAGAGCGAATGAACAAAGAAAGGAGCGTAAGGAGAATATATGATGCAAGTGTGAATGGTATAAGAAGTAGGGGACGTCCGAGAAAGACATGGCACGATCAAGTAAGGGCCATGTCAAGAGTCAGAAAAATAGAAGAGTATGTATGAGACGATGTATGAATGTGAATGAGGCAAAGAGTGTGTGCCAAGACCGAGGTGTTTGGCGGTCCGTCCTCTCTGCCTACCCCTGCGGAGAAACGGCGTGATGGTTAGTTAAAGCTAATGAATCAACCTAGATTTCAACGTTTATTCCATATTTGTAGGTAAGTTAAGTCGTATCAGTCGCAGAAACAAATATGACACGACTAAAACATAACCTCAAACAGGTCAAACATACTGTACATTATAAAAAATAATTTCAAAACAAGTAATATGATGATTTACTTATTTAGTAGCTTTTATTACACGAAATTCGGCACTCACATAGACCGTATTATGTTTGAAAAACATGACATTTCAGTATCAACAACAGGCAAATTATCAGATTGTCCGCAAATTCGGTCATCATTTTAATTGTTGAGGGCCTAAATAATGTTTCAATTAACATAACAACTATTATATGTCTAAATCTCTTTAAACAGTATGTAAATAAGCCCACAAACAAACCAATAACATGAAATGTTGACCATTTCACTATAACTTTAATAGGTGAATGGAGAGCAGTGACGTCACCACTAACAAACCAGTAATACCAACTTGACCGTGTGTTTTAATGACATAATTAAAAATTGATTTTTTATTAATTTTTTTTAAATTCTACGTTTCATATTGTTTACTAAAACTTATGTATTCAGAATCAGTGTTTATTGGTCTATAACTCTATATGAACATATTTTTTTAAAGCCATAATATTTTTCACTGGAGTTCCTTATTAGAATTGACTATACATCGTTAACTAACTACTATTGCCATCTGTGGCATATTGCAAATAAGCTGGATTATAAAAAATAAAGCTAGCATGGCGGGCGAAATAACACAATATGTACACTATGTATAAAATTATTTAATAAATAAATAAATAAATAAATAAATAAAATGTACAATAGGTTCAGCATTTAGCTGTGCCCTGGAATTAGTTCTAGAAACTAATTATCACATGGTAAAACAGATATCTACCCAACCGGTCATGTTCATTTGGCAGTTATGCGTTATTTCATCTTCCATTGTGATATTTTTTACCATTTTTATAAAAAAAGTGTATGGCTTTAACTCTTTCTCTTCTCCCCTGTGAAGCCAATGAACTAAGGAGTGTCTTAGACCCCAGGAACCGAGCCGTTGTGGATCACATTCAGAATAATGTTAAAAAATAGTGCACGTCAATGTTAAAGGGAACCAAGTAAAATAAATGTCGAATACTTATTTGAAACAGAATTGTTTTTATTGAACAAGGGACCTGCTAAATTAAACACAGGGTGTAACAGCAGTTCCCGAAGAATTTTAACCAGCGATTCTTGAGCATATTTGTAGTTAAAAACGTAGATGTCATTTTCCTGTCACACCTTGCCACTAACACATGTTTGTGACAGATCTCGTGGTACGCGCTCCGTTTAATCCGGCTGCTGGAATGAGACGGAGCGGATATCACGTGAGCCGCCAGGTTCTATCCAACTACTCAGTTGTGATAAAAAATGTATTTTTTTAGAGTTTTTGCATAATTTGAAGATGAAAAGTAGATTACCTTTACAGTGGACAGGTCTATTGGGTACTCGACGATGCGGGCGTATGTGGGGTACACGTTCAGGTCCACCGGGGCCACAAATGGCTCCGCTATTGCAAGCAACATAACCTGCAAACACATCAAAACAAAACATTATATCTAGGATTAGGCTGACATGTCACCGAGGAAACAGAATTTCAAAATCCAAAGCCATTTAAACAAATCAGAAAATTCAAAATTGAAAAAAAAAATCGAATTTAAAATAAAAATGTTGTTATTTCGTAGTAGCCACTTTCAACATGATATAAAAGAAGTACAGGTTGTCAATTAACCTCTTGTAAGCCGGAGTCCCCCGGGCGGGTCCGGACTTTTGAATCGATTTCGCACCTTATGTATAAAGAAATTTTATGAAGAACAAGGTCAGAATCGCTTGGGCCATTCTTGATCTTGATATAACGAATAACTGGATAGCATTTAGCCACTCCGAATAATTCATATTAATTGCTAATGACACGCCGGGCACCAAACATGGCGGACAAAATGGCTGCCGCTTGATATAAATGAACGCTGTCATATTCGAAGTCTATATTTATTCATTGTTTTGATATAAATCCATTGTGGAAAGCATAGATTTGGGTGATTATTAGGAAGTTCGTTTTATCTACATTATTTTGATGTAATTTTTGTAATATATCACAAAAGAAATGTTTTAAAAATTGAATTTGTAAGAAAGGTGAGAACTGTCAAATATTTTACGTCGTATTGAAAAAATATATTTTTCGTATGCTGGCTTTCAACAAGTTAAGAGTAGAAAATATTAACATTGGCACTACAAAATTTGTAAGCTGATAACACCAATTTAACTGTCAAATATGAATCAAAAACCGAAAGATTCTCAATTGATACAACAGAAGTTTATAGGCAAACTTCTGAGATGACTAGTATTTGTGAAGTTTAATTTATTTATTTTTAATTCTGTAACATTTTGAAATGATAAGAATATATTTGTTGAGAACTATTGCTTGAAAACACTTAAAAATTACTTTTTATTTAAGGTTATGTTTAGCAAGTTGTTCACGTCACCTGGTCCAGACCACTGGCAATCATCTGGCAGGCGGCGGCTCGGTCTCCGCCGGGCCACTCCTCGCGACGCGGCCGATACAGCACGGCCTCCAGCTCCGCGGGCAGCACTGACACCCAGCCGCCCACTTCCGAAGGCAACCCTGCAATAGCAAACAAACTACTGTGACAACAATATTAAATAAAAAGGTTGTTAAAATCACCAACTAACTATTACTGCCATCTGTGGCTTAAAATGTATAATAGGCTGGTTCGGCACTTGGCTGTACCCCCTGGTATTGGTTCTGGAAACTCAGCATCAGATGGTAAAACAGATGTCTAACCCAGCCGGTCGTGTTGACAAATTGTATGTTGGTTTTAGTTTGTTTTTCATTGTGTTTTTAACAGGCCCCTTAGGCCCAGACCATATTCTGTCAGTAGGACAGAATATATTTCCGCTTTGCAATAAAATCCAAATAAATGGAATATTTGTGAAAAATGTATTATAAACATCACCTCATTTTTTTATTAATTCATGTAAAAATAATAAATAAAAAATTCACAAAGGAGGGGAACACGCATGGAGACACAATGGGGAGGGGTGGGGATTGAGGGAGGATGAGAGGGAGCGATCGCAAAGGAGACATAGTAGTGGTATGGGATAGCAGGGGCCGGTAACACATGCTGGGTACTCGCCAGTTACTGATATAAAAAATGGCGACATTGTGATGTTCATCAAGTGTGACATCAACAGACTGTTAATGTGAGGCTGAATAAAGTGAGGAGGGAAGTTTAGGTTAGGTGATGTGTGAACTCACGGGTGTCGTCGATGGGCTCCAGGTCCCAGGGGCTCATGCGCTCATACTCCCCATTGTCCCAGCGCACCCGCAGGCTCAGGAACTGCTCCCCCGCCGCCCCTGCACCTTCCACCACGCAGCCCGTCCACCAGCCGTCGTCTATCATGCAGCGGAACCTGACACATATAGAAACAATCAATTCTAGGATTCCATGACAGTTAACCTCCCTGTATACTCCCTGGGTCTTGAAGAGACCCATGTTGTAGGAAGGAGGAAACACAGAGGCCGGCAAATCATTCCACAACCTGTTAAACTCAAGAACGAGTCGTAGAAGCGACCTGTTTCGTGTGACAAATGTCAATCATGTACATATGTTATGTGTGCGTTTGGCGTGTTTCCCGACTATGCATCGGTGCCGAGGGGATCAATGACACCAGTTCCATGAAGCATCTTCCTTGAAATACCGGTAGAACAAGGATAGCATTCCCACCCGACGCCTGTGATTTAAAGATTGCAATTCGTTTGTTAAAACGGGAGAATCTATCAGACGGACCACCCGTTTCTACATCTTTGGAGCTCCAGACCAGATTCAATTGCCAAATTCAACCGTGGGGCGCACTTGCGATTTGTACAGGGTTAGCATTGTGTAATATCTGCAGTATCTGCGGGTCCTACACAGTACGCTCAGTTTCTGAGGGGTAAACTTAACCCTGACTTCGATGGAGCCCCCGTGCCTGAGCTGGTCACTTAGAGCTACACCAAGCATATCAATGGAGGGCCTGTTAGGAAGATTGCTTCTGTTAAAGGAGACTAGATTGTCATTTGGATCCCTTTTAGACATAATCAGATCTGATTGAGTCGTGTATATGGTTTGTGGTATGGCACAAGTTGTTTGTTGGTTGGTTTACCTGTCTCCGGGGGCCCACTGTCGCTCCTCGGCCGTTAGGTAGGTCTGACGCAGCACCAGGAAGTCCAGCACATCGGGCATGTCGTGATAGCGGACCGTGAAGTGCGTACCGTTGTCTAGCAGCAGCTTGAGGCAGACCAGACGCGGCGGCCGGATCATGTACTTGATGCCCACTATCTTCACGCTCTCGCACTCCTGAAATTTTATACATCGCATCAGGTTCACATCTCTTCTGCCATAGGCCTTAGCCCCAGAGAGAAGTTGGCACATGACAGCATGTGCGTACATGAGCACCAGAGGAAATGATTAAGGTAGAATGAGATGTTGAGTGGGCAAGAATTGCATAATTGCAGAAGATAATGAGAATGGCATAATTGAAGTAGAATAACAAAAGTGGACAAGAATTGCATAATTGAAGAAGAATGATGAGAATGATACAATTGAAGTAGAATGACAATAATGGCATAATTGAAGTAGAATAACAAAAGTGGACAAGAATTGCATAATTGAAGAAGAATGATGAGAATGATACAATTGAAGTAGAATGACAATAATGGCGTAATTGAAGTAGAATAACAAAAGTGGACAAGAATTGCATAATTGAAGAAGAATGATACAATTGAAGTAGAATGACAAAAGTGGACAAGAATTGCATAATTGAAGAAGTATGATGAGAATGATACAATTGAAGTAGAATGACAATAATGGCATAATTGAAGTAGAATGATGAGAATGATACAATTGAAGTAGAATGACAATAATGGCATAATTGAAGTAGAATAACAAAAGTGGACAAGAATTGCATAATTGAAGAAGAATGATGAGAATGATACAATTGAAGTAGAATGACAATAATGGCATAATTGAAGTAGAATAACAAAAGTGGACAAGAATTGCATAATTGAAGAAGAATTATGCAAATAGTATAATTGAAGTAGAATAACAAAAGTAGACAAGAATTGCAATTGCAATGGAAGAATTGTGAGAATATTATATTTAAAGTGGAACGGTAGGTTGCACGAGAATGGGTCGTTCAAGTAAAAGTACAAGAAGTAAAAATAAAAGAATTCATAAAAGTATAAAACTTACTTAAAGGCAAATTTAAATAATAAAACCTAATCATTGCGACTTACATTTAGACTAAGTCTCTCCCAAGGTTTGTCCCTTACGTGGACTTTGTAGACATCTTTATCTGTGACCGCATCCAAATACCTCGAGTGACCCTGAAATTATCATTCAGTAATTAACAATCATTATTAGACCTTGTGAAATTATTTTGAGGGTGATAAATATTTTGACCTTCCGACAAAATATGGTTGAGGCCTGGGGGCAAATTCCCCTTTTAACCCGTTTAATCACAGGAGACCATATTTGTCCCAGCTCACATAGGTCGCACAGAAATCGTTGTTTTTCCCTTACTATCATAGTCAGAAATGTGATCTAAACGGTATTGGAAAGAGAATACAACAAACTGTATATTCAAATCTAAAAGAAAACCACAAAAAAATTAAAATTTACCCCTTTCTGAAATCAATGTTTCCTATAGCAATTTGAAAAAAAAATTATGGAACTTTGTGAATTTTTTAAGATTTTTTTTTACATGAAACGAAAAAAAGTTAGGTGACAGTTAGGTTTATAATTTATTTATCTAATGAAATAAGTATGTGTTTTATTTTTTTTCCATTATCAGTTATTTTAGTTAGAAAAAAAAGTAAAGTGAGCCATTTTTAAAACTTTTTAAAGTTTTCGCAAAAAAATGTTATATTTAAAAAAATACATAGTAATTTTTAATATAGAAATTTGAAAGCCTATTTCATCACCTACAGAAAACAGTTTTTAGTTTTCGAATATGTTAACAAATGTTCCATTTATTTGGATTTTATTGCAAAGCGGGAATATTTTTAGCCTCTGACAAAATACGCCAATTTTTTTAGGGGTTAAAACCAAATAGGGTTGATAAGGGCGGGTTTTGAGTTTAAGATTTATAGAAATACCGGTAGAACAAAGGACAGCATTCCCACCTGACGCCTGAGATCTAAAGATTGCGATCAGTTTGTTAAGATAAGGAAATCTATGAAATGGACGGCGGGGGTGGTCTTAGTGTGCAAACGCGCACCTGTTTAAAGTAGACGCATTCATCGCCCATCTGCGGGTGGTAGGGCGCCTTCCTGGGCTGCACGGCGCACAGCCAGTCCGAGGGGCGGTAGGCCTCGGGGATCTCGGCCGGCAGGGCGCCGCTGCCCCCGCTTTCACCTGCCTCCTGCGCACGTCCCGCCGGGGATGCGGGGGAGGGGGAGGGGGGAGCACGCGGAGCTGACTTGCGCGTGGGCGGGTGAGGACTGTATCTGTTGAAAAATAAAAAAGTCTCCAAGGAGTAAGCCGTGTGCCTAGCGCGTGCCCAATGCGATTTATTCATGAAATGTGAAGTGTACTGCTATAAGTTTCCAAGGATGTTTCGAACATTTGGAGCAAGTTGACCATTTACCGACTTTGCTCACTCACAGGACACAGTTTTGTTCGAAAAAGCTCGCTCTCCAAGAGGTTAAATGCCAGAATAGTATTTCTGTGCACGGCAGGCCGAGATTTTTTTTAGCAAAGGACTTCAATAATTTAATTAATACTGTAGCGATCATCTTCGTACGGCAGGACCTACTTATAAGTAGTTACACAGCCGGACACCGCCTAAGTACCTGTCCCGTACCATTCTGTACCAGGCGTTGCACCGAGTACTTGCCGGCATTATTAACCAATTAATGGAAAGGTCTGGAGGTTTCTACAGCACACTCAGGGCCGTGTCCATATTGTCACAAAAGTTCTCGTGCGTACCGACCGTTCGCGGAGGTGGCAAGAACGGCTATATTAAGGTTTCAGCAAGCCAAGTCGGGCAGTCAATCATCTCACATTCATTGTGTTATACCTACAAATTTTGCCGTAGTAATTTTACGCTACAAGTTACGATTGTAAATAAACAACTTATCCATCAAGAGTTTATTATTATTATTGAACAAGCCAAGGTATCCTATCACGATACCTCTAAAATACTAATAATATTTATTTTAATAAATTTAACCACTGGGGCGATTTTCGGCTGATCTATGAGCCTTTTAAATGTCTCAGATTGCTTTTCAGATAAAAAAAGCCTTTTGATTCGGCTTTTTTTTTTAAATATTTGTAGCTCCCACGTTTGTTATTTTGGCCTTAAAACGAAGCTATTGAAATGCTTTATCTATTGTAAACATAGAGGTCGCAATTACGAACTTCGTAGACTATTTTAGAACGATATTAAAAATAATTTTTTTAAATATTTTTTTCTTGCAGAATTTTTGATCAGCTGTTTATGGTTAAAATAAAGTAATTTTTCCATAGATATTGTACTTTTTTAATGAAGTATACCACAGACAACATACATAAATCGAAAATATTGTATGTTGACTCGAATAAGTACCTCTCACGGCAGTTTTAAAGTATCTGAATGAAATAAATTGATATAAAATTTTTAGTTTACAAAATTTGAAACGGGGAATAAACGATCTTTCTCATCGGAACCTCCCTGTACAGTTGCAAACATTTTGGAACTTTAATTCTCAGCCACTGGTCAATGCGTCTTAACATTTCTTACTCCAAATAAGGTCTAGAATCGCTGTTACCCACGACTGACACACAGATAGTAATTGTCCACAGGTAGTATTGTCAGACAGAATAGGTTTTGATGGTAGGTACGATGAAGAAAGATATACATAATTGTGTCAAAATTCCCTCTTAAATTAAATTAAAGCTATTTAAATAAGAGAAATGATCCCACACGGTTGTCACTCGTTTGGAGTCTGCCATTTCAATAAATTTGTGACGTTATTAGTTTCATGCCAAAGGTTTTGGGTAGGAAGGAGAGGGATAATCCCTAACCGACCATATGTTTGAACTTACTTCTGTTTGGCGATGGGTTTTCTCTTGGAGCGTTTGGGCGGCCTCAGTGGCACGTTGGGCTGATCGGCCACCCAGTCGGAATAGTCCGAAGAACTAGATCTGGAAAAGAGAGTTTACATTTCAGTGAGAATTTTAATATATTTTTTACGTTAACTCCATACAGGAGTCCCTGAAGAAAATAATTTCACTCAGGGTCTGTGTCATCTTAGGGGATGCTGTGTGGAGGGTCTTTTTAGGGAAAAGAAGTTGAGGAAGTTCTGGGAAGGTTAAATGTATGAGGGGTGGGTAGAAATCTGGGGGATGTGTCCAGAAGTGGCTGAATCCATTCCTCCCACGCATCCGCCGCCAAGACCCACCCAGACAATCCTTACTCCATGAACCCGGGCACCCCTGCTAGTCACAAAATGCAGCAAACCATTTGGGATGACCTATTGCAGGTGTATTGGTTATCCAATGAATGTTACCAGGGCAGCGGTACCCCTACCTGCCTCCCAAATTTCAATTTTTTTTAATAACTATGCAAATAATGTTACATTTCTCACACGTACACCGGTGAGCTGTTAGCTTCTAGCTCCAGTGAAATATCTATAAAACAGACTCAGCATAAGTTGCGTCTTTACGTTGGCAATCGGTCTGTTAAAAACGGGTTGCTAATCAGACAAACCGCCCTCCTCTGCACAGAATCAAACAAATAAATAAAGTGATTGTGAACTCCAACCCAGAGGTGACTGCCAAATTCAACTGTCGGACAGATTGTTCAAAGCCAAAACTCGCGCCATTCCGTTAATTCAAATAAGTTTATTACAAAGGGAAATAATCTTACCCGCCGGAATGGTCGTTCTCAAAGTGATTTTCGCTGGACGAGGAATTGGAGGCGCTGTACTCCGTCACGGACATCCTCACCGAAGAGTCCGAGTCCGAGTGGTGTGACGAGGCATCCTCCGGGGGCTCCTGAGGATGAAACACAAGACATACAATCAATAACACATGTTAAAATCAATAACTAACTATTACTGCCATCTGTGGCATAAAATGTATAATAGATAGGTTCGGCACTTAGCTGTACCATCTGGTATTGGTCTTAAAACTAATCATCAGATAGTAAAACAGATATCTAACCCAGCCGGTCATGACCATTTCACATTTGTATGTTGGTTTTAGTTTGTTATTCATTGTGTTAGATTTTTACCATTTTTATAAAAGCAATGTGGGCCTTCAACTCATTCTCTTTTTTCCGAACCAGCCAATGAACAAAAAAGTGTCTTAGATCCCAGAGGCCCTAGCACGCTTGCTCTATAACGATCGGTAGGATAACTATCGGTAACTTCTCATCGTTCCCTACGACAACTGCAGATCGCAAACGAATAGGTGACAGTTCACAATGACTAAGTGTCCTTAATATATTCGATATCAACTGTCTTTTGTGCGTTTGAGATCTGCAGTTGTCCTAGGGAACGATGAGAAGTTACCGACAATCCGTCGGTAACTTCATATCGAGCGACCGTGCTAGCACACCAGGGGGAACGAGCCGTTGTAGATCACATTCAGTATAACATTAAAAGATAGTGCAAGTCATGTTAACCTGACAATTTTTGTAACTAAAATTACTGATAATGAAAAAAAAAACATAAATATGTTATTAGATCAATGTATTATAAACGTTACTCACGCTGTAGACCCGGGTGCTGGGAGCCGGCCGGCGCACAGGGGCCCGGGGCCCGCCACGCCTGCCGCGCGCGCCCTCCGTTGGCCCGGTCGACCCCGCGGCCGCTGTGCAGATCATGACGGGGCGACGTCGCATCTCGCGGCGGTACCACGCCATCTCCAGTGCCGTCATCTCTTCACTGTACAAAATAACATAACCGGATGGGTGAAATATATCAAAATATCATAATCAGAAGTAAATCAGCAGGCAAAAGATTTTGTTGAAGAATGTGTTAAAAAAAATGGCACTAATCCCTGAGTTGACAATGTCGGATGTGACAATGTCGAGTGTGAGGATGTCGAATTTGAGAATGTTAAATGCGACAGAGTTAGATGTGACAAAGTAAAATGTGACAACCAAATGTAACAATGTTGGACGTGACGATGTCGAATATGACTGTGTCAAATGTGACAATCTCGCATGCAACAGTATCAGATGTGATGATGTCAAATATGACAAAGTCAAATGTGGCAGTATCAGTTGTATAGTGACAATGTTGGATGTTACAATATCAAATGTAAACAATGTTAAATGTGACAATGTGGAATGTGACAATGTTTAACCGTTTGGACACATAAGCTTGTTTTCACAACACTTTAACGTAGGTAGACATAGGAATGACGTATGCCCCGGACCTGAGTTATTAATGTGAAATGTTGAATTTGACAATGTGGAATGTGACAATGTGGAATGTGACAATGTGGAAATTAACAATCTTGTATGTGACAAAACCAAAGTGTGCCTACGTATAGAGACGGCGGTGCAGGCTCTCAGCGGGCGACAGCGGATGCACCATTGCACGACGGCTGCGCACCAGTTGCTCACCGCGCTGCCACTCGCCAGCGCTATGTCGCACACCCTCCGTCCGCAACGCCATCCTCAGAGGACCCTGGAACACACAACAAACACTTCATTCATTTCATCTAACTTCATCATAATACATTATAGATAACATTCTGAAAACACAACACCATGACGGAGAATTGGACAATTTTACCTGGTGAGACTTTAATATAGGGGGAACCCGTGAAACAGAGTATTTGATTTGAGACTTTAGTATTGTTAAGTGTTTGGGGATGCTATATCAAACAGAGGCGAAGAAGACTCACGTCGTATCCTGGCAGCTCGAACTGGCCGCGGTAGTTGTACTGGCGTGCCAGGGCCTCGATCATGTAGTCTATGTGTGAGCGAGGTTCCTCTCCATCTTGCATCAGCATTTCTCCTGCAACAATCATTATTACACGCTTAAGTTTGTTTTTCGATATGGGAACCATTTATTGGAAAACCAACACTTCTACCGCAGGTCACCTTAGTTCGCATTACATATCCCTATTAACCTGTCCTGTGCCGTAAACGCGCCGGCACAAGCAGTTCAATTTTCAATTTTTTTTTTTTAAATGCGAATTTAACTCTTATGTATAAAGAAACTGTATGAAGAACAAGGTCAGAATCGCTTGCGAAAATATCTTTCTTCACATAACAGTTAATTTTATTAATCTAGCCCCTCTGAATATTTTTTAAAGTAATTATCTATGACATTCAGTTGTCACATTTTTTTCCCGCTTTACCAGCTGTCTACTTTTTAAAGAAGTATGAATGTAATTAACCTCTTGTAGGCCGCAGTCCCCCCGGCGGGTACGGATTTTTATAGCGATTTTGCCCCTTATTCATAACAAAATTGAATGAAGAACAAGGTCAGAATCGCTTGGGCCATTCTCGATCATGACACAACGAATTACTGGATAGCATTTAGCCACTCTGAAAATTTCAAATTAATTGCCAATGACGCGCCGGGCACCAAACATGGCGGACAAAATGGCTACCGCTTGATAATATGAACGCTGTCATATTCGAAGCATATATTTGAGCAATTATTAGGAAGTTCGTTTTATCTACATTATTTTGAGGTAATTTTTGGAATATATCACAAAAGAAATGTTATCAAAATTGAATTCGTAAGAAAGGTGAGAACTGTCAAATATTTTTCGTCATATTGAAAAAAAATATTTTTTGTATGCTGGCTTTCAACTAGTTAAGATACATTATCTGTAATTCTGTGTAATTCTTTTAATGAAAGATTACAAGTAGATGCAATTTATACTGATTTCCAAAAAGCTTTTGATAAAGTTAACCACTCCATCTTACTAAAAAAACTTGAACAAATAGGAATACATGGAGACCTATATCGCTGGGTGAAATCATATTTATATAACAGAACTCAATTAGTTCTTATTAATGGATTCAAATCATCCCCTATAGTTGTAACTTCTGGTGTACCACAGGGTTCAAATCTTGGCCCCCTGCTTTTTCTTATATTCATAAATGACCTTGGTTTGAAATTAAAATGTGATTACGCTTTTTTCGCCGATGATCTTAAAATTTTTCGTAAAATTAAGTCTGTTTCCGATCATCAACTGATTCAAAATGACCTCGACACGCTCAATAACTGGTGTACTGTCAACGATATGCACTTAAATGTCGAAAAATGTTACATTTTAAACTTCACTAGAAATCGAATTATAAAAGATTTTTCTTATGTCATTAATAATATTATTCTCAATAAAGTGTATTCAATAAGAGATCTAGGAATCATTCTTGATTCTAAATTCATATTTGATGTGCACATTAACGACATTAAGTGCAAATCATTAAAAATGATGGGATTTATTCACAGAATATGTAAGCCTTTCAAAGATCCTCAATCAATTCTGACCCTTTACAATGCCTTAATTAGAAGTAAACTTGAATAAGGAAGCACTATTTGGAATCCACATTACTGCAAATATGAAAACATTGTAGAGTCAGTCCAAAAAAAAATGCTAAGAATGTTGTCCTTTAAATGTGGACTACATGACCATCTTAGATCATACGACGTACGTCGTGATTACTTCAAGATTGATACACTCAAAACTAGAAGGCAATTGACTGATCTAATATGTTTACATAAAATCATCCACGGCCATCTTGATACTACACTATGTCTTAGCAATATTGAAATAAATGTTCCCAATTCCCATTGTTTAAGACGTCATAACATTTTTCACCTGAATACATTTAAAAATAATATCGCTCACTTTAGCCCTCTGACCCAGATGTGTCGACTATATAACAAGATAGAGTGTGCTGAAGTAGATATTTTTGTCGATAATTTGTACGGATTCAGAAAAAAAGTTCTGGCGCTGTTAAAAAATATGCTAAACTAATTAAATTATGTCATTTGTCTCTGTATGCATGCCTCTAGTGTTTCATATGTCTCTAGCCTCTCATTGTAATATCTGTTACTTGAGTGAGCTTGTATATAATTTTGTATATTTTTTATTGGTGATGTTTCTGTTTTTCTAATTGTTTGTATCTGTATTTAATTGTATGTATCTGTATTTAATTGTATGTAATTGTAGATTTTTTGTAATTGTATGTCCCTATTTGTACAATAACTGAGTTTTTATAACTGGATTGTTCTCATGTAAATGCGAACATCTGTAAAAACCCAGTATAAATAAATAAATAAATAAATCTGATAAACAGAAAACAACCTTTGTTTTTATATGGATATTTGACAAAAAGTCAGGAAGGTAATTTCCGGGCGGTTTTTCCAAATACGCCTGACACGTGACAGGTTAATGTGTCATAAATGGCCGTCTATCGGCTGTGCAAAATACAAAACACACCCATGAGCAAGCGGATGGATGAATGAAAATCAGATTTCATTCTAGCAGCAACAAAGCTTACCGTCTAAATTGTGCTTCGTTGAAGTGATTTTATTTAGCAACAAGATATCTCTCCCCGCCGGCATGACCATTGGCAATTAGTTAGTCCTGCAGGAAGGGAGATAAAACAGTCTGTGCTGTCGGTGACGGAGACAACCGTCTGGAACATAGAAACTAACGATCCCCATGATAGCCGAGTTTTCCAACCATCCACGAATCAATCTGAAGAAATTGAATGAATCTATGAATCCCTTCTGACCCGTAGATGGTTCATCCCGAGCTTGCCCAAGAGAAAGTGTGGTGATTTAATCTTACCATCTTACTAATATTATAAACGCGAAAGTTTGTATGGATGTATGTGTGTTCGTTACTCTTTCACGCAAAATTTACTCGATGGATTTTAATGAAACTTTACCATAATATAGCTCATACATCAGGATAACATATAGGCTACAATTTATAAAGCTAGATTTTTTTTTGCCAAATATTGAAAATAATAATTATTTTTTAATAGGAAATGTCAAAATTTGAGAACGACATTTTGCAAAACAATGATTGTTAAATCAAAATTCTATTTTAGAAAATATTTAAATTATTGAATTTATTTGAAATACTCGCCTAATATTTTTAATCGAATCAAGAATTATACATATTTTAAATAAATAGGTTAAGAATTTTGGTATAAACGTAGATGGGACCTACGAAAATAAAATAGTACAAAACCTAAGCTAGTGTATCATATGTATTAAAATGTCCTAATGTATTATCATGTATTCTATAAATAAATAAAGTCGGTAGGATAAAGGTATGGATAGTAGCCATCTGAGAAATTACAAAATAATTACAAAAATTGACTTGTCCCATTCACAGACCGTCAAAGAAAAAATTGCATACCTGCGGAATTGTCAGGCACCAGCTGGTCCATGGTGGCGTGTTCGCGGCCCGGCACCAGGCGCTGCAGGCGGGGCGAGTGCGGCGCTCCCTCGACGTCCACGAGGAAGGGGGGCGGCATGAGGTGGGGCGGCGCGCCGGTTTGTTCGTCGCACACCCCACCCAGCGCGTCGCGCACCAGCGGCCGGTAGTCCGTGTGGAAGAACAACTCCGTCGGCAGCTGAAACCAAACAAATTACATCAGATTTTGCAGGATTGATGGATATAATTTAGAAATTTGCGGGATTTTTATTAGCATCTATGAAGATGTTGGATGGAGGATATTTTTGAAGGAAGGAAGGAGTGAATATGGGTCTTGAAGAGACCCATGTTGTAGGGGGGAGGAAACAAAAAAGCCGGCAAATTGCTCCACGAAACGTAGAAACGATCCGTTCTCATGTGACAAATGTCAACCGTGTACATGTTGGCAGTTTCCCGAATATGCACAATGATACTAGTTCCTCGGAGCATCTTCCATTGAAATATCGGTAGAACAAGGACAGCATTCCCACCTGATGCCTGTGCTCTAAAGATTGCTATCCGATTGTTAAGTCAGAGAATTTATCAAATGGACCGCCTGTTTCCGCACAGAGTCGAGACATATGAAAACACAGATTTGTCAAACAGCCCTATTTTTAACATGTTTCCATTACCCCCCTCTACTTTTACCCCTCCCTCTTAAACACCTCCCCCTCGCCTCCACCAAAATTGATAATCTCTCTCCCACTTCTATTTTTCATTTAAATACTCTGTATCTCTGTATTTTATTCACCCCTGATGAAGGTTCAGGTCGAACCGAAACCGGTTGGTAAAAAATACATAATGAAGTGGAATTAAAACAAATTTATTTTATTGTCATTATTATACTAAAAAAGTTGTTATTGCATCCAACTTAAATTGATAATTGGCGATATAAAGCTGCACGTGTTAGGTGTATGTGTGAGTGGGTTAGTGGAATGAGCCGTGTCGATGTGATGGAGTGATGTAATTACCGTCTGCAGCAGAGGATGTCCCCGGCCCAGGCCCAGCATGATGATGTGACCGTGGGAGTCCGTGGCCGCCACCTTGGAGCCATCCGGAGACCACTTGGCATCAAACACCGCTCCGTGCCCTTGCCCGTCTATGTGGTTCTGGAAGGATCCCAGGGATATCTGCAAAATACAGACACATTATTATAGTTGTAATTAGAAATAAGTCAGTATATCATTTTCACAAATCGACATGAATGGGGGAAATGTCTTCAAGTGTCACAAATTGTCATGAATGTAGGAAAATGGCTTCAACTGACACAAATTGATATGAATGTGCAAAATGTCTTCAATTGATGCAAAATAAGCTTGGAAGATAATGTCTCCAACTGAAACAAATCGATGGTCCCGAAGAACAATGTCGGATGTGAGATTTTGTAAGTTTTGCAGGAGATGTTGTTTGTTTTTCGATTCTACATTTTTACTGTTTTTGAAATCTAAGAATTTCCTTTCATTTCATAAAAAATTCCGAAAAATGCAGACTTTTAACTTGTTGAAGGCCAGCATACAAAAAATTTATTTTTCAATACGACGTATAATATATGTGACAGTTCTCACCTTTCTTAGGAATTCAATTTTTATAACATTATTTTGTGATATATTACAAAAATTACATCAAAATAATGTAGATAAAACGAACTTCCTAATAATCACTCAAATCTATGCTTTCCACAATGGATTTATATAAAAAAAAAATAGACTTCGAATGTGACAGCTATAATATTATCAAGCGGCAGCCATTTTGCCCGCCATCTTTGTTGCCCGGCGTGCCTTTAGCAATTAATATGAATTATTCGGAGTGGCTAAATGCTATCCAGTAATTCGTATTGTCAAGAACGGGAATGGCCCAAGCGATTCTGACCTTGTTCTTCATACAATTTCTTTATATGTAAGGGGCAAAATCGCTTCAAACATCCGGACCCGCCGGGGGGACTGTGGCCTGTGAGAGGTTAAATCAACAAAATAAGCTAATAAATAGGCAAACGAAACGATTTTCAATATTCAGCAGATCCGATATTGATCTTCGGGACCGTCAAAATTAATAAGAAATCGGGAAATGTCTTCAAAATATATAAATTGACAAAAATGGGGGAAAATGGCTTCAACTGACACCAATTGGCGTAAATGGGGGGAAATGCCTTCAATCCACAATGGATTGGGGGAAATGTCTTCAATTGACACAAAATAACATGAATGGGAAAAATATGCCCTTAACTAACCCTCAATGACAGGAATGGGGAAAATGTCTTCGACTTGGCATAAATAGGGGAAAATGTCTTCAAATGGTACAATTTGACATGAATGAGGGAAATGTCTTCAATCCACACAAAATAACATGAATGGGGAAAATATTTTAAAAACTTTAACTAACCCTCAATGACAGGAATGGTGAAAATGTCTTCAACTTGGCATAAATAGGGTAAAATGTCTTCAAATAACACAATTTGACATGAATGGGGGAAATGCCTTCAACTGACACAAAATAACATGAATGGGAAAAATATGCCCTTAAATAACCCTCAATAACAGGAATGGGGAAAATGTCTTCAACTGACACAAATTGGCATAAATAGGGTAAAATGTCTTCAAATGACACAATTTGACATGAATGGGGAAAATGTCTTCAATTTACACAAAATAACATGAATGGGGAAAATATGAAAAAATATGAAAAATGTCTTCAATTGACACAAAATAACATGAATGGGGAAACAAACCCTCAATGACAGGAATGAGGAAAATGTCTTCAAACTACACAAATTGTCATAAATAGGGGAAAATATCTTCAAATGACACAATTTGACATGAATGGGGGAAATGTCTTCAATTGACACAAAATAACATGAATGGGAAAATATTCCTTAATCTAACACCCAATGACAGGAATGGGGAAAATGTCTTCAAATGACACAAATTGTCATGGAAGGGGGAAAATGTCATCAATTGACAAAAATGAAATGAATGGGAAAATGGCTTCAAACTAACACCAAATGACAGGAATGGGTAAAAATGTCTTACATTGGCACAAAATGCAATAAGAAGGTGAAACGTCAACAATAATTATTGCACTAAATGGCTTCAATATGGGGAAATGGCTTCAACCGACACTAAATGACATATCGTCAATCGTTGGGTTCGGTTTCGAACGCTCTACCTCCGGATCCAAAGCGAAGGATCTTAACTGGTCGGCCACGTCTTCTGCTTCTCCTAGTTTCTTCCAGACATAATAAAATAAGGAAAACTCACCCCCTTGAGTATGTCCCATATGAATATCTGTCCGTCGTGTCCGGCCGAAAGCAATACGGCCGGATGTTTGGGATGCGCCTCCAACACGTATATTTCATCGCTGTGCCCACGCAGAACACGTACCAGTCTGCCAGAACTGCTGCACCACACCTGCAAATTTATATGCAAAGTTAAAATAAAAAGTAGATAGAAAATGGCCGTCATCCTAAACAATGTAAGCAAATTTTCATTTTACATAATTGAATACATACAGTATTTTCCATTGCCCCGAATGCAAATTTCAGTTGTCTATAAACCTCTAATTGGCCGATTGATCACCGATAATCACCAGTTTTTGGAAGCGATTTTGTCCCTTATGTATAAAGAAATTGTATCAAGAACAAGGTGAGAATCGCTTGGGCCATTCTCGTTCTCGACGTAACAAAATACTGCATAGCGTCTAGCCTCTCGGAATAATTTTAATAAATTGTCGATGACGCGGAGGGCAAGAAAGATGGCCGACAAAATGGCCGCCGCGTCAAAATATGGACGGAGTTGGTTTAGAAACTCTATATTCTTTCATTGTTTTTGATATAACTTCATTGTGGAAAGAATAGATTTCAGGTATTATTAGAGGCCCTAGCACGCTCGGTCTATAACGATCGGTAGGATAACTATCGGTAACTTCTCATCGCTTCCTAGGACAACTGCACATCGCTAAAGAACAAACAACAGTTGATGTCGAATATGTTAAGGACACTTAGTCATTGTGAACTGTCATTTATTCGTTAGCGATCTGTAGTCGTGCTAGGGAACGACGAGAAGTTACCGATAGTTATCCTACCGATTTTACCGATACAGAAGTTACCGATAGTTATCCTACCGATTGTTATAAAGCAAGCGTGCTAGGGCCTCAGAAAGATAGTTATATCTACATTATTTCATGTAATTTTTGTAATATATCACAAAAGTTATGTTATAAAAATTGGATTCGTATGAAATGTCAAATTTCTTACGTTGTAATGAAAAATATATTTTTCCCATGCTGGCTTTCAAAAGGTTAAAGAAATTAACATGAATCAAAAGGTTTTTTTCTAAAAAATATTTGTATTAATCATGTCCGTCGATTTTGAAAAAGTTGACTTGATTTAAATATAGCCTGTGTCTAAACGGTGCCAGGACTAAAAGTAAAAAGAGATGCTTTAATATATAAATAAAGAATAATCCATTGTTACCTTGAGAGTATAGTCGTTAACAGCTGTGATGACATAGCTATCTGTGCAGTCCCATCCGACCATGGTCACCTTCATTTTCTTCTCATCAGATTCGACCTTTTCTCTGCAATCGTTAAAACAACATTATTATAATTAATATTTCATTCAGACTCAGGAGGCCCTGAAGAAAATAATTTCCCTCAGGGTGTAATCATCTTTGTGGATGCTTGGTGGAGGGTCTTTTTGAGGAGAGGAAGGAGTGAACATGGATTTTGAAGAGACCCATGTTGTGGTAGGGAGTAAACAGAGAGGCCGGCAAATCGTTCCACAGCCGAGCTGTTTAATTCAAGGACGAGTCATAGAAACGACCCGTTCTCATGTGTCAAATGTCAACCGTGTACATATGTTAGGTGCACATTTGACATGTTTCCCGACCATGTACCAGTGCCGAGGGGATCAATGACGCTAGTTCCCCAGAGCATGTTCCATTGAAATATCGATAGAACAAGGATAGCATTCCCACCCTACGTTTGTGCTCTAAGGATTGCAATCCGTTTGTAAAGATAGGAGAATCTATCAAACGGTCCGCTTGCTTCTGCATAATCGAGGGTTTTTCAGGTATTTCAGGGCAACAGACCAGAGGTGAATGACAAATTCAACTGTGGGGTGTACTTGCGATTTGTGGTCATTCAGGATCACAATCAGATACTCTGGCTTCAATGGATTACCTTCTGTTATTCCGACTCTTGAGCTAAACGGCCGAATAAACTGTTGTGAGAATGAGGACTCACCCAGGCAGAGTGTCGGACATGTTGAGTTTTAAGTGTCGCCACTGCATGGCGTGCAGCGTCCACAGGATGGCCGTCCCGTCCTTCGATCCCGACACGAAGCGCAGGCCGGTGTGCGCCCACTGCAGCGAGTCCACGGCCTCGCAGTGCGCCGCCATCTCCAGGATCCTCTTGGGGCCGTTCTCGGCCATCATGTAGACGCGCACATGGTGGTCGGCCGAGCCCGCCGCCAGGAACGCGCCGCCCGGTGACCACGCGCCGCAGATCATCTGGCACGCGCCCGGCCGCATGCGCTCCACGTACTGCACCGGCTTGGAGCTGCAAACATTACAAACGGGCAATTAAGCAAAGAGCGACTTCTGTCTGTACAGTGTGATGACAAGGGAACTATGGCCGAGGCCTGAGGGGTTAACCTTAATAAGACAGGTCAGTGGCCGAGTTGGCATCGGGTTTGGGTCCCTCCAAGGCGTCATGTGTTCAATTCTCCGGCTGGCTAAGTCCTCCAACACGACGATTTGATGTGCGCATGCCCACAATGGTTTCAATATATATAATAGTAAACTTATTTAGTACACTATTTATCCGATTGCGATGAAACTTTAGTAAGTTGTTGTGCATACGGCCGCGAGGTTTATATATATATACTGGTGAGCTCTGGCATTATGAAATTTGATAAAAAATTTGCAATAGGTGGGGTGCAAATCGATTGAAAAATGAGTGTATTTTATATAGTTTAGCGGCAGGGAGGGAAGGAGGGAGAGGTAGAGGAATCCGGGAGGGGGGAGGGAGAAACAATTTCTTTATTTAAGGGGCATTGCAACGCATGCGGGGAACTGGCTAGTAAATAAATAATTACGGACTCACATGAAGCAGGGTTTGCCCCCGTTGCTGTGGCTGTAGGTCCAAAAGGCAACGGAGCCGTCGGTGGAGGTGGAAACCAGGCAGCTCAGGTCTCCGGAGCGGGCGGGGCAGAAGTGGACCGAGGTAATCATGCCGTTGTGGCCTGCCAACACAAAGTTACAAAATGATCAAATGGGTTTCATACATCCACCCTAAAATTAACACCAATTTGGGATTACAAAATGATCAAATGGGTTTCATACATCCACCCTAAAATTAACACCAATTTGGGATTACAAAATGATCAAATGGGTTTCATACATCCACCCTAAAATTAACACCAATTTGGGATTACAAAATGATCAAATGGGTTTCATACATCCACCCTAAAATTAACACCAATTTGGGAAACGGATATAGGTACCGCCGCCCTGGGAACAAATTATTGGATTACCAACACCTCTGGTAGTATACAAACTATAGGTCACCCCAACTGGTTCCCTACATTTGGCAACTTAGCAGGTGTGCCCGAGTTCATTAGGTGAGGTTTGTCAGAATCTTGCAGCGAATGCGTCTGCCCACCAACTGCACAGCATGCCGGATCGGAAGACTGGTTGAGGGAGACCTTTTGATCTCTCCAGCAGGATTCTCTCAGAACTTCGCCTTGCACTGCAGTGGGAAGAATAGATTCATATGTACGTCACTCCTGGACACACTGACCTTCAGATTCCTACCCACCGCTCATACCCTTTTCTTCCTCTCTAAAAAGACTCGCCACACAGCATCCCCAAAGATGACGTAGGCCCTGAGGGGAATTATTATTAGAGGGGATGGGTAGGAATCTGTAGGTCAACGTGTCCGGGAGTTATGGACTTATGAATCTGCAGTGCAAGGCGATGGTTCGAGAGAGTCCAGCCGAAGAGATCAAAAGGTCACCCTCAACCTGTCTCTTCCGATTTGGCAAGACCCATCTTTTTTTTTATTTTTTTATTTTTTTTTTTATTATTATTGAGTTAGTTTATACTACATGAATATAAACTAATAAGCACAATGTAACATTACATTTGATAAATTTAAATATTTTTACAGTAATCATAACATTTCTTTTTAAATACATTCATTCTTTCTTCATTCTTCATAGTTTCAGGCATTTCATCATTTCATCATCTGCCGCCAAGACCTAGACAAACCTCACCCCATGAACCCGGGCACCCCTGTTAAGTTACCAAACATAGCAAACCACTTGGTGTGACCTATAGCAGGGGGTGTTGGTTATCCAAAATAAATGGTTCCCCATTGGCAGAATTCCTCCGCCTATCAGACGAATGACTACCTTGCAGTACGGCGACGGGTGCGGCAGTCTGCATGTCCCAGACGCGCACCAGGCGGTCGAGCGAGCCGGCCGCCAGCAGGTGGTTGTCCGTGTCCACGGCCATGTCGGTGATCTCGGCCGACGCGCCGCGCAGCGTGCCCAGCAGCCGCCCGTCGATGGAGCTCCATATCTTCACCAACAGGTCGTCGGCCCCCTGCAAGGAAAAACACGCACTTCTTCAACTGCACGCTAATCAGAAATCCTGAAAATATCTCTGACACTTGTCATTTTTGAAGCCGGTGAACAGTTTAAATCAAAATCTACTTGACTGATTCTTTTGAAATTTTGTATACTACTTTTTTTACACAAACGACCAGGTAACCTTGGAAACTTTTATTTTTCATAATTATTAATTTTACAATAACAAATAGGCCCATTTTTTAGAAGAAACTCGGTGTTTTCACTTCTAAGCATCACCAAAAATTAAAAAATCAAAACAAAAAAATTTCCTCCCAGGGATACCTTAGGAATGTGGTTATCTAATGATATCATCTTTATTTTTTGATTTACGATGATTCGGTGGACAACTTTTTTTCAAGGCGCCTCTGAAGATTTGCGGCCGTCGGATAATTATTTATATTTTGTTTTAAAAAATTAAGGAAATATTGTTTATATGTTGTACTATAATGTTACGAACAATTAAATAAATTTGTATTACCTGTAGCGTCTAAAAAAATTCTTAAAACTGCGTCTTTTTTACGCAGAATTAACGTTAACCCCCTTAACCTCTTGCAGGCCGCAGTCCCCCGAGCGGGTCCGGATTTTTTAAGCGATTTTGCCACTTATGTATAAAGAAATTGAATGAAGAACAAGGTCAGAATCGCTCGGGCCATTCTCATTCTTGACATAACGAAATACTGGATAGCATTTAGCCACTCCGAAAAATTCAAATTAATTGCCAATGACGGGCCGGGCACCAAAGATGGCGGACAAAATGGCTGCCGCTTGATTATATGAACGCTGTCATATTCGAAGTCTATATTTATTCATTGTTTTTTATATAAATCCATTGTGGAAAGCATAGATTTGAGTAATTATTAGGAAGTACGTTTTACCTACATTATTTTGATGTAATTTTTGTAATAAATCACAAAAGAAATGTTATAAAAATTGAATTCGTGAGAAAGTATATTTGTGAAAAAATATATTTCTTGTATGCTGGCTTTCAACAAGTTAAACAAGACTTTTTTGGAAAGGTTGGAGAAGGTATTTGAGAGTTGTTTTTTACAGGTTGATTTCCTAAATGCCTGTAAAAAACATTAACTCCTTTTTTACGCTTTGTTTATTATAATAACAATGAAATTTAAAATCGTTTTCACGGAACCAAGTGACAAGAGTCTTGAGATGTCTGTCCACCGCCGAAATGGGGCGTTAACTGATAAAAAATGCAGATTGTCTTTATGACGGACGACATAAGGTTTTATTCGCAATTCAAAATTTGTTGAACATAGAATATTTTCGATTTCTGTATGTTGTCTGTGGTATCCTTGATAATGAAAGGTACATATCTATGGATAAAGGACTTGATTTTAACGGTAAACAGCTGACCAAAAATTCTGAAATTCTGCAGAAAAAAATAATTTTTAAAAAATATTTTTTTTTAAATAATTTTTAACATTGTTCTAAAATAGTCTACGAAGTTTGGATTTGCAACATCTATGGTTGTAATAGATAAAGCATTTCAATAGCTTTGTTTTAAAACCAAAATAACAAACATGGGAGCTACAAATATATATTTTTTTAATTTTTGCTGGATCAAGAGATAATTGGCTTTTTTTATCCAAAAAGCAATTGGAGACATTTAAAATGACGCATATATGTATAAGCCAAAAATCGCTCCAGTGGATAAGGGCTTCAGTGTTCTTAGAATGAGATGGGGGTGCATAATTGTTCCAAAGTTTCGCCGGTATCACAACTGACCGTGACAATGTGGCGGCCGGTCCTGTCGAAGAGCACGCAGTAGACGGCGCTGAGGTGGCCGAGGGTGCGGCGCTGCAGCTGCAGGGATCCGTACACCGCCGATGGCAGCAGGCGGGTGCACGGGCCGCCGGACTGCCGCGATACTATCCGGTCCACTACAACAGAAACAAATAATTCATTGTGTTTCAAAATAAATATCTACTTCAGCCACCAATCTTCTCAAAAATCTATTATCAATGGTAACGAGGGTAGCACATGTAAAAACAAGCGATGTCCAGTGTTTTAAATACAGTGTCCTCGGCGTACAACATCGTAACTTCTTCAAATATAAACATTCTAATAAAAGTGTGTTTATCGGATGTGCCTACCTGGGTTAGTATGTTTTCTGTATCCGTTTGTACATAATAAAATTAGTTAGAACCTAAAGCCCATCGCTCATGGAGAAACTGAAACCAAACTAAAACTGGTTGGCAACTGTGGGTTTCTATGGTTGCCAACCAAAGTTCTCTCATGGTGCAACTCAATGTTATGATTTCAGTAATTATCTGAGGTTATTTATTTTTGTATTTTTTTTTTATAGAGAAACCTCACAAGAGTCCCAACTGCTCCCTTCTGGAGCCAGTGAGACTATGGCATCCCCAATTGGAGTATGTTGTGAGGCTGAAGGTAAGTGGGGAAGGGAAGGAGATGGGGAAGAGGAAGGTGGGAAAGTACCTGGCTATTCAGATCTAGTCACTAAACACGGCTAAAGCCATTATTAAGCAACGTTTCAATTCTGAATGGTGGTCTTACACCAGGGCGATACTGAGAGTATCTTCCACTCTGGAACGTGCCGCAAATATAACATATATTATTTTTATTAATTAATTGTGAAATAACACAAATTAATCAAATAAAATTTATTTGCGCACGCCGGGTTCGAACCCGCGACCTTCCGAATGGGAGTCAAGTGTCTTACCACTCGACCACGGACGGTGGTCAAAAACCATAAATGAAGAATTCTTCAGCTGTCATTTCAGTCATCTGTCGCTGTCATGTTGCCGCTGACGACTAAAAAGAAGAAAAAAAATCGAAAACTGACAACAAAACTGACTCAACCATGGCAACCTGGCAACGGCTGGCCGCGGCAGCTAGCACGGTGAGTTGCGAGTGACTGGTTGCGTTGCCGCTGACATTGGGTTTTAGAGAAATTGTGTAGTGTGCGGACCATCACATTGAAATACACAGGATGGCAGGTTGAATTGCAAACTTTCTTTTTTCAATTGCCCCGTGAGCGAATGCACTAAGAAATCATAATAAATTTGTTAGTGCCCTTGAGGTGTTTTTGCACAAAAATGGCACTATACAAATCGCCAAATTAATATAATAAGGAAGTTGAGTCCTTTTTTAAAATTTTTTTTTATCAATGTTCACAGGCAAACTTAAATACCAGTATTTTTTTTTTTTTAAGTTCGTTTTCATAATTAAATTAATTCTACAAGTTTGAATTTTATTAAGCCCACAAAAACGGCGGCAAGAGCATAATACCGTGCGGCAGAGTTTGTGACGTAACCCGGTCCTTGCTTGTGTGAAATATAAGGGAATATATTTACAAAACCGGGATACGCTTAATATGGACGAAAAAAATAAATTTAAAAAGTTGTAGTAGTTAGATATTTACTAGTACTTTTAATTATTGTTTATTGGCTGATTGGTTTGTTATGGGTCACTCACAGACATTGCGGTACTTGTGACGCCGGATTCCGGAGTTGAAGAGACTGCAGCAGAGCAGGGAACGCTTGGGCTTGTCCGCCTCCGTCTTCAGGAGTGCCGTACACACAGACAGTAGGTGGTCCTCTGACACATTGGGATACTGGATCTCCTGCAAACATTAAATTATCGTCATTTTATTGCTATAATTTTGGACGCTACTTTTATAGTTTGGAGTGTGGTGAGTATTAACCCTAGAACCGTACTCTGGGGTACAAAACCAAAAAAAATTTGAAAACTTGCGATAACTTTTTCGTTTCATAACGGATCTTTTCATACTGCCGCCTATTAGAGTGGAAGGTCACGTCGAAGCATCAGTTGGGCGGGAATCCTGTTAGTGTGTGGTCGTGGCAAGGCGTGCTTGGTGTTCTCCAGTACCCCTGGGTACAGTTAACTAACTAACTATCACGCCGTTTCCCCGCAGGGGTAGGCAGAGAGGACGGACCGCCAAACAACTCAGTCTTGGCACACACTCCTTGCCTCATTCACATTCATACATCTTCTCATACATACTCTTCTATTATTCTGACTCTTGACATGGCCCGACTCTGAAGTATCTGATTTACTTGGTCGAGCCACGTCTTCCTTGGGCGTCCTCGGCTTCTTCTACCATTCACATTCGCGTCATAAATTCTCTTTACACTCCTTTCTTCATTCATTCGCTCAACATGCCCAAACCATCTAAGTGTCCCTTTCTTAATCTTACTTACTACGCTCACATCAGCCTTGCATTCTTTTCGGATCTCCACATTCCTCACACGATCATACATGGTTTTACCACACATACGCCTCAGGGATCTCATTTCTACAGCATTCAGTCTACTTTCATCCTTTCTCTGCCATTTCCACGCTTCACTGCCATACATCAGGGTAGGTACCAGTACTCCATTGTGGACTGCTAACTTCGCTTCTGTGGACAACTTTTTGTTGGCTCCAACGGCGTTCAATCCTCCATTAATGGAGTTACCTGCATTCACCCTTCTTTCGATATCCCTATCAGCCTTCCCATCTCTCGTAAACATACTTCGCAAATATACAAACTCATCCACCTGCTCCAAGTATTCATCATTCACAACTATATTGCACACCGTTTTCTGACTCTCTCTTTCAAACACCATGACTTTAGACTTAAGCCAATTATATTCAATACTATGTGTGAGATAGGTTTCACATTGACTTCCGTAGTAGTTGACAGAGACGGAAGATGAAAAGAGACAGAGTGTCTATATAAGCCTTGTAGTGATCAGTAGCGCCCTCTGTTCCCAGCTAGCAGTTTAGACTGAATATACTGTACATACTCGTAGTTACAATAAACTCACATTTATAAATCACCGTGTACCATCATTAACAAATATCTATAATCATCAAAGATTAACACTATGATTTTTGTGTTTTTACGAAATAAAGCATGTTATTGTGCTGTTTCATACATGCTTTTTATTTTAATGTTTTTTTAATTTGCATAATTACCTTAGACATAACTTTGTTATGAAAAAACGTGTAAATTAATAATATATTTATACCCACGTTAGTTGTTTTGCATTTTGTTGCATGTAACTTGAATAATTCTTTTTTTAGATGGCTTTACGTTAAAATCTATCACGAGATGAAATTCAAACACTTCTTCCGGACACAGATGATGTAGAAGAGGTGATTCTTGGGGATGAATAGGAAACTACCCATTTCTTGGAAACAAAACACCGCCACAAGAACACATCAATGTTTGCTTTTCATTACAATCTTATTTTGCTATCATGTGTGCCTCCAAAGCTAAGCAAAGGAAAAAAGAATAATGTGCGCTTTCCACTATGAACTTCCAATCACTCCAAGACAAATCTGTTGATTTACCAGAAATAATATGTTGTTACAACCAAACGAAGGGGGGTGTGGATACGTTTGATCAAATTTGTCATACATACAGTGTTTCCAGTAAAACTCGTCACTGAAGCCTTTGTGTCTTCTATGGAATGTTGAATATTGTCGGAAACAATTCTATGATATTACTGCATTCATCTAACGCTACCTATAAACACGTTTTTAAGAATAGACGAACTTATCTGAAGACTTTAGCTTTTGACCTTATAAAACCTCCGCTGGAGGATGGCTTTTTATACAAAACTTTGCCTATGCATCTCCAAGTAAGTATTGGCAGTATATTAGGAAAAAAGCGGTCTTCGGATGATGCAGCCCCTTCAAAATCAAAATCTGGAAGATGTTTTTTTTTGATCCAGGTCAAAAGACCGTCGATCACGCACTCGATATGATAAATGTAAAAGTTTCATATTTTTAGAGAACCAAAAAAAGATTTTCCAAAACTCTTAAAATAAGTTCTTTTTATTTAGGCCTAATTGTATATGTGTGACTGAAATAAGTGCCATAAAAGTGATTGCAAGTTGATTATTAATAAATGTTTATTATTATGTAAAAAGGATGTTTTATTTATCGGGGTACTCCGGTACCCCTGGGTACCGTTACTGAAAGTCTATTATGGGTACGGTTCTAGGGTTAAATAAAAAAAAATCATAACGTATGTATTATAGGGTCTTTCAATAAGGACGCTCGATTTTAAAATGTAAATAAAACAAGTTGTGTGTGAGATATTTACCCATTTTTTTTTATTTTATTTGAATGTATGTTTTATGACAATAAGTGTGGAATATAACGTCTTTCAAATGTCCGCCGCGGATTAGCTTGGTGGCACGTATTCGTGAGGTCCAATTTTCAATGAATTCGTCGCATAAATCTGGCTGAATTTTCTGGACGGCGTTTGATAATTACTGAAGCGACAGAGAGAATTATAAAAAATCGCCTCGAGTGCTTGCCACTTTTGAAAATAAATTTTGAATATTTCCCGCCCACATTAAAAACATCATTACTCTACATTTGTGTATGGAAAAATATAAACATATTATAGTGCTATATAGCCAATGGTTCCATGTCTAATCGGACTATGAGATCTCAGCGTCTGAATTCCCATAGTAAATTTATTCAGACACGATACTTCCTCACATGATAATTCATCACATCCTAACTCACATTAACCTAACCTAACCAAGGTTAAAAACCCCGATTATCAGTTTTCGACGCTTCAAGACACGATGAATTATCATGTGAGAATTAACATCCAATGAAAAGTTTGTACTCAATATTCATACACTTAAAAAGTTTCCACTGAACATTCTGGTCACCATAGCCAATCAATTTTTTGACCGGTCAGTGGTTGAGTGGGCATCGCGTTTGGGTCCCACCCAGGCGTTCCATGTTCGATTCTTCGGCTGGCTAAATCCTCCATCACAACACAAGCAACATCTTCCGCTTAGTGTGGTGGTAGTAGGAGATTTTCAAATGTTGTTGGGTTATTCCTAATTGTCTTTCTTTTAATAACTCAGGTACGAGACATACCTCATTCCTATGTCTACCTACGTTAAATTATCGTAAAAACAAGCTTATGTGTCAAAGCGATTAAAAAAAAAAAATATATCACCTATTTTATTTTAATTTTTTATTTAAACGCCCATAGGGCTTTTACATGCATAAAGCAATACCTACATGTCTTGATTAATTACAGTAAAGAGCTAGAAGTGAATAAAATACAGGTAAATAACAGAAAATATAAAGACACATAATATAGGTTAGATAAAATATGAGTTGACAAAATGTAGGTTATACAGAATATAAATAGAGTAAAAATAGATAGCCTGCCAATATCCTCCAAATCAACAATAACAGGTATTAATAAAAATGTATAAAATTGGTATTTACAATAGTTTATGAATTAAGTAGAAATAGTTTGCACATACGGCGTTTAAAGTTTGCCAAATTCAAATTATTTTCAAATACATCAATATTGTTTAAATATCGGTTACCAAGACTATGTAATCGTTGTATTGGGGAATGCAATTTATAGTTAGAATGAGATGTGTGTATATAAAATGTTAATGTTTGTCTAGTAGTTCGTGTAGGTACATGTAGATTTATTAAATGCAAGAGTTCACCTATATTTTACTAACTCTTCTATATTTTTAAAATTGATAGAAAAAATGTTAAAAAATCTTTATCTTTATAAATGCGCGAAATTTGTGCTTTTGTGATCTAAAGATTTGAAAATGCCGCTAGTGGATATTTTTAATATCAATGATGGATATTGTTCTACGTTTTTATGTTCTCTATGACCTATTTGATAATCACAGATGCAAATATATACTAGAAAACCAATTGTTTATATGTATTGAACAAATCAAAAGTTTGTTTTGAAAATTATTTTGTCGTTTGTAGAACTGAAGCTTTCCAACTGTAAAAATTCATTCTAGAAGAATTCAAAGACAATCGATAAGGCCATAGATAAAAGTCTATTTGATATAATAAATTGCTGGCCATGAAAATGTTTCAAATAATTACAATAAATGTTTTACGAATGGTATGAAAATCGGACCATTTTTGGACCGAAAGCAATCTTAGAAAAATTAAAGGGGTCCAAATTTGGACCGAAATCGCTCCAGTGGTTAGGTTGACTTTGAGGGCGTCAATTGTTTGCGGTTTATTTGCAATCATTGAAGAAATAAATAATAAATTAATTAGATATCCCAGTATACAAATATGTGTTAATCAAAACCAACCTAGAATTAAATTTCATATAGGAAAAACCAAAAACGTCATAAAATAATAATTGATGTTGTTTCACACGAAAACAAGATGCTTACAAAGTCCAAATATATTTTTATTTTATTTCTATGTTTTCCTCTGAATGCATTCAACCCCGTCTTCAACAGACCAAAATAACCGAAAAGTGGAAACCACTTATCTAAGGAATAAAACCATAACAAAATAAACAAAAAATTCGACGTGGAAATGATCGAACCTTTTTGACAAGGTGGAAAATTTAAGTGTTCTTTTTTGCTTGCCGTGACCGCTATAGAACACAGCTGCTGGTTCGCACGTAGTTCTACCAAATGATGACAAATAGAGGAAGCTACCTTCCATTCATATAAACATTTTTAACCTAGCGGAGTAAAACAGAACTAACGATAATCGTATTTGGTGATCGTGATACCGAAAAAAATATATGAAAATTTGTTTTAGTTTTCATTCACGCCGCAAGGTTCGCTGTTGAACCCATGAAAATATTTTGAAGGAGATCTTTCGTACCGTTTGTTTAGCCCAATCACATAACAGCAGGGGGAGAGTGTCGGCCAATCGCAGACCTCTTCCCCAGTCCCACAAGGGTCAATAACGAGATACGGTAGAAAGAGATGAAAAATACGATTTCAACATAAGATAGACAGGGACGGCAAGAGATCCATATTCGATAATTAGGTGAAGTCGGGAAAAATGTCCATATTGCACTAATTAATTACGCAAATTTTCACTAATTATCCGAAAAACTCGAGAAAACACGTTTTTATCGCGTTCATCGCACTCCTCGTCGCAAATTTACCAAAGTCTCACACAAGAATTTTCATCACTATTTTCACGATTTTCGCGATCCGAAACGTTTATAGGGGTTTGTTATGATGATAAATAATGGCAGAAGGGTTGAAAAGTGCAATTTACCAATTCCTCGAATGTCTGCTCGTGGAGATTCCCTTCCCAGTCGAGACGCTTCGGCAAAATCTGCAATGGCGATACATCGTGTCAATTCAGATAAGAAATAAAGAAAATACAACATCGGGGGTAGTTTAACCACTGTTTCGGTGTTTTGACAGTAGACCCACGTGTGGAAAAACAACATTCAGCATAGTATGCACGAAATCTGTCATCAAAACATAAAACTGCTCACCTTGCATTTCTCGAGCTCTCGCCGCAAAACCTGGACAAAAAACACCAAATTAGTCTTAAATTCCTGTAGATTATACTTCATTGTTTCATTACTGATCGATATTCACCTCATTTGTTTCCTTTAAGGGTCCATTTGACAGGAATTTCGCCAGGAGAAAATACAACTCTGAAAGAATACGAGAGGCCATTATTTGTGCACGTAAATTTTGGCGTTTTAAAATTGTGTCATGTTGAGGTTTTATAATACCTGGGGCTACCCTGGATGGCTCTGAGGACGGCCCGGGGTCCATTATTTAATTCAAGTCGGACACTGCAAGAATGGGGACACGGGTAAAGTCATAATTTAACGAAAACACTCGGTGCGGGCACTAGCATTTTGTTGATAATACGTCCTTTTGTAATGGCATTCTATTGCAAGATGGCGGACCGTCGGTAAAGAAGATTTCTGCGCGCGCATCTCATCGCTAATGTTTATACTGCTGTCACATAGATGGCAGTACTTGGACCCAAATTCAAAAAATAATTCCTACTTTTTTTCAGGTTTTTCGTAATTTCTTGATTATTATTTACAATTAAAAATGTGCTTCAGTTTAGGTGGCCAAGTTAAAAATTGTACTTCAGAAGTTTTATTCCCCGAAAACACTGAGGGGGTATTTCACTATCTTGATAATAAGCTGTCAGAAGATTTCGAATTATGTATTTTACAAATATATCAAAATTTTAATTTTGATACATTTGGCCCGCCACGCATTTGGGGGACAGATGCATCCGCCACTGAGACCGGGACAAATCTCAACCGTGAACTCGGGCATTCCTGCTAAGTCACCAAAAACACCTTGCCACTTGGGGTGACCTAAGGTAGCGGTGTTGGTTATCCAATGAATGGATACCTGGGACGGCGGACGGCAAAATGTAAAAAAAAACAAATATAAAAATTTACAAATATTTAATTGAATAAGTACATAATATCGACATCATAAATAGTACACAAAATTATACGCCCTATTCTCTCAAATTTTTAATGCATATCTCTAATAAAACACAAAATAAAAAATAATAATATGAAATTGAAAAAAATATGGACAATCTCTGTCGCTGAGTGTATAAGATTTTGAACATTTGAAAATATTATCATGAAGTTATAAGATATTGTCATGAAGTCAGATGACATCACGAAGTTAGAAATATTGTCACGAAGTCGGAAAGTAGTATCATAAAGTTAGGTGATATTATCACGAAGTTAGAAAAGATATTATCACGGAATTATTAAAAATATTATCACGGAATTGGTAAATATTGTCACAAAGTTAGAAAGTATTATCACGAAATTAAAAGATATTATCATCAAGTAATATTTTATTATCGCGAAGATGAAATAAATTATCACGAAATTAGACAATATTATTACGAAGTCAGAAGATAAGATTACTAATTTAGACGATATTGTTACGAAGTCAGAAAAAAATATCACGAACTTAACTCAGTTTACAAGATCTATTACAATAAATCCAACCAAAAACAAATATAATGAACAACAATAAGAGCAAGAAGGTGATATAAACAGACAGTTTTTCTTTTTTTTGCGGGACATCATTTTCAAGTGTGCGATGCGAAATGATGTTTGTGTAGACGGACGTCCATTTATCGATGTAATTTTCTCCTTCGATGTCCCTTGGAACTAGAAAAAAAATTACAGTTTTATAAAAGAATAGCTTCTGCCCGCGACTTCTTCTGCGTAGAATTAGTACTTCGAGTAATCTATTTTCTTTTCCTAGGTCGCAGCTACGTTTGTACCAAAATTCTTAACCTATTTATTTAAAATATTTATAATTCCTGATTCAATTTAAAGTATTAGGCCAGTAATTCAAATAAATTTAAATATTTTTAAAAATAGAATTTTGTGCGATATCATTGTTTTGCAAAATGTCATTCTCAAATTTTGACATTTTCTATTAAACAATAATTATTATTTCTTCAAACTTCGCAAAATCACTTTGTGGCGTCATTTTGAATTAAATTAAAACAAATAACTTTGTTTAAACCACTAATATATTAGTGGTTTAAACAAAGTTATTTGTTTTAATTTAATTAATAATTATTATTTTCAATATATTGAAAATAAATAGCTAGCTTTATAAATTATAGCCTATATGTTATTCTGATGTATGAGCTATATTATTGTAAAGTCTCATTAAAATCCATTCAGTAGTTTTTGCGTGAAAGAGTAACAAACATACATACATCCATACAAACTTTCGCGTTTATAATATTAGTAAGATTATTTTATTTTTTATTGAAATGATTTTTTTCGTTCTTTTTTTTATTACAATAGTTCCACACAGGAGGCCCTAAGTAAAACATTTTCCCGGGTAAAACATATACCGGGATGCTGTTTTGAGGGTATATTTATGAAAAGGAAGGAGAGGAAGTTCTGGGAAGGAAAAAGTATGAGGGATGGATAGGAATCTGGGGATCAGCGTATCGAGGAGTGATGGAAGTATGAATCCATTCCTCCTGCTGGGGCGACAATGAGTCCGGCTGGAGAGGTCAAAAGGTTTCCATCAAACATTATCTCCCGATCTGGCGTGCCACGTAAAAGTAAATTGAGATATCCATCATGTAAGAAATTCTACGATCCGAGATGATCTAAACATTGAACCACTGCTACTTACACAATGATATTCCTGCAACGTGTACATGTGAAAATATGGAACTAGTTAAAGAATATGTTTATTTAGGTGTTATTATTGATCGCTATTTCAAGTGGGATAAACAAATATCCAAAGTTTGTGCACGACTAAGATCAATTGTAAGCAGATTGTATAAACTAAAAAAAAATGTTCCTATCTGCACACTTCGATTTATTTATTTATCTCTAGCTGAATCTGTTATAAGGTATGGAATAACAGCTTGGGGATTTTCTTGTAAAACAAATACAGACCATGTTCAATCAGTGCAAAATTCATTCATCAATTCAAATTATTAGCTGAAAAAAAATTTTACAAAGAAAGGCATAATATTCCATACTTTTACCAGTCTCAAAATTCTTTTAGAGAGAGCAATTCTGTGGTACAAAATTATATTTTTGCACATAAATAACACTTTATATATAAACAGGCTGGAACACAACCATAATACTCATTTTAACTTTAATGAAGGACTAATTGTACCTAAGCATACAAATAAATATGGACAAAGAACGTTAAATTACATGATTCCCAGTTGTTTAAATATGTTACCTGCTGAAATTAAAAACTGTGTCCAAAACAAACAATTGGTGAATTTACTGAAGACTTGGCTTAAGGAAATAATTAATTTGTATTAGCTTACAATGACATATTATTCGAAAGACTTTAAAATTGTTATTTTTTATATTTTTTTTTAAAAAGAAAGACAAACATTCCCGGGTTACGAATAACCCAACAAAATTTGAAAATCTCCTACTACCACCACACTAAGCGGAAGATGTTGCTTGTGTTGTGATGGAGGACTTAACCAGCCGAGGAATCGAACAAGGAACGCCTGGGTGGGACCCAAACGCGATGCCCACACAACCACTGACCGGTCTATTTTTTTTATATTTATATAATATTTTATTACGGTCTATTATATTGTAGTTATAAGATCTTTAATGTTAAGAACCCGTTAGACAAACTACTAAAAAGTAGTTTATCGGGACTTTTTGTCTTATATTTGTAAAGTGTATAAAATAAATAAATAAAAACTCTTCATAGAAAAATCGCAACTGAAGTGGCTTCAGCATGCACTAAGAATGTCTGATGACCGAATTCCGAGGAAAATACTGAGTGCCATTCCAGAGGGTAGACGTCCAGTGGGCAGCCCCAGACACAGTTGGGCGAGACAACTCCAAAAACTGTGCGAGGAGAGGATGGGTCTGCCATGGACGGAGGCCGAACAATCGGCGCAAGACAGGGACTTATGGAGGAGCCTTGTCGTTGCAGTGGGTCCCCGACCCGAATAGGACAAGGGGAAGAAGAAGAAGAGATGTTTCAATCAGGACGTGTTTCAATCGTCCCTACATCCCGGGGTATAGTTGATATAGATGATTATTTCAATCGTTCTTACTTTTATGACAGAAGTTCCCATCGGCCAGCATGTGAGCCAGGCATCCGCACTTGCTATTTATGCAGTGAGCATCATTCGGAGGTTTGAATTCATCTGGATATATGCAGTCACCGTCCGATTTGCAGTCTCGACCTAAAACTGGTAAAAATGAAAACAAATTATAATTATGTTGGTACAGTGGAACCTCAAATTTGCATTTTTTTGACATACTTCGTATTGTGGCGCAACTTGCGCTTATTTTTAAATCCTCAATGTTGAAAAAAAAAACTTTTTTTATGTTGATGATTCATTTTAATGCAAAATTTTGGTTTAAAGTGTCAATAAAATATTGTAAACTAGACAAAGCATACTCATATGTAAAGCACTTAAGCACTAAAATCAATCATCAACATAAAAAAGTGTTTTTTTAAGTTTGAGGATTAAAAAAAAAGCGCAAGTTGCGCCACAATACGAAGTATGTCAAAAAAAATCAAAATAAATAGTAGTATATCTGTGTATTAGGATATAATGGCCAACCTTATGATTCCAGAGATAGCCTCATTTTTATTGTCAGTGCCATACAATTTTTTCTTTAAAAAATGATAACTCCTTCATTTGTACACGCAATTGCTTCATACGAAATTTTATAGCATAGTAATGATCAGCAGAATCCATTTCTAGCCAAAAAAAGAGCCTTGAAAATTCAAGTCTCTATGTCTGGTACTAGCTGCAGACGGTTTCTTCCAATTTGCGGTCAACGTGAAAAAGAGTGTTACGTGTTCACATGAGGAAAAAAGAGACAGGAGACAACCTCCAACCTTCGATTTTTAGCCAGCTGCTTACAGTTGCTGTTCGCAGCATGGTGTGTAAACCGCTTTATTTGTAAAATTTCGGAACTAACCACTTGAGTGCTTTTTGCCACATTATGGCACTATTTCCAAAACCTTGGATTGCTTTGTTGCCAAAATGTGGCAAATTTTCAAAAAACATTTTTTTTATTAAAACGACTATATGATATATTGAACATTCAAAATTTAACAAAAAAAATATTTCTAGATTCTTTAAAATGTTATAAGGTTAAAGATTTAATTATATTTTTTTTATAAATCCTACAAATATGTGATAATAGACAAAAGATAGGGGAATTCATTGGCTACATAGAACTATAATCAGTTTGTATGTCTTCATATTCAAATTCGGAGGTATGATTTTTTTAAAGTGGGCAAAAAAATTTCCTTTAGCAATCCGAAAAAAAATATTTTAATTGCTCTGTCGCTATGAGTAAACTTGTGGGTTTTTAAAGTCTCATTTCTAGCACATGAATGATTGCAATCGGAACATACAAAAGGTTTTTCTCCACTGACTGTGAGATAGATTGTGGGATTTTAAATGATCCTTTGTGGAACAAAATTTATTTGAATAAATAAAAAAATGAATAAGTACTTATTATTTTTTGGCATGAAACGGATCATCGTATTTTACATTGATTTGTATGGGAAAAAATGTTTTACATAACCAGTAAGATACCGAAATGAATTATGCTTGTTATAAGAGGTTCCACTGTATATGAAAGCTCTGGATTTTTGAAATTAGGGTATATTTACTTATTTAAATTCAAAATAAATAAACTAATAAAATTTTCTTATGCAAAAACCTAAACAACATTATAAAATAACTAGCTTTTGCCCGTGACTTCGTCTGCGTAGGATTCGTACTTCGAGTAATCTATTTTCTTTTTCTAGGTCCCATCTACGTCTATATCAAAATTCTTAACCTATTTATTTAAAATATCTATAATTCTTGATTCGATTCAAAGTATTGGGCGAGTACTTCAAATAAATTCACTTATTTAAAGATTTTCTAAAATTGAATTTTGATTTATCAATCATTGTTTTGCAAAATGTCATTCTAAAATTTTGATATTTTCTATTAAACAATAATAATAATCTTACTAATATTATAAACGCAAAAGTTTGTATGGATGTATGCATGTTTGTTACTCTTTCACGCAAAATTTACTGAATGGATTTTTATGAAACTTTACAATAATATAGCTCATACATCAGAATAACATGTAGGCTATAATTCATAAAGCTAGCTATTTATTTTCAATATATTGAAAATAATAATTATTGTTTAATAGAAAATGTCAAAATTTGAGAATGACTTTTTGCAAAACAATTAAATTTCATTTAAATCAAAGTTCTATTTTATAAAATTTGTGAATTTATTTGAAGTACTCGCCTAATATTTTGAATCGAATTAAGAATTATAGATATTTTAAATAAATAGGTTAAGAATTTTGGTATAAACATAGATGGGACCTAGAAAAAAAAAATAGGCTAATAGAAGTACTAATCCTACGCAGACGAAGTCGCGGGCAGAAGCTTGTTATTAATATATTGAAAATTAATAGCCAGGTTTATAAATTATAGCTTATGTGTTATTCTGATGTATGAGCTATATAATTATAAAGTTTCATTAAAATCCATTTAGTAAATTTTACATGAAAGAGTAACAAACATACATACATCCATACAAACATTCGCGTTTATTATTAGTAAGATTTAAATTCAAAATAAATAAACAAATAAAATTTTCTTATGCAAAAACCTAAACATTATAAAATAATATTTAAAACTCAATTAAAAAGCTAGATACAAGTACTAGTAAGGATTGAAAAATACCTTTTTTTACAATAGCTCCGCACAGGAGGCCCTGAAGAAAATTATTCCTCTCAGGGCCTTTGTCATCTTTGGGGATGCTGTGTGGAGGGTTCTTTTTAGGAAAAGAAGGAGAGGATGTTCTGGGAGGGAAAAAGGTATGAGGGGTGGGTAGGAATCAGGGGGTCAGTGTGTCCAGGAGTGAAGGACGAATTATTCCATCCCTTCTACCGCGGAGCAAGGTGATGTTCCGAGAGAGCCCTGCTGGAGAAATCAAAAGGCCTCCTTCAATCGGTCTCTCCCGATCTGGCCTTCCACACAATTAGTGGGCAGACGCATCCGCCGCCAAGACCCGGCAGACCTCACGCCATGAACCCGGGCACCCCTGCTAAGTCAGCAAACGTAGCCAAAAACTTAGGGTGACCTGAGCAGAGGTGTTGGTTATCCAATAAATGGTTCCCGGGGCGGCGTTACCCATACCCGTCTACCGAATTGAATATTGCCTACCTTGGCTTAGTATGCAAGTAGATCCGTCCAGATGAAACTTTTTTGAACACTCGCAAATGTGGTTTTCGTTACAGACCGAGTGTAATGCCACGCAATCCACATTGGATCTACAGCTATCTCCCAAAACGCACTGTAAAACAAAACAAAAAATTACTTGTAAATTTTCAAAAATTTGGCGTATTTTGTCGGAAGCTAATATAATGCCGGTAACCCGGGCGTTTATTAACATTAAAGTATATTTACAGTTCATGTACGCTACTCGACTCACTAGACAATATCTGTTCCGAGTCGGGTAGCAGTATCATTTCATATATATATTAAAAAAAACTTTAAAATAAAAATAAGTAGGGAAATTAATTTAGCAATTGAATTAAAAAAACATTAGAAACATAAAAACAAAACAAAAAACTAAAAAAATACAAAAATATATATTTGTATATACATATACATATATATATATATATATTTAAACATAAAAACGTATAAAAAATTAACACGGACGGTTTGCAAGTAACTTGTTAATGCAATTTCTTTTTTTGTTCATTAACCATGTATTAAAGTTTTTATATGTAGATTTTCTGTTGGTATGAGTAAAATGTTGTGTTTCTTTTTAAAGAAAATGTTGAATATGGAAGGGGCGAGGTAAGATGCATGTTTTTTAGCAAGAGTGGATTTAATTTTTGGCACTTGTAAAAGATTGTTAGATTTAGCTCTAGTTTTCTGGGAGTGAGATATGTGTGAAGGTGACGATTTTATGCAATTTATATGGATAATTTTTTTTAATGAATATCTTCCTGATATCAAGTATTTTATTTTTAATTAAAAGATAGCGTGTTTTATTCTCTTTCCAATACCGTTTAGATAATACTTCTCGCCATAATAGTAAGGGAGACACAACGATTTCCGTGACACCTATGTGAGCTGGGACAAATATGGTATCCTGTGATTAAACGGGTTAATGTATGGACGCAAACGATAAATTCATCTTAATATTAATAATAATTAATTCATGTGATGTAGATTCCCCAGATTTCTGCTTGAACCACTAGTTTCCAGACACCATGTATAGAGGGCTGACCGTAGACATGGCCGAAGGGTAAAGCGGGCGACAAACGCGAAGTTCACATCAAAAAGATACTGCGTTATAAGTATCTTTTCTACCGACACACTACGTTATAAAATATTCCTTCCTACGGCAGGAGAAGGGGTCAGTTGAAATCGGAAGCGGTCGAGAGAATATCATTTCTTTGTACTGGATATGTTAACTTGACAGCTCCGTGCATGCTCCGTGTATTAAAAATGACCCCCTCTCCTGTTTACCGTAGAGAGGGGGTCGCATAACTTTTCTGATACCGCCACTGTAGCGAATACGAAAAATAATTCCGATTAGCGAAGATTCAAACCGCGATCACAGCGCATCATCTTTTTACGTCGGGCGGGTCTCATGGGATTGTATGGCGAGCGCTATTGTGTTATAAATACCTTTTTGATGTGAGCTGCGAGTCTGTCGCTACCTTAAGGCTCTCAACTACCAATCCCAAGTTCGCGGGTTTGAACCTGGCGTGCGCAAATAAATTTTATTTGATTAATTTGTGTTATTTAAAAATTTATTAAAATATATAGTATACATGCGGCACGTTCCAGAGTGGAAGATACTCACAGTATTGCCCTGGTGTAAGACCACCATTCAGAATTGAAATGTTGCTAAAAATGGCTTTAGCCGTGTTTGGAGACCAGATCTGAATAGCCAGGTACTTCCCCACCTTCCTCTTCCCTATCTCCTTCCCCTGCCCACTAGACATGGGCAGATTTATTCACAGTAGTGAATCGATTCACTCTGATTCCCTCGGCCTTTTGATCTTATTCCTTTCATTCGATCCTTTAATTCATAAAATTCTAAAAAAAAAAAAAAAAAAAAAAAAAAAAAAAAAAAAAAAAAAAAAAAAAAAAAAAAAAAAAAAAAAAAAAAAAAAAAAAAAAAAAAATTAAATAAATTATAATAATAAAAATTGGTTTATAGACTCATTTGAGTGCTCCCCTCCACGGAAATCTTTAGTAAAAGGCGAAAGATTTATTCGTTATTGAAGGGAAACCAGAGTATAATATATATATATTTTTTATATATAGATATATATAATAATAAAATAAAAAAATTTAGACACTGATCGACGAAAACCACGACGACGGGGTTTTGAATTTTTTAATGTGATGTTATGACAGCAAAACCGATAGAAAAATGTATTTTTATAAGTAGTTATATCCAGAATATAATAAATCAAATAAATCATCAAATTAAACAGTTTTACTAATTTTATTATATTTATTTTAAACTTAAAATAGTTCCGCTTCGCGTGATCGAATATAAAACACATTCTACCCAATTTACGCAGGGCTCGAAATCGGAAGTTTTCGACCTACGATGTAACTAAATTGACGGCTCGGCCCACGGGGAAATCGCACTGCACTCCCAAACGGATTTGCGGCAGGCATTGAGAATGAATTGTATCTTTTGAGCAGTGTCTTGTGTCTTGCCTGGGACTTGTGACTGGGAACTAAATTGACGGTTCCGCTGCGCGGGGACTAACGACGAACCGATTCGCAGCGGTCGTTAAGGATTGGATTAGGAACTTCCGACTAGCAAGTGTCTTTTGACTTGCTGTGACTTAATTTACTTGCGTTCCGCGAACCTAACGACTCACTTCAACAGAGGCAGTACATACTCGATAATGGGAGCGGGATTTGAAAAGAGGCGATCATACTAATTCGCTCATTCGTTGAATTAGTGGAACATAAGTGACGCAGAGACTGGGTTTGACCGCATCGGTCCGGAGAGACTTGTAGGACAATGACGACACAACTGAATAAGGAATACATTTATTAATTCAATGAATGAGTGGGACATATGGGACTGTAAAAGAGAGGTGCGTTGCTCGGAACTCGGAACTACTTCGTTCGACTCGCAACGTTTTGTCGCCTGGGCTGGAGGTGTGGGGACTCTCTGACCTATGGGTTTTCGGCGCGGGATATACTATACGTGATAGAGGTAGTACAATGCATATAGCACATTACCTCCGGTATCTTCGCGGCGCGCGCTTATAGGTAACTTATCCGCGCAGTAAACACACAGAATAATATTAAATAAAATTTCTACGAAGCATTAAAATATGTAAATCGTTAACATAAAATATTTTTTTTAATGTAAAATAAATAGAAATAAAAATATGGTGCCGTTTAAAAAATCTGTAAGGAATGAAGATTTAATTCCTTCTGAAAATGAGAATCAGATCGAGTGTGTTACAAGATTGAATTGATTCATTCAAATCATTCATTCAATTTTGCCCACGTCTACTGCCCACTACCTTCAGCCTCACAACATACCCCAATTGGGGATGTTATGGTTTATCTGACTCCAGACGGGAGAAGTTGGGATTCTTTTGCAGTATTAATATATAAAAAAAATTACTTTAAAAAGTTTGCAGATTGCTGCTGTCTTGAAAATGATAGCTGAAAAAACATTCTAACCAGAAACACGACGATTAACGAAATGTTTAAGGTGATACCCGGGTTGGTGGAGAAATTTGAAAAAATAGATTTTACTAAATTGTTGCTGTCACTGTTGCTCTTACTCCACCGGATATTGAGCGAAAGGGACAATGCACCTCGGGCTACTAACACGTAACTAAAATCGAGGTTTTGTATTCCCCACTTTTCTCCTCCGAAAGTGGACCGATTTTAAATTTTTTTTTACCAACTACATAAGAAAAAACTATTCTATGTCTGTACGTTTTGCTTTTAAAAAAAAAACATTGTCTAGTTTGTATACTAAACGTCTTTTGACGGCGTTTAAACCAGTCAATTTTATAGATATTTGGAAGGTCATAACTTCTATAAAAAGTAACTTATCGAAAAAAACTAAAAGTACCAACATGATAGTAGTTGATATCTATTTTATGTAAAAACAATATTTTCTCTAGGGTTAAAATCCAGAGAGATAAATAGGGAATACGTTTGTATGGAAAAATCACCGCCGGGTATAAGATATAAAAAATACATCATTTTTTACCTTTACATTTCCAAGCTGTGTTCTTCCAGGAATGCATTGACATCTTTTACTAGAGCACACGGCTCCTTCTGAACAGTCGGTATCTGATTCACATTTCATTCCCAAACCTACAAATAAAATGAAAAACAATTTAAAAAAATTAAATTCAAAACACAACGGAACGATATTTTTTTTTTTTTTGTAAGCATTGACATTTTCTTTTTTTAAATTAACTCCACACAGGAGTCATCATCACCTACGTCATCTTTGGATTGTGGATGGTCTTTTTGAGGAGAGGAAGGAGCGAACATGGGTCTTGAAGAGACCCTTGTTGTAGGAATAAGGAAACACAGAGGCCAACAAATCATTCCACAGCCGAGCTGCTCAAGAGACCCATTCTCACGTGACAAAAATGTCAACCGTGTACATATGTTGGGCGCGCGTTTGGCGTGTTTCCTGACTATGCACCGGTGCCGAGGGGATCAATTACGCTAGTTCCTCGGAGCATCTTCCATTGAAATACAGGTAGAACATAGATAGCATTCCCACCCGACGCCTGGGCTCTAAAGATTGCAATCCGTTTGTAGAATCTATCAGACAGACCGCCCGTTTCTGTACAGAGTCAAGGGTTTTTTTTAGGTACTTTGGGGCTCTAGAAAACCGTGGGGCGCACTTGCGATTTGTACAGGGTTAGCAGTTATATAATATTAAAGTATCTGTGGGCCCTGTACAGTACGCCCAGTTTCCGAGAGGCTAACTTAACTCTGGCTTCGATGGAGACCCCTTACCAGCTTACGTTTTTTTTCAACTAAATACGCATAAATTACTTGGGTCACCAAAACTAAGAACCTAATAACATATTTTGTGCTTGTAAATAGTGGTTTCTTGTAGTAACTCTTAAAACGATGTGATTTTCAGTAAACATTGCCATAAAGTGCGGCAGTTATTGGAATATTTATCAGAAAAAGATTTTAATTAACAGGCGTAATATTATTAACCCAACCGATTTATAACATTTTTAAAATTAAATTTGTAACATTTCTCTTGAACTTCTTCAGTTTTTAAGTTCCTAAAAAAATACATGTTATTTTTTTTTATAATATCTGTATATTGTCGAGCCGAAACCGTAATTATATGACAGTTACGAAAAAAATCACAGTTTATCATTAAATGCAACTTAAGCATTTGTCGAAAGATTTTAGCTCCATTTTAAACGATTCCTGTTTTATTAAATATTTTCACTATTTTCGCTTAATTAAAATCGTTTTTTAATATCAGCACGCTCCCTCTTACATTCGCATTTACCTATCATCCTTTCTTCTTTTTGAATGCTTGCTGCCAGATCAGTCAGAATAACAGATGAGTGTATAAGAGACAATGTGTGACTGTGAATGAAGCAAGAAGTGTGTGCCAAAACAAAGTGTGCAGTTGTCACATTGTTAGTTAGAAAAATGTTACTTTCCTGCGTATTTTGGAATATCTTTGTAATTCAATATAGAATTAAAAATCGCATCCTGGTTTTTCTCCGAATCTTCAAATCGGTCAAAATAATCATCTGTTTCTCCAAAGTCACACAAAATAAATACAAATAATAATGAAAATATAATAAAACAATGAATTAACACCATTTTAAATTATTCTGTTTAAACATATTACACTGTCCAAAAATAAAATACAAACATGATTAGAATATTCTTTATGCTAAATTTAGTATGTGGGTAGAGTAAAATAAGTTTTACAATAAAATATATAAATATTATTAATGCTTATTACGAACACAAAATAAGTTTTATTTGCGTAGTAATGTTGCAAACACCGCAGTTTTTCCAATTGGTGAAGTTAGTAGCTAGGGGATGTGTAGTGCGATAAAATAGAGATTAAATAGAATAAGATGAAATGATATAATATATCATTTTTATAATATATCATTATATTATAATGATAATAATTATTCCTTTTTCCGAGGAGTACCTACCTACTTTTTCGAATATTTATTTAAAATTAAAATTTATCAAAATGGCAGCACTGTAAAACAAACATGGCGGAAAGCCGCTCCGCGTAGCTGTCAATTTACGACTTTTTCCCGTACAAAATATTATAACCTGACCGTTTGCATTGTTTTCTACATTTCCGCAAATTCTATTGTGTAAAAACAATTATAAATTACAATTGTAGTGTTGTGACAGACACCATTTTACCGTGAAAGTTGGTGTTAGTGAAAATTTGCGTTGAAAATGTCGCTTTTTCGAAAGCCGAAGAAGCGCATGCAGATGAGATCCCTGGCTAATGACGACGATGAAGAGTTGAATGGAGGCGGGAACTCGATGGACGTGGATGAGAACATGCCCCAGGCTCCGCCCCCGCCCAGCCTACGACCCAAAAAGGAGAAAACGAAACCCAAACAAACTCTGCTTAGCTTTGGCGATGAAGGTACACAATTGTCTTTATTTAAAAAAAATCTGGAGTGGCAACTTAATCAAAGTTATGTAGAGTAGTTTCTGATCTCATGATAAATGGCAGGTCGTTGCAATGGTCAGAAATGTGGCCCCAATGCGTTGAATGCTCTTGTCACCTAGTTTGGCGCCCTTGAGGTGATTCTTCATAAAACCGGCGACATACAAATCATCCAATTATTATTCAAACGAGAGTTCTAACCTTCGACCAAGTATATCTAGGCGTGTGAGTCTTAAAAATTTACAAAAATATATATATGAAAAAAGAGAGTTCACTATATAACAGTCAAAAGATTGCAGGAAACATTGGTTTGTACCTTTTGTTGGTCTGCGTGAAGCAGATTTGTTTTCCAGTAAGTTCGCGGCAACGGAATGACTAGCTTTGTGAAGATCATTTAAAACACAAAATTGGGGCAGTTAGAAATATTTTAGGTATGTGCTGTCGCGGCCTTTATTATTAAGATTTAATAACTCAGGTACGCGGCATACGTCATTCCTATGTCTACCTACGTTAAATTATCGTGAAAACAAGCTTATGTGTTCAAGCGGTTTTAAGGTAATTATATAGATATATGGAAACGGTTAATACACACTTTTTTTTGAAAAACTCTTTTGATTCACCTTAATTACATTAAAATACAACTCTTTGCATTGGCGGCAGTGGAAAATATTTCATTTTAAATTTCAATTACGTAAAATTAATATTAGCTCCGTCTTGTGAAATTTTGCCCATTTTGTAATCACTGTCACTTTGGTATGTTGGTATTCCTGGTGTGCTAGCACGGTCGCTCGATATGAAGTAACCGACCGATTGTCGGTAACTTCTCATCGTTCCCTAGGACAACTGCAGATCTCAAACGTACAAACTACAGTTGATATCGAATATATTAAGGACACTTAGTCATTTTGAACTGTCACCTATTCGTTTGCGATCTGCAGTTGTCGTAGGGAACGATGAGAAGTTACCGATAGTTATCCTACCGATCGATATAGAGCTCTGATACATTTTTATATATAACGAGCGGCTAGAAGATTTTGAAAATATCGAAAAATCTGGTCGTATTCGGTAAACACTAATTTAGGTACCTACCGGAGTTTTGGAAATAAAATGATGTAAAAACATGTTTTTTTTTCTAGTAATTTTATAAAAAAAATAATACATTCACTTTTGTATCAAATTATTTTTTGCTGTCAAAGTCAATTGGTGAGAAATAGTTTGGATGCAGGTGAGTTCTCTAGTTGTTGTTTTTATAAATTATGAATTGGCATCTGTATCTGTATTTTCTCCTAAATAAATAAAAAAATAAAAAAAAACCATGTTACACAAACCTAGTGTAGCCGCTAAACTACTTGAAAACCGGGATGTTTTTCTTGGCTTGACGTGAGCAGGCGCTAAATCATCACAGAAACAGTTCACTAAAAAAATAAAATTTTAAGATACAAAAAAAATTCTGGCTTTCAACAAGTTAAATACATTTTTTTAAAACAAATCTCTTATTCAATTTGAGGTTTGTAAGAAACGACAATTGGAGATGGAAAGTAGTGCAATTTAGTAGCTGTTTCATTCAAACCAAAAATGTTGGTAGAACCAGGGTTGAGATGATTTAAATCAATACTTTTTTACCGCAACCAAATCACCCGCTTGAAGTGCCAAGGGACTTCCCATGCCTAAAATGCCATGGGACTTCCCCTGGCACGCACACACGCGCAATGCTAAAACTACTGTTTACACAATTTGGGGATTCTCTGAAATATAAACTCGTGACTTAATGAGTTTTCGCCTGGCCATTCAGTATTGATTAGTGAAAGGTGAAGTGAAGAGAAAATATCAGGAAGAAAAAAGATGACATATGGGTACATTATATATTTCAACCAATTTACACCCAACCTTGACAAATTATATACCTAAACATTCCTCGTGAATCACTCTGTTGGTGAAAATCCGTTCAGTAGTTTTGAGTTCATTGCGAACAGACAGACGGCGGAGGATTTTTATTTATAATATGTAGATATAATTAAAATTAAGAACAACAACACTGGTTTTCTTTTCACATAGATTGACTTCCGATTTAAAATAAACGAAATATAAAAAAAAAAATCAAAAAATTTGATTTAAATCAAATAAATACGTTTTTTTTTTTTTTTTTATCCACTATGCGTAGAACCAATGACCTTACATACTCTTTTTCGTTGTTTGTTTTTGGGGTGTTATGCTGTGTTGCGCTACCTCCTTCTTTAGCCGACGTTTTGCAGTGTCCATCATCAGGGCAGATCCGGCAGATCCGACGATGTGTGCTCTGCCCTGATGATGGACACTGCAACGCTGTCCGAAACGTCGGCTAAAGAAGGAGGTAGCGCAACACGGCATAACACCCCAAAAACAAACAAAAATGCTTTTGGCTTTGAAAATCTAAAAACTTATCTTACGTACTTTTGTTTGCTGATGACCTAAAAATTTACAAAACGATTACCTCTAATGATTAATGTAATCTGGATCTCTTACAGGATTGGTGTAATTATAATGAACTGTTTTTAAATATTGATAATTGTCAATTTATATCTTTCTGTAGAAACAAAAATCCTATTATGTCTCATTATAGTATCAACAACATTTCTCTTAAAAAGATGTCTCATATCAAGGACCGGAGTATCTATTGTATTTGATGAAAAATTAACTTTTGTTCCACACATTAACCCGTCAGGTCTATTTGTTCGGTTTAAGGCATAGAAAAAATATATATTTTCAAACCATCTTCAAATATGACCTAGGCCCTGAGGGAAATTATTTTCCTGAGGGCCTCCTGTGTGGAATTAATATAAAAAAATTTTAAAAAGAAATTCACGAGAAGATATAATGAGAGCTCAGGACGCGGAGGCACTTTGTTTTTAATTTCCAACCTTTTTTCATAAGTATTAGCATTATTTTTTATATTCACAAATCTGTATTCCGCCATTGTGTAAAAAAAATTATGACAGAATATTCGCGACAATCAACAAACACAAACGCCTTCAATTTGAAATTTGAAATAACACCTACTGGAGAAAGCAAAACACAAAATTGCATAACTAGCGACGACAATGCGGCTTTTGCCGAAGCTTTCGTAAATATAATCAAAGAATATAACGACTTATCTAAAAAAATAAAATTATACGAAAACAAAAGTCAAAATCAGTCTACTTCAATAGTAGATTCACAAATGCCATTAACAAACGGTTGGTGAAATGCGGAAACAAGAAAATAAAAAATGTACAAATATGACTACAAAGTTAAATACTTTTAACTTGCATCTAAATATAACATAAAAAATATCATTTAACTTGCATCCCTATGGTCTAACGATCAACGATCAGCCGCACAGTCCGCAACATCTCATGCAACATCGATAAGACTCGTCTGTGTTCGTAGGCATTCGGAGATCACGTGACATCATGAGTCTCGATCACACGCGGCGCACACGTTTGTCCTTATTTTTCATAAGAAATGCCAAGTTTTGTTCAAATCACCGCCAGAGGGATTAGAAGCGCCTAGGATTCTTTTGTATGGGAAGTTTTGTGCGGATTTCAAGACGCGCAAAATGGGATAGATACCTATCGTATTTTACGGTGGCACGGATAAAAGGCGGAATTTTAATGGCGCGCAATCTATAATGTGCTTATATTATTACAAAACAAGTTTGTTTTATTTTCTCATCTTTATAATGGGGGTTCGCCGCACAAACGCACTTTAGAGAAAACCGAACCTGGACCCGCCTGGGGGACTGCGGCCGGCGACAGGTTAAGGAACAACTCATATGGGTCTCATAGATATCGTTGTGTCTCCCTTACTATTATGGTAAGAAACACACTTTATATTCAAATCTAATTAACCGCAAAATAATAAAAAGGTACACATTTACAAATCCAAAGTTTTGGGAGGAATTTGAAAAAAAAGAAAAGAATTTTTTGAATTTCTTAAAATAATTTTTACATGAAATGACAAAAAATTGAGATGATAATAATAATATAATTATTTGGTAGTTATACCTGAAAATTTTTCCGGGAGTTTTGAAAATTAGTAATTTTATAGATTACTACGTGCTTTTTCCGAATTTCAATTTTGCCTCCTCGTATCTTTGCCGCTCGCGCTGCCATATTGGAAAAATGGCGCCTAATAGCAGTTTTTTGACAATATCTCCTTTCCGACTCATTTTACGATAAAAACATTTAAAACAAAATTAAACTAGAGATAAATTCCCACAATTTACGTATTAACAACTTTTTAGTAAAATCGACAGTTTTCGCGTACGAGCGCCGCAAAGTATACTTCAATATGCGTTTTGGTTAAAAAATTCAATTCCACACCACCTTGAGGACCAGGCGTTGCGAGTTCGTCTTCAGTATCGATCGAGACGTCACAGACCAAAATTTCATCCGCATCATCTGTCCCATAAGGGATAAACAAAGAAACATTCATTTTTATATATTAAGATATGTCTAATAAAATATGAACTCTTTCCAGAACTTCTTCTCCTTCCTTCCCCTAAAATGACCCTCCGTACAGTATCCCCAAAGTTGACAGGGAATCGTTTTTCCCAGGACCTCCTGCGTGTAATTAATATAAAAAAAATATATATATAAAAAATCGGTTGGTTTAGTAATTTTATTAAATTGTTTATTTTCTGCAGTGGAAGAAGACGCGGAGATATTCCAAGTGAAGAAATCCTCGCAGAGCAAGAAGCTGACGAAGCGGCTGGACCGCGAGCGCCAGGGCTCCCGGAAGTGCGACGGCGGGGATGGGCCCCCGCCCCCGGCCCCGACCGTTCCCAACGGGTCCCTCGGCTCCACGGATGGCGACCCCTCCATTAACAGTAGGAAAAATGATTCTTACCATAAGGTATACAATTGTGAAACTGTAATAAAAAAAAGATTTGCCAAAAAGATGGCGAAATTAATTGATTTGTGCATTTTTTTTTCAGCGTTTTTTAATGTTACCGTAGGATTAAGCGGAAACGATTTACATCATTTTAACGATGAACAAATTTATAAATTATTATCAGCTGTGTGAAATCAACAAGCAAATGCAACTGCATGGATTAGGTTTTTAGAGTATAAATAAAAATAAGGTACATAAGTATATTTTATGTTAAAAAAGACACCCTGATTCGGTAAATATTTACAAAATAGCAACATGTTTAAAAAAAAAACATTTTAAATTAAATAAAAAATTGTAGTAAGTAGTTAGATCAGGGTTTCCCAAACTGTGTTCCGCTGAACATGAATAGAGGTGCCACGAAAATTTTTCGGAAGAATTTCATTCAATATAATAAACACATATTCACATTTAACACTACTGATATTATTCACAAGAAATCATTATTTGTATAAATATTTCACAATAGTTCTTAAGTTAGGTACTAGACCCTTCCTGAGGCCCTAGCACACTCGCTCTTTAACGATCGATAGGATAACTATCGGTAACTTTTCATCGTTCCCTAGGACAACTGTACATCGCTAACGTGCAAACAACAGTTGATGTCGAATATGTTAAGGACACTTAGTCATTGTGAACTGTCACTTTTTCGTTGGCGATCTGTAGTCATGCTAGGGAACGATGAGAAGTTACCGATAGTTATCCTACCGATCGTTATCGAGCGAGTATGCTAGGGCTTCTGGTAGAGAGACTAATCTTTATGGAAGTTGAAACATCCTTTTATTCTGTTATAGCAGTAAAGCGCGGTACAGACTCGAAGCTCACATACAAACATACTGTGTTATAAAGTATCTTTTCTACTGACCCACTACGGTATAAAATATTTCTTCCTACGGCAGGAGAAGGGGTCAGTTGAAATCGGAAGCGGTCGAGAGAATATCATTTCTTTGTACTGGATATTTATTTATTTATTTATTTATTCATATTTAAACGCCCATAGGGCTTTTACATACATAAAGCAATACATGTTTCGATTAATTACAGTGAAGAGTTAGAAGTGAATAAAATACAGGTAAGTAACAGAAAATATAAAGACACATAATATAGGTTAGATAATATATGATTTGACAAAATGTAGGTAATACAGAATATAAATAAAGTAAAAATAGATAGCCTGACAATATCCTCCAAATCAATAATAATAGGTGTTGGTGCCTTGCATTCTTCCTAAGTACCTTTTCCGAAAATAAGTCTACCCACAAATCCTGTTGTTTCCCTACCTTTATTGTCGACCGAATGCAATAAAATTGTTACCCAAGTTAGTTCAAATTAGCACTTCGTCCTGTCAGCATCTCATGTTGAATACGGAGCTAACTTTCGACCGTGTCGGAAAGTCTTGTGGAAGCAATTCTATCGTGTGCTAGTGAGCTCGTTATAAGTGTGAACCAGCGGAATAATTGAAAGCGAAGGAAGAAAAGCGGTAAGTCGACAATTCCTGTCTTATCCACTTCCTTCCGCTTTGCGGGACCTATTTCTGTCCCCAACATTTGGTCCTTCGAGCCGGATAAATTGAAAAATTATTATAAATTTAATGTATCTTAGGATGAATTGTTCATGAAAGTTGTTGTTCTGCAAAATTCGCATCAGCCATGCTGTGGGCGAATTTACTAGGTAGTAGGTAGTCAAAATTATTTTACTGCTTACAAAAAATTACTATTATAAACTATACTTTTGATTTGATTATATTCTTTCAAATTTAACGGGATTTCAATTCTTTTTTGTAATAATATTTTTTCTCATTACAATGGCAGAGAAAAAAGTAGTTTTGCTAAAAAACCGATGTGAGCGAATAGTTTCTAGAATTCGAGTTACGCATGACCTTACATCCAGCATCCATGATGATAGTAAGAAACGGGAGACGTTTCTCGCGCGATATGAAAAAATAGAGGAATGGTTACAAGATTTTGAAAATGTTCAAAAAGAGATTGAAGAGCAGTTATTAGAGTTAGACAGGATGAAAGAAGTCCAGGATTTAGGAGCGATTTCTAATAGAGTAGATGAGTGGTATTTTGAAATAATGCAAACAAAAAATGCTATTATTAAAAATGAAAATTCAATACCTAAAACTACAAGTAGTTCGACAGTGCGTGCTCCAATAATAAAGTTGCCTACGTTTGACAGTGACATTAAAAGTTGGTGTGCGTTTCATTCACTATTTAAAAGTCTGATTCACGATAGTACTGCGTATACAAATGTAGAAAAATTCCATTACCTCTTGTCGGTAATTACAGGGCCGGCACTAGGACTTATAAAATCATTGCCTCTTATTGAAGAGAACTATGACATAGCCTGGAACATTCTGGTAAATCAATATCAAAATTCTAGATTGCTTTTTACGCATTATGTTGATGAAATTCTTAATTTCAAATGCTTACAGAACGAGTCAGCGTCAGGTATAGCGCGTATACTTAGTAATTTTCAAGAGAATTACGCCGCTATAAATGCGATGAAAATAGAAAATATCTTTGATAAATTTGTTGGTCATATTATATTACGAGCGATGGATCCGACAACTAAACGTCAATTTGAGTCTAAATTGCCCGGTGAGGAGATTCCAGGGTCGGAATCAATTTTTGCTTTTCTAAGAAATCAATCACGTATGTTAGAAATGTCATCTCCACATATTATAAAAGAGAAAAAAAGTTCATATAAAACGTTGTTATCTGCCACTAAGGATAATAATGTTCATTGTCCGTTGTGTCGAGGTTCGCATTTTCTTTATAAATGTGCATCTTTTACATCATTAAGTCCTCATCAAAGGAGGGAAAAAATAAAAAATTTAAACCGTTGTTTCAATTGTTTGAAACAACACCATGTTAAAGATTGTGCGTCAAAATTTACATGCCAGGTGTGCAGTAAAAAACACCATTCCATGCTACACATTGCGGTTGAACCACCGGGCGATAATGAATTAAATAATGCTAGTACAACCCTGGCGGCAGTGCTACATAATACGCCATGCATAACAAATAATATTTTATTGGGAACAATTCAGTTAGAAGTTCGTAATAATAATAATGTATATCTACCTATTCGTGCGGTAGTAGACAGTGGAAGTCAAGTGTCTTTAATTACCGAAAGTTGTGCCAAGCATCTTGGCTTGACAATAAAATCAAATCGAATTCCACTTAACGGTTTAGGTAATTGTAGTGTAAAATCTTGTTATGGTTCAACTAAATGTTTTATTAAACCTAAAAATAAAAATGGGCCTGTATTTCAATGTCAGACTATTGTGATTAAAGAAATCACTTCACATCTTCCGTCATATGATTTACCATCGAGTGTGACGTCACAATTTAATAATTTAAAATTAGCTGACGAATCGTATGACAAGTCCGGCCCAATAGACGTTCTGTTAGGTGCCGACATATATTTGGATATATTTAATAGTGGACATGAAATAATTCGTGGCTTTCCTTGTGCCGTGAACAGCATATTCGGTTACATTATAATGGGAAAAGTGCATAATGCCTCATTTCAAACGCCTTCGTCATTGTTTGTTGGGACAAATTCATTGAACAATAATCTTAGAAAATTTTGGGAAATTGAAGAAACGCCTTCAATTAATTTGACGACAAATCCGGAAGATGAGTTAGCCGAAACAACTTATGCTTCAAATCATTATCGAGAAAGTGACGGTAGGTATGTAGTACCAATATTAACAAAATCTGGAAATATGCCAGAACAAAATTCATTCAAACTTGCTGAATCACGATTAAATAAACTAGAAGTTCGGTTTAAGAGGGATCCCATATTAGCAATTAATTACGGAAAATTTATAAAAGAATATGAAAGTTTGGGACATATGAAACGGGTGCCTCGGAACTTAGATGCATTCTATTTACCTCATCATTGTGTTTTGAATCCGGACAGCAAAACAACAAAGTTGCGGGTAGTATTTGATGGGTCGGCAAAAACCCAACCTCAAAATTTATCTCTCAATGACCTCTTATTGAACGGTCCAAAATTACAAACTGAAATTCCACGTATGATTTTAAATTTTCGTTTTCATAAATATGTTTTTACAGCTGATATTTGTAAGATGTATAGACAAATATTGATTATTCCATCTCAGCGTAAATTTCAAAATATTTTGTGGAGAGAGTCTCAGAATGAACCGGTTATTAATTTCGAATTGCAAACTATAACGTATGGGCTGTCTAGCTCACCATTCTTGGCAATACGCACCCTTCGTCAACTAGCACAAGATGAAGGATCGAAATATCCTGACGCCGCCAAGGCTCTATGCGATGATTTTTATGTAGATGATTTGGTAACAGGGACAGAAACGATTAGCACGGCACTCAAACTCAAACAAGATATCATTGCATTGTTGAATCTTGGGAAACTAGAACTTAGTAAATGGCAATCTAACACACTCTCACTTTTGGATCAGGGTTCACAAGAGCACCAGCAAGATGGTCATTCTTTCGATAACGCTGAAACTGATCAAACTGTGAAAATATTGGGCATTCAGTGGAGTCCGATGACTGATAATTTTACTTACAAAGTCAATACACCTCGAAACGAGATATGCACAAAAAGAACTATTTTGTCAAAATTGGCTAGGTTATTCGATCCACTTGGGTTCATAACGCCAGTGACATTTTTCGCAAAATGTCTACTGCAGGAATTATGGAAGTTGAGGGTTGATTGGGACGATCGTGAAGTTCCACCACATATTCGTAATACGTGGAGTAAATTTGTAACTCAGCTTTCATTACTTCGAACATTAAATATCCCTAGATATTATAACACTGTGGGCAAAAGTCGTTTGGTCCTCGTAGGATTCTGTGACGCATCACAGTTAGGTTATGCTGCAGTGGTGTATTTATTAGAGCGTAGTAACAATACCACTCACATTTTAATGGGGAAATCGAAGGTCGCTCCTTTGAAAACCTTGTCCATTCCACGATTAGAATTGTGCGGGGCCGTGCTGCTCACAAAACTTGTAAAGTATATTAAGTCATCTGTAAAATTTGCTGAACAAATAGAAAACGTTTTTCTATTTACAGATTCGACTATCGTACTAGCTTGGCTAAAAACACCGCCATATTTGTTGAAAACATTTGTCGCTAATCGGGTTGTCCAAATACTGGAAAATACACCAAATGCGATTTGGAAACATGTTGCCTCAGAGGAAAATTGCGCCGATTCTGCTTCAAGGGGTCTTTTCCCAGCAGACATTATTTCACATCCATTGTGGTTTACGGGACCGCAGTGGCTTCGCCAACCAATTGCACACTGGCCGTGTTCAGCTGTGTCCAATCAATCTCTCGAAGAAGTACCAGAAATCAAAACTGGCAACCTAAAAACGTTTGTATCATCTCAAATTGTACCTAATTCGATTATTAGTAAATATTCTTCTTTTAATAAATTGCAACGCGTTGTCGCGTGGATAATGCGTTTCGCTAATAATTTTCGGAAACTTCCTGGTACGGGTAATCCAAATTCGAATAATCTTAGCTCCCGCGAATTAAATGACTCGCTTTTGAAAATCGTACGTATTGAACAGGAAACATATTTTTCTGCCGATATACGTAACATGCGAAATAACATTCCATGTTCAACGCAAATTCTAAACTTGAAACCGTTTCTTGATAGCCACGGAATTATCAGGGTGGGCGGTCGTCTGAACTCAGATCTGTCATACGAAAACAAATTTCCAATCTTATTACCAAAAATCTGTCATTTATCTTATTTAATTATAGATTATTATCATAACCTATATTTCCATGTTGGTCCGCGAAGCCTTCAATTCACTATTCAGCGCAAATTTTGGATAGTGGCTGCACGAAATAAAATACGATCCCAGCTTGCAAAATGCATTGTCTGCCATAAGATGAAATCTTCAGCGTTACCACCTCCATTAATGGCTGATTTACCACCCTCGCGAGTGCAACAAAGCCGTGTCTTTTCTCGAGTCGGTATTGATTTCGGAGGTCCTTACACTTTGAAAGATCATAAACGGAGGGGAGCCAAAACATCAAAGGGTTATTTATGTTTATTTGTGTGTATGGCAACAAAGGCAGTCCATTTGGAAACCGTATCTGAATTAACTTCCGAAGCATTTATTGCAGCCCTTAGCCGGTTTACGGATCGTCGTGGTTTGTGCGCTGAAATTATAAGTGACAATGGGACGAATTTCGTCGGTACAAATCGGTATCTACTTGGCATAAATAAATTCTTAGCATCACAGCGTGATGTTATATCTAATCACCTAACTCAAAGTGGCATTATTTGGTCGTTTAATCCTCCAGCTAGCCCTCATTTCGGAGGCCTGTTTGAAGCAGGGATAAAATCTGTAAAATACCATTTGAAGCGGGTAATAGGTGAGACCGTTCTAACTTATGAAGAATTTGCGACAGTTCTCACCAGAATCGAGGCCATCCTCAACTCCCGCCCTTTGTGTTCAATGAGCTCAGACCCTGAGGATTTCAATGGACTCACCCCGGGCCATTTTTTAATCGGTGGATTCCTACTGGGGTTGCCTGAATATGACTTCCTTGACACAACGTCTAATCGATTAAGTAGGTGGCAACATCTTCAAAAGATGTCGCAACATTTCTGGAAACGTTGGCATCTAGAATACTTAAACACGCTGCAACAAAGATCAAAATGGTGCAAAATAAATCCAAACATTAAGTTAGGTCAATTAGTGTTAATAAAGGATGATCGTCTTCCACCCATGAAATGGGTGTTAGGACGAATTACTGAAGTTCATCCCGGTAAGGATGAGATAGTTAGGGTAGCTACTGTTAAGACTCAAACTGGTTCGTTGGTTCGACCAGTGATAAAACTTTGTCCGCTACCAGTAGAATAGAATTAGTATTAGTAGTTCTTGAGGTATATATCCAAAAGGGAAATACCTATTTCATTTAATTTCATTCTTTTTTGTTTTGCTTTGTGACCATTGGGGTCTATACCTTTTACTGTTATTATTTATTTCTTTTATATTTTTGAATGCCTATACTGAATTCTCGTTATTATCGTACTCGTCTCCTATACCCTAGGAGTCTTTAAAATTTGTCATTCTTTTCAAATTATTATTTTTTTTGTTTGTGCAGGAACCGTACTCCGAAACAGTCATTATTATTTTTTTTTTTGTTAAGTTTTTCACCAGCAGTACAGATACAACTTGCATGAACAATTTATCTTGATATATATTTTTTTATTGTTGTGCCCTCCATGAGGATTCTTTGTTATTTTAATAATTGTTAATTCGGTCAAATTAGGTGGGCGGAAATGTTGGTGCCTTGCATTCTTCCTAAGTACCTTTTCCGAAAATAAGTCTACCCACAAATCCTGTTGTTTCCCTACCTTTATTGTCGACCGAATGCAATAAAATTGTTACCCAAGTTAGTTCAAATTAGCACTTCGTCCTGTCAGCATCTCATGTTGAATACGGAGCTAACTTTCGACCGTGTCGGAAAGTCTTGTGGAAGCAATTCTATCGTGTGCTAGTGAGCTCGTTATAAGTGTGAACCAGCGGAATAATTGAAAGCGAAGGAAGAAAAGCGGTAAGTCGACAATTCCTGTCTTATCCACTTCCTTCCGCTTTGCGGGACCTATTTCTGTCCCCAACAATAGGTATTAATAAAAATGTATAAAATTGGTATTTACAATAGTTTATGAATTAAGTAAAAATAGTTCGCACATCCGGCGTTTAAAGTTTGCCAAATTCAAATTATTGTCAAATACATCAATATTGTTTAAATATTTGTTACCAAGACTGTGTAATCGTTGTATTGGGGAATGTAATTTATAGTTAGAATGAGATGTGTGTATATAAAATGTTAATGTTTGTCTAGTAGTTCGTGTAGGTACATGTAGATTAATTAAATGCAAGAGTTCACAGCAATCAAATTTAGAGTTTAATAATTTTAATAAAAAGGTTAGGTCAGTTATTTTTCGTCTGTTTTCTAAAGTTGGAATATTTAAAATATTCATTAATGATAAGTAATTTATGTGCTCTAAAGGGATGTTAAGTTTAAAATTTATAAATCTTAGAAATTTTCTTTGAATTCTTTCAATATTATGGATATGAATTTTGTAGAAGGGCGACCAGACTATTGAGTTATGTTCGATTAGGCTTCGTACTAGGGATATGTACAACAATTTTACGACTCGTAAAGATTCAAAGTTTTTAATTGTTCTTAAAATAAATCCTAATATTTTCATACCTTTATTTACAGTTTGTTGAATGTGGACCGTGAAATCTAGTTTCTCATCCATTATTACGCCAAGATCTCGCATTTCCGTTACTCGTTCTAAATTTATTTCTTTTATAGAATAGTCGAACAATAGTGATGATTTTTTTCTGGAGAAGGTCAAAGTTTTGCATTTATCTACATTTAAATATAAATTATTTTGTGAACACCAGTTATTTAGCATGTCTATATTATATTGAAGAACTTCACAGTGATTAAAGAGAGTTATTTCTTTATATAATTTAATGTCATCGGCGAATAACAATACTTTGACGTCTTTAAAGCAGTTGACTATGTCGTTTATAAAAACAAGAAATAAAACTGGGCCAAGATGACTACCTTGCGTTACACCACTAGTGGCGGAAAATGGTTTCGATATATAAGATTTTATTTTAACAAATAAAGTTCTACCAGAAATGTAACTTTTTAGCCATCTTAACATATTTTCTCTGATACCTAAAGCATGAAGTTTACGGATCAATACTTTATGAGACACTTTATCAAAAGCCTTCGAGAAATCTGTATATATACAGTCAACTTGTTTATTTTTAGAAAAAGCCTCCAATATATAATTTTGAAAAAGTAATAAATTTGTTGTAGTTGATCTACCTCTAACGAAGCCATGCTGTTTGTCATTTATTACTAGGAGGCGGCTAAGCGGTGGCAAAACGAAGAATTCTAAGTCACGAATCCGCAAAAACATCATTCGGAGATATTGAAATTTGAATTTTTGAAATGATATGTTTTTGTAATAACGAATCAATTCTAAACTTCAAACCTCAATATCGCCGAATGATGTTTTTGCGAATTTTCAACTTGGAATTCTTCGTTTTGCCACCGCCTAGCCGCCTACTATTTATTACCTTTGTTAATGAGGGATATATTTCATCAAGAACTAGAGATTCAAAGATTTTGGGTAATACAGATAATAATTGGATATGTCAATTTGACGGCGCCGTGCATGCTCCGTGTATTCAAAATGACCCCCTCTCCTGTTTACGGCGAAGGGGGGGTCGCATAACTTTTCTGATATCGCGACGGTAGAGAATTCGAAAAATAACGTTGATTAGCGAAGATTCAAACCGCGCTTATAACACATGATATTTTTACATCTGGCGGGTCTGTATGGAATTGTATGGTGAGCGCTATTGTGTTATAAGTATCTTTTTGATGTGAACTTCGCGTTTGTCGCCCGCTTTAATCTTCATTTTACATACTAACTAACCATCACGCCGTTTCCCCGCAGGGGTAGGCAGAGAGGACGGACCGCCAAACACCTCGGTCTTGGCACACACTCTTTGCCTCATTCACGTTCATACATCGTCTCATACATTCTCTTCTATTTTTCTGACTCTTGACATGGCCCAACTCAAGTATCTGATTCACTTGATCGTGCCATGTCTTTCTCGGACGTCCCCTACTTCTTATACCATTTACACTTGCATCGTATATTCTCTTTACGCTCCTTTCTTTGTTCATTCGCTCTACATGCCCAAACCATCTGAGGGTTCCTTTCTTAATTTTACTCATTACTAGTAGGCGTCCGCGCGGTGGCTATTACAGTGCCATACTCAAGGGAAAATCAACTTCATCATGTTTAATCACACAAAAAACACATTGGTACATATTAAACACTTATTTTTACACCACTTCCCGGTTTTAGCATGCGTGAAGTTGAGAATGTTGTTAACATTAAAAATTGACTTATTATAAATGACGTGATATATACGTTTAATATACATGTATATTGGGGATATCCTTCAACTGCTGACCCTAGTACAAATCACATGTGCGCCCCACTGTTAAATTTAACAGCCACCTCTGGTCCAGAGCCCTAAAATACTTTTAAAAAATCCTTGACTCTGAGCAGAAACGTCCGGTCTGTTTGATAGCTTCCCCAATTACATCTGGATTGCAATCTTTAGAGCACAGGCATCAGGTGGGAATGCTGTCCGTGTTCTATCGGTATTTTAATAGAAAATGCTCCGAGGATCTAGCGTACGTCCCTTCGGCACCGTATAATAATTGGAAAGCACGCCAAAAGCGCGCCCAACATTTGTACCTACACTGTTGACATTCTGCGGCTTGTTCTTGAGTTGAACAGCTCGGCTGTGGAACGATTTGCCGGCTTTTGTGTTTCCTCCCTTCTGCAACATGAATCGCTTCATGACCCATATTTACTCATTCTTCTTCTCCAGAAACCATTTACACGGTATCCCAGATATAACATAGGCTATGAGGGAAAATTATTTTCCTCAGGGTCTTATGTGTGAACTGAATCTAAAAATAAATAAATTTAAAAACATTTTTTTAAATGTGAATACCGCAAAACAGTCCCAATTGCTCCCAACCGTCTTGAGCCAGTGAGGCTATATGGGGTGTGTTGAGAGGCTGAAGGTAGTGATGAGGGAATGAGATGAGGAAGAGGAAGGTGGAGAATTTTCTGCTTATTCAGATCTAGCCACCAAACACGGCTAAAGTCATTTCAAGCAACGTTTTAATTCTGAATGGTGGTCCTACAGCGGGGTAATATTGAGAGTGTCTTCCACTCCAGAATGCACCGCAAATACGAGTATGCTACATATTATTCTAAAATTTACACCAAACGCGCGCCCAACATTTGCTCACAGTTAACATTTGTCACGTGAGAAGGGTCGTTATTACGACTCGTTTGTGAATGATATCAGTTTTCTACCGGTATGTCAATGGAAGATGCTCCGACGATCTAGCATCTGTGATCCCTTCGGTATGGTTGTATAATTGGGAAACTTATACACGCTTGACATTCGTGTCGCATGAGAACAGATCGTTTCTACGGCTCGTTCTTAAGTTCATCAGCTCGGGTGTGGAACGATCTGCCAGCTTTTTATGTTACCTCTCTTCTAAAACATGATCTCTTTAAGACCCTTGTTCACTCCTTCCTTTTCTCGAAAAACCCTTTACACAGCATCCCCAGAAATGACATAGGGTCTATGGAATAAATATTTTCCTCAGGGTCTTCCGTGTGGAGTTAATTTATTTAAAAAAAAAAACAAAGTTTTTTATGTTAATACCGTACAAGAGTCCCAATAGCTCCCAACTGTCTGGAGCCAGAACTGTTGTGAGACTGAATGTAGTGGGGAGGGGAAGAAGATGGGGAAGTACCTGGCTATTCAGACCTGATCACCTAACACGGCTAAAGTCATTTCATATAACGTTTCAATTCTGAATGGTGGTATTAGGTACACCGGCGCGATACTGAGAGTACCTTCCACTATGGAACGTGTCGCAAATATACTACATATTATTTTTATTGTTTAAATTAATTTGTGAAAATAACACAAATAAAATTTACTTGTGCGCGCCAGAATATGAACCCGCGACCACCATATTGCTAGCTAAGATGACAAAAGTGTATTTCTTTTTAAAAATATTACAATAATTAATTGGCAATCCTAATTCCAACTAAAATTTCAATTTCCCCCTGTACTTTTAAAAGGATTGTTTTCACATAAGACATCTTGATAAAAAGTCTATTTCTTTCCAATATGTTTTCTAATGACGAGAGAGAGACGCAAATAACATCATTATCATTTCTAAATAATCCGATAAAGAGCGTATCATGTTTCATATTCCAGCGAGTGATCTGTAGCTAGCAAATAGATTTAAGTATTTTTAGCGCAGAAAGGGTAAAGAAGAGTATACGAAACAAGACTTTTTTAGTGAGATTGAATTTAGCCTCTTCGAAAAATCTCCACTTATAAAAGTCACAGTTTTATCACTGCAGACATTAAAATCGCACTAGAAAAGAACACCTGCACTCTATAGATCTCCCGCGTAAAGAACTGTTACATCGTTTTTAATATATTTTTAAATTTTACTTTTATGAATTCTTTTATACTTGATATTATATTTCATAAAAAGGACAATTGATATTACGCAACCTTAAGACTGAAACGCCAATATATGTTTATGCACAAAAAAGTGTTCCTAGTGTTCTTTGTATGAAAACTAATTTCGTTATAAAAATTGAATATTAGTTCATACTAGGTCCCTCGTGGTTTATACCAGATAGCTGCGAACACTACACTGTGTCTAGAACGAATTTAACCCGTTAAATAACGATAATTTAATTGTTTTGCCTTTAATAATGAGCGGTTCTGTGATTTCTTCATTTTGCCACCGCCATCCTCCTTCTACTCATTACGCTTACATCAGCCTTGCATTCCTTTCGAATCTCCACATTTCTCACACGATCATACATGGTTTTACCACACATACGCCTCAGGGATCTCATTTCGACAGCATTCAGTCTACTTTCATCCTTCCTCTGCCAGTTCCATGCCTCACTGCCATACATCAGGGTAGGTGCAAGCACTCCATTGTGGACTGCTAACTTCGCTTCTTTGGACAGCTTTTTGTTAGCGCCAACGGCATTCAGTCCTCCATTAATGGAGTTACCTGCATTTACCCTCCTTTTAATGTCTCTATCAGCCTTCCCATCTCTCGTAAACATACTACCCAAATACACAAACTCATCCATCTGCTCCAAGTATTCAGCATTCACAACTATATTGCACACTGTTTTCGGACTCTCTCTTTCAAACACCATGACTTTAGACTTACTTACATTCATCATTAACTCATTCTTCATACATACTTCGTTCATTCCAGACACGAGCAAAAAATATAATTAATTTAATAAGTGACTTTGACTTGAAACAAAAACACATACATCGGCCTTTAAATGATTTCTGGGAGAGTTTGTCAGAAGAGTGCTCCAATTTTTCAAAACAAGCTATTTTTTTTTATATCCGTTTTTTAAAACATTTTTATGCGAAGCGGGATTTTCTAATTATGATGCAACCAAGTCAAGGTGCAGGAATAAGAATCCAACTCACCAATATTGTGCCTGATATCAAGAAGATACGCGATTCACGGACTCAAAATTATCAAAGACTGGAAGATACTCTCAGTATCGCCCTGGTGCAAGACCACCATTCAAAATTGAAACGACGCTTGAAATGGCTTCAGCCGTGTTTAGTGACTAGATCTGAATAGCCAGGGCTTCCTTCCTCTTCTCCATCTCCTTCCCTTCCCCACGTACGTTCAGCCTCACAACATACCCCAATTGGGGATGCCATAGTCTTACTGGCTCCAGACGAGAGCAGTTGGGACTATTGTGAGGTATTCTCTATAAAAAATGGTGCTTTATGAATTCCATTTTTTTTTTCATATATTTTTTTTTAATCCATTTTTTGTTTAAATTTTATATATTTTGTTTATATACTATATAAATAATGTGTTTAATAACTTTTCTTAAAATTTTTACTATTAGGAATTACTCAACCAAATAAATAAGCCAAGTATTCCGTTAAAATTTAATGGTTTAAAAAGTGTTTCATTGCAGAAAAAGTTTGGGAAACCCTGAGTTAGATAATAGTTTCTAGTAAGTAATTCAACAAACGGAATTGAAAAATAATGCCTTTAACCTGTCCTGTGCGCTCAGTAATAATTTTTATATATATATTTTTTTAAATGCGATTTTAACCCTTATGTATAAAGAAACTGTATGAACAACAAAGTCAAAATCGCTTGCGTCAATATCTTTCTTGACGTAACAGTTAATTTTATTAATTTAGCCCCTCTGAATATTTTTTAAAGTAATTATCTATGACATTCGGTTGTCATATTTTTTTCCCGCTTTACCAGCTGTCAACTTTTTAAAGAAGTATAAATGTATTATTGAAGAAGAAGATAACAATAATAATCTAATTTTCCAAAATATGAAAATGAACAAGACACAGAAAAATAATAAAAGATAATGGTCGCAACTGGGACTCGAACCCAGAACCTTACGTCTTACCGGGACGTACACCTCTACCAATTGGGCGACTGCGATCTATTATGAGACTGTCGTAATTGTCAACTTCATATTTCAAATTTCAGTATTAACAATATTATCTTAGACTAATGTTTTTTTCCTTATAACCTTCAAAAGTTAAAAAGAGAGTTTTTCTTATAAAAAAAACAAAAATGAATATTCATTTAGACTTTTATAAAAAGTCAATAGGTGTTCCATAAAAATAAAATCGAATATATTTATCCGAGACACTATCTAGGTAACAAATACATTATTTGAATACTTGTTTCCAATAATAAAGGTAGCTGCCAATAATATGGAAAAACAATACAGACTCCTCTTCCTCTTCCCATCCCGTATCCCTTTCCCCTCCCGCATTCCATTTTCCCCTTCCCGTGTTCCCCCTCTCCTGCTCTCCCATTTCTCGCGAACCCTTCCCCCCCTCCTCACGCATTCCGCTTCCACCTTCTTCGCCTTCCCCTCTCCCTCGTCCCTTTTCCCGCGAAGCCCCCCTCCTTGATTCCCCATCCGACCCTCCCGCATACCCCTCCCCCAGCCTTTTTTTCCCTGCCGCCTAACACCATAAAATACACCCATTTTTCCAACAACTCGCGTGACCTATTTAATTTTTTTATGCAAATTTCATAATGCCAGAGCTCACCAGTATAGATATAGAAGTATTCACAGGCATGTTCACAACAATTCAAAAAAAAATAATAGCAATCGGATGAAATTTTAATCGCAATCGTATGAATAGTATAGGAAATAATTTCATAACGCCAGAGTTCACTATTTATTCTATTATTATTTTGTAAATATTTACCCCTGATTCTGAAATCTGGTAAGGTAATGAGTCTTGCGACGCTGAAGAGTGGCTTGTCGAAAACTCCTCGATTTCGTAAAGAATCTCACATCATGAGGATGGAACGTCTGCAGATTATTGGCTCCAAGCCTAAAAGGGTCTTCCAGAAGCAGGACAGGCTCAGATGGCCATCATCAGCCCAGTGTGTCCTCCAGCCAAATTGGAAAAAATATATCTTTTTTTGGGAAGAATTCGTCAAAAACTTTCCAGAAAAACTGCAATCACTATCTACAACTCAATTATTGCTCCACATTTTAACTCCTACTCAACTATTCTCTTCCTGTGTAACGAACGAGAACAAAATAAGTTTCAAATTCTCCAAAATAGGGCAATGAAAATAATACCTCGCAGAAATATTCAAAAATAAATAAAATGATAAAGGAACTAAATTAGCTAACAGTGAAACAGATTCTAATCTTGAACACTATGATATTTAACTTGTTGAAAGCCAGCATACAAAAAATATATTTTTTCAATACGACGTTAAATATTTGACAGTTCTCACCTTTCTTACGAATTCAATTTTTATAACATTTCTTTTGTGATATATTACAAAAATTACATCAAAATAATGTAGATAAAACGAACTACCTAATAATCACTCAAATCTATGCTTTCCACAATGGATTTATATAAAAAACAATGAATAAATATAGACTTCGAATGTGACAGCTATCATATTATCAAGCGGCAGCCATTTTGTCCGCCATCTTTGGTGCCCGGCGTGCCTTTAGCAATTAATATGAATTATTCGGAGTGGCTAAATGCTATCCAGTAACTCGTAATGTCAAGAACAAGAATGGCCCAAGTGATTCTGATCTTGTTCTTCATTACATAAGGGGCAAAATCGCTTCAAACATCCGGACCCGCCGGGGGGACTGCCGCCTACGAGAGATTAACAACCTATTACCAAAAATTTTTCAAATAAAATTATATACAACAAGGACATTCACAGAAATAATACAAGGACGTGCAAGGAAATCTGGCTACAAAAAAAGGATAAAGCGAACACACAGAATAGTCTACTGTACAAAGGGATGAAGTGTTGTAACACGCTACCAGAAACTATAAAGACCGCACTAATTGGAAAGTTTAAGATGTATTGTAGGAGCTACATGAAACTGGAGAAAATCTAATATAGAATAAGCAAAAGTTTGTATGGATGTATGTGTGTTTGTTACTCTTTCACGCAAAATTTACTGATTGGATTTTAATGAAACTTTACAATAATATAGCTCATACATCAGAATAACATATAGGCTATAATTTATAAAGCTAGCTATTAATTTTCAATATATTGGAAATTAATAATTATTGTTAAATAGAAAATTTCAAAATTTGAGAATGACATTTTGCAAAACAATGATTGTTAAGTCAAAATTCTGTTTTTGAAAATATTTAAATTAGTGAATACTCGCCCAATATTTTGAATCGAATCAAGAATTACAGATATTTTAAATAAATAGGTTAACGGCCTTGCTAAAAAAAAACACTCCGCGGCCGTTAAACGGTGTTTCTGTAGCACGTTGTGTAAAGTCTGTACATTTCGTTTTTCAAATTCTTACTAAACAAAATATATGGTTTTGATCTGACAACGTCGCCATTTTACCAGCCTTACTAATAAACTTTCTGAAAAATTTGTACAATGGTCAAACAACCATGTATGAAGAATCCTTACTAATTAAGAACTGACAAAAAATTGTTCATGGAAAGATATGTACATTGCTTACACGGCCAAGGAGGGTAGTTTATCTGTTGTATATATTTGTTCCATTTGTAATTTTCAACGAATTTCGAATTTTTTTTTTAATGTCCTATATATTTATTATTTTTTGAGATGTTGTAAAAACAAATACCATTTTAGAACCAAAATTTAATTACCTTTAAGATTTTCATATCTAAAATATACTTAAATGTTTAAAAACTGTAGTATTTTAAGATTTAAACATCAAGTTGGAAAAAAAAACTCACTTACCCCAAACACTTTCTATTAAAACATTGAAATATTTGGAAAAATTCAAAAAACACAGTCCTTTTATTTAATGATTTTAAAATAAATCTGTCACCTCACTTTTTACTCCTTCAAACAATAAAAAAATATAAAAAAATCTTGAAATTCGCTTTTCATATCCAAAAATTTACAATAAAAAAACACACATTTGAATACATTGCTTGCACATCTTAAGGCATTAATTTCTTTGATACGTTTACTAAAATATGTATTAGACATTTTAGTCACCAAAAAACATCACTTTCAAGAATTTATAATAAAACAAAGATCTTAAAATGCAAATTATTTCTGAACATAACCTATGAACCATTTTCTGACAGCTTAATTTAGAACACGCGATTTTAGTGCCACAATTTGACTTAAACTAACGAAAAACAACACAAATTAATAGTAAATATATTGATTACATGAATATAAGTGCGAATTAGTCATAAATATTCAAATCATTAACGAACACATCATATTAATCACATACAAAATCGCAACCGACTAACTTCTGCATTCGCGGCTATTTTTTTCAGCGGTAAAGCAATGCGCAGGCGCATCAATCACACCACCTAGCGGATTATTATGAAAACTCCAATTTACAAGTAAAATTTCCAGCGTTGCCACATTTAAAACACCGTTTAACGGCCGCGGAGTGTTTTTTTTTTAGTAAGGCCGTAAGAGTTTTGGTGTAAACGTAATGGGACCTAGGAAAAGAAAATAGATTACTCGAAGTAGTAATCCTACGCAGACGAAGTCGCGGGCAGAAGCTAGTACGTAAATAATTAGCAATTTGTAAACGTCAATGTACAAATTACTAAAATAAAAATTAATAAAAAAAGTCAATCTCCAAGATGGCTTCAAGTTTCTAGAAAAGTCAATAGATGTCGCATATTAATAAAAATGGATTAAATTTATCCTTATATTATCTAGATAGCATTTACTTCAAGTTGAATCAAGTTGAAAGTTAAGAAAATGAAGATAATGGTGGTAGTTCTCAGTCGAAGTATGATACAGTTATATATGACCGAATCGGATAGGGACATATTAGCTCAGTTGGTAGAGTAGCGGCCCGGAAAGCCGAAGGTCCTGGGCTCGAATCCCAGATGTGACCGTATCTTTTTCTGAATTTTCTGTTTCTAATTTTATATTGAGTTTTGTTAATATTGTCTTCATTAATCAAAATATTACAATTTGACGTTTAACTCATTAACCTCTCGACTGCCGTTCGCCCACTGGTAACCGCGGGTCGAAATTTAAAAAAAATAAATTATTTGAAGCGATTTTGTTCCTTATGTATAAAGAAGTTGTATGAAGAACAAGGTCAGAATCGCTTGCGCCGTTCTCGGTCTTGACATAGCAAAAATCCGCATACCGCCAACCCATCTGAATAATTTATAATAAATATCTATGGTCAACTTGGCGTCACTTTTACAAACGGTTTTCAACTGTCATTTCATTTTCAAACAAGTATTTATGTCATTACTTCTTCGAAAACACATTTGAATTGGTTTTTTTCATGTAGGGTGTCTATTCAGGTTTGTAGAGAAATAAAAAATATTGATCATTTTCATATGAATATATTTTATTTACATTTTTTTGTCGAATGGGAAATATTTTCACATTCACATATTATCATGAAATATATATGAATAATAAGGTACATTACCTGGCAAACAGAAAACAATCACAAAAAAAACCAATTCCTTTGTTTTTATACGATATTTGAGCAAAAGCCGGGAAGATAATTTCGCGCGATTTTTTCCAAATACACCTGGCCTTCGAGAGGTTAAGTTAAAAATGAATGAAAATATTTTGTTTTAATAACAGGATAGGTCTATTTTTTTGACAAGGCAGAAAAAAATATTTTTGTTAAGGCAGAATTAAATCCGGTTTGTGGTATTGGTAACAAAATGAAATTAGAAAAATAAAATTGTGCAATGATGGAAGATTTAACTGACGGAGGATTGAACTGCTACATCACAGTGGACCGCTCTTCCAACTGTCTGGTTTGACTTGGACAGTCCTGGCCACCTACAGGATACACCTCAACTCCTGCCGTTCTCCTGCTGTTTTCTTCGTGTTCATCATCCTTCAGGCTGCAGTGTTTGCCTCCACATCATCCAGCCTCCCAAGTGTGCAATCTTACCGTTTGGTCAAAGATTATCAATGCCGCTTTTGTTTAGCTTCTCCAGACAGTCCAAAAGACTTTGCTCTTGTTTACCTTCTACGGACAATCTAAAAGACTGCCCTTGTTTTGCTTTCTCCAGACAGTCCAAAATACTGCTTTTGTTTACGTACTCCAGACGGTCCAAAAGACTTTGCTCTTGTTTACCTTCTACGGACAATCTAAAAGACTGCCCTTGTTTTGCCTTCTCCAGACAGTCCAAAATACTGCTTTTGTTTACGTTCTCCGGACGGTCCAAAAGACTTTGCCTCTGTTTACCCTTTTCGAAAAATCCAAAAGACTGCCCCTGTTTACCTTCTCCAGATAGTCCAAAAAATGCCTTTGTTTACCTTCTTTAGATAGTCCAAAAGATTGCCTTTGTTTACCTTTTCCGATCAATCCAAAATATTGCCCTTGTTTACCTTCTTCACTCAGTCCAAAAGACTCCCTTTGTTTACCTTCTCCAGACAGTCCAAAAGACTCTTCCTTTGTTTACCAACTCCAGACAGTCCAGAAGACTCCCTTGGTTTACCTTCTCCAGACAGTCCAAAAGACTCTTCCTTTGTTTACCTTCTCCAGACAGTCCAGAAGACTTCCTTTGTTTACCTTTTCCAGTCAGTCCAAAAGATTGCCTTTGTTTACCTTTTCCGAACAATCTGAAAGACTGTCTTTCTTCTCCAGACAGTCCAAAAGACTTCCATTGTTTACCTTCTCCAGATAGTCTGAAAGACTATCTTTGTTTGCCTTCTAAGGACAATCCAAAAGGCTTTGCCCTTGTTTACCTTCACCAGTCAATCCAAAAGACTGCCTTTGTTTACCTTTTCCGAACAATCCAAAAGACTCCCTTTGTTTACCTTCTCCAGACAGTCCAGAAGACTCCCTGGTTTACCTTCTCCAGACAGTCCAAAAGACTCTTCCCAGGTTTGCCTTCTCCGGACTATCCAGAAAACTCCTTTTGTTTACCTTCTCGTAATGATCCAAAAGACTCACACGTCCGTCTCTGGTTGCAGGAGAAGGAGAAGCGTCCTCTGGAGGGGATGGTCCTCAGCGGGCGGGCTGCAATCGCCGCCATCCGGGACGGGGACGTGTCCGGCTCGGACGGCTCAGAGCGGGAGGGGGAGGCGGACGGCGCAGACTCTCCGCCGCTGCCCACAGATGGGACGGGCAGGTTCAAGCACGCGTACATCCGTCACTCAGGACGCTCCGTGCGGGCTCTGCTGGACAGCGGGGCGATACCAGACGCCGCCGTGATACATGCGGCAAGAAAGAAAAGGCAGCAGGTATGTTGTATTTAATATTTCTCTGATACATGTTTACCAACACATGCATTAGACATTAATTTTATATAAAAACATCACTTTCATGAAATTCTTATAAAATTAAATACATAAAATCATATTTAAATATTGGTATGTATAACTGTATAATCCCATTTTCTGAAATAAAATTATAAGTACAATTTTCAACATGTATATGTGGAAAAATATCATATTTTTATGTATTTACTTTGAGTATAGGGCCGACCGCCGCGGTCAAACACTTAAACTCTTGTATTTTGGCTGACATTTGGTCACACGATGGCCATATACCATAGAAAATTAATATCAGAGCACTCCGAGAGGCTAGATTACTCAAATAAAAAGCAACATCTGAATGTGTATTGGCCCAAGCGATTCTGACCTTGCCCTTGTACAGTGTTTCTTTATATATAAGGGTTCAAATCGCATTAAAAAAAAAAAAAAAAAACGGCTCCGGTGTCCGAGCGACAGACATGAGTTTAAAACTTGATTTGATAAAAATTATACTAAAAGTACAGAAATGATAAGATTTTATTAGGAGAGGGAGAAGGGTGGGAGGAGTCAACATAACGGGAAAAAGGGAAGATTGTCAAATTGTAAATATTTTGTTAAATTTAAAATAATAATAAATTAGATTGAATTGTGAAAAGAATCTATCAATTTTATTAAATTTGTGTATTTGTGTAGGCCCGAGACGGTGCAGACTTCATCCCGTGCGTGTCGGGTGGCGGGGCCGAGACGGGCCAGCCCCAGGCGCCCCCGCCACGCGATTCGGGGGGCGGCGGGGGGGGCCGCCTGGTGCGCGAGGACGGAGAGGGAGACGGATCGGACGAGGACCCGGACCGGATTCTGGTGCGCGGAGCCGGCCCGCAACACTCCAAGAGGGAGACCATCAACATGGCAGTGCGGGACCATGGTAACCTATTTCTTTTACTGACCAACAATAAATCGTCGCCCGAGTGCTTGATTGTCCAAAAGACCATTAGCAAATTTTACAGTAGGAGGAGGTTTTCTTTCATTATTTCAATGAAACATTATGATAGGTGTTTAAGATGAAGCTATTCTCTTAACTTGTTGAAAGCCAGCATACAAAAAATATATTTTTTCAACATGACTTAAAATATTTGACAGTTTTTTGGGGGCAAGAGGCGTGATGTCCTGGATGAGGAGATGATTGGGCCTCCGATTGATGGAGGAGATATCGGTGTGTCGTGATATCTCCGCGTGCTATAGGTCGGAATAATAAATACGAGGAGGATGATGATGATGTGATGTATTTACAATATTTACATTGTGCACTATTTACAAATGAAGATTATTTACAAATCGCGTAATATTATTCCCGACACGCGAACCGCAGATTGCGAGGTTGTGTTGCTAGGCCGCTGGCTTGTCGCAGCGAAGACTGAGTGAGAACGACTGCTCGATTTCGCTTACTCGAGCCCTTATATAGGGCCGAGCCTGGTACGAGAACGGCAGGCGAAATCGTGCACACGCTGGAAGATTCTCGATATGGCTACGCAGCGCTGTGTGTAATGTGTGGCTGGTTCGAGCTCTTTCCAGAAGGTGGTCAGTAGGCGCGCAGTACTAAACGTTGCGTGGCTACCTAAGTAGGTAGCGTATGCGTCGCTACAGTTTTCACCTTTCTTACAAATTCAATTTTTATAACATTTCTTTTGTGATATATTACAAAAATTACATCAAAATAATGTAGATAAAACAAACTTCCTAATAATCACTCAAATCTATGCTTTCCACAATGGATTTATATAAAAAAAACAATGAATAAATATAGACTTTGAATATGACAGCGTTCATATTATCAAGCAGCAGCCATGTTGTCCGCCATCTTTGGAGCCCGGCGTGTCATTAGCAATTAATATGAATTATTCGGAGTGGCTAAATGCTATCCGGTAATTCGTAATGTCAAGAACGAGAATGGCCCAAGCGATTTTGACCTTGTTCTTCATACAATTTCTTTATACGTAAGGGGCAAAATCGCTTCAAACATCCGGACCCGCCGGGGGACTGCGGCCTACAAGAGGTTAGAGGTAAAAGGTCTCATTAGTTTAAATTATTCTTAGTAAAGTGATTACTTATTGTTTTTGATACTTTATTTTTAATTTTTAAATGGAGATTGACCAAAAACTAAATGGGTTGTTTGGACAATTTAAGTACTCGATAAATGAATCACGTCTCTACCATATTTTGTCAGAGGGTAAATATATTTCTGCTTGACAATAAATTCCAAATAAATGGAATGTTAGTGAACGTATTGGAAAATTAAAAAACTGTTTTTTAAAGGTGATGAAATAAGCTTTCAAATTTTATAAATCAAAATAAATATTAAATTTTTAACCCTTCAAAAATTTGGCGTATTTTGTCAAAGGCTTAAAATATTCCCGCTTTGCAATAATATCCAAATAAATTGAACATTTGTTAACGTATTCGAAAACTAAAAACTGTTTTCGAAAGGTGATGAAATAGGCTTTCAAATTTTTGTATTAACCTCTTGAATGCCAGGTGTTTTTGGAAAAAATCGCGCGAAATTATCTTCCCGGCTTTTGCTCAAATATCGTATAAAAACAAAGGAATTGTTTTTTTTTGTGATTGTTTTCTGTTTGCCAGATAATGTACCTTATTATTCATATATATTTCATGATAATATCGTTACAAGTTTTCCCAGAATAGCTATTTTTAACAAAAAAATGTGAAAATATTTCCCATTCGACAAAAAAATGTAAATAAAATATATTCATACGAAAATGATAATTTTTTTTATTTCTCTACAAACCTGAATAGACACCCTACATGAAAAAAACCAATTCAAATGTGTTTTCGAAGAAGTAATGATATAAATACTTGTTTGAAAATGAAATGACAGTTGAAAACCGTTTGTAAAAGTGACGCCAAGTTGACCATAGATATTTATTATAAATTATTCAAATGGGTTGGCGCTATGCGGATTTTTGCTATGTCAAGACTGAGAACGGCGCAAGCGATTCTGACCTTGTTCTTCATACAACTTATTTATACATAAGGAACAAAATCGCTTCAAAAAATTATTTTTTTTAAATTTCGACCCGCGGCCACCGGTGGGCAAACGGCAGTCGAGAGGTTAACCGCTTGGGCACATAAGCTTGTTTTCAAGACAATTTAACGTAGGTAGACATAGGAATGACGTATGCCCCGAACCTGAGTTATTAAAAAATACTATGTATTTTTTTTAATTATAAAATTTTTTTGCGAAAATCTTAAAAAGTTTTCAAAATGGCTCACGTTACTTTTTTTCTAACTAAAATTACTGATAATGAAAAAAAATAAAACACATACTTATTTCATTAGATAAATGAATTATAAACCTAACTGTCACCTAACTTTTTTTGTTTCATGTAAAAAAAAATTCTTAAAACATTCACAAAGTTCCATAATTTTTTTTCAAATTGTGATCGGAAACTTTAGTTTCAGAAAGGGGTAAATTTTAATTTTTTTGTGGTTTACTTTTAGATTTGAATATATAGCTTGTTGTATTCTCTTTCCAATACCGTTTAGATCATACTGCTGACTATGATAGTAAGGGAGAAACAACGATTTCTGTGAGACCTATGTGAGCTGGGACAAATATGGTCTCCTGTGATTAAACTGGTTTTAAAATATAAAAATTTTGCATTCAAACGTAAAAATCTTACATTAATCTAACATTACTGATAAAAACACGGTCATAATTTTTTTTTTCGATTTCCGATTAAGGTCTACATTTAGCTTCTGTGGTTATCTTTTATAGTTGATTATAAAGCTTGGTGTTTTCTCTTTCTAACATTGTTTATATCATATTTCTTACTATGATAGTAAGGGAGACACATTGATTTCTATTAAACCTATATGAGTTGTTCCGAAAAGCCTTAAAAAATAATTAAGTCACTATCCTAGGGGAATCAGACTGAATGGATTCACTACGGTGAATATATAAAATGAATGTGGCTATGCCTACCTGTACGGTGGTTGGTTGATTGGTTGGTTTGTAACTGTGTTGCTATATTTGCAGGTTCGGATGTGGACAGCGGAGGTGAGGAGTGGGAGTCACAGCAGATCCGGAAAGCAGTCACTCATAGTCAGGTAAAGATACCATCATTTCATTTCCATTAACTTGTTGAAGGCCAGCATACAAAAAATATATTTTTTCAATACAACATAAAATATTTGACAGTTCACCTTTCTTATGAATTCAATTTTTATAACATTTCTTTTGTGATATATTACAAAAATTACATCAAAATAATGTAGATAAAACGAACTTCCTAATAATAACTCAAATCTATGCTTTCCACCATAGATTTATATCAAAAACAATGAATAAATATAGACTTTGAATGTGACAGCTATCATATTATCAAGCGGCAGCCATTTTGTCCGCCATCTTTGGTGCCCGGCGTGTCTTTAGCAATTAATATGAATTATTCGGAGTGGCTAAATGCTATCCAGTAATTCGTAATGTCAAGAACGAGAATGGCCCAAGCGATTCTGACCTTGTTCTTCATACAATTTCTTTATACGTAAGGGGCAAAATCGCTTCAAACATCCGGACCCGCCGGGGGGACTGCGGCCTACGAGAGGTTAATGGTTAAAATTAATCCGTTGGCCACAGAATTAATGATTAAGAAATTGGCCCTCAACACTGAATAAATTGGCCATCAACACCAAAAATTGAAAATCTTCATTAGTGTACTAAATCTAATGTAACTTTTAAATGATATACAGTAGAATTCGGATATAACGACTGATTAGATTATAACGGCTTACCGTTTTTAGCGACGACAAAAGTTAGGTTAAGATAGTTAAACGACTCAAATTAGGTTCCATACTTAGATACTAACCCTGATTTGGGTACCAGGACATAAAGGTATTGAGGGCAACGAGCGGGCTGATGAACTAGCAAGGAAAGGGGCGAAAGCACCACTTGTAGGATCCGACCCGGCCGTAGGAGTAGCAGCTTGCCACATAAAACTACATATCGATAGGTGGGTCAAATCCCAGCACTGCAAAGAATGGGAGAGGGCACCCGGAATGAGACAATCCAAAGTTCTCATAAAAGGACCGGACCCTAGACGAACCAGGAAACTACTCGATATGGACAGAAACTCGCTGAGGGAACTGGTAGGACTATTAACGGGACACTGCCATCTCAGGAGACACATGCAGATATTGGGAGTGGAAAACACTAATATATGCAGAAAATGTGAAGAGGATGAAGAGACTCCAATTCACCTATGGTGCCAATGTCCTGCCCTGGTGGGAACTAGGCTCAGATACCTGGGGAGACATACAGTAGAACCAGAAGACATAGCCACATATCCAATGACAACCCTGGTGAACTTTATTAAAGGGACTGGTTTGTTATTAAAGGATTGAGGTAAAATGGGAGATAGCACAATGGGCCTATGGCCTAAGTGCTCACGGGAACTGCTTGTAAACCGTCTCCGCCTTAAAAAAAAATAAAAATATAGGTACTAGGAAAACTATCCGTTTAGTACGACTCTGCTTTAAGCGACCAACTGCTTAAATTGACTCATAAATAAACCACTCAAGCGACCTATTTCAATGATAATTCGTCCGGTTAGAACGACGCGTGGTGTTTGTTTACAAAACCTACTCACCAATACCTTACCGCGCCTCGCCTACTCCCCGCGCCCGGCCACTCCCCACACCTATCCTTATTAGCTTGCGTAAATCACACTCACTGTTTATCATCTGTTGTGACAACCGCTCCACACAATGAGTTTCCTGAAGCCAAAATGTTGATCAATTGAAGAAAAAGGTGCTATATTACACGTTTTTTTAAAAAGAAATCAAACACAAATTACAGACTTTCTACTTTAGTGACTACATATTCCGGCCGTTTTGTGCGTCGTCCGGTTACTACGACAAAGTATCGCCGGTCCTTGAGGGTCGTTATATCCGGATTCTACTGTATTCAAATGAATTAATTTCTTTAAATTTGTTCACATATTGTGTGGGGGTCTTTTTGAGAAGAGAAAGGAATGAACGTGGGTCAAAAGAAATCATTTCACAGCCGAGCTGTTCAACTAAAGAACAAATTGTAGAAGCGATCCGTACTCACTAACTATGCACCGGTACCGAGGGGATCAATGAAGCTGGTTCCTCGGAGCATCTAACTTTGAAATTCCGATAGAACAAAGACAGCATTCCCACTCCGATGCCTGTGTTCTAAAGATTGCAATCCGTTTGTTAAGACGGGGAGAATCTATGAAACGGACCGCCAGTTTCTGCACAGATTCAAGGGTTTTTTTTTTAAAGTTATTTTGGGACTTTAGACCGGAGATGGCTGCCAATTAAATCATGGGGCGCACTTGCGATTTGTACAGGGTCTGTTAGACTGTTAGTTAGTTTTCTTGTTAGTTATGCAAGATTTGTATCCGTAGTCTGCCGAAGTTGCTACAAGGCAACTGCATCAGCAATAGGGTTACACCTTCGACCAAGTATATGAAGACAAGCCGTGTGGTTCTTAAAAATGACACCGGAACCAATAATATTGGTTTAAAAAACATTTATCGAAAAGATAGTACACTAACTCACAGTCAAAAGATCACAAGAAGCATTGGTTTGTACCTTTTGTTGGTCTGCGTGGAGCAAATTTGTTTTCTAGAAAGTTCGCTGCAACGATGTGACTAGGTTTGTGAAGAACATTTTTAAAACACAAAATTTAGGCAGTTAAAAATATTTTAGGTATGGGCTGTCACGGACTTGGTGATAAACTAAAGAAATAGTGGTAAACTTTTACCTATGACTATTACCATTCTTAACCTATTGCAGGCCGCAGTCCCCCGGCGGGTGCGGATGTTTGAAGCGATTTTGCCCCTTATGTATAAAGAAATTGTATGAAGAACAAGGTCAGAATCGCTTGGGCCATTCTCGATCTTGACATTACGAATTACTGTATAGCATTTAGCCACTCCAAATAATTCATATTAATTGCTAATGACACGCCGGGCACCAAAGATTTTATTTATTTATTTATTGGTAAGAGACAAACAGCTTATACATAAAATATAAAGATAAATACATATATACATTGTTAAATGAAGTCAAGCCAAAAAAGTCTCCTATGTTAAAGTTGAATGGAGATGGAGTTTTATTACATACAATTAGTTTTGAAGGAGAGGAAGAGGAATATAGGATGAGGATAGGAGATGCTCCGAATACATTCCACACTCTTGTATTAATTTTCGATCGTACGTGTTACTTCTAATCGATATTTGTGAAGATGGCGGACAAAATGGCTGCCGCTTGATAATACGAACGCTGTCATATTCAAAGTCTATATTTATTCATTGTTTTTAATATAAATCCATTGTGGAAAGCATAGATTTGAGTGATTATTAGGAAGTTCGTTTTATCCACATTATTTTGACGTAATTTTTGTATTATATCACAAAAGAAATGTTTTAAATATTGAATTCGTAAGAAAGGTGAGAACTGTCAAATATTTTATGTCATATTGAAAAAAAATATTTTTTGTATGCTGGCTATCAACAAGTTAAAGATACCCTACATAAGCAGCTCCCGCACGTTCGATCGACTCCGGTTCCGTTCCCAAAAGCAGATTTATTTTTTGTCAGGATTTTTTTCAAATCAAACTCACGATCGTATGAAGCCGGGATATATGACTATGTACTTAAAAAAATATATACGTATCTTATAGATTCGAGGCAGCACATTGAGAAAGTAACTTGGGATAAAAATGTTTAATTTCTTCCTAGCAAAACAACTACGTCACGCAAAAGATGCGATGGAATAGGATGGGTAGTTTGTTTTATGAAATGTCTCACGGGTGGTGCTACTTTTGGATTGAATTAAGGTATGGGAGGGCTAATCTATAGCTATCAATGGGTTACATTGAATCACGGTACAGACTCGAAGCTCACATACAAAGATACGACTCCAGATACTAATATCTACAGCCTTTATGTCGGACGAATATCTACAGCTCACATGTTGGACAAATATCTATGACCTTCAGAGTGAAGACTCATATCTACAGAGCTAAGGTCGGATTAATATCTATGATGGTCCCAGTGGTGACGAATATCTATGGAGCGTAGGTGGGACTAATATCTACAGAGCTAAGGTCGGATTAATATCTATGATGGTCCCAGTGGTGACGAATATCTATGGAGCGTAGGTGGGACTAATATCTACAGAGCTAAGGTCGGATTAATATCTATGATGGTCCCAGTGGTGACGAATATCTATGGAGCGTAGGTGGGACTAATATCTACAGAGCTAAGGTCGGATTAATATCTATGATGGTCCCGGTGGTGACGAATATCTATGGAGTGTAGGTGAGACTAATATCTACAGAGCTAAGGTCGGATTAATATCTATGATGGTCCCAGTGGTGACGAATATCTATGGAGCGTAGGTGGGACTAATATCTACAGAGCTAAGGTCGGATTAATATCTATGATGGTCCCAGTGGTGACGAATATCTATGGAGCGTAGGTGGGACTAATATCTACAGAGCTAAGGTCGGATTAATATCTATGATGGTCCCAGTGGTGACGAATATCTATGGAGCGTAGGTGGGACTAATATCTACAGAGCTAAGGTCGGATTAATATCTATGATGGTCCCAGTGGTGACGAATATCTATGGAGCGTAGGTGGGACTAATATCTACAGAGCTAAGGTCGGATTAATATCTATGATGGTCCCAGTGGTGACGAATATCTATGGAGTGTAGGTGAGACTAATATCGACTCCAGATACTAATATCTACAGCCTGTATGTCGGACGAATATCTACAGCTCACATGTTTGACAAATATCTATGACCTTCAGAGTGAAGACTCATATCTACAGAGCTAAGGTCGGATTAATATCTATGATGGTCCCGGTGGTGACAAATATCTATGGATCTTATGTGGGACTAATATCGACTCCAGATTCTAATATCTACAGCCTGTATGTCGGACGAATATCTACAGCTCATATGTTGGACAAATATCTATGACCTTCAGAGTGAAGACTAATATCTACAGAGCTAAGGTCGGATTAATATCTATGAGGGTCCCAGTGGTGACGAATATCTATGGAGCTTAGGTGGGACTAATATCTACAGAGGGCAGCTGAGCAAGAGGTTGTACGGAAAAGCATAAATTACTTCAATTACGTAAAGGCTTAAACTTTTAAAGTATGTACATGAAGTTTTTGCATAATATTACGTATTTTGCTGTAATGTTGAAATTGGCATAGCGCCTGCTCGCGTCAAGGCAAGAAGAACAAGTTTAGCGGCTACGCTAGGTTTGTGTAACATGGTTTGTGATACAAAAGAAAGTTCTTTAAACTGCAAACGCAATATTACGTTATGCCAATATGCTATACATAATTGCAAATCCAACCTCTGCCAGTACTGTAGATATTCGTCTACATCACCTGTTCCTTAGATATTAGTCAGCAGTTTGAGCTGTAGATATTCGTCCTCACTTTGGTTCCCATAGATATTGTTCCAACATACCTCGTATAAATATTAGTCAACACATGGATTCTCATAGATATTAGTCCGATTTGTTCAGTTTTTGAAATTCCTGTAGATATTAGTAGACGCCTCCCAAAGATACTGTGTTATAAAGTATCTTTTCTACTGACCCACTACGTTATAAAATATTTCTTCCTACGGCAGGAGAAGGGGTCAGTTGAAATCGGAAGCGCTCGAGAGAATATCATTTCTTTGTACTGGATATGTCAACTTGCTCCGTGCATGCTCCGTGTATTCAAAATGACCCCCTCTCCTGTTTACGGCGAAGGGGGGTCGCATAACTTTTCTGATATCGCGATCGTAGCGGTCACGAAAAATAACGCCGATTAGCGAAGATTCCAACCACGCTTCATGATCTTTTTACGTCTGGCGGGTCTGTATGGGATTGTATGGCGAGCGCTATTGTGTTTTAAGTATCTTTTTGATGTGAACTTTGCATTTGTCGCACGCTTTAATCTTCACAAGTATCTTTTTGATGTAAGCTGCGCGTCTGTCGGCCCCATGATGATTTTCAAAATGATATGACAGGTGTTTAAAAAATTTTGATTGATTATTTTCAGATAGGATTATATGTATTAATGAGTTGTATGTGTTTTGTTGCAGATAATGGCCGCCCAGCAGGAGTCCTATTATGGCGCTACATACATAATGCCCACTATTCAGCAAATTGCCGGTAACTTTTAGTTATTTATTTATTTATCTGCGCCCATTAGTGGCTTTCTTATAATATGACAATTAGTAATCCATTTGTTGCCCCGAATGGTTCGCTACGTTAGCAGGGGTGTCCGGGTTCTTGGGGTCATTTTTGTCTAGGTCTTGGCGGGAGATGCGTTTGATCACCTATTGTGTGGCGGGTCGGGAGAGATTGGTTGAGGGAAACCAATCTCTCCCGATTGGTTTCTTTTTTTTAAAAGTATGTCTGTTGTTGGCACATTTGAAACAATTTTTGACATTTATGCCCATTTTTGAAATCTGTCCCACTGTGACAATTTTTTACACTGCACGTTTTAGAGTGCATTGTTGACTTGTCTTACTAATAAACCTATGTTTTAAATTTTATACAACTGATAATCAACGATTAATGTAAGGTAAATGGTTGTTATTTTTTTTTTTACATTAACCCCAACAATTGGGAGGCGGGAATGGGTACCGCCGCCCCGGGAACTATTTATTGGATAATCAACACCTCTGCCATAGGTCACTTCAAGTGGTTCACTACGTTTGGTGACTTAGCAGGGGTGCCCGGGTTCATGGGGTTCATTGTCTAGGTCTTGGCGGCGAATGATCTAGACATGTTGAACCCCAGATTCCTACCCAACCCTCATACCTTTTTCCTTCCCAGAACTTCCTCTCCTTCCTTTCCTTAAAAATACCCTCCACACAGCATCCCCAAAGGTGACATAGGCCCTGAGGGAAATTATTTTCCTCAGGGCCTCCCGTGTGGACCTAATGTAAAAAAAAAAAAAACAAGGAAAATAATTTATCTCGGGGCCTATGTAATCTTTGGGGATGCCGTGTGGAGGGTATTTTAAGGAAAGGAAGGAGAGGAAGTTCTGGAAAGGAATGGAATTTAGGGGTCAGTACGTCCAAGAGTGACAGATGTATGAATTCCATCCTTCCCTCTGCGGCTCCCAATTTATAACCATGTAATTTTTTTTTCATTTAACTTCACTTTCCGCATTCAACCGTTGACAATTTGACTACACTGTCCAATAACTGGCATCCATAACCTTGTCAAGGGCAGGGAGGTCCCTAACACTAACTGAAGCCTTACGCATTGCAGACTCGGTGGAGATGAACCCCTTTGCGGTGGCCCCCGCCCAGGTGACGGAGGCGACCCTGTCTCGGGAGCACCTGCGCCCCCTGGCCCCCACCGGGCAGGGCCCCGTCACCGCGGCACAGCTCACCGAGGCGCTGCAGATCAGGTAAGAACTTGTCCCTGGCACCCCGCAGATTTCTTCAAATTAAAAACATTGATATATAATATAGAGCCTTTCAATAATTGAACTTAACACGGAGTGAATGGTGACAGCCACCGAGATCGAAAACATCAAAATCGAGGTCTACGCGAATAAACCGCAAACAATTGACCCCCTCAAAGTAACATAACAAACGCCTTCCAGCTTGTTTATATCAAAAACAATGAATAAATATAGAGTTCGAATATGACAGCATTCATATTATCAAGCGGCAGCCATTTTGTCCGCCATCTTTGGTGCCCGGCGCATCATTAGCAATTAATATGAATTATTCAGAGTGGCTAAATGCTATCCAGTAATTCGTAATGTCAAGAACGAGAATGGCCCAAGCGATTCTGACCTTGTTCTTCATACAATTTCTTTATACATAAGGGGCAAAATCGCTTCAAAAAACCGGACCCGCCGGGGGGACTGCGCCCGGCAAGAGGTTAATGTACAAAATAAATAATTATCTTAGACTAATTTTTTTTTTCCATATTATTTATTGGCAGCTAATTTTTTCATTGGAAACAAGTGTTCTATGATTTGGTTTGTTACCTAGATAGTGTCTTGGATAAATATATCCGATTTTCTTTATATGGAACACCTATTGACCTTTTTGTAAAAGTCTAAATGAATATTCAATTTTTATTTGAACAACTCTCTTTTTATAACTTTTGAAGGTTATTTCCGTCAATGTGTAAGACAAGAGGTTCAGGGTTCGAGTCCCAGTTGCGACCATTATCTTTTATTTTTCTGTGTCTTGTTCTTTTTCATATTTTCATTTAGATTATTAGTAATAAATAATTCATGATCGTTTGATCAGACTAACCGCCCTACGGTCCGCGCAGACCATCAGGAAGTTGGAAGCGGAGCAGATGGGTGAGGAACTGTCCAAGTTGCAGAGGAAGAGGGAGGCCAGTGAGAAGAGGGCGCCACAACTAGCTTCCCGGTACGAGTTCTACCAGAGACTGAGGGCGTACATCACAGACCTGGTGGAATGTCTCGACGAAAAGGTGACATACATATATATCTGTGTTTATTTTTAATCTAGAAAACAGTTAAACCACTCAAACATATGTGAACGCGATAAACATTCATTGCCATAACTTTCAATAATATATAAGTTTTAATAGCGGTTTTTCCAAGTTTCATGTGAAATTTCACAACAATTCGTCATTCTATTTGTTACACTTAACATTTTTCCGGAGAAACAAAAAAACACCTTGAATGCGAACGAAGGCTATGGCTATACGGATTTGTTTACATAAGCGAGAGGTACTGCATTCAAAAGAGAAGGCTTCACACTAAACAGCTGTCGGTCGCTGGTATTTGGCGCACGCGTACTTCTGTAGCAGCATCAGTCTCGTTATTTAATAGCCACAACTCATATTACAATATATTTTCTCTTGATTAGATGCCGGCCCTCTGCGCGTTGGAAGCGCGAGCCATGACGTTGCACAAGCGGAAAGCGGCGTACCTGACGGAGCGTCGCAGGGCGGACGTCCGGGACCAGGCGCAGGAGGTCATGCAGCCGGCTCAAGGTCAGTTTGCCTCTTCCTCTTCCAGCTTTAACCAGTTTCTGTCCGGACTTAGTCACTCACCTTCCTCTGGCCGGTGTGATCTGCTGATGTCTGTAAAGTCACTTTGTATTGTCTATTTGTTTTGTAGCTAGTTTATGTTGTCTGTTGATGTCTGTACTGTCTCTTTATCTCTGTCCGACTTTATATAACTCGTCTTCCTTTTATGATCTGCCGATGTCTAAGTAGTCCATTGATGTCTGTATAGTCTCTATACACTTGAAGTCTGTTTATATTGTCTGTTGATGTCTGTACTGTCTCTTTATCTTGGCTTTACGTCTTCCGCCTTCATCTGGTCTGTGTGATCTGTTAATGTCTGTGTAGTCTATTGATGTCTGAATAGTCATATTTTATATCCAGTTTATGTTGTCTGTATTATAGTATGTATCTTTATCTCTGTCCGGTTTTACGTCACTCTTCTTCCTCCGGTCTGTGTGATCCGATTATGTTTGTGTAGTCTATTAATGTCTAGTTTTTAATACCTGATGTCTGTCCAGTTTGTTTTGTCTGTCTGTGTTGTATATTTATCTCTGTTCTGCTTTATGTCTCTCGCCCTCCTCTGCTCCATTTAGTCGATTTCTGTGTGTATTCATTTTTTGGATTGGCGGCAGCCTAATCACACTTTTGTCGCTATCACTTTGGCAGTTGGTGGCAAGAAGGACGAGGAGCGCAGCCGGCGGATCGCAGAGCGCGAGGGGCGGCGCCTGCGCAGACGGAGAGCGCGCGAACTGGTGCAGCCGCCCCCGCCTCACCGCGACGGAGATTCCAGCGACCAGGAGGTGCCCCAGCAGGAGCTGGCCAACTACAGCACCACCATGGGTAGGTCAACCTAACCTAACTTAACACAACCTAAGTTAAGCATTAAGTTGAGGATATTTGGTCCGTCAGAGTTCTAACCTTAATGTCTTGGTTTGTGGGTTCCAGATCAGATATTGGCAGACGCTGGAGTGCTGTTCTCCGATACGCTGGAGGAATTCTCCTCGCTGGCAGCGGTGCTCGCGCGCATGGAGGGCTGGAGGCGACGAGATCAGGCTGCCTACCTGGAGGCGTACGCCGCCCTCTGCCTGCCCAAGCTGGCAGGGCCCTTTCTCCGCCTGAAGGTAGGTCATCCTACCCATCATCAAAACCTATCCTTTCTGACAATCTACCTGTGAACAATAACTACATGTGTTTGATTCAGGCTGCGCAATGGTCCACAGTGATTTCTCAGTAACTAATATTAAAGAATAAAGGTTTTTGTTTTCTTTCAAATAATATTTTCTTTTAATTAACGAGATCTCGAATTTGCGATCTCGAGTCGAGATTGCATTCCCTACTCTCAACACACTTTGTGAGTTTGGAGTTGTGTATGGAGAACATGATTTTTTTTTAGTTGAACAAAAGTTGTGAACAAAATTTGTTCAATTTCGCATTTAGAATCACTGGTTAAAAATTCCCAAAGTCGTGTTACACTGTATAAAATTGCACTAATTGTATTTGTGTGGCTTGATATTTAAATTCATGTAATAAAGAGATACCAAATGAAACATTTACTACCTACATTTACTGACACCATAATACGTAATACCCAGTGGCGGCTGTTCCATAGGGTCTTTTGGTCAAAAACCCCCCAAAAATATGCAGCAATATTATGAATTTAGTAACTTAACGAATTAGGTACCCGATTTTAAATTTATTCTAATATTCGTGCAGATTCGTATCGTAAAAGCGGGTTCCATTGCCATCTAGCGGCCAAATATGAAGCTATTACATACATCAACCGTGGGGTCACTCGCCGTTTTGACCGAAAAATATCTCTTTTCCCTTTCTTTGCTATAAAGACAAAGGAGATAAACTCTATCATATCTGGGGTATGCTTGGTATTGTACAAATTATATTTTCAAGGGACAGCAAGGTCATGACCGCGGTGGAACAGAGATACCTAGATCTATAGATATTAGAGTGAGATGTCAAAAAATGTCAGTCGAAAATATTTAGTGTGATAAACAATAGCCATCTTGAATATCAGTTCATAATTAGTTCGCGAAAGCGTGTTTATCATTGTTGACGTAATTTGCTTGGAATAATTTAAACTGTCAAATTCTCTACTGACAAAACTAGAGAAAAATTCGTTGAATCTTGAGAGATGTTCTTTTACAAGAGATAAAAATAAATCGGCCACCATAACACGGGCATGTGCCTAGTATGGCGGCCATAAATTCCACAATTGTTATATATTTACTATTCAAAGAATAAAGAAACATTAAAAAAAAAAAAAATAATTCAATATGAAAAGTTATAATTTGCGAGTGGATCAGTGCAATAAAAGGAATGTTTACTTCTGTTTTCATTTTTTACTTCTTTACTCAAATGGTAAACAGTAGACCGAGATTGGAGTTAATAATTTAAAACACTAAATAGAAAAAGATTTTTTTTTAAATTCTAACCTTATACTGATAAATAATAAATTAATTACTAAATAAAATGTATTAAAGTTATTGTGTTAATAATTCGACAAAAATAACCTTAAATTAAACATTGTACTGGCTTCACAATGGGTGAGTACCGGCAAATTAATCAGTATTTTGGCGTTTTAATAATATTCACTACGCATTAGCTCTGTTAATATTAACTCGGATTAATATTTTTCTTTTGACCTTCCACCTATGCATCTCTAGAGCCGCCTCTGGTAATACCTCGAATCACCCTGTCACATAAACATTCTTCTTTCCACAGCATGATTAACCGCCTAGTTACTATCCCCTTAACTAATAATAATTTTTCTAGTGAACTTCTTACAACTAAACAGATAGCTATCAACAACGGATATGACCCCGAACTAATTGATAAAATACTCTCAAAAAAACTTCGCCGAATCACAACAAATAAATTTCTATATAATGCCCTACCATCTATTAATAATAATAATGTTGCTACCCAATGGCGCAGAATTTTGTATATAAGTAAATTCTCTTCCCTTTGCGTTTCTAACCTTCCATCAGAAATAAGGCCGGCCTTCTATACTAACAATAACTTAGCTAAACTTTTAACTAATTCTAAAGACAAGGAGGATAAATTAAGCCATTCTGGCATCTACAAATTAAATTGTAACGACAAATTGCCCAGAAACATATACAGGTAAAACCGCGCGTAATGTAAATATTAGAGTTAACCTCTCGACTGCCGTTCGCCCACCAGTGGCCGCGGGTCGAAATTTAAAAAAAAAAATTTTTTGAAGCGATTTTGTTCCTTATGTATAAAGAAGTTGTATGAAGAACAAGGTCAGAATCGCTTGCGCCGTTCTCGGTCTTGACATAGCAAAAATCCGGATAGCGCCAACCCATCTGAATAATTTATAATAAATATCTATGGTCAACTTGGCGTCTCTTTTACAAACGGTTTTCTACTGTCATTTCATTTTCAAACAAGTATTTATGTCATTACTTCTTTGAAAACACCTTTGAATTGGTTTTTTTCATGTAGGGTGTCTATTCAGGTTTGTAGAGAAATAAAAAAAAAATATCATTTTCGTATGAATATATTTTATTTACATTTTTTTGTCGAATGGGAAATATTTTCACATTTTTTTGTTAAAAATAGCTATTCTGGGAAAACTTGTAACGATATTATCATGAAATATATATGAATAATAAGGTACATTATCTGGCAAACAGAAAACAATCACAAAAAAAAACAATTCCTTTGTTTTTATACGATATTTGAGCAAAAGCCGGGAAGATAATTTCGCGCGATTTTTTCCAAAAACACCTGGCATTCAAGAGGTTAAAGAACATGTCAGGTGTTTAACAAGCACGGGTTTTTCAGAATTTGCTGACCATTTAATTAATACTAACCACACATTTGATAAAAGTACGGGTGTCCATGCAGTGTGGCGTGGAGATTTACTCGGAGTCGGGTTCCTTAATTTGAACCGTACGGGCATTACCGTATTAATATACTCCGATGATGATATCAATTTTATTTCCAAGGGAAATATAATATGAAAACTTCACAATTATTTTACCTGATGGCGCCACTTCTGTTTGCAAAACACGTATAGGCGAGATCTAAGTGTGTATATTACGACAGCAGCTCCGTGGAAAAATGCACGTTCACGGACGGCTCAGAACGGTGTCCATACAGTGTGGCGTGGAGATTTACTCGGAGTCGGGTTCCTTAATTTGAACCGTACGGGCATTATCATATTAATATACTCCGATAAAATAGGAATACGCCTGAATAATTTAGAAGCTTTAGAAATTTCAAAATCAAATAAAAATAATTGCCAAATTTTAAACAAACAGCTAGAATTAACCAACAGTCCACCAACAGATTTTAAAGTTGTTCCCTTACTCCCTATGTAAGCCCCACCCTTCCTTTACCCCGCACCCTACCCCTCCACCAACCAGTCTATGATGTTCTCTCCCTCTCCCATATATTGTTTTCTCTCTCTACTTTGTTCACCTTATATTGTTTCTCTGTATTATGATTTAGTTTATATTTTATTGTCCTGATGAAGATTGAGTGCAATCGAAACCGGTCGACAAATATAAATAAAAATAAAGTGGTTTAATACAAAGTATTTGTTTCATTTGGTATAATGTCAAGCCACACAGTGTTTGCTTTCTTCGATAATTTAATAATGAGATGTTAAAAAATTACAAATGAAACATGTCTTTCATTACCGTGTACACAAGAGGTTACGGGGTACAACAATTTTTTAGCTAAGTGACAAGGGGTAAGCAGGCTTAAAAAGGTTGACAACCGCTGTTTTAGGGATACGCCGGTATTGAAGCTGTTAATGGTTTATTTTTTGTTTCAGCTTCTCCTTTGGAATCCAATAGCGGATGAAGATGCCCCGGACTGGGAAAAAATGCAGTGGTACCGGTTAGTCTAATATTTATTTAATTCTACAAAATATGATATCAAGGGTCCTACTTGACTTACTTGAATACTTGGAGACCTGTTTAGGCGAAGAAACTAGTGTCGCTTGTACATGCGCTAGTCTCATTCCCGCTTTTAATTTCATGAATCTGACATCTCGGGAAATTGACTAAAGCGGCGTTTGGATCTGTATTTCTAAATATGATTATTTTTTTAAAATTGATAGACGAATGTTTAAGGGCGCGCTACGCCGCTCAAAAAGAAGAAGATGGAGAGATACGACAATACGAACGTGAGAACGAGCGCGCTACCATTAAAAACCATAAAATTCATGCGAAAATTGTGAAAATTTTTAATAAAAGACGACTCGTTTGAAAAAGAGCAAAAATCTCATGGGGGATGTGTCAAGTAGCATTTAAAGAAACATTATGAATTTTTTCATACATATAACTTGTAAAATAACAAAAAAAGGGGTTAATAATAATTTTTAGAGCATATTTTGCGATTTATTTCTATCGAGGGAATTTAAAATAATTACCGTTTCAGCTTGGGGAACGTATAGATACTATCTTAACCCCTAAAAAAATTGGCGTATTTTGTTAGAGGCTAAAAATATTCCCGCTTTGCAATAAAATCCAAATAAATGGAACATTTGTTAACGTATTCGAAAACTCAAAACTGTTTTCGAAAGGTGATGAAATAGGCTTTCAAATTTCTATATTAAAAATTACTATATATTTAAAAAAAAAAATTTTTTTTTTGCGAAAACTTTAAAAAGTTTTAAAAATGGCTCACTTTACTTTTTGTTCTAACTAAAATTACTGATAATGAAAAAAAATAAAACACATACTTATTTCATTAGATAAATGAATTATAAACCTTACTGTCACCTCACTTTTTTTCGTTTCATGTAAAAAAAATTCTAAAAAAATTCCATAAATTTTTTTCAAATTGCTATCGGAATTTTTGGTTTCAGAAAGGGGTAAATTTTATTTTTTTTGTGGTTTTCTTTTAGATTTGAATATATAGTTTATTGTATTCTCTTTCCAATACCATTTGGATCACATTTCTGACTATGATAGTAAGGGAAAAACAACGATTTCTGTGAGACCTATGTGAGCTGGGACAAATATGGTCTCCTGTGATTAAACGGGTTAAAGAATAACATATATTTTTTTAAGAGCTTAAAAACTTCAAATGTTTAAGGAAAACGTGTCAAAAATCGGTAGAAATTGGCAGTGCGGCCCGTTAAGACAAGATTTTATGCATAGCACAAAGGGTAATTAGTCTGAAACACTCATCCATATTGAAAAAACCTCCAGAGAAAAGGTACAAAAAAAAAAGAAAAGTAATAAGCGGTAATTGTTGAATGAAACACTAGTATATATTGAATAATTTGGCGGGTAACAGATAAGCCGCCGTAGCTTAGTGGACAGACCTCTTGACCAGCAGTCAGAGGGGCGCGGGTTCGAGTCCCGTCGGCGGCATGTATCTTTTCTCGGGAGGTTTTTTCAATATGGATGAGTGTTTCAGGCTAATAATTATTGCTTATAATAATGATTGCAGAGTTTTATTTCCTCTCATTGAAACATTCTTTGTTCTGACAAGTAGGATATGGGTCACACGCTATCTGTATCTAGCCTATCCATATAATAATGCATGTATAAAAATTATATTTGAAATAATTTTTGAAGTAAAACATCTTTACGCACACTTGACTTGGGAAGTAAGCTGAACGAAAGAGTGACGAGAGCATTACGAAAAGTGTGATTGTTGAGACAAACGGAAGTTGAGAGGGAGATATAAGTTAGTGAAGATATAAAGAGAGAGGGTTACGTTTCGTATATTACTGTAGGGGCAAGAGAGAGAGGTGCGAGCACACATTTTATTTCTCTCTTTCTCTCATCACACTGTAGGAGCAAGAGAGAGCAGGGCGCGCGCACAAGTTTTACTTCAGTCGTGTGGTCTAGAGCACACCCGTTGTTTTAATAAATTTGTTTTACATTAACTCTACACAGGAGAGGGAAAAAAATCCCTCAGGGCCTATGTCATTTTTGGGGAATAAGGTATGAGGGATGGGTAGGAATCTTGCGTTCAATGTGTCCACGAATGACTGATGCATGAATCCATCTCTACCACTGTGGTGCAAGGTGATGGGTCAAGAGTCTGGCTGGAGAGGTCAAAAGGTCTCCCTCAACCAGTCTCTCCTGATGCTGCCTGCCACGCATTTGGTGGACAAACACATCCGTCGCCAAGACCTAGACAAATCTCACCCCATGAACCCGGGCACCCCTGCTAAGTCAAACCAGTTGAGGTGACAGAGGTGTCGGTTATCCAATAATTGGTTCCCGCGGCGGCGGTACCCATACCCGCCTCCCAAATTGTACTAACGGTAATGCGCAACTGATGGTAATGTAAAAAAGAACGTTAAGAAATATGGGGGAAAAGATTTTTTTTAAATCTCAAAGTGGGCGGTGGTCGAAATAAGTTTGAGAACCTGTGTTATAAATAAACTTTAATTATTAGACCGGAGTGTTAAGACCTTACAAATAAAACAATTTAATTTTCTTGTAATTATTGTCTGGTTCCAGGGGCCTGATGCTGTACGGGCTGTCGGAGGAAGACGAGCAGCCGGAGACGGAGGAGTCGCTGGCAGCCGACCCTGATATCACGCTGATCCCCAACATCGTCATGAAGGTCATAATTCCCAAACTGACGGGTGAGTCGGAATCTTCGGTAACAGATGCAGAATCCCACAGAGTATCATCATATACTATTAACCCGTCAGGTCTATTTGTTCGGTTTTCGGAACAACTCATATAGGTCTCATTGAAATCATTGTGTCTCCCTTATCGATTGTATTAACCTGTCTTGTGCCGTAAACGCGCCGGCGCGCGTTACTTATTATAATTTTTTTTTTTTTATGCGATTTTAACCCTTATGTATAAAGAAACTGTATGAAGAACATCAAACAGAATCACTTGCGCCAAATTTTTTTTTGACATAATTTGATTAATCTAGCTCCCCTGATATATAATAAAGTAATTAATTTTATCTATGACATTCAATTCATGACATTCAATAAAGTAATTAATTTTATCTATGACATTCAATTCATGACATTCAATAAAGTAATTAATTTATCTATAAAACTTGACGACCGTCCGTGGTCGAGTGGTAACAACACTTGACTCCCAATCGGAAGGTTGCGGGTTCGAACCCGGCGTGCGCAAATAAATTTTATTTAATTAATTTGTGTTATTTCACAATTAATTAATAAAAATAATATATACTACATTTGCGGCACGTTCCAGAGTGGAAGATACTGTCAGTATCGCCCTGGTGTAAGACCACCATTCAGAATTGAGACGTTGCTTTGACATTCAATAAAGTAATTAATTTTATCTATGACATTCAATTCATGACATTCAATAAAGTAATTAATTTTATCTATGACATTCAATTTATGACATTCAATAAAGTAATTAATTTTATCTATGACAGTCAATTCATGACATTCAATAAAGTAATTTATTTTATCTATGTAATTCAATAAAGTAATTAATTTTATCTATGACATTCAATTCATGACATTCAATAAAGTAATTAATTTTATCTATGACATTCAATTGTCATATTTTGTACCAGCTGTCAACTTTTTAAAGAGGTATAAATGTAATTAATTCTTCAAAAACACCTTTGAATTGTTGGTTTTCATCTAGGATGTATATTCAGGTTTGTGTAGAAACAATAAAATCAGTTCTTATTCGTATAAATATACATTATTTAATATTTGTTTGCCAAATGCGAGAATTTTTTTTTTTTTCACTAAAGTTAGCTACTCTGGGAAAACTTGTAACCAGTGGCGGTTCGTGGTCTTTTTAACGGGGGGTTCAGAAATTCAAGAGAAGATATATTGTCTAATCAAAATTTACTCTTGTCACACAAATTAAATAAAGTTAGTGGGGGGGTACCTAAATAGGTACTATTGTTTTTAAATAACTTGATACTCCTCGACACAATTATTAAACGACCAAAAAAAATTTTAGGGGATATAAATTGTTTAATGGTTTTTACAACACTCAATGTACGTTGCTAATTATGATTGTTTTTTTCAATAAGAAAAATTGCGTGGATTGTAGAATATAATATAATTGATATTTTAAAACATAAAAAAAAAACCAAGAAACACAAAATGAGGTTTTTTCATTTACACAAAAAATCCATTATACACGTATACAAAAAATAATTATATTTAATTTCCAAACTTTTTTCATAAGCATTAGCGTTATTTTTTGTATATGACACTGTATTCCGTCATTGTGTGAAAAAATTAGGACAGAATATTCGCGACAACCGATAAATGCAACCTCTTTCAATTTAAAAGCCGAAACAATACTGGGAAAGCTCAACACAAAATTGCATAACTAGCGACGTTGTTTGCCGAAACTTTAGTAAATGTACTCGTAACTAAGGGATATAACGACTTATCTATAAAAACAAAAAAAAACAGAAGTCAAAATCAGTCCACTTCAATAGTAGATTTACAAATGCCACTAGTAAATGGGAATAGATACCGTATTTTTCGGTGGCGCGAGAAAAGCGCTGTTTTTCCGAATACACCTGGCACGTGACAGGTAAAAAAAAATAATTGTTTCTCTATTTTTCTTCCTCAAAAAAAAATATTTTTTTTTTTTTTAATTCACCATTTGTGTTCACATTAATTCGAACAGTACTGTATTTGAAAGTATATTTTATGGCAATAAAAGTGGATTTAAAATTTCAAATATCTGCCGCGGCTTTGCTTAGTGGCACGTATTCAGGAGATCCTATTTTCAATGACTTTGTTGCATAAATCTGGCTGAATTTGCTGGATGGCGTTAGTTATGTTGACTTTGAGAAAGTCAATGGTTAAAGTAAAGGTAAAGGCATTAAATCGCAAGATCTCGATGGCCAGTTCACATCGCTGCCGCGGGAGATATCCATGCCCTCAAATGCACAATGAAGCTAAGCCACGGCGGACATTTGAATGTTGTATTTCACATTTATTGCCATAAAACATATTTTCAAATAAATATAAAAAATTGAGTGGATATCTCGCCCACAACTTGTTTTATTTACTATATCTTACTACTTGACCCTATATCTTACTAATATTATAAACGCAAAAGTTTTTATGGATCTATGTATGTTTGTTACTCATTCACGCAAAATTTAATGAATGGATTTTAATGAAACTTTACAATAATATAGCTCATACATCAGAACAACATATAGGCTATAATTTATAAAGCTAGCTGTTTATTTTCAATATATTGAAAATAATCATTATTGTTAATCGAAAATGTCAAAATTTGAGAATGACATTTTGCAAAACAAGGATTGTTAAATCAAAAATCTATTTTGGAATATATTTAAATTAGTGAATTTATTTGAAGTACTCGCCTAATACTTTGAATCGAATCAAGAATTATACATATTTTAAATAAATAGATTAAGAATTTTGGCATAAACCTAGATGGGACCTAGGAAAAGAAAATAGATTACTCGAAGTACCAATCCTACGCAGACGAAGTCGCGGGCAGAAGCTAGTTAGTTTATATTCTAATGTAGTGTATACTAACTCAATTAATAATAAATTTAAAAATCAGCAATGCTAACTTGTATAATCCATGCAGAGCTGGTGGACGGTACGTGGGACCCCATGTCGTCAGCGCAATCCCGCCGTCTGGCCGCCCTGCTGCGCCGCGTGGCCGCCCTGCCGGGCGCCGGCCCCTCGTCGCGCCACCTCGCCGCTCTCGCTGAGGCCGTGGTTCGCCGCGCGCAGGCCGCCCTTCAGCACGACGTGTTCATACCGCTGCTGCCCAAGAGGTGAGTCCTTCCCGTCCTCGGAGATCTCTCCCATTTTACGGTATACGCCTACACTGAGTAGCAGAAATAATTTGCTAACTGAGGGTTTCAATGGATTACAATCCGTTACCGCATTCGCCGAATTGGAAAATAATTTTCCTTAGAACCTATGAGGAGAGGAGAGGAGAGGAAGGAGTGAAGATGGCTCTTGAAGAAACCCATCTTGTAGGAGGGAGGAAATACAGAGCTGTTGAACTCAAGAACGAGTCGTAGAAGCGACCCGTTCCCATGTGACAATTTTCAACCATGTACATATGTTGGATGCGCGTTTGGCGTCTGCAAGATATGAGATATGTGTGATATCAGTGAATTTGAGGAAGTATCCAAGATCGCCTCAGCGTTTCTGTCTATGACATTGAGTACGCTGTTTCCCTTGCGATATCAAGCAGCTGTTGAATATTATCCCCTCAGGGTAATTTGTTCACTTTTGGGAACAATTCATATAGGTCTCATAGAAATGTTTGTCTTCTTTACTATCATAGTGAGAAATATGATCTTAACAGTGTTGGAAAAAATAAATTATTTATGGTGAGCATTAGAATATTGCTTACCTCATTTTATATTTCCTCATCATGTCGGGGTCACCATTTTATGAGAATTTTGATGAGTATTGTGTATGTAAATCAAATAAGCGTTGATCCCTACTTACAGGTTTATTAATAACTCAGGTACGGAACATACGTCATTCCTATGTCTACCTACGTTAAATTATCGTGAAAACAAGCTTAGATTATTTATTGAGAAGTGGAGAGATAGCATGAAGCAATTCGCGAGCTGTTGTTATGCCTTGATCTGACTAGTAGTCCAGGCAACGAAGCAAAAATAGCGGGAATAATTCATGTAGAAGCCAATTTTGGCACAATCGTAGAGGAAGGTGTCCTTAACAATATACTAAAAGTACCCGGGGGTGGGGGTGGAGCCAAGGGTGGGGGGGGCTCCAAAGGTACCTTTTTTCAGTTTTTCGTTAATAACTCGAAAACTACTGCCTCTACCGAAAAAATGTGTTTGTACTAAATTATCTACATAAAATTCTCTACAAAAGAAGTTCTATAAACTTTTTTGCTAGGATCAATGCTTAAGGAGATATGGAGGGGGGAAAAGTAAAATTAAAAAAAATAAAACAGTTTTTATTGTTAAAAGTGAAATGTTTATTGTTAAAAATGAAATGTTTGTTGTTAAAAATGAAATGTTTATTGTTAAAAATTAAATAATTTGTGTTGAAGGATGTATTTTGAACATTAATCGTCCAAATCTAAACTTGCATCGTCACCAATGCTGTCTTCAACCGGGGCTGCGTTCGTAAATGAGCCGAGGCAGCCGCAGGCAATCCCTGCTTTGCGGCAACCGCAGCGCATCCCACACCCAGTCGTGCATCGGCAAAAGATCATGTTCAAAACGGAGTTTGGTGTCACAGGATCGTTTGTGTTAACTGGGTTCAGTATCCCATCTTCTCCCTTGACCCAACCCCTTTGGATGGGTGGTAGAGGGTTGCCGAGCCACTGTTGTATCTGTAAGAAAGTAATGAGATCAACGTAGGTATTCATCGCAGATTAATATTTGTTATTTAAAGGAAACAGTATTTAAAACTAAGTAAATGGATTTACCTGTAGATATACTCTGAACGAGTGTTGTTTTGAAGCTCCTCTGGTGGGAGGAAGAGTGGCCATGTCTGATTTGGGCTTCGTTGACACTTTCAAAAATGCAAGTACCGATGTTCGTTCAGGTTGTCTTGATGAGCAGGTGCTTTGTATGTATACAGCCAAAAAAGCTTCTCGCAAGCCTGATCAATATCTTCAGGTGATGCTGAGGCATCTGTGAATATTGCTGAAATGTCTTGGGTGAGACCAGGATTTTCTGTAAAGAGCTTAGCGATTCCCACTTTACTCTTTCCATGTATCGCCGAGGTTGTGTCGCATTCGGAGAAGCTATGGAGAAGGATAATCGTTTTGGCGATTGGAAGCTATTGAAGTTGTCGCACCGACAATAAGTTAATTTCCACATTCCCACAGCCTGGCTTCCTGAAGTACAAATTGATCGATAGTGGTGCCAATCCAATGAGGAGAACAATCAAGTCCACATCCCCAACTATTGTTACAGTTGAATGTTCAGCATCTTTATCCAACCTGCACCTCACAATAGTGCTGTCAGCATCCCCAGTAGCAACATTTGTTTCAATCCCGACTGCTGTCATTTTGTCGCTGAGCAAGTGAATCAACCTTGTTCAATGTGAATCAGTTGAAAATGTTCTTGTTGAACTGTGATAGTCATGTTCTCATGAAAGTTGATGTCAACAGAAGTTTTGTGAGCCCTCTTCGTTTCTGCTCTGCTCGTTTTGTGCTGTTGACATCACCATAACCAAAAACCACCGTACAATTTTTACCGTAATATTTATGTACATAGGCAATGTACTGATGGCAAATTGAAGAAATTTAGGAGGACTGTTTTTATTTCAGGCGGTGAAGAAGGAAACCACCATCTACCACATTGGTGCTCTGGGTGATATCTAGAGCTGTGTTGTCCTTTACTGGCAAAACATCGTAGAGGGATGATTGTTTTCCTTTTCGCATTCCGCCCTCGCTGAACACGAGCCAGGGGGTACGAGTGTAATTCAAATGTCAAAAGCTCTGCTACATCTTTGTCGTTCTTTTTTGCTATGACAGTTCATTGGAAAATTATCGGAGGGTTAACCGGTAGAGCACATAAGCTTGTTTTCACGACAATTTAACGTAGGTAGACATAGGAATGACGTATGCCCCGGACCTGAGTTATTTAGTAACTTTCGCACCATTGTTTTTAAATGGTGCTGCTCATACTGGCTTTTGACAAAACCACATTCTTTATAGATTGCTTCATGTCACCAAATTTGCTGCCAATGAAACTTTGCATAGATTTGGTTCCAATATAGTTTATTTTGGAATTCCCCAGGATGCCTGCTGACAGCAACATTAGCGAATCCAACTTTGGAAAAGGGGGATGGTCATTGAACCATTCGTGAATCTTAGCTCGATCTCGTGAATCTCTCGTTTGCCGTGATACCCGGAAATCAAAGTGCTGCTCTCCAGTTGCCAAAACCACTTCAGCGAAATCCTCCAATGACGTGCAGATGGTGGTACCTCTGGTGATCCACAAACCCATTTAGCGAGTAAAGAATCAGTAATTCCTCTTCCTCGCGTCAGGCCATCTGAACTTTTTATGGAGCGAATAAGTGTTTGTTCTATGACCATATCCGACCAAACACCTGCCCAAGGTGTACCTGTGCGATTAATAGTGAAGTACCCCTTTTCTGCAAACTCCTTTTACGCCTCCGGATGGCTAACTTTCAGTTGTATCATATCTTGCTCGTAGAGATGGGCACATTTTGCTTACTGGAAGTGCCCTCTTGCATGGAAGAATGGGGTCATCTGCTGTACACACCCCAAGTGGTCGTCCCAAACACCACGACGCTCAGAATCAATGCACTTCTTCATCAGGGTAACCACGTAGAAGTACTGAACCCACAAAACAGCGGTGGGCCCATTATCCTAAAGGGATTCCAGATGATTCTGAAATTTCGTCAAAGCTGACACCTAGGAAGCATTCTCTTCAACTTTGTCTGGAGTAAGTTCCTCCATGTTGGTCAGCATTGTAAGTTGGTAGGGCTGGTGAGGGAGGGGAGCCCAGACATTACAACAATTTTGACAAAATTTTATGGTCAAGATACATCCTTAAACACTAATTATTTCATTTTTAACAATAAAAATTTCGTTTTTAACAATGGAAACTGATTTTTTTGTTTATTTTACTTTCCCCCCCCTCCATATCTCCTTAAGCATTGATCCTAGCAAAAAAGTGCGGGGAACTTTTTTGTAGAGAATTTTATGTAGATAATTTAGTACAAACACATTTTTTCGGTAGAGGCAGTAGTTTTCGAGTTATTAACGAAAAACTGAAAAAAGGTACCTTTGGAGCCTACCCCCACCCTTAGCTCCACCCCCACCCCCGGGTACTTTTAGTATATTGTTAAGGACACCTTCCTCTACGATTGTGCCAAAATTGGCTTCTACATGAATTATTCCCGCTATTCGTTGTTTTTTGGTCTTCGTTGCCTGGACTATAGGAGAGTATTTTAGTCGAGTAGGGAATATATTAGTAACTAAACGTGTCCGAACACCACAATTTTAGTAGAGTAGGCTAGTCAGCTCTTTAGTAGATTGAATCCAATTGGTTCTATTTTTTCGGCGAGTAGAGTCCCCCTCCACGCGTCCCTGCACACTGACATGCTCAGTTCATCTGTACACGCAGACACACGCAATATGTCGTCCCGTTGGAGCCAAAATGCTACTCTAAAATTGTTTATTTTTGCGGGTATTAATCTACTTTCCTGACCATAGTTTATTTATTTTCATCTCACTAATTTATTCTTCCACCTCTTCTAAAATAAGCATTACAATCAGCTTAATTACCGTATTTACTTTATTGCGTTGCAGGCTGTCATGTTGCGATGCATCGCTTACTAATGAACTCTATTTGACAGCAGTGTGAACACTTTTTGGTGAGTCAAGTAGCGAGTTACTCGCCTCTCGACTTACTACTTGTCAGGTCAGAACAAGTCTTTAGATCGGTGGCAATCGGGAACCAAATGAATCTTCTTTTTTAGTGCGACCAGTTTCAACTCTTTAGCAAATGAATCGGCCCGGTAGAGCTCTCTTTGATCGGCTATATTAGCTTCGTGCACTTCCTATAACTCCCTGACATCTGTTGATAATTGGCATAAGCTTTAAGCCTACTGCCATCTATCCAAAACCCACTGAACCTACATGCCAATCAGGAACACTACAGACAGCCATAGCTCTCCCCACCGGCACGACCATTGGCAATTAGTTAGTCCTGCAGGCCGGGAGATAAAACAGTCTATGTTTTCGGTGACGGAGATAACTATCGGAAACATAGAAACTAATACAAGTGATTTTGGAATACCACAAGGTACTGTATTAGGGCCATTACTTTTTATCATGTATGTCAACGACATTTTTACACAAAACCTCAGTGGACGCGTTATTTCTCACGCGGACGACACTATCATCATAGTCAAGGGTCAGGACTGGAATATTCTAAAGAAAAATGCAAACAATGACATGCAAATCCTAAAAAACTGGTTCGACACAAACCTGCTCTCAATTAATGCAAAAAAGACACTTTACATTCCCTTCTCAATAAATAAGTTCAGAACTCACCCAAACATCGATATAATTAATACCTCAACCCAGGCTTGTCCTAGTGAGGTTAAAAATTGTATTTTAAACTGAAAACTAAAATGTGAAGAAGAAACAATAAACAATAAACAATTATACACAATAATAAATGTAACAAAACTGTCTGTAATAGTTCATGTAATAAATTAAATCATACAACTGAAATAAAGTACCTCGGTGTAATAGTAGACCAACATATGAAATGGAACAGACACATATGTGAACTTGTTAAGCGCATTAGGAAATGTATTTATATATTTATTAGATTAAGAAATATTCTCAAGGTAAATAATTTAAAAAAGGTGTACTATGCACTAGTACAGTCAGTAATTCAATATGGAATTATTGGATGGGGAGGTGCATATAAAAAAATTGTAAACCCTGTAAATGTGGTTCAAAAATTAATTATTACAGTCATTTTAAAAAAACAACCTACATTCCCTTCTGCAACATTGTTCAAAATTTTCAAAGTTCCAAAAATTGAAGATCTCTATTAAAAAGACTCAATATTACAAATATTCAAAGATAAGACATTAAAAAATAATAAAGTTAACTCCTCGTTAAGACGTAAATATAATATCCAAATTCCATTATTTTCTACTCAACAAATGCAAAATAATTATGTATACAAAGGGATAACTTACTTCAATAGCCTTCCCGAAGAAGTAAAAAAAATAAGAGATTTAGCATTATTCCAGAAAAAGATCAAACTATTCTTAAAAAACTGTATGCAATAAAACCATGTAACCTTAATCCTGTAAATCAAACCATCAAATATTGTATAATGTCTTCCTTAATCTAGTCCTTAAGATATTATATTAATTATGGACTAAAAATTGTATATTCTTACATAACTCCTACACCAAGCTCAAGAGCCAGTTCTCTTAATTGGTGTAGAAACCAACAAAATGATGTTTTCACCTTTTTGTTATACCTTTTTATTATATTTTTGTTTTTATTTAGTTATTCTATTGTTAAACAATGATTAAAATTTGTAAAATTGTTGTGTGTAAGAGGTGAAATAAATTGAAATAAATAAAAAAAAAATAAAATAAAATAATGCTCTCCATGATAGCCGAGTCATCAAACCATCCACGAATCAGTCTGAAGAAATGCGTAGATATATCTAACTGTGCATATTTGTTTTGTAGCATGGTGGAAGGCACCAAGGGCGCGGGGCTAGCGTTCCTGCGTCGTCAGACAGCCCGGGGGGCCCGCCTGCTGGCCAACCTGGCGGCCCTGCACGGGGCCATCGCCGACTCCACTCTCGCCCCCCTGGCGCTCGGAGCCCTGCTGCAGAGATACCTGCTGGCCGGTGTGCGATGCTGTCCACCAGGTACCAACACCACTGTTCTATATTTACTGTAGCAAGATGCATCTTGATTAATTTACATCAAAACACTAATAAAGCAACACAAACGATATACAATACCCGAGCCAAAAACAAAGAACTTCTCCAAACTGCTTTTGATAAAACCACCTTTGGTCAAAGACATTTTAAATACAGCGAAACCCTCGTTAAGAAGTTTTCCAAGGGACCGGAAAAAAACCACTTCTGAGGCAGGAAAACCTTATATCTGGGATAAATTACGCCATTCAGTCTTCAAGGGACCGAAAAACCAAACTTCTTAACTTGTTGAAAGCCAGCATACAAAAAATATATTTTTTCAATACGACGTAAAATATTTGACAGTTCTCACCTTTCTTACGAGTTCAATTTTTATAACATTTCTTTTGTGATATAATACAAAAATTACATCAAAATAATGTAGATAAAATGAACTTCCTAATAATCACTCAAATCTATGCTTCCCACAATGGATTTATATCAAAAACAATGAATAAATATAGAATGTGACAGCTATCATATTATCAAGCGGCAGCCATTTTGTCCGCCATCTTTGGCGCCCGGCATGCCTTTAGCAATTAATATGAATTATTCGGAGTGGCTAAATGCTATCCAGTAACTCGTAATGTCAAGAACAAGAATGGCCCAAGCGATTCTGACCTCGTTCTTCATACAATTTCTTTATACATAAGGGGCAAAATCGCTTCAAACATCCGGACCAGCTGGGGGGACTGCGGCCTATGAGAGGTTAAGCACGAAAATTAGTATTAATATTGTCAATTAGTACGATACGTTTTTAGATTTTCACGGCCAAAAGCATTTTCGTTGTTTGTTTTTGGGGTGTTATGCCGTGTTGCGCTACCTCCTAACACTAACAATTACACGTCGTCGGATCTGCCCTGATGATGGACACTGCAACGCTGTCCGAAACGTCGCCTAAAGAAGGAGGTAGCGCAACACAGCATATAACCCCAAAAACAAACAAAGAAAATTGGCAATTAGTATTTTAATTTTTACAAAGCCGTTTGACATTTACTTAAACAGATCCGCTGGTGTCGCCATCGTTAAGAGGGAACAAACGGGTTTTGTCTATAGAAACGTTTTCTTCAATTTTCTTTCTGGATTTTGACACCACTGTAAATATGTTTTAATATAATATAAATACCGAACACTAGCGTGTCGGTATGTTTTGCTTTTTTTGATAAGTTACTTAGGAGTTAGGACCCTTCAAAAATTGTTAAAATTGCCCGGTTTGAATACCGTAAACAGAGTTTAGTATATAAACTAGAAAATGTAGTTTTCAAAAAAGCAAATCATACTGACATAGAGTATTCTTTTCAAATACAGTTAATAAAAAAAATCTTAAAAATCGGACCAGTTTTGGAGGAGAAAAATGGGGAATACAAAACCTCGATTTTGATGATTCTATTTAGGTATTATCAGCCTAAGGTGCAGTTGTCCCTTTCGCACAGTATTCGGGGGAGTAAGAATGAAAGTGAAAGTAACGCCGTTCTTCCATGGAGCTACGTTCAAGCGACGCGATCGCCGCTCGTCTGTACCTTCCATACTATTATTAGTGTTATAAATAGTATAACAGGTAGCAGCGATTTAGTCGCTTGTAAGTAGCTGCGTGAACGAAGAGCGTTAAAGTTTTGTTAAGAAAAGTCTCAATACTAGTTCTTCTGGACTTCTCTAAAGCATTTGACTTGATGAGCATTCCATTACTAATTGCAAAGTTGCGTTACTATCGTTTTAACAATGAAGCAATAAAATGGTTTCAGAATTACTTAATTACTCAGGTACGGGACATACGTCATTCCTATGTCTACCTACGTTAAATTATCGTGAAAACAAGGTTATGTGTCCAAGCGGTTAAAAGATAGAACTCAGCGCACGGTTTGCAGGGATGTTAATGGGACTCTAAAATATTCATCTGACGTTACAATAACAAGAGGGGTACCCCAGGGATCGATACTAGGACCATTCCTTTTTGCCATATACACCGCTGACATGATGCAAACTATTGAACACTGTGGCTCGCACATGTATGCTGATGACACGCAATTATATTTATCGTTTGATGTTAGTAAAGCTCATCTGGCAGTGGATATGGTAAATGGTGACCTACGTAGAGTTTGCACTAGGGCACAAGAGCACGCATTACTTCTCAATCCCCAAAAAACTGTTGCTTTATTAATGGGAACTAAGCAAAAAATATCATCCGTAAGGGATGGAGGACATGTAGTAAAAATAAATGAAACCATTATTCCCTTTGTTGATGCCTCGCGCAACCTTGGAATAATGGTGGGCGGTAGATTGAAGTATGAGGAACACGTAAAAAAGAGGACACAGTGGTGCTATTCGAGACTTCGTCTGTTGTATAATATAAGAGATTATATATCAGAAAAAATACGTAAGATTATTACCGATAGTCTCATTCTCTCGGTGCTGGACTATGGAGACACAGTGTATGGTCCGTCTTTACTAAAGAAAACGCAAAAACAAGTGCGACGTGTTCAAAATAGTCCGATATTGTCACAATGTTTCGAGACGCGAGCATATCTCGCCTTATCTCTATCGGCATCGGATCCTAAATATGTTGAACAGAAGGAAGTTACATCAAATGTGTCAAATATACAATTTGCTGCATTCAAAGGTTCCTTCCTATCTGTTTGATAGACTGCAGTGGTCCCGTGACTCTTATGCACACAGTACACGCCAAAGGGACCATTTACTAATTCTCCCAAAACATAAAACGGCTGTATTTGAAGGAAGTTTCAGTTATTCGTCATCAAAACTATGGAATGAAATACCACTGTCTATTAGAATATCGACATCTTTGCAGAGCTTCAAGAGGCTCTACGGCGAATGGTTGCTGACTGCACAGTTAACCGCATAACATTTTAATTTTTAATTAATAAAAACAATTTACATTATTTATTTCTATTTCTTTTTTATTATTTATATTGTTTATGTTGATTTTGAGATTTGTTTTGATTATTTTTATGTAATTTAATTTATTTGTATTTATTTTCTGTCTTTTATTGGAGGCACTGCTGAAAACCAGCTGCATTCAAGGAGAAATCCTGAATTGCAGCTGAGCAGTGACCTTTTCGTCAATAAAACCAATGTTTAATCAAAAATGTATATATATATATATATGTAAAAAAAAAATTATTGATGAATAAATGATTTTATTATTATTATTAAAATATCTATTGTTCAAATTTCTCATCGACCGGTACAAAATCGTAGCGTAGCGACGTAATCGTAGCGACTGGTACAAAACATCGATAGTTACACCTATCGTTCGGATATTGTAAAGTTATCGATGTTACTACGATGTTACTACTACCCCAGTTTTGTTATTTCTTGTATTATTTATTCTGTTGTGTTACTTTATGATGTTCTGACTGTGTTGTTTGTTTCCCCCCTTTTAGTATATGGAGCAGAGCTGTGCTGGGCCATCGGCAGCTGCCTGCCTCGGGCCTGGGAACGCAACGGTCCCCCGCTGCAACAGTTCCTGCTCTGCTGCCAGGAGGTTCTGGCTAACCTTACCGATAATCCTCTACACTTGTAAGTCTATACTTATACTTATTCATGTAACTATTGACTTATACAGGGTGTTGAGGGACATACTTGACTTATTTAACCAGTGATTTCTGACGTTAACAATTATTATAAGCAATAATTATTAGCCTGAAACACTCTTCCACATTGAAAATCTCCCGAGAAAAGATACATGCCGCCGACAGGACTCGAACCCGTGTCCTTCTGATTTCCGGTCAAATGTTCTATCCACAGAGCTAGGTCGGCTTATCTCTTACCCGCCAAATAATTCAATATGTACTAGTGTTTCATTCAACGACTACTGCTTATTACATTTTTTCACCTGCAAGTTTCTGACATTATTTGGAGTACAAAATGTAAATGAAATTTTGGTTCCAGTGATTATTCTTTTCTTTAAAACCTAACAATTTTTTTTTTACATGACACTCACCCGAATAACCACCCAATTCTTTATTTGTTTTATCTAGTACATTCTGAAGATTATTGACGGCAATGGTGGGCTATCAAGTTTTATTTCAGTCTAATTTTTTGAGAATCTTTTGTCCATTCGAGTAATTTTTTGGAGAATTTTGTCTATTTGTATCATTTTTTGAGAATTTTGACTATTTGTATCATTTTCTCAAAATCTTGTCTATTCAAGTAATTTTTCGGGAATCTTGTCTATTCAAGCCATTTTTTGGGAAACTTGTCTATTTGTATCATTTTTTAGAAATCTTGTCTATTCGAGTCATTGTTTGGGAATCTTGTCTCCTTGTATCATTTTTCGGGAATCTTGACTATTTGTGTCATTTTCTGGAAATCTTGTCTATTTGTATCATTTTTTTGGAAATCTTGTTTATTCAAGTCATTTTTTGGAAATCTTGTCTATTCAAGTAATTTTTTAGGAATCTTGTCTACTTATGTATATCATTTTTTGGGAATCTTTTCTATTTGTATAATTTTTTGGTAATCTTGCCTATTTGATTATTATTTTGGGAATTTTGTCTATTGAATTAATTTTTTTTAAAATCTTATCTATGTGTTTCATTTTTCTGAAATCTTGTTTATGCAAGTTATTTTTTTGGGAATTTTGTATATTTGTATAATTTTTTCACATTGTCCATTTTGTAAATATTTCTGAATATGAATATTAATTGCCCGCCATGACACATTAAATGAAGACATGATCTACTTTCCGTTACAGAAAAGCCGTTGAGCAGATCCGTTCCACGATCGCCATCCTCCAGGGGGGCCCCACGGGGTAGTGCCGGGCGCGACGATCATGTCACGCCACGTCCAGTTCGCCCATTATGTCAAGCCCCGTCACGTCAAGCCACGTCACATCAAGCCACATCACATCAAGCCACGTCACATCAAGCCACATCACATCAAACCACGTCATGTCAAGCCACATCATGTCAAACCATGTCTTGTCAAGCCACATCACATCAAACCACATGATGTCAAGGATATCAGTGTATGCACTATGCACCAATACACACAAACCTGTCTGTGTTGGTACACGGTTTAAGTAAAATTTTAGCTTAGCTGGCACTGAGTTAGATTGAGATCGGTGACTAGTACACTAACTGCATTCTTTTCTATGTGATCTATAATGCTTGAGCGATAGCTACCCAAATTTGGTTAGCACCACTAATGAGCGATAGCTACCCAATTTCGGGTTGCACCACCAGTACCCTAGACTCTTGGTAGCTATTGCTCAAGGGCCTGGAGCGACAGCTATCAATTTTGGGTTGCACTGTTAATACCCTTGATTGAAAGCTACCCAATTTTGGGTTTCATCGCTAATATCCTTGAGCGATAGCTACCCAATTTCGGGATGCACCGCTTATACCCTAGATTGACAACTACCCCATTTTGGATTGCACCGCAAATACCCTTGAGCGATAGCTACCCAAAATACCCTTGAGCGCTAGCTACCGCAAATGCCTTTGAGCGATAACTATAAAGTGTGTTAATATTCGAAGACATGATTTTTGGAATGAGTGCGTTTTTGAGCGAGTGGAGAATGATTTAAAAGAAAGCTGATTTACATGATCTTTGGACTCCTAAGCCCCAGACAAGCTGATGATATTGATTACGTGTTGAAGAAAGATTTTGAGTATTTGAAAAAAGGTGTGATTAATTTTAATCGAAGTAAGCGAAAATTTTCCTTACTTTGTGCACACTATATACGCCCTCAAAACATTTATATTGGTTTCCTCTTCGGTGGTTTGTCGCAAAATAAAACAAATCAAATGTTTATTTCTCCAAATCAGGTCTCTCCGCAGGGGTAGGCAGAGAGCATAAACCGCCACATATTCCTTGCTTCATTCACATTCATTCTCTTTGTCGTTATTCTGAATCATGACATGACCCGACTCAATATTTGATTTACTTGAACTTGCCGTGTCTTCCTCGGGCGTCCCCAATTTCGTCTACCATTATCCTCCGCACTGTATACTCTCCTTACACTCCTTTCTTCGTTCATCCGCTCTACACACCCAAACCATCTAAGTGTCCCTTCCTTAATCTTAATGATTATGCTACATCAGACCAGCCTTGCATTCTTTCCGGATTTCTCATTTTTAACACGGTCATACAAAGTTTTACCACACGTACGCCTCAGAAATCTCATTTCTACAGCATTCAGTCTATACATATTCATCCTTTATTTTTATTAATAATTTAAAATTGTATATAATATTGTCATGTTGAAATATAAACTATATTTTCAAATAATGTGTAAATAAATAAAATGTTATACAAAATTGTTAGTTTTATTTATTATAAAATTCGAGGTTTGTCGAGATTACAAGTTGCTTTATATACGTTATCGTAAGGCTTACAATAAATAATAAATAAATTTGACATTTCTTGCGAATCCAATATTTAATTAGATTAACATTTCTTTTGTGATATATGTATTACAAAAATAATGTAGATAAAACTATCTTTCTGATAATACCTGAAATCTATTCTTTCCACAATGAATTTATATTAAAAAAAAAACAATGAAAGAATACAGAGTTTCTAAACCAACTCCGTCCATATTTTAACGCGGTGGCCATTTTGTCGGCCATCTTCCTTGCCTGCCACGTCATCGACAATTTATCAAAATTATTCCGAGAGGCTAGACGCTGTGCAGTATTTTGTTACGTCAAGAACGAGAATGGCCCAAGCGATTGTGACCTTGTACTCGGTACAATTTCTTTATACATAAGGGACAAAATCGATGGCACACCGGAGTATGTACGGCCAATGAAAGATTAAGAAGTTTTCCAAGGGACGGGAAAAAAAACTTCTTAAGCGGGAAGTCACCCGGTCTTTGATTGTGTGAAATATAAGGGAAAATATTTACAAACCCGGATCACGCTTATTATGGACGAAAAGAATAAATTTAAAACTTTGTAGTAGTTAGATATTAACTAGCATTAATCAATTCAGGCACCGGAATTTCGAAAAAAGTGCTTTTTAATGGTTATTTTTTAAATTTAAAAACACGAAATGTCATTTTTCACCGTCCGTTTGAATCATGCTTTGCCATTATTTGCCGATTATTGTGTTTTATATAAATAAATTTACATTGTTTCATTTTTTTTATTGTGTAGTTACAGCACTTTCACGCACAGAGTCAGTGTGGGCATCGCGTTTGGGTCCCATCCAGGCGTTCCGTGTTCGATTCCTCGGCTAGCTAAGTCCTCCATCACAACACAAGCAACATCTTCCGCTTAGTGTGGTGGTAGTAGGAGATTTTCAAATGTTGTTGGGTTATTCGTAACCCGGGAATGTTTGTCTTTCTTTTTAAACAAAGAAAAGAAAGAAAGTCCTGCAAAAGCCACACATATTCTGAGCTCATTAAAATCATGTCAAATAACTTCAACTGTTGCGAAGGATATAAATATAACTTTTTCTTTTTTTCGCAAGTTTCTTCACATTTTTATTCATAAAGATACAAAAATACATAATATTCATAAATCTAACATATATAATTTTTGTTTTTTACATAAATATATACTTACTACATAGAAGGTAAAAGCCCGTTTCTGCAGGAAGGCTATATATAATATGAAAACTTCTATTTGATTGTTATAGATAGCAGCACTTATTGTGTATCTATCTTTTTTTAATGGTGAATACCGCACAAGAGTCCCAACTGCTCCCGACTGGAGCCAGTGAGACTATGGCATCCCCAATTGGGGTATGTTATGTGGCTGAAGGTAAGTGGGAAAGGGAAGAAGACGAGGAAGAGGAAGGTGGGGAAGTACCTGGATATTCAGATCTAGTCACTAAACACGGCTAAAGCAATTTCAAGCAACGTTTCAATTCTGAATGGTGGTCTTACTCCAGGGCGATACTAAGAGTATGTTTAACTCTGGAACGTGCCGCAAATATACTATATATTATTTTAAATAATTAATTGTGAAAAAACACAAATCAATTAAATAAAATTTATATGCGCACGCGTGGTTCGAACCTGCGACCTTCGGAATGGCAGTCCAATGCCCTACTGCTGGACCACGCCGGCCGTCAGAGTGCATGGAGCGAGTCTGTATGACAGGCCTTAGCCTATTAATAATATAGATAATTAAAAATTAAATTTGTTATGATAGTCCTCCGAGTGATCAGGGGCGTGAAGGGCCCCTGCCACAAGCCTAGAACCACTCGCCATTTTGAAGAAAATAAATGGCGGCTGGCTGCTTACAAAATTTTGTACATAAAATTTGTCTGGGAAAAAAATAAAGAAACATATTATTGCCAATACTACGAAACGAATGCTTTATTACCTACCGAGCTTTAGGCATTAAAAATTTTATTCAAAGATGTCACTGGTATGCTGGTTTTTTGGCCGACCTGCTGTAGCCCGTCCTTGAGCCGGGGTTTGTATTTAGCTTCTTGAAAGCCAGCATACAAAAAATATATTTTTTCGTAAATTATTTGACAGTTCTCGCTCACCTTTCTTACGAATTCAATTTTTATAACATTTCTTTTGTGATATAATACAAAAATTACATCAAAATAATATAGATAAAACAAACTTCCTAATAATCACTCAAATCTATGCTTTCCACAATGGATTTACAACAAAAACAATGAATAAATATAGACTTCGAATTTGACAGCGTTCATATTATCAAGCGGCAGCCATTTTGTACGCCATCTTTGGTGCTCGGCGCGTCATTGGCAATTAATATGAATTTTTCGGAGTGGCTAAATGCTATTCAGTATTTCGTTATGTCAAGAACGAGAATGGCCCAAGCGATACTGACCTTGTTCTTCATACAATTTCTTTATACATAAGGGGCAAAATCGCTTCAAAAATCCGGACCCGCCGGGGGGACTGCGACCTGCGATAGGTTAAGTACCAGAGTTGCATAACCGGCCCAGTGCCAGGGCTTGTGGCCAATCGGTTAACTGACATCTGTTGAGGCACCTCAAAACTACATATAACTAACTATACTAACGACATATGTTGAAGAATGTTAAAACTACATGTATAATCCTAATACCAGTCTACGTTGTGAATAATCTGTGTAAGTTGCTTGACTGTATGAAGTAGGGAGAAGGAGAGGGTAAAGAAGAAGGTTGTCTTCATATAAGAGGATTGAAAACCGCGGGAACCCAAAGCTTTGGACTGATCGACCAACTAATCGGTCTGAATTCTGGTCTTTTACAGGGCGATACTGAGAGTATCATCCAGTCTGGAATGTGGTATGGACATACTACATAGTATTTCATTTATATGAAGAAAAAAAACTAAATTAAAAAATTGTTTACAAACACAACGTTTCAAACTAGGGACCTCTAGGTCTTCCGAACCAAGGATCTTACTGCTCTTTTATCATATTTAGTAATTATTTACCCCTAGTGATAATTTAGATCACTAAAGTAATTATTTAGATACACTTAAGTTATTACTTTAACTTTCACTTAAGTAATTATTTACACTTAAGTGGTTACTTTCACTTCAGTAATTATTTAGGTACATTCCGGTAGTTACTTTCAATAACCTAAGTGATTTAAGTAATTATTTACCCTTAAGTGGCTACTCTCACATAGGAATTATTTAGGGACACTTAAGTGATCACTTTCACTAACCTAAGTAATTATTTACACTTTAGTGTTTACTTTCAGTTAAGTAATCATGGATATACACTTAAGTGATAGCTTTCACTAACCTAAGTAATTATTTACACTTTAGTGTTTACTTTCAGTTAAGTAATCATGGATATACACTTAAGTGATCACTTACCTACTCCTAAGTGATCACTTACTAATTATTTAAACGGTAATTATTGTATTTCAGCCTAATCTTTCTTCATTTTATTTCTGTTTATTTCCCTAAACTCTGTTCTATGAGAATAACCATAGCACTTTTTACACAGTATCACCAAAGCAAATAGTAGCATTACGGGGGTCAGTAGTACAAGTGGTGCCAAAAGCACGTTGGGTGCTGCCAGCACCAGTAGTGGCACGTCCAGCAACCACGATTGTGCCGAAGTCGATAAGTGGAGAGCGCCTTTAGTACGCACGGCATGTTCTGCGTAAAATCCCACCAATTCTCGCGGGGGAGTGGGACGATCGTGGAATAAATGCTGAAGTCTTTTCGCGTTTTCCGCATACCTGAAAAAATAACAAACTATTAAAGATTTATTCATAATAATAGAAACCAACACCGGATATATATAAGAAAAATATAACACAATTTCATAATATCGACATTCTTAACAATAATCTTCAGAAATATTGAACCAAAGTAATGAGTACAATCACAAATGAATGCACGAGTATATAAAGAATGTATGGAAAACATCTCCTATCCTTATCCTATATTCCTCTTCCTTTTACCTTCTTGTTAGTTTTAATGTAGTTTCAATTTAGGAGGCTGGTATGGATACCGCTGCCCTGGAAATCATTTATTGGATAAGCAACACTACTGCCATAGGTCACCCCAAGTGGTTAGCTACATTCGGACTTTGCCCGGATTCATGGGTTGAGGGTTGTATAGGTCTTGATGGCAGATGCTTTTGAACACCTGGCTGAATTGGGAGAGTCTAGGTTGAGATAGACCTAACCTAGACGGACTTTATCGACCGATCGACATGCACTGCAGTGGGATGGACTGGATGGATTCATACGTTCATGACTCCTCAACAGATTAACCTCTAGAATCGTACTCATACCTCATACCTCTTTCCTTCCCAGATCTTCATCTCCTCTCTTACCCTAGAAAGAACCTCTCCGAAGATTTCTTTTGTGGAGATAATGATAAAAAAGAAAAATTAAAATTACTGTCTCTAAACAACATTTTAGCATGAAAATATTTTGATTCGATCTATCTTTTAAACCTCTTTATATCTTTGTATTATAACCACTCGCATGATACATAAGTTTCTGACATATATATGGGTAGCTATAGACAAGTGATTTTTATGAATTAACTAGCTGACCCACCCACTTGTTGCTGGGGCTAACGAAATACATCGCCATCTACTAAATGGTTGCCCAACATAGATAACCAAGTGTTGTGTCAATAAATTAACTCACACCGCCATCTGTCAGAAACTTAGCTACCCATATATAGACAAGTGATTTTTATGAATTAAGTAGCTGACCCACCCACTTGTTGCTGTGGCTAACGAAATACAACTCCATCTACTAAATGGTTACCCAACATAGATAACCAAGTGTTGTGTCAATAAATTAACTCACACCGCCATCTGTCAGAAACTTATGGAACTAACAAATAATTTCAAATCATTGTCCCATAACAAATTAAACATTTCGTCGCAGGAAAGCAATCCTGCTGTAACCTCCACTATTTACGAATATACTTTTTTTACAACATTTTAAAGAAAAAAAAAAATTCTGCATCGATCTATCTGGGTCCTGTGACTCTACAACGATAAATAAGAACTGTACGACGTGGGAAAAACTAGCCGTTTTGTCAATAATACGTTTTTTAACTGATGTACACACCTCAAAATCGTGTGTTTTTTTTTTACGTTTGGCGGTTACGACAAAATTCAATTTTGAAAAGAAATGACAAAATCACTTACACGGAAACATTACACGTTCGGTTGGTGCTTACAGCATTTTCAAAGATTGCGTTTAAGTGTTCTCGGCGGTTACTAAATTTTATTAGTTTGCTTTTAACACTTGTCCTTTAATACTTAACTCTTTGTCAGAACTTTTTATTATAAGTTATTGTATTTACTACAATTATAAATGTCGTGCGTTATCGTTATTTGTACGTTATGGTGTCGTAAACTAAACGACTTAGTCAAAAAAAATAACGAAACACATATATAGCTATTCAAAATTTTAATATTGATATACTTTGGCGCTTACAGCAATTTATGCAGCTGAAAATAAAGTTGATTTACAACATTTTTGGCGTAAACAAAAAAAAAGTCAACTGCTATAAGCGCCAAAAAACATTGTCCTTCTTCACTTGTGAAAGATTTAAATATTGCCATTTGATAGATCATATTTTTTTAGCTATGCATTTTAAAAATGGCATTTCTGTAACCACTGGTTTAAAAGTTACAAATTTTTTTCTAAAATTTTATTTTTTTTTTTGGATCCGGTGAACAATTTGGTTTTTTGCTGTTACAGCAGTATCGCTTTCTTGCGACGGTTTAGTGAACGCAATAATAAATATTGAGGTCAATAATCGAGATAAAAACTATCATATCTTTCAAGTTGGACCAATTACACACAGTAAGCCAAATTTCAACAAAATAGGTTAAGTAATTTCAGAGTTTATCTTGGACAAACATCGTGACGCGAGATTTTTATATGTAATAAAGATAATAAAATGAATTATAAATTTTACTATTTATTTTTATAAACCTACAAATATTGGATAAATGGTGAAATGTAGATGGATTCATTGTCTTTAAGCTGAAGTTAGCAGTTCATATGTTTCCATATTAATATTTAACTTGTTGAAGGCCAGCATACAAAAAATATAATTTTTTCAATACGACGTAAAATATTTGACAGCTCTCACCTTTCTTACGAATTCAATTTTTATAACATTTCTTTTGTGATATGTTACAAAAATTACATCAAAATAATGTAGATAAAACGAACTTTCTAATAAATCACTCAAATCTATGCTTTCCACAATGGATTTATATAAAAAACAATGAATAAATATGACAGCGTTCATATTATCAAGCGGCAGCCATTTTGTCCGCCATCTTTGGTGCCCGGCGCGTCATTGGCCATTAATATGAATTTTTCGGAGTAGCTAAATGCTATCCAGTAATTCGTAATGTCAAGAACGAGAATGGCCCAAGCGATTCTGACCTTGTTCTTCATACAATTTCTTTATGCATATGGGGCAAAGTCGCTTCAAAAATCCGGACCCGCCGGGGGGACTGCGGCCTGCAAGAGGAGGTATAAATAAAAATAAGTAACTTAATTATATTTTAGTATACAGGAAGCATTTTTTAAATTACAAAATCCGACGAAAACTTTCAAACGAAGAAGTTCAACCAAATATAGGCAATGTCGGCCCGCAAGCGGCTAAATTAATTTCTGGTTTTACATTAAAATCTGAAACCATATCTTACCCAGAATTATAGTGATCGCCTGACCATGATTGTTGTAGGTAAGTGCGGCGTAAACAGAAATAAAAACAGTCTGTCATTTGTATTGTAAATCAGTTTAAATAGGTACATAATTACAGTGAAATATCAGATCAGTAGAATTGTGGCATGTCATTGAGTGGATGTGTTGACCACCAATTGCGTGGCAGACTGGTTGAGGGAGACCTTTTGACCTTTCCAGCAGGACTCTCTCGGAACATCGCCTTGCACTGCAGTGGGAGCGATGGATTCATACGTCCGTCACTCCTGGAGACACTGACTCCTAGATTCGTAGGAATCTAGGAGTCAGAAGACAGCTCCCGTCTGGAGCCAGTAAGACTATGGTATCCCCAATTGGGGTATACTGTCGAACTCGTAGCCATGGCCTTTTCTGTATACCGCAGGGTCGGACAGATGTCATGGCTCAACATAGCATGACAAGAGGTATGACATTGCTTAATGCCCTACCAGCAGATATAGATGTGTTTAATATCACGATACCATGTTTAAAAAAAACTATGTACATTTATTGTGAGTTGTAAGAAAATTGTACCATAATTGGACTTACCTGTCTATCGTAAAAAAAAGTGGGGAGGGGAAGGATACGGGGTAGAGGAAGGTGGGAAAATAACTGGCTATTCAGATCTGGCCACCAAACACGGCCAAAGCCATTTCCAATTCTTATGTTTCATTCTTACTGAGAGTATCATTTATATATACTATATAATGTTTTTAATAAATTAATTAATTAACCAAATAAAATTTATTTTGCGCACGCCGGGTTGGAATCCGCAACCTTCGTATTGGGAGGCGAGAGCCTTACCCCCTTGGCCACACCGCCCGTCCCATTTTCCATGTAAGAATGATGATTTTTCCACAGATTTTTGCAGATTTTGTCAATGATTTCTCTTCTGATCTTAATTTTAAGTAAGAATAATCCAAAATTTCAGTCTATTCCTCATCATAAAGCCCGAGAAAATGACTTTTAAAATTTGACCTGAAGCATTGCATTTTTGCTGTCGGCGTTTATGTAAACTTACTCAGGGTTATGAATGATCTCCCCAACAGCCCAGCTGAGGGAATCTCCTGTCAGGTTGTCATACTGCAGCGTCAGGCCGACTCCTTTCTCGGCGATGTTGGCTGCATTGTGGTGCTGGTCTCCAAACACAGGAATGGCCAGGAGTGGCACTCCGTGATGAGTTCCCTCCATGAAGCTCAAGAGGCCACCGTGGGTTATGAACAGTTTTGTGTTTGGGTGTGCTGGAAAAGATAAAGAAAAGATTTAAACCCAATTGTTTGTCAGCAAATCTAAGTCCTAGTTGTTTGTCAGCAAATCTAAACCCCAGTTGTTTGTCAGCAAATGGTGATACACCGCCATATTGTTTTTCTGACTTTATTTTTTCTGACGTTAAGCCGATTCTAGGCACGTTTCAGCTTTATATCAAATTGTAATAAGCTGACAAGCTTAACAATATGATTGTTGTCCTCTTCTCTTCGCTCTCTTAAAATTCTTAGGACCAGTTGTTTCGGAAAATTTCAGTTTGAATTTCCCTCAAATTGACATTCACCGAAAAATTGGGTTGTTTCAACCTCCGTCAGAAGAAATTTCATCGAAAATTCCATAGGACCAGGTGTTTCGGAATTCCCTTCAAATTTGAATTTCCTTCAAATTTGAATTTCCTTCAAATCGTCATTCACCGAAAAAATGGGTTGTTTCAACTTCCGTCAGCAGTGAAAATACTATATAAATGTGATCAGCCGAGTCCGGACGGTTAGCGAAATAATGGGAGGCGCATGCGCAGACGTCAAAATTGTGATTCGGCGGGGAACACTTGAATAAAATTTTCAAATTTATCGAACGTTATTTGTTGCTATTTACTGCTGACGGAAGTTGAAACAACCCAATTTTTCGGTGAATGACGATTTGAAGGAAATTCAAATTTGAAGGAAATTCCGAAACAACTGGTCCTATGGAATTTTTGATGAAATTTCTTCTGACGGAGGTTGAAACAACCTAATTTTTCGGTGAATGTCGATTTGAAGGAAATTCAAATGTGAAATTTTCCGAAACAACTGGTCCTTAAAGATTCATAATTTTGTTTTTTAAATTGCGATTGAAAACACGGATTTATTAAGATATACATTTTAATTATTTTGCAGTTAACTTTTTCGATTTGAAAGCGTGATATATTTTCTTTCTAACACAGTTTAGATCATCTACATGATATTAAGGGAGACACAACAATTTCTATGAGGCCCATATGAGATGTTCCGAAAACCGAACAAACAGATCTGAGGCCCTAGCACTCTTGCTCTATAACGATCGATAGGATAACTATCGGTAACTTCTCATCGTTCCCTACGACAACTGCAGATCGCAAACGAATAGGTGACAGTTCACAATGACTAAGTGTCTTTAATATATTCGATATCAACTGTCGTTTGTACGTTTGAGATCTGCAGTTGTCCTAGGGAACGATGAGAAGTTACCGACAATCGGTCGGTAACTTCATATCGAGCGACCGTGCTAGCACACCTGATGGGTTAAAAAATACAATTACATTTCAGTAAAGTGTTTTGAGTAGTAAGTTTAAAGTTACCAAGAATGGCGAGTTGCGGCAGCCATCCCCTGACAATCACATTATCCGGTACAGGATTTACTTCCATCTCCAGTTTCCACAACACCAGCTGCTGCAGGGATCCCAAGGTCTGCAGGATGTCCTTCCTGATACTGAGGGGCATCGAGGAGCTGTTAAGGTTACTGCCCATGCTGAAGAAGATCACGCCGTGGGTGGCAGAATCCATTTTTTGTTGAAGATCCTGAAATCGTAATACAGTATTCTTGCATTAATCCGCAACCTTTCTTCCTCTTTCCATCTCCTTGTTCTCCAATTTGGGACTCAATAGTCTTACTTCCTCTTTCCATCTCCTTTCCCTCCAATTTGGGACTCCATAGTCTCACCAGTTGAGGCTCTTGTGCGGTTTTCATATAAAAAAAAACCAAAAACCAGGCCAGTGTCCAATTAGTAAGTGGCAGATTTATATTGCATAAATACAAAATATATATGTCCAATTAGTAAGTGGCGATAATCAATCAGTAGGTCACTTACGTTTGGCGACTTAGCAGGGGTGCCCGTTCATGGGGTGAGGTTTGTCTAGGTCTCAGTTGGTGAATGCGTTTGCGCACCTACTGGGTGGTGGGCTGGATCGCGGGAGATTTAACCTAGACCTCTCCAGCCAGGTTCTCTCGACCCATCGCCTTGCACCAGCGCCGGTTCTACGAAATCTGGCGCCCTGTGCAGGAAGTACCGATGGCGCCCCCCCCCCCCAACATTTTTTTTAAATTCAGATATAAAATTTATATAAGTACACATAAAAAAAAAAAAAAAATATGCAATACGTTTAAAATAAATTAATATCCCGCCAACAAGAATCAAGAGTAAGTTTTCCAAGTGGCCTGGCGGTAGCTATCTATGACACTGGACAAAATAATAACATCATAACAAAATATAATATAAAACATGAGGCAGTTTAGTTCAGAAATAATAATATTCTGATCAGTTTGTTTAATATGGTGCCAAATCGCGCGCGAATGGCAACATAAATAAACCAATAACGCGGCGAAAGCGACGAACTATCATTGAGTATCATCAAAGAGCAACGAAGGGAGATGCGTACGAGAAGCGATTAATGAACCAATCACAATGTTTGTTGAATTTCGAACGATACAATGGTCGTAAGAGCAACAAGGAAAAATAGGTCTTACGTTCGTATGAAATATATTGTATTTGGAAAAAAATTCCTTGACGTAAGTCAAATCCGTATTTCGTTAAATTTTAACCATCGATGCGCGCGCATTAGGTTCACGCATATGGAAAGTTAGTGTTGCTAGCGCGAACTAATAATTCCGTATTACGAGTAATTTTTAAACGATTCGGGGAATGTTTTTATTGAATTTTAAAACAATATTTATTTTATCACGGCGCCCCTTCGTAGTGGGCGCCAGGTTTTTTGCACGTTTTTGAACGTATGGCAGATCCGGCGCTGCCTTGCACCGCAGTGGGAGGGGTGGATACATACATCTCTCACTCCTGGATACACTGAACCCCAGATTCCTACACACCCCTCATACCTTTTTACTTCCCAGAACTTCCTCTCCTTTGTTTCACTAAAAAAAAAACCTTACTTTAGGCAGTGGTTCATCTGGCCCGACATGGAACCCCCCCACCTCCAGCAGGTTGGGAGGCAGCGGGCGGGCCTCCTCCAGACTGGGATGGGAGTTGAGCAGCACCACGGAGATGCGACTCCTCAGGGCGGAGTACGGCACCTTTCCCGCTTCCTCCGGCAACAGCTCCTCGTACAGACGCTTCTGAACCGGCAAGATATACAGCCTGGAATATATAAACACTCTAATTGCCATAGTAATTTATTTTACCTCCTTCTTTAGCCAACTTTTCCGACAGCAATGCAGTGTAGATGAGTAATACTAATTTTGGTTGTAGGTGCATGCGCCGTTCGTTGTATTCGGTCATCGTATTGATTATAAGTGTTACATAATAGATATGATTCATAAAGGTATTGAGGGCAACGAGCGGGCTGACGATCTAGCAAGGAAAGGGCGAAAGCACCACTTGTGAGATCCTAGCCGGCCGTAGGAGTAGCAGCTTGCCACACAAAATTACATATTGATAGGTGGGTCATATCACACTGCAAGGCATGGGAGAGGGCACCCGGAATGAGACAATCCAAAGTAATCATAAAAGGACCAGATCCTAGACCAACCGTGAAACTAATCAATATGGACAGAAACTCGCTGAGGGAACTGGTAGGACTACTAACGGGACACTGCCATCACAGGAGACACATGCAGATATTGGGAGTGGAAAACACCAATACATGCAGAAAACGTGAAGAGGATGAAGAGACTCCAATTCACCTATGGTGCTAATATCCTGACCTGGTGGGAACTAGGCTCAGATATCTGGGGATACATACAGTAGAACCAGAAGACATAGCCACATATCCAATGACAACCCTAGTGAACTTTATTAAAGGGACTGGGTTGTTGTTAAAGGATTGAGATAAAATGGGAGATAGCACAATGGGCCTATGGCCTACGGGCTCACGGAAACTTCTCGTAAACAGTCTCCGCCTTTTAAAAAAAAGAAGATACGATTCGAGATTTTCACGGCCACAAGTACTATAGTGATTTTTGGGGTACTATGCCCTTCTTATTTAGCCAACGCTTTGGATAGCGCTACGGAGTCCATCGTCAGCATTACACATGGAACACTCCGCGAGAAGTTAATAATATTTTATATTTGGTCTGTTTTATTTACTTTTCAACTATACGGCCGAATACCGGATTAATAATGCGGCAGGATACCGGATTAATAATGCGGCAGGATACCGGATTAATAATGCGGCAGGATACCGGATTAATAATGCGGCAGGATACCGGATTAATAATGCGGCAGGATACCGGATTAATAATGCGGCAGGATACCGGATTGTCGTCAGATATCCGTTACATCTCTAGGTAAAACCATTAACCGTGTTAAAAATGTGGAGATCTGTAAAGAATGTAATTTATTTATCGATTTGTAGCAAGTTCCCGGCATGCACTGCACTGCCATTCAAATAAAGATATTGTTTCTACCTGCGTGTCCTTTCCCATGAGTCTTCCGCTTCCTATTCCCCTCCCGCGTTCCCCCTCTTTCTTCTTCGCCTTTCCCCCTCCCCTTTACCGCTTCCACCCATTCCCCCCTCCCGTGTTCTCGCATTTACTTTGCAGTTTCTCCGCCTTCCCCCCTCCCTCGACCCCCCTTCCTTGAATCCTCCCTCCTTCATTCCCCTCCACCCCTCCCGGATTGCCCTTTCCCCCTGCAGCTAAACTACATGAAATACACTCATTTTTCAAACTACTCGCACACCACCTATTGCAAAATTTTATACAAATTTCACAACGAAAAGCTCACTACTGCATATAGAAACCTTAGCGGACATGCACACATCCAATCACCACAGTTTCATCGCAATTAGATGAATGGTTTAGGAGCGTGTAGGGGAAAACAAAAAACATTAATTTTTATATATATGGATTATAATTAAGTTACTTACAAGCCCACCAGTCCCTGATAGATGTTCGCGAGCACGTTTAGGGCCCTCTGCGCAAGGCTCATGCGCGCCGTGTGAGGAAGGAGGATGTTGGGGCTGGAGCCCCAGCGCTGGGGGCTGCCGGTGAGAGCGGCGAGCCAGCTGCCCAGCGGCAAGGGACTCACCGCCACCACAGGACAATCATACTTCACGCCTAGCCTGAAAACATCTTTAAGTGAATACTGCACAACAGTCCCAACTGCCCCCGTTTGAAGCCAGTGAGACTATGGCATCCCCAATTGGGGTATGCGTGAGGCTGAAGGTAGATGGGAAAGAGGAAGGTAGGAAATACCAGGCTATTCAGATCTGATCATTAAACATAGCTAAAGCCATTTAAAAAAATGTTTCAATTCTGAATGGTGGTCTTACACCAAGGCGTATCTTCCACTCTGGAACTTGCTGCAAATATATTACATATCATTTTAAATTAATAAATTGTGAAATAACACAAATTTATCAAATAAAATTTAATTGTTCACGCCGGGTTTTGACCCGAGACCTTCGGATTGCTAGTCGAGAGTCTTATCCCTCGACTAGCACTTTGCTTCACAAGGAGGTCCAGAGGAAAACAATTTCACTCGGGACCTATGTCGTCTTTGGGGATGCAATTAGGTGAGTCTTTTTAGGAAAAGGAAGGAGATGAAGTTCTGGGAAGAAAAAAGGTACGAGGAATGGAATAAGTGGTAGGAATCTGGGGGTCAATGTGTCCAGGAGTGATGGACATATAAATCCATCCCTCCCACTGCAGTGCAAGGCCATGGGTCCAGAGAATCCGTCTAGGTTAGGTCTTTCTCAACCTAATCTCACAAACATAGTCACCGCCCAGATCTAGTCAAACCTCACCCCTATGAACCAGGGCACCCCTTCTAAGTCACCAAACATAGTGAAACATTGGAGTGACCTATGTTAGAATTTTTTTGTTGTTTGTTTTTAGGGTGTTATGCCGTGTTGTGCTACCTCCTTCTTTAGCCGACGTTTCGGACAGCGTTGCAGTGTCCATCATCAGGGCAGATCCGTCTATGTGAATTTGTAGTGTTAAGTGTGTGCTTATTTACTTGGAAGCGATACCGTGTCGTCAGCTTCATTTCAGAAGAAAGTGAACTACTTTGAAAGGGAAATTTGGTGAAAGCGCAGTATTTACGTTAGCCTGGGGCCTGTCCACGGAGAAATGTAACGAAATGTCCAACGAAAGTAGCGTCATCTTGTGGCGAATTCTAGAATTAGAAAAAACCAATCTGAAGCGAATGTAGCCAATATCAAGGTATAAACAAAATGGTTTTATACTTTTGTATTGTATTATTATATGTTATAATAATACAATACGGCATAACACCCCAAAAACAAACAACGAAAATGCTTTTGGCCGTGAAAATCTAAAAACGTATCTATGTTAGAGTTGTTCGTTGTCAAATACATGGTTCCCAGGGTGGCGGTATCCATACCAGCCTCCAAAATTAACAACAAACTTCTATATAGCTTTTTTCTCACCCCAGAAGAAGATCGTTCATAAAGAATTCCACGACCACCAGATCAAAGTGCTCCGTCCTATTGTTGAAGAGCTGCCGAACTCCTTGGCTCCGGAACAGACCCTCAATCATCCGACTCATCCAGCCGTTCTGTTCTCTCATCAACTGCAGAGTGGACTGCTTACTCATGTCAAAGTTTACATGAGAACTGTCTAGAAACATATATTTTTCAAAATTAATAGAATGCTTAGTTATCCACGTTTATTGTTTAAAAAACCAACATGTTTTGTAAGCAATGCTTACTTATTTCATCAGGGTTTACTTAAAAATAATTATAACAATAGACATAAGACTTAAATATGTCAATGGAAAGGCTGTAGGAAGGAGGTAATAGGGCATAATTTACAAAGCGAACAAGTTTAAGACCCATTGACCAGCGGCTGAGAATTAAAGTTCCAAAATGCTTGCAACTGTACCGGGCGGTTCGGATGAGAAAGATCGATTATTCCCCCGTATGAAATTTTATAAACTAAAAATTTTACATCGATTTATTGCATTCAAAACTTTCTTTAATATATACCTACATTCAAGTAAGCAATAAAAATGCTCAAACCACATGGTGTTAAATTATTAAATATCGTGTACTTCTTGTATTTTTTGATCATAAGTATTTATATATAGTAATATTTTAGTTTGTAAGACCTCCAATAAATTGCAAAACTGAGGTATTTTCGTCACAAAACACATTCTCGGATTTATTTTTGAATGATTTTAATTGAACTAAAATTTAAATTCTGAAAACTGTGTTTACTAGATTATGTATTGATTTATTTTGCTGTATGATTATAGGATTTGAAATTTGTGCTGTATAATACAATATTTCATTTGAAAATTTAACAAATCTGCTAACGACCAACAATTTAGCATAATAAAAATTAACTTAGTTTTTCAAAATTTAAAAACTGCGTTTACCAGATAAAATAACAATCTTTCAAAATCAATTTAGTTTAATTTGTAAAAAAGAGTCAATACTTTTTCGTTGTTTGTTTTTCGGATGTTATGCCGTGATGCGCTACCTCCTTCTTTAGCCGACGTTTCGGACAGCGTTGCAGTGTCCATCATCAGGGCAGATCCGGCAGATCCGTCGATGTGAATTTGTCGATGTGAATTTGGACAGGCCTGTGAATTCGTCGATGTGAATTTGGACGGGCCCCAGGCTAACGTAAATACTGCGCTTTCACCAAATTTCCCTTTCAAAGTAGTTCACTTTCTTCTGAAATGAAGCTAACGGCACGGTATCGCTTCCAACTAAATAAGCACACACTTAACACTACAAATTCACATCGACGGATCTGCCGGATCTGCCCTGATGATGGACACTGCAACGCTGTCCGAAACGTCGGCTAAAGAAGGAGGTAGCACAACACGGCATAACACCCCAAAAACAAACAACGAAAAAAAAATTCTCTCGATTCATTAAAATGTTTTAATGTTAAAGATTTAATTATATTTTTTTTATAAATCCTACAAATACAGTGAAACCCTCTTAAGAAGTTTTCCAAGGGACTGGAAAAAAAGACTTCTTAGGCGGGAAAACCTTATAAATGGGAAAAATTGGGCCATTTGGTCTTCAAGGGACCGAGAAAACCAAACTTCTTAAGCAGGAAAACATCTTAAGCGAGAACTTCTTAAGATGGTTTCACTGTATGTGATAATAGATAAAAGATAGGGAAATTCATTGGCTATATAGAACTAAAATCAGTTTGTATGTCTCCATATTCAAATTCGGAGGTATGATTTTTAAATGTGGGCGGAAAAATTTCCTTTAGCAATGCGAGAAAAAATATTTTAATTGCTCTGTCGCTCCAGTGGGTAAAGGATTGAAGATATACAGATATTACAACATCAATGTAATATTTCTTCTTTTTCAATGATATATTACATTGATAAGAGTTATTTCAATAAAAATTACTATTTATTAATGTCTAAACAATAGCAATTTTGTTTTTATAATCTGTAATAAAATGCTTAATTTAAAAGTACCTTTATAATCCAGCAATTCTGGAGTAACAATTTCTCGATATCTTGGATTTTTTGTTGCAAAACTTGTGGTAAATGTTATCTGAAACAAACAGAGTGTCAGTAGCTCATCGTATTATAAATAATTATTGCTTATATAAATTATAAGCAATAATTATTAGCCTGAAACACTCATCCATATTGAAAAAACCTCCCAAGAAAAGATACAAAGACACTGACGGGACTCAAACCCGTGCCCCTTTGATTGCCAGTCATAGAGCTCTATTCGGGATGAGTGTTTCAGGCTAATAATTGTTACCCTTTGTGCTATGCATAAAATTTTTTTGTTTTAAAGATTAGTTTATCAATTAAAAATAATCAATATTTGACGAGTTAAATTATTTCACCAAAAAATGTAGACATAATATGTCTCGACGCCATCTAGTGGGGGAGTTAGCACCTACATGCCTTTCTCATATAAAAATAAAGTTGGTTGTTTGCAGGTGAAAAAATGTAAAAATGAATGAAACACTAGGTATATATTAAATCATTTGGCAGGTATGAGATAAGTCGCCGTAGCTTAATGGTAGATCTCTTGGGTACGTTCATCCCATTGCGATGGAACTTTAGGGATTTGATGTGCGCTAGTGAGCTCTGGCGTTATGAAATTGCTTTCTATAATATTCATCCGATTGCGATTTTTTTTTGGAAGTGTTGTGAATGTGCCCGCGAAGGTTTCTATATATATACTGGTGAGCTCTGGAGTTATGAAATTTGCATAAAAAAATGAAATAGGTCAAACAGGAGAAAAATGGGTCTATTTTACGGAGTTTAGCGGCAGGGAAAGAAGGCGGTTGGGGGAGGGGAATCCGGGAGGGCGGAAGGGAATTAAGGAGGATGGGTTTGCGGGAGGGGGGACGAGGGAGAGGGGAAAGTGGAGAAGGTGGAAGGGGAATGTGTGAGGGGGGGGGGATCGCGAGAAGGGAACAACAGGAGGGGAAGGAGACGCGGGAGGGGAAGAGGAGATTGGACAAATGGGAAAGGATATGTAGGGATTATTCAAGTGGCATTGCAACGAATGTCGGGAAGTCACTAATTATTTATAACCACTTGATCGCTTTTTGCCACATTATGGCACTACTTCCTTGACCACGGATTGCTTTGTTGCCAAACAAGGAAGAAGTATTGAGGCTTTAAATTGCACGATCTCGGTGGCCAGTTCACGTCGCTGCCGCACGAGTTCGTTGCCCTCAAATCGCAAAATGCACCACCAAGCAAAAGCCGTGGCGGACATTTGAATGATGTTATACTCCACACTTATTGTCATAAAATATACTTTCAAATAAATAAATAAAAAATTGTTGATATCTACTAACTTTATTAAATTGGGCGAAACTCACCAAAAAGTTGCCTGAAGTGCCTAGCAGCATAAAATCTGCTATTTATAATAACTATACCTCATGTCCCCTCTGCTGCAGGATGTCCGCTACAGCCTCGCCGAGGATATGGTGACTCCTGGCAGGTGTGGGGAACACTACCAGGATATGATACGCCCAACTCCATTCCAGGAGACACAATAGCATCAGTGCCAATATTGCGGTGTGATTTGCCGCCATCTTGCCTAGAATAAAATCTTCCATTAGTAGGTAAATCTCTTTGAATGACATTTTAAAGTGTAAACGAAGAGGGCGGGGAAGGGTGGAAGATACTCTTTAGTGATTAGATCTGAATAGCCAGGTACTTCCCCACCTTCCTCTTCCCCATCTCCTTCCCTTCCCCACTTACCTTCAGCTTCACAACATACCCCAATTGGGGATGCCATAATCTCACTGGCTCCAGACGGGAGCAGTTGGGACTCTTGTGAGGTTTCTCTGTTAAATATATTAATACAAAATAATAATTAATACAAAACAATAATTAGTCATAATAGACCCGATATAGTTAAAACTAAAAATAACTTATATCATTGATGTAGCCATTCCAAATTCCTGTAATATTCAAAAAAACAAGAAAGTAGGTATACAAATTTAGGAAATGAAATTAAAAGAATTTGGCATTCTCAGACTATTAAAATATTATAATTTGAGGTTTAACTCATTAAATTAAAAAATTAACAATAAAACTAAAATCTTAGTTTTATTTTATTTTATTAAAATTTATTATTTCATATTTTATTGAAATTTATTATATTGTAAAACGGGGCCTCAGCACGGGTAAAGCAATCAATGAGGCCTCCATTATCAATTTATGTTTTTAAACAAGTAAAAAAAAAAATTAAACACCAATTCGATTAAGGGCCGGAATTTCGACTTTCTACCGATTTATGACTTATGTCCCTTGAACACTTTAAATTTCTAAATTCTTAAAAAAAAAAATGTTATTTCTTACGATAATATATCATCTGAAGATTTGTAGAGTCGTAACGTTAATTACATAAAATTCCCTAGATAAAAAAAAATCGCAAAGTTTGCTTCGAAAATTAAAAAAAAAACACATTCGGTTCTGTTATTTGACACATTTGAAAAAAATCACAGTGTTTCTTTAAGTGCTACTTAAGGTGTTGAAGATAGATTTTTGTTCTATTGTAAACGAGTCGTGTTTTATTAAACATTTTTCCCATTTTTCACTTGAATTCTTTCGTTTTTAATATTAGTGCGGTCCCTCCAACATTCGTATTGTTGTATCTCTCCTTCTTCTTCTTTTTGGGTGCGTACTACCAACTCTTAAGATATAATTTTATTCACAATCCCGAAAATGAGCTTCGCGATCGAACGGTTGGGAATAATAAAGAAAAAATAAATATATAGAAAATCGTTCGTAAATAATCAATTCAGTTATTGGAATTTAGAAAAAAGTGCATTTTTATGCTTATTTTTTTAATTTAAAAACACGTAAGGTATGTTAGGAACTGTTGCAAGTTTCGTTGAAAAATGACATTTCGTGTTTTTAAATTTAAAAAATAACCATTAAAATGCACTTTTTTCGAAATTCCAATAACTGAATTGATTAGTACTAGTAAATATCTAACTACTACAACTTTTTTAATTTATTTTTTTCGTCCATATTAAGCGTGTACCGGTTTTGTAAATAATTTCCCTTACATTTCACACAAGCAAGAGCCGGGTTACGTCACGAACTCTGCCGCACGGTATTATGATCTTGCCGCCGTTTTCGCGGGCCTAATAAAATTAAAACTTGTAGAATTAATGTAATTATGAAAACGAACTTTAAAAAAAAAAATACTGGTATTTAAGTTTGCCTGTGAACATTGATAAAAAAAATAATAAAAAGGACTCAACTTCCTTATTGCATCGTTGTATTAATATTAATTATACTTATAAACATAGGCACAACCGGCTGCCGAATCCTTTGCAATTTGTTTAATTAATTAATAATATTAATATTTACAACAAATCGCAAATGATTCGGCAGCCGGTTGTGCCTGCTGACGATGCAATTTGTCAAACAGTCCAACATGGCGGGCTGTTCGCAGCATCGTCAATCGTCAGTAGAGCGCTTAAGAGGATAGACTTTACGCCATACGCCGAAAGTTTAGGTATTTATTGTTCCTAACTCTGTCCCACTCAGATGAAGCTTACACATACAACTGCACACAACAATACTGAATACCTCGCACGCTCGCACACTCGACTAACACGTGATACTCTGTCCCCGGTCCCCGAATATCATATTATTCTCGTTTCGAGCGCCTAGCAGCAAATCATCTAGGTAGGTACCTACTATTCAGAATTCGGAAGTGTGTATAATTATTATTTGTTTTCGTAGTATTTAGATCTCGCCTGACTTGTGATACCTCAATCACATTGATATGATAATATAATCAATTAGTGAATGTTCGGCAATAACTAGATAAGTGATAATTCATGTAGGTATTGTTTATCATAATTTCCAGCGTTATTCAAAACTATAAATGTTATTATTATATTATGTTATTCATTTTGGTCGGCGGATATAGGTGCCGCCGCCCCGGGAACCATTTATTGGATAACCAACACCTCTGCGATAGGTCACCCCTTTAAGTTTAAGTCACCCTCGACGTTTGGTGACTTAGCCGGGGTGCCCGGGTGCATGTGGTTAGGTTCGTCCGGGTCTTGGCGGCGGATGCGTCTACCCACCAATTACGTAACAGGCCATATCAGGAGAGACTGGTTGAGGGAAACCTTTGATCTCTCCGCCGGTCTCTCCCCGAAACATCGCCTTGCACCGCATTGGGATTTCCATTTTTGTTATTCCTAGAGAAACCGACCCCCAGATTCCTACCCACCCCTCATACCCTTTTCCTTCCCAGAACTTGCTCTCCTTCCTTTCCTCAAAATACCCTCTGCAGCATCACAGCATCCCCAAAGATGACATAGGCCCTGAGGGAAATTATTTTCCTCAGGGCCTCCTGTGTAGAGCTAATGTAAAAAAATCATAACTTCATTGTGGTAGCTAAGGTGGTGATTAGTGATGATTTGCACATTTGGTCGGCGGGTAATCGTAATAAATCACCGACATTGGTCTTTGTAGACCAGTGCAATTAGCGATCCGCGATGGTAATTATTCCGGTAGTTCCAATTTTTTAATATGTTTTATAAACTGGTTCCTTCACGTAAAATCCAAGTTTTCGACCTGCACACCCGTGCTCGTGCCGCCTCAAATCTAAAACCAAAAATCTCAACCAGTGCAAATTTTTCCCCAAGTAGCTGTGGCAAATACGTGGAACCTAAAATTTGTTACAATTATTTTTAATTTATTATTATCTTCTATCTCTCAAAAGTACTGATATGTAATAATCCAGTCAAGGAAGGAGGTGTGGAGTGCGTGAGCAGGTACCTAAGTGATTCCTTCAGAAACTTGATCAGGGTGCTTAGGGTGTGAACATACCCAAAGTCTTGACGTCCAGCTGTCGAGCTAGGAGGGAAAGGGAAGGGGGGGAATGGTCCCAATTTTCGGGTTTCCGCTTACATCTCGAAAACGGTGGTTCGCGGGTAATATTTTTTTCCATTAGATGAAAGCTCATAAAATTATCTTCAACTTTTATTCTATGCGTGACTTTCAAATTCCCAGCCGTTTTTGAGTTATACGCTCCCAAAAAATTGTATAGAATTAAATTCCCATTCAGAATATATGTATACACATGCAAATTAATCTCCAACCAGTCAACATTTACAGCAATTTTAAGTTTATTTATAATTTATAATTTTAATTTTAAGTGTTGTCAATTTCAGAAAAAAAGCTTTTTTTATCTTACTATTGACACACAAAATGTGTTCGTTGCCTAAAAATTTGTTTGACCACACTTCCAGTTATTAAATAAAGTAAACAAAAATCATGTTACTTGAAAAATTTTATATTATAGTTTAAAATTAAAAGTCTCATGATAATTTTATTCTATTTCGTTACATTAATACACCAAATCATAAACCTCACTGTTCTCAATAACATCATGTTACACTCTGAACTTTATATGGATTAACGTTTTCATCCTCTTTGGACGTCTGGCCAGGTCCTGGCAATGGTTGTTCATTCGTGGCATCTTTATCCTCAGTAATGTCGTCTTCATCGTCGTCCTCGGCAACAGGCACGCAGTTGAGGCATTTCCCTTGGCAGCGGAGGCAGACTGCATAACAGTTCATCAATGCTTTTCGGCATCCACATTTGCCAATTACAAAATCCTTGGTGCAGCGGCAAAATATCATTTTCAGAAGGACCTTCTGGTGGATCTTCTGTTATAATTGGCACCAGGGTGGCTCCAATATGTTTCCTTCCTATGACTGGACTATAAAGCTGTAAAAAAACTTGCACAAACAAGTATATTGCACTACGAGTTTTTTGTTTTCTTGATTATCTCTTTTCCAGTGCATTTTCGAGAAAAATTATGATCACCAATTTTGTAGAACATAAAATTTCACAAAAGACTTAGGTATATGTTTTATGTTTTATCAGGTATCGAGGTTGTAATCCGCTAAAATCAGGTCAAAAAACAGTGTTTTACTTGGTTTACATTCCGTTAGTTTTTCAAAATGGTAGCTCGAGGATTTTAAAACAAGCGATCAGTTTATAAAACATATTATAAAAAAATTAACTACTAGAATAACGATTGCGACCCCCTCATTTGCGCTAATTGTCTGAGGGGGTTTCTCACCATCCTCCTAATAGCTTATTCATACTATAAAGTTTGTTTTCGATTTACGATTGACGGTATATTTATTTATTAAGTCGAAGTTTATTGTTCGGTACTCGAACCTATGAATATTGGCTATATATATTGGATAAGTTGGCCGAGTTTTCTAAGTATTGCAAATATTTTATTTTTAATAAAATCCCGTATCCACTGGAGGGACAGAGCAATTAAAACATTTTTTCTCGGATTGCTAAAGGAAATTTTTCCGCCCACATAAAAAAAACATACCTCCGAATTTGAATATCGAGAATATACAAACTGATTATAGTTCTATGTAGCCATTGAATTCCCCTATCTTTTGTTTATTATAACATATTTGTAGGATTTATAAAAAAATATAATTAAATGTTTAACCTTAAAATATTTTAAAGAATCTAGAGAATATTTATTTTGTTATATTTTGAATGTACTTTATATTATAAGGTCGTTTTAATAAAATAAAAAAAATTGAAAATTTGCCACATTTTGGCGACAAAGCAATCCGAGGTATTGGAAATAGTGCCATAATGGGGCAAAAAGCGCTCGGGTGGTTAAAGTATGGATAAGCTATTAGGAGGATGGAAAATATAATTTTTTTTACAAACGACAATAATGAAAACATAATCCGTGTTGTATGCGGTATATATTGTGATTTTGATGTTTTGTGATGTAAAATAACTGTACACAACAAAAACTTTCAGATCTTAAAGATATTACAAAATATTATAACTGACTACATCTACATTATTTGTGGGAATGTTTTTAGTTTGAGAAAGGACAAAAAAAGTTTTTTTTTAATATTTATTTGTGAAAATTGTAATTACAACATTATAAATATTTTTTTTAACATCTTATATTAAATTACTACTCTTCCATTTAAAGCCTTTGCTTTGCTTGCAAATAATCATTTGATTGCAAATTTGTTGCCCATCACTTAAAGAAAAGTTTCCGCGAAACATGTTGTTAGGTATATCGGAGGAAGCTTGTTTAGATTTCACAAGAGTCCTAAAATATTTCACATTATTCTTTGTGTTTAACTCAGCATTATTTATATAGTTTGTAAGTAACATTATGTGTTCACAGGAATTAGTTTGAGTAATATTGTAAAACAGTCGTATGAAAAAATATATTATATTTATTACGTATTGTAAAAATGTATTATCTAAAATACATTATTATGAAATTAAATAGAACTCACGAATAAAAAGAAAGATCAATCCCATCACTATATTGTGTAAAAATAGTCGTACCATCACTATTATCAAAAACGATGGCTTCACCCCCCCGACCATGCACTCCTTGCCACGACCCGTCAAACGTGAGAATGAGACGACTGCAGTAAACTCTCAAATTTACCTACAGAAATCGCTCGAAAAGGGGTTTATGGAGAATACACTTTTCTACACCGAAACTTTCACGAAATTGAAATTTTAAAAAATATACATTTTTTAGAAAGAAGAAGCTACGTCGGTAGCTTTTTATAATTTTATAATTCTTTATGAGAGTTGAGTTAGCAGCACTTTTTCCTTAAATAATATTTTTTGATAACTCGTATGTGTTAGACAGTGAATGTTTACGTTAATACGAAACGCATCGAAAATTCGAAAACATACCGACATAGTTTTAACCTTCTAGAAGGCAGTGCAAAAAAAATATATTCATTTTGTGCAATTTTCGATGTAGAAAAGTGTTTTTTCCCGGGCGTCCTTTTTGTATGGGCCGAAAAGCGAAGTCTATCATCTTAAATCGTGATTTATTCGTAAATCGTGCTTAAAACCGACATAAAATTATACTTATAAACATCGATAAAAATGAAAATATTCAAAATTGCCTTATTATCTGTAGTTAGTTCCACGAAATTTCTCCCCTCGTGTTGTGGATCTTCATGTCCCTTATCTTTTGACCGATTTTCACTAAATCTATGTTGGGTAAAAGTAGTACTTACACAAAAAAAATAATCATCCTTTTCTGGACATCCAAGTAATAATATAGTCCAAGTTACTGCAACAATGTTCACTGTCTAACAAATAATACAGTAGCTACTGTAACTGACTGTAACTAACTGTAACAACATAAATAAACCAAAACCAAACCATTCACTCTGTCACAATAACAATAAACAAATCTTGTCATTTTGTTTTACCTACATCCAGTTACATTTACCTATATATAAACTGCATCCAGTTGACCTCGAAATAATCCGCTGCTATAAACCAGAGAACTTCAACATACGGCCCGCGGCCCGTGCGCTGTATTCGGTATTTAGTTTATTTATTTGCAAAAACAGTACAAAAATTAATACATCGCAAAAGCGGTAAACAAATTTACAAGTAAACTTTTGACAAAATAAAATCCATTTAAATTTGGACAAATTTATACACAAGTATACAGTTAAAAATATATATAATATTTCGCGCTTAAAGTCGCTGTATGACATGTGGAAAATATCCAGGTTACCTGCGAGGAAGTTAATTAACCTGGTGAGTCTTCCCAAGGGCATCACCATCGGTAAGTTAGTTCTGCACCAGAGGCTCTAGCACGCTTGCTCTATATCGATCGGTAGGATAACTATCGGTAACTTCTCATCGTTCCCTAGGACAACTGCAGATCTCAAGCGTACAAACGACAGTTGATATCGAATATATTAAGGACACTTAGTCATTGTGAACTGTCACCTATTCTTTTGCGATCTGCAGTTGTCGTAGGGAACGATGAGAAGTTACCGATAGTTATCCTACCGATCGATATAGAGCAACCGTGCTAGAGCCTCTGGTGCAGAACTAACTTACCGATGGTGATGCCCTTGGGAAGACCCCCAGATTTCTACTCATCCATCGTAACTTTTCCTTCCTAGTACTTCCTCTCCTTCCTTCCTTAAAAAACCTTCCACCTGGCAACGTGCAGAAACTAAGCGCGAACAAAGAAATAGTCATAATGGAAGGGGTACATGAGTTACGCCCATTGTTCACGTAACTACTTACAAGCGACGCTACCGCTTCCTGTCATTCTATTTAGCTAGTGCAGCGCCTAGCGGCGTTTTCAAACACTAATAATAGTATGGAAAATACAGACGAGAGGCGATCGCGTCGCTTGAACGTAGCTCCATGGGAGAACGGCGTTATTTATTTATAAATTTTTAGTAAATTTATTTATTTATTTGTAAGAGACAAACAGCTTTTATACAACAACAAAAATATAGATACATATATACAAAGTTAAATTGAGTCAAGCCAAAAAGGTCTCCTATGTTAAAGTTACATTGGAGATGGAGTTTTAACATATCTGTTCGTGCATCGTCGTGAACGTATCTACGACTCGTTCTTGAGTTCAACAGCTCCACTGTGGAACGGTCTGCCAGCCTCTGTGTTTTCTCCCTCCTACAACATGGGTCTCTTCAAGACCTGTGTTCACTCCTTCCTCTCCTTAAAAAGGCCCACCACACAGCATCTTCATGGATGACATAGGCCCTACAATGCAAAAAAAGGAATAAATCTTTTGATTTAACTCTGAATTTTACAGAAGGTACCTACGTCAAATATAAAGTTGACAATCAATGGCAGATAATCTGAAACACTCGAATCAGCCATTGGCGCTGGTGTAGACGAATATACTAACGTGATCTCTTTCGCACTAATGCTTTTGCAAATATCAACCTTTATTGTCTCAAATATGAGTACTTAGATAACCTTATCTACAACCAGTCCAGTCAAAATAGACGAAAAAAAGTGCTGAGTTTGCATTAATTCGGAACAAGCTGAATTTTTGTACAGGTCTTGAATACTGCATTACAAATGTTATGTCAAAAGTCCCCATCGAACTAGCGTTTGCGTTGTTTTTTTATCTGAGGTCAAAGGTCGTAAATTTTTGTTTTTCCGTATATTTCGGAAACGGTGAGAGCTACCGAAAAAAATTATGAGAAGAGTTTGTAGATCGCAAAATTCTCTAGAAAAAAAATATTTATACTTTCTTTCCTGCGAAGCACCATTATCCAGTTATCGCGATTTCAAACTAATATGCACTCATATGCGCACATCATCGGGTCATATTGAATATTGTGACTCGTGCACTCATTACGTGGAAAATATACGATTTTGAGTGAATCAACGTCTATCCCTAATTTCATTAGTTAGTTGGCCTTGAGTAACATGTGCCTGTGACCGACGGGATATACCTGTATTTTTAGGATTTTCCATAGAAACCGGTGTACACCTGCATTTTTCGAATTTTCCAAAGAAACCGGCGTTTTTCGAGGGACTTAACCCTAGTAAATCCAGTCACTTTTGAACGGTTTTTCGAAGCGAATAGACGTGTTTGTAGATGATATTTTCATTTTAGACTGTGCCGTTACAAAATTTTATTAAAATGTCAGAAGTTTGCTTCATTTGCAGTGAATCTTTGACTGAAGGTGAAATTGTGGTTGTTGATCGTGGGATAAAAACTTTAATCGATTCAAGTAATAAAAGGAGTGACGGGTTTGATGAATTTTTAAAAGACAAGCAATCTGTAACTATCCATAAGCAATGTCGTAAAGTGTACCCCCGGAAGAGCAGCATAATGCAGCAGCGAAAAGACAACGCGAGACGGTCCTCCTCGGACTAGAGCGCGAGGTGATGAGACACTACCCCAGAGGTGGTGCGGAGATGTGCGCATACCTACGGTCTGAAATCATGATATTTCGAGAACGGTGCTTCGTAGGGAAAAAAGTACTTATACCTTTTTTGTAGAAAATTTAACGATCTACAAACTCTTCTAAAACATTTTTTCGGTAGCTCTCACTGTTTCAGAGATATACGGAAAAAACACAAATTTGTGACTTTTGGCATCGGATAAAAAACAACGCAAATGCTAGATCGATGGGGACTTCTGACATAGCATTTCTAATGACGTATTCCAGACCTGTACAAAAATTCAGCTTGTTCGGAATTAATGCAAACTGGAATGTCTATTTTGACTGGACTACAATACAAACTCCAACGGAGGGCTTTGAAGCAAATAATGGACGGTTATCTTGAGAGAGTCTCAAGGTTAAAGCACGGTACAGACTCGAAGCTCACATACAAAGATACTGTGTTATAAAGTATCTTTTCTACTGACACACTACGTTAAAAAATATTTCTTCCTACGGCAGGAGAAGGGGTCAGTTGAAATCGGAAGCGGTCGAGAGAATATCATTTCTTTGTACTGGATATGTCAACTTAACAGCTCCGTGCATGCTCCATGTATTAGAAATGACCCCCTCTCCTGTTGACGGCGAAGGGGGGTGGGGGGGGGGGGTCGCATAACTTTTCTGATATCGCGATCACGAAAAATAACGCAGATTAGCGAAGATTCAAACCACGCTTATAACACATCTTTTTACGTCTGGCGGGTCTCATGGGATTGTATGGCGAGCGCTATTGTGTTATAAGTATCTTTTTGATGTGGGCTGCGAGTCTGTCGCTACCTTAAGCTCGTATTCAATGTTTCGAAGACCTAATCACATAAATAAACCACTTATCCTAATCATGTCTGGAAATGTGGGCGATTCTAGCCCATACTGGAGTAAAGTATTGTGCTGTTGAAAAAAACAGGGCAATGGCTGCGGTTCTGAGTGTGTTTGCGTCGCATCTCCAGCTTTTTCCTTGTTCCAGCTATATTATTAAGTTTAGCCTTATCCTGTTTTTTTTTGTTCACTGTTTCTATGCTGAGCCTGAACTATGCTGAGCAATAAGTGATGCCGAAAGTCTTAAAAATAAAAAAAATACGAGAGTGCTACCACACGACTGAAGTAAATACTTCTTTAGTAATCTAATCTAATTTTCTTTCTGGCGTCGAATAAAACCATTTCAATCATCAGTGTATAATAACCTATATTGAAAATTCGTTTGGATTGTTACCAATCGAAGTCGTTTCAATGCACTGAGTTCGCACACTAACGAAAATTTGATTAATTTTATTATGGGAATTACGCTTAGAATGGGATTGTTGATTTTATTCTTGCAAAGTTTAAAATAAAACTTTTTTGATGCAGATTCTAGTTATAGAGCGACGTTTATTCACATTTGCAGCAAGAAAATAAAAAAATTTCAATCGAAAAATTGCTACTTATTAGTTAGATTTTAACGTTTAGAATGTGAGAAACAACAACACAACTATTGTCAGTATGCCAGCACCCATTTCAAGCGTCATTACTATGGATTTGAGCACTGTTGTTACGATTAGATTGTGAGGAATGAACCTCAAAATTAATTTTAATTTATTATCGTTCGCCTCCGTAAAGTTCGTAAAGCCCGATATTACGCCTCTCGTAAAGCTGGAATCAGACGATTCACTCGAGGGAAGGTTTCCGCCATGTTTTTTCGGCCTAATCGTCCATTTTGTTTCATTCCATGTTCACACGGCGCTATAGAAATAAGCGTTCACTCGTCCATTCCGACCACAGCGTCGCCGAGCGAGGTCAACCGCGCTGGAATTCGTTTGTTTTCCAGCGCGGTCCGGCCCCGAATTTTAAGGAAAAACATGTCAGATGCATCGATTTTTACGCAATTTTGTTGACACAATTAAATAAAAAAACAGTATTTTGTCGCCTTATAAAACTTTTTATTTTTTATGGCATAATAACACAATTTGATTTCACTTTTTTTATTACGAACATTTTCCTACAAATTAATAATCTTACATATATTAAAAAACATATAAAATACATGGATAATAAGGGAGACCCAAAAATTTATATGAGAGGTGTTCCCAAAAGCAAACAAATTAGCCGAACGAATACCATTTTGACGTTTTGCGTGCGATTTGATAGCGTCCTTTCATGGTCCTTCCCGTACAGGACGCGAGACAAACTGATTGAGAGTTCACTCGGTCTTCATTCACTATGCTCTCTTCCGCGCGCATGCGCGCGCGAGTGAAGGATGCCGAAGGAAAATATCCAACATTGTTGGATCGGTTCACTTGAAGATTTCATTCGGCAGTGTTCGGCACTTTCGATTCATTTCATGTTCAGACGTGTCATTCCGAGTAAACTAGGCCGAATGAAATGCGGAAATGAGCGATTAGTGAAACGTCTGAATGGCGCTTTAACGCTGTAATTTCCGTAATGCATTCGCCAGTTTAACCCACAAGTCAAGCGTGCGTAAAGAAGTATTTACTCAATAAAAAATATGCTTTACCATGTTTTTGAAGGATTACAAAAACATGTTTATGTAAATGATCTTTTTAAAACTTTTCTTAGTTAATTTGTTGATTAAATAATGATAAAAATAATTATAACATCAAAAAAATTATGTTTCTTCAGATTTAAGAGATGATGGAGAAGAAATTCCCCCACAACTCCTATAATTTATTTTCTTACATTTTACATTTTAATATGTAGGTACCTAAAATAAATCACACAGAAAAGGATTAGAGTCCGGTGTATGGGGCGTTCTGACGTTTCGATTTTTGTTGACCAACTTTTATTTTACGAAAAAAGTTGAGCAACATTTTGTTCACACGTTTCAATTTAAGTTGAACCGATTTTGACATTCAAAATGGCGTCAACTGAAATTGTTAGTGCGTGCGTCTATCTAATTTCTGATGTTCTGTGAGAGGAGCTGGAGATTATGAAAAAATATAAAAAACGTCGTACTTGGGTGAGAAAATGGATCATGAGAAGGAGTGAATTAGGCGCATCCAACACAATTTTTTTCAAAATAATATTATTTACATTTCAAAAATAATATTCTATTTTTGTACACTTCTTGTTTTTGATCCGAAAGACAGGGATGGCTTTGGAACAGATCCATAAATCTGAACATTAAATCGTCCGACCATTTCAGATATTTTTTGGTTGAAACGGATTCCATGACGGTAGAAACTAGTACCGAATAAATGAAACGCCTGACGTTTACTTTTTCCCGCGATAAAAAATGATAAGCGACTTGAAACATGTAAAACTCGAACGATTAGTAAAACCAAATGGCGATAGTCATACTTGAATTTTTTTACGATTTAAGCTAATTCAATAACCATCACATTTTTAAAGCATTCTTTTTTTAAATTCAAGCTCTTCTTCTTTTCTGGTGTCGTTTTGTCAACACGTTGGGATTGACGCTGCGCTTCGCCTTATACAATTATTGGTAATTTTGCAATAATTTACCCAATTATTGAATGGCGTCAAATGTCACTGTGCTTTGACATTTATCTGTACTAGACAGATAGAGAATTAGTTGACTGTTGACAACAAGCTATGGAGCGATACACACCTGAAGAATGCGCAATTATTGTTACTGTTTATTTGACCAATTTCCGGTCTGTTGTCTTAACTCAGCGTGGATTTCATCGTCTGCGTCATGCCAGGCACTCGCTAATGTTAAATAAAAGTTATAGCGCCGTTTTGCTTTATCTGACTAGAGTTTAAGTTTTTTTCCATCTGTGATCTATTTTAAGCTCATTTGTTGTTATTGAGTGGTTACTCAAATGCCTTGCTATAGATCTATTTTATTTTTAGCTGAGACCAATTACTTTCATATAGCAGGACACCATCACAGCGGCAACATGAATCTTCCCAACCCAGATAATGTTTCCATCAAGACGGAACGGTCCCAGGCAGAAGGCGCAGGTGAGTTTCCGTAAACGGGTATAGAAATCATCCTCCCGGATGTAAAGAAGGAATGTTTGCAACATGGGATTGCAAGGACGTAATTAAAATGGGTCAAGAGATGCTGGAGACGCCAAAAGCGAAGTCAGGCAGGAGCATCCGCCACCAAGACCTCACTCCATATATCTGGAGACTCCTGCTCACCAAACGCAGCGAGCCTCTTGGGGTGTCCTATGGCATGGGTGTTGCAATATAAAAGATCACAAAATTAGCACCGACGACAATTATTTTTAATAGAATACTTGACATACCAATGAATCGTCGTTATTTTAATTTTTAGGTAGCGTTTTTGTGGAGACAGTCCCCATCAAGGTAGAAGCAGGACCCCGAGAAGAAAGTGGAGAGGGAATCTCTTACACGGAAATAGACATAGTCCTGTCAGATGTTAAAAAGGAATCCTTAGGGCACTCTGAAGGTATCACCGAGTCCGCAGGTAAAATTGATTTTTGTTTTTTCTGAATTCATTTGATTAATTTTCAGTTTTTTTAATAGATGATACCTACTTATTGAGCTTTATGTCATCTTTTTCAGACTTAATAACAGACCTGAAGACTCATCCTGGAAAAAAATTGCATTCATGTTCCCATTGTAACTACTCCTGCTCACGCAAGTTGGCGTTAACATTGCACCTCCGCACCCATACTGGAGAAAAACCTTTTTCGTGTTCCGTCTGCACTTATTTATGTTCTCGAAAAGAAACTTTAAAAAATCACATGCTTACCCATACTGGAGAAAAACCTTTTTCTTGCTCCGACTGCAACTATTCATGTTCTCGAAGGGGAACTTTCAAACTTCACATTCTTACACATACTGGAGAAAAACCTTATTCATGTTCCTACTGTAGCTATGCATGCTCTCGAAAGGAAAGTTTAAAACTGCACATGCTTACCCATACTGGAGTTCAACCGTTTTCATGTTCTTACTGCAGCTATTCATCTTCCAAAAATGCAACTTTAAAACGTCACAAGCTTACCCATACTGGAGAAAAACCTTTTTCATGTTCTTATTGCAGCTACTCAAGTTCTCAAAAGATAACTTTAAAACATCACATGCTCACCCATACTGGAGAAAAACCTTTCTCGTGTTCTGACTGCAGCTATGCGTGTTCCCTAAAGGCAACATTAAAACGTCATATGCTTACCCATACTGGAGAAAAACCTTTTTCATGTTTTTACTGCAGCTATTCATGTTCTCAAAAGTTCAGTTTAAAACATCACATGCTTATCCATACTGGAGAAAAACCCCTTTCGTGTTCTTACTGCAGCTATGTGTGTTCCGAAAACTCAACTTTAAAACGTCACATGCTTTCCCATTCTAGAAAAAAATCGCGTTGATGTTTCCTACATTCACCAAAAAAAGTCGTATTCATACCCATGCTAGAGAATAACCCTTTTATGCTCTGTTTGCAACTAATCATGTTTACGGAAGGCAAATAAAAATCACGTGCATTCATGGGATGAGTTCAAATCCAAACATTTTACCGTATGAACTTACAAGGAATGGCAAATAATATACAAAACTAAATCAAATGTCAATTAAAAATGCTTAGACATATTTACTATATTTCAATATTAATATTTAAAATAATATATTATTGTGATACTAGAAATGTACATAGAAATCGAATTATTATTAACTAGCGGTGATAAAATGTTAATATAAATTAATAATTTTATTTTTGGAATACATAACTTAAAGAAGTAAAAACTAAAATTGTAATAGTTAATCATTGAAGCAATATTAGAGACTCTCGAAATAAAAAAAATATGCGTTTATAAAACGAAGATAACCCTGGTAGCTTCCTTTTGAGAATTGTACAGTTCAAAATTGACGTACATAAAATATGGTCGAATTAGCTCAGTGTATAAAGCACTACCCGACAAGGAAGAGGTCCTGGATTCATTTCCTAGAAGCGACTGAATCTGTTTGTCTTTTTTGTTTCATATTTTTCGTTTGAGAGTCGTTAATATCGTCGTCTTCAATAATTTAATGTCGTAATTTTATCCTTGCAAGTTATTAATTCTCGAATTTATTTTCTTTATTATTCCCTATTTTTAAGTCGTAATTATTAGGTTAGTGCAAAGAAAGAGTGAAGTGTTTACTGTAGTGTAGGTACTGAAAAGTGTAGTGTAGGTTTGCCCATTTCACCTAACAGAAATTATTAAGGTGATCGTCAAAAGAATTCATGTTTTCTATTTCGTAGATGGCGTGCGTATAATTATTTTTACTTATAAACGCTTTTTACAAGTTGTGCTTTGAAATAATTAAGAAAAAATATTATTCGCGCAAGTACTTACACAAGCAATATGAATATGAATAAATAGTTTTATCAATAAAACTCAAATCTTTTTACAAGTACAATATTGGATTGAATCACCGATACAATATTGTATTTGTTAGCCTTTCTTGAAAGATTTGAGTTTTTTAATTGATAAAACTATTTATTCTTACGTTCCTTGTGTTCTTGCGCAAATTATAAATTGTTCCTAATATTTAATATTACAAAGCATAACTTGTAAACAGCGTTTATAAGTTTAAAAAAATACCATACGCGCCATCTACGAAAGCGTAGAATATCAATTCTTTTGACATTCACCTTAAACTTTGTGTTTGCTTTTTCCATAGGCAGAAATTAGTCATTGTGTTGGGCACTTTAAGAATAATAAGTCCTCGTTACAAACTGGTTTATTATTGATATTTACGTATTTATAATATTATATTATACTTATGGGTCTTAACACCGACAATAACTGTCTAGGAATTGAATCTGTTTTTTGACACTCACTTCTAACGACTTTTCAAATGTGATGAACTTGCCATTGTTGAGCTGTCTGGAAACTAAAACCGTGTCAGGCTGGGATATATTAGTTAAATATGTATTATTCAAACTTCTCGACGACCGTGATTCCTCTAAAGCAGGGGTGGACAACCTTTTTAGCGTCGGGGGCCATTTGGTTGCTTGTAAGAAATTTGTATCTGCTCTCGGAAATCGAGAATCTTATCCCTTGAATTGCGTCAGCGGAGGATTTCGCATAATGGGAGGCGTCTACTAATATCTACAGCAATTTAAAAAACTGAACAAATCGGACTAATATCTATGAGAATCCATGTGTTGACTAATATCTATACGAGGTATGTTGGAACAATATCTATGGGAACCAAAGTGAGGACGAATATCTACAGCTCAAACTGCTGACTAATATCCACGGAACAGGTGATGTAGACGGATATCTACAGTACTGGCAGAGGTTGGATTTTGGAAAACTGGGATGTTTTTCTTGCTTTGACGCGAGCAGGCGCTACGAAGGGGGCACTTTCTTTTGTATCACAAACCATGTTACACAAACCTAGCGAAGCCGCTAAACTATTTGAACACTGGGATGTTTTTCTTGCCTTGATACGAGCAGGCGCTATGCCGATTTCAATATTGAAGCCTTTACGTAATTGAAGTAATTAATGCTTTTCCGTACTCTTTTGACTCAACTGCCCTCTGTAGATATTAGTCCCACCTACGCTCCATAGATATTCGTCACCACCGGGACCATCATAGATATTAATCCGACCTTAGCTCTGTAGATATTAGTCTTCACTCTGAAGTAGCGATGGGCACAATCGATGAATAATCGATGATTTACTCGATCTTTTTTACCATCGAATGATTTCGATTCATTTCCATAGAAAAATCGATTCTCGCTTCTCGATGTCAAATTCATTCGAATGCACAGTCCGAGACAATCGGTTTGAGACGTCATCGAAAGTCTTTGCTGCGATTGGTCAGAATTAATCGAAGTGAGATAAGCGTTGTCATTGGTTAGAATTAATCGAAATGTTAAACCGAGACAATCGGGTTTGAAACGTCATCGAACTTGAAATCGATTCTCGCTTCTCGATGTCAGAATCCATTCGAATGCACAGTCCGAGACAATCGGTTTTAAACGTCATCGAACTTGGAATCGATTCTCGCTTCTCGATGTCAGAATTCGAATGCATAGTCTTGAAACGTCATCGAAAGTGATTTTGCTTGACAAACGAAATATTTTATAGGTACATGTTATAATCAACCTGATGTGTGAATTTTAAATTATGAATGAATACTTTTAGGTAACGATTTACGTTTTCAGTATAGTTTACACGTAAAAGATAGCGATGGTAATAGCTTTCAACAATTTAAAAATGTTTATTATGAGGTTATGTATCATCTATTTGGGTATTGTATGTTTAATTTAAAATAAAACAATAACTTAGTATATACCATTTTTATATTTAATGCCGACCGGGTTTCGCTAAAACCGTAGTTTCTTCAGGGCAGTAAATAATACTCTACTAAAATCAGCAAGTAATATGTTTTCATATGGACATATCCAAATATATTTAATTTATTTGAGAGAACTTTAAGTAAGAAAACTTTATTTATATATTTAATGATAATATTTATATATTTAATGATAATCGGTTAAAAATTGCATACGAAAAGGTGTCCATAACCTACATGTTATTTAGAGGTTATTTTTTTTGACAAAAACGACATAAAATTATTATCTTCGTGTTAAACACAGACACACTGTCAATATTATTAATAGGAATTTGTACCTACCGGCTAAACTAAATATCTTATTAGTAATTTTATTGTTGTGAGATGCCCACATATTTGAAATTCGTGGAAAAAAGGAATAACACTAATGTTGCCATCAAACAAAAAGGAATTTGCCATTGCCAGGAAAGAAAAACGGTGATTGAAATGTTGTTGCAGTACTTACTTACTAATGTTGCGTTATTTAAACATGTTATTTAGAGATTGTTTTTGAACAAAAATGTCATATAATTATTGATATATTATTAAACATACATAAATATTTTTAATGGAAATTTTTACCAACGGGCTAAACTAAGTAGCTTAACAATAATTGTGATTATGTGAAATGCATACCAAAAAACAACAAATAAAATTACAACAAAAAATAAGCGTTGCCATACATGATGCAATAATTTTCGGCTTCCTACCCCCCCCCTCTCACAGACAAAAATCCTGCCCCTGACCGTAGCTATTGCTCCCAAACTCCGAGCAAAAAATCGATTAATCATTCGATTATTGTGATGTCTCGATTAAAAAAAATCGATTATATAAAAGTTTCGATCATTCCCATCGCTACTCTGAAGTTCATAGATATTTGTCCAACATATGAGTTGTAGATATTCGTCCGACATACAGGCTGTAGATATTAGTACCTGGAGTCATAACCCAGCTGACAGGTATGTGCTTACGTATGCGCCTATGTTACTAAAAATCAGTTTAGACACATGATCCAACATGCTTTTTTAGTTTTATTTTAATTTATTATTATTATACTACAAGGGTATTAATATTGAAAAAATATCTCTGTTTTGATGACAACTCTATTCAGGGAGGAAAAAAATATGTGCTTTCTTTATATGTAAGTATATTCCCACACTTCTGCCATTAAAAACATTCATTTTTGTAAATAGTTAAATAATTATAAAAAATGTATTGCAGTCAATAAATTTGCTGTAAGATGCAAGAAAACCATTCACGTGTTCTCAGTGCAGTATAATTTAAGCTGGCGGACTCCTGCGCCGATCTATTCCTAAGTGAAAACCACTCTTGTGTTCATAATGCAAATTCCTGTTGCTGATTCATTTGCTGATGCATTTCTAAGAAAACCATCCATATGTTCAAATAATATAATAATTGCAATAATCGGAAGAAAATCATTTTCGTGCTCTGGGTATAGTATCAATTAAATCTGAGAATTACTCTTAAGTTAAAACCAGTTTCATGTCTGTCAACATTTCTGTAGCGGATTAATCTGCTGATGCATTTCGAAAATAACCGTTCTAATGTTTCGAGTGGAGTAAATTCAAACCATATACTGCAAAATTTGTAATTCGTAGAAAAAACCATAAGCACATTATGGGAGTAATACTAATTAAAACTGGGAAATCGCTTTCAGATTCCACTCTTCATTTAAAACCAGGTTTGTGTTCAGAATGTAACGGTTAAATTCCAGTTGAAGATTCATCTGCTGACACATTTCGAAGAAAATCATTCTCTAATTCGACTTGCAGTTATAAAATTCTAGTTGAAGATTGTACGTACTGCCAGAACCAAAGAAAAACCATTATCAAGTTCTGAGTGTAGTTTTAATTCCTCGCACTCAGACTAAATTTAAACCAGTTTTGTGTTCAGAGTACAACGGTAAATTAACCCTTAAAAAAATTGGCGTATTTTGTCAGAGGCTAAAAATATTCCCGCTTTGCAATAAAATCCAAATAAATGGAACATTTGTTAACGTATTCGAAAACTAAAAACTGTTTTCGAAAGGTGATGAAACAGGCTTTCAAATTTCTATATTTAAAATTACTATGTATTTTTTTAAATAATTTTTTTTTTTGCGAAAACTTTAAAAAGTGTTTAAAATGGCTCAATTTAATTTTTTTTTTTAACTAAAATTTCTGATAATGAAAAAAAAATAAAACACATACTTATTTCATTAGATAAATGAATTATAAACCTTACTGTCACCTCACTTTTTTTGTTTCATGTAAAAAAAAATCTTAAAAAATTCACAAAGTTCCATAATTTTTTTTCAAATTGCTATGGGAAACTTTGGTTTCAGAAAGGGGTAAATTCGAATTTTTTGTGGTTTTCTTTTAGATTTGATTATATAGTTTGTTGTATTCTCTTTCCAATACCGTTTAGATCACATTTCTGACTATGATAGTAAGGGAGAAACAACGATTTCTGTGAGACCTATGTGAGCTGGGACAATATGGTCTCCTGTGATTAAACGGGTTAAATAAATTGCAGATTCATCAAAGGAAGCCATTCTCATGTACCTAGTGATGCTTTACATTGGGGTTGCACACCATAATATGCTGCAATTCTGAGAAATTGACTGTTCCGTATGTACATTTAAGCTTATGGACATTTTGTGTATTATTTAAGCTTGTGGACTCTTACACAGAATCGATCTTAAATTAAAACCTGCCTTGTGTTCTAAACACAATGTAAAAAATCGATATGCGAAATCCACCGCTGACACAATTCAAGGGATAAGATTCTCGATTTCCGAGAGCAGATACAAATTTCTTACAAGCAACCAAATGGCCCCCGACGCTAAATGGGTTCTCCACCCCTGCTTTAGAGGAATCACAGTCGTCGAGAAGTTTGAATAATACATATTTAACTAATATATCCCAGCCTGACACGACTTTTTCAATAACTGCGATTTTTGTGTCCGGACAGCTCAACAATGGCAAGTTCATCACATTTGAAAAGTCGTTAGAAGTGAGTGTCAAAAAACAGAATTAAGAATGTCCAAAAAACGTGGTTAAATAGGTAAAGTTTTGGGCTATAATAAATTTTTTTTAAATCATCACTTTTAATGACTTTTCAAAGAGGTGTTGAAATGCCACATTGCTGAGTTATCATGGAACTGCGATTTTAGTTCTCTCGGATGAAATCGAAAAAGTCATTAATTTTAAGGAGACAATTTCTTAACCCACCCCAGTCTCTCAGATGACAGAATAAATTTTTTAATCTTAAAATTAACGGATTCCAGTTCTTCCGGACGACAGTGAAAAAGTCACTGTCGTCAGGAAATGAAATAATTTTATGGTTAAGGACCATTTCTTATCTGTTTTGCGCTTTATGGAGAGACAAGGACACCGAAATAGGATATTCCAGATATAGGTAAAGGATTCAAACATCTGTAACTCCTCATACATTTTTCCTTCCCAGAACTTCCTCTCCCTAAAAAGTGCCTCCACAGGGATTTTATTTCCTCAGGACCTCTTTTGTGGAGCTAACGTACAATTTATTAATTTTTTTTTAAATATTTTGGGATTAATGCGTCCATGGACAAATAAACAAAAACACATAATAAATAAAACATTAAACATTACAATAGTTTTATTAAAGAGCTACATATTATGGTCACAATTAATGTAGGGGTGATAGTGTCTATAAATAAATCAAATAGGTTTTTACATTGTGGTAAAATATCATGTACTTATTTATAATTGTGTCATTGTCTGGGTTTGCAACAGAGTGAACGACCGTAATCGTCGCACTCTGGGAGGTAATGATAGCATATTATGTTGGGGGTGGCGGTGGGGCGATCGCTGGCAGTTTGCAATGTGGCAGAATTCGGTGTGGTTTGCAGGAGTTCTTCGGTGGAGTTCTTGTAGGTTGATATTGTGTTGCAGGAGGGTTTGTGAGTGGCGGATTAGTTACAGGTGGCATTGTAGGTTGGGTGCCAATAAGGGGTTGTGGACGTAAGTTCAGTTACAATGGGGTTTGTGGACGGAAGTTCTGTTACAGTGGGGTTTGTAGGTGAGGGCTGTGTTACAATGGGGTGTGTGGGTGGGGTTTCTGTTACAGTGGGGTTTGTGGGTGGGGGTTATATTGCAGTGGGGTTTGTGGGTGGGCATTTTGTTGCAATGGGGCTTATGATTGGGGGTTCTGTTACAGTGGGATTTGTGGGTGGGGGTTGTGTTACAATGGGGTGTGTGAGTGGGGTTTCTGTTACAGTGGGGTTTGTGGGTGGGGGTTATATTGCAGTGGGGTTTTGTGGATGGGCATTTTGTTGCAATGGGGCTTGTGATTGGGGGTTCTGTTACAGTGGGATTTGTTACAGTGGGGTGTGTGGGTGGGGTTTCTGTTACAGTGGGATTTGTGGGTGGGGGTTGTGTTACAATGGGTTTTTTTGGCTGGAGTTTGTGGGGGTTGTATTACAGTGAAGTTTGTGGGAGGGGATATTGTTGCAGGGGGGTTGGTGAGTGGTAGATAAATTACATTAAGTTTGAAGGTTGGGTGTCAATAGGGATCGTCGATGTACAGTTGCAGTGGGGTTTGTGTGTGGAGAATGTATAATAGTAAAATTGGTAGGGAGAGATTATTTTACAGAGGAATTAGTCAGTGTAAGTTGGGTTGCTGGAAGAATTATGATTGGGGATTGCAAAACCGCTGGAGTCATCCACAGTTCCGACACTATCCAGACATGCTCATGGAATGCTAACACTTTTCCCACAGAATAGAAACACCTCAGCATTTGGTTGGTCTCCCTTAAAACAAACAAGAAAAGCAATGTAATTAATATTAAAATGATGAATCATCGACTCGAAATTCTCATAGAGCTCTGTAAGATTCTGTAGGTCCCAGAGGCTGAGATATACTGGACATGTAGAAAAAATGCCAGAAAGGATGTCAAAAATTAGGAACTATAGATAAAAATATGGTAACACAGTATCCCATCTACATATATAATACACACTTCACCACAATCTTCCATTACCCATCTGCCCTGATGGCGGACACTGTGAGGAGGTAGCACAACACGGCGTTATATCCAAAAACAAAACACAATAAAGACGAGTTGAGATTAAAGGTAGCGACAGACTCGCAGCTCACATCAAAAAGATACTTATAACGCAGTAGCGCTCGCCATACAATCCCATACAGACCCGCCAGACATAAAAAGATCATGTGTTATAAGCGTGGTTTGAATCTTCGCTAATCGGCGTTATTTTTCGTGACCGCTACGATCGCGATATCAGAAAAGTTATGCGACCCCACCTTCGCCGTAAACAGGAGAGGGGGTCATTTTGAATACACGGAGCTGTCAAGTTGACATATCCAGTACAAAGAAATGATATTCTCTCGACCGCCTTCCGATTTCAACTGACCCCTTCTCCTGCCGTAGGAAGAAATATATTATAATGTAGTGTATCGGTAGAAAAGATACTTTATAACGCAGTATCTTTTGATGTGAGCTTCGCGTATGTCGCCCGCTTAAAAATAACAACAATTTCCTGTGTCAAAATCTCAATAATTCTAAAAACCAATAGGGAAGTTTAGTGAAAACTATTTTGACTTAAAAAACATATGTTCATGTAGATGACATGCAAACTTAAAGACCAGTATTTTTTTTTTTTTTAAGTTCGTTTTCATAATTAAATTAATTCTACAAGTTTGAATTTTATTAAAGCCCGCGAAAATGCCGCCTAGAGTATAATACCGTGCGGGAGAGTTCGTGATGTCACCCGGTCCTTAATTGTGTGAAATATAAGGTAAAATATTTACAAAACCGGGTCACACTTAATATGGATGAAAAAAAAATATTTTAAAAGTTGTAGTAGTTAGATATTAACTAGTACCTACTAATCAATTCAGTTAACGGAATTTCGAAAAAAGTGCATTTTAATGGTTATTTTTAAAATTTAAAAACACGAAATTTTATTTTTCACCGACCGCCATGTTAGGAACTGTTGCAAATTTCGTTGAAAAAAAAAATTCGTGTTTTTAAATTTAAAAAATAACCATTTAAATGCACTTTTTTCGAAATTCCGCTAAATGAATTGATTAGTAGGTACTAGTTAATATATAACTACTACAACATTTAAAAAATATTTTTTTCATCCATATTAAGCGTGACCCGGTTTTGTAAATATTTTACCTTATATTTCACACAATCAGGTGACGGCACGAACTCTCCCGCACGGTATTATACTCTTGCCGGCGTTTTCGCGGGCTTAATGAAATTCGAACTTGTAGAATTAATTTAATTATGAAAACGTACTTTAAAAAAAAAAAAACTACTATTTAAGTTTGTATGTGAACATTGATAAAAAAAAAGAAAATAAAAGAACTCAACTTCCTTATTCAAAAAAAAAAAATTATTTTCATAAATTTTATAGGCAATTTTGAAAAATAAAAAAAATCGAAAAACATTAAAAAAAACACTTTGAAACCCGATTTAGTGCTATTTGGAAAAAAAACTCTGACCATTTAATATGTAAAGTGTAACATTTTTTTACTATTCAGCATTTATAAAATGTGGGAGAAATTAATAAAATAAATTCTGATGAATTTTTTTTTCAATGTTTGATTTTACATAGGTAGATTAGGTAGGATATAATTTTATGTTTCATGTTATGAATACCGCACAAGAGTCCCGACTGCCCGAAGACGATAGGAATATATTTTTAATAATCCAGTACTTTAACACCCTGTATAAGTAGGCAAGCAATTTTATAACATGTACATTTGTTACTTGGTATATAATAAATATTTTAATAAAAAATTAAAAACAATATATAATTATTATGTAAATAGCATATTTACAACATTGCAGAATGGCAAACTATCTCAGTATCGCCCTTGTGTGAATAGAAAAAACTGCTTAAAATGGCTCTAACAGTGATAACTGATTGTATCTGAATAGCCAGGTTTCACTTTACCCATCTCTTTCTCATGTTCACTTCCTTCAATTTGAAATGGGAATGCCATAGTCCCACTTGCTCCAGACAGTTGGCACTCTTGTGCGGTAGTCAAGTTAATATAAAAAGTAGTAGAGTAGATAGGTAATATAAAATGATTTATTTACCTGAGGGATATTGGTCTGTGGTCCGTGGTGCGTGGTCCGTGCTGCGTGGTGCATGGTGCGTGGTGCGTGGTCCGTGCTGCGTGGTGCATGGTGCGTGGTGCGTGGTGCGTGGTCCGTGCTGCGTGGTGCATGGTGCGTGGTGTGTGGTGCGTGGTGCGTGGTCCGTGGTGGAGAGATTGACAGAGATCCAACAATTGAATACAATCCCGAAGGATATGGATAAGTTTTCGTCGCCATCCAAACTACAAGGGTTTCTAGATTTGGAAAAAAAATAATATTATTAATTTTTTGGTCACCTTTATATATTTTTATATATTGTGTTTACTTTGCCCTATCTATACCAATAGTAAAAATAATAATAAAAACATAATTATTATTTACAAAGTGATTTTAACCCTTCAGACTAATTTGTTCGGGTTTCGGAACAACTCATATAGGTCTCATGGAAATCGTTGTATCTCCTTTACTATGATGGTTAGAAATATGATCTAAAGAAAGAGATAACACCACGCTTTATATTCAAATCTAACAGTTAACCGCAAAACCATTCAAATGTAAACCTTTATGAATCCAAAGTTTAATTTTGTTTTTTGAGGATTATATTTTGGGTTTCTTCTTTACCCTTTACCCTTAATGACTCTTCCTTAAACCAAATTTTTATTTATTAAAAAAAAAAAAAATTTCAATTCATTACAATTTTTCCTTTTTTTGTTTTTTTTTTTATAAAAATTAAACAAACTTTTGCACCGAAGGTTCTGTGTGAATATCTAAATTGTATTTTAAATTGTTGCTACAGTAAAAAACCTAATGAAGGAACTCACTAATTTGTAAAAAAAAAAATAATATTATAATATATATTTTTATATATTTATATAAACATGCATGTAAAATGTACATTATATTAGGTCCTTACATATGAAATTGGCGTTTTGCCGTACTGGTAACTTTGATCTCAAATATCTTCTCTTTGGTTAGGAATTCCAAATTCAAATTTATACAGCTATTTACTCATGTATTTGAGTTTCGAAAATTATAATTCATTTGTTTTTTCCTCAATTGTTTTTTTTCTTTGCGTAACTTAGTTTACAAAATGGAAAGCTTGAAATATCGCGTTATTTACGAGTACGAGTTCCACCGTGGCACCAGTGCTGCAGAAACGGCTTGAAGGATTAATGATGTGTATGGCGACGGTGTCGCAAAAGAAAACAGAGTGCGTTTTTGGTTCCAACGTTTTCGTTCTGGAAATTTCGACCTGCAGAACAAGCCCCGTGGACGGCAGGAGACCAAAGTTGATATTGAAGAATTGAAGGCTATTGTGGAAGCGGATCCATCGCAAACCACGTCCGAGTTAGCTGCAGGCTGCGGTGTTAGTGATAAAACTGTTTTAATCCACTTGAAGCAAATTGGGAAGGTGAAAAAGCTTGAAAGGTGGGTACCTCACGAATTGAGTGAATCAAATCAACAAACGCGCTTTGACTGCTGCGTTGCATTACTCAACCGGCACAATAATGAAGGGATTTTAAATCGAATCATTACCTGCGATGAAAAGTGGATCCTGTATGATAATCGGAAGCGCTCATCGCAATGGCTGAACCCTGCCGAACCAGCCAAACCATGCCCCAAACGAAAAAAGACTCCAAAAAAGTTAGTTTATTGATTCCCGTCCGAATGGTTTTTTTAGTAAAGGGATCGATGAACTACCTATGAGATGGTAAAAGTGCATAGATAGCAATGGTACATACTTTGATTAAATAAATATATTATACTTTAAAAAAATCGACTTTATGTTCCTCCCATACAAAACGCCAATTTCATATGTAAGGACCTAATAATAAATAAATGTAACTGCTTAAAAAAAAATTGTATACCCACGCACTGGCTTTTGCCTATGTGGGATTTTTTTGTTCTTATGCATTATACTTTATACACAATATATTATACTTTTACTTAAATTATATTTATTTTGTGTGAAACAAAAAAATTATTAATGAAGAAAAAAAAAAAATGAAAATCAAAAAAGTTTTGCCACAAAATAGATTTTCAAATGTGATGTATATTCAACAGTTTTGGGCTTGTATCACGAGTTTCCGTAAACCATGTATGATGCTTCTAAAACAGCCATGTAGCGAAAATAAATCTACAATTGGTCAACTTTTTATACCTTTACAATATGATTTGAATTTAACAAAATAATTTAACTTTATTGAATTATTCTGCATATAAGAACTCACCCCTGAACGAAGGGTGCTGCTACAGTCTTCAAAAAGACATTATATTATCTTAAATCAAGGTTTTCCAGATTAGAACTAAAATCTAATCTCTTCAAAAGCTCTCCAGACCAGTCGAGGGCACCCACCACTTTCCCGAATCGTTTTAAGGACCAGATGGATCCCTCTATCGATTCTCACGTCAAGACTCTAATTTGTTTTTAAAACGAAGCTACTATTAAATGATTCTAAAAGCCCCCGACTGTCCCTACACGGCACAACATACATTTATATATACCATTAAATTTTAAGTTAATTTGAAGCTAGTGGAGAGACAACATTTATAAAGAGGAACATATAAGTACATTACAAAATAAAATAAAGGAAAAGCAAATTTAAGCACATTCCTGTGGCAGCATACAACACAAGAACAGCATCTACAGCTTCTGGCAAGCCACAGGCAGTCCCGACGAGAGACAGTAAGCAGTGGGACGGGAAGGTGGTCCTTCAAACCCTTCACACCGTCCCCGGCAGAACAGTGGCAAGATGTGACCCCTGTGAAGACGGTGGGATAGTGGAGAAGAGACTTCTGAAGCTCACCAGACCAGTGCTAAGTACTGTGGCTCAGAGTTCCTGTCTCACCAAGAACAGAGAGTTTAAAACATTTATAAAAATAAGAGGATCTTTGGAGGCGTACAAGAACAGGACGTCTGGTCCACTACCTTCAATCATGAACTATATACCAACTGTTGGAAGAACCGTCAATAACAAGATTTAAGAAACTGACGGCTCTGCTGAGTGGGACACATACCAACAATGGAAGAAAGGTGTCCAGTGAAAGAGGCTACTCTTTATTAAGCCTGCCGGACTATGGATGGTTGGGAGACCTGGTGGCTGGATGTATCAGGCAAACACCGCACTCCTGGCCATGAGGAACTGGAGAGTAGAGTCGTTCCCTATAGGCGGACAAGTGAATCCAAGCGTTGTATGATGTATGTGTCTACGTGGATCTGAAAGTATACTGTGTATAGTCCCGGTTGAAGCAAATCAAAGCACGCAAGAGGACAGTGGGTTGTCAGATTGATTAATGTGATGGATATTGAAAAATAAATAAGTATTTAAAAAGATTGGCGACATTCTTACAACAAATTTTTAATATACTTTTAAGATTTACAAAACGGCATGGGCTGAGAGTATTGCTACGGTTTTCCGTAAATAATAGTCAATAATAGTTAAATAATAATAGTCTGAATTCTTACCTTATAGTCAATGTGATACAGATTATTGCTGCCTCAAGAGTGTTGCTCCCCTCTAGTGATGTCCAGTGAGAGTGTCTGGAATTAATATATATAGGTAATGTAATATCCTGAATTTAAATATGTGCAATATTATGCAGAAATAATAAAATATATGTAACGTACCTGTTCAACCTTGCCTTGCAAATGTTGGCTCACTAAAGAGATGTCTGGGGCAGAGGTGGATTGTGGCGGCATTCAGTGGATTTCTCTCAAGAGATGTCCAGGAGCAGAGGTGGATTGTGGCAGCATTCAGTGGATTTCTCTCAAGAGATGTCCAGGAGCAGAGGTGGATTGTGGCAGCATTCAGTGGGTTTCTCTCAAGAGATGTCCAGGGGCAGAAGTGGATTGTGGCAGCATTCAGTGGATTTCTCTCAAGAGATGTCCAGGAGCAGAGGTGGATTGTGGCAGCATTCAGTGGGTTTCTCTCAAGAGATGTCCAGGGGCAGAGGTGGATTGTGGCGGCATTCGGTGGGTTTCTCTCAAGAGATGTCTGGGGCAGAGGTGGATTGTGGCGGCATTCAGTGGATTTCTCTCAAGAGATGTCCAGGAGCAGAGGTGGATTTTGGCAGCATTCAGTGGGTTTCTCTCAAGAGATGTCCAGGGGCAGAGGTGGATTGTGGCGGCATTCGGTGGGTTTCTCTCAAGAGATGTCTGGGGCAGAGGTGGATTGTGGCGGCATTCAGTGGATTTCTCTCAAGAGATGTCCAGGAGCAGAGGTGGATTGTGGCAGCATTCAGTGGGTTTCTCTCAAGAGATGTCCAGGGGCAGAGGTGGATACTATTTTTATGATCTGAAGTAGTTGAACTTTCGGGGTGACCTTCTTTATATGTATTTTTTACAACATGGGAGACGGGTGTGTGTACCGCCGCCCCGGGAACCATTTTATTGGATAACCAACACCCCTGCAATTAGTCATCTTAGGTGGTTTGTTACGTTTGGCGATTTACCAGGGGTGCCCGATTTCATGGGGTGAGGTCTTAGCGGCGGATGCATTTCTCCACCTACTGCGTGGCGAGCCGGATCGGGAGAGACTGGTCGAGCGAGACCTTTTGACCTGTTCAGCCAGACTCTCTCGACCCATCGCCTTGCACCGCAGTGGGAAGAATGGATTCATATGTCCGTCACTCTTGAACATTCAAAATACCCTCCACGCATCATCCCCAAAGACGACATAGGCCCTGAGGGGAATTATTTTCCCCAGGGCCTCCTGCGTGCAGCTAATTTAAAAAAAAATAATGTTAAAAGTTAAGTTTCAATGAAACATTATTGCAGATATAGAAATAAAACATGTAGGATTGGAAAAGTGATATAAGTACATACTTTTATTTTATTTCTTAATATATAGGTATAATAATTATTTAAAATTACAATTTATTAAAACAGTACTTTACTTTTATTTTTACCATATTTATTATATTCGCATTGAAGGTTTTCAGATAGTATAATGTATTTTATAAATTAGTTGTACTTGAGTTAAATTCTGTAATGCAATTCATATTTATTTTTAGATTTCAGAATCACAACTTTTGCATTTCGAAATCAGCAATCACTTTTTCTGTAGAATTTAACTTTTATTATAAGACACTTTCAATATTATTAGTTTGTGAACAAATCATTTTTGTATTTTAATCTTGTTTTAAAATGTTGTTTATCCACTGTTTAGACTGGAATCAGTAATACATGTGTGATGGGCTGGTAAACAATAGTAGTATAACCATGCGTAGTTGCCACAATTGAAGTCCAGCTGATATTGCTCAGCGGGTATGGCTTCCCGGTGGCCACGGAGAAGATCAACTATTTCTTGATGCCCCCTTTCTTACGCCCTGGTAAGAGCTGTGCGCCCATTCTGGACCTGTAATGATATATTGGCATTGAACTGCAGAAGTAACTCTACAATATTCACATGTCCATTGACTCCTGCCTCAGATATCGCTGTTTTACTCATTCTGTTCTGAATGTTTACTTCTGCCTCAGATTCTAGCAGTATGCGTGTCACCTCGTGGGTCCATTGTGTGCAGCGTACATCAGGGCAGTATTACCATCGCAATCTGCAGCTTTAATATCTGCATCGAGGTCTAGCAGCATAAGGGTCACCTCGTGGTGTCCACCGTATGCAGCCAACATCAGGCCGACTTGATCCGATTGACGACTGGACACATATAGGTCTATAGTTGGATATATCGGACTTGTCACCTTTCTTGAAAATTGGAGACAGAAAGCTTGTTTTCCATTTATTCGGAAAGGTATAGTCCTATAGTGCTCAGCAGGTATTGCTTCCTGGCGGCCACGGAGAAGATCAACTATCTCTTTGTGCCCCCTTTCTTCCGCCCTGGAGAGAGCTGTGCGCCCATTCTGGACCTGTAATGATATATTGGCATTGAACTGCAGAAGTAACTCTACAATATTCACATGTCCATTGACTCCTGCCTCAGATATCGCTGTTTTACTCATTCTGTTCTGAATGTTTACTTCTGCCTCAGATTCTAGCAGTATGCGTGTCACCTCGTGGGTCCATTGTGTGCAGCGTACATCAGGGCAGTATTACCATCGCAATCTGCAGCTTTAATATCTGCATCGAGGTCTAGCAGCATAAGGGTCACCTCGTGGTGTCCACCGTATGCAGCCAACATCAGGCCGACTTGATCCGATTGACGACTGGACACATATAGGTCTATAGTTGGATATATCGGATTTGTCACCTTTCTTGAAAATTGGAGACAGAAAGCTTGTTTTCCATTTATTCGGAAAGGTATAGTCCTATAGTGCTCAGCAGGTATTGCTTCCTGGTGGCCACGGAGAAGATCAACTATCTCTTGGTGCCCCCTTTCTTCCGCCCTGGAGAGAGCTGTACGCCCATTCTGGTCCTGCAGTGATATATTGGCATTGAACTGCAGAAGTAACTCTACAATATTCACATGTCCATTGACTCCTGCCTCAGATATCGCTGTTTTACTCATTCTGTTCTGAATGTTTACTTCTGCCTCAGATTCTAGCAGTATGCGTGTCACCTCGTGGGTCCATTGTGTGCAGCGTACATCAGGGCAGTATTACCATCGCAATCTGCAGCTTTAATATCTGCACCGAACTCTAGCAGCATAAGGGTCACCTCGTGGTATCCACCGTATGCAGCCAACATCAGGCCCGTTTAACCTTCGCTCTCTGTAGAGTTAGTATCTGCCCCGGATTTTAGAAGCGTGCGTGTCACCTCACAGTATCCATTTTCAGAAGCATACATCAGGGCAGTTCCACCTTTGCTATTTGCTATTTATCCTGGACTCTAGCAGCATGTGTGTCACCTCGTGGTGTCCATTTTTTGTGGCCCACATTAGGGCAGTATTTTTATTTTATTTTTTATTTTATTAATCATTAACGCCCTTGTGGGCTTTTACATATATTTACATTTTTTTGTTTAGTTCATACAGGTGTGTTTAGATAACAAAGAAAACATTAATAGGTTTTACACATGGTACATAGAAATAAAGATGGTAGGTAAAAGTATAGCGTTATACAATAGAGAGACAGAAAAAAATCAGTTTTAGGGCTGCAGATAGCATAAAATGTATGTAACAAATAATAATAATGAGTGGGTTCTTAATATATATATATAATTTCTATGCATAGCAAAGTTGATTTAAATCAAAAATACACACTACCGACTTGCACCGCAGTAAAATTAATATTCAAAGCGGTTCCATTTTGACCAATAAATTACACTATCATCAGAATTTCTGCTTAAAGAATTTAATTTCAGAAGACAAAATGCTTGTTAGAGCTACCATGGAACATTTCAGGATTTTAAGCAAATAATGTCAGATAGGGTATACCTACATACTATCACGGAAAAGACAAAGGTGCTCGATAATACAATATATCAGAGTATCTAATTATAATCAAATTAATAAAAGTATAAGTCGTTGATGTATTTTGTTATTATTATTACAACGGTAAACACGAGTAGTTTTTTGTAAAGTTTGTTTATAAATTATAAATTACTAACGTTTATGTTCTTCGGATCATAACAATGTGGGTTTACGATAACTGTGCGCATGCTGGAGATTTCTAATTCTATTGTAAATGTTCTAATATGCTGAGTTTAAGTTTGGACACTGACTGATGACGATAAACATCGATTGAGTTGTATTTATTTCCAAGTCTGTGAAGCCTTTCGATAGCTGAATTTTCAAAATAATTATTACAAGACGCATGGACAAAATACGGCGCATTCATTCTTGTGCCACGGGTAGGTACTCGTAACTTAATTAGATTGGTTAAATCAAGGGCGTCCAGTCTGCCATTTGCTATATTGAAAAATCAAATTAAATCATTCATTATTCGTCTCGAAGTTAATTCATTTAATTTAAGTAAGTCCATTAGAAATGTATTTAAGTTTAAAATTAAAGGTGGTTAAGGTTTTTGATTGGAATTCCTAATTTATAGTTTATAAATCTCAGAAATTTATGTTGCACTCTCTCAATTTTTTGTTAGTGAATCTTATAAAAAGGAGCCTAGATTGTTGAATTGTATTCTAAATGGCTTCTTATCAACTCAGTGAACAGCAATTTAACCGCTTGGACACATAAGCGTGTTTTCGCGATAATTTAACGTAGGTAGACATAGGAATGACGTATGTCCCGTACCTGAGTTATTAAAAAAATTAATCATTTTAAAATCTTTTACCGTCCTCAAAATAAACCCCAAGCTTTTCATGGCTTTGTTAGTTATTTTGTTTATATGAGAAACAAACTATAATTGACTGCCAAAAATAATACCTAGGTCCTTAATTTGTTCAACTCTTTTTAGAAGGATGTTGGATACTGTATTCATTTTTTTACGCACCAGATTTTCAGGTCCGGGTTTAGTTTTTCCCATAGGAAAAACTAAACCCTTTCATACACTTTTCCATATAAATGATTATCTAGTAAATCCACGTTACGCAAGTGTATTATATAAGTATAATTAATACAAAACAATACAAGAACAACACGTTAATCTACCAAACTATTAAATGGGAATATAATTCACCGACTCCAGATATTTTCATATCAGAAGGTTCGGCTCGGTGGAATTCCTAATTTGACCGATAAATCCTCGGAACAGGCTCAGCCTAGTGAGGTGGCATATACCTAAAAAATATTTATTTATTTATTAAAGAATTTTATACATAGTGTACATATTGTGTTATTTCGCCCGCCATGCTAGGGATGTCCCTGTGTTATGGCGGGTGAAGTATGCAGATTATAAAATTTAAGGTAATGAAGTACGTTTACTGATAATATAATAATTATGATAATGAGGTTTACAGTTAATGCAGCAATGAATTTAGGATAATGAAATTTACATATAATATAGTAATTGATGATAATGATGTTTACAGGTAATAAATATAACAAGGAATTTATGACAATGAAATTTACAGATAAAATAATAATTGATAGATGAAATTTACAGATAATATAACATTGAATTTATGTTGACGATGTTACAGATAATAAAATAATTGATGATAGTGTAGTTTACGGATAATATGACAATGAATTTATGGAAATGTGGGTTACAGATAAATAATAATTTATTTATAAGTTACATAGTATGATGGTTGATAAATTGAATTATAATTTACTAAATTATACAAATTAAATTAAATTAAATTAAATTACAAATAATATACATCGAGGTTTCTAAATATTTTGATAATAATAATTTATAATAATAGGTTAATTATAATATTGATAGATATTAGAGTTATACAAATTAATTTAAGTAAAAAAAAGATTATATATCATAGTTCCTAAGTGTGACGATCCATAAAGATAATTGTTTTTTAAAGTTATGGGGTTGGGTTTCAGTTTTTAAGTTGTCGGGGAGAAGGTTAAATATTTTTGGAGCTAGGCACATAAAGTGTCTTCGAGCTCACATGGTATGTAGTGTAGGTACATTGTAGTTTCGGTTTGTTATTGTTCTGGTGGTGTAATTGTGATGTAAGAGGGTTTTTTTTTCGTATATTTAAACAAGAAATGAGTTAGTGTAAATTTTAGATGGAGTTGCCGTATGTTTAAGACGTTGTATTCAGAGAAGAGTCGAGTGGAGGAGTATCTTAAATGTACTAAAATGTATTTTTGGTTAATAAATAATAAAAAATAAAAAAAATCCCACTGATCTAATACGCTTTAACCGCTTGGACACATAAGCTTGTTTTCACGATAATTTAACGTGGGTAGACATAGGAATGACGTATGTCCCGTACCTGAGTTATTAATAGGATTTTTAATTCGGGCAAAAGTTATTGTTTGACATTTTTCAATATTGAGGAACAGTTTATTATGGATGCACCACTCTTGCAGCCTCACAAGATTTGTTTGTAGTATGCAACAGTCATTGATTAATTGTTTTGTAAATTTTAATATCATCCGTGAATAAAAGTATCATTACTCCATCAAAGATTGTAGTTATGTCATTGATGAACAAGGTAAACAACACTGGTCCTAGATGTGACCCCTGGGGAACTCCGGTGAAGATTTCGAATTGATGTGAATAGTGCGAGTTGAGTTTTACTGAAAATTTTCTTTTGTATAGATAACTTTCAAACCATCTCAAAATATGCCCCGTTATTCCCAGGGATCTTAATTTGTGTATAAGTATTTTGTGTGAGACTTTATCGAAAGCCTTACTAAAGTCAGTGTATACTACGTCTGTTTGAAGACGATTGTCCATATTATTGAATAAGTATTCCTGATAGATCATTAAATTCGTAAGTGGACCTTTTTGCCGTGAAACCGTGTTGTCGATGTGAAATTACTTTATTAATCTCAGGAGAGAGTTTAGAGAGCAGAGCAGATTCAAATATTGTCGGGATTGACGACTGGACACATATAGGTCTATAGTTGTATAGATTGGATTTGTCACCTTTCTTGAAAATTGGAGACAGAAAGCTTGTCTTCCATTTATTCGGAAAGGTGCTAGTTTTTATTGAACAGTTAAAAAGTTTAGTAAGAGGATAAGTGAAGACAGAAAAGCATTTTGATAAGAAGATTGTAGGAATGTTATCAGGGTCCAGTGGCGGCGTAAAGGGGGGGTGGAGGGGGCGGTCCGCCCCGGGTGCCAAGCACCAAGGGGTGACAACGACAACTCACTCGAATAACCCAAAAATGCGCACAAAATTTCCACTAAAAAGACATATCAATAAATAACTACCTACTCTTGTATCTGATTACATATATACTAATATCATGTGTCATTCAACCTAAAACATTGGTAACATCACCAGAAGAAGACCTTCGTGAAATGGTTCCAAATCTGTTAAAAATTTATGTTGCACTCTCTCAATTTTTTGTTAGATATTTATTTCTTATAAAAAGGAGAATAGATTGTTGAATTGTATTCTAAATGGCTTCTTATCAACTCAGTGAACAGCAATTTAACCGCTTGGACACATAAGCGTGTTTTCGCGATAATTTAACGTAGGTAGACATAGGAATGACGTATGTCCCGTACCTGAGTTATTAAAAGAATTAATCATTTTAAAATCTTTTACTGTCCTCAAAATAAACCCCAAGCTTTTCATGGCTTTGTTAGTTATTTTGTTTATATGAGAAACAAACGATAATTGACTGCCAAAAATAATACCTAGGTCCTTAATTTGTTCAACTCTTTTTAGAAGGATGTTGGATACTGTATTCATTTTTTTACGCACCAGATTTTCAGGTCCGGGTTTAGTTTTTCCCATAGGAAAAACTAAACCCTTTCATACACTTTTCCATATAAATGATTATCTAGTAAATCCACGTTATGCAAGTGTATTATATAAGTATAATTAATACAAAACAATACAAGAACAACACGTTAATCTACCAAACTATTAAATGGGAATATAATTCACCGACTCCAGATATTTTCATATCAGAAGGTTCGGCTCGGTGGAATTCCTAATTTGACCGATAAATCCTCGGAACAGGCTCAGCCTAGTGAGGTGGCATATACCTAAAAAATATGTACTTAAAATGTATTTTTGGTTAATAAAAATTTTTTAAAAAATCCTACTGATCCCTCGATAAAAATATTTAAAAAATCTTTCGTGATCCTACATGTGTTTAAAATGACTGATTTTTGCATTTTTATATACAAATTCTTTGACAAATCTAATACGCTTTAATAGGATTTTTAATTCGGGCAAAAGTTATTGTTTGACATTTTTCAATATTGAGGAACAGTTTATTATGGATACACCACTCTTGCAGCCTCACAAGATTTGTTTGTAGTATGCAACAGTCATTGATTAATTGTTTTGTAAATTTTAATATCATCCGTGAATAAAAGTATCATTACTCCATCAAAGATTGTAGTTATGTCATTGATGAACAAGGTAAACAACACTGGTCCTAGATGTGACCCCTGGGGAACTCCGGTGAAGATTTCGAATTCATGTGAATAGTGCGAGTTGAGTTTTAATGAAAATTTTCTTTTGTATAGATAACTTTCAAACCATCTCAAAATATGCCCCGTTATTCCCAGGGATCTTAATTTGTGTATAAGTATTTTGTGTGAGACTTTATCGAAAGCCTTACCAAAGTCAGTGTATACTACGTCTGTTTGAAGACGATTGTCCATATTATTGAATAAGTATTCCTGATAGATCATTAAATTCGTAAGTGGACCTTTTTGCCGTGAAACCGTGTTGTCGATGTGAAATTACTTTATTAATTTCAGGAGAGAGTTTAGAGAGCAGAGCAGATTCAAATATTGTCAGGATTGACGACTGGACACATATAGGTCTATAGTATAGATTGGATTTGTCACCTTTCTTGAAAATTGGAGACAGAAAGCTTGTCTTCCATTTATTCGGAAAGGTGCTAGTTTTTATTGAACAGTTAAAAAGTTTAGTAAGAGGATAAGTGAAGACAGAAAAGCATTTTGATAAGAAGATTGTAGGAATGTTATCAGGGTCCAGTGGCGGCGTAAAGGGGGGGTGGAGGGGGCGGTCCGCCCCGGGTGCCAAGCACCAAGGGGTGACAACGACAACTCACTCGAATAACCAAAAAATGCGCACAAAATTTCCACTAAAAAGACATATCAATAAATAACTACCTACTCTTGTATCTGATTACATATATACTAATATCATGTGTCATTCAACCTAAAACATTGGTAACATCACCAGAAGAAGACCTTCGTGAAATGGTTCCAAATCTGTTAAAAATTTACGATGAATCTTCAGCAGAGGACATCGTGTTGGAGATTTCACGATTGAGGCGCCATTTGGAAGCCGACAACATGTCTGCCCAAGAAGCAGCTCAATGTTCTACATTGGAACTTCTCAATTTCATTGTAAAATGGGGGCATTCTGAATCTGTTCCAAGTTTAGCGCTATGTCTTAGATTTTTTTTAACAATTTGTTTTTTTGGTTGATTTGTTTGTGAAAGAAGCTTTTCAAAGTTTAAATTCTTAAAATCTTACTTAAGGTCCACAATGAGCCAAAAGCGACTAACCAATATTTAGATTTTATCAATTGATAGAGACAGGGAATTTTTTTTTTTTTTTTACCTTAGGTCCACACAGGAGGCCCTGAGGAAAATAATTTCCCTCAGGGCCTATGTCATCTTTGGGGGTGCTGTGTGGAGGGTATTTTTAAGGAAAGGAAGGAGAGGAAGTTATGGGGAGGAAAAAGGTATGAGGGTTGGGTAGGAATCTGGGGTTCAGTGTGTCTAGATCATCCGCCGCCAAGACCTAGATAAACCTTACCCCATGAACCCGGGCACCCCTGCTAAGTCACCAAACGTAGCGAACCACTTGGGGTGACCTATGGCAGAGGTGTTGGTTATCCAATAAATGGTTCCCGGGGCGGCGGTACCCATTCCCGCCTCCCAAAATCTATTTTGATAATGTGATCAAATATTTTAGTAAAATAAAGTCTCGTAATCATGTTTAGTATTTGGTTTTTTAGGGGGCCGCCACTGTCAGGACCAGTCCATCTTTTGGGTCTAGGAATTTTAATTTAGTTCTAATATCACTTTTTTCAAATATGCATTGTTTGAAATTGATCTGGTTATTATTAGGTGTTGTGGTGTTGAATTTTGGAGAGTTGTTTGCAGAATCATAGACTTTGCTGAAGAATTTAGCAAACAGATTAACGATTTCTTGGGGATTATTGGCCATTTTGTTATCTAAATACATGTTAGAAGGTACACCGGAGTCATTATTATTAAGTGGGTTTGAAAATTTACAAATGTTTTGGGGGTTGGCAAGAGCTAGTTCTTCGCAGTTATCAATGCACTTTTTGTAACATAACTTGGACATTTTTTTAATGGTCATTCTTAGGCGATCCGCTCACTGAGGCAACTGAAAACTGCCAACTGTCTTTGTATGACAATGTGATGGCCCGCACACTTCACAATCACACAAAATCCCGTTTTCAATGGTAACGCAAGCGGTGACTTGCGACTTGCACTGCTGATTGCCGTGGCCGGCAGTTGCTAGTTGCCAGCTGTCCAGCTGATTGTTCTTCGTCTATGGTTAAACAAGCTTTTTGACCAATCAAGACATAGAAACCAGCCGGTTTTAGTTTGTTTTCAGTTGCCTCGTCAGCGGAGCGCCTTAGTTCACAAAATTTATACCTAGATTAGACAATTATTAAGTAGATTATTGTATCAATAATTTTTAAAATTGTCAGTCAATTGTAGTCAATTCTCAATACCCAGGAGTCTCGGATGAGCTCCGACATGCGCGATAAGATAGTGGTCTTCCCCATACCAGGATCACCGGGATGATGGTATGCCTCTTCTTCCTGATGCAGAAGTCTCTTTCCTCGATGGTGTCCCTGTAGTCCCTGGTGATGAAGGGGCGCAGGCCATCCAACGAGCCCTTGGAGTATTTCCACACCAGATGCGGGTTACCTCTAATCTCCAACATTTCAAAATAATCTTTTCTAAATGATTCATCCTTTTTTATCAACACTCAATTCTTGAGAAGGCGATCTTATTATGAAGTGATCATGTTTTATAAGTGCGTCCTTGGCTTCCCCAGAAAAGCCAAAGTTTTGTATTAGCGATATTTTATCTTCTACATTGTTGACTCCGTTGTGCTCAACGAATTCACTGATGAATTAATAATAAGTCGACTGTAGAACTTCCTGGCCAGATATACACTTCTATTGTAAACTTTGTTCAGGATGAAAGCCTTTAGCGGATAAATGCAACCAAAAGATTAGTCTAGCTGACTCCTCCCTTTTCCCAATGCTTTCCCAGAAACAGGTCCTGTCCATCCTCCTCAGTGAAAAAAGATCCTCGCCTATTGTAAATACATCTCTGGAGAATATATTGTCTTCTAGTCCAAACGTTTTCGAGATCTTTGTTTCAACGATTAGATTATAATCCTTTACCGCTTGGGCACATAAGCTTGTTTTCACAATAATTTAACGTAGGTAGACATAGGAATGACGTATGCCTTGTACCTGAGTTATTAAATGTTTTTTAATCAATTTGTTACGATTTCATAATTACAAGCTTCTTGAAGCTGAGCTTCACTAAATTTTCTATTATTGCTATCAATCGGCGAGTGATTCTTCTTGTAGAATCAACAATAGGTAACATTAGGTAACTGACGTTAACATTGGTCTTGCTTAAACCTTTAAAATCAACAACCTTAGCTATAGTTGGTATATCATGTGTGGTATTTATCATTCAGGTATTTTATTTATTTATTTATTTTTTTTAAAAGAAAGACAAACATTCCCGGGTTACGAATAACCCAACAACATTTGAAAATTTCCTACTACCACCACACTAAGCGGAAGATGTTGCTTGTGTTGTGGTGGAGGACTTAGCCAGCCGAGGAATCGAACACGGAACGCCTGGGTGGGACCCAAACGCTATGCCCACTCAACCACTGACCGGTATATCTAAAGTTGTGTTTTCAATCGGAATCAGTATGTTGTATAATCTTGCTTATTGAAATTCAAAATCACCAGTCACAATTATTTGTAAAACACGTTTATAAGATTTCAAGAATGACTCGAGCCCCAAGGTGTCCTGACAGATATTAGGAATTCTTAATGTCCGTCCCCTCCTATGGGCGATGACGATCCGGTGTTGCGAGGGGCTCCACACGGCGCAACTGAAGTATCCGTTATTCTTGTTTTGTGCCGTAGTGAGCAGGTACCACCCGTCAGGCATTTCCCCCGAACAGACTGAATAAGGTTAACACCTGGATAAGGTTCCATTGCCAGTTTTTTATTGTTATCTTTAACATGATGATACGATTGGAGGGATTTCCACCACCCGGGTGAACAGTACATTAACTTACTGTCGACCTGCATGTTGGAAAGACGGGGATTCTGGAGACTGATTCTGCAACAAGGACAGAGTTGGTATTATGGCACTGTACTAATGTTAGTGTTGGGTGGGACACGATATCAGGATGAATGTGGTAGTCAAATACGGAAATGAGGTGGTGAGGCATCCCACTTCAATTGAGGTAAGGTGTGTCAATATTTTCAAAACCGGGTGGGGAGAGGGGGGGGGGGGGGAATTCGTCCTTTTTAAATTAAATTCTAGACGTAATGACTCTTTTTTTTACAAAAATACATAAATAGATTGTTATTTTATCTTGTAAACGCACTTTTTAAATTTTGATAAACTAAGTTCATTTTTAATACAATAAGGTTATACCGTTCGTCGTTGGCAGATTTGTTAAATTTTCAAACGAAATATTGTATTATACAACACAAATTTCAAATCATACAATCATACAGCAAAATAAATCCATACATAATCTAGTAAAGATACTTTACAAAATTTTAATTTTAGTTCAATTAAAATCATTTAACAATAAATCCGAGAACGTGTTTTGTGACGAAAAATACCTCAGTTTTTCTATTTCTTTAAGATCTTACAAAAATGTTCACATCACGCCCAAATAATAAATAAAAAAGTCAAATTTTTTTTTAGCACTTAGTAAAATAAAAGTTAAATGATAGTACTGACAAAAAAAGAAAATTTTAAAATATATTCTACGCATATAGCCATATACGTATTACATTTTTTTTAAATTTCAAATACAAAAAATAACAAGAAAAAAGTATGATATCAATTTTTTAGTTTGGTTACAATGAATTAACCTTCGAGTATTTAGTAATGAATTGGTCATTATAAAGCTCCATTAACTATATGTTTGAAAGAGCTTAAAGTACACTGTCTTGATCGCCGGCCATTCGCAGACTAATGTGTGGACTGCTGCGGCAGGCTGGTTTGTGTGAGTTGGCCGTCGCGATCGCCTCGGAGGCGATCCCAGGCCAACTCGAACTCCAACCTTCCAACTCAAACTTCCAACGTACGAACTACCCCTCCACACAATCGTCCAAACGTTTGAAGTTGGAAGTTGACCGCAGTGTGGCCTTACCATTAGATCATATGATAAGAGACTTGAATACTTCAAAATTAATACACGGAAAATTAGAAGGCAATTGACTGATCTAATAACTTTAAAATCTATTTTAGATTTCTTATCTAAAATAATTCACAGCCATCTTAATACTAATACTACATTATGTCTTAGCAATATCGAAATAAAAATACCCAATTCCTATTGTTTAAGACACCATAACATGTTTTACATGAATACAATTAAAATAAATATCGCCCATTTTAGCCCTCTGACCCTAATGTGCCGACTTTATAATAATATAGAGTGTACTGTAGTAGAATCTGTAGTGATTCAGAAAAAATGTTCTGTGATTTAAAAAAAATATTTTGTGCTAATTACATTATGCATTACTAGCTTCTTCGTCTGCGTAGGATTAGTACTTTTTCCTAGGTCCCATCTACGTTTATACTAAAATTTTTAACCTATTTATTTAAAATATCTATAATTCTTGATTGGATTCAAAGTATTAGGCGAGTACTTCAAATAAATTCACTAATTTAAATATTTTCTAAAATAGAATTTTGATTTAACAATCATTGTTTTGCAAAATGTCATTCTCAAATTTTGACATTTTCTATTAAACAGTAATTATTATTTTCAATATATTGAAAATTAATAGCTAGCTTTATAAATTATAGCCTATATGTTATTCTGATATATGAGCTATATTTTTGTAAAGTTTCATAAAAATCCATTCAGTAAATTTTGCGTGAAAGAGTAACAAACACACATACATCCATACAAACTTTAGCGTTTATAATATTAGTAAGATAAGAAGTAAGATATTAGTAAGATAGTAAGATGTATTGTTTCCGTCTCTAATTGTGTTTCTTGTGGCTCTTGCATCTATTTGTCATTTGAGTGAACTTTTTATGGATTTTTATAATTTTGTGTTTTTATTTGTTTTGTTTTTTAATCTTTATTTAAATATATATGCAAAATTGTCAGATTAGATCTGTAAATGACTATAGGATCTTTCAATAAGGACACATGATTATAAAATGTAAATAAAACAAGTTGTGTGTCAGATTTTGGTTGCGTGACTTATTTTTTTATTTATTTGAAAGTATATTTTATGGCAATAAGTGTGGAATATAACATCATTCAAATGTCCGCTGCGTCTTAACGTGGTGGTGCACGAGCGACTTGAGGACATGGTTATCTCGCGCGGCAGCGTCGTGAAATGGCCACCGAGATCGTGCGATTTAATGCCTTTAGACTTCTTTCTTTGGGGCTTTATATAAAATCGCAGGTCTATGCAAATAAACCGCAAACAGTTTACATCCTCAAAGTCAACAAAACAAATGCCATCCAGCAAATTCAGCCAGATTTATGCAACAAAGACACTGAAAATTGCACTATCCAAATACGTGTCACCAAGCCAAACCGAGGCGGTTCTGAAAGTTCTTTAAAAAAAAAGTTCTTTCAAAATATTTGAAAGACGTTATATTCCACACTTTAAAATAAGTTTTGTGGATATCTCGTACACATTTTGTTTTATTTACATTTTAAAATAGAGCATCCTTATTGAAAGACGCTATATTTGGGTAATAAGAGCCATTGACCAGCGACTGAGAATAAATGTTTAAAAATGCTTGCAACTGTACAGGGAGGTTGCGATGAGGAAGATAGATTATTCCCTGTATCAATTTTTTTTTATTAAAAATTTAATATCGATTTATTTCATTCAAAACTTGCTTTAATATATACCTACATTCAAGTAAGCAATAAAAATGCTCAAAACGCACAATGATAAATTATTAAATATAGTGTACTTCTTGTAAGTATTTTTTGATCATAAGTATTTATGGTCTTTCTAATGTCTAATAAATTACTACTTTCAATAAATAAGGAACTCAAGAGAAAAATATGGTAACACGGTATCGCATCTACATACAAAAGCACACACTTCACCACAATCTTTCATTACACATCTGCCCTGATGATGGGCACTGTGCAGTGGCGTAACTATACCATCTGAGGCCCGTGGCAAATTCATTAGATGGGGCCCCCCAGTAAAAATCGTCAAGTTGTAATTCATTTTTAATAAATCACTCTACTATTGAATAAATGACATAAAATGATTTTTTTAAATCAGCAAGTTCTCTAATACACGAAGCCTTTTCTATTTTGTCTCTGAAGGTGGACCGAAAACTACGAATTTCCCTGGCAAATGATCGTTTTTATATATACAACATATTCTGGAGCTTTTTTAAAGATATCTTTTAAATTTTGCATAGTGGCAGGTTGCAAAACACTGAAATTGGAAACAATTTCATTCATTGTAAGGAAACGTGATTTCAGTTGATTAACAATGATGTCCAATACTCGATAAAATATGTTCACTTTAAACAAACTTTCCGGATCTTGGAGACGCTCATCTTCGCAAACTTCGTCAAAATGGTGTTTCAGCTTCTTCTGACAAGTTTTAGAAAATTCAGGATTGATGGACCATTTTTCTGCTACACTATTTAAAAAATGTTAGGTTAATTCTGAGCTTGCGGCCACTCGAGCCGGGGCCCCGGCCCCCGCGGGGTCCGTGCCATTTTGCCAGCCCTGCCACCCTATAGTTACGCCACTGGCACTGTGAGGAGGTTGCACAACACGGTGTTATATCCAAAAACAAATCACAATAAAGATAAGTTGAGATTAAAAATCGGAGTATATTAATACGATAATGCCCGTACGGTTCAAATTACGGAACCCGACTCCGAGTTAATCTCCAACGCCAGACTGTATAGACACCCTTCTGAGCCATTTTTCCACAGAGCTGCTGCCGTAATATGCACACTTATCACTCGCTCACATCCGATTTGCAAACGGAAGTGGCACCATCTATAATACTATATTTAAGGAAAAAAGTATGAAGAAGAAGGAACATTTTTCGCTTTCATTCAAAAATAAGAATATTTATGTTCCTCTCATTATTCACAGTGTTAATGTAAGAATGTCTACTATTATATATCTACCTATTAAATAATATAAGTATTCTGTAGTTTAATGTTAGTTTTGCAAAAGGGTGATGCCTTATAAATAGTCGCCGACACTTAAACTGGGCGAAGCAGAACGAAAAGCCGCCCGCAGGGCCTTGCAGCTTAAACCCGCGGAGCGGGTTTTTCACTGCTAGTACTCATATAATACACTTGCATAGCGTGGATTTACTGGATGACCATTTTTATGGAAAAGTGTGTGAAAGGGTTTAGTTTTTCCTATGGGGAAAACTAAAGCCGGACCAAAAGGTCTGGTGCATAAAAACAACACCGTCTTAACGCTAAAAGTGTCTGTAAAGACCATTTAGCGCAACTGAAAAATTATTTTCATAAATTCCTCATTTTATAGGCAGTTTTTGAAAGATAAAAAAAAATGTAAAAACATTAAAAACTACTTTGACAAATGATTTCGTGTTATTTGGAAAAAAAATCTGACAATTTAAAAAATGTGCTTACATTTTTGAACTAATCAGCAATTATTACAATTAAAAAAGAGCACAGATATACTACTTCAAGATTTTTCAAACATAATTAATAATGATCTTAATAAAAGAAAACATGTACTTGTATTATTTATTGATAATTCAAAGGCGTTTGATACTATTGATCATAGTAAATTACTGGAAACTCTTGAAGCAATTGGAATTACAGGAAACTTACATAAATTATTTGTTAATTACTTTGAAAATAGAAAGATTTGTGTAAAAATTTTAGATCATTATAGCAAAAAAAAGAAAGTTTTCGCCGGCGTACCACAAGGGTCCATACTAGGCCCTACCTTGTATATTATATATGTTACTGCAATGAAATTGATTTTCTCTCATGTAAAACATTATGTTTATGCTGACGACACTGCCTTAGTTATTTCACACGAGGATTTATTAATGGCCAGTATTTTACTGCAAATTGACTTTGTCACTCTTCAAAAATGGTCACATGATGTAGGATTAATAATCAATGCTAAAAAAACGAAGCTTATGCACATAAGATCTCCTCATGCCAACATCACCATAACTCCTAAAATTGTTTCTCATGATTTTGATTGTATCCATAATTCTGTAATACAACCATGCTCTTGTAAAAGTATTGAACTTGTTTCAAAATACGTATATCTAGGCTTAACAATAGATTGTAATTTTAAATGGGATTTACATATACAAAAAGTTTGCACAAGGCTTAGAGCTATAGTGAGCAAACTTTATAGACTGAAGTTTTTTTATTCCACTGAATACCCTTAGAATAATATATCTATCATTGGCAGAATCCCTAATAAGATATGGAATAACTACATGGGGACATTCAACAAAAACAAATCTTCTTTCAGTGCAAAATTTACAATATTCCTTAGTAAAATTATTATTAAACAAAGCTGAATACGAACAAAGACATGATGTATCAAAATCATTACTATATAACTCTGTAAATTTATTATCTGTTCGTGCTATATTGTGGTTCAAAATTGCGAATCAGCAAACATCTCAATCTTAGTATAATAAAATAGTGGTACATGTTCATAATACAAGACTAACTGCAAACGATGGACTTGTTATTCCCAGATACCTAAATAAATACGGTCAAAGAACTCTAGAATACCTCGTACCAATAATTTACAACATGTTACCCAATTCAATAAAAAACTGTGAATTGACTTTCAGAAGAAAATGTATGCTAAAAAAATGGTTATGTGAAAGACTTTTTTTGTACTAACGTCCGTATTTCTAATTTTCGTTTTTAATGTTTTTTCCATTTTTATAATCTTTTTTCTTCTTCTTTCTTTCGTTTTTCCTCTGCTCTTTATTTTATATATGTAAAAATATGTGGATGTATGTATATATAATGTATATTTTATAAATTCTCTAAAAATTATTTGTAAAAGAACACGTTGACAAACTGATATAAATCAGTTTAACGGGACTTAATGTTGAAATGTGTAAAAAAAAGAATGTTAAATAAATAAATAAAAAGTGTGAGAAATTAATAAAAAATTAGCTGATTGATTTTTTTTTTTTTGTTTGATTTTGCATTCGTCACTTAGGCAGGATATAATTTTATTTTTCATGTTATGAATACCTCACAAGAGTCCCGACTGCCCGAATACAATAGGATTATATTTTTAATAATCCAGTACTTTAACACCCTGTATGAGTATAACATCTACATCTCTTGTGCAAATAGAAAAACTGTTTGAAATTGCTTTAGCCGTGACATTGACTCAATCGTTCATAGGTCATACAAAATGCTTGGCTTTGTTCTTCGTATAAGTAAAGTTTTTGGTAACCCACGTACAATAGTAATGCTATACTTTGCATTAGTCAGAAATACACTGGAATACGCGTCGCCAATATGGAATCCGCAGTATAAAGTATACATTGATAGCATCGAACACATTCAAAACAGATTTATAAAATATCTTACCTTCAAATTCAACAATAACTTTGAATTTAAATTTCAAACTTTGCGACAAAGGCGGGCACTAGCTGATTTAACATTTATACACAGAATTTTAAATAATAATATCGACTGTACCGAACTACTATCCTTAATTAATTTCAAAATACCTTTAAGACGTACACGACATACTGCACTGTTTCACACAGTTGGCACTCTTGTGCGGTAGTCAAGTTAATATAAAAAGTAGTAGATAATATAAAATGATTTATTTACTTCAGGGACTGAGGTGCGTGGTGCGAGGTCCGTGGTGCGTGGTACATGGTGAGTGGTGCGTGGTCCGTGGTACATGATGAGTGGTGCGTAGTCCGTGGTGCGTGGTTTGTGGTGCTTGGTGGAGAGATTGACAGAGATCCAACAATTGAATACAATCCTGAAGGATATGGACATGTTTTCGTCGCCATCCAAACTACAAGGGCTTCTAGATTTGGACAAAAAATTACCATTATTAACTTTTTGGTCATCCCTTATATTAATGTTTTGTATATTTTCGTGCTTATTTTGCCCTATTTGTTCGGTTTTGGGAATGACTCCTATAGAAATATAGATCTGTAGCGTACGCATTGTATAGCCGTTTAATTATTTTACTGCACGGGCAACACCAAAAGGCCCCGCGCCATACGACTGTAAACTTGCCCGTCATTCTGGTTTCACGGCCCGGTCGTCGAGTTGCTTCTCTGCGTACGCTCTGTTAAATCCTTCTGATATTAAAATAACGTGTGTCGGTTTCAATAAATGAGAATTAAACATTCACCATAGTATTCATTTAAATACCGACCATCCTTTGGTAACATCAACGTGTTTGGAGTCCACGTGTGGATCCACCAATGGAACCACCGATATACAACATCATTCATCTCTCAAATTGGTGACCCCGATCAATTCCCAAAGATCTCATAGAAATCTTTGTATCTCCCTTACTATCATGGTTAGAAATATGATCTAAACCAGTCGTAAGCAAAGTACGGCCCGCGGGCCAAGTCCGGCACTTCAGGTTAGTCAATCCGGCCCGCAACATTGTTTTGAATAACCCTACCACAATATACCAATTGAACAAAATGTATTTTCTGCGTAGATAGAATAGATTTCAGCTCGAACTGATACAGTTACAATGTAACCAGTGGCGGTTCGTGGTCTTTTTAACAGGGGGTTCAGAAATTCAAGAGAAGATATATCTAATCAAAATTTATTTGCTAACTAAAGTTACCTGGAGGGGTACCTAGTACCTACATACTATAGTTACTGGGATGGGTACCTAGTACCTACATACTATAGTTACTGGGAGGGGTACCTAGTACCTACATACTATAGTTACTGGGAGGGGTACCTAGTACCTACATACTATAGTTACTGGGAGGGGTACCTAGTACCTACATACTATAGTTACTGGGAGGGGTACCTAGTACCTACATACTATAGTTACTGGGAGGGGTACCTAGTACCTACATACTATAGTTACTGGGAGGGGTACCTAGTACCTACATACTATAGTTTTTAAATAACTTGACACTCCTTGACTCAATTATTAGATAACCAGAAAAGTTTTAGAGAAAGTAAATTGTTTAATGGTTTTCACACCACTCAATGTACGTTCCAAACTTTTTTTTCAATAAGAAAAATAACGTAGAATGTAGAATATGTAAGTGATATTTTAAAACATAAAAAAAGCAAAAATGAAGGTGGCACGAAATAAAATTAGAATTTTTCAATTATATAAAAAATCCATTACACACTTATACAAAAAAAAAAATAATAATAATAATTTCCAACCTTTTTTATTAGCGTTATTTTTTGTATATATAACACTATATTCCTCCATTGTGAAAAAAAAATTGCGACAGAATATTCGCGACAATTGATAAACGCAACCGCTTTCAATTTGAAAGCCGAAACAATTCTGAAGAAAGCTCAACACAAAACTGCATAACTAGCGACATTTACCGCAACTTTAATAAATGTTCTTGTAACTAAGGGATATAAAAACTTATCTAAAAAAAAAAAAAATATATGAAAACAGAAGTCAATATCGGTCTACTTCAATAGTAGATTTACAAATGCCATTAGCAAAACGTTGGAGAAATGCAGAAAAAAGAAAATAAAAAATGTACCAAAATGACTACAAAGTTAAATACCATAATATATAACATTTAACTTGCATCAATGTTTCTTTAATTTTTTTCACGGTTGGCAACCCTGGTTAATATTGCTTAGTTTTGTTCGTTTCACGGTTACAGGGATTTGTATCGGCTATGATTTTTTCGTATGGACGATTATGTGCGGATTGTTACGCGCACAAATTGGGAAAAGGTATCGTATTTTTCGGTGGCGCGAGTTATAAAGGCAGAATTTTAATGTCTAGCTATCTATAATGTGCTTATATTATTATACAACAAGTTTGTTTTATTTTCTCATCTTTTTATTGGGGGTTCGCCGCACAAACGCACTTTAGAGAAAACCGCCACTGAATGTAACACTGAATTGAAGCAACTGTTTCTCGACATTTCCAAAATTGAGCTCTACAAAGCCCTGTCAAAATCAAGTTTCCCAAACCTGAAATCTCACACTCAGAAGATAATTGCGATATTTGCATCTTCCTACATCTGTGGACAGATGTTTTCTACTATGAAGCTTCGCAAAAACAGCGTTAGAAACAGGCGCGGATCCAGCCCTCGAAAAAGGTTGTGGTCACAGCCACCCGAAAATCGGCCAAGTGCGAGCCGAAGTACAAACTCGCTCATGAACAATCATGATTCATGTAACTGACTCTTGTAAATAATTTAACTTTATAAAGTACCTAAACTTTTTTTAGGTTAGGTTAGGTTACCTATGTTTGACAGTACAAACAAACTACTATCGTCAGCGTCAGTAGCGCCACGCCACCAAGCGGCGGCTCGGAAGTTTTGGCGGCACGGCAATGTGCAAGTGCATGCATACAGGCCGGTCTCTTGCGACCAATTTCACAAAACAATACCTCAAGCATTACCATAAACAAGTGTCAGGCCACGACGTTTGTTGTTTTCCATGGGCCACGGAAAGTAAAAACATTGTGGCTAGACTATCCACAAAGTGTGTAAACATTTTCGTCGGAGGAGACGCCACTTACAACACGCATACAACACAACAACAGTTTTCAATTAGTAGATATGGGTGCGCGCCTATAGTCATTTCTTTTTTCTAATACAAGTATCACGTACCAAAAAGAAACAGATAATATGTTTTTAAAAATGTGACATAACGTGTCATCATATCGTCTACCAAAAAGAAACAGATAATATGTTTTCAAAAATGTGACATAACGTGTCATCATATCGTCTACCAAAAAGAAACAGATAATATGTTTTCAAAAATGTGACATAACGTGTCATCATATCGTCTACCAAAAAGAAACTGATAATATGTTTTCAAAAATGTGACATAACGTGTCATAATATCGTCTACCAAAAAGAAACAGATAATATGTTTTCAAAAATGTGACATAATGTGTCATCATATCGTCTAGGGCTTTTTGCTTCATTCCGAATCAAGCATCGATCTCAATAGACAGTGAAAGTGACGATACAATACTATTAGGGTTGTGGGCATGCCCACCGTGCCCACAACGGTGGATCCGCCCTTGGTTAGAAACCGATTGACTGACCACCATTTAGCTTCACTACTGCGAATCAGTTCATCCCAGTTTCTACCAGATTGTGAAAAACTTTTTCTCAGTCACAGTTTCATCTGTCACATATGCCTTTATACTCTTCTAAAGAATAATTATTTTTTTTACCATTGTAGCATATAATATACTTAATATTATGTTTGATGTAAAAATTTAAAAAAAAAGTATATCACTTACAAAAAATTATTTTATTCAATTTTTTTTCCCGCCCGCCTAGATAATTTTTTATATTATCTGGCCCTTTCCTTAAAAAGTTTGCCCATCTCTGATCTAGTGTTTGAACGAGAAAACACCTTGTTTTATACTCAAATCTAAAAGATAACTGCAAAATCAATCAAATGTACATCTATATTAATCCAAAGTTTCCGATCACAATAGGGTATTCCCACCTATTTTTAATGCTTAAAAAAAATTAAGCAAGAAATTACGATTTTTATGGCATTTTTATTTTATTTTTATTTTTGACAAATAAATTTTCTACAGCAAGTCTTAAGTTTTTTGAATATTTTTGGAATACCGCCAAAACGATATTTTGGACGTGTGACGTCACAAGCGTTGCCCGGCTTTGAAAAATTTCAGTCAAAAACAGTGGTCAGTTTGATGTTTGTTGACGTGCTTATTTGGCGTCGTTGCCAACCACGTCCGTTTTTGTTGGTTTTTAAAATAAATAAATTTGACATTAAAGACATTCACCTGATAAAAAGCGTAAATCTAAAACACAAAATACATACATACATGGATAGTAAACAAGGGCATTGTATACTGCGGACATATTATAACTTCTACAATATAATAGCTACCTGTATTAAATTTTATTTCTCTTCTTTTCAAATAATTTAATTTCTTTATATCATCTCTTCTCCATTTTTTCTTTTCTATTTCTCTTATTAATTTTCATTTTATGTTTATTTTTCCAAATTCTATTTATTAATTAATAATTAATTTTATTCTTTCTTTTAAGAAAATGGCCACCTCGGAACAGGCTCAGCCTAGTGAGGTGGCATATACCTAAAAAAATGTACTTAAATTGTATTTTTGGTTAATAAATAATAAAAAAAAGAATGAAATAATAAAACGTTTACCGCAGGGGTAGGCAGATAGGACGGACCGCCAAAAAACTTGATCTTAGCACCCACACTTTTGCCTCATTCACATTCATACATCGTCTCATATATACTCATCTATTTTTCTGATTCTTGACATGGCCCGACTCAAATATTTGATTTACTTGATCGTGCCATGTCTTCTTCGGGCATCTCGACTTCTTCTACCATTCACACTTGCGTCATATATTCTCCTTTCACTCCTTTCTTTGTGCATTCGCTCTACATGCCCAAACCGTCTGAGGGTCCCTTTCTTAATCTTACTCATTACACTTACTCATCAGTCTTGCATTTTTTACGGATTCCCACATTTCTCAAACGATTATACATGGTTTTACCACATATACACCTCAGGGATCTCATTTCAACAGCATTCAGTATTCTCTAATCCTTCCTCTGACAGTTCCATGCCTCACTGCCATACATCAGGGTAGGTACTAGCACTCCATTGTGGACTGCTAGCTTCGCTGCTATGGACAGTTTTTTATTAGCGCCAAAGGCATTCGATCCTCCATTAACGGAATTACCTGCATTTACCCTCCTGTCAATATCTCTACCAGCCTTCCAATCTCTCGTAAATATACTACCCAGATTCACAAACTCATCCACTTGATTTAAGTATTCATCATTCACAAATATATTGCACACTGTTTTCGTACTTACTCTTTCAAACACCATATATAATTTTTCGTTGTTTGTTTTTGGGGTGTTATGCCGTGTTGTGCTACCTCCTTCTTTAGCCGACGTTTCGGACAGCGTTGCAGTGTCCATCATCAGGGCAGATCCGGTAGATCCGTCGATGTACCGGATCTGCCCTGATGATGGACACTGCAACGCTGTCCGAAACGTCGGCTAAAGAAGGAGGTAGCACAACACGGCATAACACCCCAAAAACAAACAACGAAAATGCTTTTGGCCATGAAAATCTAAAAACGTATCTGACCATATATAATATTTTTAAAATTTGACAAAAAAAAAAATTACCAACCGATTTACTTAAAAAAAGAGGCTCAAATCAAAAAATGTTTTACCACATAATCAAATCAAATGTGATGTAGATTCGCCAGTTTCCCGCTTTTAATGAGTTTTCGGGAAACCATGTATGATGCTTCTGAAACAGCCATATGGCGAAAATAAATCTACAATTAGTTGGATTTTTATGCTATTACAATATGATTGAAATTTAACAAATTAAATAAACTTTATTGGATTACTCTGCATATAAGAACTCCCCCCTGAACGACGGGTGCTGTTACGGTCTTCAAAAAGACGGTGAATGTCAAAAGAATTCATATTCTAAGCTTTCGTAGATGGCGCGCGTATAGTATTTTTACTTATAAACGCTTTTTACAAGTTATGCTTTGAAATATTAAGAAAAAATTATTGTTCGCGCAAGTACACAAGCACTATGAATATTAACAAATAGTTTTGTCATTTGAAAAGCTCTAATCTTTCAAGAAAGGCTAACAAATACAATATTGGATTGAATCACCGATGAAATATTGTATTTGTTAGAGCTTTTCAAATGACAAAACTATTTTTTAATATTCATAGTGCTTGTGTACTTGCGCGAACAATAATTTTTTCTTAATATTTCAAAGCATAACTTGTAAAAAGCGTTAATAAGTAAAAATACTATACGGGCGCCATCTACGAAAGCGTAGAATACGAATTCTTTTGACATTCACCTTAAATCAAGGTTTTCCAGAGTAAAACTAAAATCTAATCTCTTCAAAAGCTCACCAGACCAGTGCTCAGTACCGTGGCTCAGAGTTCCTGTCTCACCAAGAACAGACAGTTTAAAACATTTATAAAAATAAGAGGATCTTTGGAGGCGTACAAGAACAGGACGTCTGGTCCACTACCTTCAATCATGAGCTTTATATACCAACTGTTGGAAGAACCGTCAATAACAAGATTTAAGAAACTGACGGCTCTGCTGAGTGGGACACATACCAACAATGGAAGAAAGGTGTCCAGTGAAAGAGGCAACTCTATATTAAGCCTGCCGGACTATGGATGGTTGGGAGACCTGGTGGCTGGATGTATCAGGCAAACACGCACTCCTGGCCATGAGGAACTGGAGAGTAGAGTCGTTCCCTATAGGCGGACAAGTGAATCCAAGCGTTGAATGATGTATGTGTCTACGTGGATCTGAAAGTATACTGTGTATAGTCCCGGTTGAAGCAAATCAAAGCACGCAAGAGGACAGTGGGTTGTCAGATTGATTAATGTGATGGATATTGAAAAATAAATAAGTATTTAAAAAGATTGGCGACATTCTCACAACAAATTTTTAATATATTTTTAAGATTTAAAAAACGGCATGGGCTGAGAGTATTGCTACGGTTTTCCGTAACTAATAGTCAATAATAGTTAAATAATAATAGTCTGAATTCTTACCTTATAGTCAATGTGATACAGATTATTGCTGCCTCAAGAGTGTTGCTCCCCTCTAGTGATGTCCAGTGAGAGTGTCTGGAATTAATATATATAGGTAATGTAATATCCTGAATTTAAATATGTGCAATATTATGCAGAAATAATAAAATATATGTAACGTACCTGTTCAACCTTGCCTTGCAAATGTTGGCTCACTAAAGAGATGTCTGGGGCAGAGGTGGATTGTGGCGGCATTCAGTGGATTTCTCTCAAGAGATGTCCAGGAGTAGAGGTGGATTGTGGCAGCATTCAGTGGGTTTCTCTCAAGAGATGTCCAGGGGCAGAGGTGGATTGTGGCAGCATTCGGTGGATTTCTCTCAAGAGATGTCCAGGAGCAGAGGTGGATTGTGGCAGCATTCAGTGGATTTCTCTCAAGAGATGTCCAGGAGCAGAGGTGGATTGTGGCAGCATTCAGTGGATTTCTCTCAAGAGATGTCTTCCGGGGTATGGCTTCCTGGTGGCCACGGAGAAGAGCAACTATTTCTTGATGCCCCCTTTCTTCCGCCCTGGTAAGAGCTGTGCGCCCATTCTGGACCTGTAATGATATATTGGCATTGAGCTGCAGAAGTAACTCTACAATATTCACATGTCCATTGACTCCTGCCTCAGATATCGCTGTTTTACTCATTCTGTTCTGAATGTTTACTTCTGCCTCAGATTCTAGCAGTATGCGTGTCACCTCGTGGGTCCATTGTGTGCAGCGTACATCAGGGCAGTATTACCATCGCAATCTGCAGCTTTAATATCTGCACCGAACTCTAGCAGCATAAGGGTCACCTCGTGGTATCCACCGTATGCAGCCAACATCAGGCCCGTTTAACCTTCGCTCTCTGTAGAGTTAGTATCTGCCCCGGATTTTAGAAGCGTGCGTGTCACCTCACAGTATCCATTTTCAGAAGCATACATCAGGGCAGTTCCACCTTTGCTATTTGCTATTTATCCTGGACTCTAGCAGCATGTGTGTCACCTCGTGGTGTCCATTTTTTGTGACCCACATTAGGGCAGTATTTTTATTTTATTTTTTATTTTATTAATCATTAACGCCCTTGTGGGCTTTTACATATATTTACATTTTTTTGTTTAGTTCATACAGGTGTGTTTAGATAACAAAGAAAACATTAATAGGTTTTACACATGGTACATAGAAATACAGATGGTAGGTAAAAGTATAGCGTTATACAATAGAGAGACAGAAAAAAATCAGTTTTAGGGCTGCAGATAGCATAAAATGTATGTAACAAATAATAATAATGAGTGGGTTCTTAATATATATATATATAATTTCTATGCATAGCAAAGTTGATTTAAAACAAAAATACACACTACCGACTTGCACCGCAGTAAAATTAATATTTAAAGCGGTTCCATTTTGACCAATAAATTACACTATCATCAGAATTTCTGCTTAAAGAATTTAATTTCAGAAGACAAAATGCTTGTTAGAGCTACCATGGAACATTTCAGGATTTTAAGCAAATAATGTCAGATAGGGTATACCTACATACTATCACGGAAAAGACAAATGTTCTCGATAATACAATATATCAGAGTATCTAATTATAATCAAATTAAAATATGAATAAAAGTATAAGTCGTTGATGTATTTTGTTATTAATATTACAACGGTAAACACAGTCGTTTTTGTAAAGTTTGTTTATAAATTATAAATTACAAACCTTTATGTTCTTCGGATCATAACAATGTGGGTTTACGATAACTGTGCGCATGCTGGAGATTTCTAATTCTATTGTAAATGTTCTAATATGCTGAGTTTAAGTTTGGACACTGACTGATGACGATAAACATCGATTGAGTTGTATTTATTTCCAAGTCTGTGAAGCCTTTCGATAGGTGAATTTTCAAAATAATTATTACAAGACGCATGGACAAAATACGGCGCATTCATTCTTGTGCCACGGGTAGGTACTCGTAACTTAATTAGATTGGTTAAATCAAGGGCGTCCAGTCTGCCATTTGCTATATTGAAAAAACAAATTAAACCATTCATTATTCGTCTCGAAGTTAATTCATTTAATTTAAGTAAGTCCATTAGAAATGTATTTAAGTTTAAAATTAAAGGTGGTTAAGGTTTTTGATTGGAATTCCTAATTTATAGTTTATAAATCTCAGAAATTTATGTTGCACTCTCTCAATTTTTTGTTAGTGAATCTTATAAAAAGGAGCTTAGATTGTTGAATTGTATTCTAAATGGCTTCTTATCAACTCAGTGAACAGCAATTTAACCGCTTGGACACATAAGCGTGTTTTCGCGATAATTTAACGTAGGTAGACATAGGAATGACGTATGTCCCGTACCTGAGTTATTAAAAGAATTAATCATTTTAAAATCTTTTACCGTCCTCAAAATAAACCCCAAGCTTTTCATGGCTTTGTTAGTTATTTTGTTTATATGAGAAACAAACGATAATTGACTGCCAAAAATAATACCTAGGTCCTTAATTTGTTCAACTCTTTTTAGAAGGATGTTGGATACTGTATTCATTTTTTTACGCACCAGATTTTCAGGTCCGGGTTTAGTTTTTCCCATAGGAAAAACTAAACCCTTTCATACACTTTTCCATATAAATGATTATCTAGTAAATCCACGTTATGCAAGTGTATTATATAAGTATAATTAATACAAAACAATACAAGAACAACACGTTAATCTACCAAACTATTAAATGGGAATATAATTCACCGACTCCAGATATTTTCATATCAGAAGGTTCGGCTCGGTGGAATTCCTAATTTGACCGATAAATCCTCGGAAAAGGCTCAGCCTAGTGAGGTGGCATATACCTAAAAAATATTTATTTATTTATTAAAGAATTTTATACATAGTGTACATATTGTGTTATTTCGCCCGCCATGCTAGGGATGTCCCTGTGTTATGGCGGGTGAAGTATGCAGATTATAAAATTTAAGGTAATGAAGTACGTTTACTGATAATATAATAATTATGATAATGAGGTTTACAGTTAATGCAGCAATGAATTTAGGATAATGAAATTTACATATAATATAGTAATTGATGATAATGATGTTTACAGGTAATAAATATAACAAGGAATTTATGACAATGAAATTTACAGATAAAATAATAATTGATAGATGAAATTTACAGATAATATAACATTGAATTTATGTTGACGAAGTTACAGATAATAAAATAATTGATGATAGTGTAGTTTACGGATAATATGACAATGAATTTATGGAAATGTGGGTTACAGATAAATAATAATTTATTTATAAGTTACATAGTAGGATGGTTGATAAATTGAATTATAATTTACTAAATTATACAAATTAAATTAAATTAAATTACAAATAATATACATCGAGGTTTCTAAATATTTTGATAATAATAATTTATAATAATAGGTTAATTATAATATTGATAGATATTAGAGTTATACAAATTAATTTAAGTAAAAAAAAGATTATATATCATAGTTCCTAAGTGTGACGATCCATAAAGATAATTGTTTTTTAAAGTTATGGGGTTGGGTTTCAGTTTTTAAGTTGTCGGGGAGAAGGTTAAATATTTTTGGAGCTAGGTACATGAAGTGTCTTAGAGCTCACGTGGTATGTAGTGTAGGTACATTGTAGTTTCGGTTTGTTATTGTTCTGGTGGTGTAATTGTGATGTAAGAGGGTTTTTTTCGTATATTTAAACAAGAAATGAGTTAGTGTAAATTTTAGATGGAGTTGCCGTATGTTTAAGACGTTGTATTCAGAGAAGAGTCGAGTGGAGGAGTATCTTAAATGTACTAAAATGTATTTTTGGTTAATAAATAATAAAAAATAAAAAAAATCCTACTGATCCCTCAATAAAAATATTTAAAAAATCTTTCGTGATCCTACATGTATTTAAAATGACTTGATTTTTATATACAAATTCTTTGACAAATCTAATACGCTTTAACCGCTTGGACACATAAGCTTGTTTTCACGATAATTTAACGTGGGTAGACATAGGAATGACGTATGTCCCGTACCTGAGTTATTAATAGGATTTTTAATTCGGGCAAAAGTTATTGTTTGACATTTTTCAATATTGAGGAACAGTTTATTATGGATGCACCACTCTTGCAGCCTCACAAGATTTGTTTGTAGTATGCAACAGTCATTGATTAATTGTTTTGTAAATTTTAAGATCATCCGTGAATAAAAGTATCATTACTCCATCAAAGATTGTAGTTATGTCATTGATGAACTAGGTAAACAACACTGGTCCTAGATGTGACCCCTGGGGAACTCCGGTGAAGATTTCGAATTGATGTGAATAGTGCGAGTTGAGTTTTACTGAAAATTTTCTTTTGTATAGATAACTTTCAAACCATCTCAAAATATGCCCCGTTATTCCCAGGGATCTTAATTTGTGTATAAGTATTTTGTGTGAGACTTTATCGAAAGCCTTACTAAAGTCAGTGTATACTACGTCTGTTTGAAGACGATTGTCCATATTATTGAATAAGTATTCCTGATAGATCATTAAATTCGTAAGTGGACCTTTTTGCCGTGAAACCGTGTTGTCGATGTGAAATTACTTTATTAATCTCAGGAGAGAGTTTAGAGAGCAGAGCAGATTCAAATATTGTCGGGATTGACGACTGGACACATATAGGTCTATAGTTGTATAGATTGGATTTGTCACCTTTCTTGAAAATTGGAGACAGAAAGCTTGTCTTCCATTTATTCGGAAAGGTGCTAGTTTTTATTGAACAGTTAAAAAGTTTAGTAAGAGGATAAGTGAAGACAGAAAAGCATTTTGATAAGAAGATTGTAGGAATGTTATCAGGGTCCAGTGGCGGCGTAAAGGGGGGGTGGAGGGGGCGGTCCGCCCCGGGTGCCAAGCACCAAGGGGTGACAACGACAACTCACTCGAATAACCAAAAAATGCGCACAAAATTTCCACTAAAAAGACATATCAATAAATAACTACCTACTCTTGTATCTGATTACATATATACTAATATCATATGACATTCAACCTAAAACATTGGTAACATCACCAGAAGAAGACCTTCGTGAAATGGTTCCAAATCTGTTAAAAATTTACGATGAATCTTCAGCAGAGGACATTGTGATGGAGATTTTACGATTGAGGCGCCATTTGGAAGCCGACAACATGTCTGCCCGAGAAGCAGCTCAATGTTCTACATTGGAACTTCTCAATTTCATTGTAAAATGGGGGCATTCTGAATCTGTTCCAAGTTTAGCGCTATATCTTAGATTTTTTTAACAATTTGTTTTTTTGGTTGATTTGTTTGTGAAAGAAGCTTTTCAAAGTTTAAATTCTTAAAATCTTACTTAAGGTCCACAATGAGCCAAAAGCGACTAACCAATATTTAGATTTTATCAATTGATAGAGACAGGGAAATCTTTTTTTTTTTTACATTAGGTCCACACAGGAGGCCCTGAGGAAAATAATTTCCCTCAGGGCCTATGTCATCTTTGGGGGTGCTGTGTGGAGGATATTTTTAAGGAAAGGAAGGAGAGGAAGTTATGGGGAGGAAAAAGGTATGAGGGTTGGGTAGGAATCTGGGGTTCAGTGTGTCTAGATCATCCGCCGCCAAGACCTAGATAAACCTTACCCCATGAACCCGGGCACCCCTGCTAAGTCACCAAACGTAGCGAACCACTTGGGGTGACCTATGGCAGAGGTGTTGGTTATCCAATAAATGGTTCCCGGGGCGGCGGTACCCATTCCCGCCTCCCAAAATCTATTTTGATAATGTGATCAAATATTTTAGTAAAATAAAGTCTCGTAATCATGTTTAGTATTTGGTTTTTTAGGGGGCCGCCACTGTCAGGACCAGTCCATCTTTTGGGTCTAGGAATTTTAATTTAGTTCTAATATCACTTTTTTCAAATATGCATTGTTTGAAATTGATCTGGTTATTATTAGGTGTTGTGGTGTTGAATTTTGGAGAGTTGTTTGCAGAATCATAGACTTTGCTGAAGAATTTAGCAAACAGATTAACGATTTCTTGGGGATTATTGGCCATTTTGTTATCTAAATACATGTTAGAAGGTACACCGGAGTCATTATTATTAAGTGGGTTTGAAAATTTACAAATGTTTTGGGGGTTGGCAAGAGCTAGTTCTTCGCAGTTATCAATGCACTTTTTGTAACATAACTTGGACATTTTTTTAATGGTCATTCTTAGGCGATCCGCTCACTGAGGCAACTGAAAACTGCCAACTGTCTTTGTATGACAATGTGATGGCCCGCACACTTCACAATCACACAAAATCCCGTTTTCAATGGTAACGCAAGCGGTGACTTGCGACTTGCACTGCTGATTGCCGTGGCCGGCAGTTGCTAGTTGCCAGCTGTCCAGCTGATTGTTCTTCGTCTATGGTTAAACAAGCTTTTTGACCAATCAAGACATAGAAACCAGCCGGTTTTAGTTTGTTTTCAGTTGCCTCGTCAGCGGAGCGCCTTAGTTCACAAAATTTATACCTAGATTAGACAATTATTAAGTAGATTATTGTATCGGTAATTTTTAAAATTGTCAGTTAATTGTAGTCAATTCTCAATACCCAGGAGTCTCGGATGAGCTCCGACATGCGCGATAAGATAGTGGTCTTCCCCATACCAGGATCACCGGGATGATGGTATGCCTCTTCTTCCTGATGCAGAAGTCTCTTTCCTCGATGGTGTCCCTGTAGTCCCTGGTGATGAAGGGGCGCAGACCATCCAACGAGCCCTTGGAGTATTTCCACACCAGATGCGGGTTACCTCTAATCTCCAATATTTCAAAATAATCTTTTCTAAATGATTCATCCTTTTTTATCAACACTCAATTCTTGAGAAGGCGATCTTATTATGAAGTGATCATTTTTTATAAGTGCGTCCTTGGCTTCCCCAGAAAAGCCAAAGTTTTGTATTAGCGATATTTTATCTTCTACATTGTTGACTCCGTTGTGCTCAACGAATTCACTGATGAATTAATAATAAGTCGACTGTAGAACTTCCTGGCCAGATATACACTTCTATTGTAAACTTTGTTCAGGATGAAAGCCTTTAGCGGATAAATGCAACCAAAAGATTAGTCTAGCTGACTCCTCCCTTTTCCCAATGCTTTCCCAGAAACAGGTCCTGTCCATCCTCCTCAGTGAAAAAAGATCCTCGCCTATTGTAAATACATCTCTGGAGAATATATTGTCTTCTAGTCCAAACGTTTTCGAGATCTTTGTTTCAACGATTAGATTATAATCCTTTACCGCTTGGGCACATAAGCTTGTTTTCACAATAATTTAACGTAGGTAGACATAGGAATGACGTATGCCTTGTACCTGAGTTATTAAATGTTTTTTAATCAATTTGTTACGATTTCATAATTACAAGCTTCTTGAAGCTGAGCTTCACTAAATTTTCTATTATTGCTATCAATCGGCGAGTGATTCTTCTTGTAGAATCAACAATAGGTAACATTAGGTAACTGACGTTAACATTGGTCTTGCTTAAACCTTTAAAATCAACAACCTTAGCTATAGTTGGTATATCATGTGTGGTATTTATCATTCAGGTATTTTATTTATTTATTTTTTTTTTTTAAAAGAAAGACAAACATTCCCGGGTTACGAATAACCCAACAACATTTGAAAATCTCCTACTACCACCACACTAAGCGGAAGATGTTGCTTGTGTTGTGGTGGAGGACTTAGCCAGCCGAGGAATCGAACACGGAACGCCTGGGTGGGACCCAAACGCTATGCCCACTCAACCACTGACCGGCATATCTAAAGTTGTGTTTTCAATCGGAATCAGAATGTTGTATAATCTTGCTTATTGAAATTCAAAATCACCAGTCACAATTATTTGTAAAACACGTTTATAAGATCTCAAGAATGACTCGAGCCCCAAGGTGTCCTGACAGATATTAGGAATTCTTAATGTCCGTCCCCTCCTATGGGCGATGACGATCCGGTGTTGCGAGAGGCTCCACACGGCGCAACTGAAGTATCCGTTATTCTTGTTTTGTGCCGTGGTGAGCAGGTACCACCCGTCAGGCATTTCCCCCGAACAGACTGAATAAGGTTAACACCTGGATAAGGTTCCATTGCCAGTTTTTTATTGTTATCTTTAACATGATGATACGATTGGAGGGATTTCCACCACCCGGGTGAACAGTACATTAACTTACTGTCGACCTGCATGTTGGAAAGACGGGGATTCTGGAGACTGATTCTGCAACAAGGACAGAGTTGGTATTATGGCACTGTACTAATGTTAGTGTTGGGTGGGACACGATATCAGGATGAATGTGGTAGTCAAATACTGAAATGAGGTGGTGAGGCATCCCACTTCAATTGAGGTAAGGTGTGTCAATATTTTCAAAACCGGGCGGGGAGAGGGGGGGGGGGGAATTCGTCCTTTTTAAATTAAATTCTAGACGTAATGACTCTTTTTTTTACAAAAATACATAAATAGATTGTTATTTTATCTTGTAAACGCACTTTTTAAATTTTGATAAACTAAGTTCATTTTTAATACAATAAGGTTATACCGTTCGTCGTTGGCAGATTTGTTAAATTTTCAAACGAAATATTGTATTATACAACACAAATTTCAAATCATACAATCATACAGCAAAATAAATCCATACATAATCTAGTAAAGACACTTTACAATAAATCCGAGAACGTGTTTTGTGACGAAAAATACCTCAGTTTTTCTATTTCTTTAAGTTCTTACAAAACTAAAATATTTCAGATTTTTTTACACAATTGTTTTGTTTAGACATTATTGAAAAATCATAAATACTTACAAGTAGTACACGATATTTAGTAATTTATAATCATGCGTTTTGAGCATTTTTATTGCTTACTTGAGAATGTAGTATATATTAAAGCATTTTTGAATGAAATAAATCGATACTAAATTTTTAGTTTAAAAAATTTGATACTGGGAAAAATCGATCTTTCTCATCGGAAACTCCCTGTACAGTTGCAAGCATTTTGGAACATTAGTGGTCAATAGGTCTTAAGTAAAAAAAACCAAGTAGAAAAACTGGTAATCATTAAGTTTAATACATAACTTTTTTTAAAGTTTTTTCTAACTAAAATTATTGATATCGAAAAAAAAATAAAAACACATATTTACCTACATTATTTATTAGGCAAATTCAAAAAATTCTCTATATTTTATTTTTTTTTAAGTGCGTTCGGAAAGTTTGGAAGCTTAACGAGCGAGAAATTTGTTGTAAATCCGGAAAGCGATTTCTCGAGCGAGAAATTTGGGCGGGAAATATTAATCAGCAGAATAAGAGTATTTGATGATTATTATAGAAACTTTATTGTTTTTAATAACTTAAAGTGATTTTAAAGACATTCTGAAGTACCCGATACTTAAAAATAAATTCATCTAACATGCTGCGGGCCGCGCGTATTGGCCTCGGGTTGGCCAGGGCTATCTAATGCTAAGACCTAAGGATACATAGAAACATCTTTTACGCCCTGAATCTTTTTTGGCGTCTCAGTTTTTTACTCAATGTGACTTTGAATCTAATAGTGTTTTGATGTGGATTGTATGGTTTATATAATGGTAATAACTGTATTTATATTATTAGTGTGGTCGCTGCGGCCAACCTTCCAACTCCCAACTTCAACATGGCGGATATCGAACAGCTGATTCGGCGCTTTTCTTATCAGTTGCCTACAATTATTACGTAGAAATATATTTTATTTTATTAGGAACATTTACAGATTAATTATTGATTAATAACACAAAGAAAACAATAGATTATAATAATGAGGTTACAACCCAATAACAAATGTTCACATCACGCCCAAATAATAAATAAAAAAGTCAATTTTTATTGTAGCACTTAGTAAAATAAAAGTTAAATGATAGTAGGTACTGACAAAAAAAGAAAACTGTAAAATATATTCTACGCATATAGACATACAGTGAAACCCTCTTAAGAAGTTCTCGCTTAAGATGTTTTCCTGCTTAATAAGTTTGGTTTTTTCAGTCCCTTGAAGACCAAATGGCCCAATTTTTCCCATTTATAAGGTTTTCCCGCCTAAGAAGTTTTATTTTTCCGGTCCCTTGGAAAACTTCTTAAGAGGGTTTCACTGATACGTATTACATTCTTTTTAAATTTCAAATACAAAAAATAACAAGAAAAATGTATGATATCAATTTTTTAGTTTGGTTACAATGAATTAACCTTAGAGTATTTAGTAATGAATTGGTCATTATAAAGCTCCATTAACTATATGTTTGAAAGAGCTTAAAGTACACTGTCTTGATCGCCGGCCATTCGCAGACTAATGTGTGGACTGCTGCGGCAGGCTGGTTTGTGTGAGTTGGCCGTCGCGATCGCCTCGGAGGCGATCCCAGGCCAACTCGAACTCCAACCTTCCAACTCAAACTTCCAACGTACGAACTACCCCTCCACACAATCGTCCAAACGTTTGAAGTTGGAAGTTGACCGCAGTGTGGCCTTACCATTAGATCATATGATAAGAGACTTGAATACTTCAAAATTAATACACGGAAAATTAGAAGGCAATTGACTGATCTAATAACTTTAAAATCTATTTTAGATTTCTTATCTGAAATAATTCACAGCCATCTTAATACTAATACTACATTATGTCTTAGCAATATCGAAATAAAAATACCCAATTCCTATTGTTTAAGACACCATAACATGTTTTACATGAATACAATTAAAATAAATATCGCCCATTTTAGCCCTCTGACCCTAATGTGCCGACTTTATAATAATATAGAGTGTGCTGTAGTAGAATCTGTAGTGATTCAGAAAAAATGTTCTGTGATTTAAAAAAAATATTTTGTGCTAATTACATTATGCATTACTAGCTTCTTCGTCTGCGTAGGATTAGTACTTTGAGTAATCTATTTTCTTGTCCTAGGTCCCATCTACGTTTATACAAAAAATTTTAACCTATTTATTTAAAATATCTATAATTCTTGATTGGATTCAAAGTATTAGGCGAGTACTTCAAATAAATTCACTAATTTAAATATTTTCTAAAATAGAATTTTGATTTAACAATCATTGTTTTGCAAAATGTCATTCTCAAATTTTGACATTTTCTATTAAACAGTAATTATTATTTTCAATATATTGAAAATTAATAGCTAGCTTTATAAATTATAGCCTCTATAAGTTATTCTGATATATGAGCTATATTTTTGTAAAGTTTCATAAAAATCCATTCAGTAAATTTTGCGTGAAAGAGTAACAAACACACATACATCCATACAAACTTTAGCGTTTATAATATTAGTAAGATATTAGTAAGATAGTAAGATGTATTGTTTCCGTCTCTAATTGTGTTTCTTGTGGCTCTTGCATCTATTTGTCATTTGAGTGAACTTTTTATGGATTTTTATAATTTTGTGTTTTTATTTGTTTTGTTTTTTAATCTTTATTTAAATATATATGCAAAATTGTCAGATTAGATCTGTAAATGACTATAGGATCTTTCAATAAGGACACATGATTATAAAATGTAAATAAAACAAGTTGTGTGTCAGATTTTGGTTGCGTGACTTATTTTTTTATTTATTTGAAAGTATATTTTATGGCAATAAGTGTGGAATATAACATCATTCAAATGTCCGCTGCGTCTTAACGTGGTGGTGCACGAGCGACTTGAGGACATGGTTATCTCGCGCGGCAGCGTCGTGAAATGGCCACCGAGATCGTGCGATTTAATGCCTTTAGACTTCTTTCTTTGGGGCTTTATATATAAATCGCAGGTCTATGCAAATAAACCGCAAACAGTTTACATCCTCAAAGTCAAAAAAAAAGAAATGCCATCCAGCAAATTCAGCCAGATTTATGCAACAAAGACACTGAAAATTGCACTATCCAAATACGTGTCACCAAGCCAAACCGAGGCGGTTCTGAAAGTTCTTTAAAAAAAAAGTTCTTTCAAAATATTTGAAAGACGTTATATTCCACACTTTAAAATAAGTTTTGTGGATATCTCGTACACATTTTGTTTTATTTACATTTTAAAATAGAGCATCCTTATTGAAAGACGCTATATTTGGGTAATAAGAGCCATTGACCAGCGACTGAGAATAAATGTTTAAAAATGCTTGCAACTGTACAGGGAGGTTGCGATGAGGAAGATAGATTATTCCCTGTATCAATTTTTTTTTATTAAAAATTTAATATCGATTTATTTCATTCAAAACTTGCTTTAATATATACCTACATTCAAGTAAGCAATAAAAATGCTCAAAACGCACGATGATAAATTATTAAATATAGTGTACTTCTTGTAAGTATTTTTTGATCATAAGTATTTATGGTCTTTCTAATGTCTAATAAATGACTACTTTCAATAAATAAGGAACTCAAGAGAAAAATATGGTAACACGGTATCGCATCTACATACAAAAGCACACACTTCACCACAATCTTTCATTACACATCTGCCCTGATGATGGGCACTGTGCAGTGGCGTAACTATACCATCTGAGGCCCGTGGCAAATTCATTAGATGGGGCCCCCCAGTAAAAATCGTCAAGTTGTAATTCATTTTTTATAAATCACTCTACTATTGAATAAATGACATAAAATGATTTTTTTAAATCAGCAAGTTCTCTAATACACGAAGCCTTTTCTATTTTGTCTCTGAAGGTGGACCGAAAACTACGAATTTCCCTGGCAAATGATCGTTTTTATATATACAACATATTCTGGAGCTTTTTTAAAGATATCTTTTAAATTTTGCATAGTGGCAGGTTGCAAAACACTGAAATTGGAAACAATTTCATTCATTGTAAGGAAACGTGATTTCAGTTGATTAACAATGATGTCCAATACTCGATAAAATATGTTCACTTTAAACAAACTTTCCGGATCTTGGAGACGCTCATCTTCGCAAACTTCGTCAAAATGGTGTTTCAGCTTCTTCTGACAAGTTTTAGAAAATTCAGGATTGATGGACCATTTTTCTGCTACACTATTTAAAAAATGTTAGGTTAATTCTGAGCTTGCGGCCACTCGAGCCGGGGCCCCGGCCCCCGCGGGGTCCGTGCCATTTTGCCAGCCCTGCCACCCTATAGTTACGCCACTGGCACTGTGAGGAGGTTGCACAACACGGTGTTATATCCAAAAACAAATCACAATAAAGATAAGTTGAGATTAAAAATCGGAGTATATTAATACGATAATGCCCGTACGGTTCAAATTACGGAACCCGACTCCGAGTAAATCTCCAACGCCAGACTGTATGGACACATTTCTGAGCCGTCCGTGAACGTGCATTTTTCCACAGAGCTGCTGCCGTAATATGCACACTTATCACTCGCTCACATCCGATTTGCAAACGGAAGTGGCACCATCTATAATACTATATTTAAGGAAAAAAGTATGAAGAAGAAGGAACATTTTTCGCTTTCATTCAAAAATAAGAACATTTATGTTCCTCTCATTATTCACAGTGTTAATGTAAGAATGTCTACTATTATATATCTACCTATTAAATAATATAAGTATTCTGTAGTTTAATGTTAGTTTTGCAAAAGGGTGATGCCTTATAAATAGTCGCCGACACTTAAACTGGGCGAAGCAGAACGAAAAGCCGCCCGCAGGGCCTTGCAGCTTAAACCCGCGGAGCGGGTTTTTCACTGCTAGTACTCATATAATACACTTGCATAGCGTGGATTTACTGGATGACCATTTTTATGGAAAAGTGTGTGAAAGGGTTTAGTTTTTCCTATGGGGAAAACTAAAGCCGGACCAAAAGGTCTGGTGCATAAAAACAACACCGTCTTAACGCTAAAAGTGTCTGTAAAGACCATTTAGCGCAACTGAAAAATTATTTTCATAAATTCCTCATTTTATAGGCAGTTTTTGAAAGATAAAAAAAAATGTAAAAACATTAAAAACTACTTTGACAAATGATTCCGTGTTATTTGGAAAAAAAATCTGACAATTTAAAAAATGTGCTTACATTTTTGAACTAATCAGCAATTATTACAATTAAAAAAGAGCACAGATATACTACTTCAAGATTTTTCAAACATAATTAATAATGATCTTAATAAAAGAAAACATGTACTTGTATTATTTATTGATAATTCAAAGGCGTTTGATACTATTGATCATAGTAAATTACTGGAAACTCTTGAAGCAATTGGAATTACATTAAACTTACATAAATTATTTGTTAATTACTTTGAAAATAGAAAGATTTGTGTAAAAATTTTAGATCATTATAGCAAAAAAAAGAAAGTTTTCGCCGGCGTACCACAAGGGTCCATACTAGGCCCTACCTTGTATATTATATATGTTACTGCAATGAAATTGATTTTCTCTCATGTAAAACATTATGTTTATGCTGACGACACTGCCTTAGTTATTTCACACGAGGATTTATTAATGGCGAGTATTTTACTGCAAATTGACTTTGTCACTCTTCAAAAATGGTCACATGATGTAGGATTAATAATCAATGCTAAAAAAACGAAGCTTATGCACATAAGATCTCCTCATGCCAACATCACCATAACTCCTAAAATTGTTTCTCATGATTTTGATTGTATCCATAATTCTGTAATACAACCATGCTCTTGTAAAAGTATTGAACTTGTTTCAAAATACGTATATCTAGGCTTAACAATAGATTGTAATTTTAAATGGGATTTACATATACAAAAAGTTTGCACAAGGCTTAGAGCTATAGTGAGCAAACTTTATAGACTGAAGTTTTTTTATTCCACTGAATAAATACACTTAGAATAATATATCTATCATTGGCAGAATCCCTAATAAGATATGGAATAACTACATGGGGACATTCAACAAAAACAAATCTTCTTTCAGTGCAAAATTTACAATATTCCTTAGTAAAATTATTATTAAACAAAGCTGAATACGAACAAAGACATGATGTATCAAAATCATTACTATATAACTCTGTAAATTTATTATCTGTTCGTGCTATATTTTGGTTCAAAATTGCGAATCAGCAAACATCTCAATCTTAGTATAATAAAATAGTGGTACATGTTCATAATACAAGACTAACTGCAAACGATGGACTTGTTATTCCCAGATACCTAAATAAATACGGTCAAAGAACTCTAGAATACCTCGTACCAATAATTTACAACATGTTACCCAATTCAATAAAAAACTGTGAATTGACTTTCAGAAGAAAATGTATGCTAAAAAAATGGTTATGTGAAAGAATTTTTTTGTACTAACGTCCGTATTTCTAATTTTCGTTTTTAATGTTTTTTCCATTTTTATAATCTTTTTTCTTCTTCTTTCTTTCGTTTTTCCTCTGCTCTTTATTTTATATATGTAAAAATATGTGAATGTATGTATATATAATGTATATTTTATAAATTCTCTAAAAATTATTTGTAAAAGAACCCGTTGACAAACTGATATAAATCAGTTTAACGGGACTTAATGTTGAAATATGTAAAAAAAGAATGTTAAATAAATAAATAAATAAAAAGTGTGAGAAATTAATAAAAAATTAGCTGATTGATTTTTTTTTTAATGTTTGATTTTGCATTCGTCACTTAGGCAGGATATAATTTTATTTTTCATGTTATGAATACCTCACAAGAGTCCCGACTGCCCGAATACAATAGGATTATATTTTTAATAATCCAGTACTTTAACACCCTGTATGAGTATAACATCTACATCTCTTGTGCAAATAGAAAAACTGTTTGAAATTGCTTTAGCCGTGACATTGACTCAATCGTTCATAGGTCATACAAAATGCTTGGCTTTGTTCTTCGTATAAGTAAAGTTTTTGGTAACCCACGTACAATAGTAATGCTATACTTTGCATTAGTCAGAAATACACTGGAATACGCGTCGCCAATATGGAATCCGCAGTATAAAGTATACATTGATAGCATCGAACACATTCAAAAAAGATTTATAAAATATCTTACCTTCAAATTCAACAATAACTTTGAATTTAAATTTCAAACTTTGCGACAAAGGCGGGCACTAGCTGATTTAACATTTATACACAGAATTTTAAATAATAATATCGACTGTACCGAACTACTATCCTTAATTAATTTCAAAATACCTTTAAGACGTACACGACATACTGCACTGTTTCACACAGTTGGCACTCTTGTGCGGTAGTCAAGTTAATATAAAAAGTAGTAGATAATATAAAATGATTTATTTACTTCAGGGACTGAGGTGCGTGGTGCGAGGTCCGTGGTGCGTGGTACATGGTGAGTGGTGCGTGGTCCGTGGTACATGATGAGTGGTGCGTGGTCCGTGGTGCGTGGTCTGTGGTGCTTGGTGGAGAGATTGACAGAGATACAACAATTGAATAAAATCCTGAAGGATATGGACATGTTTTCGTCGCCATCCAAACTACAAGGGCTTCTAGATTTGGAAAAAAAATCACCATTATTAACTTTTTGGTCATCCCTTATATTAATGTTTTGTATATTTTCGTGCTTATTTTGCCCTATTTGTTCGGTTTTGGGAATGACTCCGATAGAAATATAGATCTCATAGAAATCTTTGTATCTCCCTTACTATCATGGTTAGAAATATGATCTAAACCAGTCGTAAGCAAAGTACGGCCCGCGGGCCAAGTCCGGCACTTCAGGTTAGTCAATCCGGCCCGCGACATTGTTTTGAATAACCCTACCACAATATACCAATTGAACAAAATGTATTTTCTGCGTAGATAGAATAGATTTCAGCTCGAACTGATACAGTTACAATGTAACCAGTGGCGGTTCGTGGTCTTTTTAACAGGGGGTTCAGAAATTCAAGAGAAGATATATCTAATCAAAATTTATTTGCTAACTAAAGTTACTGGGAGGGGTACCTAGTACCTACATACTATAGTTACTGGGAGGGGTACCTAGTACCTACATACTATAGTTACTGGGAGGGGTACCTAGTACCTACATACTATAGTTACTGGGAGGGGTACCTAGTACCTACATACTATAGTTACTGGGAGGGGTACCTAGTACCTACATACTATAGTTACTGGGAGGGGTACCTAGTACCTACATACTATAGTTACTGGGAGGGGTACCTAGTACCTACATACTATAGTTACTGGGAGGGGTACCTAGTACCTACATACTATAGTTACTGGGAGGGGTACCTAGTACCTACATACTATAGTTACTGGGAGGGGTACCTAGTACCTACATACTATAGTTACTGGGAGGGGTACCTAGTACCTACATACTATAGTTACTGGGAGGGGTACCTAGTACCTACATACTATAGTTTTTAAATAACTTGACACTCCTTGACTCAATTATTAGATAACCAGAAAAGTTTTAGAGAAAGTAAATTGTTTAATGGTTTTCACACCACTCAATGTACGTTCCAAACTTTTTTTTTCAATAAGAAAAATAACGTAGAATGTAGAATATGTAAGTGATATTTTAAAACATAAAAAAACCAAAAATGAAGGTGGCACCAATAATTTCCAACCTTTTTTATTAGCGTTATTTTTTGTATATATAACACTATATTCCTCCATTGTGAAAAAAAAATTGCGACAGAATATTCGCGACAATCGATAAACGCAACCGCTTTCAATTTGAAAGCCGAAACAATTCTGGAGAAAGCTCAACACAAAACTGCATAATTAGCGACATTTACCGAAACTTTAATAAATGTTCTTGTAACTAAGGGATATAAAAACTTATCTAAAAAAAAAAATAATATGAAAACAGAAGTCAATATCGGTCTACTTCAATAGTAGATTTACAAATGCCATTATTAGCAAAAGGTTGGAGAAATGCAGAAACAAGAAAATAAAAAATGTACCAAAATGACTACAAAGTTAAATACCATAATATATAACATTTAACTTGCATCCATATTATGGTGCAAAGTGCAAAAAACAACCGTCAGCCGGTCATCCTGTGATAATCTCGGGCATCACATCGGCGGGACTCGTCAATGTTCGGAGGTCACATGACATCTGCGATCGCCGCACCGAGGTGGGTTAATATTGCTTAGTTTTGCGCGTTTCACCGTTACAGGGATTTGTATCGGCTATGATTTTTTCGTATGGACGATTATGTGCGGATTGTTACGCGCACAAATTGGGAAAAGGTATCGTATTTTTCGGTGGCGCGAGTTTTAAAGGCAGAATTTTAATGTCTAGCTATCTATAATGTGCTTATATTATTATACAACAAGTTTGTTTTATTTTCTCATCTTTTTATTGGAGGTACGCCGCACAAACGCACTTTAGAGAAAACCGCCACTGAATGTAAAACTGAATTGAAGCAACTGTTTCTCGACATTTCCAAAATTGAGCTCTACAAAGCCCTGTCAAAATCAAGTTTCCCAAACCTGAAATCTCACGCTCAGAAGATAATTGCGATATTTGCATCTTCCTACATCTGTGGACAGATGTTTTCTACTATGAAGCTTCGCAAAAACAGCGTTAGAAACAGGCGCGGATCCAGCCCTCGAAAAAGGTTGTGGTCACAGCCACCCGAAAATCGGCCAAGTGCGAGCCGAAGTACAAACTCGCTCATGAACAATCATGATTCATGTAACCGACTCTTGTAAATAACTTAACTTTATAAAGTACCTAAACTTTTTTTAGGTTAGGTTAGGTTACGTATGTTTGACAGAACAAACAAACTACTATCGTCAGCGTCAGTAGCGCCACGCCACCAAGCGGCGGCTCGGAAGTTTTGGCTGCACGGCAATGTGCAAGTGCATGCATACAGGCCGGTCTCTTGCGACCAATTTCACAAAACAATACCTCAAGCATTACCATAAACAAGTGTCAGGCCACGACATTTGTTGTTTTCCATGGGCCACGGAAAGTAAAAACATTGTGGCTAGACTATCCACAAAGTGTGTAAACATTTTCGTCAGAGGAGACGCCACTTCCAACACGCATACAACACAACAACAGTTTTCAATTAGTAGATATGGGTGCGCGCCTATAGTCATCTCTTTTTTCTAATACAAGTATCAAGTACCAAAAAGAAACAGATAATATGTTTTCAAAAATGTGACATAATGTGTCATCATATCGTCTACCAAAAAGAAACAGATAATATGTTTTCAAAAATGTGACATAACGTGTCATCATATCGTCTACCAAAAAGAAACAGATAATATGTTTTCAAAAATGTGACATAACGTGTCATCATATCGTCTACCAAAAAGAAACTGATAATATGTTTTCAAAAATGTGACATAACGTGTCATAATATCGTCTACCAAAAAGAAACTGATAATATGTTTTCAAAAATGTGACATAACGTGTCATCATATCGTCTACCAAAAAGAAACAGATAATATGTTTTCAAAAATGTGACATAACGTGTCATCATATCGTCTACCAAAAAGAAACAGATAATATGTTTTCAAAAATGTGACATAACGTGTCATCATATCGTCTACCAAAAAGAAACTGATAATATGTTTTCAAAAGTGTGACATAACGTGTCATAATATCGTCTACCAAAAAGAAACAGATAATATGTTTTCAAAAATGTGACATAATGTGTCATCATATCGTCTAGGGCTTTTTGCTTCATTCCGAATCAAGCATCGATCTCAATAGACAGTGAAAGTGACGATACAATACTATTAGGATTGTGGGCATGCCCACCGTGCCCACAACGGTGGATCCGCCCTTGGTTAGAAACCGATTGACTGACCACCATTTAGCTTCACTACTGCGAATCAGTTCATCCCAGTTTCTACCAGATTGTGAAAAACTTTTTCTCAGTCACAGTTTCATCTGTCACATATGCCTTTATACTCTTCTAAAGAATAATTATTTTTTTTACCATTGTAGCATATAATATACTTAATATTATGTTTGATGTAAAAATTTAAAAAAAAAGTATATCACTTACAAAAAATTATTTTATTCATTTTTTTTTCCCGCCCGCCTAGATAATTTTTTATATTATCTGGCCCTTTCCTTAAAAAGTTTGCCCATCTCTGATCTAAACAGTGTTTGAATGAGAAAACACCTTGTTTTATACTCAAATCTAAAAGATAACTGCAAAATCAATCAAATGTACATCTATATTAATCCAAAGTTTCCGATCACAATAGGGTATTCCCACCTATTTTTAATGCTTAAAAAAAATTAAGCAAGAAATTACGATTTTTATGGCATTTTTATTTTATTTTTATTTTTGACGAATAAATTTTCTACAGCAAGTCTTAAGTTTTTTGAATATTTTTGGAATACCGCCAAAACGATATTTTGGACGTGTGACGTCACAAGCGTTGCCCGGCTTTGAAAAATTTCAGTCAAAAACAGTGGTCAGTTTGATGTTTGTTGACGTGCTTATTTGGCGTCGTTGCCAACCACGTCCGTTTTTGTTGGTTTTTAAAATAAATAAATTTGACATTAAAGACATTCACCTGATAAAAAGCGTAAATCTAAAACACAAAATACATACATACATGGATAGTAAACAAGGGCATTGTATACTGCGGACATATTATAACTTCTACAATATAATAGCTACCTGTATTAAATTTTATTTCTCTTCTTTTCAAATAATTTAATTTCTTTATATCATCTCTTCTCCATTTTTTCTTTTCTATTTCTCTTATTAATTTTCATTTTATGTTTATTTTTCCAAATTCTATTTATTAATTAATAATTAATTTTATTCTTTCTTTTAAGAAAATGGCCACCTCGGAACAGGCTCAGCCTAGTGAGGTGGCATATACCTAAAAAAATGTACTTAAATTGTATTTTTGGTTAATAAATAATAAAAAAAAGAATGAAATAATAAAACGTTTACCGCAGGGGTAGGCAGATAGGACGGACCGCCAAACAACTTGATCTTAGCACCCACACTTTTGCCTCATTCACATTCATACATTGTCTCATACATACTCATCTATTTTTCTGATTCTTGACATGGCCCGACTCAAATATTTGATTTACTTGATCGTGCCATGTCTTCTTCGGGCATCTCGACTTCTTCTACCATTCACACTTGCGTCATATATTCTCCTTTCACTCCTTTCTTTGTGCATTCGCTCTACATGCCCAAACCGTCTGAGGGTCCCTTTCTTAATCTTACTCATTACACTTACTCATCAGTCTTGCATTTTTTACGGATTCCCACATTTCTCAAACGATTATACATGGTTTTACCACATATACACCTCAGGGATCTCATTTCAACAGCATTCAGTATTCTTTAATCCTTCCTCTGACAGTTCCATGCCTCACTGCCATACATCAGGGTAGGTACTAGCACTCCATTGTGGACTGCTAGCTTCGCTGCTATGGACAGTTTTTTATTAGCGCCAAAGGCATTCGATCCTCCATTAACGGAATTACCTGCATTTACCCTCCTGTCAATATCTCTACCAGCCTTCCAATCTCTCGTAAATATACTACCCAGATTCACAAACTCATCCACTTGATTTAAGTATTCATCATTCACAAATATATTGCACACTGTTTTCGTACTTACTCTTTCAAACACCATATATAATTTTTCGTTGTTTGTTTTTGGGGTGTTATGCCGTGTTGTGCTACCTCCTTCTTTAGCCGACGTTTCGGACAGCGTTGCAGTGTCCATCATCAGGGCAGATCCGGTAGATCCGTCGATGTACCGGATCTGCCCTGATGATGGACACTGCAACGCTGTCCGAAACGTCGGCTAAAGAAGGAGGTAGCACAACACGGCATAACACCCCAAAAACAAACAACGAAAATGCTTTTGGCCATGAAAATCTAAAAACGTATCTGACCATATATAATATTTTTAAAATTTGACAAAAAAAAAATTACCAACCGATTTACTTAAAAAAAGAGGCTCAAATCAAAAAATGTTTTACCACATAATCAAATCAAATGTGATGTAGATTCGCCAGTTTCCCGCTTTTAATGAGTTTTCGGGAAACCATGTATGATGCTTCTGAAACAGCCATATGGCGAAAATAAATCTACAATTAGTTGGATTTTTATGCTATTACAATATGATTGAAATTTAACAAATTAAATAAACTTTATTGGATTACTCTGCATATAAGAACTCCCCCCTGAACGACGGGTGCTGTTACGGTCTTCAAAAAGACATATGATATTATCTTAAGGTGAATGTCAAAAGAATTCATATTCTAAGCTTTCGTAGATGGCGCCCGTATAGTATTTTTACTTATAAACGCTTTTTACAAGTTATGCTTTGAAATATTAAGAAAAAATTATTGTTCGCGCAAGTACACAAGCACTATGAATATTAACAAATAGTTTTGTCATTTGAAAAGCTCTAATCTTTCAAGAAAGGCTAACAAATACAATATTGGATTGAATCACCGATGAAATATTGTATTTGTTAGAGCTTTTCAAATGACAAAACTATTTTTTAATATTCATAGTGCTTGTGTACTTGCGCGAACAAAATTTTTTTCTTAATATTTCAAAGCATAACTTGTAAAAAGCGTTAATAAGTAAAAATACTATACGGGCGCCATCTACGAAAGCGTAGAATACGAATTCTTTTGACATTCACCTTAAATCAAGGTTTTCCAGAGTAAAACTAAAATCTAATCTCTTCAAAAGCTCATCAGACCAGTGCTAAGTGCCGTAGCTCAGAGTTCCTGTCTCACCAAGAACAGACAAACAGTTAAAACCTTTATAAAAAAACAAGAGGATCTTTGGAGGCGTACAAGAACATGATGTCTGATCCACTACCTTCAATCATGAGCTTTATATACCAACTGTTGGAAGAACCGTCAATAACAAGATTTAAGAAACTGACGGCTCTGCTGAGTGGGACACATACCAACAATGGAAGAAAGGTGTCCAGTGAAAGAGGCAACTCTTTATTAAGCCTGCCGGACTATGGATGGTTGGGAGACCTGGTGGCTGGATGTATCAGGCAAACACGCACTCCTGGCCATGAGGAACTGGAGAGTAGAGTCGTTTCCTATAGGCGGACAAGTGAATCAAAGAGTTGCGTCTATGTGGATCTGAGGCCCTAGCATACTCGCTCGATAACGATCGAAAGGATAACTATCGGTAACTTCTCATCGTTCACTAGGACAACTGCACATGGCTAACGTACAAACAACAGTTCATGTCGAATTATGTGAAGGACACTTAGTCATTGTGAACTGTCACTTATTAGTTAGCGATCTGTAGTCATGCTAGGGAACGATAAGAAGTTACCGATAGTTATCCTATCGATCGTTATTGAGCGAGTGTGCTAGGGCCTCTGAAAGTATAAATAAATACATTTGTCTACAGTCCTGGTTGTAGCAAATCAAATAAGCAATGGATATTGTAAAATAAATAATTTTTTAAAAACATTGGCAACATTTTCACAACAAAATTTTTAAGGTGATTGTCAAAAGAATTCATATTTCTACTCTTTCGTTGATTGCCCGCGCAAAATTTTTCGACTTATAAACGCTTTTTTAAAGTTATTTGAAATATTAGGAAAATTTTATTGTTAGCGCAAGTACACAAGCAATATGAATATGAAAAAATAGTTTTGTCAATTAAAACACTCAAATCTTTCAAGAAAGGCTAACAAATACAATATTGGATTAAATTACCGATGCAATATTGTGTTTGTTTACCTTTTTTGAAATATTTGAGTTTTTTAATTGATAAAACTATTTATTAATGTTCATATTGCTTGTGTACTTGCGAGAAACATAAATTTTTCGTAATATTTCAAAGCATAACTTGTAAAAACGCGTTAATAAGTTTAAAAAAATAAAAGCGCATCATCTATGAAAGCGTAGAATATGATTTCTTTCGACAATCACCTTACAATTTTTTTTAACTTCAAAAACAGCTTGCAAACTGCTTGCACTCATGCAAAAGTGGCGCCAATCATTTATATTTCGTGTACTTTAAGTTGGGTTAGGCGCTCCGCTGACGAGGCAATTGAAACAAAACCGGCTGGTTTCTATTTATTGGTTGGTCAAAAAGCTGATTTAACCATAGACGAAGAACAATCAGCTAGCAGCTGGCAACTAGCAACGGCCGGCCACGGCAATCAGCATTGCGAGTCGCGAGTCACCGCTTGCATTACCATTGACAACAGGTTTTTGAGTGATTGTGTAGTGTGCGGGCCATCACATTGTCATACAAAGACAGATGCCAGTTGACAGTTTTCAGTTGCCTCAGTGGGCGGATCGCCTAACTCACAGACGTGTTGACTTTTTTTACAAGTACCGGGCGCGCATGGTTGGATGTTGACTTATGAAACGCCGCGTTCTGTGAGCCTGTTGCTAGCTTCAGACGAGATAGCGGCGAGATCTATGATCTATGATCCACTCAACGGATTTTTGGTGAAGGGATAGGAGGGTTCCTGTAACCTGTAAGCTCCGGCTGGCATCGTGTGGTGTTAGATCCTTTTACTGGTTTTAATTGGAGTTTATATTATGTAGTTAAATTTAAAGTCAAGTTTTTAGACTGGCCTGGCGCCCGACAATTTACAAGATTAAGGTTAGTACCCGTGTTAGATAATATGGTCATACATCACTGATTCTTATTGTAGAATGATTTGCTAATTTCACCATCACAAGTGATTCCTAAACGAACCTTGGACCACGTCCTGAGTTATAATGCTTTAGAATTAAACATTAGAGTCTCATGTTTTGCAAAACTTTATTTATCAGTGCAGATGTGTCGAAACGTTGGCTAAAGAAGGAGATAGCGTAACTCGGCATAACACCTCAAAAATAAATAATAAAAATACTTTTGGCCGTGAAAATCTAAAATCATACATTTTTAGAATTCTACAACAAACATAATAATATTAGTTATCACATTATGTAAAACAGACAAATCTTTTGAGATGTTCTAAATGCAGTTAATCGAAACTGAATTTAACTAAATAACCGTCGTATCAGAGAATGAATGAACAACTGGGTCTTGGCACAAACTCCTTGCTTCATTCACGTACATACATTGTCTTATAATAATACTAACTAACCATCAAGCCGTCTCTCCACAGGGGTAGGCAGAGAGGACGGACCGCCAAATAACTCGGTCTTGGCATACACTCCTCGCCTCATTCACATTCATCCATCTTATCATACATGCTCTTCTATTATTCTGACTCTTGACATGGCCCGACTCACTCATTCGCTCTAAGTGTCCAAACCATCTAAGCGTCCCTTCTATTAATAATACCCTTCTACTATTCTGACCCTTGATGTGTTACAACTTTAGATTGATCACTTGATCACGCCATGTCTTCCTCGGCTTCTACTATTCACATTCATGCCATATATTTTCCTTGCACTCCTTTCTTCGTTCATCTGCTCTACATTTCCAAACTATCTGGGCATCCCTTTCTTAATCCTATACAGTACAATCTCACTAATCCGGCACTTCACTAGATCGATACGTCCAATAATCCGGCACCCTCCGCCTGCGCCACACTCGCCCCTCTATTGTCTTTTCTCACAGTCCTCCTCACTAAGGTTTCCTGTTCTGTATTTAGTAATAATGATATGCGCTCATCGCCGCATCGCCGTCTAGCTGTCTAACCTCAACGTACGTATTTGCCTGTTATTTGAAGTGAGAATAGTGTGTAATTAAAAATATCAAGTAAACGGAAAAACGAAACACTAGATTTGAAAGATAAAATGGACATTTTAAAGAAGTCAAAAGCAGACCTCAATTAAGGAGTATTTTAAAACTATGTAATTTTGAGGTATGTTACAGTTACAATAAAACCTGTCAAACAAGAACACAAATATGTACATACATTATATTCTCTTTATGAAATGCTTTGTTTTATTTATTATGATTTTTTCTCTATACAATCCAGTAATCCAAACATTCCAATAATCCGACACCCTCTGGTTTTTAATAGTGCCGGATTAGTGAGATTGTACTGTATTATCATCAGTCTTGCATTGAGAAGTCTTTACATATGTAAACATACACATTTCAAGGTCCTTTGACATACAAAATAACACAAAACACGCATCACTCTCTACAAACGGATGTGAGAAAATTGTATGAGTTATAAAAAATTTCAAAATTAATTCCCTAGTCAATTGAAATGATACATAGCAAGTATATTGTTACCTTTGAAAATGCAGGGCTTGGTTGGAGAGACCGAAACAAATCCACCGGCCCTGTGCTGCCTTGTCCAGACTGAAAACAAAACAGTATTATGAATACAATGTGCCATCTACAAACAGATGTGAGAATTTTACGATTATAATCAATTTTACATTTCATTTCCTAGTCAATTTGTAACAGTTCGGATTTCTAACACAGAAGTTCTTACCGAGGACGGTGCTACTAGCTACACGTATGCCTCAGAAAGTTACTAGCCACTGGAAACAAGGAGTTGCGAATTTTGACTACTTACGTCAGATATGCGTCAGATGTATTGTGGAGGCCGGTGTACTTAGTCGATTGCTTAATGGGAGATCTAGATAATGGCGGATGTTGAGCACACGTGAGAATTCACCTTTTTATAATGAGAGACAACCTTATTTATTAGAGGAATCTGTTTTAAATATAAATTATTATCCAGCTGGTTCTGGACTGGCGCCCCAATATCTTCGATTCAATATTCTAGAATGATTTAGCTTTTATTAGCCCTTATTGACACGTGCCCACAGATATTACATTTTGCCGCTATTGTATCATTGTCTTCAACAATCATTCACACCCCTGATTTGTTTTATTATGCAATGAGTCTCATGTTTTAAAATCTGATCTAGCTTGAGAATAAAATGTTCAATTATTGTTGTCAACTTGCGACTTTTATTTCAGTACACACATTTAACAAAATGATATGATTTGTTCTGAAGATTAATCATATCATTTTACATATTATTTTTAATTAGGAGTCATCTAAAAATCATGCTATAAATTGATAAGACAAATAAAATGCTACATCTACAAACACATGTGAGAAAATTGTACGAGTTATAATGAATTTGAAATTTAATTCTCCAGTCAATTGATATCATTTTTTACGCACCAGATTTTCAGGAACTTTTCCATATAAATGATCATCTAGTAAATCCACGTTATGCAAGTGTATTATATAAGTATAATTAATACAAAACAATACAAGAACAACACGTTAATCTACCAAACTATTAAATGGGAATATAATTCACCGACTCCAGATATTTTCATATCAGAGGGTTCGGCTCTGTGGAATTCCTAATTTGACCGATAAATTCTACTGATCCCTCAATATAAATATATAAAAAATCTTTCGTAATTCTACATGTATTTAAAATGACTGATTTTTGCATTTTTATATACAAATTCTTTGACAAATCTAATATGCCTAAATTTTTAATAAGAGAGCTAGGTATAATGCCAGTAGCCGAAATAACAAAGGGTAATATTTTTATAGTCTGAGAATGTCAAATTCTTTTAATTTCATTTCCTAAATCTGTATAGTTTCTTATTTTTTCAGAAACAGATTTTTGAATATTACAGGAATTTGGAATAGCTACATCAATAATATAATTTATTTTTTTAATTTTGTCATGTAAAACTATATCAGGTCTATTATGACCAATTGGTCTGTCTGTTAGTATAGTTTTATCATAGTAAATTTTAAAGAAATTATTTTCTACAAATGAATTTGGTTCGTATTCATAATATGGTACTATATTATGACAGTCAATCAAGTTATGTTTAATTACCAAACTTTGGTGAATTATTTTTAAAACCTGATTGTGCCTAAATGTATACTCAGTCGGCGCTAATATAGAACATCCTGATATAATGTGTTCTATAGTTTCCGGAAAAGCCATACATTTTAAGTAAGTATATTGTTACCTTTGAAAATGCAGGGCTTGGTTGGAGAGACCGAAACAAATCCACCAGACTGAAAACAAAACAGTATTATCAATAAAATATGCCATCTACAAACAGATGTGAGAATTTTACGAGTTATAATCAATTTTAAATTTAATTTCCTAGTCAATTGAAATGATACATGTGAAGTAAACTGTGGTAGGTGAAAAAATGTAATAAGCAGTAATTATTGAATGAAACACTAGGTATATATTGAATCATTTGGCGGGTATGAGATAAGCAGCCGTAGCTTAATAGTAGAGCTCTTGACCGGCAATCAAAGGGGTGTGGGTTCGGGTCCCGTCGGCGACATGTATCTTTTCTCGGAAGGTTTTTAAAAATATTTAATTGAGTGTTTCAGACTAATAATTATTGCTTATAATAATTGTTATCCTTTCCGATATGCATAAAAAAAATCTTGTCTTAAACATTAGTTTATCAATTAAAAATAATCAATATTTGACGAGTTAAATTATTTCACCAATAAATGTAGACATAATATGTCTCGACGCCATCTAGTGGGAGAGTAGCACTTACACGCCTTTCCCATATAAAAATAATGTTGGTTGTTTGCAGGTGAAAAAATGTAATAAGCGGTAATTGTTGAATGAAACATTAGGTATATACAGTGGCGGTTTTCTCTAAAGTGCGTTTGTGCGGCGAACCCCCATTAAAACAATGAGAAAATAAAAACAAACTTGTTTTGTAATAATATAAGCACATTATAGATTGCGCCACTAAAATTCCGCGTTAAAACCCGCGCCACCGTAAAATACGGTAGGTATCCATCCCATTTTGCACGTCTTGAAATCCGCACAAAACTCCCCATACAAAAGAACCCTAGGCGGTACAAATCCCTCTGATGGTGATTTGAACAAAACTAGGCATTTCTTAGCAAAATAAGGACAAATGTGTGCGCCGACCGCAACTCATGATGTCACGTGACCTCTGAATGCCTCCGAACACAGACGAGTCTTACCGATGTTGATTTTGACTTCTGTTTTGTATAATTTTTTCTTTTTAGATAAGTTGTTATATTCCTTGGTTATATTTACAAAAGCTTCGGCAAACACCGCATTGTCGTCGCTAGTTATGCAATTTTGTGTATTGCATTCACCAGTAGATATTGTTTCGGATTTCAAATTGAAAGTGTTTGCGTTTGTTGATTGTCGCGAATAATCTGTCATAATTTTTTTTACACAATGGCGGAAAACAGATTTGGGAATATAAAAACTAATGCTAATACTTATGAAAAAAGGTTGGAAATTAAAAACAAGGAGCCTCCGCGTCCTGAGCTCTCATTAAATCAAGTTTGTGCCTATATTTTCTATGGAATTTCTTTTTAATATTTTTAAATATTAATTTCACACAGGAAGCCCTCAGGAAAATAATTTCCCTCAGGGCCTATGTTATATTTGAAGATGCTGGGTGAAGGGTCTTTTTGGGGAGAGGAAGGAGTGAACATGTTGTAGGAAGGAGGAAGCACAGATGCCGGCAAATCATTCCACAGCCGAGCTGTTGAACTAAATAACGAGTCGTAGAAGCGACCCATTTTCATGTGACAAATGTCAACCATGTACATAATATATTGGACGCGCGTTTGGCGTGTTTCTCGACTATGCACCTAGGTACTCGGAGCATCGTCCATTGAAATACCGGTAGAACCCTTAAGGATAGCATTCCCACCCGACGCCTGTGCTCTAAAGATTGCAATCTGTTTGTTAAGACGGGAGAATCTATCAAACAGACCGCCGGTTTCTGCACAGAGTCGAGGGTGTTTTTCAGGTACTTTGGGGCTTCAGACCAGAGGTGGCTGCCAAATTGAATCATGGGGCGCACTTGCGATTTGTACAGGGTTAGCAGTTGTGTACTATTAAAGTATCTGCGGGCCCTGTACAGTACGCCCAGTTTCTGAGAGGCTATTACTTAACTCCGGCTTCGATGAAGCCCCCGTACCTGAGCTGGTCACTTAGAGTTACACCGAGCATATCAATGGAGGGCCTGTTCGGAAGAATGCTACCGTTGAAGGAGACTAGGTTGTCATTTCGATCCTTTTTAGATGTAATCAGACATGATTGGACCAATGAATCATTAAATTCAACGAGATTATTCTTACCCCAAGAAAAAACACTCTCGAGGTACATTCTTTGCTTCAAAGCCCTCCGAACCGGTATTTCTGAACCCCCTGTTGAAAAGACCACGAACCGCCACTGGGTATGATGCAGGGCTTGGTTGGAGAGACCGAAACAAATCCACCAGCCTGAAAACCAAATAGTATTACCAATACAGTGTGCCATCTACAAACAGATGTGAGAATTTTATGAGTTATAATCAATTTTACATTAAATTTCCTAGTCAATTGATATGATAAATAAAATACTACTCCTAGTACGAGTTATAATGAATTTGAAATTTATTTCCCTATAAATTTATTTCCCTATATATAAGCGATATTTAGTATATTGTTACCTTTGACCATGCAGGGCTTGGTTGGAGTGACCGAAAAAAATCCACCGGCACTGTGTTGCTGTGTCTAGATTGAAAACAAAACCATATTATCAATACAATGTGCCATCTATAAACAGATGTTTGAATTTTACTAATTATAATGAATTTGAAATTGAATTTACTAGTCGATTGACAAGACACATATTAAGTATATTGCTACATTTAAACATGAAGGGCTTGGTTAAAGAGACCGAAAAAAACCACTGGCACTGTGCTGCTGTGTCTAGACTGAAAACAAAACACTATTATCAATTATTATATTTGACATTATAAATTAAATGCCCCATCTAAAAAACATGTGAGAAATTTAAACGATTTATAATGAATTTTAAATGTAATTCCCTAATCAATTGATATGATAGGTATTTAGTATATTGTTACCTTTGAACATGCAGGGCTTGGTTGGAGAGACCGAAACAAATCCACCGGCCCTGTGCTGCCTTGTCCAGACTGAAAACAAAACACTATTATCAATACAATGTGCCATATTATCAGTGGCGGTTCGTGGTCTTTTTAACGGGGGGTTCAGAAATTCAAGAGAAGAATGATATATTTTCTAATTAAAATTTACTCTTGTCACACAAATTAAATAAAGTTAGTGGGGGGGTACCTAAATAGATACTATTGTTTTTAAATAACTTGATACTCCTCGACACAATTTTTAAACAACCAAAATGGTTTTAGATGATTTAAATTGTTTAATGGTTTTTACAACACTCAATGTACGTTGCTAATTATTATTGTTTTTTTTTCAATAAGAATAATTGCGTAGAATGTAGAATATAATATAATTGATATTTTAAAACATAAAAAAACAAGAAACACAAAAAAAGGTGGCCACGAAATAAAATTAGCTTTTTTCACTTACACTGAAAATCCATTATACACGACTACAAAAAATAATAGTATTTAATTTTCAAACTTTTTTCATAAGCGTTAGCGTTATTTTTTGTATATAACACTGTATTCCGTCATTGTGTGAAAAAATTAGGACAGAATATTCGCGACAACCGATAAACGCAACCACTTTCAATTTGAAAGCCGAAACAATACTAGGAAAGCTCAACACAAAATTGCATAACTAGCGACGTTGTTTGCCGAAACTTTAGTAAATGTACTCGTAACTAATAGATATAACGACTTATCTATAAAAAAATACGAAAACAGAAGTCAAAATCGGTCCACTTCAATAGTAGATTTACAAATGCCATTAGTAAACGGTTGGAGAAATGCAGAAACAAGAAAATAAAAAATGTACATAAATGACTAAAAAGTTAAATACCATAATATATAACATTTAACTTGCATTCGTCGGTGCAAAAGTCGACCGTCAGCCGGTCATCCTGCGACAATCTCGGGCTTCGTTTCGGCGAGACTCGTCAAAGTTCGGAGGTCACGTGACATCTTGACTCGTGAGCAGCGCACCAAGCTGCGTAGTTTTGTCCATTCTACCGTCACTGCGATTCGTATCGGCTATGATTTTTCGTATGGACAAATGTGTGCGGATCGCAACGCGCACAAAATGGGAATAGATAGGTACCGTATTTTTCAGTGGCGCGAGTTTTAAAGACGGAATTTTAATGTCGAGCTATCTGTGATGCGCTGATATTACCGTACAACAAGATTGTTTTATTTTATCATATTTTTAATGGGGGTTCACCGCACAACCGCACTTTAGAGAAAACCGCCACTGCATATTATACAAACAGATGTGAGAATTTTACAAATTAATGAGTTGGAAATTTAATTTCCTAATTATTTGATATGATAAATGAAATGCCACACCTTCCACCGGCCTGAAAACAAAACAGTATTATCAATACAATGTGCCATCTACAAACACATGTGAGAAATTTGTAATTTGAAATTTAATTCCCTAATTAATTCATATGATAGATATTTATTATATTGTTACCTTTGAACATGCAGGGCTTGGTTGGAGAGACCGAAACAAATCCACCGGCCCTGTGCTGCCTTGTCCAGACTGAAAACAAAACACTATTATCAATACAATGTGCCATTTTATACAAACAGATGTGAGAATTTTACAAATTAATGAGTTGGAAATTTAATTTCCTAATTATTTGACATGATAAATGAAATGCCCTATCTAAAACACATGTGAGAAATTTAAACGATTTATAATGATTTTGATATTTAATCCCCTAGTCAATTGAAATCATACAAATTAAGTATATAGTTACCTTTGAATATGAAGGGCTTGGTTGGAGAGACCGAAACAAATCCACCGGCCTGAAAACAAAACAGTATTATCAATACAGTGTGCCATCTACAAACACATGTGAGAAATTTTTACTTGTTACTAGTTATAATGAATTTGAAGTTTAATTCCCTAATCAATTCAAATGATAGATATTTAGTCTTTTATTACCTTTGACCATGCAGGGCTTGGTTGGAGAGACCGAAACAAATCCGCCGGCCTGAAAACAAAACAGTATTATCAATACAGTGTGCCATCTACAGACACATGTGAGAAAATTTTACTTGTTACTAGTTATAATGAATTTGAAGTTTAATTCCCTAATCAATTCAAATGATAGATATTTAGTCTTCTATTACCTTTGAACATGCAGGGCTTGGTTGGAGAGACCGAAAAAATCCACTGGCTCTGTGCTGCTGTATCCAGACTGAAAACAAATAGTATTACCAATAAAATGTGCCATCTACAAACAGATGTGATATTTTTACGAATTGTAATGAATTTGAAATTGAATTTACTAGTCAGTTGACATGATGTATATTGAGTTTGTTGTTACCTTTAAACATGCAAGGCTTGGTTTGAGAGACCGAAACAAATCCACCGGCCTGAAAACAAAACAGTATTATCAATACAGTGTGCCATCTACAAACACATGTGAGAAATTTGTACGAGGTATAATGAATTTGAAATTTAATTCCCTAATCAATTCATATGATAGATATTTAGTTTATTGTTACCTTTGACCATGCAGGGCTTGGTTAGAGAGACCGAAACAATCCACCGGCCCTGTGCTGCCTTGTCCAGACTGAAAAAAAACACTATTATCAATACAATGTGCCATATAATACAAACAGATGTGAGAATTTTACAAATTAATGAGTTGGAAATTTAATTTCCTAATTATTTGATATGATAAATGAAATGCCACCTCTTCCACCGGCCTGAAAACAAAACAGTATTATCAATACAGTGTGCCATCTACAAATACACATGAGAAATTTGTACGAGTTATAATGAATTTGAAATTTAATTCCCTAATTAATTCCTTAATCATTAAGATATTTAGTCTTTTATTACCTTTGACCATGCAGGGCTTGGTTGGAGAGACCGAAACAAATCCACTGGCTCTGTGCTGCTGTATCCAGACTGAAAACAAATAGTATTACCAATAAAATGTGCCATCTACAAACAGATGTGATATTTTTACGAATTGTAATGAATTTGAAATTGAATTTACTAGTCAGTTGACATGATGTATATTGAGTTTGTTGTTACCTTTAAACATGCAAGGCTTGGTTTGAGAGACCGAAACAAATCCACCGGCCTGAAAACAAAACAGTATTATCAATACAGTGTGCCATCTACAAACACATGTGAGAAATTTGTACGAGTTATAATGAATTTGAAATTTAATTCCCTAATCAATTCATATGATAGATATTTAGTTTATTGTTACCTTTGACCATGCAGGGCTTGGTTAGAGAGACCGAAACAAATCCACCGGCGCTGTACTGCGGTGTCCAAACAGAAAACAAAACACTATTATCAATTCAATGTGCTATACACAAACAGATGTAAGATTTTTGTTAATTAATGAGTTAAAAATATAATTTCCTAATTATTTGACATGATAAATGAAATGCCCCATCTAAAACACATGTGAGAAAATTGAACGATTTATAATGATTTTGATATTTAATTCCCTAGTCAATTGAAATCATACAAATTAAGAATATAGTTACCTTTGAACATGAAGGGCTTGGTTGGAGAGACCGAATCAAATCCACCGGCCTGAAAACAAAACAGTATTATCAATACAGTGTGCCATCTACAAATACACATGAGAAATTTGTACGAGTTATAATGAATTTGAAATTTAATTCCCTAATCAATTCAAATGATAGATATTTAGTCTTTTATTACCTTTGACCATGCAGGGCTTGGTTGGAGAGACCGAAAAAATCCACTGGCTCAGTGCTGCTGTATCCAGACTGAAAACAAATAGTTTTACCAATAAAATGTGCCATCTACAAACAGATGTGATAATTTTACGAATTATAATGAATTTGAAATTGAATTTACTAGTCAGTTGACATGATGTATATTGAGTTTGTTGTTACCTTTAAACATGCAGGGCTTGGTTTGAGAGACCGAAACAAATCCACCGGCCTGAAAACAAAACACTATTATCAATTCAATGTGCTATATACAAACAGATGTAAGAATTTTATTAATTAATGAGTTAGAAATTTAATTTCCTAATTATTTGACATGATAAAAAAAAATGCCCCATCTACAACACATGTGAGAAATTTAAACGATTTATAATGAATTTTAAATGTAATTCCCTAATCTTAAGTAACCCTAGTCAGTTGACATGATATATATTAAGTTTGTTGTTACCTTTGACCATGCAGGGCTTGGTTGGAGAGACCGAAACAAATTAACCAGCTTTGTGCTGCCTTGTCCAAACTGAAAACAAAACACTATTATCAATACAATGTGCCATTTTATACAAACAGATGTGAGAATTTTACAAATTAATGAGTTTGAAATTTAATTTCCTAATTATTTGATATGATATTATATTAAATGCCACCTCTAAAAACACATGTGAGAAATTTGAACGATTTCAAATGAATTTGATATTTAATTTCCTAGTCAATTGATATCATACAAATTAAGTATATAGTTACCTTTGAACATGAAGGGCTTGGTTGGAGAGACCGAAACAAATCCACTGGCTCTGTGCTGCTGTATCCAGACTGAAAACAAATAGTATTACCAATAAAATGTGCCATCTACAAACAGATGTGATAATTTTACGAATTATAATGAATTTGAAATTGAATTTACTAGTCAGTTGACATGATGTATATTGAGTTTGTTGTTACCTTTAAACATGCATGGCTTGGTTTGAGAGACCGAAACCAATCCACCGGCCTGAAAACAAAACACTATTATCAATTCAATGTGCTATATACAAACAGATGTAAGAATTTTATTAATTAATGAGTTTGAAATTTAATTTCCTAATTATTTGACATGATTAAAAAAAAAATGCCCCATCTACAACACATGTGAGGAATTTAAACGATTTATAATGAATTTTAAATGTAATTCCCTAATCTTAAGTAACCATAGTCAGTTGACATGATATATATTAAGTTTGTTGTTACCTTTGACCATGCAGGGCTTGGTTGGAGAGACCGAAACAAATTAACCAGCTTTGTGCTGCCTTGTCCAGACTGAAAACAAAACACTATTATCAATACAATGTGCCATTTTATACAAACAGATGTGAGAATTTCACAAATGATGAGTTTGAAATTTAATTTCCTAATTATTTGATTTGATATTATATTAAATGCCACCTCTAAAAACACATGTGAGAAATTTGAACGATTTATAATGATTTTGATATTTAATTCCCTAGTCAATTGAAATCATACAAATTAAGAATATAGTTACCTTTGAACATGAAGGGCTTGGTTGGAGAGACCGAAACAAATCCACCGGCCTGAAAACAAAACACTATTATCAATTCAATGTGCTATATATAAACAGATGTAAGAATTTTATTAATTAATGTGTTTGAAATTTAATTTCCTAATTATTTGACATGATAAAAAAAATGCCCCATCTACAACACATGTGAGAAATTTAAACGATTTATAATGAAATTTAAAAGGCCTGAAAACAAAACAGTATTATCAATACAGTGTGCCATCTACAAATACACGTGAGAAATTTATACGAGTAATAATGAATTTGAAATTTAATTCCCTAATCAATTCAAATGATAGATATTTAGTATTTTATAACCTTTGACCATGCAGGGTTTGGTTGGAGAGACCGAAACAAATCCGCCGGCCTGAAAACAAAACAGTATTATCAATACAGTGTGCCATCTATAAATACACATAAGAAATTTGTACGAGTTATAATGAATTTAAAATTTAATTCCCTAATCAATTCAAATGATAGATATTTAGTCTTCTATTACCTTTGACCATGCAGGGCTTGGTTGGAGAGACCGAAAAAAATCCACTGGCTCTGTGCTGCTGTATCCAGACTGAAAACAAATAGTATTACCAATAAAATGTGCCATCTACAAATAGATGTGATAATTTTACGAATTATAATGAATTTGAAATTGAATTTACTAGTCAGTTGACATGATATATATTAAGTTTGTTGTTACCTTTGACCATGCAGGGCTTGGTTGGAGAGACCGAAACAAATCAACCAGCTTTGTGCTGCCTTGTCCAGACTGAAAACAAAACACTATTATCAATACAATGTGCCATTTTATACAAACAGATGTGAGAATTATACAAATTAATGAGTTTGAAATTTAATTTCCTAATTATTTGATATGATATTATATTAAATGCCACATCTAAAAACACATGTGAGAAATTTGAACGATTTATAATGAATTTGATTAATTCCCTAGTCAATTGATATCATACAAATTAAGTATATAGTTACCTTTGAACAAGAAGGGCTTGGTTGGAGAGACCGAAACAAATCCACCGGCCTGAAAACAAAACAGAATTATCAATACAATGTGCCATCTACAAACACATGTGAGAAATTTGTATTTGTTACTAGTTATAATGAATTTGAAATTTAATTCCCTAATTTATTTATTTATTTATTTATTTATTTTATAGAAACAAACAGTACATTGATTACAGTGTGATGACAGAGTTTACAGATATTAAGTAATATTTCATGGTGGGTACCTTTGATATGTTTCTTTGTAATGTCTTGAGTGGAATGTATAATTAGTAACTACCGGGTGATGTGCGTAGTGTGTGAGTGTGTGTGTATGTGTGAGAAGTGGTGATCTGTGAAGGGATATGTATGCGCATTAAACAGTTATATCATTGACATGATGCTCCTTTTAAATTTGGGCAGCGAATCTGAGAAAATGTCAATATTAGAGTTTAGGCAAACATTATTGAATGTATGAAGAGCACGGTTAATCGGCGAATTAGTTGCTGCATTTGTTTTGTAATTTAGAGTGTGGAATAGTGTCGAATGGCGTGTACGTCTTACAGGTATATTAAAATTAATTAAGGATAGAAGTTCAGTACAGTCGATTTTGTTATTTAAAATTCTGTGCATAAATGTTAAATCAGCTAGTGCCCGCCTTTGTTGCAAAGTTTGAAATGTAAATTCAAAGTTATTGTTGAATTTGAAAGTAAGATATTTTATAAATTTGTTTTGAATATGTTCTATGCTATCTATGTATATTTTTTACTGTGGGTTCCATATTGGCGATGCGTATTCCAGTGTACTTCTGACTAATGCAAAAATCAATTCATATGATAGATATTTAGTAAATTGTTACCTTTGACAATGCAGGGCTTGGTTGGAAAGACCGAAACAAATCCACTGGCTCTGTGCTGCTGTGTCCAGACTGAAAACAAATAGTATTTTTAATAAAATGTGCCATCTACAAACAGATGTGTTAATTTTACGAAGTATAATGAATTTGAAATTGAATTTACTAGTCAGTTGACATGATGTATATTGAGTTTGTTGTTACCTTTAAACATGCAAGGCTTGGTTTGAGATACCGAAACAAAACCACCGGCCTGAAAACAAAACAGTATTATCAATACAGTGTGCCATCTACAAACACACGTGAGAAGTTTGTACGAGTTATAATGAATTTGTAATTTAATTCCCTAATTAATTCCTTAATCATTAAGATATTTAGTCTTTTATTACCTTTGACCATGCAGGGCTTGGTTGGAGAGACCGAAACAAATACACCGGCCTGAAAACAAAACAGTATTATCAATACAGTGTGCCATCTACAAATACACATGAGAAATTTGTATGAGGTATAATGAATTTGAAATTTAATTCCCTAATCAATTCAAATTGTAGATATTTAGTATTTTATTACCTTTGACCATGCAGGGCTTGGTTGGAGAGACCGAAACAAATCCACTGGCTCTGTGCTGCTGTATCCAGACTGAAAACAAATAGTATTACCAATAAAATGTGCCATCTACAAACAGATGTGATATTTTTACGAATTGTAATGAATTTGAAATTGAATTTACTAGTCAGTTGTCATGATGTATATTGATTTTGTTGTTACCTTTAAACATGCAAGGCTTGGTTTGAGAGACCAAAACAAATCCACCGGCCTGAAAACAAAACAGTATTATCAATACAGTGTTCCATCTACAAACACATGTGAGAAATTTGTACGAGTTATAATGAATTTGAAATTTAATTCCCTAATCAATTCATATGATAGATATTTAGTTTATTGTTACCATTGACCATGCAGGGCTTGGTTAGAGAGACCGAAACAAATCCACCGTCGCTGTGCTGCGGTGTCCAAACTGAAAACAAAACACTATTATCAATTCAATGTGCTATACACAAACAGATGTAAGATTTTTGTTAATTAATGAGTTTGAAATTTAATTTCCTAATTATTTGACATGATAAATGAAATGCCCCATCTAAAACACATGTGAGAAATTTGAACGATTTATAATGACTTTGATATTTAATTCCCTAGTCAATTGAAATCATACAAATTAAGTATATAGTTACCTTTGAACATGAAGGGCTTGGTTGGAGAGACCGAAACAAATCCACCGGCCTGAAAACAAAACAGTATTATCAATACAGTGTGCTATCTACAAATACACATGAGAAATTTGTACGAGTTATAATGAATTTGAAATTTAATTCCCTAATCAATTCAAATGATAGATATTTAGTATTTTATTACCTTTGACCATGCAGGGCTTGGTTGGAGAGACCGAAAAAATCCACTGGCTCTGTGCTGCTGTATCCAGACTGAAAACAAATAGTATTACCAATAAAATGTGCCATCTACAAACAGATGTGATAATTTTACGAATTATAATGAATTTGAAATTGAATTTACTAGTCAGTTGACATGATGTATATTGAGTTTGTTGTTACCTTTAAACATGCAGGGCTTGGTTTGAGAGACCGAAACAAATCCACCGGCCTGAAAAAAAAACACTATTATCAATACAGTGTGCCATCTACAAACACACATGAGAAATTTGTATGAGGTATAATGAATTTGAAATTTAATTCCCTAATCAATTCAAATGATAGATATTTAGTATTTTATTACCTTTGACCATGCAGGGCTTGGTTGGAGAGACCGAAACAAAGCCACTGGCTCTGTGCTGCTATATCCAGACTGAAAACAAATAGTATTACCAATAAAATGTGCCATCTACAAACAGATGTGTTATTTTTACGAATTGTAATGAATTTGAAATTGAATTTACTAGTCAGTTGACATGATGTATATTGAGTTTGTTGTTACCTTTAAACATGCAAGGCTTGGTTTGAGAGACCGAAACAAATCCACCGACCTGAAAACAAAACAGTATTATCAATACAGTGTGCCATCTACAAACACACATGAGAAATTTGTATGAGGTATAATGAATTTGAAATTTAATTCCCTAATCAATTCAAATGATATATATTTATTCTTTTATTACCTTTGACCATGCAGGGCTTGGTTGGAGAGACCGAAAAAATCCACTGGCTCTGTGCTGCTGTATCCAGACTGAAAACAAATAGTATTACCAATAAAATGTGCCATCTACAAACAGATGTGATAATTTTACGAATTATAATGAATTTGAAATTGAATTTACTAGTCAGTTGACATGATGTATATTGAGTTTGTTGTTACCTTTAAACATGCAGGGCTTGGTTTGAGAGACCGAAACAAATCCACCGGCCTGAAAACAAAACACTATTATCAATTCAATATGCTATATACAAACAGATGTAAGAATTTTATTAATTAATGAGTTTGAAATTTCATTTCCTAATTATTTGACATGATTAAAAAAAATGCCCCATCTACAACACATGTGATAAATTTAAACGATTTATAATGAATTTTAAATGTAATTCCCTAATCTTAAGTAACCCTAGTCAGTTGACATGATATATATTAAGTTTGTTGTTACCTTTGACCATGCAGGGCTTGGTTGGAGAGACCGAAACAAATTAACCAGCTTTGTGCTGCCTTGTCCAGACTGAAAACAAAACACTATTATCAATACAATGTGCCATTTTATACAAACAGATGTGAGAATTTTACAAATTAATGAGTTTGAAATTTAATTTCCTAATTATTTGATATGATATTATATTAAATGCCACATCTAAAAACACATGTGAGAAATTTGAACGATTTATAATGATTTTGATATTTAATTCCCTAGTCAATTGAAATCATACAAATTAAGTATATAGTTACCTTTGAACATGAAGGGCTTGGTTGGAGAGACCGGAACAAATCCACCGGCCTGAAAACAAAACAGTATTATCAATACAGTGTGCCATCTACAAACACATGTGAGAAATTTGTACGAGTTATAATGAATTTGAAATTTAATTCCCTAATCAATTCAAATGATAGATATTTAGTCTTCTATTACCTTTGACCATGCAGGGCTTGGTTGGAGAGACCGAAAAAAATCCACTGGCTCTGTGCTGCTGTGTCCAGACTGAAAACAAATAGTATTTTTAATAAAATGTGCCATCTACAAACAGATGTGTTAATTTTACGAAGTATAATGAATTTGAAATTGAATTTACTAGTCAGTTGACATGATGTATATTGAGTTTGTTGTTACCTTTAAACATGCAAGGCTTGGTTTGAGAGACCGAAACAAATCCACCGGCCTGAAAACAAAAAAGTATTATCAATACAGTGTGCCATCTACAAACACACATGAGAAATTTGTATGAGGTATAATGAATTTGAAATTTAATTCCCTAATCAATTCAAATGATAGATATTTAGTATTTTATTACCTTTGACCATGCAGGGCTTGGTTGGAGAGACCGAAACAAAGCCACTGGCTCTGTGCTGCTATATCCAGACTGAAAACAAATAGTATTACCAATAAAATGTGCCATCTACAAACAGATGTGTTATTTTTACGAATTGTAATGAATTTGAAATTGAATTTACTAGTCAGTTGACATGATGTATATTGAGTTTGTTGTTACCTTTAAACATGCAAGGCTTGGTTTGAGAGACCGAAACAAATCCACCGACCTGAAAACAAAACAGTATTATCAATACAGTGTGCCATCTACAAACACACATGAGAAATTTGTATGAGGTATAATGAATTTGAAATTTAATTCCCTAATCAATTCAAATGATATATATTTATTCTTTTATTACCTTTGACCATGCAGGGCTTGGTTGGAGAGACCGAAAAAATCCACTGGCTCTGTGCTGCTGTATCCAGACTGAAAACAAATAGTTTTACCAATAAAATGTGCCATCTACAAACAGATGTGATAATTTTACGAATTATAATGAATTTGAAATTGAATTTACTAGTCAGTTGACATGATGTATATTGAGTTTGTTGTTACCTTTAAACATGCAGGGCTTGGTTTGAGAGACCGAAACAAATCCACCGGCCTGAAAACAAAACACTATTATCAATTCAATATGCTATATACAAACAGATGTAAGAATTTTATTAATTAATGAGTTTGAAATTTCATTTCCTAATTATTTGACATGATTAAAAAAAATGCCCCATCTACAACACATGTGATAAATTTAAACGATTTATAATGAATTTTAAATGTAATTCCCTAATCTTAAGTAACCCTAGTCAGTTGACATGATATATATTAAGTTTGTTGTTACCTTTGACCATGCAGGGCTTGGTTGGAGAGACCGAAACAAATTAACCAGCTTTGTGCTGCCTTGTCCAGACTGAAAACAAAACACTATTATCAATACAATGTGCCATTTTATACAAACAGATGTGAAAATTTTACAAATTAATGAGTTTGAAATTTAATTTCCTAATTATTTGATATGATATTATATTAAATGCCACATCTAAAAACACATGTGAGAAATTTGAACGATTTATAATGATTTTGATATTTAATTCCCTAGTCAATTGAAATCATACAAATTAAGTATATAGTTACCTTTGAACATGAAGGGCTTGGTTGGAGAGACCGGAACAAATCCACCGGCCTGAAAACAAAACAGTATTATCAATACAGTGTGCCATCTACAAACACATGTGAGAAATTTGTACGAGTTATAATGAATTTGAAATTTAATTCCCTAATCAATTCAAATGATAGATATTTAGTCTTCTATTACCTTTGACCATGCAGGGCTTGGTTGGAGAGACCGAAAAAAATCCACTGGCTCTGTGCTGCTGTGTCCAGACTGAAAACAAATAGTATTTTTAATAAAATGTGCCATCTACAAACAGATGTGTTAATTTTACGAAGTATAATGAATTTGAAATTGAATTTACTAGTCAGTTGACATGATGTATATTGAGTTTGTTGTTACCTTTAAACATGCAAGGCTTGGTTTGAGAGACCGAAACAAATCCACCGGCCTGAAAACAAAAAAGTATTATCAATACAGTGTGCCATCTACAAACACACATGAGAAATTTGTATGAGGTATAATGAATTTGAAATTTAATTCCCTAATCAATTCAAATGATAGATATTTAGTATTTTATTACCTTTGACCATGCAGGGCTTGGTTGGAGAGACCGAAACAAAGCCACTGGCTCTGTGCTGCTATATCCAGACTGAAAACAAATAGTATTACCAATAAAATGTGCCATCTACAAACAGATGTGTTATTTTTACGAATTGTAATGAATTTGAAATTGAATTTACTAGTCAGTTGACATGATGTATATTGAGTTTGTTGTTACCTTTAAACATGCAAGGCTTGGTTTGAGAGACCGAAACAAATCCACCGACCTGAAAACAAAACAGTATTATCAATACAGTGTGCCATCTACAAACACACATGAGAAATTTGTATGAGGTATAATGAATTTGAAATTTAATTCCCTAATCAATTCAAATGATAGATATTTAGTATTTTATTACCTTTGACCATGCAGGGCTTGGTTGGAGAGACCGAAACAAAGCCACTGGCTCTGTGCTGCTATATCCAGACTGAAAACAAATAGTATTACCAATAACATGTGCCATCTACAAACAGATGTGTTATTTTTACGAATTGTAATGAATTTGAAATTGAATTTACTAGTCAGTTGTCATGATGTATATTGATTTTGTTGTTACCTTTATACATGCAAGGCTTGGTTTGAGAGACCGAAACAAATCCACCGGCCTGAAAACAAAACAGTATTATCAATACAGTGTGCCATCTACAAACACATGTGAGAAATTTGTACGAGTTATAATGAATTTGAAATTTAATTCCCTAATCAATTCATATGATAGATATATTTAGTTTATTGTTACCTTTGACCATGCAGGGCTTGGTTGGAGAGACCGAAACAAATCCACCGACCATGTGCTGCCTTGTCCAGACTGAAAACAAAACATTATTATTTATTTATTTTATTTATTTATTTATTGACGCCCTATTGGGCTTTTACACATAGATACAAATTTATTTTATAACAACAATATAACCTAAATAAAAAAGATTACAAAATATATAAAAAAGCATAAACACAATATAATAAATAAGAATATATCTAATGCTAAATCCACATGCATAACTTTAGAGAACTCGTAGGTACAATTCATATACCTACGAGCAACAAAAAAAAGAAGAAAAAACAGTCACATAAAAAGTTGTACAGTTTACAGTGTTAGAATATGAACAATTAAAAATAACAAAAGAAAATCGAAATAAAATAAAATGATTTCTCATTCATTATTAACATTTAAAAAGTGGTGAACTAATTTAGCTTTAAATGTGTCGAAGTTTAAATTAAATATGTCAGCGACATCTGTTAGTTCATTGCCAACCTATGTATTCTTTCCATCACAGAATTTATAGCGAAGTTATTGTTGTAGAATAAAATATTCCGTCTGGTATATTTTGGAGGTATATGTATAGATAGCAAATTTATAGCGACAGGGCAGTCCAACTTTGAATGAACAATTTTATATAATAAAAGGAGATCAGATATTTTTCGCCTTTCAGATAATTTCGATAAGTTAAGTTTACTGCGTAAATTGACATAATTTATTTCAATAATAGGATTACCAATTTTGAAATTTATAAAACGTAAAAATTTATTTTGAATTTTTTCAATCTGTTAACAATGAGAGTTGAAATGAGGACACCAAATGCTTAAATTGTATTCAACCTGACTTCTAACCAGAGACGTGTAAAGTAATTTTATGGTTTTTATGTTATTAAAGTCTTTGGCAATTCTGAGAATAAATCCAAGCATTTGTAATCCCAAATTATCAATACAATGTGCCATTTTATACAAACAGATGTGAGAATTTTACAAATTAATGAGTTTGAAATTTAATTTCCTAATTATTTGATATGATATTATATTAAATGCCACATCTAAAAACACATGTGAGAAATTTGAACGATTTATAATGAATTTGATATTTAATTCCCTAGTCAATTGATATCATACAAATTAAGTATATAGTTACCTTTGAACATGAAGGGCTTGGTTGGAGAGACCGAAACAAATCCACCGGCCTGAAAACAAAACAGTATTGTCAATACAGTGTGCCATCTACAAACACATGTGAGAAATTTGTACGAGTTATAATGAATTTGAAATTTAATTCCCTAATCAATTCATATGATAGATATATTTAGTTTATTGTTACCTTTGACCATGCAGGGCTTGGTTGGAGAGACCGAAACAAATCCACCGACCATGTGCTGCCTTGTCCAGACTGAAAACAAAACATTATTATTTATTTATTTTATTTATTTATTTATTGACGCCCTATTGGGCTTTTACACATAGATACAAATTTATTTTATAACAACAATATAACCTAAATAAAAAAGATTACAAAATATATAAAAAAAGCATAAACACAATATAATAAATAAGAATATATCTAATGCTAAATCCACATGCATAACTTTAGAGAACTCGTAGGTACAATTCATATACCTACGAGCAACAAAAAAAAGAAGAAAAAACAGTCACATAAAAAGTTGTACAGTTTACAGTGTTAGAATATGAACAATTAAAAATAACAAAAGAAAATCGAAATAAAATAAAATGATTTCTCATTCATTATTAACATTTAAAAAGTGGTGAACTAATTTAGCTTTAAATGTGTCGAAGTTTAAATTAAATATGTCAGCGACATCTGTTAGTTCATTGCCAACCTATGTACTCTTTCCATCACAGAATTTATAGCGAAGTTATTGTTGTAGAATAAAATATTCCGTCTGGTATATTTTGGAGGTATATGTATAGATAGCAAATTTATAGCGACAGGGCAGTCCAACTTTGAATGAACAATTTTATATAATAAAAGGAGATCAGATATTTTTCGCCTTTCAGATAATTTCGATAAGTTAAGTTTACTGCGTAAATTGACATAATTTATTTCAATAATAGGATTACCAATTTTGAAATTTATAAAACGTAAAAATTTATTTTGAATTTTTTCAATCTGTTAACAATGAGAGTTGAAATGAGGACACCAAATGCTTAAATTGTATTCAACCTGACTTCTAACCAGAGATGTGTAAAGTAATTTTATGGTTTTTATGTTATTAAAGTCTTTGGCAATTCTGAGAATAAATCCAAGCATTTGTAATCCCAAATTATCAATACAATGTGCCATTTTATACAAACAGATGTGAGAATTTTACAAATTAATGAGTTTGAAATTTAATTTCCTAATTATTTGATATGATATTATATTAAATGCCACATCTAAAAACACATGTGAGAAATTTGAACGATTTATAATGAATTTGATATTTAATTCCCTAGTCAATTGATATCATACAAATTAAGTATATAGTTACCTTTGAACATGAAGGGCTTGGTTGGAGAGACCGAAACAAATCCACCGGCCTGAAAACAAAACAGTATTATCAATACAATGTGCCATCTACAAACACAAGTGAGAAATTTGTACGAGTTACTAGTTATAAAGAATTTGAAATTTAATTCCCTAATCAATTCATATGATAGATATTTAGTAAATTGTTACCTTTGACCATGCAGGGCTAGGTTGGAAAGACCGAAACAAATCCACTGGCTCTGTGCTGCTGTGTCCAGACTGAAAACAAATAGTATTTTTAATAAAATGTGCCATCTACAAACAGATGTGTTATTTTTACGAATTGTAATGAATTTGAAATTGAATTTACTAGTCAGTTGACATGATGTATATTGAGTTTGTTGTTACCTTTAAACATGCAAGGCTTGGTTTGAGAGACCGAAACAAATCCACCGGCCTGAAAACAAAACAGTATTATCAATACAGTGTGCCATCTACAAACACATGTGAGAAATTTGTACGAGTTATAATGAATTTGAAATTTAATTCCCTAATCAATTCAAATGATAGATATTTAGTTTATTGTTACCTTTGACCATGCAGGGCTTGGTTAGAGAGACCGAAACAAATCCACCAGTCCTGTGCTGCCTTGTCCAGACTGAAAACAAAACACTATTATCAATACAATGTGCCATTTTATACAAACAGATGTGAGAATTTTACAAATTAATGAGTTTGAAATTTAATTTCCTAATTATTTGATATGATATTATATTAAATGCCACGTCTAAAAACACATGTGAGAAATTTGAACGATTTCAAATGAATTTGATATTTAATTCCCTAGTCAATTGATATCATACAAATTAAGTATATAGTTACCTTTGAACAAGAAGGGCTTGGTTGGAGAGACCGAAACAAATCCACCGGCCTGAAAACAAAACAGAATTATCAATACAATGTGCCATCTACAAACACATGTGAGAAATTTGTACTTGTTACTAGTTATAATGAATTTGAAATTTAATTCCCTAATCAATTCATATGATAGATATTTAGTAAATTGTTACCTTTGACCATGCAGGGCTTGGTTGGAAAGACCGAAACAAATCCACTGGCTCTGTGCTGCTGTGTCCAGACTGAAAACAAATAGTATTTTTAATAAAATGTGCCATCTACAAACAGATGTGTTATTTTTACGAATTGTAATGAATTTGAAATTGAATTTACTAGTCAGTTGTCATGATGTATATTGATTTTGTTGTTACCTTTATACATGCAAGGCTTGGTTTGAGAGACCGAAACAAATCCACCGGCCTGAAAACAAAACAGTATTATCAATACAGTGTGCCATCTACAAATACACATGAGAAATTTGTACGAGTTATAATGAATTTGAAATATAATTCCCTAATCAATTCAAATGATAGATATTTAGTCTTTTATTACCTTTGACCATGCAGGGCTTGGTTGGAGAGACCGAAACAAATCCGCCGGCCTGAAAACAAAACAGTATTATCAATACAGTGTGCCATCTACAAATACACATAAGAAATTTGTACGAGTTATAATGAATTTGAAATTTAATTCCCTAATCAATTCATATGATAGATATTTAGTTTATTGTTACCTTTGACCATGCGGGGCTTGGTACGTTGGTCAGTAATGAAACTCTGTTTATTAATAGGTAATTTTTGATCTTTATGACAGTTACAATTACTGAAATCATTGCATTTGCAAGACGAAATACCAAACAGCACTTTACTTCTGCGACGGAATTCCTCCTATTTTTTTCCTCCGGTATTAGGGCAATCCGTGCTCCTACGGCCTTACCTCATGCTTCCAATAATCAAAACTGGGACTTTTTCTAAATGATTTCATAAATATATACTACATTTGCTATGGAAGATTACAAAAAATATGGTTTCAAGGATTCATAGTAACTTTTGTATACACTAGAATTAACCCCAAAAAATGAAATTTTCAAAACTGAAGTAAATCCGGAGGAAGATCATATCAGAAATCTGAAAACTTTTAAACTCTTCATTTTGAACCACATTGGCACCCTTTTATCGCTCATAGAATTTAAAAATAACACCTTTTTTAAATGGCCCTCCTTACTACACATGTAATCCGCGCAACCATTCACGGTACTTTTTAGAGCGCGACCACTGTAGAATTAAAGATAGGAGAGCCTAAACAGGTAGGTTTTTAATTTGGACCTAAATACTGTTTGGCTTGTTATGCATCTTAGTTCCGAAGGAAGTTTATTCCAAGCCTTAGGCCCAAATGAGTGATCTCCAAACTTAGTATTTGGCTTTCGCTTAGGTTCTATCAGCTGCCTATAGCTGATTTCTAAATAAAAATTTAAAAGAAAAAGTTGGTACTCTTGTGCGATAGTCATGTTAATATAAAATTATTTATTTACCGGAGGGAATGTGATGAATGCATGGTGCGTGGCGCGTGGTTCCTGGTGCATGGTGAAGGATATTGACAAGTGTTTCATCCCATCCTACTGACAAAACCCTCTAGAGATGAAAAAAACACATTTTTACATTATTAATTTTTTGTTCACCTTTATTTTGATTTGGTTTTTATTTTAAACTAAGCCAATAGTAAAAAATAATAATTTAAAAATATATATTATTGTTTCTTCAATATTTGCAAAATTACTTTGTGGCATCATTTTAATTAAATAAAACAAATTAATATCCTGACGAAGAAACCATCGGTTTTGAAACATGTAGATATTATAACATGTGATTAGTGATTTACACATAGTAATTTGTTTTATTTAAATATATTATTATTTTATAAAATGGTTTTAAAAAGTGTTTGGTGTTGTGTCGTACTATCATTTTTATCTAATTTCATTTTAATTAATTTCGTCTACGGACTTCTTTACATTGAATGTAACGTCTGTGCTGCATTTTTCTCAATTTTCTACCTTGTCTTTGGATCATTTTGTCTGTGATTTTAACGACAGTCAAAGTGGTTTATTTATGGTCAAAATGTGACATTTCATTGCTGAAACTCTGTTATCAAGTTCTTTTCTAAACTGATATGATTTCATTTCTGAAAGCCTTGAGGGCAGCATCACAATTCGAATATCACTTATTGCTGATACATATATCTAAACTACTGTTAAGGGACACCGAGACGAGCAAGCGGCTTAATGGCAAGCACTTAAATTTGTTGTCTATTATTATTTATGCTTTGCTATGCCTTTCTATGCTCTCCGTCAAGCCTGGCCACGCCTTCGTGTGATTTCGTGGTGTTCGAAAGGGGATTGAAAGTGAATTTTGTGCGAAATGGAATGGAATTAACACAAAAACAATAACTACCTACTTTATAATAATTTTATTTGATTTAGATAATTGTTTTACATGATACGTAATATCTAAAATAATCACTCCTCGTAATGTTTTTTTGTCTATAGGTACTTATTTATCTATTCTCGTTTGTCTATTCCCGAGAAAATATAAATTCGCATCAAGCCCCGTCAGCACGTAGTATTGCGCAATGCTTGTGAGAATGCCGCAAGCCAGCTTCGGAGACGGTCAAAAGGCTTGTCACAAAGTGCCATAGACAAAAAACTTGCCATCAAGCCGCTTGCTCTTCTCGGACTCTCTTAATATGCAATTTAAAATATAACCAGTAAATGAACACAAGTGTTTCATTACACACATAATCTAAATCATCTTATTGTGCGAACGATCCTGGTTTTGGAAACACAAGAGGTCAACAAAGGAGGCTCGCATTAAATCGACACGGCGTCCGGAAACTCGTTTTACAACAGGGAAACTGGTATATCATATTGAAAACCCAAAAAATCGTGTTAGACGCATTTTCAAATACACCACTTATTATCCCCCTACCAACCGATTTTTTTCAAATGAGACTTCCAAGAAAAATTCCAACTTTGGACGCGATTTACTCAAAACCAAAGCTCAAGTCAAAAAAAGTTATGCTACAAAATCGACTCCGAATGATGAAGATTCACCAGTTTTCTATTAATTTGTAATACAAGGTTTCGGACACCGTGTATAATGCTTCCGAAAGAGCTATAATAATTAGTTGATTTTTTATAATATTACATCTTTGAAATTTAACTAAATAAAAAAATAACCTTTTTAGATTGATCAAGATATAAGAACCCTTTCCAACAGGTGCTACTATGCTCTTTAAAGACATATCTAGAATCAAGAGTCCTCCAAAGAAGAACTAAAATCAAATCTGTACAAAACCTCATCAGACTCGGCTGTAGAACGATTTGCTGGCCTGTGTGTTTCCTCCCTCCTACAAGATGGGTCTCTTCAAGACCCATGTTTACTCCTTCCTCCCCTCAAAAATATCCTCCACACAGCATCTTCATAGATGGCTCTGAGGGGAATTATTTCCCTTAGGGACTTCTGTGTAGAGTTAATGAAAAAAAAAGACATGGACGGGATGTTTCAAATAATTTCAACAATTCATCAAAAAATTTAAGCTAATTTTCAAGTTCTGTGTAAGTTCTATTCATGTTCTGTTATTATATTATTATAGGCCAGTTGCTTCATAAAATTGAAGTGAAAACAGAACTTGAATAGAACTTTGACAGAATGAGAAAATTAACTTATAATATTTGATGAATTGTTAAAATTTTTTGAAACAACCCATATTTAGGGGGTTTCTCACCATCCTCCCAATAGCTTATCTACACTAATAACGAATATTTTCAATATACGGTTTATTTATTTATTTAGTTGGAGTTTATAATTCGGTACTCGAACCTATGAATAGTGGCTACATATTGGAGAAGTTGGCCGAGTTTTCTAACCACTGCGAGTATTTTATTTTTATTTTTAATAATATTCGTTATTAGTGTAAATAAGCTTTTGGGAGGATGGTGAGAAATTCCCTTAGTGAAATAACTCAGAGTACCTGAAGTCCAGTGACAGAATGCAATATTAATGAAAAAATAATAAAATATATATACCTGTTAAACCTTGCCTCAAGAATCGTGATTCCTTCAAGAGATGTCTAGGGGCAAATGTTATTCGTTACTGAATTCAGAGTGTTTCCCTCAAGAGATGTCCACGGGTAGATGATGTTTTTTTACTGCATTCAGAGTGTTTCCCTCGAGAGATGTCCACGGGTAGACGTTGTTTGTTACTATATTCAGAGTGTTTCCCTCGAGAGATGTCCAGGGGTAGACGTTGTTTATTACTACATTCAGAGTGTTTCCCTCGAGAGATGTCCACGGGTAGACGTTGTTTGTTACTACATTCAGAGTGTTTCCCTCGAGAGATGTCCACGGGTAGACGTTGTTTGTTACTACATTCAGAGTGTTTCCCTCGAGAGATGTCCAGGGGTAGACGTTGTTTGTTACTACATTCAGAGTGTTTCCCTCGAGAGATGTCCACGGGTAGACGTTGTTTGTTACTACATTCAGAGTGTTTCCCTCGAGAGATATCCAGGGGTAGACGTTGTTTGTTACTACATTCAGAGTGTTTCCCTCGAGAGATGTCCACGGGTAGACGTTGTTTGTTACTACATTCAGAGTGTTTCCCTCGAGAGATGTCCACGGGTAGACGTTGTTTGTTACTACATTCAGAGTGTTTGTTGTATTCAGAGTGTTGTGACTCTATTGTCATGAACTGAAGTATTTAACTTTTTTTGTTATGTTTTTGAATTTATTTGTTTTAAAAGTTTACTTCCAATAAAAACATTATTATTGATGCAGACGTAACACATGTAGGTTCACATATATCGTAAAATTATACACTTATATTATTTTGGTTTTTATTATCTTAAAACTTGTATTTTAAATTTAGATTTATAAAAACATTTAATTGATTTGATTATTAGGTAGGTACTATCATATTATAATGAAAGTTTTCTGTAAGTAATCATATAAAATTATTTTAATTAATTTTAATTAGTTTAAAATCTGCAATGTTATTCACATTTTTTAGGAACCTTTATTTATAATCTCAATATCAAGGTCTCTGTCGCTTTGTTTGATATAATTTTGAAATATCTCGAAATCAGGTGCACTTTCGATGTAGAATTTACACAACAAACTATTACTAGGACTCACTTTTTAAATTATTGGTTTGTAATAAGGTCATTTTTATATTTTAATTTTGTTTATTTTTTGTTTGAAAATATTGTTTATTCACTGTTTAGAATGGAATGAGTAATACATATAAGTGTGATGGGCTTGTAAATACGTAGTTGTCATAATTGAAGTCCGGCTGATAGTGGTGTAGTCCTATAGGTGCTCAGCAGGTATGGCTTCCTGGTGGCCACGGAGAAGATCAACAATCTCTTGGTGCCCCCTTTCTTCCGCCCTGGAGAGAGCTGTGTGCCCATTCTGGTCCCGCAATGATATTTTGGCATTGAACTGCAGAAGTAACTCTACAATATTCACATGTCCATTGTCTGCTGCCTCAGATATCGCTGTTTTACCCATTCTATTCTGAGTGTTTATTTCTGCCCCCGACTCCAGCAGTATGCGTGTCACCTCTTGGTGTCCATTCATTGCAGCCAACATCAGGGCGGTATTACCATTGCCATTTATGGAGTTAATATCTGCTCTGTACTCTAGCAGTATGCTTGCCACTTCATGGTGTCCATTCGTTGCAGCCAATATCAGGGCAGTCTCACCATCACTATCTGCATTGTTAATATCTGCCCCGGACTCTAGCAGTATGCGTGTCACTTCATGGTGTCCATTCATTGCAGCCAATATCAGGGCAGTCTCACCATCACTATCTGCATTGTTAATATCTGCCCCGGACTCTAGCAGTATGCGTGTCACTTCATGGTGTCCATTAATTGCAGCCAATATCAGGGCAGTATCACCATTGCTATTTGAAGAGTTAATATCTGCCCCAGACTCTAGCAGTATGCGTGTCACTTCATGGTGTCCATTCATTGCAGCCAATATCAGGGCAGTCTCACCATCACTATCTACATTGTTAATATCTGCCCCGGACTCTAGCAGTATGCTTGCCACTTCATCGTGTCCATTCATTGCAGCAAATATCAGGGCAGTATCACCATCACTATCTGCAGTGTTAATATCTGCTCCAGACTCAAGCAGTATGCGTGTCACCTCGTGGTGTCCATTCATTGCAGCCAATATCAGGGCAGTATCATCATCGCTATTTCCAGAGTTAATATCTGCCCCGTACTCTAGCAGTATGCGTGTCACTTCATGGTGTCCATTCATTGCCGCCAATATCAGGGCAGTATTACCATCCTTATTTGCATTGTTAATATCTGCCCCGGACTCTAGCAGTATGCGTGTCACTTCATGGTGTCCATTCATTGCCGCCAATATCAGGGCAGTATTACCATCCTTATTTGCATTGTTAATATCTGCCCCGGACTCTAGCAGTATGCGTGTCACTTCATGGTGTCCATTCATTGCCGCCAATATCAGGGCAGTATTACCATCCTTATTTGCATTGTTAATATCTGCCCCGGACTCTAGCAGTATGCGTGTCACTTCATGGTGTCCATTCATTGCCGCCAATATCAGGGCAGTATTACCATCCTTATTTGCATTGTTAATATCTGCCCCGGACTCTAGCAGTATGCGTGTCACTTCATGGTGTCCATTCATTGCCGCCAATATCAGGGCAGTATTACCATCCTTATTTGCATTGTTAATATCTGCCCCGGACTCTAGCAGTATGCGTGTCACTTCATGGTGTCCATTCATTGCCGCCAATATCAGGGCAGTATTACCATCCTTATTTGCATTGTTAATATCTGCCCTGGACTCTAGCAGTATGCGTGTCACTTCATGGTGTCCATTCATTGCCGCCAATATCAGGGCAGTATTACCATCCTTATTTGCATTGTTAATATCTGCCCCGGACTCTAGCAGTATGCGTGTCACTTCATGGTGTCCATTCATTGCAGCCAATATCAGGGCAGTATTACCATTATCTTTTGCATTGTTAATATCTGCCCCGGACTCTAGCAGTATGCGTGTCACTTCATGGTGTCCATTCATTGCAGCCAATATCAGGGCAGTATTACCATTATCTTTTGCATTGTTAATATCTGCCCCGGACTCTAGCAGTATGCGTGTCACTTCATGGTGTCCATTCATTGCCGCCAATATCAGGGCAGTATTACCATCCTTATTTGCATTGTTAATATCTGCCCCGGACTCTAGCAGTATGCGTGTCACTTCATGGTGTCCATTCATTGCCGCCAATATCAGGGCAGTATTACCATCCTTATTTGCATTGTTAATATCTGCCCCGGACTCTAGCAGTATGCGTGTCACTTCATGGTGTCCATTCATTGCAGCCAATATCAGGGCAGTATTACCATTATCTTTTGCATTGTTAATATCTGCCCCGGACTCTAGCAGTATGCGTGTCACTTCATGGTGTCCATTCATTGCAGCCAATATCAGGGCAGTAACACCATTGCTATCTGCATTGTTAATATCTGCCCCGGACTCTAGCAGTATGCGTGTCACTTCATGGTGTCCATTCATTGCAGCCAATATCAGGGCAGTAACACCATTGCTATCTGCATTGTTAATATCTGCCCCGGACTCTAGCAGTATGCGTGTCACTTCATGGTGTCCATTCATTGCAGCCAATATCAGGGCAGTATTACCATTATCTTTTGCATTGTTAATATCTGCCCCGGACTCTAGCAGTAAGCATGTCACCTCGTGGTGTCCATTATTTGCCGCCAATATCAGGGCAGTTTCACCATCACCATTTGCATTGTTAATATCTGCCCCGGACTCTAGCAGAATGCGTGTCACTTCATGGTGTCCATTCATTGCAGCCAATATCAGGGCAGTATTACCATTATCTTTTGCATTGTTAATATCTGCCCCGGACTCTAGCAGTATGCGTGTCACCTCGTGGTGTCCATTCTTTGCCGCCAATATCAGGGCTGTATCACCATAACGATTTGCAGAGTTAATATTAGCCAATATGAATGGAGAATTTACAGAAGAATTATTATTTTTCTTTAATGTGATGTTAATGTCTATGAAATTATTTTCGTTTCCTAGGCATCCACCGTTTATGTGTTCGTAGGTTTCTTTAGATTGATTTAATAAAAATTTAACAATGTTAAAATACCCCTGCTCTGCTGCACAGTGCAAGGGGGTCTTCCCATTTTCATCGTGCGATACACAAACTCCTTGTTTTGCAAATAATTTAAATAATATATGATTTTGTTTAGTCGTTGCGAGATTGATGGCAGTATCGCCTCGACCATCAGTCGCAATCAATAAGTAAGCTCGCTCTGTATCACTTTCCAGGTCACTGAAGATCTTTAGCACAGTGTCGTAGTCATCATCTCTCACTGCTGTAACAGTGAGATTATTTACATTATTTAAAATAAAATTAAGAATACAAATAAAATCTAATAGATTTTCATAATACTTACAATTATAATTTTAAAAAAACTTAGGGTCTTACAAGTGGGCTGAGATAATATTTACAAAAAATACAACATTGTGAAATTAAATAAAAATTTAAAGAAGACGTAAGAACATAAATAAATAACAATTTAAAGGTAATATATAACCTGCTTAATAATTTTCAAATCATATTTTTTTTTAAATATTTATTTTTTAAAACACAAGACCTGTATAATTTAACACATTTAATTAAGTCAGTAGCAGTTTTGTTATTATTAAACAAAAGAAAACATTAAATTATCATCATCAGTAATAATGTATTATCATCGCGGCGTAAATAGAATCACATAAACACTGGAGCGATTTGTGGCTTATTTATGCGCCTTTTTAAATGTCTAAGATTGCTTTACGGCTTTAAAAAGCCAATTATCTCTTGATTCGGCAAAAAAAGATTTAAAAAATATTTGTAGCTTCCACGTTTGTTATTTTGGTCTTAAAACGAAGCTATTGAAATGCTTTATCTATTATAGCCGTAGATGTTGCAAATTCGAACCTTGTAGATTATTTTAGAACGATGTTAAAAATACTTTTTTTAAATATTTTTTTCCCGCAAAATTTATGATCAGCTGTTTACGGTTAAAATTAAGTCCCTTTTTCAAAGATATGTACCTTTCATTATCAAGTATACCACAGAGAACATACAGAAATCGAAAATATTCTATATTGACTCGAATAAGTACTGCTGACGGCAGATTCAAAGTATCAAACACACAGGAACCGCGCGGTTATAAACTTTACGATTTTTTAATATTGGTTTTATACATCCTACAAATATGAGATAAACGGTATAATAGAGGTTAATTCATTGGCTATATAGCATTTTAATAAGTTTTTATGTCTTTATGTTAAAATTCGAAGATATGATTTTATTTAATGTTGGCGAAAAATTTAAAAAATGATCGTCCGGAAATCTCTAGCAATCGAGGCAAATTTATTTATTTCGCGTGGTCGCTCCAGTGGTTAAATAGGTGGTCTAAGAGTGAACTAACTACAATTTAAAAATTAAATTGAATGCCGAAACAGCTTTCATAATATTTAAAAAACTAAAATACTTGCAGCACCTAATTATAACAGTATTAAATTTGATGTACAATATATATTTTTTGAAATTAGATGGATTTCTACAAATTGAACACAAAAACAATAACTACCAACTTGACAATAACTGTAATTAATTTATATAATTGTTTTACATGATACGTAATATCTAAAATCACCACTCCTCGTAATGTTTTTTGTCTATAGGTACTTATTTATCTATTCTCGTTTGTCTATTCCCGAAAAAATATAAATTCGCATCAAGCCCCGTCAGCACGTAGTATTGCGCAATGCTTGTGAGAAAGCCGCAAGCCAGCTTTGGAGTCGGTCAAAAGGCTTGTCACAAAATGCCATAGACAAAAAACTACGTGCTTGCTATCAAGGCGCTTGCTCGTGTCGGATTCTCTTTAGGCTGCGTATAAACGTGACAAAAAAGTGACAAAGAAACCGCATGCGGCTTTTCCTTGTTTATGTAGCGGTCGGTTGTGTTGCCCGTGCAAAATAATTCAATTAAATTTCATGTGAAATGTAAGTATTTTTTTATTTTGATCAGTTGAAGTATGATACATTTAGATTATCAGTCGAAGTATGATACAGTTAAATAAGACGGAATCGGATAGGGACACATACCAGTTGAATTTATTTCTAATCTGTTTTATATAAGTGTTATAATTTTTTATTACGGTTTTATACATATATCAAAAAATTATTTATTAACGGTCCTGTCTTCCAATAAAATTTATTTTTTGTTTATTCTTTACACCAGTTAAGTTCACATTCGATCCGTTTTCAATTCTTGTTAAAATTACTTTTTATCTATTATCTATTGGTTATCTATATCTACTATATTATCTTATATTATTTATTGAAACTATTGATTTTCTATCTTCTATACTTTTTACTAGTTATAATTAATTATTTTCTGTTATGCTATCAAAACTATTATATCAAAATACTTATAATATACCTGCAAAAATTATTCTTCATACTACATTGTTTGTTAAAAATCGTTTGTATCTACATAATTATTTTTCTTCGTTTTTATGTACCTCATAAAATTATTTATTATGTGTCACACTCCTATCAAACAAATCTATTATTTGTTTTACATACCAGTTGAATTTATTTTTAATCTTTTTTATATAAGTGTTTTAATTTTTTATTACTGTTTCTATATATTTATATATCAAAAATATTTATTAACGATCTTATCTATCAATTAAATTTATTTTTTATTTATTCTTTACACCAGTTAAGTTTACATTCGATCAGTTTTAAATTCTTGTTAAAATTAACTTTTATCTGCTATCTACCTCTACATCATCTTTTATCTGTTATCTTATCTTATGTTATTTATTAAAACTATTGATTTTCTATCCTCTACACCATATTGAATTATTTGTTACCTAATATATATTTTATCTATGAGCTTTGGCCTCCCGCAACATTCGCCTCCAACTCCTCCTGTCCTCAGCGGCTGACTTCTTATTATTTTTACTAGTTATTCTTAATTATTTTCTGTTATACTATCGAAACTATTCTATTAAAAATATATTTTATACACCTGATAAAATTATTTTTCATATTATTATTACCTATAAATTATTTTTAAAATAAATTTTTTATCTGTCAAAATTGTTGAGAATTTGTCTCACATACTGTATTGTATTACATTTTATGCACTTATTTCAATCTATTTTAGTTGTTGTGTGTGTTTTCTGACAGTATGGCAATTGTATTGTCAGTGTCGAGCGGTATTGATGAGCTCTAATTATATATATATATATATATATTGTTTTTATTTTATTATAATTTTATGTTTCTATATGCTACAATATTTACTGTTTTAAAATTATCTTGACAATATCTTCTTACAAATGTATTATTTTATCTTAATTTAATTTTTTTTTTTTTCTGTCTTTTATTAAAGGCACTGCTGAAAACCAGCTGCATTCCAGGAGAAATCCTGAATTGCAGCTGAGCAGTGACCTTTTCGTCAATAGAACCAATGAGTAATCTAAAATCTGTACCTGTATTGTAAAAAAAAAAAACTATTGATGAATAAACGATTTAATTTTACGCATCAGATTTTCAGGTCCGGGATACACTTTTCCATATAAATGATCATCTAGTAAATCCACATTATGGAAGTGTATTATATAAGTATTATTAATACAAAACAATACAAGAACAACATGTTAATCTACCAAACTATTAAATGGGAATATAATTCACCGACTCCAGATATTTTCATATCAGAGGGTTCGGCTCGGTGGAATTCCTAATTTGACCGATAAATCCTACAGATCCCTCAATATAAATATTTAAAAAATCTTTCGTAATCCTACATGTATTTAAAATGACGGATTTTTGCATTTTTATATACAAATTCTTTGACAAATCTAATATGCCTAAATTTTGAATGAGAGAGCTAGGTATAATGCCAGTAGCCGAAATAACAAATGGTAATATTTTTATAGTCTGAGAATGCCAAATTCTTTTAATTTCATTTCATCTGTATATTTTCTTATTTTTTCAGAAACAGATTTTTCTATTATTTATTATTATTATTATTACATTGTTTCAGTGGTCAGAGTAGCAGCCCGGAAAGCCGAAGGTCGTGGGTTCGAGTCTAGATGCGAACGTATCTTTTTCTGATTTTTCTGTTTCAGATTTTCGATTGAGTTTCGCTAATATTGCTTATATTATTACTTTGTTGTGTGTATGTCTTTCTTTATTGTATAAATAAATAAATAAAAATTAACCTATTTTCCAAAAAAAAAACAATAAAGACAATCCTTACCATTTCTGCTTTTTTTAATAGGCTGCAGTAGTTTTAAGAATGAATAAACGCCAAAATAAAGTTAAATAAAAATAGTGGACCTTATCACCTCAGTGCGAGGAGAACTTTAAATACAAATTTAATATAAAAAAAGCTTTCTAACCACTCGAGCCCTTTTTTGCCACATTGTGGCACTATTTCCCAAACCTCGGATTGCTTTGTTGCCAAAATGTGACAAATTTTCAAAAAAAATAAAAATTATTAAAACGATTATATAATATATTGTACATTCAAAATATAACAACATAAATATTCTCTAGATTCTTTAAAATGTTTCAAGGTTAAAGATTTAATTATATTTTTTTTATAAATCCTACAAAAAATATGTGATAATAGACAAAAGATAGGAGAATTCATTGGCTACATAGAACTATAATCAGTTTGTATGTCTCCATATTCAAATTCAAAGGCATGATTTTTTTAATGTGGGTGGAAAAATTACCTTTAGCAATCCCAGAAAAAATATTTTAATTGCTCTGTCACTCCAGTGGCTAAAATTGTTTTTTAAAAATCGATAATAAAGGGTAAATAATAATGAATAAAGGGTTAAATCATCTACATTATTTTTTTCATAATATTTTTTTATAAAATGAGCTATTTTTTCCAATTATTTCTGCATTTCACCCTTCAAGGACGTTATAGGCTATCAGTTATAATTATGGAGAAAAGAAAGGTGAATTTAAATATTAATTTTATTTAAATGGGCAAATACAAAATTATAATGAAAATTGGAGTCGAGTTCAGACTTAGAAGATGTAATATATTAAGGACCAGTTGTTTCGGAAAATTTCACGTTTGAATTTCCTTCAAATCGTCATTCACCGAAAAATTGGGTTGTTTCAACCTCCGTCAGAAGAAATTTCAACAAAAATTTTATGGAAATGTTTCAAAAATGAAAAGATTCTTTTTTCATTTCAAATTTGACACGCAATCACGTCTTCCTATATTTCAAATACGAAATAAGTTGTTTCAACTCCAAATAACGTTCGATAAATTTGAAAATTTTATTCAAGTGTTCCCCGCCAAATCACAATTTTGACGTCTGCGCATGCGCCTCCCATTATTTCGCTAACCGTCCGGACTCGGCTGATCACATTCACATCACATTTCTATAGTATTTTCACTGCTGACGGAAGTTGAAACAACCCAATTTTTCGGTGAATGTCGATTTGAGGGAAGTTCAAACGTGAAATTTTCCGAAACAACTGGTCCTAAGTTAGGCTAAAACCACATAGATGGCGGTCATAATTGGTTCGTAGCTTTGCTTAATTAATAGTTCTTAAAAGTAGCGACAGATGGCGAGGTGGCAAAAACAGGGGATGTCGCCGGAGGCAGGATTCAGTAGAGATTTCTACAACATGATGGAATATTGTAAGAGAGTTCATGTGGTCTAATAATAGACAAGTGTTTTGTAAGTCAATGGTGTATTTATTTAACCAAGTGAAGACTTTACAGAAGAGATGAGATATTGAATGGTGGAGAGGCAATTTTAGATAAGGCCCGATAGAAGTGAAGATATTTTTGTTTAGAGACGGACAACCAAAATGTGATCTAAAGTTCCCACTTCTAGACCAGAAAATGTACAATCTGGGGAGTCAAGGACGTTAATTATAATAAGTGAGGGAATTGTTAAAGCACGGTTTTGATGGGATAGTCCTTTGTATTGAGGCATAGCAGGCTCCCTTGGATTGATTAATAAGTGCCAATACTCTGTCTGGATCTATCTTTGATGATAGAAAAAATGTCAGATAGGGGGATGTGATTTACAAGGAAATCAACAGGGTTGCACACTCCTTGTTTTGCCAAGGCATCCGCAATATCATTATCCATTATGCCAACATGACCAGGAAACCAAATCAGAGTAATGGTTTTTCCAGAGCTTTGAATGGAGGCTATCAGTACTCGAAGAAGGCATACAAAGTGATCATCACAGGGCCGACAGCTATAAAAGCACTAGCGCTATTTGCTGAAAATATTGAAAACGTTAATACCTATACCACAGTTAGGAGAGTCAGGAGATTTGGAGTCATTAGTAAATAAAAGGGAATAGTTGTTGTCAGTAGACTGACACGACCGTCCGTGGTCGAGTGGTAAGACACTTGACTCCCATTCGGAGGTCGCGGGTTCGAACCCGGCGTGCGCAAATAAATTTTATTTGATTAATTTGTGTTATTTCACAATTAATTAATAAAAATAATATATGTTATATTTGCGGCACGTTCCAGAGTGGAAGATACTCTCAGTATCGCCCTGGTGTAAGACCACCATTAAGAATTGAAACGTTGCTTAATAATGGCTTTAGCCGTGTTTAGTGACTAGATCTGAATAGCCAGGTACTTTCCCACCTTCCTCTTCCCCAACTCCTTCCCTTCCCCACTTACCTTCAGCCTCACAACATACTCCACAATTGGGGATGCCATAGTCTCACTGGCTCCAGAAGGGAGCAGTTGGGACTCTTGTGAGGTTTCTCTATAAGAAAAAATAAAAAAAGTATGTGTAGACGTGTTTATAGAAAGACAAAATTAGAGAATTCCTACGTTTCTTACAAGTTTTCACCCGGAGTGAGGTGATCCGCGCTGCGGTCACAAACTAAACTCATTATGGACGTGTTGTCGATAATAGAAAATATAATATTAGAAATATCAAATATTTCTACGGTAAAAGACTCAAAGGCCAGAAATAATCTGGAATTAAATATAAAAATATTAGAAGAAAAATGGATGCAGGAAAAAATATCTTTACAAAACGAGATCATTTGTCTTCAATCAAAACTAATTGACAAATTAGAAAACAAATGGAGAATACGAGTAATTTTGAAAAAAAAATAACTTACGCAAGCTGTCTAAAAATAATCCCAAATTAATGTAACGTAATCCAAAAGTTGCTAGAAAATTTTTTCGATTTTATAAATTCACAACTTAAGGAGAATCTCAAAAGATTTCATATTCTACGCTTTCGTAGATGGCACGTCGTGTATTTTTACTTATACACGGTTTTTACAAAGTTATGCTTTGAAATATTGAGAAAAAAATATTGTTCGCGCAAGTACACAAGCATAATTAATATTAACAAATAGTTTGTCAATTAAAAAACTCAAATCTTTCAAGAAAGGCTAACAAATACAATATTTCATCGGTGATTCAATCCAATATTGTATTTGCTGGCCCTTCTTGTTTTCCAAAATTGAAATAGATTATGGCGTTATCTCAATTTCAGTTTGTCTCAAGTGAATGTTTATTGATACTTCGATGTTTGAGGAAGATTTTAGAATTGTTAATAATCCAGATAATGATTTTGTTTACGTAAAATGGTCGTTCTAAAAATAACATTCGACAAAAAATTCATAAACAAAAAGTGTGCCGCGTGGAGGCAACAGCTTAGGTATATTTGTTTAGCGGCTAAAAGGTTAAAATTACTATAAGAATAAAAATGTAAATAATAAAATGATTACTACCACTAGTTATAGTATGAATTTAGAGAAATATCAATTATTTAATAAAAAAGGTTTCATATAAAGACTGATTGGTTTTATTTCTATGTATATTTAGCTAGTGTGCTGTGCACGTAGGGGTATTCGGACTAATTTCGATGTTTATTAAATTTTTCCTGAAGTTTTCTATGCTGAAGGACTCTACGCAGAGTTTTACAAACTTTCTTCTGAAAGTCTATCTAACTTAATATGGGTTTGCCCAAAGGAACATTAGTTTTATTGCTCCAAAAATGCATAATTCATTACGCGCAACATTTAAAGCCCCCATGTGTCAAAATCTTAAATCTTATAAAAAATATATCAAAAATTGGCTAAAAAACACTGAAACATATCTTTTTCTTATAAGATTTAACAAAGCCATTAATTATGTTTATCATCAGACAACTTTTAAAGTAGAAATATTATTATTATTTTTTTTTTTTTTAAATTTAATGACAATACAAATTAAAATGAAAATACAATATAAAGTAAATTAAGAATACAAAGTTAAGTATTTTGTCCTCAGTCCTCCTCACTAGGTATTCCTGTTCCGAGGTGGACTGCAGGTTGTTGTACGGTGTTGATCATGATTTCCTATCATTGCTGTTGCTTTTTGTTGGTTTCCACGAAATATAAATAAATAAAGCAAAAGGTGTTTATTATTTTGCGTTGTTTTAAAAAGTGTTCATGTTTATTATCTGTAGGTTGCGTTGGGGTTACTTAATAATTTTAATTAGTTCCTCATCTTCATGTTTAGTTAGCCATAATTTGATGTCCTTTTTAAACTTTTGTATATTCATGGTATTTTTTATTTCAATCGGAAGGGCATTATATAATTTTGTAGCATGGAAATAATGGTTTTTCTGGCCGAAAGCTGTATTTAATTTTGGAATGTTAAGTAGATTTGAAGATTTTGTCCTTGTAGTATAGGTGTGTTGGTCAGCAAGGTATGCATAATTTTCTTTAAATTTGAGTAGTGCATTTTTTTAGTACAGTTTTATAATGCTGAACACATTAAATTTTTTGAAAACTTCTTTTGATGGAGTTCTTATGGGGACTTTCAGGATTATTTTTATTTATATTATTTTTATTGCTTGCTATGTTTTTCTGTTTTTTTTTTTTTTAATTACGCCTTTACATTAATTCTTCATTAAATTTTACAAATGCAATAATAACAACAAATGCTGTTATTTTGCTCTATGTTTTAAGGCACTTTTACTCTTTTACTTTTACTCTTTTAATACCTAAAAATAAACTAAATTCTTAAATCTCCTATTAACCATAAAATTATAATAAATTCAATATTATACCCACGCTCATTTGCCTTTGTGGGATTTTTTTGTTCATACAATATTATATTTAAGTATGTTATATACCTTTTATTATTTTATGTACCATTGTATCAAAAAATTTTCAATAAAAAAAAAAATAATAATAACTAAGGAACCATAACGCCGTTTCTCCGCAGGGGTAGGCAGAGATGATGGACCGTCAAAAAAACTCGGTCTTGGCTCACACTCCTTGCCTCATTCACATTCATGCATCATCTCATACATACTCTTCTATTATTCTGACTCTTGACATAGCATTTAGGTTTTTAAAGTTGACGGCATAAATTTTTTTTTTTTTTGCATGAATACTGCACAAGAGTCCCAATTGCTCCCGTCTGGAGTCAGTGAGACTACGGCATCCCCAAATTGGGGATGTTATGAGGCTGGAGGTAGTGTGGGGAGGGGAAGTACCTGGCTACTCAGATCTGATCACCTAACACGGTTAAAGCCATTTCAAGCAACGTTTCAATTCTAAATGGTGGTCATACACTAGAGCGATACTGAGAGTATCTTCCACTCTGGAACGTTCTGCATTTTTTTTTTAATGTTTCTTTATTCTTTGCATAGTAAATATAAAATTTGTGGATTTTATGGCCACCAAACTAGGCACATGTCCGTGTTATATTGGCCGATTTTATAAACAGTGGATATAAAATACAAAAGAACATAAAATAATGAAAGTAAGAAGAACTATAAAATAATACAAAATTAAACAAAATCAAAACATATAAAGGAATGATAATGAAAATAAAATAATATAAGAGAGTTTGGAAGAATATAGCAGAGATGAAAGAGTATAAAGAATATAGTAGATGAAAAAATATAAATAGGATGTAATATAAAAAATGTATTAACTCAAAATAAGCACTGTAGAGTGGGCAAATAGCAACGGATTATTACTATGACTATATCTTATATGTAAAGTTATATTGGTAAGTACATTGTTTATCAGTAATTTTTGTACAAATGAATTTTTATTAAAACTCGGCTAATATTCAAAAATCTGTTTCAGAAAAAATAAGAAAGTATACAGATTTAGGAAATGAAATTAAAAGAATTTGGCATTCTCAGACTATAAAAATATAACCTTTTGTTATTTCGGCTACTGGCATTATACCTAGCTCTTTTATTAAAAATTTAGGCATATTAGATTTGTCAAAGAATTTGTATATAAAAATGCAAAAATCAGTCATTTTAAATACATGTAGAATTACGAAAGATTTTTTAAATATTTATATTGAGGGATCAGTAGGATTTATCGGTCAAATTAGGAATTCCACAGAGCTGAACCCTCTGATATGAAAATATCTGGAGACGGTGAATTATATTCCCATTTAATAGTTTGGTAGATTAACGTGTTGTTCTTGTATTGTTTTGTATTAACTATACTTATATAATACACTTGCATAACGTGGATTTACTAGATGATCATTTATATGGAAAAGTGTATGAAAGCGTTTAGTTTTTCCTATGGGAAAAACTAAACCCGTTCCTGTAAATCTGGTGAATAAAAAAAAATAAAAATGTTAAGAAATTTTTTCCATAGTAAAGCTAATAGCTCAGAAATACACAAAATAATTTGCAAGGCAGATCAAATCATTACACCTTTAAATTTATACGACGAGAATGCCAACATTTTTATAAATACCAACCAGGAATTATTAGATTCCTGAGGCCCTAGCATGCTTGCTCTATAACGATTGATAGGATAACTATCGGTAACTTCTCATCGTTCCCTACGACAACTGCAGATCGCAAACGAATAGGTGACAGTTTACAATGACTAAGTGTCCTTAATATATTCGATATCAACTGTCGTTTGTACGTTTGAGATCTGCAGTTGTCCTAGGGAACGATGAGAAGTTCCCAACAATCGGTCGGTAACTTCATATCGAGCGACCGTGCTAGCACACCTGGTCAAATAAAATTATTCACGCAAAACACTTCAATTATCTCAATCAAACGTATGTTGACAAACTTTCGTCAAACAAATGGTTGAGTATTGGAGAATTAAGCGCAGAAATAGAAGAATTTTTTTTTTTTTTAAAAAGAAAGACAAACATTCCCGGGTTACGAATAACCCAACAACATTTGAAAATCTCCTACTACCACCACACTAAGCGGAAGATGTTACTTGTGTTGTGATGGAGGACTTAGCCAGCCGAGGAATCGAACACGGAACGCCTGGGTGGGACCCAAGCGCTATGCCCACACAACCACTGACCGGTCTTGCTTTTATGCTTGCTATTCAAGATAGAGTCATTAATACTTAAAATTATAGGAAGCATATAATCAACGATGCAAATCAAATTGTTGATTTATGTAGAAAATGTATGGCTTTTCCGGAAACTGTAGAACATATTATATCGGGATGATCTATATTAGCGCCGTCCGAGTATACATTTAGGCACAATCAGGTTTTAAAAATAATTCACCAAAGTTTGGTAATTAAACATAACTTGATTGACTGTCATAATATAGTACCATATTATGAATACGAACCAAATTCATTTTTAGAAAATAATTTCTTTAAAATATACTATGATAATACTATACTAACAGACAGACCAATTGGTCATAATAGACCCAATATAGTTTTACATGACAAAATTAAAAAAATAACTTATATCATTGATGTAGCTTTTCTAAATTCCTGTAATATTCAAAAATCTGTTTCTGAAAAAATAAGAAAGTATACAGATTTAGGAAATGACATTAAAAGTATTTGGCATTCTCAGACTATAAAAATATTACCTTTTGTTATTTCGGCTACTGGCATTATACCTAGCTCTCTCATTCATAATTTAGGTATATTATTATAAGCAATAATTATTAGCCTGAAACACTCATCAATATTGAAAACTCTCCCGAGAAAAGATATATGTCGCCGACGGGACTCGAACCCGCACCCCTCTGTTTGCCGGACAGGAGCTCTACCATTAAGCTACGGCGGGATACTGTATCCCGCCGTAGCTTAATGGTAGACGGGTTCGAGTCCCGTCGGCGACATATATCTTTTCTCGGGAGAGTTTTCAATATTGATGAGTGTTTCAGGCTAATAATTATTGCTTATAATAATTGTTACCCTTTGTGCTATGCATAAAAAATCTTGTCTTAAACATTAGTTTATCAATTTAAAAAAATAATTATGTGTATTAGATTTGTCAAAGAGTTTGTATATAAAAATGCAAAAATCAGTCATTTTAAATACATGTAGGATTACGAAAGATTTTTAAAATATTTATATTGAGGAATCTGTAGGATTTATCGGTCAAATTAGGAATTCCACCGAGCCGAACCCTCTGATATGAAAATATCTGGAGTCGGTGAATTATATTCCCATTTAATAGTTTGGTAGATTAACATGTTGTTCTTGTATTGTTTTGTATTAATTATACTTATATAATAGACTTGCACAACGTGGATTTACTAGATGATCATTTATATGGAAAAGTGTATGAAAGGGTTTAGTTTTTGGGAAAAACTAAATCGGACCGGACCTGAAAATCTGGTGCGTAAAAAATTGTATTAATTAAATAATAGTTGTGAAATTAATCAAATAAAATTTATTTGCACATGCCGGACCACGACCTTCAGATTGGGAGTCGAGAGTCTTACCGCTCGACCACGCCGGCCGTCACTTGATCGTGTCATGTCTTCCTCAGTCGTCCCCGACTTCAACTACCATTCGCATTTGCATCATTTATTCTCACACTCTTTTTTTCATTCATTCATTCTACATGCCCAAACCATCTGTGAGTCCCTTTCTTAATCCTAGTAATTACGCTTACATCAAGATGCGGATCAATGCGAATTTCCACATTTCTCACACGATCACATATGGTTTTACCACATATACGCCTCAGGGATTTCATTTTTTCAGCATTCAGTCTACCTTCATCTTTCCTCTGCCAGTTCCATACCTTACTGCCATACATCAGGGTAGGTATCAAAGCACCATTGTAGACTGCTAGCTTCGCTTCTTTGGACTAGTGTTTTGTTAGCGCCAAAGGCATTCAGTCCTCCATTAATGGAGTTACCTGCATTTACCCTTATTTCAATATCCCTATTAGCCTTTCCATCTCTCATAATTCTTTGTATGATATACTTAGTCGAAGCATATTCGTAAACATACTTCCTAAATACACAAAATCATTCACCTGCCCCACGTATCCATCATTCACAACTATATTGCACTACATTTAAAAGCCAGATATGCAAAAAAATCATTAATTTCGGAATAAAACATCCCATTTCTGTATAAAATCAAATCCACTCCACCCCGCCCGGTGGCGTATTTCCAAATCCTATACCGGTTCAGACACGGCGGTGATTCAGACAAGGCATTCTCTGCTCTGTCTACGCTTTGTATTTCTGTCACGGTGACGAACGTAAGTATGGTGAGCTTCTGTTGGTGCATTTGCTTTGTCACATATTTTTTTTTTTTATTAATGTGTATATATTATATTAAAGTCATGTACAATACATAGCTTCCAGTCTGTATCACAGTGGTATCGAAGTCTAATACCATAGGCCGCGGCCTGATGGTATTAGAGCTCGATGCCACAATTGAAATCATAATTATATAATATAGACCAGTGGCGGTTCGTGGTCTTTTTAAAGGGGGTTCAGAAATTCAAGAGAAGATATATCAAATCAAAATTTATTTATCAACTAAAGTTAGTGGAAGGGGTACCTACATACTATTGTTTTTAAATAACTTTACACTCCTCGACACAATTATTTGACAGGTAACCAGAAAAGTTTTAGAGGAATAAAATTGTTTAATGGTTTTTACAGCACTCAATGTACGTTGGTATTTTTTTTCAATAAGAAAAATAACGTAGAATGTAGAATATATAATTGATATTTTAAAACAAAAAAAACCAAAAATGAAGGTGACACGAAATAAAATTAGAATTTTTCACTTATACAAAAAATCCATTATACATTAATACAAAAAAAAAATAATAATAATTTCCAACCTTTTTTCATTAGTATTAAGTGTTATTTTTTGTATATATAACATTGTATTCCGCCATTGTGAAAAAAAAATTGCAACAGAATATTCGCGACAATCGATTAACGCAACCGCTTTCAATTTGAAAGCCGAAACAATACTAGAGAAAGCTCAACACAAAATTGCATAACTAGTGACGTTTACTGAAACTTTAGTAAATGTACTCGTAACTAAGGGATATAAAAACTTATCTAAAAAAAACAGAAGTCAAAATCAGTCTACTACAATAGTAGATTTACAAATGCCATTAGCAAAAGGTTGGAGAAATGCAGAAACAAGAAAATAAAAAATGTACCAAAATGACTACAAAGTTAAATACCTTAATATTATATAACATTTAACTTGCATCCATATTATGGTGCAAAGTGCAAAGATCAACCGTCAGCCGGTCATCCTGCGACAATCTCGGGCATCGCATCGGCGGGACTCGTCAATGTTCGGAGGTCACGTGACGTCTGCGATCGCCGCACCGAGCTGGGTTAATATTGCTTAGTTTTTTTTGTTTCACCGTCACAGGGATTTGTATCGGCTATGATTTTTTTGGATGGACGATTATGTGCGGATTCTTACACGCACAAATTGGGAATAGGTATCGTATTTTTCGGTGGCGCGAGTTTTAAAGGCGGAATTTTAATGTCGAGCTATCTATAATGTGCTTATATTATTGTACAACAAGTTTGTTTTATTTTCTCATCTTTTTAATTGGGCTTCGTCGCACATACGCACTTTAGAGAAAACCGCCACTGATATAGACTAGTGTAAACGAAGACAGAGCAGCAAATGCCTTGTCTGAATCACCCCCGTGTCTGAACCATTATGGTTTTTGGAAACACGCCGCCCGGTGTCAATCACGCTAGCGCCCGCCACAGACACTCTTCTTTGTATATAAAGATAGATAATTGTTCATAATATAGGTACCTACAAGGATTACAGACCGGACTATGGAAGATATAATATAGATAATATATGGAAGATGTAAAAATTAAATTAGAGTGAAGAGGACATGAAACCTATATTAACAGAAACCTATAATATACAAAAATTATACACCCGGACGTGAGTATGAACGTGACACAAGAAGTGTATTCAGTGGCGTAACTATACCATCGGGGGGCCGTGGCAAATTCATTGGAGGGGCCCCCCCAGTAAAAATCATGGTCGCGTTGTAATTGTTTTTTTATAAATAACTTAAGTTACCCATAATATTACTATTATTGGGTGCATTTTTGTTAAATATCTAATAAATTTTTATTTTCAACAGCACAGGTATTAACATGTGTAGATATAATGTAATAACAATTTAGTCTTTACAAGACATTTATTTATAAAATTCTTTTCTCCGAGCTTTCTGTTCCGCAAAAGTATCAATAATGTCATCAAAGTTTAAAGATCGGGTTATTGAATTTTCAATAGACAGAATAGCCAAGTTACGTAGCCTATCTTGTCCCATTGAGTTTCTTTATGTTTTTATTAATTTTAGTTTCGAAAATAACCTTTCTGCACTAGCTGTAGTCACAGGAATTGTAACAAATAACATTAATGCAGTACATACCTACTTCAGGGAAGCTGCAGCTTATTAATAAATCAGCAAGTTCTCTAATACACAGAGCCTTTTCTATTTCGTCTCTGAAGGTGGACCTAACAAGGGGAATCACGGACCATGCTTCGCTAGTCCGACAGCGCCACGAAAAAAGTACTTTCTTGCTTATCAAAAAGCAGGAATACCCCGAGTGTCTCTAGCTCTCCAGCGCTGCCAAACTTCCGCGACAAAAAATTCAGCAATGGATGCGTTCTAAAATTGAATGACATCCTTTTCTTATGAATGCGTTTAAATCTTAATAATTTATTTGAATTAGTATACCTGTATGGTCTTTAGTTGTGTCTAACTTTAGTTGATTTATGTACTCGTACTTATATAAAATTTATAATTTTTACTAAATGTTGTTAAAAATGTTAGGTTACTTCTGAGCTCGCGGCCCCGCGGCGGCCGGGGCCCCGCCATTTTGCCAGCCCTGCCACCCTATAGTTTCGCCACTGCCTGCATTATTATCAATATTAAAAAAATATGATATTAGCAATTATTGTGAGCAATACATACCCCAATATTCACAAACACAATCTAAAAAAAGAATTAGAAGTGATGGACGTCCAAGAATATTTGCGCACGGACGTAATAAATGTAGTGGGACCAATATGTATATATGTGTATGTATACTGGTTGGCTCTGGCGTTATGAAATTCGCATTGAAAAAATTTAAATAGGTAGAGCGTGAGTTCTTTGAAAATGTGTGTATTTCATATAGTTTAGCGGCAGGGATGGAAAGGTGGGGGGAAATCGCGGCGGGGGGAGGTGAACAAAGGTGGGAGGGGGGGGTTCAGGGGTGGAGGGGAGTGGAAATGCATTTTCTTTCTTTGAATGGTCACGCGTGCAGGGTACTCGCTAGTGCCGTATAAATAAGTACATATATTATTTCAATCTAACTTTTAGTCTTTCTCGATATATATAGGATTTTATTCACAGGAGTTTTATGTTAAGAAGCACAAAAAATAGCAGGAAGAGCCAAGCAGAGTCCACAGGAAATGAGAAGAATCAAGAAGAGGCAAGAAGAGACAAGAATAAGTAAAAAGGGCCAAGGAGAGACGAAAGGATCCCAGAAGAACCAAAAATAGAAAAGAAGATACAAGAAAAACTACGAAGGGACAGGAAGATCCAAGAAGAGCCGAGAAGAGGCAAGAAGAAGGAAGACATAAAGAAAGGAAATACAAAATCATAACGCTCAATCCATTCCTTTCTTCCTGCCCATCCTAAATTCCAATATTGGCTTATTAGGTTGCCATGTATACCGGTCGATTAAACTCCAACCTCCTTCCTATCCTCAGAGCACTTGTTCCTAGTCCTAACAAATCAGTACCCCCTGGTGTACCGGTCTCACCGGGACAGGATTGCTCCTGGCTGGGGTGGTACAATCGTATCGTATCATATCGTAGGAGTTTTATGTTAAGAAGCACATGATCTAATAAAATACTTGCATATAACATAGAAAGAAAATAAATAAGTATTTGATTGAATTTTAATTATCAGGTTGTTGGAGTTCTTTATCAGCATATAAATACACCCCACTCCATCAGTTAGTTTTAAAATGACTTACCGGATGACGTTGATGATTCTTCCTTGATAGGGAGCAAAGTCTTGCTTGATACGGAGCACTTTAATTTATTGCAATTATATATAATTATTATTTTATATTATTATTTCAACTTAACACAACAAGATAACTCACAGCTTGACTCAGGTAGCCAATTTATCCACTAAATACTGGTGAAAATATTAAATTTGTCGTTAAACAGAAGAAAATATTATAAAGTCACGAAGTGTGAGATGTTTTAACAAGGATGGACTTGATAATAACTAAATATTCGGGTATTTGAAATATCACCAGTTTGTAAGTAGCTTATCAATTCATATCAATCGCACCTGCTTAATCTTATCTGTGGCAACACTGTCAATAGATAAAATCCAAGAAGCTAGCAGGTAGATTACTTGAATATAAGTAAATATTCAGGTACCTATTTGAAATATCACCAGTTTGTTACCAGCTTATCAATTCATATCAATCGCACCTGCTTAATCTTATATGTGTCAACACTGTCAATAGATAAACTCCAAGAAGCTGGCCTGGTAGATTACTTGAATATTTCATAACTTGATTTAGATTTTCAAGCACAAAAGTAATAAAATTATTTATTATTGGGGTTTTATGCCGTGTTGCGCTACCTCCTTTTTTAGCCAATGTTTTGGACAGCATTTCAGGGCAGATGTATAATTAAAGATTGTTATATTTTTATTTGTATTCTAGATTTTTATTTTCTTAAAAATGGGATTTATAAGGACGCCCGGGAAAAAATACTTTTCAACTTCGAAAATTGCACAAAATGAATATATTTTTTTATAATGCCTTCTAGAGGGTGAAAACTATGTCGGTATATTTTCGAATTTTCGATGCGTTTCGTATTAACGTAAACATTCACTGTCAAACATGTACGATTTATCAAAAAATATTATTTAAGGAAAAAGTGCTGCTAACTCAACTCTCATAAAAAATTATAAAAAGCTTCCGACGTAGCTTCTTCTTTCTAAAAAATATATTTTTTTTTAAATTTCAATTTTGTGAAAGTTTCGGTGTAGAAAAGTGTATTCTCCATAAACCCCTTTTCGAGCGATTTCTGTAGGTAAATTTGAGCGTTGTCTCATTCGCATGTATTGTAAGTGTGCGTGAGCTTATTGTGAGCGGGACAGAATGACAGACGCGGGTGTTCCGCGTGTGGTTCAAAGTCTAGCCTCTTAAGGTACAAATCTTGGTCGCGTGCTTCAATGAGATGAGCTACTGAGTCTGGTATGGCTGAATTGTTTTCACATTCTCTTTTCCATTTGGTCATCCAGAGTCGGTATTCATTTATAACAAACAGTTGATTCACTATCGTCGAATGGACCACTTTTTTCACTTTCACTGTCTCGGTATCGATAACCCAGCCCCTGACACTAAAATTTGGTTTAGGTAGAAAAACTCCCAAATGAAATAAGTCGCAGACAATCTCTCCTCCAAATCATTAATAATGGAATCAAATGGAGGTATGTCAATTGATTTCCTAAAGTACTCTCGGCAATGAACATGTCTGCAATAGTCATTTTTGAATATGTGCTAAAGAAGGTATCAATAAAAAATTGTTTATGTGCTAAAGAAGGTATAAAAAAGTCAATTTTCTTAGAAGACTAAGAAATAAACTGAACGGAAACACTGCAGAGCTCATTTAAAAAACTATAGTTGCTCCACATTTTGATTATTGCTCTACAATGTTATATTTGGCCAATGAAGGAAATTTTAACAAGCTAGATGTTATACAGAATAGAGCTATGAGATGTATACTGGGAAAAGGCAAATATGCGAAGGTTAATCAAATGAGAGAGCATCTAAATTGGATTTCAATAAAAAAGAGACTGTTATTTAATGGGTTGTTTTTTGTCCATAAAGTCATGAACAACCAAATGCCAAAATATTGATGAAATTTTTTTAATAAAGATGTACATTTATTATAAGCAATAATTATCAGCCTGAAACACTCATCCGCATTGAAAAAATCTTCCTAGAAAAGATACATGTCGCCGACGGGACTCGAACGTGTCCTGATGTCCAATCAGGTGCTCTAATCCCCTGAGCTACGGCGGCTTACCTCTTACCCGCCAAATGATTCAATATTTACTAGTGTTTCATTCAACTTATTACATTTTTTTTCACATGCAAACAACCAACTTTATTTTTATATGAGAATGGCATTGTAAGTGCTAAATCTCCCACTAGGTGGCGTCGAGACATATATCATGTCTACATTTTTTAAGTGAAGTACTTTAACTTAGATTTTTTCAATGTGGAGGAGTGTTTCAGGCTGATAATAATGATTGATTGCTTATAATAATTGTTACCCTTTGTGCTACGCATAAAAATCTTGTCTTAAACATTAGTTTATCAATTAAAAATAATAGAGATGTACATAATTACGAAACCAGAAGTGTAGATAGAATTAGATTGCCACGTATGAAGAAATCCAAATCACAGAACTGCCGTACAGAGGACTAAAGATGTATAATGAACCCTGAAAGTCTAAATAATGAAGGAAGAATGAATGTATTTAAAAATAAATGTTATGTTTATTGTAAAAGTTACAAAATGAAATATTATCTTGTTTATATTAGTTTATATTCATGTTGTATAAACTAACTCAATAAATAATAAAAAAAATATATAATTTTTCCAATGCAAGTATTCATGTGCCAAAAAGAAACAGATAATATGTTGTCAAAAATGTAACATAACTTTTCAGCATATCATCTACGGCTCTTTGCTACGTTCCGAATCACGAACGATTCATGATTCATTGCTTTTTTTTTAAATTTATTAAGGCATAGCGTTTATTATCATCAGCCTATCGATCTCAATAGACCATCAAATTGTGACGTTAACTCGGTTATGCCTGTCGGTTAAGCATGTACGGTCATAACCATCATGCGAACCCTAATGTGTATGGCCAGAATTAGAGTTGGCCCACCGTGCTCACAACAGTGGATCCGCCCTTGAACCTGGTGTAATTAGAATTGAAACTAGGATCAACCTGGTCTCAGCATCAACCTGGTCTCAGCATCAACCTGGTGTAATTAGAATTGAAACTTGGATCAACCTGGTCTCAGCATCAACCTGGTGTAATTAGAATTGAAACTTGGATCAACCTGGTGTAATTAGAATTGAAACTTGGATCAACCTGGTGTAATTAGAATTGAAACTTGGATCAACCTGGTCTCAGCATCAACCTGGTGTAATTAGAATTGAAACTTTGTTTGAAATGACTTTAGCCGTGTTTGGTGACCAGATCTGAATAGCCAGGTACTTCCTCATCTTTCTCTTCCCATTTTTTTTCTCTTCCCCATCTCCTTCCCTCCCCAATGCCCTCAGCCTCACAATATACTTCAATTGGGGATGTCGTAATCTCACTGGCTATGAGACTATGGCTGACTGATATTTAACATGAGATATTTAACAGTGAGATACGTTTTTAGATTTTCACGGCCAAAAGCATTTTCGTTGTTTGTTTTTGGGGTGTTATGCCATATGACACGTATGCGTTATGACACATCGTCGGATCTGCCCTGATGATGGACACTGCAACGCTGTCCGAAACGTCGGCTAAAGAAGGAGGTAGCGCAACACGGCATAACACCCCAACAAACAACGAAAATACTAAACAGTGATTTGTTGGAACTTTTCTCTTTTATTCTATTTTCTATGTTTGTTATAATATTTTTTCATAAAAGTTTAAAAATAATTTAAAAAATTGAAAAATTTGATTGTGTTATACACATAACACAATCTTATCTACAATTCCAAAGAATCTAACCTTGCGTCCCTTTCCTTATCTTGCACATTCTGCAAGATAAGGAAAGTGCCTGCATTCGATTTATTAATAGCATAGTGAAGTCAGCGAATATAATATAGAATTTTATTGAAAATCAAAAGTATTGTGATATCTTTATGGCACAATCTGGTAACAATACCAACCTACCTGTCGCTACCGCCTTATCAGAGTTCAGTATTTAATGTTTATCTTATCTACTCGAACGCTTTTTGCCACATTATGGCACCATTTCCAAAGCATCGGATTGCTTTGCTGCCAAATTTGGTACATATTCTCTAGATTCGTTAAAATAAAATGAATTTTTTTCAAATGTTCCCGCGGCCTGCATTTCACGTTAGTTGAAAACTGATAGCCTACTTCTGGTACTGATCAATAGATCAATAGGATATATATACATATATGTATATTATTATATATTTATATATATATTATATATATATATATATATATATATATATTGTTTTTATTTTATTATAATTTTATGTTTCTATATGCTACAATATTTACTGTTTTAAAATTATCTTGACAATATCTTCTTACAAATGTATTATTTTATCTTAATTTAATTTTTTTTTTTTCTGTCTTTTATTAAAGGCACTGCTGAAAACCAGCTGCATTCCAGGAGAAATCCTGAATTGCAGCTGAGCAGTGACCTTTTCGTCAATAGAACCAATGAGTAATCTAAAATCTGTACCTGTATTGTAAAAAAAAAAACTATTGATGAATAAACGATTTAATTTTACGCACCAGATTTTCAGGTCCGGGATACACTTTTCCATATAAATGATCATCTAGTAAATCCACATTATGGAAGTGTATTATATAAGTATTATTAATACAAAACAATACAAGAACAACATGTTAATCTACCAAACTATTAAATGGGAATATAATTCACCGACTCCAGATATTTTCATATCAGAGGGTTCGGCTCGGTGGAATTCCTAATTTGACCGATAAATCCTACAGATCCCTCAATATAAATATTTAAAAAATCTTTCGTAATCCTACATGTATTTAAAATGACGGATTTTTGCATTTTTATATACAAATTCTTTGACAAATCTAATATGCCTAAATTTTGAATGAGAGAGCTAGGTATAATGCCAGTAGCCGAAATAACAAATGGTAATATTTTTATAGTCTGAGAATGCCAAATTCTTTTAATTTCATTTCCTAAATCTGTATATTTTATTATTATTATTATTACATTGTTTCAGTGGTCAGAGTAGCAGCCCGGAAAGCCGAAGGTCGTGGGTTCGAGTCTAGATGCGAACGTATCTTTTTCTGATTTTTCTGTTTCAGATTTTCGATTGAGTTTCGCTAATATTGCTTATATTATTACTTTGTTGTGTTTATGTCTTTCTTTATTGTATAAATAAATAAATAAAAATTAACCTATTTTCCAAAAAAAAACAATAAAGACAATCCTTACCATTTCTGCTTTTTTTAATAGGCTGCAGTAGTTTTAAGAATGAATAAACGCCAAAATAAAGTTAAATAAAAATAGTGGACCTTATCACCTCAGTGCGAGGAGAACTTTAAATACAAATTTAATATAAAAAAAAGCTTTCTAACCACTCGAGCCCTTTTTTGCCACATTGTGGCACTATTTCCCAAACCTCGGATTGCTTTGTTGCCAAAATGTGACAAATTTTCAAAAAAAATAAAAATTATTAAAACGATTATATAATATATTGTACATTCAAAATATAACAACATAAATATTCTCTAGATTCTTTAAAATGTTTCAAGGTTAAAGATTTAATTATATTTTTTTTATAAATCCTACAAAAAATATGTGATAATAGACAAAAGATAGGAGAATTCATTGGCTACATAGAACTATAATCAGTTTGTATGTCTCCATATTCAAATTCAAAGGCATGATTTTTTTAATGTGGGTGGAAAAATTACCTTTAGCAATCCCAGAAAAAATATTTTAATTGCTCTGTCACTCCAGTGGCTAAAATTGTTTTTTAAAAATCGATAATAAAGGGTAAATAATAATGAATAAAGGGTTAAATCATCTACATTATTTTTTTCATAATATTTTTCCATAAAATGAGCTATTTTTTCCAATTATTTCTGCATTTCACCCTTCAAGGACGTTATAGGCTATCAGTTATAATTATGGAGAAAAGAAAGGTGAATTTAAATATTAATTTTATTTAAATGGGCAAATACAAAATTATAATGAAAATTGGAGTCGAGTTCAGACTTAGAAGATGTAATATATTAAGGACCAGTTGTTTCGGAAAATTTCACGTTTGAATTTCCTTCAAATCGTCATTCACCGAAAAATTGGGTTGTTTCAACCTCCGTCAGAAGAAATTTCAACAAAAATTTTATGGAAATGTTTCAAAAATGAAAAGATTCTTTTTTCATTTCAAATTTGACACGCAATCACGTCTTCCTATATTTCAAATACGAAATAAGTTGTTTCAACTCCAAATAACGTTCGATAAATTTGAAAATTTTATTCAAGTGTTCCCTGCCAAATCACAATTTTGACGTCTGCGCATGCGCCTCCCATTATTTCGCTAACAGTCCGGACTCGGCTGATCACATTCACATCACATTTCTATAGTATTTTCACTGCTGACGGAAGTTGAAACAACCCAATTTTTCGGTGAATGACGATTTGAAGGAAATTCAAATTTGAAGGGAATTCCGAAACAACTGGTCCTATGGAATTTTCGATGAAATTTCTTCTGACGGAGGTTGAAACAACCCAATTTTTCGGTGAATGTCGATTTGAGGGAAGTTCAAACGTGAAATTTTCCGAAACAACTGGTCCTAAGTTAGGCTAAAACCACATAGATGGCGGTCATAATTGGTTCGTAGCTTTGCTTAATTAATAGTTCTTAAAAGTAGCGACAGATGGCGAGGTGGCAAAAACAGGGGATGTCGCCGGAGGCAGGATTCAGTAGAGATTTCTACAACATGATGGAATATTGTAAGAGAGTTCATGTGGTCTAATAATAGACAAGTGTTTTGTAAGTCAATGGTGTATTTATTTAACCAAGTGAAGACTTTACAGAAGAGATGAGATATTGAATGGTGGAGAGGCAATTTTAGATAAGGCCCGATAGAAGTGAAGATATTTTTGTTTAGAGACGGACAACCAAAATGTGATCTAAAGTTCCCACTTCTAGACCAGAAAATGTACAATCTGGGGAGTCAAGGACGTTAATTATAATAAGTGAGGGAATTGTTAAAGCACGGTTTTGATGGGATAGTCCTTTGTATTGAGGCATAGCAGGCTCCCTTGGATTGATTAATAAGTGCCAATACTCTGTCTGGATCTATCTTTGATGATAGAAAAAATGTCAGATAGGGGGATGTGATTTACAAGGAAAACAACAGGGTTGCACGCTCCTTGTTTTGCCAAGGCATCCGCAATATCATTATCCATTATGCCAACATGACCAGGAAACCAAATCATAGTTTACTGCGGCAGTAGACTGACACGACCGTCCGTGGTCGAGTGGTAAGACACTTGACTCCCATTCGGAGGTCGCGGGTTCGAACCCGGCGTGCGCAAATAAATTTTATTTGATTAATTTGTGTTATTTCACAATTAATTAATAAAAATAATATATGTTATATTTGCGGCACGTTCCAGAGTGGAAGATACTCTCAGTATCGCACTGGTGTAAGACCACCATTAAGAATTGAAACGTTGCTTAATAATGGCTTTAGCCGTGTTTAGTGACTAGATCTGAATAGCCAGGTACTTTCCCACCTTCCTCTTCCCCAACTCCTTCCCTTCCCCACTTACCTTCAGCCTCACAACATACTCCACAATTGGGGAAGGGAGCAGTTGGGACTCTTGTGAGGTTTCTCTATAAGAAAAAAAAAAAAAGTATGTGTAGACGTGTTTATAGAAAGACAAAATTAGAGAATTCCTACGTTTCTTACAAGTTTTCACCGGGAGTGAGGTGATCCGCGCTGCGGTCACAAACTAAACTCATTATGGACGTGTTGTCGATAATAGAAAATATAATATTAGAAATATCAAATATTTCTACGGTAAAAGACTCAAAGGCCAGAAATAATCTGGAATTAAATATAAAAATATTAGAAGAAAAATGGATGCAGGAAAAAATATCTTTACAAAACGAGATCATTTGTCTTCAATCAAAACTAATTGACAAATTAGAAAACAAATGGAGAATACGAGTAATTTTGAAAAAAAAATAACTTACGCAAGCTGTCTAAAAATAATCCCAAATTAATGTAACGTAATCCAAAAGTTGCTAGAAAATTTTTTCGATTTTATAAATTCACAACTTAAGGAGAATCTCAAAAGATTTCATATTCTACGCTTTCGTAGATGGCACGTCGTGTATTTTTACTTATACACGGTTTTTACAAAGTTATGCTTTGAAATATTGAGAAAAAAATATTGTTCGCGCAAGTACACAAGCATAATTAATATTAACAAATAGTTTGTCAATTAAAAAACTCAAATCTTTCAAGAAAGGCTAACAAATACAATATTTCATCGGTGATTCAATCCAATATTGTATTTGCTGGCCCTTCTTGTTTTCCAAAATTGAAATAGATTATGGCGTTATCTCAATTTCAGTTTGTCTCAAGTGAATGTTTATTGATACTTCGATGTTTGAGGAAGATTTTAGAATTGTTAATAATCCAGATAATGATTTTGGTCGTTCTAAAAATAACATTCGACAAAAAATTCATAAACAAAAAGTGTGCCGCGTGGAGGCAACAGCTTAGGTATATTTGTTTAGCGGCTAAAAGGTTAAAATTACTATAAGAATAAAAATGTAAATAATAAAATGATTACTACCACTAGTTATAGTATGAATTTAGAGAAATATCAATTATTTAATAAAAAAGGTTTCATATAAAGACTGATTGGTTTTATTTCTATGTATATTTAGCTAGTGTGCTGTGCACGTAGGGGTATTCGGACTAATTTCTATGTATATTTAGCTAGTGTGCACGTAGGGGTATTCGGACTAATTTCTATGTATATTTAGCTAGTGTGCACGTAGGGGTATTCGGACTAATTTCTATGTATATTTAGCTAGTGTGCACGTAGGGGTATTCGGACTAATTTCTATGTATATTTAGCTAGTGTGCACGTAGGGGTATTCGGACTAATTTCTATGTATATTTAGCTAGTGTGCACGTAGGGGTATTCGGACTAATTTCTATGTATATTTAGCTAGTGTGCACGTAGGGGTATTCGGACTAATTTCTATGTATATTTAGCTAGTGTGCACGTAGGGGTATTCGGACTAATTTCTATGTATATTTAGCTAGTGTGCACGTAGGGGTATTCGGACTAATTTCTATGTATATTTAGCTAGTGTGCACGTAGGGGTATTCGGACTAATTTCTATGTATATTTAGCTAGTGTGCACGTAGGGGTATTCGGACTAATTTCTATGTATATTTAGCTAGTGTGCACGTAGGGGTATTCGGACTAATTTCTATGTATATTTAGCTAGTGTGCACGTAGGGGTATTCGGACTAATTTCTATGTATATTTAGCTAGTGTGCACGTAGGGGTATTCGGACTAATTTCTATGTATATTTAGCTAGTGTGCACGTAGGGGTATTCGGACTAATTTCTATGTATATTTAGCTAGTGTGCACGTAGGGGTATTCGGACTAATTTCTATGTATATTTAGCTAGTGTGCACGTAGGGGTATTCGGACTAATTTCTATGTATATTTAGCTAGTGTGCACGTAGGGGTATTCGGACTAATTTCTATGTATATTTAGCTAGTGTGCACGTAGGGGTATTTGGACTAATTTCAATGTTTATTAAATTTTTCCTGAAGTTTTCTATGCTGAAGGACTCTACGCAGAGTTTTACAAACTTTCTTCTGAAAGTCTATCTAACTTAATATGGGTTTGCCCAAAGGAACATTAGTTTTATTGCTCCAAAAATGCATAATTCATTACGCGCAACATTTAAAGCCCCCATGTGTCAAAATCTTAAATTTTATAAAAAATATATCAAAAATTGGCTAAAAAACACTGAAACATATCTTTTTCTTATAAGATTTAACAAAGCCATTAATTATGTTTATCATCAGACAACTTTTAAAGTAGAAATATTATTATTATTTTTTTTTATTTTTTATTTAATGACAATACAAATTAAAATGAAAATACAATATAAAGTAAATTAAGAATACAAAGTTAAGTATTTTGTCCTCAGTCCTCCTCACTAGGTATTCCTGTTCCGAGGTGGACTGCAGGTTGTTGTACGGTGTTGATCATGATTTCCCATCATTGCTGTTGCTTTTTGTTGGTTTCCACGAAATATAAATAAATAAAGCAAAAGGTGTTTATGTTTATTATTTTGCGTTGTTTTAAAAAGTGTTCATGTTTATTATCTATAGGTTGCGTTGGGGTTACTTAATAATTTTAATTAGTTCCTCATCTTCATGTTTAGTTAGCCATAATTTGATGTCCTTTTTAAACTTTTGTATATTCATGGTATTTTTTATTTCAATCGGAAGGGCATTATATAATTTTGTAGCATGGAAATAATGGTTTTTCTGGCCGAAAGCTGTATTTAATTTTGGAATGTTTAGTAGATTTGAAGATTTTGTCCTTGTAGTATAGGTGTGTTGGTCAGCAAGGTATGCATAATTTTCTTTAAATTTGAGTAGTGCATTTTTTGAGTACAGTTTTATAATGCTGAACACATAAAATTTTTTGAAAACTTCTTTTGATGGAGTTCTTATGGGGACTTTCAGGATTATTTTTATTTATATTATTTTTATTGCTTGCTATGTTTTTGTGTTTTTTTTTTTTTTAATTACGCCTTTACATTAATTCTTCATTAAATTTTACAAATGCAATAAAAACAACAAATGCTGTTATTTTGCTCTATGTTTTAAGGCACTTTTACTCTTTTACTTTTACTCTTTTAATACCTAAAAATAAACTAAATTCTTAATGGTAGAATCAGACTGGGTCGACGTACGTGCCATTCGCTACGCCTAACAATATCTGGACTGCTTAGTAACCATACATTTTCTATGAAAATTATGGTTTCAGAATCACACTTACCACCCGTCGCGATGCGTATGGCCAGTGTGATTCTAAATTATACTGGGTCGACGTACACGATACACGCAATACCACGCTCCGTCGAGCCATGTGTCAAGGTGACAGATTGTCTGAAGTTATTTGTAGTGTTACCATTTTCGAAAATAGAAACCGCCAAAACAAGCATACGCTATTGTTTTTTTTTTTTTTTGGGTTTAAACTTTTTTTTAATCATGTATTATGTATGTATTAATGTTTTAATCCTGTTAATGTACCAATTAAAATAAAATTGAAATAAATCAAGAGCAGATAATTTCAATAGAATTTCGTTTTATTTTTGGGGAAGATTTATTATAAAGGTACTTGTGGGGAAATTGTACGGAATTTCTTAATTTTAAATTTAGAATATTAGCATTGACAACCAATGTCAGTCTTTTGACATTTATTTTTTAGGTTTTGTTTATATGATTCACTTCCCAACGGACGAATTCGTTGCATTGCCATATTTTTTGATTCGAAAAGTGAATTTGAGGATGACTTGCTAGGAGTATTATTTTTAAATGAGTATATTCATAAAAGGAAAAATAAAAATGTAAGAAGAAGAACTTGGATCCATCAAATAAATAAAAAAACAATATAATATATAATTTTATTTGTTTTATAATCTTAATGTTTATTATTTTTAATTTCTATGTCTTTCTTTAAAATATTTATCTCTCTTTATTTTTCAGCTCACTATTATTTTAATATTTGTATTTACTTTTATTTATCTTTAAATATCTTTTTTTTTCTTTTCTGCATTCTTATTTCTCATTATTTATTACCTAGTTTTTATTATCTGCTTATGTAAAAAAGTATTTTTAGTTCATATATTCATTATGTATGACTACCACAACACGGGCAGTAGCCTAGTATGGTAGTTAAAAAAAATGTCAAAAACTGTAACTTGTAAAAATTTATTAAATAATAAAAAATAAAAAAAAAAAATAAAAATAAAAACAGACAAATTTTTGGAGAGTTCCATACACTGGTAAAAGAACTTCTAGAATCTGACGACGGAAGATTTTTTATGTACTTCCGCATGACTAAAATTAAATTTAACGAACTTCTTGGAATTATCGAATGTGATATAAAAAAACAAAATACACGTCTCCGTCAATCAATCGGTACCAGAGAAAGACTGGCAGTTTGTTTAAGGTACAATTTATTGTCATTCTTTATATGGGTATAATATTGAAAATAATAATAATTTATTAACGCCCTAATAGACTTTTAAATGTAATTTTACATTTAAGTATAATGATTTACATGGAAGTATAATAACAGTACAACAAGTATGAAAAGATTCATTTAGTAGTGATACACCTGTATCTATGATCGGTATTGATTTTAAATAAAAAAGATCTGGGGGCCTAGTCTCTATCTTTCGGTTTCACAAACAAGCACGTTTGCCGTTTAACCTTTCTTGACGGCGCTGTCAACTAAGCGGTCACAGTTTGTATTTATTGAAATATCTTTGTAAATATACTAAACATAGAGTTAATATTTTGGGTATTCCTCCACAATACATTTATGTATTGGATTAAATAAATACATTACACTAATATTTACTGAGTGTACAGCATCGGAGCGCGAGAAAGTTTTTAGCACGGTCAGAGGAGGGTTAATACGGATTCGTGACGTAGCTAAACCCGCGTTACGGGCGCTGTGAGAGATATAGACTAGGCCCCCTGAAGTAGCAAATACAAAGTATAACAGATAAAAGTAAGTTAACAGGAATGTCTATTTTATTTATTATTCTTCAGTTAGCGCACCTCGTAGTGTTTGCTAATAATAATAATTAAACAAATTTAATAATTAGTTAATTTCCTTTTTTCTGTTATACTTTGTATTTTCGAATCCTGATACTCCTGAAAGAGATCTGGCTGATATGATGGGCATGATGAGAAATTCTCAGAAGATTTGAAAACAGAAGTAAGGACAGGACGAAACAATTTTCTTTATGAGCATTTGCCAATCGGTAAAAAAACTGCCAATTACGTCAGTTAAGAATAAAATCAAATCTTTTTTCGGCGGTGAACGGGGTCGAGGTAAAGTAGCTGGAGGAGGAGCATCAGCATGGCAATCGATATGAAGACAAAAAAAAAATTAAAAAAAATAATTGAACTAAATCCAAAAATTAAAAGTAAAAAACAGATAAATTTATTCTATTTCGATATTATAAGTGGTCATATTGAATGCCATTCTGATGGTGTTGTTGCTCCTCCTCCATCTGCTTCATCTCGGCCTCGGTCACCGCCGAAAATAGCATCGATTTTATTTTTAACTGATCTAATTTAGGCAGTTTTTTTACCGATTGGCAAATGCTCATAAAAAAATAATCAGTTTCATCCAGTTCCTGCTTCTTTTTTCTTAAGTCTTGAGAATTTCTCATCATCCCCATTATATCAGTCAAAGTTCTTTCAGAAGTATGAGTATTCGCCTTCCTTTTGTTCGCCCCACTCGACGTGGGTGCAACGGTGCAGTTGCTTCCAGGGCTTTCAGGAGATATGTCTGATAAATCTTCGATAAACATGGCGTCAAGATTGCATGTAGTAGGACGTCCTTTTAGGGGGTTTAAAATAGGGCTTTAAAAATGACATCTGTTCTTCAAATCGCCAAGGCACCATTATTTTCCCCGTTTGGCTACTTTTCTTAAGGCGCCTTTTCATTGCATTATTATAGCAATTCCATAACTTGCTCCAGTCGTCTTTACACTGGTCAACTGAAATGATAATTATTTTTATATTACTTGCAGATTTTTGACTACGGGAAATTCATTTCGGTCTCTAGGATTCAGCTATCGCATAGGATTTTCTACTGTACACAATATAGTCCAAGAAGTTTGTGAAGCTATTTGGAAACATTTTGGACCTAAAGTAATGCCCCAGCCGACAACAGAAATGTGGAAAAAAATAGCGAAAGACTTTAATAACTTATGGAATTTTCCCAATTGCATTGGTGCTCTAGATGGCAAACACATCAATATAAAGTGTCCAATAAATATTATTATATATGGATCACCAGCTTTAGAACGCGACTAGCCACGAGTGAAAACGGTCTTGTGATGGCAGCACTGCACTTCTGGCAGGGTCCTATTTACAAGCGATGGAGCCAACTCCTGATGTCATAGTTAAAAAAAAAGTCTTGTAAAGGACTCTTATTAATAATGATTTTTTATATATATTTTGTAATGGACTCGTAAAGAGCACTATTGAACTATGTTTAAGTTTCTTTTAGTTAAGCGCACTTGAAGTGAAACCACACAAAACTGCGCTATACAAATGTAATGTTATTATTATTATTATTATGGCGCCCGAGTAGTTATGAAGATCTATTTTGTCCACTATTGCTGATTGTTTGCACAAAAATATTTCATTGAATGTTTACCTATACCTGATATTCATAGACTTCGTGTTACGGAAGATGATGAGTCAGATATATTTGTATGTCACTTTTGTATGATTCTTAGTGCCGAGATATGTATCTAAATATGTTGTCAATGTTTTCTTTAAGTTTATCTACTTATTAAGAAATCTCATATTATTTATTTTACTGGCTTTCCTGTTTTTCCTGTCTTTTACTGGCTTTCGATGTTTTATGGCGCATATTTTTGACAATTTTTAAATTTAATCCCTTTTGCTTGACCAGTAAAAATTAACGTAGGTACTTATTATTACTTTATTATTTTATGTTAACCTAATTTTATAATAATTAAATGTTAACCTAATTCTATAATATTTTTTAATTCATTTTGTGCCTTCTTTAATTTTGCAAAACATGCAATAAAAATTGGATTATGCATGAAATTAATTATTATTGTGTTATTATTGCGTACAAACCTGAAAAGAAACCCTTTTTTACGTGAATACCGCACAAGAATCCCAACTGCTGCCAACCAATTTGGTAGGTGTGTATGGGCACCGCCGCCCCGGGAACCATTTATTGGATAACCAACACCCCTGCCATAGGTCACCCCAAGTGGTTCGCTACGTTTGGTGACTTAGCAGGGGTGTCCGGGTTTGTGTGGATCTTGACGGTGAATGTGTTTGCCCACCTATTGCATTGCGAGCCGGATCAGGAGAGACTGGTTGAGGGAGACTTGATTTAGACCTCTCCAGCCGGACTCATTTGACCCATCACATTGCATCGCAGTGGGAGGGATGGATTCGTACATTCATCTCTCCTAGACACATTGACCCCCAGATTCCCCAGAACTTCCACTCCTTCCTTTCCCTTAAAAGACCCTCCACACAGCATCTCCAAAGATGGCATAGGCCCTGAGGGAATTTTTTTTTTCTCAGGGCCTCCTGTGTGGAGCTTAAGTAAAAAAAATAATGATTCTCTTAAACCAAACAATTGAATTAAAAGTAATTCACGGTACGTTTTCTTATAAAAAAATTTAAAAATAAAATTAAAAATTATTGAAAATTCGGCAATGTAACAGTAACTTTAATAAATAAATAATATTTACAAAATAACACCAACTTGGCTTTGAACAGTACCTCTACCTACTTTAAAAACTCTGCAATCAGTCAAAACTGTTGTATAACCTATAGTATAAACTCTAGTTGCGAGGTTCACGATTATGTTTGGTCATGGTTCATTTCATTATTATTACATGTACCTATTGCTATAAGAGAAGTAGATATACCAACCTGGATCTAAATATGATTGCATTCGTTGCGTGTAAAATAAATAATTCAATTAAAAATGTGTTATACCGGTCTTGCCAAGTATGACTGCGGTCTCTTCCCAAGACACACTACGTGCAATGGAATTTCTGTATTCGCCGGATTTAATGTTGTATATTACTTCGTACCGTCGGACGGTATCAATTAGCTTTTCGTCTCCCACATTTTAAGTGAGCGGTAAATGTAATTGGTGCCACTGTCAGAATAATATGTGAAAATAACCATAGATATACCGAATGTAACCTTAGATGCATAGATAATATTACTCGCAGATGTCAAATCCACCTGCCACCTGCCCCACGCCGATCTGGCCGACCAAGACGTCGCGATGGGAACGTGGGTTTGCGAAGTTCGTACGTCGACGTGGTTGCTAAGCAGTCCAGATATTGTTAGGCGTAGCGATGCCCACGTACGTCGACCCAGTCTGATTCTACCATAAATCTCCTATTAACCATAAAATTATAATAAATTCAATATTATACCCACGCTCATTTGCCTTTGTGGGATTTTTTTGTTCATACAATATTATATTTAAGTATGTTATATACCTTTTATTATTTTATGTACCATTGTATCAAAAAATTTTCAATAAAAAAAAAAATAATAATAACTAAGGAACCATAACGCCGTTTCTCCGCAGGGGTAGGCAGAGATGATGGACCGTCAAAAAAACTCGGTCTTGGCTCACACTCCTTGCCTCATTCACATTCATGCATCATCTCATACATACTCTTCTATTATTCTGACTCTTGACATAGCATTTAGGTTTTTAAAGTTGACGGCATAAATTTTTTTTTTTTTTTGCATGAATACTGCACAAGAGTCCCAATTGCTCCCGTCTGGAGTCAGTGAGACTACGGCATCCCCAAATTGGGGATGTTATGAGGCTGGAGGTAGTGTGGGGAGGGGAAGTACCTGGCTACTCAGATCTGATCACCTAACACGGTTAAAGCCATTTCAAGCAACGTTTCAATTCTAAATGGTGGTCATACACTAGGGCGATACTGAGAGTATCTTCCACTCTGGAACGTTCTGCATTTTTTTTTTTTTTATGTTTCTTTTATTCTTTGCATAGTAAATATAAAATTTGTGGATTTTATGGCCACCAAACTAGGCACATGCCCGTGTTATATTGGCCGATTTTATAAACAGTGGATATAAAATACAAAAGAACATAAAATAATGAAAGTAAGAAGAACTATAAAATAATACAAAATGAAACAAAATCAAAACATATAAAGGAATGATAATGAAAATAAAATAATATAAGAGAGTTTGGAAGAATATAGCAGAGATGAAAGAGTATAAAGAATATAGTAGATGAAAAAATATAAATAGGATGTAATATAAAAAATGTATTAACTCAAAATAAGCACTGTAGAGTGGGCAAATAGCAACGGATTATTACTATGACTATATCTTATATGTAAAGTTATATTGGTAAGTACATTGTTTATCAGTAATTTTTGTACAAATGAATTTTTATTAAAACTCGGCTAATATTCAAAAATCTGTTTCTGAAAAAATAAGAAAGTATACAGATTTAGGAAATGAAATTAAAATAATTTGGCATTCTCAGACTATAAAAATATAACCTTTTGTTATTTCGGCTACTGGCATTATACCTAGCTCTTTTATTAAAAATTTAGGCATATTAGATTTGTCAAAGAATTTGTATATAAAAATGCAAAAATCAGTCATTTTAAATACATGTAGAATTACGAAAGATTTTTTAAATATTTATATTGAGGGATCAGTAGGATTTATCGGTCAAATTAGGAATTCCACAGAGCCGAACCCTCTGATATGAAAATATCTGGAGTCGGTGAATTATATTCCCGTTTAATAGTTTGGTAGATTAACGTGTTGTTCTTGTATTGTTTTGTATTAACTATACTTATATAATACACTTGCATAACGTGGATTTACTAGATGATCATTTATATGGAAAAGTGTATGAAAGGGTTTAGTTTTTCCTATGGGAAAAACTAAACCCGTTCCTGTAAATCTGGTGAATAAAAAAAAATAAAAATGTTAAGAAATTTTTTCCATAGTAAAGCTAATAGCTCAGAAATACACAAAATAATTTGCAAGGCAGATCAAAACATTACACCTTTAAATTTATACGACGAGAATGCCAACATTTTTATAAATACCAACCAGGAATTATTAGATTCCTGAGGCCCTAGCATGCTTGCTCTATAACGATTGATAGGATAACTATCGGTAACTTCTCATCGTTCCCTACGACAACTGCAGATCGCAAACGAATAGGTGACAGTTTACAATGACTAAGTGTCCTTAATATATTCGATATCAACTGTCGTTTGTACGTTTGAGATCTGCAGTTGTCCTAGGGAACGATGAGAAGTTCCCAACAATCGGTCGGTAACTTCATATCGAGCGACCGTGCTAGCACACCTGGTCAAATAAAATTATTCACGCAAAACACTTCAATTATCTCAATCAAACGTATGTTGACAAACTTTCGTCAAACAAATGGTTGAGTATTGGAGAATTAAGCGCAGAAATAGAAGAATTTTTTTTTTTTTAAAAAGAAAGACAAACATTCCCGGGTTACGAATAACCCAATAACATTTGAAAATCTCCTACTACCACCACACTAAGCGGAAGATGTTACTTGTGTTGTGATGGAGGACTTAGCCAGCCGAGGAATCGAACACGGAACGCCTGGGTGGGACCCAAGCGCTATGCCCACACAACCACTGACCGGTCTTGCTTTTATGCTTGCTATTCAAGATAGAGTCATTAATACTTAAAATTATAGGAAGCATGTAATCAAAGATGCAAATCAAATTGATGATTTATGTAGAAAATGTATGGCTTTTCCGGAAACTGTAGAACATATTATATCGGGATGATCTATATTAGCGCCGTCCGAGTATACATTTAGGCACAATCAGGTTTTAAAAATAATTCACCAAAGTTTGGTAATTAAACATAACTTGATTGACTGTCATAATATAGTACCATATTATGAATACGAACCAAATTCATTTTTAGAAAATAATTTCTTTAAAATATACTATGATAATACTATACTAACAGACAGACCAATTGGTCATAATAGACCCAATATAGTTTTACATGACAAAATTAAAAAAATAACTTATATCATTGATGTAGCTTTTCTAAATTCCTGTAATATTCAAAAATCTGTTTCTGAAAAAATAAGAAAGTATACAGATTTAGGAAATGACATTAAAAGTATTTGGCATTCTCAGACTATAAAAATATTACCTTTTGTTATTTCGGCTACTGGCATTATACCTAGCTCTCTCATTCAAAATTTAGGTATATTATTATAAGCAATAATTATTAGCCTGAAACACTCATCAATATTGAAAACTCTCCCGAGAAAAGATATATGTCGCCGACGGGACTCGAACCCGCACCCCTCTGTTTGCCGGACAGGAGCTCTACCATTAAGCTACGGCGGGATACTGTATCCCGCCGTAGCTTAATGGTAGACGGGTTCGAGTCCCGTCGGCGACATATATCTTTTCTCGGGAGAGTTTTCAATATTGATGAGTGTTTCAGGCTAATAATTATTGCTTATAATAATTGTTACCCTTTGTGCTATGCATAAAAAATCTTGTCTTAAACATTAGTTTATCAATTTAAAAAAATAATTATGTGTATTAGATTTGTCAAAGAGTTTGTATATAAAAATGCAAAAATCAGTCATTTTAAATACATGTAGGATTACGAAAGATTTTTAAAATATTTATATTGAGGAATCTGTAGGATTTATCGGTCAAATTAGGAATTCCACCGAGCCGAACCCTCTGATATGAAAATATCTGGAGTCGGTGAATTATATTCCCATTTAACAGTTTGGTAGATTAACATGTTGTTCTTGTATTGTTTTGTATTAATTATACTTATATAATAGACTTGCACAACGTGGATTTACTAGATGATCATTTATATGGAAAAGTGTATGAAAGGGTTTAGTTTTTGGGAAAAACTAAACCCGGACCTGAAAATCTGGTGCGTAAAAAAATGTATTAATTAAATAATAGTTGTGAAATTAATCAAATAAAATTTATTTGCACATGCCGGACCACGACCTTCAGATTGGGAGTCGAGAGTCTTACCGCTCGACCACGCCGGCCGTCACTTGATCGTGTCATGTCTTCCTCAGTCGTCCCCGACTTCAACTACCATTCGCATTTGCATCATTTATTCTCACACTCTTTTTTTCATTCATTCATTCTACATGCCCAAACCATCTGTGAGTCCCTTTCTTAATCCTACTAATTACGCTTACATCAAGATGCGGATCAATGCGAATTTCCACATTTCTCACACGATCACATATGGTTTTACCACATATACGCCTCAGGGATTTCATTTTTTCAGCATTCAGTCTACCTTCATCTTTCCTCTGCCAGTTCCATACCTTACTGCCATACATCAGGGTAGGTATCAAAGCACCATTGTAGACTGCTAGCTTCGCTTCTTTGGACTAGTGTTTTGTTAGCGCCAAAGGCATTCAGTCCTCCATTAATGGAGTTACCTGCATTTACCCTTATTTCAATATCCCTATTAGCCTTTCCATCTCTCATAATTCTTTGTATGATATACTTAGTCGAAGCATATTCGTAAACATACTTCCTAAATACACAAAATCATTCACCTGCCCCACGTATCCATCATTCACAACTATATTGCACTACATTTAAAAGCCAGATATGCAAAAAAATCATTAATTTCGGAATAAAACATCCCATTTCTGTATAAAATCAAATCCACTCCACCCCGCCCGGTGGCGTATTTCCAAATCCTATACCGGTTCAGACACGGCGGTGATTCAGACAAGGCATTCGCTGCTCTGTCTACGCTTTGTATTTCTGTCACGGTGACGAACGTAAGTATGGTGAGCTTCTGTTGGTGCATTTGCTTTGTCACGTATTTTTTTTTTTTATTAATGTGTATATATTATATTAAAGTCATGTACAATACATAGCTTCCAGTCTGTATCACAGTGGTATCGAAGTCTAATACCATAGGCCGCGGCCTGATGGTATTAGAGCTCGATGCCACAATTGAAATCATAATTATATAATATAGACCAGTGGCGGTTCGTGGTCTTTTTAAAGGGGGTTCAGAAATTCAAGAGAAGATATATCAAATCAAAATTTATTTATCAACTAAAGTTAGTGGGAGGGGTACCTACATACTATTGTTTTTAAATAACTTGACACTCCTCGACACAATTATTTGATAGGTAACCAGAAAAGTTTTAGAGGAATAAAATTGTTTAATGGTTTTTACAGCACTCAATATGTACGTACGTTGGTATTTTTTTTCAATTAGAAAAATAACGTAGAATGTAGAATATATAATTGATATTTTAAAACAAAAAAAACCAAAAATGAAGGTGACACGAAATAAAATTAGAATTTTTCACTTATACAAAAAATCCATTATACATTAATACAAAAAAAAAAAAATAATAATAATTTCCAACCTTTTTTCATTAGTATTAAGTGTTATTTTTTGTATATATAACATTGCATTCCGCCATTGTGAAAAAAAAATTGAAACAGAATATTCGCGACAATCGATAAACGCAACCGCTTTCAATTTGAAAGCCGAAACAATACTAGAGAAAGCTCAACACAAAATTGCATAACTAGTGACGTTTACTGAAACTTTAGTAAATGTACTCGTAACTAAGGGATATAAAAACTTATCTAAAAAAAACAGAAGTCAAAATCAGTCTACTACAATAGTAGATTTACAAATGCCATTAGCAAAAGGTTGGAGAAATGCAGAAACAAGAAAATAAAAAATGTACCAAAATGACTACAAAGTTAAATACCTTAATATTATATAACATTTAACTTGCATCCATATTATGGTGCAAAGTGCAAAGATCAACCGTCAGCCGGTCATCCTGCGACAATCTCGGGCATCGCATCGGCGGGACTCGTCAATGTTCGGAGGTCACGTGACGTCTGCGATCGCCGCACCGAGCTGGGTTAATATTGCTTAGTTTTGTTTGTTTCACCGTCACAGGGATTTGTATCGGCTATGATTTTTTTGGATGGACGATTATGTGCGGATTCTTACACGCACAAATTGGGAATAGGTATCGTATTTTTCGGTGGCGCGAGTTTTAAAGGCGGAATTTTAATGTCGAGCTATCTATAATGTGCTTATATTATTGTACAACAAGTTTGTTTTATTTTCTCATCTTTTTAATTGGGGTTCGTCGCACATACGCACTTTAGAGAAAACCGCCACTGATATAGACTAGTGTAAACGAAGACAGAGCAGCAAATGCCTTGTCTGAATCACCCCCGTGTCTGAACCATTATGGTTTTTGGAAACACGCCGCCCGGTGTCAATCACGCTAGCGCCCGCCACAGACACTCTTCTTTGTATATAAAGATAGATAATTGTTCATAATATAGGTACCTACAAGGATTACAGACCGGACTATGGAAGATATAATATAGATAATATATGGAAGACGTAAAAATTAAATTAGAGTGAAAGTGAACAGGACATGAAACCTATATTAACAGAAACCTATAATATACAAAAATTATACACCCGGACGTGAGTATGAACGTGACACAAGAAGTGTATTCAGTGGCGTAACTATACCATCGGGGGCCCGTGGCAAATTCATTGGAGGGGCCCCCCCAGTAAAAATCATGGTCGCGTTGTAATTGTTTTTTTATAAATAACTTAAGTTGCCCATAATATTACTATTATTAAGTGCATTTTTGTTAAATATATAATAAATTTTATTTTCAACAGCACAGGTATTACATGTGTAGATATAATGTAATAACAATTTAGTCTTTACAAGACATTTATTTATAAAATTCTTTTCTCCGAGCTTTCTGTTCCGCAAAAGTATCAATAATGTCATCAAAGTTTAAAGATCGGGTTATTGAATTTTTAATAGACAGAATAGCCAAGTTACGTAGCCTATCTTGTCCCATTGAGTTTCTTTATGTTTTTATTAATTTTAGTTTCGAAAATAACCTTTCTGCACTAGCTGTAGTCACAGGAATTATAACAAATAACATTAATGCTGTACATACCTACTTCAGGGAAGCTGCAGACATAAATTTTTTATTAATAAATCAGCAAGTTCTCTAATACACAGAGCCTTTTCTATTTCGTCTCTGAAGGTGGACCTAACAGGGGGAATCACGGACCATGCTTCGCTAGTCCGACAGCGCCACGAAAAAAGTACTTTCTTGCTTATCAAAAAGCAGGAATACCCCGAGTGTCTCTAGCTCTCCAGCGCTGCCAAACTTCCGCGACAAAAAATTCAGCAATGGATGCGTTCTAAAATTGAATGACATCCTTTTCTTATGAATGCGTTTAAATCTTAATAATTTATTTGAATTAGTATACCTGTATGGTCTTTAGTTGTGTCTAACTTTAGTTGATTTATTTACTCGTACTTATATAAAATTTATAATTTTTACTAAATGTTGTTAAAAATGTTAGGTTACTTCTGAGCTCGCGGCCCCGCGGCGGCCGGGGCCCCGCCATTTTGCCAGCCCTGCCACCCTATAGTTTCGCCACTGCCTGCATTATTATCAATATTAAAAAAATATGATATTATCAATTATTGTGAGCAATACATACCCCAATATTCACAAACACAATCTAAAAAAAGAATTAGAAGTGATGGACGTCCAAGAATATTTGCGCACGGACGTAATAAATGTAGTGGGACCAATATGTATATATGTGTATGTATACTGGTTGGCTCTGGCGTTATGAAATTCGCATTGAAAAAATTTAAATAGGTAGAGCGTGAGTTCTTTGAAAATGTGTGTATTTCATATAGTTTAGCGGCAGGGATGGAAAGGTGGGGGGAAATCGCGGCGGGGGGAGGTGAACAAAGGTGGGGGGGGGGTTCAGGGGTGGAGGGGAGTGGAAATGCATTTTCTTTCTTTGAATGGTCACGCGTGCAGGGTACTCGCTAGTGCCGTATAAATAAGTACATATATTATTTCAATCTAACTTTTAGTCTTTCTCGATATATATAGGATTTTATTCACAGGAGTTTTATGTTAAGAAGCACAAAAAATAGCAGGAAGAGCCAAGCAGAGCCCACAGGAAATGAGAAGAATCAAGAAGAGGCAAGAAGAGACAAGAATAAGTAAAAAGGGCCAAGGAGAGACGAAAGGATCCCAGAAGAAACAAAAATAGAAAAGAAGATACAAGAAAAACTACGAAGGGACAGGAAGATCCAAGAAGAGCCGAGAAGAGGCAAGAAGAAGGAAGACATAAAGAAAGGAAATACAAAATCATAACGCTCAATCCATTCCTTTCTTCCTGCCCATCCTAAATTCCAATATTGGCTTATTAGGTTGCCATGTATACCGGTCGATTAAACTCCAACCTCCTTCCTATCCTCAGAGCTCTTGTTCCTAGTCCTAACAAATCAGTACCCCCTGGTGTACCGGTCTCACCGGGACAGGATTGCTCCTGGCTGGGGTGGTACAATCGTATCGTATCGTATCGTAGGAGTTTTATGTTAAGAAGCACATGATCTAATAAAATACTTGCATATAACATAGAAAGAAAATAAATAAGTATTTGATTGAATTTTAATTATCAGGTTGTTGGAGTTCTTTATCAGCATATAAATACACCCCACTCCATCAGTTAGTTTTAAAATGACTTACCGGATGACGTTGATGATTCTTCCTTGATAGGGAGCAAAGTCTTGCTTGATACGGAGCACTTTAATTTATTGCAATTATATATAATTATTATTTTATATTATTTTGTATTATTTTATATTATTATTTCAACTTAACATAACAAGATAACTCACAGCTTGACTCAGGTAGCCAATTTATCCACTAAATACTGGCGAAAATATTAAATTTGTCGTTAAACAGAAGAAAATATTATAAAGTCACGAAGTGTGAGATGTTTTAACAAGGATGGACTTGATAATAACTAAATATTCGGGTATTTGAAATATCACCAGTTTATAAGTAGCTTATCAATTCATATCAATCGCACCTGCTTAATCTTATCTGTGGCAACACTGTAAATAGATAAAATCCAAGAAGCTAGCAGGTAGATTACTTGAATATAAGTAAATATTCAGGTACCTATTTGAAATATCACCAGTTTGTTACCAGCTTATCAATTCATATCAATCGCACCTGCTTAATCTTATATGTGGCAACACTGTCAATAGATAAACTCCAAGAAGCTGGCAGGTGTGCTAGCACGGTCGCTCGATATAAAGTTACCGACCGATTGTCGGTAACTTCTCATCGTTCCCTAGGACAACTGCAGATCTCAAACGTACAAACGACAGTTGATATCGAATATATTAAGGTCACTTAGTCATTGTGAACTGTCACCTATTCGTTTGCGATCTGCAGTTGTCGTAGGGAACGATGAGAAGTTACCGATAGTTATCCTATCGATCGTTATAGAGCAAGCGGGCTAGGGCCTCTGGTAGATTACTTGAATATTTCATAACTTGATTTAGATTTTCAAGCACAAAAGTAATAAAATTATTTATTATTGGGGTTTTATGCCGTGTTGCGCTACCTCCTTTTTTAGCCAATGTTTTGGACAGCGTTTCAGGGCAGATGTATAATTAAAGATTGTTATATTTTTATTTGTATTCTAGATTTTTATTTTCTTAAAAATGGGATTTATAAGGACATACAAAAAGGACGCCCGGGAAAAAATACTTTTCTACATCGAAAATTGCACAAAATGAATATATTTTTTTATAATGCCTTCTAGAGGGTGAAAACTATGTCGGTATATTTTCGAATTTTCGATGCGTTTCGTATTAACGTAAACATTCACTGTCAAACATGTACGATTTATCAAAAAATATTATTTAAGGAAAAAGTGCTGCTAACTCAACTCTCATAAAGAATTATAAAATTATAAAAAGCTTCCGACGTAGCTTCTTCTTTCTAAAAAATATATATTTTTTTAAATTTCAATTTTGTGAAAGTTTCGGTGTAGAAAAGTGTATTCTCCATAAACCCCTTTTCGAGCGATTTCTGTAGGTAAATTTGAGCGTTGTCTCATTCGCATGTATTGTAAGTGTGCGTGAGCTTATTGTGAGCGGGACAGAATGACAGACGCGGGTGTTCCGCGTGTGGTTCAAAGTCTAGCCTCTTAAGGTACAAATCTTGGTCGCGTGCTTCAATGAGATGAGCTACTGAGTCTGGTATGGCTGAATTGTTTTCACATTCTCTTTTCCATTTGGTCATCCAGAGTCGGTATTCATTTATAACAAACAGTTGATTCACTATCGTCGAATGGACCACTTTTTTCACTTTCACTGTCTCGGTATCGATAACCCAGCCCCTGACACTAAAATTTGGTTTAGGTAGAAAAACTCCCAAATGAAATAAGTCGCAGACAATCTCTCCTCCAAATCATTAATAATGGAATCAAATGGAGGTATGTCAATTGATTTCCTAAAGTACTCTCGGCAATGAACATGTCTGCAATAGTCATTTTTGAATATGTGCTAAAGAAGGTATCAATAAAAAATTGTTTATGTGCTAAAGAAGGTATAAAAAAGTCAATTTTCTTAGAAGACTAAGAAATAAACTGAACGGAAACACTGCAGAGCTCATTTAAAAAACTATAGTTGCTCCACATTTTGATTATTGCTCTACAATGTTATATTTGGCCAATGAAGGAAATTTTAACAAGCTAGATGTTATACAGAATAGAGCTATGAGATGTATACTGGGAAAAGGCAAATATGCGAAGGTTAATCAAATGAGAGAGCATCTAAATTGGATTTCAATAAAAAAGAGACTGTTATTTAATGGGTTGTTTTTTGTCCATAAAGTCATGAACAACCAAATGCCAAAATATTGATGAAATTTTTTTAATAAAGATGTACATTTATTATAAGCAATAATTATCAGCCTGAAACACTCATCCGCATTGAAAAAATCTTCCTAGAAAAGATACATGTCGCCGACGGGACTCGAACGTGTCCTGATGTCCAATCAGGTGCTCTAATCCCCTGAGCTACGGCGGCTTACCTCTTACCCGCCAAATGATTCAATATTTACTAGTGTTTCATTCAACTTATTTAGTGTCCGACCGAAACTACTTTTTACGACCGAAACCGAAACCGAATTTCGGTTTCGATCACAGTTTCGGCCGAAACCGAAACCGAAACCGAAACTTCCATATAAGGTCCTGTAATCATGGAAAAAAAATAATCAATCTTAATCAGTCACCCTTTATTCTTAAATCTTATATTAAACATTCAGTCTCGGATATTTGAACAAATAATAAACATCTTTCAAATAAATTATTTGTGCTTTTTGAATTAATGATTTGAAATAAATATACCTACTTATTCTAGGTACATTGATTTGAAATACATGTAACTTCTTATTCTAGGTATATTTATTTCAAATGAACTCTTTCGTAAATAATATTAAAATAAGAAATGGTAGGTCTGTTATATCTTTTTAACGTTATTTACGAAAAACATAAAATAGTAGGTACAAAACACAATTACTTTTTTTAACCTAATTTGTTTAGGTACACTACGATACGATACGATACGATTGTACCACCCCAGCCAGGAGCAATCCTGTCCCGGTGAGACCGGTACACCAGGGGGCACTGATTTGTTAGGACTGGAACACGTGCTCTAAGGATAGGAAGGAGGTTGGAGTTTAATCGACCGGTATACATGGCAACCTAATAAGCCAATATTGGAATGTAGGATGGGCAGGAATAAAGGAATGGATTGAGCGTTATGATTTTTTTTCCCATTCTTCTTCTTGCCTCTTCTCGGCTCTTCTTGGATTTTCCCGCCACTCCTTGGCTCGTCTTGTCTCTTCTTGCCTCTTCGTGAATCTTCTCATCTATTATTGAGTCTTCTTGTCCCTTCTCGTCTCTTCTTGGCTCTTTTTGCTTCTTCTTGTCTCTTCACACCTCTCCTTGGCTCTCCTTTTCTCTTCTTGGATATTTTCGCTTCTTCATGGCTCTTCTTAGGTCTTCGTGGAAAGCCACAAGAAAAGTCTTGCCTCTTCTTGCATCTTCTCTTGGCCCTTCTTGGCTCCCCTTGTCTCTTTTTGCCTCTTGTTAGACCTTCTCTCCTCATCGAGCTTGGTGGCTTTTCTTGGCTCTTCTTGCTTCTTCTTGTCTCTTCAAGTGTGGTATTTTCTTGTCTCTTCTTGGCTCGCCTTGCCTCTTCTTGAATTTTCTTACTTCTTCTTGGACTAACTAATCGTCCCGCAGGACTAACAATCCTCTAAAGTAAAATAAATAAAAACCGACTGAAAATTAAAAAGATTATAAAAAAAAATATATATATATATAAAAAAAAAATCAAACATTTCTAATCATATCTACTTATGGGTAATTGGTGTTAATCAAGATTCTCAGATGCGTATCTCTCCGGACATTAAATCAAGATCTGAAGTGTTCTGTAGAGAGGTCATATCTGTGAAACGGTAATATTGGACTGAAATATAAACAAACGATTATTTATAAATAAATTGAAAAGATCTTATCTGGGTTTATCGTCTTCTTTGTGATTCCTATAGGCGATGAAAAAGTACGATTTTTTTCGTCTACAGGGTAGCTGTATTCCAGTTCTCTTGGTGACACTATGAACCTCTTTTACGGGAAACACATTAGTTTTTTTATGAAGTTCACTCAAACCAAAATTAACGTGTTGTTCTTGTATTGTTTTGTATTAACTATACTTATATAATACACTTGCATAACGTGGATTTACTAGATGATCATTTATATGGAAAAGTGTATGAAAGGGTTTAGTTTTTCCTATGGGAAAAACTAAACCCGTTCCTGTAAATCTGGTGAATAAAAAAAAATAAAAATGTTAAGAAATTTTTTCCATAGTAAAGCTAATAGCTCAGAAATACACAAAATAATTTGCAAGGCAGATCAAAACATTACACCTTTAAATTTATACGACGAGAATGCCAACATTTTTATAAATACCAACCAGGAATTATTAGATTCCTGAGGCCCTAGCATGCTTGCTCTATAACGATTGATAGGATAACTATCGGTAACTTCTCATCGTTCCCTACGACAACTGCAGATCGCAAACGAATAGGTGACAGTTCACAATGACTAAGTGTCCTTAATATATTCGATATCAACTGTCGTTTGTACGTTTGAGATCTGCAGTTGTCCTAGGGAACGATGAGAAGTTCCCAACAATCGGTCGGTAACTTCATATCGAGCGACCGTGCTAGCACACCTGGTCAAATAAAATTATTCACGCAAAACACTTCAATTATCTCAATCAAACGTATGTTGACAAACTTTCGTCAAACAAATGGTTGAGTATTGGAGAATTAAGCGCAGAAATAGAAGAATTTTTTTTTTTTTAAAAAGAAAGACAAACATTCCCGGGTTACGAATAACCCAACACCATTTGAAAATCTCCTACTACCACCACACTAAGCGGAAGATGTTACTTGTGTTGTGATGGAGGACTTAGCCAGCCGAGGAATCGAACACGGAACGCCTGGGTGGGACCCAAGCGCTATGCCCACACAACCACTGACCGGTCTTGCTTTTATGCTTGCTATTCAAGATAGAGTCATTAATACTTAAAATTATAGGAAGCATATAATCAACGATGCAAATCAAATTGTTGATTTATGTAGAAAATGTATGGCTTTTCCGGAAACTGTAGAACATATTATATCGGGATGATCTATATTAGCGCCGTCCGAGTATACATTTAGGCACAATCAGGTTTTAAAAATAATTCACCAAAGTTTGGTAATTAAACATAACTTGATTGACTGTCATAATATAGTACTATATTATGAATACGAACCAAATTCATTTTTAGAAAATAATTTCTTTAAAATATACTATGATAAAACTATACTAACAGACAGACCAATTGGTCATAATAGACCCAATATAGTTTTACATGACAAAATTAAAAAAATAACTTATATCATTGATGTATCTATTCCAAATTCCTGTAATATTCAAAAATCTGTTTCTGAAAAAATAAGAAAGTATACAGATTTAGGAAATGAAATTAAAAGTATTTGGCATTCTCAGACTATAAAAATATTACCTTTTGTTATTTCGGCTACTGGCATTATACCTAGCTCTCTCATTCAAAATTTAGGTATATTATTATAAGCAATAATTATTAGCCTGAAACACTCATCAATATTGAAAACTCTCCCGAGAAAAGATATATGTCGCCGACGGGACTCGAACCCGCACCCCTCTGTTTGCCGGACAGGAGCTCTACCATTAAGCTACGGCGGGATACTGATACTGAGGGGTGCGGGTTCGAGTCCCGTCGGCGACATATATCTTTTCTCGGGAGAGTTTTCAATATTGATGAGTGTTTCAGGCTAATAATTATTGCTTATAATAATTGTTACCCTTTGTGCTATGCATAAAAAATCTTGTCTTAAACATTAGTTTATCAATTTAAAAAAATAATTATGTGTATTAGATTTGTCAAAGAGTTTGTATATAAAAATGCAAAAATCAGTCATTTTAAATACATGTAGGATTACGAAAGATTTTTAAAATATTTATATTGAGGAATCTGTAGGATTTATCGGTCAAATTAGGAATTCCACCGAGCCGAACCCTCTGATATGAAAATATCTGGAGTCGGTGAATTATATTCCCATTTAATAGTTTGGTAGATTAACATGTTGTTCTTGTATTGTTTTGTATTAATTATACTTATATAATAGACTTGCACAACGTGGATTTACTAGATGATCATTTATATGGAAAAGTGTATGAAAGGGTTTAGTTTTTGGGAAAAACTAAACCCGGACCTGAAAATCTTGTGCGTAAAAAAATGTATTAATTAAATAATAGTTGTGAAATTAATCAAATAAAATTTATTTGCACATGCCGGACCACGACCTTCAGATTGGGAGTCGAGAGTCTTACCGCTCGACCACGCCGGCCGTCACTTGATCGTGTCATGTCTTCCTCAGTCGTCCCCGACTTCAACTACCATTCGCATTTGCATCATTTATTCTCACACTCTTTTTTTCATTCATTCATTCTACATGCCCAAACCATCTGTGAGTCCCTTTCTTAATCCTACTAATTACGCTTACATCAAGATGCGGATCAATGCGAATTTCCACATTTCTCACACGATCACATATGGTTTTACCACATATACGCCTCAGGGATTTCATTTTTTCAGCATTCAGTCTACCTTCATCTTTCCTCTGCCAGTTCCATACCTTACTGCCATACATCAGGGTAGGTATCAAAGCACCATTGTAGACTGCTAGCTTCGCTTCTTTGGACTAGTGTTTTGTTAGCGCCAAAGGCATTCAGTCCTCCATTAATGGAGTTACCTGCATTTACCCTTATTTCAATAACCCTATTAGCCTTTCCATCTCTCATAATTCTTTGTATGATATACTTAGTCGAAGCATATTCGTAAACATACTTCCTAAATACACAAAATCATTCACCTGCTCCACGTATCCATCATTCACAACTATATTGCACTACATTTAAAAGCCAGATATGCAAAAAAAATCATTAATTTCGGAATAAAACATCCCATTTCTGTATAAAATCAAATCCACTCCACCCCGCCCGGTGGCGTATTTCCAAATCCTATACCGGTTCAGACACGGCGGTGATTCAGACAAGGCATTCGCTGCTCTGTCTACGCTTTTGTATTTCTGTCACGGTGACGAACGTAAGTATGGTGAGCTTCTGTTGGTGCATTTGCTTTGTCACGTATTTTTTTTTTATTAATGTGTATATATTATATTAAAGTCATGTACAATACATAGCTTCCAGTCTGTATCACAGTGGTATCGAAGTCTAATACCGTAGGCCGCGGCCTGATGGTATTAGAGCTCGATGCCACAATTGAAATCATAATTATATAATATAGACCAGTGGCGGTTTGTGGTCTTTTTAAAGGGGGTTCAGAAATTCAAGAGAAGATATATCAAATCAAAATTTATTTATCAACTAAAGTTAGTGGGAGGGGTACCTACATACTATTGTTTTTAAATAACTTGACACTCCTCGACACAATTATTTGATAGGTAACCAGAAAAGTTTTAGAGGAATAAAATTGTTTAATGGTTTTTACAGCACTCAATGTACGTTGGTATTTTTTTTCAATAAGAAAAATAACGTAGAATGTAGAATATATAATTGATATTTTAAAACAAAAAAAAACCGAAAATGAAGGTGACACGAAATAAAATTAGAATTTTTCACTTATACAAAAAATCCATTATACATTAATACAAAAAAAAATAATAATTTCCAACCTTTTTTCATTAGTATTAAGTGTTATTTTTTGTATATATAACATTGTATATATAACATTGTGAAAAAAAAATTGCGACAGAATATTCGCGACAATCGATAAACGCAACCGCTTTCAATTTGAAAGCCGAAACAATACTAGAGAAATATATATAAATACTAGCTCAACACAAAATTGCATAACTAGCGACGTTTACTGAAACTTTAGTAAATGTACTCGTAACTAAGGGATATAAAAACTTATCTAAAAAAAACAGAAGTCAAAATCAGTCTACTACAATAGTAGATTTACAAATGCCATTAGCAAAAGGTTGGAGAAATGCAGAAACAAGAAAATAAAAAATGTACCAAAATGACTACAAAGTTAAATACCTTAATATTATATAACATTTAACTTGCATCCATATTATGGTGCAAAGTGCAAAGATCAACCGTCAGCCGGTCATCCTGCGACAATCTCGGGCATCGCATCGGCGGGACTCGTCAATGTTCGGAGGTCACGTGACGTCTGCGATCGCCGCACCGAGCTGGGTTAATATTGCTTAGTTTTTTTGTTTCACCGTCACAGGGATTTGTATCGGCTATGATTTTTTTGGATGGACGATTATGTGCGGATTCTTACACGCACAAATTGGGAATAGGTATCGTATTTTTCGGTGGCGCGAGTTTTAAAGGCGGAATTTTAATGTCGAGCTATCTATAATGTGCTTATATTATTGTACAACAAGTTTGTTTTATTTTCTCATCTTTTTAATTGGGCTTCGTCGCACATACGCACTTTAGAGAAAACCGCCACTGATATAGACTAGTGTAAACGAAGACAGAGCAGCAAATGCCTTGTCTGAATCACCCCCGTGTCTGAACCATTATGGTTTTTGGAAACACGCCGCCCGGTGTCAATCACGCTAGCGCCCGCCACAGACACTCTTCTTTGTATATAAAGATAGATAATTGTTCATAATATAGGTACCTACAAGGATTACAGACCGGACTATGGAAGATATAATATAGATAATATATGGAAGATGTAAAAATTAAATTAGAGTGAAGAGGACATGATTAATAATTAATTAACAATACGCAAGGATTAATCAAATGAGAGAGGAACTAAATTGGATTCCAATAAAAAAGAGACTATTATTTAATGTATTAATTTTTGTGCATAAAATTATGAAAAACCAAATGCCAAAATACTTTAAGGATGAAATTGTTTTTAATAGAGACGTTCATAACTATGAAACAAGAAATATAAACAGAATTCGATTGCCACAAATGAAGAAATCAAAATCACAGAACTGCATAATGTACAGAGGACTAAAGATGTATGATGAAATGCCTGAAACTATGAAGAATGAAGAAAGAATGAATGTATTTAAAAAGAAATGTTATGATTACTGTAAAAATATTTAAATTTATCAAATGAAATGTTACATTGTGCTTATTAGTTTATATTCATGTAGTATAAACTAACTCAATAATAATAAAAAAAAAAAAAAAAAAAAAAAAATGAAACCTATATTAACAGAAACCTATAATATACAAAAATTATACACCCGGACGTGAGTATGAACGTGACACAAGAAGTGTATTCAGTGGCGTAACTATACCATCGGGGGCCCGTGGCAAATTCATTGGAGGGGCCCCCCCCAGTAAAAATCATGGTCGCGTTGTAATTGTTTTTTTATAAATAACTTAAGTTACCCATAATATTACTATTATTGGGTGCATTTTTGTTAAATATCTAATAAATTTTTATTTTCAACAGCACAGGTATTAACATGTGTAGATATAATGTAATAACAATTTAGTCTTTACAAGACATTTATTTATAAAATTCTTTTCTCCGAGCTTTCTGTTCCGCAAAAGTATCAATAATGTCATCAAAGTTTAAAGATCGGGTTATTGAATTTTCAATAGACAGAATAGCCAAGTTACGTAGCCTATCTTGTCCCATTGAGTTTCTTTATGTTTTTATTAATTTTAGTTTCGAAAATAACCTTTCTGCACTAGCTGTAGTCACAGGAATTGTAACAAATAACATTAATGCAGTACATACCTACTTCAGGGAAGTTGCAGCTTATTAATAAATCAGCAAGTTCTCTAATACACAGAGCCTTTTCTATTTCGTCTCTGAAGGTGGACCTAACAAGGGGAATCACGGACCATGCTTCGCTAGTCCGACAGCGCCACGAAAAAAGTACTTTCTTGCTTATCAAAAAGCAGGAATACCCCGAGTGTCTCTAGCTCTCCAGCGCTGCCAAACTTCCGCGACAAAAAATTCAGCAATGGATGCGTTCTAAAATTGAATGACATCCTTTTCTTATGAATGCGTTTAAATCTTAATAATTTATTTGAATTAGTATACCTGTATGGTCTTTAGTTGTGTCTAACTTTAGTTGATTTATGTACTCGTACTTATATAAAATTTATAATTTTTACTAAATGTTGTTAAAAATGTTAGGTTACTTCTGAGCTCGCGGCCCCGCGGCGGCCGGGGCCCCGCCATTTTGCCAGCCCTGCCACCCTATAGTTTCGCCACTGCCTGCATTATTATCAATATTAAAAAAATATGATATTATCAATTATTGTGAGCAATACATACCCCAATATTCACAAACACAATGTAAAAAAAGAATTAGAAGTGATGGACGTCCAAGAATATTTGCGCACGGACGTAATAAATGTAGTGGGACCAATATGTATATATGTGTATGTATACTGGTTGGCTCTGGCGTTATGAAATTCGCATTGAAAAAATTTAAATAGGTAGAGCGTGAGTTCTTTGAAAATGTGTGTATTTCATATAGTTTAGCGGCAGGGATGGAAAGGTGGGGGGAAATCGCGGCGGGGGGAGGTGAACAAAGGTGGGAGGGGGGGGTTCAGGGGTGGAGGGGAGTGGAGGGGAGTGGAAATGCATTTTCTTTCTTTGAATGGTCACGCGTGCAGGGTACTCGCTAGTGCCGTATAAATAAGTACATATATTATTTCAATCTAACTTTTAGTCTTTCTCGATATATATAGGATTTTATTCACAGGAGTTTTATGTTAAGAAGCACAAAAAATAGCAGGAAGAGCCAAGCAGAGTCCACAGGAAATGAGAAGAATCAAGAAGAGGCAAGAAGAGACAAGAATAAGTAAAAAGGGCCAAGGAGAGACGAAAGGATCCCAGAAGAACCAAAAATAGAAAAGAAGATACAAGAAAAACTACGAAGGGACAGGAAGATCCAAGAAGAGCCGAGAAGAGGCAAGAAGAAGGAAGACATAAAGAAAGGAAATACAAAATCATAACGCTCAATCCATTCCTTTCTTCCTGCCCATCCTAAATTCCAATATTGGCTTATTAGGTTGCCATGTATACCGGTCGATTAAACTCCAACCTCCTTCCTATCCTCAGAGCACTTGTTCCTAGTCCTAACAAATCAGTACCCCCTGGTGTACCGGTCTCACCGGGACAGGATTGCTCCTGGCTGGGGTGGTACAATCGTATCGTATCGTATCGTAGGAGTTTTATGTTAAGAAGCACATGATCTAATAAAATACTTGCATATAACATAGAAAGAAAATAAATAAGTATTTGATTGAATTTTAATTATCAGGTTGTTGGAGTTCTTTATCAGCATATAAATACACCCCACTCCATCAGTTAGTTTTAAAATGACTTACCGGATGACGTTGATGATTCTTCCTTGATAGGGAGCAAAGTCTTGCTTGATACGGAGCACTTTAATTTATTGCAATTATATATAATTATTATTTTATATTATTTTGTATTATTTTATATTATTATTTCAACTTAACACAACAAGATAACTCACAGCTTGACTCGGGTAGCCAATTTATCCACTAAATACTGGCGAAAATATTAAATTTGTCGTTAAACAGAAGAAAATATTATAAAGTCACGAAGTGTGAGATGTTTTAACAAGGATGGACTTGATAATAACTAAATATTCGGGTATTTGAAATATCACCAATTTGTAAGTAGCTTATCAATTCATATCAATCGCACCTGCTTAATCTTATCTGTGGCAACACTGTAAATAGATAAAATCCAAGAAGCTAGCAGGTAGATTACTTGAATATAAGTAAATATTCAGGTACCTATTTGAAATATCACCAGTTTGTTACCAGCTTATCAATTCATATCAATCGCACCTGCTTAATCTTATATGTGTCAACACTGTCAATAGATAAACTCCAAGAAGCTGGCAGGTGTGCTAGCACGGTCGCTCGATATGAAGTTTTTTTTTTTTTTTTTCTTAAGAATGGTACATATTAATTCATACTGGTCTTCCATTAAAAGCATTTGCTTGTGGATGGAAGAAGAGTTTACATTTCATATATGTTAAATTAATACAATCACGTGTTTCACATACTCGTATGTACAGTTAATACAGTAACTAAAATATATAAACATCTATTTATTCATCGAGAAGAAAAACAAGTATAATTATTATTAGTGAGACTTTCATGTGTAAATAGAGGAAGCAGTCTTCCTGTTGGTGGTTTCTTTAAAATATTTTTTGATAGAGTTCAACAGTTGTACTTTGTTATTAATGTTTCTGATTTCTATAGGTAGTTTATTAAAGAAGTATTTTCCTTGGTGTGTATAATGGTGTTGGGCAAAAGAAGTGTTTAGTTTGGGGCATACGAATACATGTTTAAGGGGGTTTCTCACCATCCTCCCAGTAGCTTATCTACCCTAATAACGAATATTTTAGATTTACGATTTACGGTTTATTTAATTATTAAGTTGGAGTTTATAATTCGGTACTCGAACCTACGAATAGTGGCTATATATTGGATAAGTTGGCCTAATTTTCTAACCACTGCGAGTATTTTATTTTTATTTTTAATAATATTCGTTATTAGGGTAGATAAGCTAACGGGAGGATGGTGAGAAACCCACTAAGTCTAGTACGATTTTCAGTTATGAATGGGTATTTATCTTTTTCTTTTATAATTTGTATGATTGAATTTTTGACAAATAAGTTTTTAAATGTTGGAACTTTGAATTCTTCGAATACGCGTTCAGTGGGGAAATCTGGAGGTTTTTTTAGTATAATTTTTATTATGAGTTTTTGATGAATTTCTATGGGGGTCAAACTAGTTTTGTAAGCTGCTCCCCAACTGATAATGGTGTACTTTAGACTGTACTAATGCGTAGTATATTGAGTATAGATTTTTCGTTGATAAGAAGTTTCTAATTCGTAAGAATATATAAATTAATTTCCTAATTCTTTTTATTGTGTGGCTGATGTGTTCTTTCCATTTTAGGTTTTTATCTATGATTATTCCAAGATATGTAATTTTATCCGCTGTTTTCAGGAGTGAACATTCTTGTTCACAGTGCAAGTAATATTTGTTTTCCAAATCATTGTTTTGATTTTATAAAGGTTTTGTAATTTTATGTTTATCCAAATATGATCTAGACAGGACGATTTTTGCCCATTTAATTCTCGGGTATTTTTGTTTATGCATGATTTAAAATCTAATTCAGTCATACAATTTAGATACTCATTTTTGAAAATATTTTCGGATTTATCGTTAATATTAATATTAAAATCGCCAGCAATAAAACAGGTTTTATTTTTAAGAGTTAGTAAGATATTTTTTAGTTCATTAATGAATAGTGCAATATTTGATTCGTGTGTTCTGTAAATGGCAATGATGTGATAAATACATTTGTCGAGTTTTATTTCGATTTGAATACAGTTAGTCTGTGGTATTGGGTGTTCTAAAATCTTGACAATATTGAAATTGGTGTGAACGAATACTGCAATTCCACTATTTTTATTTATATTTACTTTTGTCGGAATGTATGTATAGTTAGGTATCTGATAAGCTGGTGACTCTAGTGTTGAGTACCTCATACAAGATGCACTACAAATGTCCCATACAAAGGCGTAAAATGTCCCGTCACCTCACAAAATGTGTTTGTACCAACTCTTTTTCTTTGTACCACTTCAAATATGAGGTGGTGAGGTAGTTGGTGTAGTATTACTACATTGCATGGGACGTATTTGAGGTCCAACTCTTTTTTGTATTACTACAAATGTATGAGGTGATGAGGTAGTTGGTGTATGGGACTTATTTGAGGTCCAGCTCTTTTTTGTATTACTACAAATGTATGAGGTGATGAGGTAGTTGATGTATGGGACTTATTTGAGGTCCAACTCTTTTTTGTATTACTAAAAATGTATGAGGTGATGAGGTAGTTGATGTATGGGACTTATTTGAGGTCCAACTCTTTTTTGTTGGTATACTAGCACTACATCGTAGGCATTAGATCCGCGAGCTAGAGCTACTATATTACAGCGCCTTTGAGGGTTTTCTCACAAAAACGGTGCTCTACAAATTATCTAATTATTATGATTATTATTAGGGAGGGGGACTAAGGTAGAGTCGTGATAAAGTGGGGTAAGTTGGTGAGGGGATGTGGAGAGTGGTAGTAAGGGGGTTTGGGGGAAGGGGGTGAGGGAGTGGGGGAAGGGGGGGGGGGGGGGGGGGGGGTTTGAAGGGAGGGGGAAGTGGGGGTAAAAGTTGCGAGGAGGGTGGTGAGGAGGGGGAATGAGGGGAGGGGGGGGGTAAAAGTTGCGAGGAGCGTGGTGAGGAGGGAGTGAGGAGGGAGTGAGGAGGGTGTAGAGGAGGGGGGGGGAAAGGGCGGGGGGGAAGAAATAGTGCGGAGGGTGGGTGAACAGGGGGTGAGGAGGAGGGGAGGGGGGAGGAAGAAATGGTGAGGAGGGGGGTTGATGAGAGGGGGGTTATGAGGGGGGAAGGGGTGAGGATGGGAGGGGGTAGGCGAGTTTTTATGCTGGACAAGAGAAGAGTCCCAACTGCTCTCAACAGTCTGGAGCCAGTTAGGAACATAGACAACAGTAATACGTACATTTGTTTGTCCAATTCGGTGCTACCTACTGCGGTTGGATTAGAGTTTTTAATGATCGAATTTATCCCGCGTCCAAGATATCAGTTGAGTTAGAATACTCGCTAGCGGCGAGCGGGAACCATTGCTTGCAACGTTAATTTAAAATAAGCTTCAAAAACTTTAATTTTACCCGATTTTAAGACACCCCCCCCCCCCCACCCGACGGATGTAAAAATATTGCTACACCTCACCTCATATGAGGCGGTACACCTCAACACCTCATTTCAGTATTTGAGCACCTCATACAAACTCACCCTGATATCGTGTCCTACCCAACACTAGGTGACTCATCATTTGTGAATGTCTCTGTTAATATTATGCAGTCTGGTTGAAATATTAAGTTGTTGATTTTAATAATAAATTCATCAAAGTTTTTGAAAATACTTCCAATATTTAGGTGTAGTATGAATAAACCATTAAACTTGGGGGGGGGGAAATAATTACATGTGTCTATGCTTCCACATTCGTATTCTTGGATGTTGTAGGTATTTTCAATTTGTTTAGATATGAAATCATCCATTGAAAATTAATTGAGTTGATCGAGAGTTGGGAAACAGTTGTGAATTCGAGTGGTTTGTACATTCGGGGGAAGTTTGTACAGAAGTTACCGATTGTCGGTAACTTCTCATCGTTCCCTAGGACAACTGCAGATCTCAAACGTACAAACGACAGTTGATATCGAATATATTAAGGACACTTAGTCATTGTGAACTGTCACCTATTCGTTTGCGATCTGCAGTTGTCGTAGGGAACGATGAGAAGTTACCGATAGTTATCCTATCGATCGTTATAGAGCAAGCGTGCTAGGGCCTCTGGTAGATTACTTGAATATTTCATAACTTGATTTAGATTTTCAAGCACAAAAGTAATAAAATTATTTATTATTGGGGTTTTATGCCGTGTTTTGGACAGCGTTTCAGGGCAGATGTATAATTAAAGATTGTTATATTTTTATTTGTATGCTAGATTTTTATTTTCTTAAAAATGGGATTTATAAGGACATACAAAAAGGACGCCCGGGAAAAAATACTTTTCTACATCGAAAATTGCACAAAATGAATATATTTTTTTATAATGCCTTCTAGAGGGTGAAAACTATGTCGGTATATTTTCGAATTTTCGATGCGTTTCGTATTAACGTAAACATTCACTGTCAAACATGTACGATTTATCAAAAAATATTATTTAAGGAAAAAGTGCTGCTAACTCAACTCTCATAAAGAATTATAAAATTATAAAAAGCTTCCGACGTAGCTTCTTCTTTCTAAAAAATATATATTTTTTTAAATTTCAATTTTGTGAAAGTTTCGGTGTAGAAAAGTGTATTCTCCATAAACCCCTTTTCGAGCGATTTCTGTAGGTAAATTTGAGCGTTGTCTCATTCGCATGTATTGTAAGTGTGCGTGAGCTTATTGTGAGCGGGACAGAATGACAGACGCGGGTGTTCCGCGTGTGGTTCAAAGTCTAGCCTCTTAAGGTACAAATCTTGGTCGCGTGCTTCAATGAGATGAGCTACTGAGTCTGGTATGGCTGAATTGTTTTCACATTCTCTTTTCCATTTGGTCATCCAGAGTCGGTATTCATTTATAACAAACAGTTGATTCACTATCGTCGAATGGACCACTTTTTTCACTTTCACTGTCTCGGTATCGATAACCCAGCCCCTGACACTAAAATTTGGTTTAGGTAGAAAAACTCCCAAATGAAATAAGTCGCAGACAATCTCTCCTCCAAATCATTAATAATGGAATCAAATGGAGGTATGTCAATTGATTTCCTAAAGTACTCTCGGCAATGAACATGTCTGCAATAGTCATTTTTGAATATGTGCTAAAGAAGGTATCAATAAAAAAATTGTTTATGTGCTAAAGAAGGTATAAAAAAGTCAATTTTCTTAGAAGACTAAGAAATAAACTGAACGGAAACACTGCAGAGCTCATTTAAAAAACTATAGTTGCTCCACATTTTGATTATTGCTCTACAATGTTATATTTGGCCAATGAAGGAAATTTTAACAAGCTAGATGTTATACAGAATAGAGCTATGAGATGTATACTGGGAAAAGGCAAATATGCGAAGGTTAATCAAATGAGAGAGCATCTAAATTGGATTTCAATAAAAAAGAGACTGTTATTTAATGGGTTGTTTTTTGTCCGTAAAGTCATGAACAACCAAATGCCAAAATATTGATGAAATTTTTTTAATAAAGATGTACATTTATTATAAGCAATAATTATCAGCCTGAAACACTCATCCGCATTGAAAAAATCTTCCTAGAAAAGATACATGTCGCCGACGGGACTCGAACGTGTCCTGATGTCCAATCAGGTGCTCTAATCCCCTGAGCTACGGCGGCTTACCTCTTACCCGCCAAATGATTCAATATTTACTAGTGTTTCATTCAACTTATTACATTTTTTTTTCACCTGCAAACAACCAACTTTATTTTTATATGAGAACGGCATTGTAAGTGCTAAATCTCCCACTAGGTGGCGTCGAGACATATATCATGTCTACATTTTTTAAGTGAAGTACTTTAACTTAGATTTTTTCAATGTGGAGGAGTGTTTCAGGCTGATAATAATGATTGATTGCTTATAATAATTGTTACCATTTGTGCTACGCATAAAAATCTTGTCTTAAACATTAGTTTATCAATTAAAAATAATAGAGATAATTAAATAGAAAGATAATAATAATTACGAAACCAGAAGTGTAGATAGAATTAGATTGCCACGTATGAATAAATCCAAATCACAGAACTGCCGTACAGAGGACTAAAGATGTATGATGAACCCTGAAAGTCTAAATAATGAAGGAAGAATGAATGTATTTAAAAATAAATGTTATGTTTATTGTAAAAGTTACAAAATGAAATATTATCTTGTTTATATTAGTTTATATTCATGTTGTATAAACTAACTCAATAAATAATAAAAAAATATATAATTTTTCCAATGCAAGTATTCATGTGCCAAAAAGATAATATGTTGTCAAAAATGTAATATGTTGTCAAAAATGTAACATAACTTTTCAGCATATCATCTACGGCTCTTTGCTGCGTTCCGAATCACAAACGATTCATGATTCATTGCTTTTTTTTTAAATTTATTAAGGCATAGCGTTTATTATCATCAGCCTATCGATCTCAATAGACCATCAAATTGTGACGTTAACTCGGTTATGCCTGTCGGTTAAGCATGTACAGTCAAACTTGGATCAACCTGGTCTCAGCATCAACCTGGTGTAATTAGAATTGAAACTTGGATCAACCTGGTCTCAGCATCAACCTGGTGTAATTAGAATTGAAACTTGGATCAACCTGGTCTCAGCATCAATCAACCTGGTGTAATTAGAATTGAAACATGGATCAACCTGGTCTCAGCATCAACCTGGTGTAATTAGAATTGAAACTTGGATCAACCTGGTCTCAGCATCAACCTGGTGTAATTAGAATTGAAACTTGGATCAACCTGGTCTCAGCATCAACCTGGTGTAATTAGAATTGAAACTTGGATCAACCTGGTCTCAGCATCAACCTGATGTAATTATAATTGAAACTTGGATCAACCTGGTCTCAGCATCAACCTGGTGTAATTAGAATTGAAACTTGGATCAACCTGGTCTCAGCATCAACCTGGTGTAATTAGAATTGAAACTTGGATCAACCTGGTCTCAGCATCAACCTGGTGTAATTAGAATTGAAACTTGGATCGACCTGGTCTCAGCATCAACCTGGTGTAATTAGAATTGAAACATGGATCAACCTGGTCTCAGCATCAACCTGGTGTAATTAGAATTGAAACTTGGATCAACCTGGTCTCAGCATCAACCTGGTGTAATTAGAATTGAAACTTGGATCAACCTGGTCTCAGCATCAACCTGGTGTAATTAGAATTGAAACTTGGATCAACCTGGTCTCAACATCAACCTGGTGTAATTAGAATTGAAACTTGGATCAACCTGGTCTCAGCATCAACCTAGTGTAATTAGAATTGAAACTTGGATCGACCTGGTCTCAGCATCAACCTGGTGTAATTAGAATTGAAACTTGGATCAACCTGGTCTCAGCATCAACCTGGTGTAATTAGAATTGAAACTTGGATCAACCTGGTCTCAGCATCAATTAACCTGGTGTAATTAGAATTGAAACTTGGATCAACCTGGTCTCAGCATCAACCTGGTGTAATTAGAATTGAAACTTGGATCAACCTGGTCTCAGCATCAACCTGGTGTAATTAGAATTGAAACTTGGATCAACCTGGTCTCAGCATCAACCTGGTGTAATTAGAATTGAAACTTGGATCAACCTGGTCTCAGCATCAACCTGGTGTAATTAGAATTGAAACTTGGATCAACCTGGTCTCAGCATCAACCTGGTGTAATTAGAATTGAAACTTGGATCAACCTGGTCTCAGCATCAACCTGGTGTAATTAGAATTGAAACTTGGATCAACCTGGTCTCAGCATCAATCAACCTGGTGTAATTAGAATTGAAACTTGGATCAACCTGGTCTCAGCATCAACCTGGTGTAATTAGAATTGAAACTTGGATCAACCTGGTCTCAGCATCAACCTGGTGTAATTAGAATTGAAACTTGGATCAACCTGGTCTCAGCATCAACCTGGTGTAATTTGAATTGAAACTTGGATCAAACTGGTCTCAGCATCAACCTAGTGTAATTAGAATTGAAACTTGGATCAACCTGGTCTCAGCATCAACCTGGTGTAATTAGAATTGAAACTTGGATCAACCTGGTCTCAGCATCAACCTGGTGTAATTTGAATTGAAACTTGGATCAAACTGGTCTCAGCATCAACCTGGTGTAGTTAGAATTGAAACTTGGATCAACTTGGTCTCAGCATCAACCTGGTGTAATTAGAATTGAAACTTTGTTTGAAATGACTTTAGCCGTGTTTGGTGACCAGATCTGAATAGCCAGGTACTTCCTCATCTTTCTCTTCCCATATTTTTTCTCTTCCCCATCTCCTTCCCTCCCCAATGCCCTCAGCCTCACAATATACTTCAATTGGGGATGTCGTAATCTCACTGGCTATGAGACTATGGCTGACTGATATTTAACATGAGATATTTAACAGTGAGATACGTTTTTAGATTTTCACGGCCAAAAGCATTTTCGTTGTTTGTTTTTGGGGTGTTATGCCATATAACACGTATGCGTTATGACACATTGTCGGATCTGCCCTGATGATGGACACTGCAACGCTGTCCGAAACGTCGGCTAAAGAAGTAGGTAGCGCAACACGGCATAACACCCCAACAAACAACGAAAATACTAAACAGTGATTTGTTGGAACTTTTCTCTTTTATTCTATTTTCTTTGTCTGTTATAATATTTTTTTATAAAAGTTTAAAAATAATTTAAAAATTGAAAAATTTGATTGTGTTTTACACATAACACAATCTTATCTACAATTCCAAAGAATCTAACCTTGCGTCCCTTTCCTTATCTTGCACATTCTGCAAGATAAGGAAAGTGCCTGCATTCGATTTATTAATAGCATAGTGAAGTCAGCGAATATAATATAGAATTTTATTGAAAATCAAAAGTATTGTGATATCTTTATGGCACAATCTGGTAACAATATCAACCTACCTGTCGCTACCGCCTTATCAGAGTTCAGTATTTAATGTTTATCTTATCTACTCGAACGCTTTTTGCCACATTATGGCACCATTTCCAAAGCATCGGATTGCTTTGCTGCCAAATTTGGTACATATTCTCTAGATTCGTTAAAATAAAATGAATTTTTTTCAAATGTTCCCGCGGCCTGCATTTCACGTTGGTTGAAAACTGATAGCCTACTTCTGGTACTGATCAATAGACCAATAGGATATATATATATATATATATATATAAGAATATTTTCATTAATCTTCTCAATTTGTTCTGTCAGCTCATAGACTCTTTTTACTATTGTTTTAATAATTCATTTTCAAATTAAGAATAAAATATTGAGTCGACTATTAAGTAGGTACTGGGCGCATATCCAGTGACAGTCTACAATACATATAACCACAATGGCGAGACAAGCTCGGCATTGTTTTAAATCAAAGAAAATTATATTTTTCTTTATATCTCCCCCCTTAGGGAAGACAATAGACTATAACCTATTATGTATCCTCTTCGTGGTTCATTAATGCAGGTGCTGGAGTCAACTTCGAGATGTGGAAAAAATTTGATTCTGATTTTTGTCGACCAGTGTCTATCTTGTAAATTGAGTTTGATAATTTTTCTATAATTTTGTAGGGTCCGATTCTCAATTCGTCTAGCTTCTTCCTATTATGTTTGTTTCCATTCTCCACAAAAACAATATCACCAACTTTGAAGTTGAAGGGTCTCCTGTTTTTATCGTAAATTATCTTGTTGTAATTATGTGATTTCATAGTATTTTTCAGAGCTATTTTTCTGTCTTGAATCAAATCGATGTCGGTCTTCTTAAGTTTTAACTCATTTGGCAAAATTGTAATATCTGTGCCGTTAAGTAGATACTGTGGCGCATATCCAGTGACAGTGTGCTCCGTTTCATTATAGTTTTTTACACAATTATGTGCTATAGTTGTCCAAGCTACTTTTGAGTCATTTTCGTTGATTTTGCATCTAATTTTATTGACTAGCGTTTGGTTCAATCTTTCATTTAATCCATTTGAGAAAGGTGAGTTTACTGCAGTAAAAATTATTGGAATATTTTTTTCTTCCAAAAATTTTTTGAAATCTCTAGAATTGAGACCCGGGTATTGGTCTGAGAGTATCATGCCAATGTCATTATTTTCTGTGGAGTTTACGAGTTTGATGAAATCATTGGTATTTTGAGTTCTTGACGTTAAAATATATGCAAACCTTGTGAAATGATCTGATATCAGGTGCAAGTATCTCTTTGTTGACCGTGAACCCCCAAATCCGCCTATTGTATCAATGGAACATATTTCAAAAGGTTTTGTTGCGGGACCCAAGTGGGACATCAATCCATATTTATTTTGACCTCTTGATTTGTTCTTTAAACATACTGCACAACTTTCGCAGGTTCTCTTTATATTGTTTGTCATGTTTTCTGCTGTGTACCACGAGCTTATCATTTTTTGCATTTGTTTAATTCCTATGTGACCTAGGTCTGCATGAACATTTTTGATAAATACTATGCTGAATTATTTTTTCTCTTTTTCTAACTTTCTTGTAATAAACATTATTCTTCGATATCAATTTATCTCTTCTGCACTGTATCTTCTCATTTTTGACCTGATCTTTTAAGATATCTTCTAATTTTATTAAGTTGATAACTTTTAATTGCTCATCTTGGTTCTCATCTGGTTCTAAGACTGGGTTTCTGCTTAGACAATCAGCTTCAATATTGAATTTTCCTGGAGAATATTTAATTTGAAAATCATATTGTGATAGGTAGTATGTTAGATCTCCTAATTCTTCATCAGTTCTTGATTTTATATTCATATTCTCCAATGGCTTGTGATCTGAAAAGACAGTAAATTTCTTACCTATCAATAGATGTTGCCAATATTGAATACATTCTTTGATAGCTAGGCATTCCAGATATATAGCCTTCTTCCTTTTTTGAACTTCATTCAATTTCTTTGAGAAGTAAGCTACTGGTTTTTCCTCATTGTTTTCTTGTGGCTGTTTTAGGATAGCTCCCACTCCTAGTATACTAGCATCTGTATATATATGTATAGGCAAGTTCGGGTCAAATATGGTTAATATTGGTTGAGAACATAAAATTTGTTTCATTTCATCAAATGATTCTTGGCATGCCTTAGTCCAGTTAAAGGTTTGACCTTTTCTCAAAAGATTATGCAACGGATCCAATTTCATTGCTATTTTTGGCACATATTTATGGTAAAAGTTTATTTTTCCCAAAAATTGTCGCACGTTTTTCTGCGTTTTTGGGGTCGGAAAGTTTCTTATTGATATCAAGTTATCTTTCAGAGGTCTAACGGAATTATTTTGTATAATGTGACCCAAATATTTAACTGAATCGGCTGCAAACATGCATTTTGTAAACTTTAGTCTTAAGCCTTCACTTTTAATTGCTTGAAACAGCTGTGTTAGATGTCTGACATGTTCTGAGAAAGTTTTTGAAAAAACCAGGATGTCATCTATGTAATTTACTGTGAAATCTCCGAGTTTATGTTTCCGTATTATGTTACACATAATTCTTTGAAATATAGCTGGTGATGTTTTTAACCCGAATGGTAAACATGACCACTGGTAATGACCTTCTTGAGTGACGAATGCAGTTTTGTGTCTGTCTGTGACTCGCAGAGGAATTGACCAAAATGCTGAGTTCAAATCTAGTGTTGAGAAAAACTTACAATCTCTTGTTTTTACCATCAGGTCTTCAATAAGTGGGAACGGCTGTGACTGAGGGACAACAAGTTTATTTAACTCTCGAAAATCTATGCACAATCTAGATTTTTTATTTTCATCTTTTTTATAAGCTAATGTAACTGGAGCTGCAAAAGGACTATATGATTCTTCTATTATCTTTTTTTTCTAATAATTTTTCAATCTGTTTTTCAATCTCTTTTTTATCTTCGATTGTGCAACGATACGGTCTTTTGCTGCAATATTTTTCTACTAATAAATCAATGTGTGCTTCATAATCTTTTACCTTTCCAATGTCATATTTGTCCTTTGCAAATACAGATTTATTCTTCACTATTAAGTCATCAATCACTGCTTGTTGTTCATAATCTAGATGATTTATATTAGCTATGAAGTTTATTTCGGTAAAATTTTCATTGAAGTTTATCAAATTATTAGATTTGGTTTGATTAGGAACTATTTCATTTATTTGTGTTGGAGCTTTCTGACTGATTTCTAATTTTTCATTTTGAATTAAGCCATATTTTTGTATGCAATCAAGTCCAATTAAAAAATCATAATCAAAATTTTCCTTGTCAATTACAAATACATCCATATTTTTTTCAACGTTAAAAATAGTTACATCCAGTGATATCATACCAATTGCCTTTTTAACGCCATTAATTGTTTTTAAGTTAGTATTGTTCGAATAACGTAGTTTTTCATTGTTTATCTTTAATATCCTTGAGTTTATCAATGACACATTAGAGCCCGAGTCATAGATTCCAAATATTTCAACATGTTTATTTAACACTAACTTTACTTTAATTAATGGCGGCGCTATTAGTTTTTTTGGTCCTCACATCGCAGTTCGCATTCTAATTCTGAATTATTAATGTGCTTTATTTTTCTCTTATCATTTTCTTTTTCATTATTATTATTCTTTCCTTTAAACCAACATAAATCTTCTGAGTGATAGCGCACTCCTTTGTTTAATTTTTCACAAACGCTACATTTTTCTTTCAACGGCTTAGTGTCATTCTTCTTTCTTATAAACGTTTTCTTCGAAACCAAATGTTCTAATTTGCCAAGTTCATTAAACAAGTCTTTTGTTTCTATAACCTCATCCTTGTTGATTCTATCTGTTATATAATCTGGTAAACCGACAGCAATTATATCGATTAAAGTCCCCTGATCAATTGTTTTTCTTACTTCAAGTAAAAGTCTTTCTTTTTTAACTGCATATTCTAATAATGATCCTGATTGATACTTGAATGATAAAGCATACCTGCTAGCAATCCAACCTTTATCACCATAGGTTTGTATAAAGTTTGATTTCCAATCTAACCACTCTGATCGTAAACCAAGCTTGATCATCATTGACGAATACCAATCTGTGCATGATTTGTCCATAAATAATCTGAAGATTTCAATTTTTTCTTCATCTTTAGTTATGTCAAACCTTTCACATTCTTTTTCAAATACTTCCATCCAGTGACATGCACTTATATTTTTTCCATGAAATTTTTCAAGTACGAACCTGTCAGCCAACTTTTTCATGCTTTGTTTTTCTTTTTTCTGCTGATTTTCAACTAATTTTTCCAAAATTTTCACTATAGGGTCTTCTGAACTCCTTTGATTGGCAATAAACAACTGTTCTTGGGTAATTTCCTCTAGAAATTGGTCCTGAAAAATCATGTTTTTATCCGCATCCACGTATGTTTGTGAAATATCTTCTGCCATTTTTATCCATACACTTCTTTTTTGGTGTCTTTTTTTTAATGTATTTTTTACTGTACTATAAGCCTTAGAGGTGTAGATAGATTTGTGGAGTGATGCTGCTTGACATTCTTCAGGAATCAGGAAAACTTTGTCATCTTGTGTAACAATTGAGGTTATGGCAATAAAATTGGACTTTCCGTCTGTTGTTGGTTTTAACTGAAATTCAAATTTCAACTTTTCCATTTTTTGACAATAAATGTCGTTTTATAAGAATATTTTCCTTGTGATTTGGATTTTTTGTTCAATTAAAACACAATTGAGTTTCTCTGTGAAGAAAGAAACGACATTTAATGTTATTAATTGTAATTCCTTAATCTCAATCACAATAGTAATTAATCTTCTCAATTTGTTCTGTCAGCTCATAGACTCTTTTTACTATTGTTTTAATAATTCATTTTCAAATTAAGAATAAAATATTGAGTCGACTATTAAGTAGGTACTGGGCGCATATCCAGTGACAGTCTACAATACATATAACCACAATGGCGAGACAAGCTCGGCATTGTTTTAAATCAAAGAAAATTATATTTTTCTTTATATGTAAAAAAAAAATTATTGATGATTTTATTATTATTATTAAAATATCTATTGTTCAAATTTCTCATCGACCGGTACAAAATCGTAGCGTAGCGACGTAATCGTAGCGACCGGTACAAAACATCGATAGTTACACCTATCGTTCGGATATTGTAAAGTTATCGATGTTACTACGATGTTACTACTACCCCAGTTTTGTTATTTCTTGTATTATTTATTCTGTTGTGTTACTTTATGATGTTCTGACTGTGTTGTGTGTTTCCCCCCTTTTAGTATACGGAGCAGAGCTGTGCTGGGCCATCGGCAGCTGCCTGCCTCGGGCCTGGGAACGCAACGGGCCCCTCTCCAACAGTTCCTGCTCTGCTGCCAGGAGGTTCTGGCTAACCTTACCGATAATCCTCTACACTTGTAAGTCTATACTTATACTTATTCATGTATCTATTGACTTATACAGGGTGTTGAGGGACATACTTGACTTATTTAACCAGTGGTTTCTCAAGTTATTTAGAGTTATTTAGAGTTAAGTATATAAAATAGAATTTTATAACAAGAACTATTTACAAAATGTAAATTAAATTTTGGTTTCCAGTGATTTCTCTTTTCTTTCAACAATTAACAATTTTTTTTTACATGACACTCAGCCAAACAACCGCCCAATTCATTTACAGTGAAACCCTCTTAAGAAGTTTTCCAAGGCAAATAGACTCGCGTCCCCCTCACCTACAAGATACTGTTCCAGAAAAACAAAGGAGATTACAACACACAGCATCTTTCCCTCCATCTTTTGTTGATCTTGTTTCCGTAAGGTGGCGACAGATGGCATCCCGTCCCCGCATTACTCATCTCTCTCCTTCTTCCACTTGTACTATAATATTACATTCAAATACCTACAAACAGTGCATATTCTTCGGCAGCATCAACAAAATGTAATATCGCATAAATATATATTATATTACATTATGTCACACACATTTTCCAAGGGACCAGAAAAAAAACTTCTTAGGCGGGAAAACCTTATAAGTGGGATAAATTGGGCCTTTGGTCTTAAAGGGACCGAAAAACTTCTTAAGCAGGAAAACATCTTAAGGGAGAACTTCTTAAGAGGGTTTCACTGTATTTTATTTATTTATTGACGGCAATGGTGCGCTATCAAGTTTTATTTCAGTCCAATTTTTTAAAAATCTATCGTCTAATCGAGTCATTTTTTGGAAAATTTTGTCTATTTGTATCATTTTTTGAGAATTTTGACTATTTGTATCATTTTCTCAAAATCTCTATTCAAGTAATTTTTCGGAAATCGTGTCTATTCAAGCCATTTTTGGGGAAACTTGTCTATTTGTATCATTTTCTGAAAATCTTGTCTATTTGAGTATTTTTTGGGAATCTTGTCTACTTGTATCATTTTTCAGGAATTTTTTCTATTGGAGTCGTGTTTTGGAAATCTTGTCTATTCGAGTCATTGTTTGGGAATCTTGTCTCCTTGTATCATTTTTCGGGAATCTTGACTATTTGTGTAATTTTCTGGAAATCTTGTATATTTGTATCATATTTTGGAAATCTAGTTTATTCAAGTCATTTTTTGGAAATCTTGTCTATTCAAGTAATTTTTTAGGAATCTTGACTACTTATATCATTTTTCGGGAATCTTTTCTATTTGTATAATTTTTTTGGAAATCTTGCCTATTTGAGTAGTATTTTGGGAATTTTGTTTATTGAATTCATTTTTTGTGTTTCATTTTTCAGAAAATCTTGTTTATGCAAGTTATTTTTTTGGGAATTTTGTATATTTGTATAATTTTTTGGTAATGCTGTTTTAATCTTTTAAGTCATTTTTTGTAATTCTTATGTTTTTATATAATTTTTTTTACTTTTATCTAATTTTGGGTATGATACGTTTGTAACTATGCACATTGTCCATTTTGTAAATATTTATGAATATTAATTGCCCGCCATGACACATTAAATGATGACATGATCTACTTTCCGTTACAGAAAAGCCGTTGAGCAGATCCGTTCCACGATCGCCATCCTCCAGGGGGGCCCCACGGGGTAGTGCCGGGCGCGACGGTCATGTCACGCCACGTCCAGTTCGCCCATTATGTCAATCCCCGTCACGTCAAGCCACGTCACATCAAGCCACATCACATCAAGCCACGTCACATCAAGCCACATCACATCATGCCACGTCACATTAAACCAGGTCATGTCACGCCACATCATGTCAAACCATGTCTTGTCAAGCCACATCACATCAAACCACATGATGTCAAGGATATCAGTGTATGCACTATGCACCAATACACACAAACCTGTCTGTGTCGGTACACGGTTTAAGTAAAATTTTAGCTTAGCTGGCACTGAGTTAGATTGAGATCAATGACTAGTACACTAACTGCATTCTTTTCTATGTGATCTATAATGCTTGAGCGATAGCTACCCAAATTTGGGTAGCACCACTAATGAGCGATAGCTACCCAATTTCGGGTTGCACCACCAGTACCCTAGACTCTTGGTAGCTATTGCTCAAGGGCCTGGAGCGACAGCTATCAATTTTGGGTTGCACTGTTAATACCCTTGATTGAAAGCTACCCAATTTTGGGTTTCATCGCTAATATCCTTGAGCGATAGCTACCCAATTTCGGGATGCACCGCTAATACCCTAGATTGACAACTACCCCATTTTGGATTGCACCGCAAATACCCTTGAGCGATAGCTACCCAAAATACCCTTGAGCACTAGCTACCGCAAATGCCTTTGAGCGATAACTATAAAGTGTGTTAATATTCGAAGATATGATTTTTGGAATGAGTGCGTTTTTGAGCGAGTGGAGAATGATTTAAAAGAATGCTGATTTACATGATCTTTGGACTCCTAGGCCCCAGACAAGCTGATGATATTGATTACGTGTTGAAGAAAGATTTTGAGTATTTGGAAAAAGGTGTGATTAATTTTAATCGAAGTAAGCGAAAATTTTCCTTACTTTGTGCACACTATTTACGCCCTCAACACATTTCTATTGGTTTCCTCTTCGGTGGTTTGTCGCAAAATAAAATAAATCAAATGTTTATTTGTTTTCCCTAGTTTTTTAATAGTTTTATGTGAATGTAATAAATTTTTATTTACTAACTAACCAATTTGGGAGGCAAGTGTGGGTACCGCCAACTCGGGAACCATTTATTGGATGAATAACACCTCTGCCATAGGTCACCACATGGTTCGCCAATGTTTGGTGACTTAGCAGTGGTGCCCCCGGATTCATGGAGTGAGGTTTGTCTAGGTCTTGGCGGTATTTGCTCACCTACTCCGTGGCGGGCCGGATCGGGAGAGATAGGTTGAGGAAAACCCTTTGATCTCAGCCAAACTCTCTCGACCCATCGCCTTGCACCGCAGTAGGAGGGATTTAGGATTCATACGTCCATCACTTCTGGAAACATTGACCCTCAGATTCCTACACACCCCTCACACCCTTTTCCTTCACAGAACTTCCTCTCTTTCATTTCTCTAAAGAGATCCTTCACACAGCATCTCCAAAAATGACAGGATTTTGTCCAAATCAGGTCTTCCCGCAGGAGTAGGCAGAGAGCACAAACCGCCACACATTCCTTGCTTCATTCACATTCATTCTCTTTGTTGTTATTCTGACTCATGACATGACCCAACTCAATATTTGATTTACTTGATCTTGCCGTGTCTTCGGGCGTCTCTGACTACTTCTACCATTAACCTCCGCGCTGTATACCCCCCTTAGACTTCTTTCTTCCTTCGTCCGCTCTACATGCCCAAACCATCTAAGTGTCCCTTCCTTAATCTTAATGATTATGCTACATCAGACCAGCCTTGCATTCTTTCCGGATTTCTCATTTTTAACACGGTCATACAAAGTTTTACCACACGTACGCCTCAGAAATCTCATTTCTACAGCATTCAGTCTATACATATTCATCCTTTATTTTTATTAATAATTTAAAATTGTATATAATATTGTCATGTTGAAATATAAACTATATTTTCAAATAATGTGTAAATAAATAAAATGTTATACAAAATTGTTAGTTTTATTTATTATAAAATTCGAGGTTTGTCGAGATTACAAGTTGCTTTATATACGTTATCGTAAGGCTTACAATAAATATTTTACTGGACCAAATGCCCATCCTATTGTTAAGTAATTCTGAAGTCAGAAAAACCAACACTGAAGGGGCCCAGCTGCTGTTTCCGTAGCCGTTTGTGCATTAGACAAGAACGACGATAGTCGCCACTCTTCTAAGATACTACCTAACTAAGAAGTTGGCCCTGTGTTTCAACACTGAAGTAATTTTGTACCAAAAAATGAAAATCCACATTTGTGCACTAAATCTAATATAAATTTCAAACCATATACAGTGAAATCCAAAAATTTTTGAAGGCCAGCATAGGAAAAATATATTTTTTCATTACGACGTAAGAAATTTGACATTTCTTGCGAATCCAATATTTAATTAGATTAACATTTCTTTTGTGATATATGTATTACAAAAATAATGTAGATAAAACTATCTTTCTGATAATACCTGAAATCTATTCTTTCCACAATGAATTTATATTAAAAAAAAAACAATGAAAGAATACAGAGTTTCTAAACCAACTCCGTCCATATTTTAACGCGGTGGCCATTTTGTCGGCCATCTTTCTTGCCTGCCACGTCATCGACAATTTATCAAAATTATTCCGAGAGGCTAGACGCTGTGCAGTATTTTGTTATGTCAAGAACGAGAATGGCCCAAGCGATTCTGACCTTGTACTTTATACAATTTCTTTATACATTAGGGACAAAATCGATGGTACACCGGAGTACGTACGGCCAATGATAGGTAAAGAAGTTTTCCAAGGGACGGGAAAAAAAACTTCTTAGGCGGGAAGTCACCCGGTCCTTGATTGTGTGAAATGTAAGGGAAAATATTTACAAACCCGGTTCACGCTTATTATGGACGAAAAAAATAAATTTAAAACTTTGTAGTAGTTAGATATTAACTAGCATTAATCAATTCAGGCACCGGAATTTCGAAAAAAGTGCTTTTTAATGGTTATTTTTTAAATTTAAAAACACGAAATGTAATTTTTCACCGTCCGTTTCGTTGAAAAATGACATTTCATATTTTTAAATTTAAAAAATAACCATTAAAATGCACTTTTTTCGAAATTCCCGTAAATGAATTGATTAGTACTAGTTAATATGTAATTACTACAACTTTTTAAATTTATTTTTTTCATCCATATTAAGCGTGATCCGGTTTTGTAAATATGTTACCTTATATTTCACACAATCAAGGACCGAGTGACCTCTCAAACTCCTCCACACGGTACTATCCTCTTGCCGGCGTTTTCGCGGGCTTAATAAAATTCAAACTTGTAGAATTAATTTATTTATGAAAATGAACTTTGAAAAAAAAAAAAACTAGTATTTAAGTTTGCATGTGAACATTGATAAAAAAAAGGACTCAACTTCCTTATGAGGCCATTTGGTCTTCAAGAGATCAAAAAAAGTAAAATTCTTGAGCAGGAAAATTTCTCAGAAAAAAAAGGGTTTCACTATATGTATTCAAATGAATAAATTTCTTTTAATTTGTTTACATATTGGTTGAAAAGTGATGAGACTCCTCAGGTTGAGATGGGCTGGACATGTACAGAGAATGCCGGACACACGCGTCCAAAAAAGAATAATGGCTGGACACCCAGGTGGAAAGAGAAAAGTGGGAAGACCCAGACTGAGATGGGAAGACGAAGTAAGAGGGGATGCAGCACAGCTTCTCCAGATAACAAACTGGAAGTCAGCCGCTGAGGACAGGAGGAGTTGGAGGCGAATGTTGCGGGAGGCCAAAGCTCGATATGGGCTGTAGCGCCATCGAAGAAGAAGAAGATTGGCTGAAAAGTAAAAATTAAAAAATGTGTAAATAAAGTGTAGCAGTTTGTTTTCAACCAGTCCCTATATCTACCAATTTCTTCAGTACTTGGCGTAGCATACTACAAATCATGCGGTTGACCTGACTCCTTTGGTTCGGTCCGTTGGAGGATTCACGCGGCGCTGCCGTCACTTGGAAAAATACAAGCTTGAAGTCTAGACTTACCACGGAAGCCAGCCTGGAGGAAATGTCGGTCTTCATCATTCATCACATACGTAATATTTTTAAATAATTTAACTTCTTTGGTTTACCAATTTTTAAAATTAGCATACCTTAACCATTTGGTTATAACGAGCTTGGCGCCTAAACATGTCTCTTAACTTCATTCGCATATTGAAATGTATTTTAGTTGAATATTTAATCTGCGAGTTTAACTTCGTGGCTCGCACATGACCCGAGATAAATTATAGAGTTTAACATTTGAATCATGCTTTGCCATTATTTGCCGATTATTGTGTTTTATATAAATAAATTTACATTGTTTCAGATTTTTTTATTGTGTAGTTACAGCACTTTCACGCACAGAGTCAGTGGTTGTGTGGGCATCGCGTTTGGGTCCCATCCAGGCGTTCCGTGTTGATTCCTCGGCTGGCTAAGTCCTCCATCACAACACAAGCAACATCTTCCGCTTAGTGTGGTGGTAGTAGGAGATTTTCAAATGTTGTTGGGTTATTCGTAACCCGGGAATGTTTGTCTTTTTTTTAAACAAAGAAAAGAAAGAAAGTCCTTCAAAAGCCACACATATTCTGAGCTCATTAAAATCCTGTCAAATAACTTCAACTGTTGCGAAGGATATAAATATAACTTTTTCTTTTTTTCGCAAGTTTCTTCACATTTTTATTCATAAAGATACAAAAATACATAATATTCATAAATCTAACATATATAATTTTTGTTTTTTACATAAATATATACTTACTACATAGAAGGTAAAAGCCCGTTTCTGCAGGAAGGCTATATATAATATGAAAACTTCTATTTGATTGTTATAGATAGCAGCACTTATTGTGTATCTATCTTTTTTTAATGGTGAATACCTCACAAGAGTCCCAACTGCTCCCGACTGGAGCCAGTGAGACTATGGCATCCCCAATTGGAGTATGTTATGTGGCTGAAGGTAAGTGGGAAAGGGAAGAAGACGAGGAAGAGGAAGGTGGGGAAGTACCTGGCTATTCACATCTAGTCACTAAACACGGCTAAAGCAATTTCAAGCAACGTTTCAATTCTGAATGGTGGTCTTACTCCAGGGCGATACTAAGAGTATCTTTAACTCTGGAACGTGCCGCAAATATACTATATATTATTTTAAATAATTAATTGTGAAAAAAACGCAAATCAATTAAATAAAATTTATTTGCGCAAGCGTGGTTCGAACCTGCGACCTTCGGAATGGCAGTCCAATGCCCTACTGCTGGACTACGCCGGCCGTCAGAGTGCATGGAGCGAGTCTGTATGACAGGCCTTAGCCTATTAATAATATAGATAATTAAAAATTAAATTTGTTATGATAGTCCTCCGAGTGATCAGGGACGTGAAGGGCCCCTGCCACAAGCCTAGAACCACTCGCCATTTTGAAGAAAATAAATGGCGGCTGGCTGCTTACAAAATTTTGTACATAAAATTTGTCTGGGAAAAAAATAAAGAAACATATTATTGCCAGTACTACGAAACGAATGCTTCGTTACCTACAGAGCTTTAGGCATTAAAAATTTTATTCAAAGATGTCACTAGTATGCTGGTTTTTTGGCCGACCTGCTGTAGCCCGTCCTTGAGCCGGGGTTTGTATTTAGCTTCTTGAAAGCCAGCATACAAAAAATATTTTTTTTCGTAAATTATTTGACAGTTCTCGCTCACCTTTCTTACGAATTCAATTTTTATAACATTTCTTTTGTGATATAATACAAAAATTACATCAAAATAATATAGATAAAACAAACTTCCTAATAATCACTCAAATCTATGCTTTCCACAATGGATTTATAACAAAAACAATGAATAAATATAGACTTCGAATTTGACAGCGTTCATATTATCAAGCGGCAGCCATTTTGTACGCCATCTTTGGTGCTCGGCGCGTCATTGGCAATTAATATGAATTATTCGGAGTGGCTAAATGCTATTCAGTATTTCGTTATGTCAAGAACGAGAATGGTCCAAGCGATTCTGACCTTGTTCTTCATACAATTTCTTTATACATAAGGGGCAAAATCGCTTCAAAAATCCGGACCCGCCGGGGGGACTGCGACCTGCGATAGGTTAAGTACCTGAGTTGCATACCGGGCCCAGTGCCAGGGCTTGTGGCCAATCGGTTAACTGACATCTGTTGAGGCACCTCAAAACTACATATAACTAACTATACTAACGACATCTGTTGAAGAATGTTAAAACTACATGTATAATCCTAATACCAGTCTACGTTGTGAATAATCTGTGTAAGTTGCTTGACTGTATGAAGTAGGGAGAGGGAGAGGGTAAAGAAGAAGGTTGTCTTCATATAAGAGGATTGAAAACCTCAGGAACCCAAAGCTTTGGACTGATCGACCAACTAATCGGTCTGAATTCTGGTCTTTTACAGGGCGATACTGAGAGTATCATCTAGCCTGGAATGTGGTATGGACACACTACATATTATTTCATTTATATGAAAAAAAAAAAAACAAAATTAAAAAATTGTATACAAACACAGCGTTTCAAACTAGCGAACTCTAGGTCTTCCGAACCAAGGATCCCACTGCTCTTTTATCATATTTAGTAATTATTTACCCCTATTGATAATTTAGATCACTAAAGTAATTATTTAGATACACTTAAGTGATTACTTTAACTTTCACTTAAGTAATTATTTACACTTAAGTGGTTACTTTCACTTCAGTAATTATTTAGGTACATTCCGGTAGTTACTTTCAATAACCTAAGTGATTTAAGTAATTATTTACCCTTAAGTGGCTACTCTCACATAGGAATTATTTAGGGACACTTAAGTGATCACTTTCACTAACCTAAGTAATTATTTACACTTTAGTGTTTACTTTCAGTTAAGTAATCATGGATATACACTTAAGTGATAGCTTTCACTAACCTAAGTAATTATTTACACTTTAGTGTTTACTTTCAGTTAAGTAATCATGGATATACACTTAAGTGATCACTTACCTACTCCTAAGTGATCACTTACTAATTATTTAAACGGTAATTATTGTATTTCAGCCTAATCTTTCTTCATTTTATTTCTGTTTATTTCCCTAAACTCTGTTCTATGAGAATAACCATAGCACTTTTTACACAGTATCACCAAAGCAAATAGTAGCATTACGGGGGTCAGTAGTACAAGTGGTGCCAAAAGCACATTGGGTGCTGCCAGCACCAGTAGTGGCACGTCCAGCAACCAAGATTGTGCCAAAGTCGATAAGTGGGGAGCGCCTTTAGTACGCACGGCATGTTCTGCGTAAAATCCCACCAATTCTCGCGGGGGAGTGGGACGATCGTGGAATAAATGCTGAAGTCTTTTCGCGTTTTCCGCATACCTGAAAAAATAACAAACTATTAAAGATTTATTCATAATAATAGAAACCAACACCGGATATATATTAAAAAAATATAACACAATTTCATAATATCGACATTCTTAACAATAATATTCAGAAATATTAAACCAAAGTAATGAGTACAATCACAAATGAATGCACGAGTATATAAAGAATGTATGGAAAACATCTCCTATCCTTATCCTATATTCCTCTTCCTTTTACCTTCTTGTTAGTTTTAATGTAGTTTCAATTTAGGAGACTGGTATAGATACCGCTGCCCTGGAAATCATTTATTGGATAAGCAACACTACTGCCATAGGTCACCCCAAGTGGTTAGCTACATTCGGACTTTGCCCGGATTCATGGGTTGAGGGTTGTATAGGTCTTGATGGCAGATGCTTTTGCTCACCTGATTGAATTGGGAGAGACTAGGTTGAGATAGACCTAACCTAGACGGACTTTCTCGACCGATTGACATGCACTGCAGTGGGATGGACTGGATGGATTCATACGTTCATGACTCCTCAACAGATTAACCTCTAGATTCCTACTCATACCTCATACCTCTTTCCTTCCCAGATCTTCCTCTCCTCTCTTACCCTAGAAAGAACCTCTCCGAAGATTTCTTTTGTGGAGATAATGATAAAAAAGAAAAATTAAAATTACTGTCTCTAAACAACATTTTAGCATGAAAATATTTTGATTCGATCTATCTTTTAAACCTCTTTATATCTTTGTATTATAACCACTGGTAGTAGCTAGCCACATTTAGACAAGTGATTTTTATGAATTAACTAGCTGACCCACCCACTTGTTGCTGTGGCTAACGAAATACAACTCCATCTACTAAATGTTTACCCAACATAGATAACCAAGTGTTGTGTCAATAAATTAACTCACACCGCCATCTGTCAGAAACATATTTAGACAAGTGATTTTTATGAATTAACTAGCTGACCCACCCACGTGTTGCTGTGGCTAACGAAATACAACACCATCTACTAAATGGTTACCCAACATAGATAACCAAGTGTTGTGTCAATAAATTAACTCACACCGCCATCTGTCAGAAACTTATGGAACTAACAAATAATTTCAAATCATTATCCCATAACAAATTGAACATTTAGTCGCAGGAAAGCAATCCTGCTGTAACCGCCACTTATTTACGAATATACTTTTTATACACCATTTTAAAGAAAAGAAAATTCTGCGTCGATCTATCTGGGTCCTGTGACTCTACAACGATAAATAAGAACTGTACGACGTGGAAAAACTAAAAACTAGCCGTTTTGTCAATAATACGTTTTTTAACTGATGTACACACCTCAAAATCGTGTGTTTTTTTTACGTTTGGCGGTTACGACAAAATTCAATTTTGAAAAGAAATGACAAAATCACTTACACGGAAACATTACACGTTCGGTTGGTGCTTACAGCATTTTCAAAGATTGCGTTTAAGTGTTCTCGGCGGTTACTAAATTTTATTATTTTGCTTTTAACACTTGTCCTTTAATACTTAACTCTTTGTCCGAACTTTTTATTATAAGTTATTGTATTTACTACAATTATAAATGTCGTGTGTTATCGTTATTTGTACGTTATGGTGTCGTAAACTAAACGACTTAGTCAAAAAAAATAACAAAACACATATATAGCTATTCAAAATTTTAATATTGATATACATACTTTGGCGCTTGCAGCAATTTATGCAGCTGAAAATAAAGTTGATTTACAACATTTTTGGCGTAAACAAAAAAAAAGTCAACTTCTGTAAGCGCCAAAAAACATTGTCCTTCTTCACTTGTGAAAGATTTAAATATTGCCATTTGATAGATCATATTTTTTTAGCTAAGCATTTTAAAAATGGCATTTCTGTAACCACTGGTTTAAAAGTTACGAATTTTTTTCTAAAATCTGAAATTTTTTTTGGATCTGGTGAACAATTTGGTTTTTGGCTGTTACAGCAGTATCGCTTTCTTGCGACGGTTTAATGAACGCAATAATAAATATTGAGGTCAATAATCGAGATAAAAACTATCCTATCTTTCAAGTTGGACCAAATTACATACAGTAATCCAAATTTTATCAAAATCGGTTAAGTAGTTTCGGAGTTTATCTTGGACAAACATCGTGACGCGAGATTTTTATGTGTAATAAAGATAATAAAATGAATTATAAATTTTACTATTTATTTTTATAAACCTACAAATATTGGATAAATGGTGAAATGTAGATGGATTCATTGGCTTTAAGCTGAAGTTAGCAGTTCATATGTTTCCATATTAATATTTAACTTGTTGAAGGCCAGCATACAAAAAATATAATTTTTTCAATACGACGTAAAATATTTGACAGTTCTCACCTTTCTTACGAATTCAATTTTTATAACATTTCTTTTGTGGTATGTTACAAAAATTACATCAAAATAATGTAGATAAAACGAACTTTCTAATAAATCACTCAAATCTATGCTTTCCACAATGGATTTATATCAAAAACAATGAATAAATATGACAGCGTTCATATTATCAAGCGGCAGCCATTTTGTCCGCCATCTTTGGTGCCCGGCGCGTCATTGGCCATTAATATGAATTTTTCGGAGTAGCTAAATGCTATCCAGTAATTCGTAATGTCAAGAACGAGAATGGCCCAAGCGATTCTGACCTTGTTCTTCATACAATTTCTTTATGCATATGGGGCAAAGTCGCTTCAAAAATCCGGACCCGCCGGGGGGACTGCGGCCTGCAAGAGGAGGTATAAATAAAAATAAGTAACTTAATTATATTTTAGTATACAGGAAGCATTTTTTAAATTACAAAATCCGACGAAAACTTTCAAACGAAGAAGTTCAACCAAATATAGGCAATGTCGGCCCGCAAGCGGCTAAATTAATTTCTGGTTTTACATTAAAATCTGAAACCATATCTTACCCAGAATTATAGTGATCGCCTGACCATGATTGTTGTAGGTAAGTGCGGCGTAAACAGAAATAAAAACAGTCTGTCATTTGTATTGTAAATCAGTTTAAATAGGTACATAATTACAGTGAAATATCAGATCAGTAGAATTGTGGCATGTCATTGAGTGGATGTGTTGACCACCAATTGCGTGGCAGACTGGTTGAGGGAGACCTTTTGACCTTTCCAGCAGGACTCTCTCGGAACATCGCCTTGCACTGCAGTGGGAGCGATGGATTCATACGTCCGTCACTCCTGGAGACACTGACTCCTAGATTCGTAGGAATCTAGGAGTCAGAAGACAGCTCCCGTCTGGAGCCAGTAAGACTATGGTATCCCCAATTGGGGTATACTGTCGAACTCGTAGCCATGGCCTTTTCTGTATACCGCAGGGTCGGACAGATGTCATGGCTCAACATAGCATGACAAGAGGTATGACATTGCTTAATGCCCTACCAGCAGATATAGATGTGTTTAATATCACGATACCATGTTTAAAAAAAACTATGTACATTTATTGTGAGTTGTAAGAAAATTGTACCATAATTGGACTTACCTGTCTATCGTAAAAAAAAGTGGGGAGGGGAAGGATACGGGGTAGAGGAAGGTGGGAAAATAACTGGCTATTCAGATCTGGCCACCAAACACGGCCAAAGCCATTTCCAATTCTTATGTTTCATTCTTACTGAGAGTATCATTTATATATACTATATAATGTTTTTAATAAATTAATTATTAATTAAAAACACAAGCAACATCTTCCGCTTAGTGTGGTGGTAGTAGGAGATTTTCAAATGTTGTTGGGTTATTCGTAACCCGGGAATGTTTGTCTTTCTTTTAAAAAGAAAAGAAAAAGAAAAAAATTAACCAAATAAAATTTATTTTGCGCACGCCGGGTTGGAATCCGCAACCTTCGTATTGGGAGGCGAGAGCCTTACCCCCTTGGCCACACCGCCCGTCCCATTTTCCATGGAAGAATGATGATTTTTCCACAGATTTTTGCAGATTTTGTCAATGATTTCTCTTCTGATCTTAATTTTAAGTAAGAATAATCCAAAATTTCAGTCTATTCCTCATCATAAAGCCCGAGAAAATGACTTTTAAAATTTGACCTGAAGCATTGCATTTTTGCTGTCGGCGTTTATGCAAACTTACTTCGGGTTATGGATGATCTCCCCAACAGCCCAGCTGAGGGAATCGCCTGTCAGATTGTCATACTGCAGCGTCAGGCCGACTCCTTTCTCGGCGATGTTGGCTGCATTGTGGTGCTGGTCTCCGAACACCGGAATGGCCAAGAGTGGCACTCCGTGATGAGTTCCCTCCATGAAGCTCAAGAGGCCACCGTGGGTTATGAACAGTTTTGTGTTTGGGTGTGCTGGAAAAGATAAAGAAAAGATTTAAACCCAATTGTTTGTCAGCAAATCTAAGCCCTAGTTGTTTGTCAGCAAATCTAAACCCCAGTTGTTTGTCAGCAAATCTAAACCCCAGTTGTTTGTCAGCAAATAGTTATACACCGCCATATTGTTTTTCTGACATTCGAAAGGTGCCTGTTAAGCCGATTCTAGGCACGTTTCAGCTTTATATCAAATTGTAATAAGCCTACAAGCTTAACAACATGATTGTTGTCCTCTTCTGTTGATCGCTCTCTTAAAATTCTTAAAGTATCATAATTTTTTTTTTCAAATTGCGATCGAAAACACGGATTTATCAAGATATACATTTTAATTATTTGGCAGTTAACTTTTTAGATTGGAAAGCGTGATATATTTTCTTTCTAACACAGTTTAGATCATATTTCTATTCTATCTACATGATATTAAGGGAGACACAACAATTTCTATGAGATCCAAATGAGATGTTCCCAAAATCGAACAAACAGATCTGAGGCCCTAGCACTCTTGCTCTATAACGATCGATAGGATAACTATCGGTAACTTCTCATTGTTCCCTACGACAACTGCAGATCGCAAACGAATAGGTGACAGTTCACAATGACTAAGTGTCCCTAATATATTCGATATCAACTGTCGTTTGTACGTTTGATATCTGCAGTTGTCCTAGGGAACGATGAGAAGTTACCGACAATCGGTCGGTAACTTCATATCGAGCGACCGTGCTAGCACACCTGATGGGTTAAAAAATACAATTACATTTAAGTAAAGTGTTTTGAGTAGTGGGTTAAATAAGTTACCAAGAATGGCGAGTTGCGGCAACCATCCCCTGACAATCACATTATCCAGTACAGGATTTACTTCCATCTCCAGTTTCCACAACACCAGCTGCTGCAGGGATCCCAAGGTCTGCAAGATGTCCTTCCTGATACTGAGGGGCATCGAGGAGCTGTTAAGGTTACTGCCCATGCTGAAGAAGATCACGCCGTGGGTGGCAGAATCCATTATTTGTTGAAGATCCTGAAATCGTAATTCAGTATTCTTGCATTAAACCGCCACCTTTCTTCCTCTTTCCATCTCCTTGTCCTCCAATTTGGGACTCCATAGTCTCACCAGTTGAGGCTCTTGTGCGGTTTTCATATAAAAAAAAACCAAAAACTAGGCCAGTGTCCAATTAGTAAGTGGCAGATTTATATTGCATAAATACAAAATATATATGTCCAATTAGTAAGTGGCGATAATCAATCAGTAGGTCACTTACGTTTGGCGACTTAGCAGGGGTGCCCGTTCATGGGGTGAGGTTTGTCTAGGTCTCAGTTGGTGAATGCGTTTGCGCACCTACTGGGTGGTGAGCTGGATCGCGGGAGATTTAACCTAGACCTCTCCAGCCAGGTTCTCTCGACCCATCGCCTTGCACCGCAGTGGGAGGGGTGGATACATACATCTCTCACTCCTGGATACACTGAACCCCAGATTCCTACACACCCCTCATACCTTTTTACTTCCCAGAACTTCCTCTCCTTCGTTTCACAAAAAAAAAACCCTTACTTTGGGCAGTGGTTCATCTGGCCCGACATGGAACCCCCCCACCTCCAGCAGGTTGGGAGGCAGCGGGCGGGCCTCCTCCAGACTGGGATGGGAGTTGAGCAGCACCACGGAGATGCGACTCCTCAGGGCGGAGTACGGCACCTTTCCCGCTTCCTCCGGCAACAGCTCCTCGTACAGACGCTTCTGAACCGGCAAGATATACAGCCTGGAATATATAAACATTCTAATTGCCATAGTAATTTATTTTACCTCCTTCTTTAGCCAACTTTTCCGACAGCAATGCAGTGTAGATGAGTAATACTAATTTTGGTTGTAGGTGCATGCGCCGTTCGTTGTATTCGGTCATCGTATTGATTATAAGTGTTACATAATAGATATGATTCATAAAGGTATTGAGGGCAACGAGCGGGCTGACGATCTAGCAAGGAAAGGGCGAAAGCACCACTTGTGAGATCCTAGCCGGCCGTAGGAGTAGCAGCTTGCCACACAAAATTACATATTGATAGGTGGGTCATATCATACTGCAAGGCATGGGAGAGGGCACCCGGAATGAGACAATCCATAGTAATCATAAAAGGACCAGATCCTAGACCAACCGTGAAACTAATCAATATGGAGAGAAACTCGCTGAGGGAACTGGTAGGACTACTAACGGGACACTGCCATCACAGGAGACACATGCAGATATTGGGAGTGGAAAACACCAATACATGCAGAAAACGTGAAGAGGATGAAGAGACTCCAATTCACCTATGGTGCTAATATCCTGCCCTGGTGGGAACTAGACTCAGATACCTGGGGAGACATACAGTAGAACCAGAAGACATAGCCACATATCCAATGACAACCCTGCTGAACTTTATTAAAGGGACTGGGTTGTTGTTAAAGAATTGAGATAAAATGGGAGATAGCACAATGGGCCTATGGCCTACGGGCTCACGGAAACTTCTCGTAAACAGTCTCCGCCTTTTAAAAAAAAAGAAGATACGATTCGAGATTTTCACGGCCACAAGTACCATAGTGATTTTTGGGGTACTATGCCCTTCTTATTTAGCCAACGCTTTGGATAGCGCTACGGAGTCCATCGTCAGCATTACACATGGAACACTCCGCGAGAAGTGAAAAATATTTTAGATTTGGTCTGTTTTATTTACTTTTCAACTATACGGCCGAATACCGGATTAATAATGCGGCAGGATACCGGATTGTCGTCAGATATCCGTTACATCTCTAGGTAAAACCATTAACCGTGTTAAAAATGTGGAGATCTGTAAAGAATGTAATTTATTTATCGATTTGTAGCAAGTTCCCGGCATGTACTGCACTGCCATTCAAATAAAGATATTGTTTCTACCTGCGTGTCCTTTCCCATGAGTCTCCGTTCCCCTTCCGCTTCCTATTCCCCTCCCGCGTTCCCCCTCCATCTTCTTCGCCTTTCCCCCTCCCCTTTACCGCTTCCACCCACACCCTTTGCAGTTTCTCCGCCTTCCCCCCTCCCTCGACCCCCCTTCCTTGAATCCTCCCTCCTTCATTCCCCTCCACCCCTCCCGGATTGCCCTTTCCCCCTGCAGCTAAACTACATGAAATACACTCATTTTTCAAACTACTCGCACACCACCTATTGCAAAATTTTATACAAATTTCACAACGAAGAGCTCACTACTGCATATAGAAACCTTAGCGGACATGCACACATCCAATCACCACAGTTTCATCGCAATTAGATGAATGGTTTAGGAGCGTGTAGGGGAAAACAAAAAACATTAATTTTTATATATATGGATTATAATTAAGTTACTTACAAGCCCACCAGTCCCTGATAGATGTTCGCGAGCACGTTTAGGGCCCTCTGCGCAAGGCTCATGCGCGCCGTGTGAGGAAGGAGGATGTTGGGGCTGGAGCCCCAGCGCTGGGGGCTGCCGGTGAGAGCGGCGAGCCAGCTGCCCAGCGGCAAGGGACTCACCGCCACCACAGGACAATCATACTTCACGCCTAGCCTGAAAACATCTTTAAGTGAATACTGCACAACAGTCCCAACTGCTCCCGTTTGAAGCCAGTGAGACTATGGCATCCCCAATTGGGGTATGCGTGAGGCTGAAGGTAGATGGGAAAGAGGAAGGTAAGAAATACCTAGCTATTCAGATCTGATCATTAAACATAGCTAAAGCCATTTAAAAAAATGTTTCAATTCTGAATGGTGGTCTTACACCAAGGCGTATCTTCCACTCTGGAACTTGCTGCAAATATATTACATATCATTTTAAATTAATAAATTGTGAAATAACACAAATTTATCAAATAAAATTTAATTGTTCACGCCGGGTTTTGACACGAGACCTTCGGATTGCTAGTCGAGAGTCTTATCCCTCGACTAGCACTTTGCTTCACAAGGAGGTCCAGAGGAAAACAATTTCACTCGGGACCTATGTCGTCTTTGGGGATGCAATTAGGTGAGTCTTTTTAGGAAAAGGAAGGAGATGAAGTTCTGGGAAGAAAAAAGGTACGAGGAATGGAATAAGTGGTAGGAATCTGGGGGTCAATGTGTCCAGGAGTGATGGACATATAAATCCATCCCTCCCACTGCAGTGCAAGGCCATGGGTCGAGAGAATCCGTCTAGGTTAGGTCTTTCTCAACCTAATCTCACAAACATAGTCACCGCCAAGATCTAGTCAAACCTCACCCCTATGAACCAGGGCACCCCTTCTAAGTCACCAAACATAGTGAAACATTGGAGTGACCTATGTTAGAATTTTTTTGTTGTTTGTTTTTAGGGTGTTATGCCGTGTTGTGCTACCTCCTTCTTTAGCCGACGTTTCGGACAGCGTTGCAGTGTCCATCATCAGGGCAGATCGGTCTATGTGAATTTGTAGTGTTAAGTGTGTGCTTATTTACTTGGAAGTGATACCGTGTCGTCAGCTTCATTTCAGAAGAAAGTGAACTACTTTGAAAGGGAAATTTGGTGAAAGCGCAGTATTTACGTTAGCCTGGGGCCCGTCCACGGAGAAATGTAACGAAATGTCCAACGAAAGTAGCGTCATCTTGTGGCGAATTCTAGAATTAGAAAAAACCAATCTGAAGCGAATGTAGCCAATATCAAGGTATAAACAAAATGGTTTTATACTTTTGTATTGTATTATTATATGTTATAATAATACAATACGGCATAACACCCCAAAAACAAACAACGAAAATGCTTTTGGCCGTGAAAATCTAAAAACGTATCTATGTTAGAGTTGTTCGTTGTCAAATACATGGTACCCAGGGTGGCGGTATCCATACCAGCCTCCCAAATTAACAACAAACTTCTATATAGCTTTTTTCTCACCCCAGAAGAAGATCGTTCATAAAGAATTCCACGACCACCAGATCAAAGTGCTCCGTCCTATTGTTGAAGAGCTGCCGAACTCCTTGGCTCCGGAACAGACCCTCAATCATCCGACTCATCCAGCCGTTCTGTTCTCTCATCAACTGCAGAGTGGACTGCTTACTCATGTCAAAGTTTACATGAGAACTGTCTAGAAACATATATTTTTCAAAATTAATAGAATGCTTAGTTATCCACGTTTATTGTTTAAAAAACCAACATGTTTTGTAAGCAATGCTTACTTATTTCATCAGGGTTTACTTAAAAATAATTATAACAATAGACATAAGACTTAAGTATGTCAATGGAAAGGCTGTAGGAAGGAGGTAATAGGGCATAATTTACAAAGCGAACAAGTTTAAGACCCATTGACCAGCGGCTGAGAATTAAAGTTCCAAAATGCTTGCAACTGTACCGGGCGGTTCGGATGAGAAAGATCGATTATTCCCCCGTATAAAATTTTATAAACTAAAAATTTTACATCGATTTATTGCATTCAAAACTTTCTTTAATATATACCTACATTCAAGTAAGCAATAAAAATGCTCAAACCACATGGTGTTAAATTATTAAATATCGTGTACTTCTTGTATTTTTTGATCATAAGTATTTATATATAGTAATATTTTAGTTTGTAAGACCTCCAATAAATTGCAAAACTGAGGTATTTTCGTCACAAAACACATTCTCGGATTTATTTTTGAATGATTTTAATTGAACTAAAATTTAAATTCTGAAAACTGTGTTTACTAGATTATGTATTGATTTATTTTGCTGTATGATTATAGGATTTGAAATTTGTGCTGTATAATACAATATTTCATTTGAAAATTTAACAAATCTGCTAACGACCAACAATTTAGCATAATAAAAATTAACTTAGTTTTTCAAAATTTAAAAACTGCGTTTACCAGATAAAATAACAATCTTTCAAAATCAATTTAGTTTAATTTGTAAAAAAGAGTCAATACTTTTTCGTTGTTTGTTTTTCGGATGTTATGCCGTGATGCGCTACCTCCTTCTTTAGCCGACGTTTCGGACAGCGTTGCAGTGTCCATCATCAGGGCAGATCCGGCAGATCCGTCGATGTGAATTTGTCGATGTGAATTTGGACAAGCCTGTGAATTCGTCGATGTGAATTTGGACGGGCCCCAGGCTAACGTAAATACTGCGCTTTCACCAAATTTCCCTTTCAAAGTAGTTCACTTTCTTCTGAAATGAAGCTAACGGCACGGTATCGCTTCCAACTAAATAAGCACACACTTAACACTACAAATTCACATCGACGGATCTGCCGGATCTGCCCTGATGATGGACACTGCAACGCTGTCCGAAACGTCGGCTAAAGAAGGAGGTAGCACAACACGGCATAACACCCCAAAAACAAACAACGAAAAAAAAATTCTCTCGATTCATTAAAATGTTTTAATGTTAAAGATTTAATTATATTTTTTTTATAAATCCTACAAATACAGTGAAACCCTCTTAAGAAGTTTTCCAAGGGACTGGAAAAAAAGACTTCTTAGGCGGGAAAACCTTATAAATGGGAAAAATTGGGCCATTTGGTCTTCAAGGGACCGAGAAAACCAAACTTCTTAAGCAGGAAAACATCTTAAGCGAGAACTTCTTAAGATGGTTTCACTGTATGTGATAATAGATAAAAGATAGGGAAATTCATTGGCTATATAGAACTAAAATCAGTTTGTATGTCTCCATATTCAAATTCGGAGGTATGATTTTTAAATGTGGGCGGAAAAATTTCCTTTAGCAATGCGAGAAAAAATATTTTAATTGCTCTGTCGCTCCAGTGGGTAAAGGATTGAAGATATACAGATATTACAACATCAATGTAAAATTTCTTCTCTTTCAATGATATATTACATTGATAAGAGTTATTTCAATAAAAATTACTATTTATTAATGTCTAAATAATAGCAATTTTGTTTTTATAATCTGTAATAAAATGCTTAATTTAATAGTACCTTTATAATCCAGCAATTCTGGAGTAACAATTTCTCGATATCTTGGATTTTTTGTTGCAAAACTTGTGGTAAATGTTATCTGAAACAAACAGAGTGTCAGTAGCTCATCGTATTATAAATAATTATTGCTTATATAATTATTAGCCTGAAACACTCATCCATATTGAAAAAACCTCCCAAGAAAAGATACAAAGACACTGACGGGACTCAAACCCGTGCCCCTTTGATTGCCAGTCATAGAGCTCTATTCGGGATGAGTGTTTCAGGCTAATAATTGTTACCCTTTGTGCTATGCATAAAAATTTTTTGTCTTAAAGATTAGTTTATCAATTAAAAATAATCAATATTTGACGAGTTAAATTATTTCACCAAAAAATGTAGACATAATATGTCTCGACGCCATCTAGTGGGGGAGTTAGCACCTACATGCCTTTCTCATATAAAAATAAAGTTGGTTGTTTGCAGGTGAAAAAATGTAAAAATGAATGAAACACTAGGTATATATTAAATCATTTGGCAGGTATGAGATAAGTCGCCGTAGCTTAATGGTAGATCTCTTGGGTACGTTCATCCCATTGCGATGGAACTTTAGGGATTTGATGTGCGATAGTGAGCTCTGGCGTTATGAAATTGCTTTCTATAATATTCATCCGATTGCGATTTTTTTTGGAAGTGTTGTGAATGTGCCCGCGAAGGTTTCTATATATATACTGGTGAGCTCTGGAGTTATGAAATTTGCATAAAAAAATGAAATAGGTCAAACAGGAGAAAAATGGGTCTATTTTACGGAGTTTAGCGGCAGGGAAAGAAGGCGGTTGGGGGAGGGGAATCCGGGAGGGCGGAAGGGAATTAAGGAGGATGGGTTTGCGGGAGGGGGGACGAGGGAGAGGGGAAAGTGGAGAAGGTGGAAGGGGAATGTGTGAGGGGGGGGGATCGCGAGAAGGGAACAACAGGAGGGGAAGGAGACGCGGGAGGGGAAGAGGAGATTGGACAAATGGGAAAGGATATGTAGGGATTATTCAAGTGGCATTGCAACGAATGTCGGGAAGTCACTAATTATTTATAACCACTTGATCGCTTTTTGCCACATTATGGCACTACTTCCTTGACCACGGATTGCTTTGTTGCCAAACAAGGAAGAAGTATTGAGGCTTTAAATTGCACGATCTCGGTGGCCAGTTCACGTCGCTGCCGCACGAGTTCGTTGCCCTCAAATCGCAAAATGCACCACCAAGCAAAAGCCGTGGCGGACATTTGAATGATGTTATACTCCACACTTATTGTCATAAAATATACTTTCAAATAAATAAATAAAAAATTGTTGATATCTCCAAGGGGCTACTAACTTTATTAAATTGGGCGAAACTCACCAAAAAGTTGCCTGAAGTGCCTAGCAGCATAAAATCTGCTATTTATAATAACTATACCTCATGTCCCCTCTGCTGCAGGATGTCCGCTACAGCCTCGCCGAGGATATGGTGACTCCTGGCAGGTGTGGGGAACACTACCAGGATATGATACGCCCAACTCCATTCCAGGAGACACAATAGCATCAGTGCCAATATTGCGGTGTGATTAGCCGCCATCTTGCCTAGAATAAAATCTTCCATTAGTAGGTAAATCTCTTTGAATGACATTTTAAAGTGTAAACGAAGAGGGCGGGGAAGGGTGGAAGATACTCTTTAGTGATTAGATCTGAATAGCCAGGTACTTCCCCACCTTCCTCTTCCCCATCTCCTTCCCTTCCCCACTTACCTTCAGCTTCACAACATACCCCAATTGGGGATGCCATAATCTCACTGGCTCCAGACGGGAGCAGTTGGGACTCTTGTGAGGTTTCTCTGTTAAATATATTAATACAAAATAATAATTAATACAAAACAATAATTAGTCATAATAGACCCGATATAGTTAAAACTAAAAATAACTTATATCATTGATGTAGCCATTCCAAATTCCTGTAATATTCAAAAAAACAAGAAAGTAGGTATACAAATTTAGGAAATGAAATTAAAAGAATTTGGCATTCTCAGACTATTAAAATATTATAATTTGAGGTTTAACTCATTAAATTAAAAAGTTAACAATAAAACTAAAATCTTAGTTTTATTTTATTTTATTAAAATTTATTATTTCATATTTTATTGAAATTTATTATATTGTAAAACGGGGCCTCAGCACGGGTAAAGCAATCAGTGAGGCCTCCATTATCAATTTATGTTTTAAAATAAGTAAAAAAAAAAAAAAATTAGACACCAATTCGATTAAGGGCCGGAATTTCGACTTTCTACCGATTTATGACTTATGTCCCTTGAACACTTTAAATTTCTAAATTCTTAAAAAAAAAAAAGTTATTTCTTACGATAATATATCATCTGAAGATTTGTAGAGTCGAAACGTTAATTACATAAAATTCCCTAGATAAAAAAAATCGCAAAGTTTGCTTCGAAAATTAAAAAAAAACACATTCGGTTCTGTTATTTAACACATTTGAAAAAAATCACAGTGTTTCTTTAAGTGCTACTTAAGGTGTTGAAGATAGATTTTTGTTCTATTGTAAACGAGTCGTGTTTTATTAAACATTTTTCCCATTTTTCACTTGAATTCTTTCGTTTTTAATATTAGTGCGGTCCCTCCAACATTCGTATTGTTGTATCTCTCCTTCTTCTTCTTTTTGGGTGCGTACTACCAACTCTTAAGATATAATTTTATTCACAATCCCGAAAATGAGCTTCGCGATCGAACGGTTGGGAATAATAAAGAAAAAATAAATATATAGAAAATCGTTCGTAAAGCGTTCTACTAACGTTGCTGCGAACAGCCCGACAAGTCGGACTGTTTGACAATAGGGAAGTTGAGTGAAAAATATTTTGACTTATAAAAAATATCTTAATTTAGATGACATTCAAACTTAAATACCAGTTTTTTTTTTTTTTTAAGTTCGTTTTCATAATTAAATTAATTCTACAAGTTTGAATTTTATTAAAGCCCCCGAAAACGGCGGCAAGAGTATAATACCGTGCGGCAGAGTTCGTGACGTAACCCGGCCCTTGCTTGTGTGAAATATAAGGGAAAATATTTACAAAACCGGGACACGCTTAATATGAATGAAAAAATAAATTAAAAAGTTGTAGTAGTTAGATATTTACTAGTACTAATCAATTCAGTTATTGGAATTTAGAAAAAAGTGCATTTTTATGCTTATTTTTTTAATTTAAAAACACGTAAGGTATGTTAGGAACTGTTGCAAGTTTCGTTGAAAAATGACATTTCGTGTTTTTAAATTTAAAAAATAACCATTAAAATGCACTTTTTTCGAAATTCCAATAACTGAATTGATTAGTACTAGTAAATATCTAACTACTACAACTTTTTTAATTTATTTTTTTCGTCCATATTAAGCGTGTACCGGTTTTGTAAATAATTTCCCTTACATTTCACACAAGCAAGAGCCGGGTTACGTCACGAACTCTGCCGCACGGTATTATGATCTTGCCGCCGTTTTCGCGGGCCTAATAAAATTAAAACTTGTAGAATTAATGTAATTATGAAAACGAACTTTAAAAAAAAAAATACTGGTATTTAAGTTTGCCTGTGAACATTGATAAAAAAAATAACAAAAAGGACTCAACTTCCTTATTGCATCGTTGTATTAATATTAATTATACTTATAAACATAGGCACAACCGGCTGCCGAATCCTTTGCAATTTGTTTAATTAATTAATAATATTAATATTTACAACAAATCGCAAATGATTCGGCAGCCGGTTGTGCCTGCTGACGATGCAATTTGTCAAACAGTCCGACATGGCGGGCTGTTCGCAGCATCGTCAATCGTCAGTAGAGCGCTTAAATTGTGATTTATTCGTAAATCGTGCTTAAAACAAACATAAAATTATACTTATAAACATAGATAAAAATGAAAATATTCAAAATTGCCTTATTATCTGTAATTAGTTCCACGAATTTTCTCACCTCGTGTTGTGGATCTTCATGTCTTTTATCTTTTGACCGATTTTCACTAAATCTATGTCGGGTAAAACTAGTACTTACACAAAAAAATAATCATTACTGCAACAATGTTCACTGTCTAACAAATAATACAATAGCTACTGTAACTGACTGTAACTAACTGTAACTGACTGTAACTAACTGTAACAACATAAATAAACCAAAACCAAACCATTCACTCTGTCACAATAACAATAAACAAATCTTGTCATTTTGTTTTACCTACATCCAGTTACATTTACCTACATTTACCTATATATAAACTGCATCCAGTTGACCTCGAAATAATCCGCTGCTATAAACCAGAGAACTTCAACATACGGCCCGCGGCCCGTGCGCTGTATTCGGTATTTAGTTTATTTATTTGCAAAAACAGTACAAAAATTAATACATCGCAAAAGCGGTAAATAAATTTACAAGTAAACTTTTGACAAAATAAAATCCATTTAAATTTGGACAAATTTATACACAAGTATACAGTTAAAAATATATATAATATTTCGCGCTTAAAGTCGCTGTATGACATGTGGAAAATATCCAGGTTACCTGCGAGGAAGTTAATTAACCTGGTGAGTCTTCCCAAGGGCATCACCATCGGTAAGTTAGTTCTGCACCAGAGGCTCTAGCACGCTTGCTCTATATCGATCGGTAGGATAACTATCGGTAACTTCTCATCGTTCCCTAGGACAACTGCAGATATCAAGCGTACAAACGACAGTTGATATCGAATATATTAAGGACACTTAGTCATTGTGAACTGTCACCTATTCGTTTGCGATCTGCAGTTGTCGTAGGGAACGATGAGAAGTTACCGATAGTTATCCTACCGATCGATATAGAGCAAGCGTGCTAGAGCCTCTGGTGCAGAACTAACTTACCGATGGTGATGCCCTTGGGAAGACCCCCAGATTTCTACTCATCCATCGTAACTTTTCCTTCCTAGTACTTCCTCTCCTTCCTTCCTTAAAAAACCTTCCACCTGGCAACGTGCAGAAACTAAGCGCGAACAAAGAAATAGTCATAATGGAAGGGGTACATGAGTTACGCCCATTGTTCACGTAACTACTTACAAGCGACGCTACCGCTTCCTGTCATTCTATTTAGCTAGTGCAGCGCCTAGCGGCGTTTTCAAACACTAATAATAGTATGGAAAATACAGACGAGAGGCGATCGCGTCGCTTGAACGTAGCTCCATGGAAGAACGGCGTTATTTATTTATATATTTAGTAAATTTATTTATTTATTTGTAAGAGACAAACAGCTTTTATACAACAACAAAAATAGAGATACATATATACAAACTTAAATTGAGTCAAGCCAAAAAGGTCTCCTATGTTAAAGTTACATTGGAGATGGAGTTTTAACATATCTGTTCGTGCATCGTCGTGAACGTATCTACGACTCGTTCTTGAGTTCAACAGCTCCACTGTGGAACGGTCTGCCAGCCTCTGTGTTTTCTCCCTCCTACAACATGGGTCTCTTCAAGACCTGTGTTCACTCCTTCCTCTCCTTAAAAAGGCCCACCACACAGCATCTTCATGGATGACATAGGCCCTACAATGCAAAAAAAGGAATAAATCTTTTGATTTAACTCTGAATTTTACAGAAGGTACCTACGTCAAATATAAAGTTGACAATCAATGGCAGATAATCTGAAACACTCGAATCAGCCATTGGCGCTGGTGTAGACGGATATACTAACGTGATCTCTTTCGCACTAATGCTTTTGCAAATATCAACATTTATTGTCTCAAATATGAGTACTTAGATAACCTTATCTACAACCAGTCCAGTCAAAATAGACGAAAAAAAGTGCTGAGTTTGCATCAATTCGGAACAAGCTGAATTTTTGTACAGGTCTTGAATACTGCATTACAAATGTTATGTCAAAAGTCCCCATCGAACTAGCGTTTGCGTTGTTTTTTTATCTGAGGTCAAAGGTCGTAAATTTTTGTTTTTCCGTATATTTCGGAAACGGTGAGAGCTACCGAAAAAAATTATGAGAAGAGTTTGTAGATCGCAAAATTCTCTAGAAAAAAAATATTTATACTTTCTTTCCTGCGAAGCACCATTATCCAGTTATCGCGATTTCAAACTAATATGCACTCATATGCGCACATCATCGGGTCATATTGAATATTGTGACTCGTGCACTCATTACGTGGAAAATATACGATTTTGAGTGAATCAACGTCTATCCCTAATTTCATTAGTTAGTTGGCCTTGAGTAACATGTGCCTGTGACCGACGGGATATACCTGTATTTTTAGGATTTTCCATAGAAACCGGTGTACACCTGCATTTTTCGAATTTTCCAAAGAAACCGGCGTTTTTCGAGGGACTTAACCCTAGTAAATCCAGTCACTTTTGAACGGTTTTTCGAAGCGAATAGACGTGTTTGTAGATGATATTTTCATTTTAGACTGTGCCGTTACAAAATTTTATTAAAATGTCAGAAGTTTGCTTCATTTGCAGTGAATCTTTGACTGAAGGTGAAATTGTGGTTGTTGATCGTGGGATAAAAACTTTAATCGATTCAAGTAATAAAAGGAGTGACGGGTTTGATGAATTTTTAAAAGACAAGCAATCTGTAACTATCCATAAGCAATGTCGTAAAGTGTACCCCCGGAAGAGCAGCATAATGCAGCAGCGAAAAGACAACGCGAGACGGTCCTCCTCGGACTAGAGCGCGAGGTGATGAGACACTACCCCAGAGGTGGTGCGGAGATGTGCGCATACCTACGGTCTGAAATCATGATATTTCGAGAACGGTGCTTCGTAGGGAAAAAAGTACTTATACCTTTTTTGTAGAAAATTTAACGATCTACAAACTCTTCTAAAACATTTTTTCGTTAGCTCTCACTGTTTCAGAGATATACGGAAAAAACACAAATTTGTGACTTTTGGCATCGGATAAAAAACAACGCAAATGCTAGATCGATGGGGACTTCTGACATAGCATTTCTAATGACGTATTCCAGACCTGTACAAAAATTCAGCTTGTTCGGAATTAATGCAAACTGGAATGTCTATTTTGACTGGACTACAATACAAACTCCAACGGAGGGCTTTGAAGCAAATAATGGACGGTTATCTTGAGAGAGTCTCAAGGTTAAAGCACGGTACAGACTCGAAGCTCACATACAAAGATACTGTGTTATAAAGTATCTTTTCTACTGACACACTACGTTAAAAAATATTTCTTCCTACGGCAGGAGAAGGGGTCAGTTGAAATCGGAAGCGGTCGAGAGAATATCATTTCTTTGTACTGGATATGTCAACTTAACAGCTCCGTGCATGCTCCATGTATTAAAAATGACCCCCTCTCCTGTTGACAGCGAAGGGGGGTGGGGGGGGGGGGGGGGTCGCATAACTTTTCTGATATCGCGATCACGAAAAATAACGCAGATTAGCGAAGATTCAAACCACGCTTATAACACATCTTTTTACGTCTGGCGGGTCTCATGGGATTGTATGGCGAGCGCTATTGTGTTATAAGTATCTTTTTGATGTGGGCTGCGAGTCTGTCGCTACCTTAAGCTCGTATTCTATGTTTCGAAGACCTAATCACATAAATAAACCACTTATCCTAATCATGTCTGGAAATGTGGGCGATTCTAGCCCATACTGGAGTAAAGTATTCTGCTGTTGAAAAAAACAGGGCAATGGCTGCGGTTCTGAGTGTGTTTGCGTCGCATCTCCAGCTTTTTCCTTGTTCCAGCTATATTATTAAGTTTAGCCTTATCCTGTTTTTTTTGTTCACTGTTTCTATGCTGAGCCTGAACTATGCTGAGCAATAAGTGATGCCGAAAGTCTTAAAAATAAAAAAAATACGAGAGTGCTACCACACGACTGAAGTAAATACTTCTTTAGTAATCTAATCTAATTTTCTTTCTGGCGTCGAATAAAACCATTTCAATCATCAGTGTATAATAACCTATATTGAAAATTCGTTTGGATTGTTACCAATCGAAGTCGTTTCAATGCACTGAGTTCGCACACTAGCGAAAATTTGATTAATTTTATTATGGGAATTACGCTTAGAATGGGATTGTTGATTTTATTCTTGCAAAGTTTAAAATAAAACTTTTTTGATGCAGATTCTAGTTATAGAGCGACGTTTATTCACATTTGCAGCAAGAAAATAAAAAAATTTCAATCGAAAAATTGCTAATTATTAGTTAGATTTTAACGTTTAGAATGTGAGAAACAACAACACAACTATTGTCAGTATGCCAGCACCCATTTCAAGCGTCATTACTATGGATTTGAGCACTGTTGTTACGATTAGATTGTGAGGAATGAACCTCAAAATTAATTTTAATTTATTATCGTTCGCCTCCGTAAAGTTCGTAAAGCCCGATATTACGCCTCTCGTAAAGCTGGAATCAGACGATTCACTCGAGGGAAGGTTTCCGCCATGTTTTTTCGGCCTAATCGTCCATTTTGTTTCATTCCATGTTCACACGGCGCTATAGAAATAAGCGTTCACTCGTCCATTCCGACCACAGCCCGCGCTGGAATTCGTTTGTTTTCCAGCGCGGTCCGGCCCCGAATTTTAAGGAAAAACATGTCAGATGCAACGATTTTTACGCAATTTTGTTGACACAATTAAATAAAAAAACAGTATTTTGTCGCCTTATAAACCTTTTTATTTTTTATGGCATAATAACACAATTTGATTTCACTTTTTTTATTACGAACATTTTCCTACAAATTAATAATCTTACATATATTAAAAAACATATAAAATACATGGATAATAAGGGAGACCCAAAAATTTATATGAGAGGTGTTCCCAAAAGCAAACAAATTAGCCGAACGAATAGCATTTTGACGTTTTGCGTGCGATTTGATAGCGTCCTTTCATGGTCCTTCCCGTACAGGACGCGAGACAAACTGATTGAGAGTTCACTCGGTCTTCAGACGATTCACTATGCTCTCTTCCGCGCGCATGCGCGCGCGAGTGAAGGATGCCGAAGGAAAATATCCAACATTGTTGGATCGGTTCACTTGAAGATTTCATTCGGCAGTGTTCGGCACTTTCGATTCATTTCATGTTCAGACGTGTCATTCCGAGTAAACTAGGCCGAATGAAATGCGGAAATGAGCGATTAGTGAAACGTCTGAATGGCGCTTTAACGCTGTAATTTCCGTAATGCATTCGCCAGTTTAACCCACAAGTCAAGCGTGCGTAAAGAAGTATTTACTCAATAAAAAATATGCTTTACCATGTTTTTGAAGGATTACAAAAACATGTTTATGTAAATGATCTTTTTAAAACTTTTCTTAGTTAATTTGTTGATTAAATAATGATAAAAATAATTATAACATCAAAAAAATTATGTTTCTTCAGATCTAAGAGATGATGGAGAAGAAATTCCCCCACAACTCCTATAATTTATTTTCTTACATTTTACATTTTAATATGTAGGTACCTAAAATAAATCACACAGAAAAGGATTAGAGTCCGGTGTATGGGGCGTTCTGACGTTTCGATTTTTGTTGACCAACTTTTATTTTACGAAAAAAGTTGAGCAACATTTTGTTCACACGTTTCAATTTAAGTTGAACCGATTTTGACATTCAAAATGGCGTCAACTGAAATTGTTAGTGCGTGCGTCTATCTAATTTCTGATGTTCTGTGAGAGGAGCTGGAGATTATGAAAAAATATAAAAAAACGTCGTACTTGGGTGAGAAAATGGATCATGAGAAGGAGTGAATTAGGCGCATCCAACACAGTTTTTTTCAAAATAATATTATTTACATTTCAAAAATAATATTCTATTTTTGTACACTTCTTGTTTTTGATCCGAAAGACAGGGATGGCTTTGGTACAGATCCATAAATCTGAACATTAAATCGTCCGACCATTTCAGATATTTTTTGGTTGAAACGGATTCCATGACGGTAGAAACTAGTACCGAATAAATGAAACGCCTGACGTTTACTTTTTCCCGTGAGTAACTAAAAATGATAAGCGACTTGAAACATGTGTTCAGACGCGACGATTCGATGTAAAACTCGAACTATTAGTAAAACCAAAATGGCGATAGTCATACTTGAACGACAAAAGTAGACGGGCTATCAACTTTCGCTAGCAACAAAAAAAGTTGATAACTTTGTTGACAAAGTGTTCACACGTGTCAATTAGTTTTCAACAAAAAAGTTGACCGACAAAAATCGCCCCGTGTGAACCGGCTAAGTCCGGTGATTAATTACTGAAATTGTCCGTTGTCTATGGATATGTCAATTTTCGCCTTTTTCGGTGCCACTGTTTCCACTCCACTTCGGTTGTTGGCTCATGTTTGGTTCATTTGTATCATTACTACATGCAGCGTTAGCGCCTCCGCCCACTCAGGCAACTGAAAACTCTCAACTGCCAACTGTCTTTGTATGACAATGTGATGGCCCGCACATACACTATCACACAAAACCCCGTTGTCAATGGTAACGCAAGCGGTGACTTGCGACTTGCTCTACTGGTTGCCCTGGGCGGCCATTGATAGTTGCCAACTGTCAGCTGATTGTTCTTCTTCTATGGTTAACCAAGCTTTTTGACCAATCAAGACAGAGAAACAGACGGTTTTAGTTGGTTTTCAGTTGCCTCAGTGGGCGGAGCGCCTTATTGGTTTATTTATGCATGCAGCCGCATGATTGCTACATGGTTGCTGCCAGTGAATGGTTTATTTATGGTTTCTAAGTAGTGTTTTTTTCACAACCATATCGAATAAACTACACAACAATTGTGTCAATTTTTTTACGATTTAAGCTAATTCAATAACCATCACATTTTTAAAGCATTCTTTTTTTGAATTCAAGCTCTTCTTCTTTTCTGGTGTCGTTTTGTCAACACGTTGGGATTGACGCTGCGCTTCGCCTTATACAATTATTAAATGGCGTCAAATGTCACTGTGCTTTGACATTTATCTGTACTAGACAGATAGAGAATTAGTTGACAACAAGCTATGGAGCGATACACACCTGAAGAATGCGCAATTATTGTTACTGTTTATTTGACCAATTTCCGGTCTGTTGTCTTAACTCAGCGTGGATTTCGTCGTCTGCGTCATGCCAGGCACTCGCTAATGTTAAATAAAAGTTATAGCGCCGTTTTGCTTTATCTGACTAGAGTTTAAGTTTTTTTCCATCTGTGATCTATTTTAAGCTCATTTGTTGTTATTGAGTGGTTACTCAAATGCCTTGCTATAGATCTATTTTATTTTTAGCTGAGACCAATTACTTTCATATAGCAGGACACCATCACAGCGGCAACATGAATCTTCCCAACCCAGAGAATGTTTCCATCAAGACGGAACGGTCCCAGGCAGAAGGCGCAGGTGAGTTTCCGTAAACGGGTATAGAAATCATCCTCCCGGATGTAAAGAAGGAATGTTTGCAACATGGGATTGCAAGGACGTAATTAAAATGTGTCAAGAGATGCTGGAGACGCCAAAAGCGAAGTCAGGCAGGAGCATCCGCCACCAAGACCTCACTCCATATATCTGGACACTCCTGCTCAGCCGCTGCAACGCAGCGAGCCTCTTGGGGTGTCCTATGGCATGGGTGTTGCAATATAAAAGATCACAAAATTAGCACCGACGACAATTATTTTTAATAGAATACTTGACATACCAACGAATCGTCGTTATTTTAATTTTTAGGTAGCGTTTTTGTGGAGACAGTCCCCATCAAGGTAGAAGCAGGACCCCGAGAAGAAAGTGGAGAGGGATTCTCTTACACGGAAATAGACATAGTCCTGTCAGATGTTAAAAAGGAAAACTTAGGGCACTCTGAAGGTATCACCGAGTCCGCAGGTAAAATTGATTTTTGTTTTTTCTGAATTCATTTGATTAATTTTCAGTTTTTTTAATAGATGATACCTACTTATTGAGCTTTATGTCATCTTTTTCAGACTTAATAACAGACCTGAAGACTCATCCTGGAAAAAAATTGCATTCATGTTCCCATTGTAACTACTCCTGCTCACGCAAGTTGGCGTTAACATTGCACCTCCGCACCCATACCGGAGAAAAACCTTTTTCGTGTTCCGTCTGCACTTATTTATGTTCTCGAAAGGGAACTTTAAAAAATCACATGCTTACCCATACTGGAGAAAAACCTTTTTCTTGCTCCGACTGCAACTATTCATGTTCTCGAAGGGGAACTTTCAAACTTCACATTCTTACACATACTGGAGAAAAACCTTATTCATGTTCCTACTGTAGCTATGCATGCTCTTGAAAGGAAAGTTTAAAACTGCACATGCTTACCCATACTGGAGTTAAACCGTTTTCATGTTCTTACTGCAGCTATTCATCTTCCAAAAATGCAAATTTAAAACGTCACAAGCTTACCCATACTGGAGAAAAACCTTTTTCATGTTCTTATTGCAGCTACTCAAGTTCTCAAAAGATAAGTTTAAAACATCACATGCTCACCCATACTGGAGAAAAAACTTTCTCGTGTTCTGACTGCAGCTATGCGTGTTCCCTAAAGGCAACATTAAAACGTCATATGCTTACCCATACTGGAGAAAAACCTTTTTCATGTTTTTACTGCAGCTATTCATGTTTATTTATTTATTTATGTTCTCAAAAGCAGCTATTCATGTTCTCAAAAGTTCAGTTTAAAACATCACATGCTTACCCATACTGGAGAAAAACCCCTTTCGTGTTCTTACTGCAGCTATGTGTGTTCCCAAAACTCAACTTTAAAACGTCACATGCTTTCCCATTCTAGAAAAAAATCGCGTTGATGTTTCCTACATTCACCAAAAAAAGTCGTATTCATACCCATGCTAGAGAATAACCCTTTTATGCTCTGTTTGCAACTAATCATGTTTACGGAAGGCAAATAAAAATCACGTGCATTCATGGGATGAGTTCAAAGCCAAACATTTTACCGTATGAACTTACAAGGAATGGCAAATAATATACAAAACTAAATCAAATGTCAATTAAAAATGCTTAGACATATTTACTATATTTCAATATTAATATTTAAAATAATATATTATTGTGATACTAGAAATGTACATAGAAATCGAATTATTATTAACTAGCAGTGATAAAATTTTAATATAAATTCATAATTTTATTTTTGGAATACATAACTTAACGAAGTAAAAACTAAAATTGTAATAGTTAATCATTGAAGCAATATTAGAGACTCTCGAAAAAAAAAATATGCGTTTATAAAACGAAGATAACCCTGGTAGCTTCCATTTGAATATTGTATAGTTCAAAATTGACGTACATAAAATACGGTCGAATTAGCTCAGTGTATAAAGCACTATCCGACAAGGAAGAGGTCCTGGATTCATTTCCTAGAAGCGACTGAATCTGTTTCTGCCTTTTTTGTTTCATATTTTTCGTTTGAGAGTCGTTAATATCGTCGTCTTCAATAATTTAATGTCGTAATTTTATCCTTGCAAGTTATTAATTCTCGAATTTATTTTCTTTATTATTCCCTATTTTTAAGTCGTAATTATTAGGTTAGTGCAAAGAAAGAGTGAAGTGTTTACTGTAGTGTAGGTACTGAAAAGTGTAGTGTAGGTTTGCCCATTTCACCTAACAGAAATTATTAAGGTGATCGTCAAAAGAATTCATGTTTTCTATTTCGTAGATGGCGTGCGTATAATTGTTTTTACTTATAAACGCTTTTTACAAGTTGTGCTTTGAAATTATTAAGAAAAAATATTATTCGCGCAAGTACTTACACAAGCAATATGAATATGAATAAATAGTTTTATCAATAAAACTCAAATCTTTTAACAAGTACAATATTGGATTGAATCACCGATACAATATTGTATTTGTTAGCCTTTCTTGAAAGATTTGAGTTTTTTAATTGATAAAACTATTTATTCTTACGTTCCTTGTGTTCTTGCGCAAATTATAAATTGTTCCTAATATTTAATATTACAAAGCATAACTTGTAAACAGCGTTTATAAGTTTAAAAAAATACCATACGCGCCATCTACGAAAGCGTAGAATATCAATTCTTTTGACATTCACCTTAAACTTTGTGTTTGCTTTTTCCATAGGCAGAAATTAGTCATTGTGTTGGGCACTTTAAGAATAATAAGTCCTCGTTACAAACTGGTTTATTATTGATATTTACGTATTTATAATATTATATTATACTTATGGGTCTTAACACCGACAATAACTGTCTAGGAATTGAATCTGTTTTTTGACACTCACTTCTAACGACTTTTCAAATGTGATGAACTTACAATTGTTGCGCTGTCTGGAAACTAAAACCGTGTCAGGCTGGGATATATTAGTTAAATATGTATTATTCAAACTTCTCGACGACCGTGATTCCTCTAAAGCAGGGGTGGACAACCTTTTTAGCGTCGGGGGCCATTTGGTTGCTTGTAAGAAATTTGTATCTGCTCTCGGAAATCGAGAATCTTATCCCTTGAATTGCGTCAGCGGAGGATTTTGCATAATGGGAGGCGTCTACTAATATCTACAGCAATTTAAAAAACTGGACAAATCGGACTAATATCTATGAGAATCCATGTGTTGACTAATATCTATACGAGGTATGTTGGAACAATATCTATGGGAACCAAAGTGAGGACGAATATCTACAGCTCAAACTGCTGACTAATATCTACGGAACAGGTGATGTAGACGGATATCTACAGTACTGGCAGAGGTTGGATTTTGGAAAACTGGGATGTTTTTCTTGCTTTGACGCGAGCAGGCGCTACGAAGGGGGCACTTTCTTTTGTATCACAAACCATGTTACACAAACCTAGCGTAGCCGCTAAACTATTTGAACACTGGGATGTTTTTCTTGCCTTGATACGAGCAGGCGCTATGCCGATTTCAATATTGAAGCCTTTACGTAATTGAAGTAATTAATGCTTTTCCGTACTCTTTTGACTCAACTGCCCTCTGTAGATATTAGTCCCACCTACGCTCCAGATATTCGTCACCACCGGGACCATCATAGATATTAATCCGACCTTAGCTCTGTAGATATTAGTCTTCACTCTGAAGTAGCGATGGGCACAATCGATGATTTACTCGATCTTTTTTACCATCGAATGATTTCGATTCATTTCCATAGAAAAATCGATTCTCGCTTCTCGATGTCAAATTCATTCGAATGCACAGTCCGAGACAATCGGTTTGAGACGTCAATGAAAGTCTTTGTTGTGATTGGTCAGAATTAATCGAAGTGAGATAAGCGTTGTCATTGGTTAGAATTAATCGAAATGTTAAACCGAGACAATCGGGTTTGAAACGTCATCGAACTTGAAATCGATTCTCGCTTCTCGATGTCAGAATCCATTCGAATGCACAGTCCGAGACAATCGGTTTTAAACGTCATCGAACTTGGAATCGATTCTCGCTTCTCGATGTCAGAATTCGAATGCATAGTCTTGAAACGTCATCGAAAGTGATTTTGCTTGACAAACGAAATATTTTATAGGTACATGTTATAATCAACCTGATGTGTGAATTTTAAATTATGAATGAATACTTTTAGGTAACGATTTACGTTTTCAGTATAGTTTATACGTAAAAGATAGCGATGGTAATAGCTTTCAACAATTTAAAAATGTTTATTATGAGGTTATGTATCATCTATTTGGGTATTGTATGTTTAATTTAAAATAAAACAATAACTTAGTATATACCATTTTTATATTTAATGCCGACCGGGTTTCGCTAAAACCGTAGTTTCTTCAGGGCAGTAAATAATACTCTACTAAAATCAGCAAGTAATATGTTTTCATATGGACATATCCAAATATATTTAATTTATTTGAGAGAACTTTAAGTAAGAAAACTTTATTTATATATTTAATGATAATATTTATATATTTAATGATAATCGGTTAAAAATTGCATACGAAAAGGTGTCCATAACCTACATGTTATTTAGAGGTTATTTTTTTTGACAAAAACGACATAAAATTATTATCTTCGTGTTAAACACAGACACACTGTCAATATTATTAATAGGAATTTGTACCTACCGGCTAAACTAAATATCTTATTAGTAATTTTATTGTTGTGAGATGCCCACATATTTGAAATTCGTGGAAAAAAGGAATAACACTAATGTTGCCATCAAACAAAAAGGAATTTGCCATTGCCAGGAAAGAAAAACGGTGATTGAAATGTTGTTGCAGTACTTACTTACTAATGTTGCGTTATTTAAACATGTTATTTAGAGATTGTTTTTGAACAAAAATGTCATATAATTATTGATATATTATTAAACATACATAAATATTTTTAATGGAAATTTTTACCAACGGGCTAAACTAAGTAGCTTAACAATAATTGTGATTATGTGAAATGCATACCAAAAAACAACAAATAAAATTACAACAAAAAATAAGCGTTGCCATACATGATGCAATAATTTTCGGCTTCCTACCCCCCCCCCCTCTCACAGACAAAAATCCTGCCCCTGACCGTAGCTATTGCTCCCAAACTCCGAGCAAAAAATCGATTAATCATTCGATTATTGTGATGTCTCGATTAAAAAAAATCGATTATATAAAAGTTTCGATCATTCCCATCGCTACTCTGAAGTTCATAGATATTTGTCCAACATATGAGTTGTAGATATTCGTCCGACATACAGGCTGTAGATATTAGTACCTGGAGTCATAACCCAGCTGACAGGTATGTGCTTACGTATGCGCCTATGTTACTAAAAATCAGTTTAGACACATGATCCAACATGCTTTTTTAGTTTTATTTTAATTTATTATTATTATACTACAAGGGTATTAATATTGAAAAAATATCTCTGTTTTGATGACAACTCTATTCAGGGAGGAAAAAAATATGTGCTTTCTTTATATGTAAGTATATTCCCACACTTCTGCCATTAAAAACATTCATTTTTGTAAATAGTTAAATAATTATAAAAAATGTATTGCAGTCAATAAATTTGCTGTAAGATGCAAGAAAACCATTCACGTGTTCTCAGTGCAGTATAATTTAAGCTGGCGGACTCCTGCGCCGATCTATTCCTAAGTGAAAACCACTCTTGTGTTCATAATGCAAATTCCTGTTGCTGATTCATTTGCTGATGCATTTCTAAGAAAACCATCCATATGTTCAAATAATATAATAATTGCAATAATCGGAAGAAAATCATTTTCGTGCTATGGGTATAGTATCAATTAAATCTGAGAATTACTCTTAAGTTAAAACCAGTTTCATGTCTGTCAACATTTCTGTAGCGGATTAATCTGCTGATGCATTTCGAAAATAACCGTTCTAATGTTTCGAGTGGAGTAAATTCAAACCATATACTGCAAAATTTGTAATTCGTAGAAAAAACCATAAGCACATTATGGGAGTAATACTAATTAAAACTGGGAAATCGCTTTCAGATTCCACTCTTCATTTAAAACCAGGTTTGTGTTCAGAATGTAACGGTTAAATTCCAGTTGAAGATTCATCTGCTGACACATTTCGAAGAAAATCATTCTCTTATTCGACGTGCAGTTATAAAATTCTAGTTGAAGACTGTGTGTACTGCCAGAACCAAAGAAAAACCATTATCAAGTTCTGAGTGTAGTTTTAATTCCTCGCACTCAGACTAAATTTAAACCAGTTTTGTGTTCAGAGTACAACGGTAAATTAACCCTTAAAAAAATTGGCGTATTTTGTCAGAGGCTAAAAATATTCCCGCTTTGCAATAAAATCCAAATAAATGGAACATTTGTTAACGTATTCGAAAACTAAAAACTGTTTTCGAAAGGTGATGAAACAGGCTTTCAAATTTCTATATTTAAAATTACTATGTATTTTTTTAAATAAATTTTTTTTTTGCGAAAACTTAAAAAAGTGTTTAAAATGGCTCACTTTACTTTTTTTTCTAACTAAAATTTTTGATAATGAAAAAAAAATAAAACACATACTTATTTCATTAGATAAATGAATTATAAACCTTACTGTCACCTCACTTTTTTTGTTTCATGTAAAAAAAAATCTTTAAAAATTCACAAAGTTCCATATTTTTTTTTCAAATTGCTATGGGAAACTTTGGTTTCAGAAAGGGGTAAATTTGAATTTTTTTGTGGTTTTCTTTTAGATTTGATTATATAGTTTGTTGTATTCTCTTTCCAATACCGTTTAGATCACATTTCTGACTATGATAGTAAGGGAGAAACAACGATTTCTGTGAGACCTATGTGAGCTGGGACAATATGGTCTCCTGTGATTAAACGGGTTAAATAAATTGCAGATTCATCAAAGGAAGCCATTCTCATGTACCTAGTGATGCTTTACATTGGGGTTGCACACCATAATATGCTGCAATTCTGAGAAATTGACTGTTCCGTATGTACATTTAAGCTTATGGACATTTTGTGTATTATTTAAGCTTGTGGACTCTTACACAGAATCGATCTTAAATTAAAACCTGCCTTGTGTTCTAAACACAATGTAAAAAATCGATATGCGAAATCCACCGCTGACACAATTCAAGGGATAAGATTCTCGATTTCCGAGAGCAGATACAAATTTCTTACAAGCAACCAAATGGCCCCCGACGCTAAATGGGTTCTCCACCCCTGCTTTAGAGGAATCACAGTCGTCGAGAAGTTTGAATAATACATATTTAACTAATATATCCCAGCCTGGCACGACTTTTTCAATAACTGCGATTTTTGTGTCCGGACAGCTCAACAATGGCAAGTTCATCACATTTGAAAAGTCGTTAGAAGTGAGTGTCAAAAAACAGAATTAAGAATGTCCAAAAAACGTGGTTAAATAGGTAAAGTTTTGGGCTATAATAAATTTTTTTTAAATCATCACTTTTAATGACTTTTCAAAGAGGTGTTGAAATGCCACATTGCTGAGTTATCATGGAACTGCGATTTTAGTTCTCTCGGATGAAATCGAAAAAGTCATTAATTTTAAGGAGACAATTTCTTAACCCACCCCAGTCTCTCAGATGACAGAATAAATTTTTTAATCTTAAAATTAACGGATTCCAGTTCTTCCGGACGACAGTGAAAAAGTCACTGTCGTCAGGAAATGAAATAATTTTATGGTTAAGGACCATTTCTTATCTGTTTTGCGCTTTATGGAGAGACAAGGACGCCGAAATAGGACATTCCAGATATAGGTAAAGGATTCAAACATCTGTAACTCCTCATACATTTTTCCTTCCCAGAACTTCCTCTCCCTAAAAAGTGCCTCCACAGGGATTTTTTTTCCTCAGGACCTCTTTTGTGGAGCTAACGTACAATTTATTAATTTTTTTTTAAATATTTTGGGATTAATGCGTCCATGGACAAATAAACAAAAACACATAATAAATAAAACATTAAACATTACAATAGTTTTATTAAAGAGCTACATATTATGGTCACAATTAATGTAGGGGTGATAGTGTCAAATAGGTTTTTACATTGTGGTAAAATATCATGTACTTATTTATAATTGTGTCATTGTCTGGGTTTGCAACAGAGTGAACGACCGTAATCGTCGCACTCTGGGAGGTAATGATAGCATATGTTGGGGGTGGCGGTGGGACGATCGCTGGCAGTTTGCAATGTGGCAGAATTCGGTGTGGTTTGCAGGAGTTCTTCGGTGGAGTTCTTGTAGGTTGATATTGTGTTGCAGGAGGGTTTGTGAGTGGCGGATTAGTTACAGGTGGCATTGTAGGTTGGGTGCCAATAAGGGGTTGTGGACGTAAGTTCAGTTACAATGGGGTTTGTGGACGGAAGTTCTGTTACAGTGGGGTTTGTGGGTGGGGGTTGTGTTACAATGGGGTGTGTGAGTGGGGTTTCTGTTACAGTGGGGTTTGTGGGTGGGGGTTATATTGCAGTGGGGTTTGTGGGTGGGCATTTTGTTGCAATGGGGCGTGTGATTGGGGGTTCTGTTACAGTGGGATTTGTGGGTGGGGGTTGTGTTACAATGGGATGTGTTTGTGGGGTTTCTGTTACAGTGGGGTTTGTGGGTGGGAGTTATATTGCAGTGGGGTTTGTGGGTGGGCATTTTGTTGCGATGAGGCTTGTGATTAAGGGTTCTGTTACAGTGGGATTTGTGGGTGAGGGCTGTGTTACAATGGGGTGTGTGGGTGGGGTTTCTGTTACAGTGGGGTTTGTGGGTGGGGGTTATATTGCAGTGGGGTTTGTGGGTGGGCATTTTGTTGCGATGGGGCTTGTGATTAAGGGTTCTGTTACAGTGGGATTTGTGGGTGGGGGCTGTGTTACCATGGGGTGTGTGGGTGGGGTTTCTGTTACAGTGGGGTTTGTGGGTGGGGGTTATATTGCAGTGGGGTTTGTGGGTGGGCATTTTGTTGCGATGGGGCTTGTGATTAAGGGTTCTGTTACAGTGGGATTTGTGGGTGAGGGCTGTGTTACAATGGGGTGTGTGGGTGGGGTTTCTGTTACCGTGGGGTTTGTGGGTGGGGGTTATATTGCAGTGGGGTTTGTGGGTGGGCATTTTGTTGCAATGGGGCTTGTGATTGGGGGTTCTGTTACAGTGGGATTTGTTACAGTGGGGTGTGTGGGTGGGGTTTCTGTTACAGTGGGATTTGTGGGTGGGGGTTGTGTTACGATGGGGTTTTTTGGTTGGAGTTTGTGGGGGTTGTATTACAGTGGAGTTTGTGGGAGGGGGTTATGTTGCAATGGGGTTTGTGGGTGGGGATATTGTTGCAGGGTGGTTCGTGAGTGTTAGATAAATTACATTAAGTTTGCAGGTTGGGTGTCAATAGGGATCGTCGATGTACAGTTGCAGTGGGGTTTGTGTGTGGAGAATGTATAATAGTAAAATTGGGAGAGTTTCTGTTACAGAGGAATTAGTCAGTGTAAGTTGGGTTGCTGGAAGAATTATGATTGGGGATTGCATAACCGCTGGAGTCATCCACAGTTCCGACAGTTATCCAGACATGCTCATGGAATGCTAACACTTTTCCCACAGAATAGAAACACCTCAGCATTTGGCTGGTCTCCCTTAAAACAAACAAGAAAAGCAATGTAATTAATATTAAAATGATGAATCATCGACTCGAAATTCTCATAGAGCTCTGTAAGATTCTGTAGGTCCCAGGGGCTGAGATATACTGGACATGTAGAAAGAATGCCAGAAAGGATGTCAAAAATAAGGAACTATAGATAAAAATATGGTAACACGGTATCCCATCTAGTTGAGATTAAAGGTAGCGACAGACTCGCAGCTCACATCAAAAAGATACTTATAACACAGTAGCGCTCGCCATACAATCCCATACAGACCCGCCAGACATAAAAAGATCATGTGTTATAAGCGTGGTTTGAATCTTCGCTAATCGGCGTTATTTTTCGTGACCGCTACGATCGCGATATCAGAAAAGTTATGCGACCCCCCCTTCGCCGTAAACAGGAGAGGGGGTCATTTTGAATACACGGAGCTGTCAAGTTGACATATCCAGTACAAAGAAATGATATTCTCTCGACCGCCTTCCGATTTCAACTGTCCCCTTCTCCTGCCGTAGGAAGAAATATATTATAACGTAGTGTATCGGTAGAAAAGATACTTTATAACGCAGTATCTTTTGATGTGAGCTTCACGTATGTCGCCCGCTTAAAAATAACAACAATTTCCTGTGTCAAAATCTCAATAATTCTAAAAACCAATAGAGGGAAGTTGAGTGAAAACTATTTTGACTTAAAAAACATATGTTCATGTAGATGACATGCAAACTTAAAGAGCAGTATTTTTTTTTTTTTTTAAGTTCGTTTTCATAATTAAATTAATTCTACAAGTTTGAATTTTAAAAAGCCCGCGAAAACGCCGCCAAGAGTATAATACCGTGCGGGAGAGTTCGTGATGTCACCCGGTCCTTTATTGTGTGAAATATAAGGTAAAATATTTACAAAACCGGGTCACACTTAATATGGATGAAAAAAAAATATTTTAAAAGTTGTAGTAGTTAGATATTAACTAGTACTAATCAATTCAGTTAACGGAATTTCGAAAAAAGTGCATTTTAATGGTTATTTTTAAAATTAAAAAACACGAAATTTCATTTTTCACTGACCGCCATGTTAGGAACTGTTGCAAATTTCGTTGAAAAAAAAAATCGTTTTTTTAAATTTAAAGAATAACCATTAAAATGCACTTTTTTCGAAAATCCGCTAAATGAATTGATTAGTACTAGTTAATATATAACTATTACAACTTTTTAAATTAATTTTTTCATCCATATTAAGCGTGACCCGGTTTTGTAAATATTTTACCTTATATTTCACACAATCAATTATCAGGTGACGGCACGAACTCTCCCCCACGGTATTATACTCTTGCCGGCGTTTTCGCGGGCTTAATGAAATTCGAACTTGTAGAATTAATTTAATTATGAAAACGTACTTTAAAAAAAAAAAACTACTATTTAAGTTTGTATGTGAACATTGATAAAAAAAAGAAAATAAAAGAACTCAACTTCCTTATTCAAAAGAGAAAAATTATTTTCATAAATTTTATAGGCAATTTTGAAAAATAAAAAAAATCGAAAAACATTAAAAAAAACACTTTGAAACCCGATTTAGTGCTATTTGGAAAAAAAACTCTGACCATTTAATATGTAAAGTGTAACATTTTTTTACTATTCAGCATTTATAAAATGTGGGAGAAATTAATAAAAAAAATTCTGATGAATTTTTTTTTCAATGTTTGATTTTACATAGGTAGATTAGGTAGGATATAATTTTATGTTTCATGTTATGAATACCGCACAAGAGTCCCGACTGCCCGAAGACGATAGGAATATATTTTTAATAATCCAGTACTTTAACACCCTGTATAAGTAGGCAAGCAATTTTATAACATGTACATTTGTTACTTGGTATATAATAAATATTTTAATAAAAAATTAAAAACAATATATAATTATTATGTAAATAGCATATTTACAACATTGCAGAATGGCAAACTATCTCAGTATCGCCCTTGTGTGAATAGAAAAAACTGCTTAAAATGGCTCTAACAGTGATAACTGATTGTATCTGAATAGCCAGGTTTCACTTTACCCATCTCTTTCTCATGTTCACTTCCTTCAATTTGAAATGGGAATGCCATAGTCCCACTTGCTCCAGACAGTTGGCACTCTTGTGCGGTAGTCAAGTTAATATAAAAAGTAGTAGAGTAGATAGGTAATATAAAATGATTTATTTACCTGAGGGATATTGGTCTATGGTCCGTGGTGCGTGGTCTGTGCTGCGTGGTGCATGGTGCGTGGTGCGTGGTCCGTGCTGCGTGGCGCATGGTGCGTGGTGCGTGGTCCGTGGTGCATGGTGCGTGGTCCGTGCTGCGTGGTGCATGGTGCGTGGTGCGTGGTGCGTGGTGCGTGGTCCGTGGTGGAGAGATTGACAGAGATCCAACAATTGAATACAATCCCGAAGGATATGGATAAGTTTTCGTCGCCATCCAAACTACAAGGGTTTCTAGATTTGGAAAAAAAATAATATTATTAATTTTTTGGTCACCTTATATATTTTTATATATTGTGTTTACTTTGCCCTATCTACACCAATAGTAAAAATAATAATAAAAACATAATTATTATTTACAAAGTGATTTTAACCCTTCAGACTAATTTGTTCGGGTTTCGGAACAACTCATATAGGTCTCATGGAAATCGTTGTATCTCCTTTACTATGATGGTTAGAAATATGATCTAAAGAAAGAGAAAACACCACGCTTTATATTCAAATCTAAAAGTTAACCGCAAAACCATTCAAATGTAAACCTTTATGAATCCAAAGTTTAATTTTGTTTTTTGAGGATTATATTTTGTTTTTTCTGCTTTACCCTTTACCCTTAATGACTCTTTCTTAGTCTTGAAGCTGCCAAATTCTTATTTATTTAAAAAAAACTATTTTTCAATTCATTACAATTTTTCCCTATTTGTTTTTTTTATATAAAAATTAAATAAACTTTTGCACCGAAGGTTCTGTGTGAATATCTAAATTGTATAATTATACACACTGTTCTACGGTAAAAAACCTAATCAAGGAACTCACTAATTTGTAAAAAAAAAATATTATAATAAATATTTTTATATATTTATATAAACATACATATAAAATGTACATTATAATAAAAAAATGTAACTGCTTAAAAAAATAATAGTATACCCACACACTGGCTTTTGCCTATGTGGGATTTTTTTGTTCTTATGCATTATACTTTATACACAATATATTATACTTTTACTTTAATTATATTTATTTTGTATGAAACAAAAAAATTATTAATGAAGAAAAAAAAAAAAATCAAAATCAAAAAAGTTTTGCCACAAAATAGATTTTCAAATGTGATGTATATTCAACAGTTTTGGGCTTGTATCACGAGTTTCCGTAAAATATGTATGATGCTTCTAAAACAGCCATGTAGCGAAAATAAATCTACAATTGGTCAACTTTTTATACCTTTACAATATGATTTGAATTTAACAAAATAATTTAACTTTATTGAATTATTCTGCATAAAAGAACTCACCCCTGAACGAAGGGTGCTGCTACAGTCTTCAAAAAGACATTATATTATCTTAAATCAAGGTTTTCCAGATTAGAACTAAAATCTAATCTCTTCAAAAGCTCACCAGACCAGTCGAGGGCACCCACCACTTTCCCGAATCGTTTTAAGGACCAGATGGATCCCTCTATCGATTCTCACGTCAAGACTCTAATTTGTTTTTAAAACGAAGCTACTATTAAATGATTCTAAAAGCCCCCGACTGTCCCTACACGGCACAACATACATTTATATATACCATTAAATTTTAAGTTAATTTGAAGCTAGTGGAGAGACAACATTTATAAAGAGGAACATATAAGTACATTACAAAATAAAATAAAGGAAAAGCAAATTTAAGCACATTCCTGTGGCAGCATACAACACAAGAACAGCATCTACAGCTTCTGGCAAGCCACAGGCAGTCCTGACGAGAGACAGTAAGCAGTGGGACGGGAAGGTGGTCCTTCAAACCCTTCACACCGTCCCCGGCAGAACAGTGGCAAGATGTGACCCCTGTGAAGACGGTGGGATAGTGGAGAAGAGACTTCTGAAGCTCACCAGACCAGTGCTAAGTACCGTGGCTCAGAGTTCCTGTCTCACCAACAACAGACAGTTTAAAACATTTATAAAAATAAGAGGATCTTTGGAGGCGTACAAGAACACGACGTCTGGTCCACTACCTTCAATCATGAACTATATACCAACTGTTGCAAGAACCGGCAATAACAAGATTTAAGAAACTGACGGCTCTGCTGAGTGGGACACATACCAACAATGGAAGAAAGGTGTCCAGTGAAAGAGGCTACTCTTTATTAAGCCTGCCGGACTATGGATGGTTGGGAGACCTGTTGGCTGGATGTATCAGGCAAACACCGCACTCCTGGCCATGAGGAACTGGAGAGTAGAGTCGTTCCCTATAGGCGGACAAGTGAATCCAAGCGTTGTATGATGTATGTGTCTACGTGGATCTGAAAGTATACTGTGTATAGTCCCGGTTGAAGCAAATCAAAGCACGCAAGAGGACAGTGGGTTGTCAGATTGATTAATGTGATGGATATTGAAAAATAAATAAGTATTTAAAAAGATTGGCGACATTCTCACAACAAATTTTTAATATATTTTTAAGATTTAAGAAACGGCATGGGCTGAGAGTATTGCTAAATAATAGTCAATAATAGTGAAATAAAAATAGTCTGAATTCTTACCTTACAGTCAATGTGATACAGATTATTGCTGCCTCAAGAGTGTTGCTCCCCTCTAATGATGTCCAGTGAGAGTGTCTGGAATTAATATATATAGGTAATGTAATATCCTGAATTTAAATATGTGCAATATTATGCAGAAATAATAAAATATATGTAACGTACCTGTTCAACCTTGCCTTGCAAATGTTGGCTCACTAAAGAGATGTCTGGGGCAGAGGTGGATTGTGGCGGCATTCAGTGGATTTCTCTCAAGAGATGTCCAGGAGCAGAGGTGGATTGTGGCAGCATTCAGTGGATTTCTCTCAAGAGATGTCCAGGAGCAGAGGTGGATTGTGGCAGCATTCAGTGGATTTCTCTCAAGAGATGTCCAGGAGCAGAGGTGGATTGTGGCAGCATTCAGTGGATTTCTCTCAAGAGATGTCCAGGAGCAGAGGTGGATTGTGGCAGCATTCAGTGGATTTCTCTCAAGAGATGTCCAGGGGCAGAGGTGGATTGTGGCAGCATTCAGTGGGTTTCTCTCAAGAGATGTCCAGGGGCAGAGGTGGATTGTGGCGGCATTCGGTGGGTTTCTCTCAAGAGATGTCTGGGGCAGAGGTGGATTGTGGCGGCATTCAGTGGATTTCTCTCAAGAGATGTCCAGGGGCAGAGGTGGATTGTGGCGGCATTCGGTGGGTTTCTCTCAAGAGATGTCTGGGGCAGAGGTGGATTGTGGCAGCATTCAGTGGGTTTCTCTCAAGAGATGTCCAGGGGCAGAGGTGGATACTATTTTTATGATCTGAAGTAGTTGAACTTTCGAGGTGACGTTCTTTATATGTATTTTTTACAACATGGGAGACGGGTGTGTGTACCGCCGCCCCGGGAACCATTTTATTGGATAACCAACACCCCTGCAATAAGTCATCTTAGGTGGTTTGTTACGTTTGGCGATTTACCAGGGGTGCCCGATTTCATGGGGTGAGGTCTTGGCGGCGGATGCATTTCTCCACCTACTGCGTGGCGGGCCGGATCGGGAGAGACTGGTCGAGCGAGACCTTTTGACCTGTTCAGAGGGACTCTCTCGACCCATCACCTTGCACCGCAGTGGGAAGAATGGATTCATACGTCCGTCACTCTTGAACATTCAAAATACCCTCCACGCATCATCCCCAAAGACGACATAGGCCCTGAGGGGAATTATTTTCCCCAGGGCCTCCTGCGTGCAGCTAATTTAAAAAAAAATAATGTTAAAAGTTAAGTTTCAATGAAACATTATTGCAGATATAGAAATAAAACATGTAGGATTGGAAAAGTGATATAAGTACATACTTTTATTTTATTTCTTAATATATAGGTATAATAATTATTTAAAATTACAATTTATTAAAACAGTACTTTACTTTTATTTTTACCATATTTATTATATTCGCATTGAAGGTTTTCAGATAGTATAATGTATTTTATAAATTAGTTGTACTTGGGATAAAGTCTGTAATGCAATTCATATTTATTTTTAGATTTCAGAATCACAACTTTTGCATTTCGAAATCAGCAATCACTTTTTCTGTAGAATTTAACTTTTATTTAATTTAATTTAATTTAACTCTCACCTTCACTCTTAAGTAATCAACACGGCTTCATGAAAAATCGCTCCACAACCTCAAATCTTGCATTTTTTATAAATTTTCTTCATGCTCAAATGGATATGCGATGCCAAGTAGATGCCATCTATACGGACTATTCCAAAGCATTCGACCGTGTTAACCATTATATTCTTTTACAGAAGTTATTAGGTCTAGGAATTCACGGTGATCTCTATAGATGGATCGCATCATATATTAGTAATCGGCACCAAATTACGGTTGTCAATGGCTTCACATCCTGCTTAATGGAAATCGTCTCAGGTGTGCCCCAGGGGTCGCATCTCGGACCACTCCTATTTAATATTTACATAAATGATATTTATGTATGCTTTAAAAATAGTCATTTTGTGTTATACGCGGATGACATGAAAATTTTTAAACCTGTACAGTCTTTATCCGATTGTATGGAATTACAAAGCGATCTTGATAATTTGTGCATATACTGTGAATCAAACTTATTGTCCTTAAACATTTCTAAATGTCATTCTATTACGTTTACTAGAAATAAAAATAAAATCAACTATCATTACAACTTGAATGATAAACCTTTACAATCTATGTCTATATGTAAAGATCTAGGTGTTTACTTAGACAGCAAATTAATTTTTGATAAGCATATCGAAAAAATTATCACAAAATCCTACAAGATGCTAGGTTTTTTATTAAGAATATGTAAAGCTTTCAAAAGTGCTAAGACACTAGAAATGTTGTTTTGTTCATTAGTCAGAAGTCCACTGGAGTACGCGTCCACAATATGGAATCCTCAATATAAGGTATACATAGATTTATTAGAAAATATACAAAATAAATTTTCGAAACATTTACTTTTAAAATACAACAAAACTACAAATAATATGTTAACACTACAAAAAAGACGCACATTGTCGGATCTATTGTTTCTGTATAACCTGCTTAATAATAATATTGATAGTCCCGAATTACTATCCGTCATTGGTTTAAATGCTCCAATGCGGCGTACCAGGCACACTTCTCTTCTTCATATAGAAGCCCACAACACCAATGCAGCAAATAACTCACCAATCACTCGCGCAATCACAACCTATACCCATTATGAAAAATTATTACAATTAGACATTTTTCACGATTCATTGCGAACATACAAAACAAAATTATTAAATTTCTTATCATTTTATTAAACTTTAGTGAGCAAATAATTTTTGATTTTAAAATGTAAAATTTTCTCCACCCATACTCTTTCATTTATGTTTTATTAGTCAACCAATGTTTGATTCTTTTCATTAGTTTCATCATAAAAAACCCAGGCGAAATTACCTATTGATATTTTACAGATTTACGTAATAGGTACAAAACCATGTAATTTATTTAAAATACCATACAACTTATATTTAATGTACTGTGTAAATCTTATAAACAAATAAATAAATAAAAAATAAATAAATTATAAGACACTTTCAATATTATTAGTTTGTGAACAAATCATTTTTGTATTTTAATCTTGTTTTAAAATGTTGTTTATCCACTGTTTAGACTGGAATCAGTAATACATGTGTGATGGGCTGGTAAACAATAGTAGTATAACCATGCGTAGTTGCCACAATTGAAGTCCAGCTGATATTGCTCAGCGGGTATGGCTTCCTGGTGGCCACGGAGAAGATCAACTATTTCTTGATGCCCCCTTTCTTCCGCCCTGGTGAGAGCTGTGCGCCCATTCTGGTCCTGCAGTGATATATTGGCATTGAGCTGCAGAAGTAACTCTACAATATTCACATGTCCATTGACTCCTGCCTCAGATATCGCTGTTTTACTCATTCTGTTCTGAATGTTTACTTCTGCCTCAGATTCTAGCAGTATGCGTGTCACCTCGTGGGTCCATTGTGTGCAGCGTACATCAGGACAGTATTACCATCGCTATCTGCAGCTTTAATATCTGCACCGAACTCTAGCAGTATGCGTGTCACCTCGTGGGTCCATTGTGTGCAGCGTACATCAGGACAGTATTACCATCGCTATCTGCAGCTTTAATATCTGCACCGAACTCTAGCAGTATGCGTGTCACCTCGTGGGTCCATTGTGTGCAGCGTACATCAGGACAGTATTACCATCGCTATCTGCAGCTTTAATATCTGCACCGAACTCTAGCAGTATGCGTGTCACCTCGTGGGTCCATTGTGTGCAGCGTACATCAGGACAGTATTACCATCGCTATCTGCAGCTTTAATATCTGCACCGAACTCTAGCAGTATGCGTGTCACCTCGTGGGTCCATTGTGTGCAGCGTACATCAGGACAGTATTACCATCGCTATCTGCAGCTTTAATATCTGCACCGAACTCTAGCAGTATGCGTGTCACCTCGTGGGTCCATTGTGTGCAGCGTACATCAGGACAGTATTACCATCGCTATCTGCAGCTTTAATATCTGCACCGAACTCTAGCAGTATGCGTGTCACCTCGTGGGTCCATTGTGTGCAGCGTACATCAGGACAGTATTACCATCGCTATCTGCAGCTTTAATATCTGCACCGAACTCTAGCAGTATGCGTGTCACCTCGTGGGTCCATTGTGTGCAGCGTACATCAGGGCAGTATTACCATCGCTATCTGCAGCTTTAATATCTGCACCGAACTCTAGCAGTATGCGTGTCACCTCGTGGGTCCATTGTGTGCAGCGTACATCAGGACAGTACTACCATCGCTATCTGCAGCTTTAATATCTGCACCGAACTCTAGCAGTATGCGTGTCACCTCGTGGGTCCATTGTGTGCAGCGTACATCAGGACAGTATTACCATCGCTATCTGCAGCTTTAATATCTGCACCGAACTCTAGCAGTATGCGTGTCACCTCGTGGGTCCATTGTGTGCAGCGTACATCAGGACAGTATTACCATCGCTATCTGCAGCTTTAATATCTGCACCGAACTCTAGCAGTATGCGTGTCACCTCGTGGGTCCATTGTGTGCAGCGTACATCAGGACAGTATTACCATCGCTATCTGCAGCTTTAATATCTGCACCGAACTCTAGCAGTATGCGTGTCACCTCGTGGGTCCATTGTGTGCAGCGTACATCAGGACAGTATTACCATCGCTATCTGCAGCTTTAATATCTGCACCGAACTCTAGCAGTATGCGTGTCACCTCGTGGGTCCATTGTGTGCAGCGTACATCAGGACAGTATTACCATCGCTATCTGCAGCTTTAATATCTGCACCGAACTCTAGCAGTATGCGTGTCACCTCGTGGGTCCATTGTGTGCAGCGTACATCAGGACAGTATTACCATCGCTATCTGCAGCTTTAATATCTGCACCGAACTCTAGCAGTATGCGTGTCACCTCGTGGGTCCATTGTGTGCAGCGTACATCAGGACAGTATTACCATCGCTATCTGCAGCTTTAATATCTGCATCGAGGTCTAGCAGCATAAGGGTCACCTCGTGGTGTCCACCGTATGCAGCCAACATCAGGCCGACTTGATCCGATTGACGACTGGACACATATAGGTCTATAGTTGGATATATCGGATTTGTCACCTTTCTTGAAAATTGGAGACAGAAAGCTTGTTTTCCATTTATTCGGAAAGGTATAGTCCTATAGTGCACAGCAGGTATTGCTTCCTGGTGGCCACGGAGAAGATCAACTATCTCTTTGTGCCCCCTTTCTTCCGCCCTGGAGAGAGCTGTGCGCCCATTCTGGACCTGTAATGATATATTGGCATTGAACTGCAGAAGTAACTCTACAATATTCACATGTCCATTGACTCCTGCCTCAGATATCGCTGTTTTACTCATTCTGTTCTGAATGTTTATTTCTGCCTCAGATTCTAGCAGTATGCGTGTCACCTCGTGGGTCCATTGTGTGCAGCGTACATCAGGACAGTATTACCATCGCAATCTGCAGCTTTAATATCTGCACCGAACTCTAGCAGCATAAGGGTCACCTCGTGGTATCCACCGTATGCAGCCAACATCAGGCCCGTTTAACCTTCGCTCTCTGTAGAGTTAGTATCTGCCCCGGATTTTAGAAGCGTGCGTGTCACCTCACAGTATCCATTTTCAGAAGCATACATCAGGGCAGTTCCACCTTTGCTATTTGCTATTTATCCTGGACTCTAGCAGCATGTGTGTCACCTCGTGGTGTCCATTTTTTGTGGCCCACATTAGGGCAGTATTTTTATTTTATTTTTTATTTTATTAATCATTAACGCCCTTGTGGGCTTTTACATATATTTACATTTTTTTGTTTAGTTCATACAGGTGTGTTTAGATAACAAAGAAAACATTAATAGGTTTTACACATGGTACATAGAAATACAGATGGTAGGTAAAAGTATAGCGTTATACAATAGAGAGACAGAAAAAAATCAGTTTTTTTTTTTTTTTTCAGATAGCATAAAATGTATGTAACAAATAATAATAATGAGTGGGTTCTTAATATATATATATAATTTCTATGCATAGCAAAGTTGATTTAAAACAAAAATACACACTACCGACTTGCACCGCAGTAAAATTAATATTTAAAGCGGTTCCATTTTGACCAATAAATTACACTATCATCAGAATTTCTGCTTAAAGAATTTAATTTCAGAAGACAAAATGCTTGTTAGAGCAATCATGGAACATTTCAGGATTTTAAGCAAATAATGTCAGATAGGGTATACCTACATACTATCACGGAAAAGACAAATGTGCTCGATAATACAATATATCAGAGTATCTAATTATAATCAAATTAAAATATTAATGAAAGTATAAGTCGTTGATGTATTTTGTTATTAATATTACAACGGTAAACACAGTAGTTTTTGTAAAGTTTGTTTATAAATTATAAATTACAAACCTTTATGTTCTTCGGATCATAACAATGTGGGTTTACGATAACTGTGCGCATGCTGGAGATTTCTAATTCTATTGTAAATGTTCTAATATGCTGAGTTTAAGTTTGGACACTGACTGATGACGATAAACATCGATTGAGTTGTATTTATTTCCAAGTCTGTGAAGCCTTTCGATAGGTGAATTTTCAAAATAATTATTACAAGACGCATGGACAAAATACGGCGCATTCATTCTTGTGCCACGGGTAGGTACTCGTAACTTAATTAGATTGGTTAAATCAAGGGCGTCCAGTCTGCCATTTGCTATATTGAAAAAACAAATTAAACCATTCATTATTCGTCTCGAAGTTAATTCATTTAATTTAAGTAAGTCCATTAGAAATGTATTTAAGTTTAAAATTAAAGGTGGTTAAGGTTTTTGATTGGAATTCCTAATTTATAGTTTATAAATCTCAGAAATTTATGTTGCACTCTCTCAATTTTTTGTTAGTGAATCTTATAAAAAGGAGCCTAGATTGTTGAATTGTATTCTAAATGGCTTCTTATCAACTCAGTGAACAGCAATTTAACCGCTTGGACACATAAGCGTGTTTTCGCGATAATTTAACGTAGGTAGACATAGGGATGACGTATGTCCCGTACCTGAGTTATTAAAAGAATTAATCATTTTAAAATCTTTTACCGTCCTCAAAATAAACCCCAAGCTTTTCATGGCTTTGTTAGTTATTTTGTTTATATGAGAAACAAACGATAATTGACTGCCAAAAATAATACCTAGGTCCTTAATTTGTTCAACTCTTTTTAGAAGGATGTTGGATACTGTATTCATTTTTTTACGCACCAGATTTTCAGGTCCGGGTTTAGTTTTTCCCATAGGAAAAACTAAACCCTTTCATACACTTTTCCATATAAATGATTATCTAGTAAATCCACGTTATGCAAGTGTATTATATAAGTATAATTAATACAAAACAATACAAGAACAACACGTTAATCTACCAAACTATTAAATGGGAATATAATTCACCGACTCCAGATATTTTCATATCAGAAGGTTCGGCTCGGTGGAATTCCTAATTTGACCGATAAATCCTCGGAACAGGCTCAGCCTAGTGAGGTGGCATATACCTAAAAAATATTTATTTATTTATTAAAGAATTTTATACATAGTGTACATATTGTGTTATTTCGCCCGCCATGCTAGGGATGTCCCTGTGTTATGGCGGGGGAAGTATGCAGATTATAAAATTTAAGGTAATGAAGTACATTTACTGATAATATAATAATTATGATAATGAGGTTTACAGTTAATGCAGCAATGAATTTAGGATAATTAAATTTACATATAATATAGTAATTGATGATAATGATGTTTACAGGTAATAAATATAACAAGGAATTTATGACAATGAAATTTACAGATAAAATAATAATTGATAGATGAAATTTACAGATAATATAACATTGAATTTATGTTGACGAAGTTACAGATAATAAAATAATTGATGATAGTGTAGTTTACGGATAATATGACAATGAATTTATGGAAATGTGGGTTACAGATAAATAATAATTTATTTATAAGTTACATAGTATGATGGTTGATAAATTGAATTATAATTTACTAAATTATACAAATTAAATTAAATTACAAATAATATACATCGAGGTTTCTAAATATTTTGATAATAATAATTTATAATAATAGGTTAATATTGATAGATATTAGAGTTATACAAATTAATTTAAGTAAAAAAAAGATTATATATCATAGTTCCTAAGTGTGACGATCCATAAAGATAATTGTTTTTTAAAGTTATGGGGTTGGGTTTCAGTTTTTAAGTTGTCGGGGAGAAGGTTAAATATTTTTGGAGCTAGGTACATAAAGTGTCTTCGAGCTCACATGGTATGTAGTGTAGGTACATTGTAGTTTCGGTTTGTTATTGTTCTGGTGGTGTAATTGTGATGTAAGAGGGTTTTTTTCGTATATTTAAACAAGAAATGAGTTAGTGTAAATTTTAGATGGAGTTGCCGTATGTTTAAGACGTTGTATTCAGAGAAGAGTCGAGTGGAGGAGTATCTTAAATGTACTAAAATGTATTTTTGGTTAATAAATAATAAAAAATAAAAAAAATCCTACTGATCCCTCAATAAAAATATTTAAAAAATCTTTCGTGATCCTACATATATTTAAAATGACTTGATTTTTGCATTTTTATATACAAATTCTTTGACAAATCTAATACGCTTTAACCGCTTGGACACATAAGCTTGTTTTCACGATAATTTAACGTGGGTAGACATAGGAATGACGTATGTCCCGTACCTGAGTTATTAATAGGATTTTTAATTCGGGCAAAAGTTATTGTTTGACATTTTTCAATATTGAGGAACAGTTTATTATGGATGCACCACTCTTGCAGCCTCACAAGATTTGTTTGTAGTATGCAATTGTCATTGATTAATTGTTTTGTAAATTTTAAGATCATCCGTGAATAAAAGTATCATTACTCCATCAAAGATTGTAGTTATGTCATTGATGAACAAGGTAAACAACACTGGTCCTAGATGTGACCCCTGGGGAACTCCGGTGAAGATTTCGAATTGATGTGAATAGTGCGAGTTGAGTTTTACTGAAAATTTTCTTTTGTATAGATAACTTTCAAACCATCTCAAAATATGCCCCGTTATTCCCAGGGATCTTAATTTGTGTATAAGTATTTTGTGTGAGACTTTATCGAAAGCCTTACTAAAGTCAGTGTATACTACGTCTGTTTGAAGACGATTGTCCATATTATTGAATAAGTATTCCTGATAGATCATTAAATTCGTAAGTGGACCTTTTTGCCGTGAAACCGTGTTGTCGATGTGAAATTACTTTATTAATCTCAGGAGAGAGTTTAGAGAGCAGAGCAGATTCAAATATTGTCGGGATTGACGACTGGACACATATAGGTCTATAGTTGTATAGATTGGATTTGTCACCTTTCTTGAAAATTGGAGACAGAAAGCTTGTCTTCCATTTATTCGGAAAGGTGCTAGTTTTTATTGAACAGTTAAAAAGTTTAGTAAGAGGATAAGTGAAGACAGAAAAGCATTTTGATAAGAAGATTGTAGGAATGTTATCAGGGTCCAGTGGCGGCGTAAAGGGGGGGTGGAGGGGGCGGTCCGCCCCGGGTGCCAAGCACCAAGGGGTGACAACGACAACTCACTCGAATAACCAAAAAATGCGCACAAAATTTCCACTAAAAAGACATATCAATAAATAACTACCTACTCTTGTATCTGATTACATATATACTAATATCATGTGTCATTCAACCTAAAACATTGGTAACATCACCAGAAGAAGACCTTCGTGAAATGGTTCCAAATCTGTTAAAAATTTACGATGAATCTTCAGCAGAGGACATTGTGATGGAGATTTCACGATTGAGGCGCCATTTGGAAGCCGACAACATGTCTGCCCAAGAAGCAGCTCAATGTTCTACATTGGAACTTCTCAATTTCATTGTAAAATGGGGGCATTCTGAATCTGTTCCAAGTTTAGCGCTATGTCTTAGATTTTTTTTAACAATTTGTTTTTTTGGTTGATTTGTTTGTGAAAGAAGCTTTTCAAAGTTTAAATTCTTAAAATCTTACTTAAGGTCCACAATGAGCCAAAAGCGACTAACCAATATTTAGATTTTATCAATTGATAGAGACAGGGAAATCTTTTTTTTTTTTACATTAGGTCCACACAGGAGGCCCTGAGGAAAATAATTTCCCTCAGGGCCTATGTCATCTTTGGGGGTGCTGTGTGGAGGATATTTTTAAGGAAAGGAAGGAGAGGAAGTTATGGGGAGGAAAAAGGTATGAGGGTTGGGTAGGAATCTGGGGTTCAGTGTGTCTAGATCATCTGCCGCCAAGACCTAGATAAACCTTACCCCATGAACCCGGGCACCCCTGCTAAGTCACCAAACGTAGCGAACCACTTGGGGTGACCTATGGCAGAGGTGTTGGTTATCCAATAAATGGTTCCCGGGGCGGCGGTACCCATTCCCGCCTCCCAAAATCTATTTTGATAATGTGATCAAATATTTTAGTAAAATAAAGTCTCGTAATCATGTTTAGTATTTGGTTTTTTAGGGGGCCGCCACTGTCAGGACCAGTCCATCTTTTGGGTCTAGGAATTTTAATTTAGTTCTAATATCACTTTTTTCAAATATGCATTGTTTGAAATTGATCTGGTTATTATTAGGTGTTGTGGTGTTGAATTTTGGAGAGTTGTTTGCAGAATCATAGACTTTGCTGAAGAATTTAGCAAACAGATTAACGATTTCTTGGGGATTATTGGCCATTTTGTTATCTAAATACATGTTAGAAGGTACACCGGAGTCATTATTATTAAGTGGGTTTGAAAATTTACAAATGTTTTGGGGGTTGGCAAGAGCTAGTTCTTCGCAGTTATCAATGCACTTTTTGTAACATAACTTGGACATTTTTTTAATGGTCATTCTTAGGCGATCCGCTCACTGAGGCAACTGAAAACTGCCAACTGTCTTTGTATGACAATGTGATGGCCCGCACACTTCACAATCACACAAAATCCCGTTTTCAATGGTAACGCAAGCGGTGACTCGCGACTTGCACTGCTGATTGCCGTGGCCGGCAGTTGCTAGTTGCCAGCTGTCCAGCTGATTGTTCTTCGTCTATGGTTAAACAAGCTTTTTGACCAATCAAGACATAGAAACCAGCCGGTTTTAGTTTGTTTTCAGTTGCCTCGTCAGCGGAGCGCCTTAGTTCACAAAATTTATACCTAGATTAGACAATTATTAAGTAGATTATTGTATCGGTAATTTTTAAAATTGTCAGTTAATTGTAGTCAATTCTCAATACCCAGGAGTCTCGGATGAGCTCCGACATGCGCGATAAGATAGTGGTCTTCCCCATACCAGGATCACCGGGATGATGGTATGCCTCTTCTTTCTGATGCAGAAGTCTCTTTCCTCGATGGTGTCCCTGTAGTCCCTGGTGATGAAGGGGCGCAGGCCATCCAACGAGCCCTTGGAGTATTTCCACACCAGATGCGGGTTACCTCTAATCTCCAATATTTCAAAATAATCTTTTCTAAATGATTCATCCTTTTTTATCAACACTCAATTCTTGAGAAGGCGATCTTATTATGAAGTGATCATTTTTTATAAGTGCGTCCTTGGCTTCCCCAGAAAAGCCAAAGTTTTGTATTAGCGATATTTTATCTTCTACATTGTTGACTCCGTTGTGCTCAACGATTTCACTGATGAATTAATAATAAGTCGACTGTAGAACTTCCTGGCCAGATATACACTTCTATTGTAAACTTTGTTCAGGATGAAAGCCTTTAGCGGATAAATGCAACCAAAAGATTAGTCTAGCTGACTCCTCCCTTTTCCCAATGCTTTCCCAGAAACAGGTCCTGTCCATCCTCCTCAGTGAAAAAAGATCCTCGCCTATTGTAAATACATCTCTGGAGAATATATTGTCTTCTAGTCCAAACGTTTTCGAGATCTTTGTTTCAACGATTAGATTATAATCCTTTACCGCTTGGGCACATAAGCTTGTTTTCACAATAATTTAACGTAGGTAGACATAGGAATGACGTATGCCTTGTACCTGAGTTATTAAATGTTTTTTAATCAATTTGTTACGATTTCATAATTACAAGCTTCTTGAAGCTGAGCTTCACTAAATTTTCTATTATTGCTATCAATCGGCGAGTGATTCTTCTTGTAGAATCAACAATAGGTAACATTAGGTAACTGACGTTAACATTGGTCTTGCTTAAACCTTTAAAATCAACAACCTTAGCTATAGTTGGTATATCATGTGTGGTATTTATCATTCAGGTATTTTATTTATTTATTTTTTTTTTTTAAAAGAAAGACAAACATTCCCGGGTTACGAATAACCCAACAACATTTGAAAATCTCCTACTACCACCACACTAAGCGGAAGATGTTGCTTGTGTTGTGGTGGAGGACTTAGCCAGCCGAGGAATCGAACACGGAACGCCTGGGTGGGACCCAAACGCTATGCCCACTCAACCACTGACCGGCATATCTAAAGTTGTGTTTTCAATCGGAATCAGTATGTTGTATAATCTTGCTTATTGAAATTCAAAATCACCAGTCACAATTATTTGTAAAACACGTTTATAAGATTTCAAGAATGACTCGAGCCCCAAGGTGTCCTGACAGATATTAGGAATTCTTAATGTCCGTCCCCTCCTATGGGCGATGACGATCCGGTGTTGCGAGAGGCTCCACACGGCGCAACTGAAGTATCCGTTATTCTTGTTTTGTGCCGTGGTGAGCAGGTACCACCCGTCAGGCATTTCCCCCGAACAGACTGAATAAGGTTAACACCTGGATAAGGTTCCATTGCCAGTTTTTTATTGTTATCTTTAACATGATGATACGATTGGAGGGATTTCCACCACCCGGGTGAACAGTACATTAACTTACTGTCGACCTGCATGTTGGAAAGACGGGGATTCTGGAGACTGATTCTGCAACAAGGACAGAGTTGGTATTATGGCACTGTACTAATGTTAGTGTTGGGTGGGACACGATATCAGGATGAATGTGGTAGTCAAATACTGAAATGAGGTGGTGAGGCATCCCACTTCAATTGAGGTAAGGTGTGTCAATATTTTCAAAACCGGGTGGGGAGAGGGGGGGGGGGGGGGAATTCGTCCTTTTTAAATTAAATTCTAGACGTAATGACTCTTTTTTTTACAAAAATACATAAATAGATTGTTATTTTATCTTGTAAACGCACTTTTTAAATTTTGATAAACTAAGTTCATTTTTAATACAATAAGGTTATACCGTTCGTCGTTGGCAGATTTGTTAAATTTTCAAACGAAATATTGTATTATACAACACAAATTTCAAATCATACAATCATACAGCAAAATAAATCCATACATAATCTAGTAAAGACACTTTACAATAAATCCGAGAACGTGTTTTGTGACGAAAAATACCTCAGTTTTTCTATTTCTTTAAGTTCTTACAAAACTAAAATATTTCAGATTTTTTTACACAATTGTTTTGTTTAGACATTATTGAAAAATCATAAATACTTACAAGTAGTACACGATATTTAGTAATTTATAATCATGCGTTTTGAGCATTTTTATTGCTTACTTGAGAATGTAGTATATATTAAAGCATTTTTGAATGAAATAAATCGATACTAAATTTTTAGTTTAAAAAATTTGATACTGGGAAAAATCGATCTTTCTCATCGGAAACTCCCTGTACAGTTGCAAGCATTTTGGAACATTAGTACTCAGCTGTTGGTCAATAGGTCTTAAGTAAAAAAAACCAAGTAGAAAAACTGGTAATCATTAAGTTTAATACATAACTTTTTTTAAAGTTTTTTCTAACTAAAATTATTGATATCGAAAAAAAATAAAAACACATATTTACCTACATTATTTATTAGGCAAATTCAAAAAATTCTCTATATTTTATTTTTTTTTAAGTGCGTTCGGAAAGTTTGGAAGCTTAACGAGCGAGAAATTTGTTGTAAATCCGGAAAGCGATTTCTCGAGCGAGAAATTTGGGCGGGAAATATTAATCAGCAGAATAAGAGTATTTGATGATTATTATAGAAACTTTATTGTTTTTAATAACTTAAAGTGATTTTAAAGACATTCTGAAGTACCCGATACTTAAAAAAAATTCATCTAACATGCTGCGGGCCGCACGTATTGGCCTCGGGTTGGCCAGGGCTATCTAATGCTAAGACCTAAGGATACATAGAAACATCTTTTATGCCCTGAATCTTTTTTGGCGTCTCAGTTTTTTACTCAATGTGACTTTGAATCTAATAGTGTTTTGATGTGGATTGTATGGTTTATATAATGGTAATAACTGTATTTATATTATTAGTGTGGTCGCTGCGGCCAACCTTCCAACTCCCAACTTCAACATGGCGGATATCGAACAGCTGATTCGGCGCTTTTCTTATCAGTTGACTACAATTATTACGTACAAGTATATTTTATTTTATTAGGAACATTTACAGATTAATAACACAAAGAAAACAATAGATTATAATGATTAGGTTACAACCCAATAACAAATGTTCACATCACGCCCAAATAATAAATAAAAAAGTCAATTTTTTTATTAGCACTTAGTAAAATAAAAGTTAAATGATAGTAGGTACTGACAAAAAAAGAAAACTGTAAAATATATTCTACGCATATAGACATACAGTGAAACCCTCTTAAGAAGTTCTCGCTTAAGATGTTTTCCTGCTTAATAAGTTTGGTTTTTTCAGTCCCTTGAAGACCAAATGGCCCAATTTTTCCCATTTATAAGGTTTTCCCGCCTAAGAAGTTTTATTTTTCCGGTCCCTTGGAAAACTTCTTAAGAGGGTTTCACTGATACGTATTACATTCTTTTTAAATTTCAAATACAAAAAATAACAAGAAAAAAGTATGATATCAATTTTTTAGTTTGGTTACAATGAATTAACCTTCGAGTATTTAGTAATGAATTGGTCATTATAAAGCTCCATTAACTATATGTTTGAAAGAGCTTAAAGTACACTGTCTTGATCGCCGGCCATTCGCAGACTAATGTGTGGACTGCTGCGGCAGGCTGGTTTGTGTGAGTTGGCCGTCGCGATCGCCTCGGAGGCGATCCCGGGCCAACTCGAACTCCAACCTTCCAACTCAAACTTCCAACGTACAAACTACCCCTCCACACAATCGTCCAAACGTTTGAAGTTGGAAGTTGACCGCAGTGTGGCCTTACCATTAGATCATATGATAAGAGACTTGAATACTTCAAAATTAATACACGGAAAATTAGAAGGCAATTGACTGATCTAATAACTTTAAAATCTATTTTAGATTTCTTATCTAAAATAATTCACAGCCATCTTAATACTAATACTACATTATGTCTTAGCAATATCGAAATAAAAATACCCAATTCCTATTGTTTAAGACACCATAACATGTTTTACATGAATACAATTAAAATAAATATCGCCCATTTTAGCCCTCTGACCCTAATGTGCCGACTTTATAATAATATAGAGTGTGCTGTAGTAGAATCTGTAGTGATTCAGAAAAAATGTTCTGTGATTTAAAAAAAATATTTTGTGCTAATTACATTATGCATTACTAGCTTCTTCGTCTGCGTAGGATTAGTACTTTGAGTAATCTATTTTCTTTTCCTAGGTCCCATCTACGTTTATACTAAAATTTTTAACCTATTTATTTAAAATATCTATAATTCTTGATTGGATTCAAAGTATTAGGCGAGTACTTCAAATAAATTCACTAATTTAAATATTTTCTAAAATAGAATTTTGATTTAACAATCATTGTTTTGCAAAATGTCAATCTCAAATTTTGACATTTTCTATTAAACAGTAATTATTATTTTCAATATATTGAAAATTAATAGCTAGCTTTATAAATTATAGCCTATATGTTATTCTGATATATGAGCTATATTTTTGTAAAGTTTCATAAAAATCCATTCAGTAAATTTTGCGTGAAAGAGTAACAAACACACATACATCCATACAAACTTTAGCGTTTATAATATTAGTAAGATAAGAAGTAAGATATTAGTAAGATAGTAAGATGTATTGTTTCCGTCTCTAATTGTGTTTCTTGTGGCTCTTGCATCTATTTGTCATTTGAGTGAACTTTTTATGGATTTTTATAATTTTGTGTTTTTATTTGTTTTGTTTTTTAATCTTTATTTAAATATATATGCAAAATTGTCAGATTAGATCTGTAAATGACTATAGGATCTTTCAATAAAGACACATGATTATAAAATGTAAATAAAACAAGTTGTGTGTCAGATTTTGGTTGCGTGACTTATTTTTTTATTTATTTGAAAGTATATTTTATGGCAATAAGTGTGGAATATAACATCATTCAAATGTCCGCTGCGTCTTAACGTGGTGGTGCACGAGCGACTTGAGGACATGGTTATCTCGCGCGGCAGCGTCGTGAAATGGCCACCGAGATCGTGCGATTTAATGCCTTTAGACTTCTTTCTTTGGGGCTTTATATAAAATCGCAGGTCTATGCAAATAAACCGCAAACAGTTTACATCCTCAAAGTCAACAAAACAAATGCCATCCAGCAAATTCAGCCAGATTTATGCAACAAAGACACTGAAAATTGCACTATCCAAATACGCGTCACCAAGCCAAACCGAGGCGGTTCTGAAAGTTCTTTAAAAAAAAAGTTCTTTCAAAATATTTGAAAGACGTTATATTCCACACTTTAAAATAAGTTTTGTGGATATCTCGTACACATTTTGTTTTATTTACATTTTAAAATAGAGCATCCTTATTGAAAGACGCTATATTTGGGTAATAAGAGCCATTGACCAGCGACTGAGAATAAATGTTTAAAAATGCTTGCAACTGTACAGGGAGGTTGCGATGAGGAAGATAGATTATTCCCTGTATCAATTTTTTTTTATTAAAAATTTAATATCGATTTATTTCATTCAAAACTTGCTTTAATATATACATACATTCAAGTAAGCAATAAAAATGCTCAAAACGCACGATGATAAATTATTAAATATAGTGTACTTCTTGTAAGTATTTTTTGATCATAAGTATTTATGGTCTTTCTAATGTCTAATAAATTACTACTTTCAATAAATAAGGAACTCAAGAGAAAAATATGGTAACACGGTATTGCATCTACATACAAAAGCACACACTTCACCACAATCTTTCATTACACATCTGCCCTGATGATGGGCACTGTGCAGTGGCGTAACTATACCATCTGAGGCCCGTGGCAAATTCATTAGATGGGGCCCCCCAGTAAAAATCGTCAAGTTGTAATTCATTTTTAATAAATCACTCTACTATTGAATAAATGACATAAAATGATTTTTTTAAATCAGCAAGTTCTCTAATACACGAAGCCTTTTCTATTTTGTCTCTGAAGGTGGACCGAAAACTACGAATTTCCCTGGCAAATGATCGTTTTTATATATACAACATATTCTGGAGCTTTTTTAAAGATATCTTTTAAATTTTGCATAGTGGCAGGTTGCAAAACACTGAAATTGGAAACAATTTCATTCATTGTAAGGAAACGTGATTTCAGTTGATTAACAATGATGTCCAATACTCGATAAAATATGTTCACTTTAAACAAACTTTCCGGATCTTGGAGACGCTCTTCTTCGCAAACTTCGTCAAAATGGTGTTTCAGCTTCTTCTGACAAGTTTTAGAAAATTCAGGATTGATGGACCATTTTTCTGCTACACTATTTAAAAAATGTTAGGTTAATTCTGAGCTTGCAGCCACTCGAGCCGGGGCCCCGGCCCCCGCGGGGTCGTGCCATTTTGCCAGCCCTGCCACCCTATAGTTACGCCACTGGCACTGTGAGGAGGTTGCACAACACGGTGTTATATCCAAAAACAAATCACAATAAAGATAAGTTGAGATTAAAAATCGGAGTATATTAATACGATAATGCCCGTACGGTTCAAATTACGGAACCCGACTCCGAGTAAATCTCCAACGCCAGACTGTATGGACACCCTTCTGAGCCGTCCGTGAACGTGCATTTTTCCACAGAGCTGCTGCCGTAATATGCACACTTATCACTCGCTCACATCCGATTTGCAAACGGAAGTGGCACCATCTATAATACTATATTTAAGGAAAAAAGTATGAAGAAGAAGGAACATTTTTCGCTTTCATTCAAAAATAAGAACATTTATGTTCCTCTCATTATTCACGGTGTTAATGTAAGAATGTCTACTATTATATATCTACCTATTAAATAATATAAGTATTCTGTAGTTTAATGTTAGTTTTGCAAAAGGGTGATGCCTTATAAATAGTCGCCGACACTTAAACTGGGCGAAGCAGAACGAAAAGCCGCCCGCAGGGCCTTGCAGCTTAAACCCGCGGAGCGGGTTTTTCACTGCTAGTACTCATATAATACACTTGCATAGCGTGGATTTACTGGATGACCATTTTTATGGAAAAGTGTGTGAAAGGGTTTAGTTTTTCCTATGGGGAAAACTAAAGCCGGACCAAAAGGTCTGGTGCATAAAAACAACACCGTCTTAACGCTAAAAGTGTCTGTAAAGACCATTTAGCGCAACTGAAAAATTATTTTCATAAATTCCTCATTTTATAGGCAGTTTTTGAAAGATAAAAAAAATGTAAAAACATTAAAAACTACTTTGACAAATGATTCCGTGTTATTTGGAAAAAAAATCTGACAATTTAAAAAATGTGCTTACATTTTTGAACTAATCAGCAATTATTACAATTAAAAAAGAGCACAGATATACTACTTCAAGATTTTTCAAACATAATTAATAATGATCTTAATAAAAGAAAACATGTACTTGTATTATTTATTGATAATTCAAAGGCGTTTGATACTATTGATCATAGTAAATTACTGGAAACTCTTGAAGCAATTGGAATTACAGGAAACTTACATAAATTATTTGTTAATTACTTTGAAAGTAGAAAGATTTGTGTAAAAATTTTAGATCATTATAGCAAAAAAAAGAAAGTTTTCGCCGGCGTACCACAAGGGTCCATACTAGGCCCTACCTGGTATATTATATATGTTACTGCAATGAAATTGATTTTCTCTCATGTAAAACATTATGTTTATGCTGACGACACTGCCTTAGTTATTTCACACGAGGATTTATTAATGGCGAGTATTTTACTGCAAATTGACTTTGTCACTCTTCAAAAATGGTCACATGATGTAGGATTAATAATCAATGCTAAAAAAAAGCTTATGCACATAAGATCTCCTCATGCCAACATCACCATAACTCCTAAAATTGTTTCTCATGATTTTGATTGTATCCATAATTCTGTAATACAACCATGCTCTTGTAAAAGTATTGAACTTGTTTCAAAATACGTATATCTAGGCTTAACAATAGATTGTAATTTTAAATGGGATTTACATATACAAAAAGTTTGCACAAGGCTTAGAGCTATAGTGAGCAAACTTTATAGACCGAAGTTTTTTTATTCCACTGAATACCCTTAGAATAATATATCTATCATTGGCAGAATCCCTAATAAGATATGGAATAACTACATGGGGACATTCAACAAAAACAAATCTTCTTTCAGTGCAAAATTTACAATATTCCTTAGTAAAATTATTATTAAACAAAGCTGAATACGAACAAAGACATGATGTATCAAAATCATTACTATATAACTCTGTAAATTTATTATCTGTTCGTGCTATATTTTGGTTCAAAATTGCGAATCAGCAAACATCTCAATCTTAGTATAATAAAATAGTGGTACATGTTCATAATACAAGACTAACTGCAAACGATGGACTTGTTATTCCCAGATACCTAAATAAATACGGTCAAAGAACTCTAGAATACCTCGTACCAATAATTTACAACATGTTACCCAATTCAATAAAAAACTGTGAATTGACTTTCAGAAGAAAATGTATGCTAAAAAAATGGTTATGTGAAAGAATTTTTTTGTACTAATGTCCGTATTTCTAATTTTCGTTTTTAATGTTTTTTCCATTTTTATAATCTTTTTTCTTCTTCTTTCTTTCGTTTTTCCTCTGCTCTTTATTTTATATATGTAAAAATATGTGAATGTATGTATATATAATGTATATTTTATAAATTCTCTAAAAATTATTTGTAAAAGAACCCGTTGACAAACTGATATAAATCAGTTTAACGGGACTTAATGTTGAAATATGTAAAAAAAAGAATGTTAAATAAATAAATAAAAATAAATAAATAAAAAGTGTGAGAAATTAATAAAAAATTAGCTGATTGATTTTTTTTTTAATGTTTGATTTTGCATTCGTCACTTAGGCAGGATATAATTTTATTTTTCATGTTATGAATACCTCACAAGAGTCCCGACTGCCCGAATACAATAGGATTATATTTTTAATAATCCAGTACTTTAACACCCTGTATGAGTATAACATCTACATCTCTTGTGCAAATAGAAAAACTGTTTGAAATTGCTTTAGCCGTGATATTGACTCAATCGTTCATAGGTCATACAAAATGCTTGGCTTTGTTCTTCGTATAAGTAAAGTTTTTGGTAACCCACGTACAATAGTAATGCTATACTTTGCATTAGTCAGAAATACACTGGAATACGCGTCGCCAATATGGAATCCGCAGTATAAAGTATACATTGATAGCATCGAACACATTCAAAAAAGATTTATAAAATATCTTACCTTCAAATTCAACAATAACTTTGAATTTAAATTTCAAACTTTGCGACAAAGGCGGGCACTAGCTGATTTAACATTTATACACAGAATTTTAAATAATAATATCGACTGTACCGAACTACTATCCTTAATTAATTTCAAAATACCTTTAAGACGTACACGACATACTGCACTGTTTCACACAGTTGGCACTCTTGTCCGGTAGTCAAGTTAATATAAAAAGTAGTAGATAATATAAAATGATTTATTTACTTCAGGGACTGAGGTGCGTGGTGCGAGGTCCGTGGTGCGTGGTACATGGTGAGTGGTGCGTGGTCCGTGGTACATAATGAGTGGTGCGTGGTCCGTGGTGCGTGGTCTGTGGTGCTTGGTGGAGAGATTGACAGAGATCCAACAATTGAATAAAATCCTGAAGGATATGGACATGTTTTCGTCGCCATCCAAACTACAAGGGCTTCTAGATTTGGAAAAAAAATTACCATTATTAACTTTTTGGTCATCCCTTATATTAATGTTTTGTATATTTTCGTGCTTATTTTGCCCTATTTGTTCGGTTTTGGGAATGACTCCGATAGAAATATAGATCTCATAGAAATCTTTGTATCTCCCTTACTATCATGGTTAGAAATATGATCTAAACCAGTCGTAAGCAAAGTACGGCCCGCGGGCCAAGTCCGGCACTTCAGGTTAGTCAATCCGGCCCGCGACATTGTTTTGAATAACCCTACCACAATATACCAATTGAACAAAATGTATTTTCTGCGTAGATAGAATAGATTTCAGCTCGAACTGATACAGTTACAATGTAACCAGTGGCGGTTCGTGGTCTTTTTAACAGGGGGTTCAGAAATTCAAGAGAAGATATATCTAATCAAAATTTATTTGCTAACTAAAGTTACTGGGAGGGGTACCTAGTACCTACATACTATAGTTACTGGGAGGGGTACCTAGTACCTACATACTATAGTTACTGGGAGGGGTACCTAGTACCTACATACTATAGTTACTGGGAGGGGTACCTAGTACCTACATACTATAGTTACTGGGAGGGGTACCTAGTACCTACATACTATAGTTACTGGGAGGGGTACCTAGTACCTACATACTATAGTTACTGGGAGGGGTACCTAGTACCTACATACTATAGTTACTGGGAGGGGTACCTAGTACCTACATACTATAGTTACTGGGAGGCGTACCTAGTACCTACATACTATAGTTACTGGGAGGGGTACCTAGTACCTCCATACTATAGTTACTGGGAGGGGTACCTAGTACCTACATACTATAGTTACTGGGAGGGGTACCTAGTACCTACATACTATAGTTACTGGGAGGGGTACCTAGTACCTACATACTATAGTTACTGGGAGGGGTACCTAGTACCTACATACTATAGTTACTGGGAGGGGTACTTAGTACCTACATACTATAGTTACTGGGAGGGGTACCCAGTACCTACATACTATAGTTACTGGGAGGGGTACCTAGTACCTACATACTATAGTTACTGGGAGGGGTACCTCTTACCTACATACTATAGTTACTGGGAGGCGTACCTAGTACCTACATACTATAGTTACTGGGAGGGGTACCTAGTACCTACATACTATAGTTACTGGGAGGGGTACCTAGTACCTACATACTATAGTTACTGGGAGGGGTACCTAGTACCTACATACTATAGTTACTGGGAGGGGTACCTAGTACCTACATACTATAGTTACTGGGAGGGGTACCTAGTACCTACATACTATAGTTACTGGGAGGGGTACCTAGTACCTACATACTATAGTTACTGGGAGGGGTACCTAGTACCTACATACTATAGTTACTGGGAGGGGTACCTAGTACCTACATACTATAGTTACTGGGAGGGGTACCTAGTACCTACATACTATAGTTACTGGGAGGGGTACCTAGTACCTACATACTATAGTTTTTAAATAACTTGACACTCCTTGACTCAATTATTAGATAACCAGAAAAGTTTTAGAGAAAGTAAATTGTTTAATGGTTTTCACACCACTCAATGTACGTTCCAAACTTTTTTTTTCAATAAGAAAAATAACGTAGAATGTAGAATATGTAAGTGATATTTTAAAACATAAAAAAACCAAAAATGAAGGTGGCACAAAATAAAATTAGAATTTTTCAATTATACAAAAAATCCATTACACACTTATACAAAAAAAAAAAAATAATAATAATAATTTCCAACCTTTTTTATTAGCGTTATTTTTTGTATATATAACACTATATTCCTCCATTGTGAAAAAAAAATTGCGACAGAATATTCGCGACAATCGATAAACGCAACCGCTTTCAATTTGAAAGCCGAAACAATTCTGGAGAAAGCTCAACACAAAACTGCATAATTAGCGACATTTACCGAAACTTTAATAAATGTACTTGTAACTAAGGGATATAAAAACTTATCTAAAAAAAAAAATAATATGAAAACAAAAGTCAATATCGGTCTACTTCAATAGTAGATTTACAAATGCTATTAGCAAAACGTTAGAGAAATGCAGAAACAAGAAAATAAAAAATGTACCAAAATGACTACAAAGTTAAATACCATAATATATAACATTTAACTTGCATCCATATTATGGTGCAAAGTGCAAAAAACAACCGTCAGCCGGTCATCCTGTGATAATCTCGGGCATCACATCGGCGGGACTCGTCAATGTTCGGAGGTCACATGACATCTGCGATCGCCGCACCGAGGTGGGTTAATATTGCTTAGTTTTGCGCGTTTCACGGTTACAGGGATTTGTATCGGCTATGATTTTTTCGTATGGACGATTATGTGCGGATTGTTACGCGCACAAATTGGGAAAAGGTATCGTATTTTTCGGTGGCGCGAGTTTTAAAGGCAGAATTTTAATGTCTAGCTATCTATAATGTGCTTATATTATTATACAACAAGTTTGTTTTATTTTCTCATCTTTTTATTGGAGGTACGCCGCACAAACGCACTTTAGAGAAAACCGCCACTGAATGTAACACTGAATTGAAGCAACTGTTTCTCGACATTTCCAAAATTGAGCTCTACAAAGCCCTGTCAAAATCAAGTTTCCCAAACCTGAAATCTCACGCTCAGAAGATAATTGCGATATTTGCATCTTCCTACATCTGTGGACAGATGTTTTCTACTATGAAGCTTCTCAAAAACAGCGTTAGAAACAGGCGCGGATCCAGCCCTCGAAAAAGGTTGTGGTCACAGCCACCCGAAAATCGGCCAAGTGCGAGCCGAAGTACAAACTCGCTCATGAACAATCATGATTCATGTAACTGACTCTTGTAAATAACTTAACTTTATAAAGTACCTAAACTTTTTTTAGGTTAGGTTAGGTTACGTATGTTTGACAGAACAAACAAACTACTATCGTCAGCGTCAGTAGCGCCACGCCACCAAGCGGCGGCTCGGAAGTTTTGGCGGCACGGCAATGTGCAAGTGCATGCATACAGGCCGGTCTCTTGCGACCAATTTCACAAAACAATACCTCAAGCATTACCATAAACAAGTGTCAGGCCACGACGTTTGTTGTTTTCCATGGGCCACGGAAAGTAAAAACATTGTGGCTAGACTATCCACAAAGTGTGTAAACATTTTCGTCAGAGGAGACGCCACTTACAACACGCATACAACACAACAACAGTTTTCAATTAGTAGATATGGGTGCGCGCCTATAGTCATCTCTTTTTTCTAATACAAGTATCAAGTACCAAAAAGAAACAGATAATATGTTTTCAAAAATGTGACATAATGTGTCATCATATCGTCTACCAAAAAGAAACAGATAATATGTTTTCAAAAATGTGACATAACGTGTCATCATATCGTCTACCAAAAAGAAACAGATAATATGTTTTCAAAAATGTGACATAACGTGTCATCATATCGTCTACCAAAAAGAAACTGATAATATGTTTTAAAAAATGTGACATAACGTGTCATAATATCGTCTACCAAAAAGAAACTGATAATATGTTTTCAAAAATGTGACATAACGTGTCATCATATCGTCTACCAAAAAGAAACAGATAATATGTTTTCAAAAATGTGACATAACGTGTCATCATATCGTCTACCAAAAAGAAACAGATAATATGTTTTCAAAAATGTGACATAACGTGTCATCATATCGTCTACCAAAAAGAAACTGATAATATGTTTTCAAAAGTGTGACATAACGTGTCATAATATCGTCTACCAAAAAGAAACAGATAATATGTTTTCAAAAATGTGACATAATGTGTCATCATATCGTCTAGGGCTTTTTGCTTCATTCCGAATCAAGCATCGATCTCAATAGACAGTGAAAGTGACGATACAATACTATTAGGATTGTGGGCATGCCCACCGTGCCCACAACGGTGGATCCGCCCTTGGTTAGAAACCGATTGACTGACCACCATTTAGCTTCACTACTGCGAATCAGTTCATCCCAGTTTCTACCAGATTGTGAAAAACTTTTTCTCAGTCACAGTTTCATCTGTCACATATGCCTTTATACTCTTCTAAAGAATAATTATTTTTTTTACCATTGTAGCATATAATATACTTAATATTATGTTTGATGTAAAAATTTAAAAAAAAAGTATATCACTTACAAAAAATTATTTTATTCATTTTTTTTTCCCGCCCGCCTAGATAATTTTTTATATTATCTGGCCCTTTCCTTAAAAAGTTTGCCCATCTCTGATCTAAACAGTGTTTGAATGAGAAAACACCTTGTTTTATACTCAAATCTAAAAGATAACTGCAAAATCAATCAAATGTACATCTATATTAATCCAAAGTTTCCGATCACAATAGGGTATTCCCACCTATTTTTAATGCTTAAAAAAAATTAAGCAAGAAATTACGATTTTTATGGCATTTTTATTTTATTTTTATTTTTGACGAATAAATTTTCTACAGCAAGTCTTAAGTTTTTTGAATATTTTTGGAATACCGCCAAAACGATATTTTGGACGTGTGACGTCACAAGCGTTGCCCGGCTTTGAAAAATTTCAGTCAAAAACAGTGGTCAGTTTGATGTTTGTTGACGTGCTTATTTGGCGTCGTTGCCAACCACGTCCGTTTTTGTTGGTTTTTAAAATAAATAAATTTGACATTAAAGACATTCACCTGATAAAAAGCGTAAATCTAAAACACAAAATACATACATACATGGATAGTAAACAAGGGCATTGTATACTGCGGACATATTATAACTTCTACAATATAATAGCTACCTGTATTAAATTTTATTTCTCTTCTTTTCAAATAATTTAATTTCTTTATATCATCTCTTCTCCATTTTTTCTTTTCTATTTCTCTTATTAATTTTCATTTTATGTTTATTTTTCCAAATTCTATTTATTAATTAATAATTAATTTTATTCTTTCTTTTAAGAAAATGGCCACCTCGGAACAGGCTCAGCCTAGTGAGGTGGCATATACCTAAAAAAATGTACTTAAATTGTATTTTTGGTTAATAAATAATAAAAAAAAGAATGAAATAATAAAACGTTTACCGCAGGGGTAGGCAGATAGGACGGACCGCCAAACAACTTGATCTTAGCACCCACACTTTTGCCTCATTCACATTCATACATCGTCTCATACATACTCATCTATTTTTCTGATTCTTGACATGGCCCGACTCAAATATTTGATTTACTTGATCGTGCCATGTCTTCTTCGGGCATCTCGACTTCTTCTACCATTCACACTTGCGTCATATATTCTCCTTTCACTCCTTTCTTTGTGCATTCGCTCTACATGCCCAAACCGTCTGAGGGTCCCTTTCTTAATCCTACTCATTACACTTACTCATCAGTCTTGCATTTTTTACGGATTCCCACATTTCTCAAACGATTATACATGGTTTTACCACATATACACCTCAGGGATCTCATTTCAACAGCATTCAGTATTCTTTAATCCTTCCTCTGACAGTTCCATGCCTCACTGCCATACATCAGGGTAGGTACTAGCACTCCATTGTGGACTGCTAGCTTCGCTGCTATGGACAGTTTTTTATTAGCGCCAAAGGAATTCGATCCTCCATTAACGGAATTACCTGCATTTACCCTCCTGTCAATATCTCTACCAGCCTTCCAATCTCTCGTAAATATACTACCCAGATTCACAAACTCATCCACTTGATTTAAGTATTCATCATTCACAAATATATTGCACACTGTTTTCGTACTTACTCTTTCAAACACCATATATAATTTTTCGTTGTTTGTTTTTGGGGTGTTATGCCGTGTTGTGCTACCTCCTTCTTTAGCCGACGTTTCGGACAGCGTTGCAGTGTCCATCATCAGGGCAGATCCGGTAGATCCGTCGATGTACCGGATCTGCCCTGATGATGGACACTGCAACGCTGTCCGAAACGTCGGCGAAAGAAGGAGGTAGCACAACACGGCATAACACCCCAAAAACAAACAACGAAAATGCTTTTGGCCATGAAAATCTAAAAACGTATCTGACCATATATAATATTTTTAAAATTTGACAAAAAAAAAAATTACCAACCGATTTACTTAAAAAAAGAGGCTCAAATCAAAAAATGTTTTACCACATAATCAAATCAAATGTGATGTAGATTCGCCAGTTTCCCGCTTTTAATGAGTTTTCGGGAAACCATGTATGATGCTTCTGAAACAGCCATATGGCGAAAATAAATCTACAATTAGTTGGATTTTTATGCTATTACAATATGATTGAAATTTAACAAATTAAATAAACTTTATTGGATTACTCTGCATATAAGAACTCCCCCCTGAACGACGGGTGCTGTTACGGTCTTCAAAAAGACATATGATATTATCTTAAGGTGAATGTCAAAAGAATTCATATTCTAAGCTTTCGTAGATGGCGCGCGTATAGTATTTTTACTTATAAACGCTTTTTACAAGTTATGCTTTGAAATATTAAGAAAAAATTATTGTTCGCGCAAGTACACAAGCACTATGAATATTAACAAATAGTTTTGTCATTTGAAAAGCTCTAATCTTTCAAGAAAGGCTAACAAATACAATATTGGATTGAATCACCGATGAAATATTGTATTTGTTAGAGCTTTTCAAATGACAAAACTATTTTTTAATATTCATAGTGCTTGTGTACTTGCGCGAACAATAATTTTTTCTTAATATTTCAAAGCATAACTTGTAAAAAGCGTTAATAAGTAAAAATACTATACGGGCGCCATCTACGAAAGCGTAGAATACGAATTCTTTTGACATTCACCTTAAATCAAGGTTTTCCAGAGTAAAACTAAAATCTAATCTCTTCAAAAGCTCACCAGACCAGTGCTCAGTACCGTGGCTCAGAGTTCCTGTCTCACCAAGAACAGACAGTTTAAAACATTTATAAAAATAAGAGGATCTTTGGAGGCGTACAAGAACAGGACGTCTGGTCCACTACCTTCAATCATGAGCTTTATATACCAACTGTTGGAAGAACCGTCAATAACAAGATTTAAGAAACTGACGGCTCTGCTGAGTGGGACACATACCAACAATGGAAGAAAGGTGTCCAGTGAAAGAGGCTACTCTATATTAAGCCTGCCGGACTATGGATGGTTGGGAGACCTGGTGGCTGGATGTATCAGGCAAACACGCACTCCTGGCCATGAGGAACTGGAGAGTAGAGTCGTTTCCTATAGGCGGACAAGTGAATCAAAGAGTTGCGTCTATGTGGATCTGAGGCCCTAGCATACTCGCTCGATAACGATCGAAAGGATAACTATCGGTAACTTCTCATCGTTCACTAGGACAACTGCACATGGCTAACGTACAAACAACAGTTCATGTCGAATTATGTGAAGGACACTTAGTCATTGTGAACTGTCACTTATTAGTTGGCGATCTGTAGTCATGCTAGGGAACGATAAGAAGTTACCGATAGTTATCCTATCGATCGTTATCGAGCGAGTGTGCTAGGGCCTCTGAAAGTATAAATAAATACATTTGTCTACAGTCCTGGTTGTAGCAAATCAAATAAGCAATGGATATTGTAAAATAAATCATTTTTTAAAAACATTGGCAACATTTTCACAACAAAATTTTTAAGGTGATTGTCAAAAGAATTCATATTTCTACTCTTTCGTAGATTGCCCGCGTATAATTTTTTGACTTATAAACGCTTTTTTAAAGTTATTTGAAATATTAGGAAAATTTTATTGTTAGCGCAAGTACACAAGCAATATGAATATGAAAAAATAGTTTTGTCAATTAAAACACTCAAATCTTTCAAGAAAGGCTAACAAATACAATATTGGATTAAATTACCGATGCAATATTGTGTTTGTTTACCTTTTTTGAAATATTTGAGTTTTTTAATTGATAAAACTATTTATTAATGTTCATATTGCTTGTGTACTTGCGAGAAACATAAATTTTTCGTAATATTTCAAAGCATAACTTGTAAAAACGCGTTAATAAGTTAAAAAAAATAAAAGCGCATCATCTATGAAAGCGTAGAATATGATTTCTTTCGACAATCACCTTACAATTTTTTTTAACTTCAAAAACAGCTTGCAAACTGCTTGCACTCATGCAAAAGTGGCGCCAATCATTTATATTTCGTGTACTTTAAGTTGGGTTAGGCGCTCCGCTGACGAGGCAATTGAAACAAAACCGGCTGGTTTCTATTTATTGGTTGGTCAAAAAGCTGATTTAACCATAGACGAAGAACAATCAGCTAGCAGCTGGCAACTAGCAACGGCCGGCCACGGCAATCAGCATTGCGAGTCGCGAGTCACCGCTTGCATTACCATTGACAACAGGTTTTTGAGTGATTGTGTAGTGTGCGGGCCATCACATTGTCATACAAAGACAGATGCCAGTTGACAGTTTTCAGTTGCCTCAGTGGGCGGATCGCCTAACTCACAGACGTGTTGACTTTTTTTACAAGTACCGGGCGCGCATGGTTGGATGTTGACTTATGAAACGCCGCGTTCTGTGAGCCTGTTGCTAGCTTCAGACGAGATAGCGGCGAGATCTATGATCTATGATCCACTCAACGGATTTTTGGTGAAGGGATAGGAGGGTTCCTGTAACCTGTAAGCTCCGGCTGGCATCGTGTGGTGTTAGATCCTTTTACTGGTTTTAATTGGAGTTTATATTATGTAGTTAAATTTAAAGTCAAGTTTTTAGACTGGCCTGGCGCCCGACAATTTACAAGATTAAGGTTAGTACCCGTGTTAGATAATATGGTCATACATCACTGATTCTTATTGTAGAATGATTTGCTAATTTCACCATCACAAGTGATTCCTAAACGAACCTTGGACCACGTCCTGAGTTATAATGCTTTAGAATTAAACATTAGAGTCTCATGTTTTGCAAAACTTTATTTATCAGTGCAGATGTGTCGAAACGTTGGCTAAAGAAGGAGATAGCGTAACTCGGCATAACACCTCAAAAATAAATAATAAAAATACTTTTGGCCGTGAAAATCTAAAATCATACATTTTTAGAATTCTACAACAAACATAATAATATTAGTTATCACATTATGTAAAACAGACAAATCTTTTGAGATGTTCTAAATGCAGTTAATCGAAACTGAATTTAACTAAATAACCGTCGTATCAGAGAATGAATGAACAACTGGGTCTTGGCACAAACTCCTTGCTTCATTCACGTACATACATTGTCTTATAATAATACTAACTAACCATCAAGCCGTCTCTCCACAGGGGTAGGCAGAGAGGACGGACCGCCAAATAACTCGGTCTTGGCATACACTCCTCGCCTCATTCACATTCATCCATCTTATCATACATGCTCTTCTATTATTCTGACTCTTGACATGGCCCGACTCACTCATTCGCTCTAAGTGTCCAAACCATCTAAGCGTCCCTTCTATTAATAATACCCTTCTACTATTCTGACCCTTGATGTGTTACAACTTTAGATTGATCACTTGATCACGCCATGTCTTCCTCGGCTTCTACTATTCACATTCATGCCATATATTTTCCTTGCACTCCTTTCTTCGTTCATCTGCTCTACATTTCCAAACTATCTGGGCATCCCTTTCTTAATCCTATACAGTACAATCTCACTAATCCGGCACTTCACTAGACCGATACGTCCAATAATCCGGCACCCTCCGCCTGCGCCACACTCGCCCCTCTATTGTCTTTTTTCACAGTCCTCCTCACTAAGGTTTCCTGTTCTGTATTTAGTAATAATGATATGCGCTCATCGTCGCATCGCCGTCTAGCTGTCTAACCTCAACGAACGTATTTGCCTGTTATTTGAAGTGAGAATAGTGTGTAATTAAAAATGTCAAGTAAACGGAAAAACGAAACACTAGATTTGAAAGATAAAATGGACATTTTAAAGAAGTCAAAAGCAGACCTCAATTAAGGAGAATTTTAAAACTATGTAATTTTGAGTTATGTTACAGTTACAATAAAAGCTGTCAAACAAGAACACAAATATGTACATACATTATATTCTCTTTATGAAATGCTTTGTTTTATTTATTATGATTTTTTCTCTATATAATCCAGTAATCCAAACATTCCAATAATCCGACACCCTCTGGATTTTAATAGTGCCGGATTAGTGAGATTGTACTGTATTATCATCAGTCTTGCATTGAGAAGTCTTTACATATGTAAACATACACATTTCAAGGTCCTTTGACATACAAAATAACACAAAACACGCATCACCCTCTACAAACGGATGTGAGAAAATTGTATGAGTTATAAAAAATTTCAAAATTAATTCCCTAGTCAATTGAAATGATACATAGCAAGTATATTGTTACCTTTGAAAATGCAAGGCTTGGTTGGAGAGACCGAAACAAATCCACCGGCCCTGTGCTGCCTTGTCCAGACTGAAAACAAAACAGTATTATCAATACAATGTGCCATCTACAAACAGATGTGAGAATTTTACGATTATAATCAATTTTACATTTCATTTCCTATTCAATTGAAATGATACATGCGAAGTAAACTGTGGTAGGTGAAAAAATGTAATAAGCAGTAATTGTTGAATGAAACACTAGGTATATATTGAATCATTTGGCGGGTATGAGATAAGCAGCCGTAGCTTAATGGTAGAGCTCTTGACCGGCAATCAAAGGGGTGTGGGTTCGAGTCCCGTCGGCGACATGTATCTTTTCTCGGAAGGTTTTTTAAAATATTTAATTGAGTGTTTCAGACTAATAATTATTGCTTATAATAATTGTTACCCTTTCCGATATGCATAAAAAAAAATCTTGTCTTAAACATTAGTTTATCAATTAAAAATAATCAATATTTGACGAGTTAAATTATTTCACCAATAAATGTAGACATAATATGTCTCGACGCCATCTAGTGAGAGAGTAGCACTTACACGCCTTTCCCATATAAAAATAATGTTGGTTGTTTGCAGGTGAAAAAATGTAATAAGCGGTAATTGTTGAATGAAACATTAGGTATATACAGTGGCGGTTTTCTCTAAAGTGCGTTTGTGCGGCGAACCCCCATTAGAACAATGAGAAAATAAAAACAAACTTGTTTTGTAATAATATAAGCACATTATAGATTGCGCCACTAAAATTCCGCGTTAAAACCCGCGCCACCGTAAAATACGGTAGGTATCCATCCCATTTTGCACGTCTTGAAATCCGCACAAAACTCCCCATACAAAAGAACCCTAGGCGGTACAAATCCCTCTGATGGTGATTTGAACAAAACTAGGCATTTCTTAGCAAAATAAAGACAAATGTGTGCGCCGACCGCAACTCATGATGTCACGTGACCTCTGAATGCCTCCGAACACAGACGAGTCTTACCGATGTTGATTTTGACTTCTGTTTTGTATAATTTTTTCTTTTTAGATAAGTTGTTATATTCCTTGGTTATATTTACAAAAGCTTCGGCAAACACCGCACTGTCGTCGCTAGTTATGCAATTTTGTGTATTGCATTCACCAGTAGATATTGTTTCGGATTTCAAATTGAAAGTGTTTGCGTTTGTTGATTGTCGCGAATAATCTGTCATAATTTTTTTTACACAATGGCGGAAAACAGATTTGGGAATATAAAAACTAATGCTAATACTTATGAAAAAAGGTTGGAAATTAAAAACAAGGAGCCTCCGCGTCCTGAGCTCTCATTAAATCAAGTTTGTGCCTATATTTTCTATGGAATTTCTTTTTAATATTTTTAAATATTAATTTCACACAGGAAGCCCTCAGGAAAATAATTTCCCTCAGGGCCTATGTTATATTTGAAGATGCTGGGTGAAGGGTCTTTTTGGGGAGAGGAAGGAGTGAACATGTTGTAGGAAGTAGGAAGCACAGATGCCGGCAAATCATTCCACAGCCGAGCTGTTGAACTAAATAACGAGTCGTAGAAGCGACCCGTTTTCATGTGACAAATGTCAAGCATGTACATAATATATTGGACGCGCGTTTGGCGTGTTTCTCGACTATGCACCTAGGTACTCGGAGCATCTTCCATTGAAATACCGGTAGAACCCTTAAGGATAGCATTCCCACCCGACGCCTGTGCTCTAAAGATTGCAATCTATTTGTTAAGACGGGAGAATCTATCAAACAGACCGCCGGTTTCTGCACAGAGTCGAGGGTGTTTTTCAGGTACTTTAAGGCTTCAGACCAGAGGTTGCTGCCAAATTGAATCATGGGGCGCACTTGCGATTTGTACAGGGTTAGCAGTTGTATACTATTAAAGTATTTGCGGGCCCTGTACAGTACGCCCAGTTTCTGAGAGGCTAACTTAACTCTGTCTTCGATGAAGCCCCCATACCTGAGCTGGTCACTTAGAGTTACACCGAGCATATCAATGGAGGGCCTGTTCGGAAGAATGCTACCGTTGAAGGAGGCTAGGTTGTCATTTCGATCCTTTTTAGATGTAATCAGACATGATTGGACCAATGAATCATTAAATTCAACGAGATTATTCTTACCCCAAGAAAAAACACTCTCAAGGTACATTCTTTGCTTCAAAGCCCTCCGAACCGTTGGTATTTCTGAACCCCCTGTTGAAAAGACCACGAACCGCCACTGGGTATGATGCAGGGCTTGGTAGGAGAGACCGAAACAAATCCACCAGCCTGAAAACCAAATAGTATTACCAATACAGTGTGCCATCTACAAACAGATGTGAGAATTTTATGAGTTATAATCAATTTTACATTAAATTTCCTAGTCAATTGATATGATAAATAAAATACTACTCCTAGTACGAGTTATAATGAATTTGAAATTTATTTCCCTATAAATTTATTTCCCTATATATAAGCGATATTTAGTATATTGTTACCTTTGACCATGCAGGGCTTGGTTGGAGTGACCGAAAAAAATCCACCGGCACTGTGTTGCTGTGTCTAGATTGAAAACAAAACCATATTATCAATACAATGTGCCATCTATAAACAGATGTTTGAATTTTACGAATTATAATGAATTTGAAATTGAATTTACTAGTCGATTGACAAGACACATATTAAGATATATTGCTACATTTAAACATGAAGGGCTTGGTTAAAGAGACCGAAAAAAACCACTGGCACTGTGCTGCTGTGTCTAGACTGAAAACAAAACACTATTATCAATTATTATATTTGACATTATAAATTAAATGCCCCATCTAAAAAACATGTGAGAAATTTAAACGATTTATAATGAATTTTAAATGTAATTCCCTAATCAATTGATATGATAGGTATTTAGTATATTGTTACCTTTGAACATGCAGGGCTTGGTTGGAGAGACCGAAACAAATCCACCGGCCCTGTGCTGCCTTGTCCAGACTGAAAACAAAACACTATTATCAATACAATGTGCCATATTATACAAACAGATGTGAGAATTTTACAAATTAATGAGTTGGAAATTTAATTTCCTAATTATTTGATATGATAAATGAAATGCCACATCTTCCACCGGCCTGAAAACAAAACAGTATTATCAATACAATGTGCCATCTACAAACACATGTGAGAAATTTGTAATTTGAAATTTAATTCCCTAATTAATTCATATGATAGATATTTATTATATTGTTACCTTTGAACATGCAGGGCTTGGTTGGAGAGACCGAAACAAATCCACCGGCCCTGTGCTGCCTTGTCCAGACTGAAAACAAAACACTATTATCAATACAATGTGCCATTTTATACAAACAGATGTGAGAATTTTACAAATTAATGAGTTGGAAATTTAATTTCCTAATTATTTGACATGATAAATGAAATGCCCTATCTAAAACACATGTGAGAAATTTAAACGATTTATAATGATTTTGATATTTAATCCCCTAGTCAATTGAAATCATACAAATTAAGTATATAGTTACCTTTGAATATGAAGGGCTTGGTTGGAGAGACCGAAACAAATCCACCGGCCTGAAAACAAAACAGTATTATCAATACAATGTGCCATCTACAAACACATGTGAGAAATTTTTACTTGTTACTAGTTATAATGAATTTGAAGTTTAATTCCCTAATCAATTCAAATGATAGATATTTAGTCTTTTATTACCTTTGACCATGCAGGGCTTGGTTGGAGAGACCGAAACAAATCCACTGGCTCTGTGCTGCTGTATCCAGACTGAAAACAAATAGTATTACCAATAAAATGTGCCATCTACAAACAGATGTGATATTTTTACGAATTGTAATGAATTTGAAATTGAATTTACTAGTCAGTTGACATGATGTATATTGAGTTTGTTGTTACCTTTAAACATGCAAGGCTTGGTTTGAGAGACCGAAACAAATCCACCGGCCTGAAAACAAAACAGTATTATCAATACAGTGTGCCATCTACAAACACATGTGAGAAATTTGTACGAGTTATAATGAATTTGAAATTTAATTCCCTAATCAATTCATATGATAGATATTTAGTTTATTGTTACCTTTGACCATGCAGGGCTTGGTTAGAGAGACCGAAACAAATCCACCGGCGCTGTACTGCGGTGTCCAAACAGAAAACAAAACACTATTATCAATTCAATGTGCTATACACAAACAGATGTAAGATTTTTGTTAATTAATGAGTTAAAAATATAATTTCCTAATTATTTGACATGATAAATGAAATGCCCCATCTAAAACACATGTGAGAAATTTGAACGATTTATAATGATTTTGATATTTAATTCCCTAGTCAATTGAAATCATACAAATTAAGAATATAGTTACCTTTGAACATGAAGGGCTTGGTTGGAGAGACCGAATCAAATCCACCGGCCTGAAAACAAAACAGTATTATCAATACAGTGTGCCATCTACAAATACACATGAGAAATTTGTACGAGTTATAATGAATTTGAAATTTAATTCCCTAATCAATTCAAATGATAGATATTTAGTCTTTTATTACCTTTGACCATGCAGGGCTTGGTTGGAGAGACCGAAAAAATCCACTGGCTCAGTGCTGCTGTATCCAGACTGAAAACAAATAGTTTTACCAATAAAATGTGCCATCTACAAACAGATGTGATAATTTTACGAATTATAATGAATTTGAAATTGAATTTACTAGTCAGTTGACATGATGTATATTGAGTTTGTTGTTACCTTTAAACATGCAGGGCTTGGTTTGAGAGACCGAAACAAATCCATCGGCCTGAAAACAAAACACTATTATCAATTCAATGTGCTATATACAAACAGATGTAAGAATTTTATTAATTAATGAGTTAGAAATTTAATTTCCTAATTATTTGACATGATAAAAAAAAATGCCCCATCTACAACACATGTGAGAAATTTAAACGATTTATAATGAATTTTAAATGTAATTCCCTAATCTTAAGTAACCCTAGTCAGTTGACATGATATATATTAAGTTTGTTGTTACCTTTGACCATGCAGGGCTTGGTTGGAGAGACCGAAACAAATTAACCAGCTTTGTGCTGCCTTGTCCAAACTGAAAACAAAACACTATTATCAATACAATGTGCCATTTTATACAAACAGATGTGAGAATTTTACAAATTAATGAGTTTGAAATTTAATTTCCTAATTATTTGATATGATATTATATTAAATGCCACCTCTAAAAACACATGTGAGAAATTTGAACGATTTCAAATGAATTTGATATTTAATTTCCTAGTCAATTGATATCATACAAATTAAGTATATAGTTACCTTTGAACATGAAGGGCTTGGTTGGAGAGACCGAAACAAATCCACTGGCTCTGTGCTGCTGTATCCAGACTGAAAACAAATAGTATTACCAATAAAATGTGCCATCTACAAACAGATGTGATAATTTTACGAAATATAATGAATTTGAAATTGAATTTACTAGTCAGTTGACATGATGTATATTGAGTTTGTTGTTACCTTTAAACATGCATGGCTTGGTTTGAGAGACCGAAACAAATCCACCGGCCTGAAAACAAAACACTATTATCAATTCAATGTGCTATATACAAACAGATGTAAGAATTTTATTAATTAATGAGTTTGAAATTTAATTTCCTAATTATTTGACATGATTAAAAAAAAAATGCCCCATCTACAACACATGTGAGAAATTTAAACGATTTATAATGAATTTTAAATGTAATTCCCTAATCTTAACCCGTTTAATCACAGGAGACCATATTTGTCCCAGCTCACATAGGTCTCACAGAAATCGTTGTTTCTCCCTTACTATCATAGTCAGAAATGTGATCTAAACGGTATTGGAAAGAGAATACAACAAACTATGTATTCAAATCTAAAAGAAAACCACAAAAAAATTTAAATTTACTCTTTTCTGAAACCAAAGTTTCCCATAGCAATTTGGAAATAAATTATGAACTTTGTGAATTTTTTAAGAATTTTTTTTACATGAAATGAAAAAAAGTGAGGTGACAGTTATGTTTATAATTCATTTATCTAATGAAATAAGTATGTGTTTTATTTTTTTTTCATTATCAGTAATTTTAGTTAGAAAAAAAAGTAAAGTGAGCCATTTTAAACACTTTTTAAAGTTTTCGCAAAAAAAAAATTATTTGAAAAAATACATAGAACTTTTTTATATAGAAATTTGAAAGCCTATTCATCACCTTCCGAAAACAGTTTTTAGTTTTCGAATACGTTAACAAATGTTCCATTTATTTGGATTTTATTGCAAAGCGGGAATATTTTTAGCCTCTGACAAAATACGCCAATTTTTTTAAGGGTTAAGTAACCATAGTCAGTTGACATGATATATATTAAGTTTGTTGTTACCTTTGACCATGCAGGGCTTGGTTGGAGAGACCGAAACAAATTAACCAGCTTTGTGCTGCCTTGTCCAGACTGAAAACAAAACACTATTATCAATACAATGTGCCATTTTATACAAACAGATGTGAGAATTTCACAAATGATGAGTTTGAAATTTAATTTCCTAATTATTTGATTTGATATTATATTAAATGCCACCTCTAAAAACACATGTGAGAAATTTGAACGATTTATAATGATTTTGATATTTAATTCCCTAGTCAATTGAAATCATACAAATTAAGAATATAGTTACCTTTGAACATGAAGGGCTTGGTTGGAGAGACCGAAACAAATCCACCGGCCTGAAAACAAAACAGAATTATCAATACAATGTGCCATCTACAAACACATGTGAGAAATTTGTATTTGTTACTAGTTATAATGAATTTGAAATTTAATTCCCTAATTTATTTATTTATTTATTTATTTATTTATTTTATAGAAACAAACAGTACATTGATTACAGTGTGATGACAGAGTTTACAGATATTAAGTAATATTTCATGGTGGGTACCTTTGATATGTTTCTTTGTAATGTCTTGAGTGGAATGTATAATTAGTAACTACCGGGTGATGTGCGTAGTGTGTGAGTGTGTGTGTATGTGTGAGAAGTGGTGATCTGTGAAGGGATATGTATGCGCATTAAACAGTTATATCATTGACATGATGCTCCTTTTAAATTTGGGCAGCGAATCTGAGAAAATGTCAATATTAGAGTTTAGGCAAACATTATTGAATGTATGAAGAGCACGGTTAATCGGCGAATTAGTTGCTGCATTTGTTTTGTAATTTAGAGTGTGGAATAGTGTCGAATGGCGTGTACGTCTTACAGGTATATTAAAATTAATTAAGGATAGAAGTTCAGTACAGTCGATTTTGTTATTTAAAATTCTGTGCATAAATGTTAAATCAGCTAGTGCCCGCCTTTGTTGCAAAGTTTGAAATGTAAATTCAAAGTTATTGTTGAATTTGAAAGTAAGATATTTTATAAATTTGTTTTGAATATGTTCTATGCTATCTATGTATATTTTTTACTGTGGGTTCCATATTGGCGATGCGTATTCCAGTGTACTTCTGACTAATGCAAAAATCAATTCATATGATAGATATTTAGTAAATTGTTACCTTTGACAATGCAGGGCTTGGTTGGAAAGACCGAAACAAATCCACTGGCTCTGTGCTGCTGTATCCAGACTGAAAACAAATAGTATTACCAATAAAATGTGCCATCTACAAACAGATGTGATATTTTTACGAATTGTAATGAATTTGAAATTGAATTTACTAGTCAGTTGTCATGATGTATATTGATTTTGTTGTTACCTTTAAACATGCAAGGCTTGGTTTGAGAGACCAAAACAAATCCACCGGCCTGAAAACAAAACAGTATTATCAATACAGTGTTCCATCTACAAACACATGTGAGAAATTTGTACGAGTTATAATGAATTTGAAATTTAATTCCCTAATCAATTCATATGATAGATATTTAGTTTATTGTTACCATTGACCATGCAGGGCTTGGTTAGAGAGACCGAAACAAATCCACCGTCGCTGTGCTGCGGTGTCCAAACTGAAAACAAAACACTATTATCAATTCAATGTGCTATACACAAACAGATGTAAGATTTTTGTTAATTAATGAGTTTGAAATTTAATTTCCTAATTATTTGACATGATAAATGAAATGCCCCATCTAAAACACATGTGAGAAATTTGAACGATTTATAATGACTTTGATATTTAATTCCCTAGTCAATTGAAATCATACAAATTAAGTATATAGTTACCTTTGAACATGAAGGGCTTGGTTGGAGAGACCGAAACAAATCCACCGGCCTGAAAACAAAACAGTATTATCAATACAGTGTGCTATCTACAAATACACATGAGAAATTTGTACGAGTTATAATGAATTTGAAATTTAATTCCCTAATCAATTCAAATGATAGATATTTAGTATTTTATTACCTTTGACCATGCAGGGCTTGGTTGGAGAGACCGAAAAAATCCACTGGCTCTGTGCTGCTGTATCCAGACTGAAAACAAATAGTATTACCAATAAAATGTGCCATCTACAAACAGATGTGATAATTTTACGAATTATAATGAATTTGAAATTGAATTTACTAGTCAGTTGACATGATGTATATTGAGTTTGTTGTTACCTTTAAACATGCAGGGCTTGGTTTGAGAGACCGAAACAAATCCACCGGCCTGAAAACAAAACACTATTATCAATTCAATATGCTATATACAAACAGATGTAAGAATTTTATTAATTAATGAGTTTGAAATTTAATTTCCTAATTATTTGACATAATAAAAAAAAATGCCCCATCTACAACACATGTGAGAAATTTAGACGATTTATAATTAATTTTAAATGTAATTCGCTAATCTTAAGTAACCCTAGTCAGTTGACATGATATATATTAAGTTTGTTGTTACCTTTGACCATGCAGGGCTTGGTTGGAGAGACCGAAACAAATCAACCAGCTTTGTGCTGCCTTGTCCAGACTGAAAACAAAACACTTAATACAATGTGCCATTTTATACAAACAGATGTGAGAATTTTACAAATTAATGAGTTTGAAATTTAATTTCCTAATTATTTGATATGATATTATATTAAATGCCACATCTAAAAACACATGTGAGAAATTTGAACGATTTATAATAAATTTGATATTTAATTCCCTAGTCAATTGATATCATACAAATTAAGTATATAGTTACCTTTGAACATGAAGGGCTTGGTTAGAGAGACCGAAACAAATCCACCGGCCTGAAAACAAAACAGTATTATCATTACAATGTGCCATCTACAAACACATGTGAGAAATTTGTACTTGTTACTAGTTATAATGAATTTGAAATTTAATTCCCTAATCAATTCATATGATAGATATTTAGTAAATTGTTACCTTTGACCATGCAGGGCTTGGTTGGAAAGACCGAAACAAATCCACTGGCTCTGTGCTGCTGTGTCCAGACTGAAAACAAATAGTATTTTTAATAAAATGTGCCATCTACAAACAGATGTGTTATTTCTACGAATTGTAATGAATTTGAAATTAAATTTACTCGTCAGTTGACATGATGTATATTGAGTTTGTTGTTACCTTTAAACATGCAAGGCTTGGTTTGAGAGACCAAAACAAATCCACCGGCCTGAAAACAAAACAGTATTATCAATACAGTGTGCCATCTACAAGCACATGTAAGAAATTTGTACGAGTTATAATGAATTTGAAATTTAATTCCCTTATCAATTCAAATGATAGATATTTAGTCTTCTATTACCTTTGACCATGCAGGGCTTGGTTGGATAGACCGAAACAAATCCACCGACCCTGTGCTGCCTTGTCCAGACTGAAAACAAAACATTATTATCAATACAATGTGCCATTTTATACAAACAGATGTGAGAATTTTACAAATTAATGAGTTTGAAGTTTAATTTCCTAATTATTTGATATGATATTATATTAAATGCCACATCTAAAAACATATGTGAGAAATTTGAACGATTTATAATGATTTTGATATTTAATTCCCTAGTCAATTGAAATCATACAAATTAAGTATATAGTTACCTTTGAACATGAAGGGCTTGGTTGGAGAAACCGAAACAAATTCACCGGCCTGAAAACAAAACAGTATTATCAATACAGTGTGCTATCTACAAATACACATGAGAAATTTGTACGAGTTATAATGAATTTGAAATGTAATTCCCTAATCAATTCAAATGATATATATTTATTCTTTTATTACCTTTGACCATGCAGGGCTTGGTTGGAGAGACCGAAAAAATCCACTGGCTCTGTGCTGCTGTATCCAGACTGAAAACAAATAGTATTACCAATAAAATGTGCCATCTACAAACAGATGTGAAAATTTTACGAATTATAATGAATTTGAAATTGAATTTACTAGTCAGTTGACATGATGTATATTGAGTTTGTTGTTACCTTTAAACATGCAGGGCTTGGTTTGAGAGACCGAAACAAATCCACCGGCCTGAAAACAAAACACTATTATCAATACAGTGTGCCATCTACAAACACACATGAGAAATTTGTATGAGGTATAATGAATTTGAAATTTAATTCCCTAATCAATTCAAATGATAGATATTTAGTATTTTATTACCTTTGACCATGCAGGGCTTGGTTGGAGAGACCGAAACAAAGCCACTGGCTCTGTGCTGCTATATCCAGACTGAAAACAAATAGTATTACCAATAAAATGTGCCATCTACAAACAGATGTGTTATTTTTACGAATTGTAATGAATTTGAAATTGAATTTACTAGTCAGTTGACATGATGTATATTGAGTTTGTTGTTACCTTTAAACATGCAAGGCTTGGTTTGAGAGACCGAAACAAATCCACCGACCTGAAAACAAAACAGTATTATCAATACAGTGTGCCATCTACAAACACACATGAGAAATTTGTATGAGGTATAATGAATTTGAAATTTAATTCCCTAATCAATTCAAATGATATATATTTATTCTTTTATTACCTTTGACCATGCAGGGCTTGGTTGGAGAGACCGAAAAAATCCACTGGCTCTGTGCTGCTGTATCCAGACTGAAAACAAATAGTATTACCAATAAAATGTGCCATCTACAAACAGATGTGATAATTTTACGAATTATAATGAATTTGAAATTGAATTTACTAGTCAGTTGACATGATGTATATTGAGTTTGTTGTTACCTTTAAACATGCAGGGCTTGGTTTGAGAGACCGAAACAAATCCACCGGCCTGAAAACAAAACACTATTATCAATTCAATATGCTATATACAAACAGATGTAAGAATTTTATTAATTAATGAGTTTGAAATTTCATTTCCTAATTATTTGACATGATTAAAAAAAATGCCCCATCTACAACACATGTGATAAATTTAAACGATTTATAATGAATTTTAAATGTAATTCCCTAATCTTAAGTAACCCTAGTCAGTTGACATGATATATATTAAGTTTGTTGTTACCTTTGACCATGCAGGGCTTGGTTGGAGAGACCGAAACAAATCAACCAGCTTTGTGCTGCCTTGTCCAGACTGAAAACAAAACACTTAATACAATGTGCCATTTTATACAAACAGATGTGAGAATTTTACAAATTAATGAGTTTGAAATTTAATTTCCTAATTATTTGATATGATATTATATTAAATGCCACATCTAAAAACACATGTGAGAAATTTGAACGATTTATAATAAATTTGATATTTAATTCCCTAGTCAATTGATATCATACAAATTAAGTATATAGTTACCTTTGAACATGAAGGGCTTGGTTAGAGAGACCGAAACAAATCCACCGGCCTGAAAACAAAACAGTATTATCATTACAATGTGCCATCTACAAACACATGTGAGAAATTTGTACTTGTTACTAGTTATAATGAATTTGAAATTTAATTCCCTAATCAATTCATATGATAGATATTTAGTAAATTGTTACCTTTGACCATGCAGGGCTTGGTTGGAAAGACCGAAACAAATCCACTGGCTCTGTGCTGCTGTGTCCAGACTGAAAACAAATAGTATTTTTAATAAAATGTGCCATCTACAAACAGATGTGTTATTTCTACGAATTGTAATGAATTTGAAATTGAATTTACTCGTCAGTTGACATGATGTATATTGAGTTTGTTGTTACCTTTAAACATGCAAGGCTTGGTTTGAGAGACCAAAACAAATCCACCGGCCTGAAAACAAAACAGTATTATCAATACAGTGTGCCATCTACAAGCACATGTAAGAAATTTGTACGAGTTATAATGAATTTGAAATTTAATTCCCTTATCAATTCAAATGATAGATATTTAGTCTTCTATTACCTTTGACCATGCAGGGCTTGGTTGGATAGACCGAAACAAATCCACCGACCCTGTGCTGCCTTGTCCAGACTGAAAACAAAACATTATTATCAATACAATGTGCCATTTTATACAAACAGATGTGAGAATTTTACAAATTAATGAGTTTGAAGTTTAATTTCCTAATTATTTGATATGATATTATATTAAATGCCACATCTAAAAACATATGTGAGAAATTTGAACGATTTACAATGATTTTGATATTTAATTCCCTAGTCAATTGAAATCATACAAATTAAGTATATAGTTACCTTTGAACATGAAGGGCTTGGTTGGAGAAACCGAAACAAATTCACCGGCCTGAAAACAAAACAGTATTATCAATACAGTGTGCTATCTACAAATACACATGAGAAATTTGTACGAGTTATAATGAATTTGAAATGTAATTCCCTAATCAATTCAAATGATATATATTTATTCTTTTATTACCTTTGACCATGCAGGGCTTGGTTGGAGAGACCGAAAAAATCCACTGGCTCTGTGCTGCTGTATCCAGACTGAAAACAAATAGTATTACCAATAAAATGTGCCATCTACAAACAGATGTGATAATTTTACGAATTATAATGAATTTGAAATTGAATTTACTAGTCAGTTGACATGATGTATATTGAGTTTGTTGTTACCTTTAAACATGCAGGGCTTGGTTTGAGAGACCGAAACAAATCCACCGGCCTGAAAACAAAACACTATTATCAATACAGTGTGCCATCTACAAACACACATGAGAAATTTGTATGAGGTATAATGAATTTGAAATTTAATTCCCTAATTAATTCAAATGATAGATATTTAGTATTTTATTACCTTTGACCATGCAGGGCTTGGTTGGAGAGACTGAAACAAAGCCACTGGCTCTGTGCTGCTATATCCAGACTGAAAACAAATAGTATTACCAATAAAATGTGCCATCTACAAACAGATGTGTTATTTTTACGAATTGTAATGAATTTGAAATTGAATTTACTAGTCAGTTGACATGATGTATATTGAGTTTGTTGTTACCTTTAAACATGCAAGGCTTGGTTTGAGAGACCGAAACAAATCCACCGACCTGAAAACAAAACAGTATTATCAATACAGTGTGCCATCTACAAACACACATGAGAAATTTGTATGAGGTATAATGAATTTGAAATTTAATTCCCTAATCAATTCAAATGATATATATTTATTCTTTTATTACCTTTGACCATGCAGGGCTTGGTTGGAGAGACCGAAAAAATCCACTGGCTCTGTGCTGCTGTATCCAGACTGAAAACAAATAGTATTACCAATAAAATGTGCCATCTACAAACAGATGTGATAATTTTACGAATTATAATGAATTTGAAATTGAATTTACTAGTCAGTTGACATGATGTATATTGAGTTTGTTGTTACCTTTAAACATGCAGGGCTTGGTTTGAGAGACCGAAACAAATCCACCGGCCTGAAAACAAAACACTATTATCAATTCAATATGCTATATACAAACAGATGTAAGAATTTTATTAATTAATGAGTTTGAAATTTCATTTCCTAATTATTTGACATGATTAAAAAAAATGCCCCATCTACAACACATGTGATAAATTTAAACGATTTATAATGAATTTTAAATGTAATTCCCTAATCTTAAGTAACCCTAGTCAGTTGACATGATATATATTAAGTTTGTTGTTACCTTTGACCATGCAGGGCTTGGTTGGAGAGACCGAAACAAATCAACCAGCTTTGTGCTGCCTTGTCCAGACTGAAAACAAAACACTTAATACAATGTGCCATTTTATACAAACAGATGTGAGAATTTTACAAATTAATGAGTTTGAAATTTAATTTCCTAATTATTTGATATGATATTATATTAAATGCCACATCTAAAAACACATGTGAGAAATTTGAACGATTTATAATAAATTTGATATTTAATTCCCTAGTCAATTGATATCATACAAATTAAGTATATAGTTACCTTTGAACATGAAGGGCTTGGTTAGAGAGACCGAAACAAATCCACCGGCCTGAAAACAAAACAGTATTATCATTACAATGTGCCATCTACAAACACATGTGAGAAATTTGTACTTGTTACTAGTTATAATGAATTTGAAATTTAATTCCCTAATCAATTCATATGATAGATATTTAGTAAATTGTTACCTTTGACCATGCAGGGCTTGGTTGGAAAGACCGAAACAAATCCACTGGCTCTGTGCTGCTGTGTCCAGACTGAAAACAAATAGTATTTTTAATAAAATGTGCCATCTACAAACAGATGTGTTATTTCTACGAATTGTAATGAATTTGAAATTGAATTTACTCGTCAGTTGACATGATGTATATTGAGTTTGTTGTTACCTTTAAACATGCAAGGCTTGGTTTGAGAGACCAAAACAAATCCACCGGCCTGAAAACAAAACAGTATTATCAATACAGTGTGCCATCTACAAGCACATGTAAGAAATTTGTACGAGTTATAATGAATTTGAAATTTAATTCCCTTATCAATTCAAATGATAGATATTTAGTCTTCTATTACCTTTGACCATGCAGGGCTTGGTTGGATAGACCGAAACAAATCCACCGACCCTGTGCTGCCTTGTCCAGACTGAAAACAAAACATTATTATCAATACAATGTGCCATTTTATACAAACAGATGTGAGAATTTTACAAATTAATGAGTTTGAAGTTTAATTTCCTAATTATTTGATATGATATTATATTAAATGCCACATCTAAAAACATATGTGAGAAATTTGAACGATTTATAATGATTTTGATATTTAATTCCCTAGTCAATTGAAATCATACAAATTAAGTATATAGTTACCTTTGAACATGAAGGGCTTGGTTGGAGAAACCGAAACAAATTCACCGGCCTGAAAACAAAACAGTATTATCAATACAGTGTGCTATCTACAAATACACATGAGAAATTTGTACGAGTTATAATGAATTTGAAATGTAATTCCCTAATCAATTCAAATGATATATATTTATTCTTTTATTACCTTTGACCATGCAGGGCTTGGTTGGAGAGACCGAAAAAATCCACTGGCTCTGTGCTGCTGTATCCAGACTGAAAACAAATAGTATTACCAATAAAATGTGCCATCTACAAACAGATGTGATAATTTTACGAATTATAATGAATTTGAAATTGAATTTACTAGTCAGTTGACATGATGTATATTGAGTTTGTTGTTACCTTTAAACATGCAGGGCTTGGTTTGAGAGACCGAAACAAATCCACCGGCCTGAAAACAAAACACTATTATCAATACAGTGTGCCATCTACAAACACACATGAGAAATTTGTATGAGGTATAATGAATTTGAAATTTAATTCCCTAATCAATTCAAATGATAGATATTTAGTATTTTATTACCTTTGACCATGCAGGGCTTGGTTGGAGAGACCGAAACAAAGCCACTGGCTCTGTGCTGCTATATCCAGACTGAAAACAAATAGTATTACCAATAAAATGTGCCATCTACAAACAGATGTGTTATTTTTACGAATTGTAATGAATTTGAAATTGAATTTACTAGTCAGTTGACACGATGTATATTGAGTTTGTTGTTACCTTTAAACATGCAAGGCTTGGTTTGAGAGACCGAAACAAATCCACCGACCTGAAAACAAAACAGTATTATCAATACAGTGTGCCATCTACAAACACACATGAGAAATTTGTATGAGGTATAATGAATTTGAAATTTAATTGCCTAATCAATTCAAATGATATATATTTATTCTTCTATTACCTTTGACCATGCAGGGCTTGGTTGGATAGACCGAAACAAATCCACCGACCCTGTGCTGCCTTGTCCAGACTGAAAACAAAACATTATTATCAATACAATGTGCCATTTTATACAAACAGATGTGAGAATTTTACAAATTAATGAGTTTGAAGTTTAATTTCCTAATTATTTGATATGATATTATATTAAATGCCACATCTAAAAACATATGTGAGAAATTTGAACGATTTACAATGATTTTGATATTTAATTCCCTAGTCAATTGAAATCATACAAATTAAGTATATAGTTACCTTTGAACATGAAGGGCTTGGTTGGAGAAACCGAAACAAATTCACCGGCCTGAAAACAAAACAGTATTATCAATACAGTGTGCTATCTACAAATACACATGAGAAATTTGTACGAGTTATAATGAATTTGAAATGTAATTCCCTAATCAATTCAAATGATATATATTTATTCTTTTATTACCTTTGACCATGCAGGGCTTGGTTGGAGAGACCGAAAAAATCCACTGGCTCTGTGCTGCTGTATCCAGACTGAAAACAAATAGTATTACCAATAAAATGTGCCATCTACAAACAGATGTGATAATTTTACGAATTATAATGAATTTGAAATTGAATTTACTAGTCAGTTGACATGATGTATATTGAGTTTGTTGTTACCTTTAAACATGCAGGGCTTGGTTTGAGAGACCGAAACAAATCCACCGGCCTGAAAACAAAACACTATTATCAATACAGTGTGCCATCTACAAACACACATGAGAAATTTGTATGAGGTATAATGAATTTGAAATTTAATTCCCTTATCAATTCAAATGATAGATATTTAGTCTTCTATTACCTTTGACCATGCAGGGCTTGGTTGGATAGACCGAAACAAATCCACCGACCCTGTGCTGCCTTGTCCAGACTGAAAACAAAACATTATTATCAATACAATGTGCCATTTTATACAAACAGATGTGAGAATTTTACAAATTAATGAGTTTGAAGTTTAATTTCCTAATTATTTGATATGATATTATATTAAATGCCACATCTAAAAACATATGTGAGAAATTTGAACGATTTATAATGATTTTGATATTTAATTCCCTAGTCAATTGAAATCATACAAATTAAGTATATAGTTACCTTTGAACATGAAGGGCTTGGTTGGAGAAACCGAAACAAATTCACCGGCCTGAAAACAAAACAGTATTATCAATACAGTGTGCTATCTACAAATACACATGAGAAATTTGTACGAGTTATAATGAATTTGAAATGTAATTCCCTAATCAATTCAAATGATATATATTTATTCTTTTATTACCTTTGACCATGCAGGGCTTGGTTGGAGAGACCGAAAAAATCCACTGGCTCTGTGCTGCTGTATCCAGACTGAAAACAAATAGTATTACCAATAAAATGTGCCATCTACAAACAGATGTGATAATTTTACGAATTATAATGAATTTGAAATTGAATTTACTAGTCAGTTGACATGATGTATATTGAGTTTGTTGTTACCTTTAAACATGCAGGGCTTGGTTTGAGAGACCGAAACAAATCCACCGGCCTGAAAACAAAACACTATTATCAATACAGTGTGCCATCTACAAACACACATGAGAAATTTGTATGAGGTATAATGAATTTGAAATTTAATTCCCTAATCAATTCAAATGATAGATATTTAGTATTTTATTACCTTTGACCATGCAGGGCTTGGTTGGAGAGACTGAAACAAAGCCACTGGCTCTGTGCTGCTATATCCAGACTGAAAACAAATAGTATTACCAATAAAATGTGCCATCTACAAACAGATGTGTTATTTTTACGAATTGTAATGAATTTGAAATTGAATTTACTAGTCAGTTGACATGATGTATATTGAGTTTGTTGTTACCTTTAAACATGCAAGGCTTGGTTTGAGAGACCGAAACAAATCCACCGACCTGAAAACAAAACAGTATTATCAATACAGTGTGCCATCTACAAACACACATGAGAAATTTGTATGAGGTATAATGAATTTGAAATTTAATTCCCTAATCAATTCAAATGATATATATTTATTCTTTTATTACCTTTGACCATGCAGGGCTTGGTTGGAGAGACCGAAAAAATCCACTGGCTCTGTGCTGCTGTATCCAGACTGAAAACAAATAGTATTACCAATAAAATGTGCCATCTACAAACAGATGTGATAATTTTACGAATTATAATGAATTTGAAATTGAATTTACTAGTCAGTTGACATGATGTATATTGAGTTTGTTGTTACCTTTAAACATGCAGGGCTTGGTTTGAGAGACCGAAACAAATCCACCGGCCTGAAAACAAAACACTATTATCAATTCAATATGCTATATACAAACAGATGTAAGAATTTTATTAATTAATGAGTTTGAAATTTCATTTCCTAATTATTTGACATGATTAAAAAAAATGCCCCATCTACAACACATGTGATAAATTTAAACGATTTATAATGAATTTTAAATGTAATTCCCTAATCTTAAGTAACCCTAGTCAGTTGACATGATATATATTAAGTTTGTTGTTACCTTTGACCATGCAGGGCTTGGTTGGAGAGACCGAAACAAATCAACCAGCTTTGTGCTGCCTTGTCCAGACTGAAAACAAAACACTTAATACAATGTGCCATTTTATACAAACAGATGTGAGAATTTTACAAATTAATGAGTTTGAAATTTAATTTCCTAATTATTTGATATGATATTATATTAAATGCCACATCTAAAAACACATGTGAGAAATTTGAACGATTTATAATAAATTTGATATTTAATTCCCTAGTCAATTGATATCATACAAATTAAGTATATAGTTACCTTTGAACATGAAGGGCTTGGTTAGAGAGACCGAAACAAATCCACCGGCCTGAAAACAAAACAGTATTATCATTACAATGTGCCATCTACAAACACATGTGAGAAATTTGTACTTGTTACTAGTTATAATGAATTTGAAATTTAATTCCCTAATCAATTCATATGATAGATATTTAGTAAATTGTTACCTTTGACCATGCAGGGCTTGGTTGGAAAGACCGAAACAAATCCACTGGCTCTGTGCTGCTGTGTCCAGACTGAAAACAAATAGTATTTTTAATAAAATGTGCCATCTACAAACAGATGTGTTATTTCTACGAATTGTAATGAATTTGAAATTGAATTTACTCGTCAGTTGACATGATGTATATTGAGTTTGTTGTTACCTTTAAACATGCAAGGCTTGGTTTGAGAGACCAAAACAAATCCACCGGCCTGAAAACAAAACAGTATTATCAATACAGTGTGCCATCTACAAGCACATGTAAGAAATTTGTACGAGTTATAATGAATTTGAAATTTAATTCCCTTATCAATTCAAATGATAGATATTTAGTCTTCTATTACCTTTGACCATGCAGGGCTTGGTTGGATAGACCGAAACAAATCCACCGACCCTGTGCTGCCTTGTCCAGACTGAAAACAAAACATTATTATCAATACAATGTGCCATTTTATACAAACAGATGTGAGAATTTTACAAATTAATGAGTTTGAAGTTTAATTTCCTAATTATTTGATATGATATTATATTAAATGCCACATCTAAAAACATATGTGAGAAATTTGAACGATTTATAATGATTTTGATATTTAATTCCCTAGTCAATTGAAATCATACAAATTAAGTATATAGTTACCTTTGAACATGAAGGGCTTGGTTGGAGAAACCGAAACAAATTCACCGGCCTGAAAACAAAACAGTATTATCAATACAGTGTGCTATCTACAAATACACATGAGAAATTTGTTCGAGTTATAATGAATTTGAAATGTAATTCCCTAATCAATTCAAATGATATATATTTATTCTTTTATTACCTTTGACCATGCAGGGCTTGGTTGGAGAGACCGAAAAAATCCACTGGCTCTGTGCTGCTGTATCCAGACTGAAAACAAATAGTATTACCAATAAAATGTGCCATCTACAAACAGATGTGATAATTTTACGAATTATAATGAATTTGAAATTGAATTTACTAGTCAGTTGACATGATGTATATTGAGTTTGTTGTTACCTTTAAACATGCAGGGCTTGGTTTGAGAGACCGAAACAAATCCACCGGCCTGAAAACAAAACACTATTATCAATACAGTGTGCCATCTACAAACACACATGAGAAATTTGTATGAGGTATAATGAATTTGAAATTTAATTCCCTAATCAATTCAAATGATAGATATTTAGTATTTTATTACCTTTGACCATGCAGGGCTTGGTTGGAGAGACCGAAACAAAGCCACTGGCTCTGTGCTGCTATATCCAGACTGAAAACAAATAGTATTACCAATAAAATGTGCCATCTACAAACAGATGTGTTATTTTTACGAATTGTAATGAATTTGAAATTGAATTTACTAGTCAGTTGACACGATGTATATTGAGTTTGTTGTTACCTTTAAACATGCAAGGCTTGGTTTGAGAGACCGAAACAAATCCACCGACCTGAAAACAAAACAGTATTATCAATACAGTGTGCCATCTACAAACACACATGAGAAATTTGTATGAGGTATAATGAATTTGAAATTTAATTGCCTAATCAATTCAAATGATATATATTTATTCTTTTATTACCTTTGACCATGCAGGGCTTGGTTGGAGAGACCGAAAAAATCCACTGGCTCTGTGCTGCTGTATCCAGACTGAAAACAAATAGTATTACCAATAAAATGTGCCATCTACAAACAGATGTGATAATTTTACGAATTATAATGAATTTGAAATTGAATTTACTAGTCAGTTGACATGATGTATATTGAGTTTGTTGTTACCTTTAAACATGCAGGGCTTGGTTTGAGAGACCGAAACAAATCCACCGGCCTGAAAACAAAACACTATTATCAATTCAATATGCTATATACAAACAGATGTAAGAATTTTATTAATTAATGAGTTTGAAATTTCATTTCCTAATTATTTGACATGATTAAAAAAAATGCCCCATCTACAACACATGTGATAAATTTAAACGATTTATAATGAATTTTAAATGTAATTCCCTAATCTTAAGTAACCCTAGTCAGTTGACATGATATATATTAAGTTTGTTGTTACCTTTGACCATGCAGAGCTTGGTTGGAGAGACCGAAACAAATTAACCAGCTTTGTGCTGCCTTGTCCAGACTGAAAACAAAACACTATTATCAATACAATGTGCCATTTTATACAAACAGATGTGAGAATTTTACAAATTAATGAGTTTGAAATTTAATTTCCTAATTATTTGATATGATATTATATTAAATGCCACATCTAAAAACACATGTGAGAAATTTGAACGATTTATAATGATTTTGATATTTAATTCCCTAGTCAATTGAAATCATACAAATTAAGTATATAGTTACCTTTGAACATGAAGGGCTTGGTTGGAGAGACCGGAACAAATCCACCGGCCTGAAAACAAAACAGTATTATCAATACAGTGTGCCATCTACAAACACATGTGAGAAATTTGTACGAGTTATAATGAATTTGAAATTTAATTCCCTAATCAATTCAAATGATAGATATTTAGTCTTCTATTACCTTTGACCATGCAGGGCTTGGTTGGAGAGACCGAAAAAAATCCACTGGCTCTGTGCTGCTGTGTCCAGACTGAAAACAAATAGTATTTTTAATAAAATGTGCCATCTACAAACAGATGTGTTAATTTTACGAAGTATAATGAATTTGAAATTGAATTTACTAGTCAGTTGACATGATGTATATTGAGTTTGTTGTTACCTTTAAACATGCAAGGCTTGGTTTGAGAGACCGAAACAAATCCACCGGCCTGAAAACAAAAAAGTATTATCAATACAGTGTGCCATCTACAAACACACATGAGAAATTTGTATGAGGTATAATGAATTTGAAATTTAATTCCCTAATCAATTCAAATGATAGATATTTAGTATTTTATTACCTTTGACCATGCAGGGCTTGGTTGGAGAGACCGAAACAAAGCCACTGGCTCTGTGCTGCTATATCCAGACTGAAAACAAATAGTATTACCAATAAAATGTGCCATCTACAAACAGATGTGTTATTTTTACGAATTGTAATGAATTTGAAATTGAATTTACTAGTCAGTTGACATGATGTATATTGAGTTTGTTGTTACCTTTAAACATGCAAGGCTTGGTTTGAGAGACCGAAACAAATCCACCGACCTGAAAACAAAACAGTATTATCAATACAGTGTGCCATCTACAAACACATGTGAGAAATTTGTACGAGTTATAATGAATTTGAAATTTAATTCCCTAATCAATTCATATGATAGATATATTTAGTTTATTGTTACCTTTGACCATGCAGGGCTTGGTTGGAGAGACCGAAACAAATCCACCGACCATGTGCTGCCTTGTCCAGACTGAAAACAAAACATTATTATTTATTTATTTTATTTATTTATTTATTGACGCCCTATTGGGCTTTTACACATAGATACAAATTTATTTTATAACAACAATATAACCTAAATAAAAAAGATTACAAAATATATAAAAAAAGCATAAACACAATATAATAAATAAGAATATATCTAATGCTAAATCCACATGCATAACTTTAGAGAACTCGTAGGTACAATTCATATACCTACGAGCAACAAAAAAAAGAAGAAAAAACAGTCACATAAAAAGTTGTACAGTTTACAGTGTTAGAATATGAACAATTAAAAATAACAAAAGAAAATCGAAATAAAATAAAATGATTTCTCATTCATTATTAACATTTAAAAAGTGGTGAACTAATTTAGCTTTAAATGTGTCGAAGTTTAAATTAAATATGTCAGCGACATCTGTTAGTTCATTGCCAACCTATGTATTCTTTCCATCACAGAATTTATAGCGAAGTTATTGTTGTAGAATAAAATATTCCGTCTGGTATATTTTGGAGGTATATGTATAGATAGCAAATTTATAGCGACAGGGCAGTCCAACTTTGAATGAACAATTTTATATAATAAAAGGAGATCAGATATTTTTCGCCTTTCAGATAATTTCGATAAGTTAAGTTTACTGCGTAAATTGACATAATTTATTTCAATAATAGGATTACCAATTTTGAAATTTATAAAACGTAAAAATTTATTTTGAATTTTTTCAATCTGTTAACAATGAGAGTTGAAATGAGGACACCAAATGCTTAAATTGTATTCAACCTGACTTCTAACCAGAGATGTGTAAAGTAATTTTATGGTTTTTATGTTATTAAAGTCTTTGGCAATTCTGAGAATAAATCCAAGCATTTGTAATCCCAAATTATCAATACAATGTGCCATTTTATACAAACAGATGTGAGAATTTTACAAATTAATGAGTTTGAAATTTAATTTCCTAATTATTTGATATGATATTATATTAAATGCCACATCTAAAAACACATGTGAGAAATTTGAACGATTTATAATGAATTTGATATTTAATTCCCTAGTCAATTGATATCATACAAATTAAGTATATAGTTACCTTTGAACATGAAGGGCTTGGTTGGAGAGACCGAAACAAATCCACCGGCCTGAAAACAAAACAGTATTATCAATACAATGTGCCATCTACAAACACAAGTGAGAAATTTGTACGAGTTACTAGTTATAAAGAATTTGAAATTTAATTCCCTAATCAATTCATATGATAGATATTTAGTAAATTGTTACCTTTGACCATGCAGGGCTTGGTTGGAAAGACCGAAACAAATCCACTGGCTCTGTGCTGCTGTGTCCAGACTGAAAACAAATAGTATTTTTAATAAAATGTGCCATCTACAAACAGATGTGTTATTTTTACGAATTGTAATGAATTTGAAATTGAATTTACTAGTCAGTTGACATGATGTATATTGAGTTTGTTGTTACCTTTAAATATGCAAGGCTTGGTTTGAGAGACCGAAACAAATCCACCGGCCTGAAAACAAAACAGTATTATCAACAGTGTGCCATCTACAAATACATGTGAGAAATTTGTACGAGTTATAATGAATTTGAAATTTAATTCCCTAATCAATTCAAATGATAGATATTTAGTTTATTGTTACCTTTGACCATGCAGGGCTTGGTTAGAGAGACCGAAACAAATCCACCAGTCCTGTGCTGCCTTGTCCAGACTGAAAACAAAACACTATTATCAATACAATGTGCCATTTTATACAAACAGATGTGAGAATTTTACAAATTAATGAGTTTGAAATTTAATTTCCTAATTATTTGATATGATATTATATTAAATGCCACGTCTAAAAACACATGTGAGAAATTTGAACGATTTCAAATGAATTTGATATTTAATTCCCTAGTCAATTGATATCATACAAATTAAGTATATAGTTACCTTTGAACAAGAAGGGCTTGGTTGGAGAGACCGAAACAAATCCACCGGCCTGAAAACAAAACAGAATTATCAATACAATGTGCCATCTACAAACACATGTGAGAAATTTGTACTTGTTACTAGTTATAATGAATTTGAAATTTAATTCCCTAATCAATTCATATGATAGATATTTAGTAAATTGTTACCTTTGACCATGCAGGGCTTGGTTGGAAAGACCGAAACAAATCCACTGGCTCTGTGCTGCTGTGTCCAGACTGAAAACAAATAGTATTTTTAATAAAATGTGCCATCTACAAACAGATGTGTTATTTTTACGAATTGTAATGAATTTGAAATTGAATTTACTAGTCAGTTGTCATGATGTATATTGATTTTGTTGTTACCTTTATACATGCAAGGCTTGGTTTGAGAGACCGAAACAAATCCACCGGCCTGAAAACAAAACAGTATTATCAATACAGTGTGCCATCTACAAACACATGTGAGAAATTTGTACGAGTTATAATGAATTTGAAATTTAATTCCCTAATCAATTCATATGATAGATATTTAGTTTATTGTTACCTTTGACCATGCAGTGCTTGGTTGGAGAGACCGAAACAAATCCACTGGCTCTGTGCTGCTGTATCCAGACTGAAAACAAATAGAATTACCAATAAAATGTGCCATCTACAAACAGATGTGATATTTTTAAGAATTGTAATGAATTTGAAATTGAATTTACTAGTCAGTTGTCATGATGTATATTGATTTTGTTGTTACCTTTATACATGCAAGGCTTGGTTTGAGAGACCGAAACAAATCCACCGGCCTGAAAACAAAACAGTATTATCAATACAGTGTGCCATCTACAAACACATGTGAGAAATTTGTACGAGTTATAATGAATTTGAAATTTAATTCCCTAATCAATTCATATGATAGATATTTAGTTTATTGTTACCTTTGACCATGCAGGGCTTGGTTAGAGAGACCGAAACAAATCCACCGTCGCTGTGCTGCGGTGTCCAAACTGAAAACAAAACACTATTATCAATTCAATGTGCTATTCACAAACAGATGTAAGATTTTTGTTAATTAATGAGTTTGAAATTTAATTTCCTAATTATTTGACATGATAAATGAAATGCCCCATCTAAAACACTTGTGAGAAATTTGAACGATTTATAATGATTTTGATATTTAATTCCCTAGTCAATTGAAATCATACAAATTAAGTATATAGTTACCTTTGAACATGAAGGGCTTGGTTGGAGAGACCGAAACAAATCCACCGGCCTGAAAACAAAACAGTATTATCAATACAGTGTGCCATCTACAAATACACATGAGAAATTTGTACGAGTTATAATGAATTTGAAATATAATTCCCTAATCAATTCAAATGATAGATATTTAGTCTTTTATTACCTTTGACCATGCAGGGCTTGGTTGGAGAGACCGAAACAAATCCGCCGGCCTGAAAACAAAACAGTATTATCAATACAGTGTGCCATCTACAAATACACATAAGAAATTTGTACGAGTTATAATGAATTTGAAATTTAATTCCCTAATCAATTCATATGATAGATATTTAGTTTATTGTTACCTTTGACCATGCGGGGCTTGGTACGTTGGTCAGTAATGAAACTCTGTTTATTAATAGGTAATTTTTGATCTTTATGACAGTTACAATTACTGAAATCATTGCATTTGCAAGACGAAATACCAAACAGCACTTTACTTCTGCGACGGAATTCCTCCTATTTTTTTCCTCCGGTATTAGGGCAATCCGTGCTCCTACGGCCTTACCTCATGCTTCCAATAATCAAAACTGGGACTTTTTCTAAATGATTTCATAAATATATACTACATTTGCTATGGAAGATTACAAAAAATATGGTTTCAAGGATTCATAGTAACTTTTGTATACACTAGAATTAACCCCAAAAAATGAAATTTTCAAAACTGAAGTGAATCCGGAGGAAGAAGATCATATCAGAAATCTGAAAACTTTTAAACACATCATTTTGAACCACATTGGCACCCTTTTATCGCTCATAGAATTTAAAAATAACACCTTTTTTAAATGGCCCTCCTTACTACACATGTAATCCGCGCAACCATTCACGGTACTTTTTAGAGCGCGACCACTGTAGAATTAAAGATAGGAGAGCCTAAACAGGTAGGTTTTTAATTTGGACCTAAATACTGTTTGGCTTGTTATGCATCTTAGTTCCGAAGGAAGTTTATTCCAAGCCTTAGGCCCAAATGAGTGATCTCCAAACTTGGTATTTGGCTTTCGCTTAGGTTCTATCAGCTGCCTATAGCTGATTTCTAAATAAAAATTTAAAAGAAAAAGTTGGTACTCTTGTGCGATAGTCATGTTAATATAAAATTATTTATTTACCGGAGGGAATGTGATGAATGCATGGTGCGTGGCGCGTGGTTCCTGGTGCATGGTGAAGGATATTGACAAGTGTTCCATCCCATCCTACTGACAAAACCCTCTAGAGATGAAAAAAACACATTTTTACATTATTAATTTTTTGTTCACCTTTATTTGGATTTGGTTTTTATTTTAAACTAAGCCAATAGTAAAAAATAATAATTTAAAAATATATATTATTGTTTCTTCAATATTTGCAAAATTACTTTGTGGCATCATTTTAATTAAATAAAACAAATTAATATCCTGACGAAGAAACCATCGGTTTTGAAACATGTAGATATTATAACATGTGATTAGTGATTTACACATAGTAATTTGTTTTATTTAAATATATTATTATTTTAAAAAATGGTTTTAAAAAGTGTTTGGTGTTGTGTCGTACTATCCTTTTTATCTAATTTCATTTTAATTAATTTCGTCTACAGACTTCTTTACATTGAATGTAACGTCTGTGCTACATTTTTCTCAATTTTCTACCTTGTCTTTGGATCATTTTGTCTGTGATTTTAACGACAGTCAAAGTGGTTTATTTATGGTCAAAATGTGACATTTCATTGCTGAAACTCTGTTATCAAGTTCTTTTCTAAACTGATATGATTTCATTTCTGAAAGCCTTGAGGGCAGCATCACAATTCGAATATCACTAATTGCTGATACATATATCTAAACTACTGTAAAGCGAGTGCGAAACGATCAAGCCGCTTGATGGCAAGCACGTAGTTTCTTTTCTATGGCACTTTGTGACAAGCCTTTTGACCGTCTCCAAAGCTTGCTTGCGGCTTTCTCACAAGCATTGCGCAATACTACGTGCTGGCGACGGGGCTTGATGCGAATTTATATTTATTCGGGAATAGACAAACGAGAATAGATAAATAAGTACACATAGACAAAATACATTACGATGAGTGGTGATTTTAGATATTACGTATCGTGTAAAACAATTATACAAATCATATAAAATTATTATAAAGTAGGCAGCTATTGTTTCTGTGTTCAATTTGTCCATTTCTGTGTTCAATTCAAGAAATCCATTGATTTTTAAAGAAAATATTGTACATCAAATTCAATAATGTTATTTTTAAGTTCTGCAAGTATTTTAGTTTTTTTAAATATTATGAAAGCTGTTTCGGCATTCAATGTCATTTTTAAATTGTAGTTAGGTCACTTTTAGAACACTTATTTATGCGATTCTATTAACGCCGTCCAATTTCAATATCCATGGAGTTTAAAAAGATTTTTTACTGGTGTTAATAATTTAATATTTTCTTAAATGTTTAATAATAACGAAACTGCTTTTGTCTTAATTAAATGTGTTAAATTGTACAGGTCTTGTGTTTTTTAAAAGAATATTTCCAAACATTATGATTTGAAATTTATTAAGCAGGTTATATGTTAACTTTAAATTGTTATTTATTTATGTTCTTACATCTTCTTTTAATTTTTATTTAATTTCACAATGTTGTATTTTTTGTAAATATTATGTCAGCCCACTTAGTTTTTTTTATTATAATTATAGTAATGTGAAAATCTGTTTAGATTTTATTTGTATTCTTAATTTTATTTTAATTGATGTAAACAATCTGTTGATTTTCCTAAATAAATAAATAAACATCTGAGAAATGGAGAAAAATAATTGTCCTTACTTTACTAATTAATGTTATATTACAATATGAATATATAAAATTTATTATAACACAATAAAGAATGCTTTGTCTTTGTTATATTCCATTTCGCACAAAATTCACTTTCAACCCCCTTTCGACCGCCACGAAATCACCGAAGGCGTGGCCAGGCTTGAAGGAGAGGCTTGATGCGCCGCGGCAAGCCTAAAAGCATAGAGAATAATAGAAAACAATAGATAACAAATTTACGTGCTGGCCATCAAGCCGCTTGGTCGTCTCGCAGTCCCATTAAGGGACACCGAGACGAGCAAGCGGCTTAATGGCAAGCACTTAAATTTGTTGTCTATTATTATTTATGCTTTGCTATGCCTTTCTATGCTCTCCGTCAAGCCTGGCCACGCCTTCGTGTGATTTCGTGATGGTCGAAAGGGGATTGAAAGTGAATTTTGTGCGAAATGGAATGGAATTAACACAAAAACAATAACTACCTACTTTATAATAATTTTATTTGATTTAGATAATTGTTTTACATGATACGTAATATCTAAAATAATCACTCCTCGTAATGTTTTTTTGTCTATAGGTACTTATTTATCTATTCTCGTTTGTCTATTCCCGAGAAAATATAAATTCGCATCAAGCCCCGTCAGCACGTAGTATTGCGCAATGCTTGTGAGAATGCCGCAAGCCAGCTTCGGAGACGGTCAAAAGGCTTGTCACAAAGTGCCATAGACAAAAAACTTGCCATCAAGCCGCTTGCTCTTCTCGGACTCTCTTAATATGCAATTTAAAATATAACCAGTAAATGAACACAAGTGTTTCATTACACACATAATCTAAATCATCTTATTGTGCGAACGATCCTGGTTTTGGAAACACAAGAGGTCAACAAAGGTATATCATATTGAAAACCCAAAAAATCGTGTTAGACGCATTTTCAAATACACCACTTATTATCCCCCTACCAACCGATTTTTTTCAAATGAGACTTCCAAGAAAAATTCCAACTTTGGACGTGATTTACTCAAAACCAAAGCTCAAGTCAAAAAAAGTTATGCTACAAAATCGACTCCGAATGATGAAGATTCACCAGTTTTCTATTAATTTGTAATACAAGGTTTCGGACACCGTGTATAATGCTTCCGAAAGAGCTATAATAATTAGTTGATTTTTTATAATATTACATCTTTGAAATTTAACTAAATAAAAAAATAACCTTTTTAGATTGATCAAGATATAAGAACCCTTTCCAACAGGTGCTACTATGCTCTTTAAAGACATATCTAGAATCAAGAGTCCTCCAAAGAAGAACTAAAATCAAATCTGTACAAAACCTCATCAGACTCGGCTGTAGAAAGATTTGCCGGCCTGTGTGTTTTCTCCCTCCTACAAGATGGGTCTCTTCAAGACCCATGTTTACTCCTTCCTTCCCTCAAAAATATCCTCCACACAGCATCTTCATAGATGGCTCTGAGGGGAATTATTTCCCTTAGGGACTTCTGTGTAGAGTTAATGAAAAAAAAAGACATGGACGGGATGTTTCAAATAATTTCAACAATTCATCAAAAAATTTAAGCTAATTTTCAAGTTCTGTGTAAGTTCTATTCATGTTCTGTTATTATATTATTATAGGCCAGTTGCTTCATAAAATTGAAGTGAAAACAGAACTTGAATAGAACTTTGACAGAATGAGAAAATTACCTTATAATATTTGATGAATTGTTAAAATTTTTTGAAACAACCCATATTTAGGGGGTTTCTCACCATCCTCCCAATAGCTTATCTACACTAATAACGAATATTTTCAATATACGGTTTATTTATTTATTTAGTTGGAGTTTATAATTCGGTACTCGAACCTATGAATAGTGGCTACATATTGGAGAAGTTGGCCGAGTTTTCTAACCACTGCGAGTATTTTATTTTTATTTTTAATAATATTCGTTATTAGTGTAAATAAGCTTTTGGGAGGATGGTGAGAAATTCCCTTAGTGAAATAACTCAGAGTACCTGAAGTCCAGTGACAGAATGCAATATTAATGAAAAAATAATAAAATATATATACCTGTTAAACCTTGCCTCAAGAATCGTGATTCCTTCAAGAGATGTCTAGGGGCAAATGTTATTCGTTACTGCATTCAGAGTGTTTCCCTCGAGAGATGTCCACGGGTAGATGATGTTTTTTTACTGCATTCAGAGTGTTTCCCTCGAGAGATGTCCAGGGGTAGACGTTGTTTGTTACTATATTCAGAGTGTTTCCCTCGAGAGATGTCCAGGGGTAGACGTTGTTTGTTACTACATTCAGAGTGTTTCCCTCGAGAGATGTCCACGGGTAAACGTTGTTTGTTACTACATTCAGAGTGTTTCCCTCGAGAGATGTCCACGGGTAGACGTTGTTTGTTACTACATTCAGAGTGTTTCCCTCGAGAGATGTCCACGGGTAGACGTTGTTTGTTACTACATTCAGAGTGTTTCCCTCGAGAGATGTCCAGGGGTAGACGTTGTTTGTTACTACATTCAGAGTGTTTCCCTCGAGAGATGTCCAGGGGTAGACGTTGTTTGTTACTACATTCAGAGTGTTTCCCTCGAGAGATATCCAGGGGTAGACGTTGTTTGTTACTACATTCAGAGTGTTTCCCTCGAGAGATGTCCACGGGTAGACGTTGTTTGTTACTACATTCAGAGTGTTTCCCTCGAGAGATGTCCACGGGTAGACGTTGTTTGTTACTACATTCAGAGTGTTTGTTGTATTCAGAGTGTTATGACTCTATTGTCATGAACTGAAGTATTTAACTTTTTTTGTTATGTTTTTGAATTTATTTGTTTTAAAAGTTTACTTCCAATAAAAACATTATTATTGATGCAGACCTAACACATGTAGGTTCACATATATCGTAAAATTATACACTTATATTATTTTGGTTTTTATTATCTTAAAACTTGTATTTTAAATTTAGATTTATAAAAACATTTAATTGATTTGATTATTAGGTAGGTACTATCTTATTATAATGAAAGTTTTCTGTAAGTAATCATATAAAATTATTTTAATTAATTTTAATTAGTTTAAAATCTGCAATGTTATTCACATTTTTTAGGAACCTTTATTTATACTCTCAATATCAAGGTCTCTGTCGTTTTGTTTGATATAATTTTGAAATATCTCGAAATCAGGTGCACTTTCGATGTAGAATTTACACAACAAACTATTACTAGGACTCACTTTTTAAATTATTGGTTTGTAATAAGGTCATTTTTATATTTTAATTTTGTTTATTTTTTGTTTGAAAATATTGTTTATTCACTGTTTAGAATGGAATGAGTAATACATATAAGTGTGATGGGCTTGTAAATACGTAGTTGTCATAATTGAAGTCCGGCTGATAGTGGTGTAGTCCTATAGGTGCTCAGCGGGTATGGCTTCCTGGTGGCCACGGAGAAGATCAACAATCTCTTGGTGCCCCCTTTCTTCCGCCCTGGAGAGAGCTGTGTGCCCATTCTGGTCCCGCAATGATATTTTGGCATTGAACTGCAGAAGTAACTCTACAATATTCACATGTCCATTGTCTGCTGCCTCAGATATCGCTGTTTTACCCATTCTATTCTGAGTGTTTATTTCTGCCCCCGACTCCAGCAGTATGCGTGTCACCTCGTGGTGTCCATTCATTGCAGCCAACATCAGGGCGGTATTACCATTGCCATTTATGGAGTTAATATCTGCTCTGTATTCTAGCAGTATGCTTGCCACTTCATGGTGTCCATTCATTGCAGCCAATATCAGGGCAGTCTCACCATCACTATCTGCATTGTTAATATCTGCCCCGGACTCTAGCAGTATGCTTGCCACTTCATGGTGTCCATTCTGTGCAGCCCATATCAGGGCAGTATTACCATCACTACCTGCATTGTTAATATCTGCCCCGGACTCTAGCAGTATGCGTGTCACCTCGTGGTGTCCCTCCTCTGCAGCCAATATCAGGGCAGTATCACCATCACTACCTGCATTGTTAATATCTGCCCCGGACTCTAGCAGTATGCGTGTCACCTCGTGGTGTCCCTCCTCTGCAGCCAATATCAGGGCAGTATCACCATCACTACCTGCATTGTTAATATCTGCCCCGGACTCTAGCAGTATGCGTGTCACCTCGTGGTGTCCATTCTCTGCAGCCAATATCAGGGCAGTATCACCATCTCTATTTGCATTGTTAATATCTGCCCCGGACTCTAGCAGTATGCGTGTCACTTCATGGTGTCCATTCATTGCAGCCAATATCAGGGCAGTATTACCATTATCTTTTGCATTGTTAATATCTGCCCCAGACTCTAGCAGTATGCTTGCCACTTCATGGTGTCCATTCTGTGCAGCCCATATCAGGGCAGTATTACCATCACTACCTGCATTGTTAATATCTGCCCCGGACTCTAGCAGTATGCGTGTCACCTCGTGGTGTCCCTCCTCTGCAGCCAATATCAGGGCAGTATCACCATCACTATTAGCATTGTTAATATCTGCCCCGGACTCTAGCAGTATGCGTGTCACTTCATGGTGTCCATTCATTGCCGCCAATATCAGGGCAGTTTCACCATCATCATTTGCATTGTTAATATCTGCCCCGGACTCTAGCAGTATGCGTGTCACCTCGTGGTGTCCCTCCTCTGCAGCCAATATCAGGGCAGTATCACCATCACTATTAGCATTGTTAATATCTGCCCCGGACTCTAGCAGTATGCGTGTCACTTCATGGTGTCCATTCATTGCAGCCAATATCAGGGCAGTATTACCATTATCTTTTGCATTGTTAATATCTGCCCCGGACTCTAGCAGTATGCGTGTCACCTCGTGGTGTCCCTCCTCTGCAGCCAATATCAGGGCAGTATCACCATCACTATTAGCATTGTTAATATCTGCCCCGGACTCTAGCAGTATGCGTGTCACTTCATGGTGTCCATTCATTGCAGCCAATATCAGGGCAGTATTACCATTATCTTTTGCATTGTTAATATCTGCCCCGGACTCTAGCAGTATGCGTGTCACCTCGTGGTGTCCCTCCTCTGCAGCCAATATCAGGGCAGTATCACCATCACTATTAGCATTGTTAATATCTGCCCCGGACTCTAGCAGTATGCGTGTCACTTCATGGTGTCCATTCATTGCCGCCAATATCAGGGCAGTATCACCATCATCATTTGCATTGTTAATATCTGCCCCGGACTCTAGCAGTATGCGTGTCACCTCGTGGTGTCCATTCTCTGCAGCCAATATCAGGGCAGTATCACCATCTCTATTTGCATTGTTAATATCTGCCCCGGACTCTAGCAGTATGCGTGTCACTTCATGGTGTCCATTCATTGCAGCCAATATCAGGGCAGTATTACCATTATCTTTTGCATTGTTAATATCTGCCCCAGACTCTAGCAGTATGCTTGCCACTTCATGGTGTCCATTCTGTGCAGCCCATATCAGGGCAGTATTACCATCACTACCTGCATTGTTAATATCTGCCCCGGACTCTAGCAGTATGCGTGTCACCTCGTGGTGTCCCTCCTCTGCAGCCAATATCAGGGCAGTATCACCATCACTATTAGCATTGTTAATATCTGCCCCGGACTCTAGCAGTATGCGTGTCACTTCATGGTGTCCATTCATTGCCGCCAATATCAGGGCAGTTTCACCATCATCATTTGCATTGTTAATATCTGCCCCGGACTCTAGCAGTATGCGTGTCACCTCGTGGTGTCCCTCCTCTGCAGCCAATATCAGGGCAGTATCACCATCACTATTAGCATTGTTAATATCTGCCCCGGACTCTAGCAGTATGCGTGTCACTTCATGGTGTCCATTCATTGCAGCCAATATCAGGGCAGTATTACCATTATCTTTTGCATTGTTAATATCTGCCCCGGACTCTAGCAGTATGCGTGTCACCTCGTGGTGTCCCTCCTCTGCAGCCAATATCAGGGCAGTATCACCATCACTATTAGCATTGTTAATATCTGCCCCGGACTCTAGCAGTATGCGTGTCACTTCATGGTGTCCATTCATTGCAGCCAATATCAGGGCAGTTTCACCATCATCATTTGCATTGTTAATATCTGCCCCGGACTCTAGCAGTATGCGTGTCACCTCGTGGTGTCCCTCCTCTGCAGCCAATATCAGGGCAGTATCACCATCACTATTAGCATTGTTAATATCTGCCCCGGACTCTAGCAGTATGCGTGTCACTTCATGGTGTCCATTCATTGCAGCCAATATCAGGGCAGTATTACCATTATCTTTTGCATTGTTAATATCTGCCCCGGACTCTAGCAGTATGCGTGTCACCTCGTGGTGTCCCTCCTCTGCAGCCAATATCAGGGCAGTATCACCATCACTATTAGCATTGTTAATATCTGCCCCGGACTCTAGCAGTATGCGTGTCACTTCATGGTGTCCATTCATTGCCGCCAATATCAGGGCAGTATCACCATCATCATTTGCATTGTTAATATCTGCCCCGGACTCTAGCAGTATGCGTGTCACTTCATGGTGTCCATTCATTGCCGCCAATATCAGGGCAGTATCACCATCATCATTTGCATTGTTAATATCTGCCCCGGACTCTAGCAGTATGCGTGTCACTTCATGGTGTCCATTCATTGCAGCCAATATCAGGGCAGTATTACCATTATCTTTTGCATTGTTAATATCTGCCCCAGACTCTAGCAGTATGCTTGCCACTTCATGGTGTCCATTCTGTGCAGCCCATATCAGGGCAGTATTACCATCACTACCTGCATTGTTAATATCTGCCCCGGACTCTAGCAGTATGCGTGTCACCTCGTGGTGTCCCTCCTCTGCAGCCAATATCAGGGCAGTATCACCATCACTATTAGCATTGTTAATATCTGCCCCGGACTCTAGCAGTATGCGTGTCACTTCATGGTGTCCATTCATTGCAGCCAATATCAGGGCAGTATTACCATTATCTTTTGCATTGTTAATATCTGCCCCGGACTCTAGCAGTATGCGTGTCACCTCGTGGTGTCCCTCCTCTGCAGCCAATATCAGGGCAGTATCACCATCACTATTAGCATTGTTAATATCTGCCCCGGACTCTAGCAGTATGCGTGTCACCTCGTGGTGTCCATTCTTTGCCGCCAATATCAGGGCTGTTTCACCATAACTATTTTCAGAGTTAATATTAGCCAATATGAATGGAGAATTTACAGAAGAATTATTATTTTTCTTTAATGTGATGTTAATGTCTATGAAATTATTTTCGTTTCCTAGGCATCCACCGTTTATGTGTTCGTAGGTTTCTTTAGATTGATTTAATAAAAATTTAACAATGTTAAAATACCCCTGCTCTGCTGCACAGTGCAAGGGGGTCTTCCCATTTTCATCGTGCGATACACAAACTCCTTGTTTTGCAAATAATTTAAATAATATATGATTTTGTTTAGTCGTTGCGAGATTGATGGCAGTATCGCCTTGACCATCAGTCGCAATCAATAAGTAAGCTCGCTCTGTATCACTTTCCAGGTCACTGAAGATCTTTAGCACAGTGTCGTAGTCATCATCTCTCACTGCTGTAATAAATGGCTCAAAAATATTTTCTCCGATATGACGTGTTCTTTCAAAAGCCCGCTTTATGCTAGTTAACTGCTGTGTATTTAAAACATATTCTTCAAAATAAGATCTTTCGATGTTTACATCATGTTGCTCGTCTAAGAAAGTAGCAAGCATTAATCCTACTATTGACTCTTTCGAGCAATTCCTCACATTTTCAGTTAATTGGCTTACCATGTCGATTTTTTCAATCTCCAATGCTATGTTCAGCACGGTCCTCCCAGCCTTGTCTCTTGCTGTTATTAAGTAGATGTAGGCTTCCTCAGATATCCGACCACTGAGAAGGACTCCAATAATGCGAGTATTCTGTTCTTGTACTGCTACATGCAATGGAGTATTGTATTGATCATGGTAGAACAGCTGATGATGTTTAGACCAATGTTGGCACATTTTCGTGTGATTTTCCAGTTCTTCTCCAGATATTGCTCTTGTATCAAGCTGAGTCTCGATGAACATTCTGATTATTTCATAGTCTGGCTGGAGCAAAAATTTACAAAATTCATTTTTAATCAGTATGTTTTCTTCTTTGCTGTTTCTTCCCTGTCTGAGCCATCGGACGAAGAAATCAGCGCAAAAATATTCTTGGAACGTGCGGTGAATGAAATGAAAAGTTCCATCAGTTTTATATTTTAACAGCCCGAAACTACTTATGTCTTTTACTTCTTCGGTCTTCAGGTCAGATAATTTAATTTTGAAATATTTCTTGGCGAATGTTGGGTCGATTGTCTGGAAAGCCAAGACACAATGCTTTTTCATCAATTTTTTATACGTATCTATTCGGATGGTCTTAATCTTAATCTTAATCTTCTGCTCAAAATATATTTCTTTCTTGACATCAATGAACTGTTTATACAAGTCAAACAGATTGGTTATTTTGCATAAGTTATTAACTTGTACAGGAGACACCACAGACAGCATGGCCTGCTGGAGGAACACTTCTGCCAGCATACGGATCTGCAGCGGGATGCCCATGAAGCTGGCCACGTCTTCCCCCAGCACTTCCTCCACCTCCTCCCGCAGGCCTGTGGCAAACTGGCACAGCCTCTCTTTCTCCAGCTCTCCGTGCTGTGGGCGTTCCAATGCCAGGTGAGGAAGCCAGGAGTTCACCAAATATTCCTCCTGCTCTTCTTCTGTAATTTTTTTCAGTTCTACCGCAAATTCTTCCAAATCTTTTTCAAGCCATTTTTGTTGGTGTATCCGTGTGGTGACTATTATTTGACAGGTTGTAGCAGTTTTTAAATATTTTAGGAGCTCCACCATTTTAACCTTGTTTTCTTCAGAAATCTCATCAAATGCATCCATCAAAACACAAACCTGCCTCGAATTGTCTGATTCGAGGCAATGCTGTAATAGACTGTTTAATAACTTTTTATCTGTACGCAAACCCGATAAATGTATCAAATAATCTGTAACTGATTGCGGATTAAGTCTATTTGGTAATTTTTTTGAATTGTCGTCCAATTGCTTGTGCTGTATTCTCAATACCCAAGAGTCTCGGATGAGCTCCGACATGCGTGTTAGGATGGTGGTCTTCCCCATACCAGGATCATCAGCAATGATTGTCTGCTTCTTCTTCCTGATGCAGAACTCACTTTCCTCGATGGTCTCCCCGTAGTCCCTGGTGATGAAGGGGCGCAGGCCGTCCAACGAGCCCTTGGAGTATTTCCATACTAGACACGGTTTGCCTCTAATCTCCAACATATCAAAATAATGTTTACTATCCTCCTTTTTTTTGTCAACACTCAATTCTTGAGAAGGTGTCCTTATTATGAAGTGATCATTTTTTAAAAGTGCGTCCTTGGCTTCCCCAGATAAGCCAAAGGTTTGTATTAGCGATGTCTTGTCTTCTACATTGTTGAATATAAAATAATCCTTATCTCCCTTGTGCTCAACGAATGTACTGACGGATTTAATAATAAGTCGACTGTGGAACTTCCTGGGCAGATATACAGTTCTATTGTAAATTTCATGCAGGGTGAAGCCTTTAGCGGATAAATCGAACCAATATATTAGACTGGCTGACCCTTCCCAACACTTTTCCAGAAACAGGTCCTGTCCATCCTCCTCGGTGGTGAAGATCTTCTCCCGCACAGCCTCCGCCACCTCCCCCCAATAGTCCTGGCTTAGCTGCTCCGGATCACTGATCACCAGCAGTGATCTATCGGCCACACTCCTCTCCAGTAGTGCGGTAAGCTTCTCCTTTTTCACTAGCTTGTTCCCTTTAGAAAACAGAGCGTCTAATTCACAAAGCCTCGGAAGATTGTTTGGGATTTTCTCTACGTACAAGTTGTCCATCACAAGGTTTTTTAAAATGGGTGAAATCAATTGATTTATTTTCTCATTGGGAGTGTTACAGCCATTTCCTAGTAAAATATTGAGGTTAAGAGTTTCTTCGCCTATTGTAATTACATTTCTGGAGAATACTTTCTTTCTAGACAAAGGAGTTAGGTCTTCTAGTTCAAATGTTTTCAAAGACTTTGTTTCAACGGTTAGTTTAAATTCGTCATATAATTGTTCACCAATTGGCTGAGATCGAATGATCACAAGCTTCTTGTGGTTGAATAATGTTAAATTCTGCAATATGGTTCTCATTAGTTCGCAGTCTGGAGGTGTCTGTGGTTTGTTGGTATCGGTTAAAGGTGGAAAATTAAGAATGCACAGGTTATTATTGGTAACATTGCACTTGTTCAAACCTTTGAAATCTATAGCTATATTATGCATTTCATTCCAATTTAATATTGTATGACAGTTTGGATGTGTGAAGTCTTTTATATCCAAAGATGTTAATATTTTGTACAATCTGGCGGCTTCAAATTCAAAGTCACTAGTCACAATTAATTGGAAAGCACGTTTAGAAGACTCCAGAAATGCCTCCAGCCCCAAGGTGTCCTCACAGTCCAGGACAGTGGGTAAGGTGCGGAGGTAGGCCTGGCTAGCCGAGTACAAGGGAGCTGACTTTATACTCTCGCTCTGTATTTTGATAGAATCCATGATTGCAGGAAACCAGCGCAATAATTGTTTGGTTTGTCTAATCACCTTTCTCAAATCATCCTTTGAATCCGAGATGATATAATTTTTTCTAGTCTTTATCTTAAATTTTGGAAATTCCAGTGTTTCCAGCATTTGTTTGGATGTAAATGCTTTAATTTCGGTTAGTTCAGTTAGTGGATTATTCTTAAACAAGCTCCAACTTTCAATGAGATCAAATTCTTCTGTGGAAAACACTCCAAGATGGCAAATTTTTCCCAACGATTGAACAGTGCTGTACTTCAAGATTAGTTTTTCATCTGAGTGTATGCTCTCAGCATTTTGTTCCATAAACTCTGTGCTCTCGTGGCTGTCACTAGAACTTTCGGAAGGAGCTTGTAAGATGTAGGAATTGGTGAACTTCTCCAGCTCGTGGTAATGTTTGCGCTCCTCCCATCCCTGAGGCCAGTTAAGTACGTTGTACGTATCATTCGCATCGTCAAAAGCTTTGATGAAAATGCCTATTCCGTGTGTGTCTGTATTGCAGTAAGTGAGTAAGTTGGGCTGCTCGGAGTCGCTGGGGAGAGCGTCACGTTTGATATGGAACTGATGTAGCTGACCTACGTGATACCCGCAGCTGTTCACCACGTTTGGAGCGGAAAAGTAAGTTGTTATGTCCAATTCTTTGATACACCAGGATTGATCGTATCGAACACTGTAAGTCCTGCTTATTTGGATGAGCATATTTTCGACCCCCGGGCTGTCCAAGGCCAATGTGTGGCTATGAAGGCCTTCATCAGGACTGTCGATCTTGCAGAAGCCGGAGCCCGCTCTTTTAATGTATTTAACAGTCATGGTGGTGACTCCCGCCAGCCACGCTCCGAGGGAGTGGCCTGCAAAGGACATAACATAGCGACTGCCTCGTTCTTTATTTACATCCAGAATTGCTCGCTTAACGTCATCTGCGAACGTGATAGCCGAATTCATGTGACCGGTGTTCATGTTGCAAACGACACCAATCCCGTCTGTTAAGAGTGCTCCCCAACACTTCGGGTCGGTACCCCTGTGGGCTATTACTACTTGCTGTTGCGAAGGGCTCCAAAAAGCACTTCCGAAGTATCCATTACTCAGGGAGTTGTTCCGTGCTGTGGTCAGCAGGAGCCATTCTTCAGGTAGATCTAGCGTCCCCGTACAATCTGTGTACGCTAAATTAGCCAATGCGGCCAACACTCTAACATCGGGAAATGGTTCCATCGCCAGTTTAGTTTCGGCGTCATCGATGCGATGAAAAGATTCCAGGGTATTCCGCCAGTTATCTGAGCTATAAACCAAATTCCTGTCGGCCTGCATGTTGAAGAGGTGGGGATTCTGGGGACTGATTCTGCAACAAGGACAACAATAGACAGAGTTGGTTTTATGGCAAACATTTTAAATCACAATTAAAATGTTTTAAACCACTTCCTGGTCCGTAATTTACCAAACATGTTCCTCAAATAATATAAATTGAAGAAAAACTACAAAATAAGATTTATTTTATAATGATAGTATCCAGTTACCAATACAATATCTGCGTAAATAACCTTTTTCACTTACCTACACCTAGATCGGTTGCTTTATGTGAAGTTTTAGAAAAATTGTGTTTAGAAATCTATATTGGAACATAATGGTGATTTATTTTTGGGTTATTATACCGTGTTACGCTACATTCTTCTTTAGCCAATGTTTCGGACAGCGTTACAGTTTCCATCATCAGGGTAGATGTGTTACACATATTAAGACATCTAATTTTTTGTTTACTTATAAAAATATTTTAAATTATTTGTATTAGCTGAGAATTGCCAACATTTTTCTTTCGTCTCCGTCCTTTTTTTATTTTTACATTAACTCCACATAGGAGGCCCTGAGAAAAATAATTTCCTTCAGGGCCTATGTCATCTTTGAAGATGCTGTGTGGAGGGTCTTTTTGAGGAAAGGAAGGAGTGAACACGGGTCATGAAGAGACCCATGTTGTAGGAAGGAGGAAACACAGAGGCCGGTAAATCGTTCCACAGCCGAGCTGTTGAACTCAAGAACGAGTCATAGACCAGTTCTCATGTGATAAATATCGACCGTGTTGGGCGTGCGTTTGGCGTGTTTCCCGACTATGCAAGGATAGCATTCCCACCCGACGCCTGTGCTCTAAAGATCACTATCCATTTATATATGTTAAGACGGAAGCATCTATCAAGCGGACTGCCCGTTTCTGCACAGAGTCAAGGGTTTTTTTTTTCAGGTACATTGGGTCTCCTGACCAGAGGTTGCTACCAAATTCAATCATGGGGCGCACTTGCGATTTGTACAGGGTTAGCAGTTGTGTACTATTAAAGTATCTGTGGGCCCTGTACAGTACGCCCAGTTTCTGAGAGGCTAACTTAACTCTGTCTTCGATGAAGCCCCCGTACCTGAGCTGGTCACTTAAGAGTTACACCGAGCATATCAATGGAGGGCCTGTTCGGAAGAATGCTACCGTTGAAGGAGACGAGGTTATCATTTCGATTCTTTTTAGACGTAATCAGACATGAATGGACCTTTGAAACATTAAATTCGACGAGATTATTCTTACCCCAAGAAAAAACACTCTGGAGGTAACTGTCCATTCTTTGGAACTTTGGAGTCGTTGGAATTTCAGAACCCCCTGTTGAAAAGACCACGAACCGCCACTGGTTTAAATAGGTCCAACGAATGGGACAGAGCTGGGCCAGGTGGGGTGAAGCTGACCACCGAGCTTTTATTTGAATGCTATAGCTCTGTCAACCGAAGTGATACACCCCTACATCTTTCCATACGCATCTCAGAAGTATTATGGGACTCCGAGACGAGCAAGCACTTAAATTTGTTATCTATTGTTATCTATTATTGTCTATGCTTAGCGGCTTGCCGCGGCGCATCAAGCCTCTCCTTCAAGCCTGGCCACGCCTTCGTGTAATTTCATAACGGTCGAAAGGGGGTTAAAATTGAATTTTGTGCGAAATGGAATATAACAAAGACAATGCATTCTTTATTATGTTACAATAAATTTTATATATTAATATTGTAATAAAACGTTAATTAATAAAGTAAGGACAATTATTTTTCCCCATTTCTCAGATGTTTATTTATTTATTTAGGAAAATCAAGATTATTTACATTATTTAAAATAAAATTAAGAATACCTACAAATAAAATCTAATAGATTTTCATAATACTTACAATTATAATTTTAAAAAACTAAGGGTCCTACAAGTGGGCTGAGATAATACTTACAAAAAATACAACATTGTGAAATTAAATAAAAATTTAAAGAAGACGTAAGAACATAAATAAATAACAATTTAAAGGTAATATATAACCTGCTTAATAATTTTCAAATCATATTTTTTTTTAAATATTTATTTTTTAAAACACAAGACCTGTATAATTTAACACATTTAATTAAGTCAGTATCAGTTTTGTTATTAAATTACAAAATTACAAAAGAAAACATTAAATTATCATCATCAGTAATAATTTATTATCATCGCGGCGTAAATAGAATCACATAAACACTGGAGCGATTTGTGGCTTATTTATGCGCCTTTTTAAATGTCTAAGATTGCTTTACGGCTTTAAGAAGCCAATTATCTCTTGATTCGGCAAAAAAAGATTTAAAAAATATTTGTAGCTTCCACGTTTGTTATTTTGGTCTTAAAACGAAGCTATTGAAATGCTTTATCTATTATAGCCGTAGATGTTGCAAATTCGAACCTTGTAGATTATTTTAGAACGATGTTAAAAATACTTTTTTAAAATATTTTTTTCCCGCAAAATTTATGATCAGCTGTTTACGGTTAAAATTAAGTCCCTTTTTCAAAGATATGTACCTTTCATTATCAACTATACCACAGAGAACATACAGAAATCGAAAATATTCTATATTGACTCGAATAAGTACTGCTGACGGCAGATTCAAAGTATCAAACACGCAGGAACCGCGCGGTTATAAACTTTACGATTTTTTAATATTGGTTTTATACATCCTACAAATATGAGATAAACGGTATAATAGAGGTTAATTCATTGGCTATATAGCATTTTAATAAGTTTTTATGTCTTTATGTTAAAATTCGAAGATATGATTTTATTTAATGTTGGCGAAAAATTTAAAAAATGTTCGTCCGGAAATCTCTAGCAATCGAGGCAAATTTATTTATTTCGCGTGGTCGCTCCAGTGGTTAAATAAGTGGTCTAAGAGTGAACTAACTACAATTTAAAAATTAAATTGAATGCCGAAACAGCTTTCATAATATTTAAAAAACTAAAATACTTGCAGAACCTAATTATAACAGTATTAAATTTGATGTACAATATATATTTTTTTAAATTAGATGGATTTCTACAAATTTAACACAAAAACAATAACTACCAACTTGACAATAATTGTAATTAATTTATATAATTGTTTTACATGATACGTAATATCTAAAATTACATTTTACATGATATGTAATATCTAAAATTACATTTTACATGATACGTAATATCTAAAATTACATTTTACATGATACATAATATCTAAATTTACATTTTACATGATACGTAATATCTAAAATCACCACTCCTCGTAATGTTTTTTGTCTATAGGTACTTATTTATCTATTCTCGTTTGTCTATTCCCGAAAAAATATAAATTCGCATCAAGCCCCGTCAGCACGTAGTATTGCGCAATGCTTGTGAGAAAGCCGCAAGCCAGCTTTGGAGTCGGTCAAAAGGCTTGTCACAAAATGCCATAGACAAAAAACTACGTGCTTGCCATCAAGCCGCTTGCTCGTGTCGGATTCTCTTTAGGCTGCGTATAAACGTGACAAAAAAGTGACAAAGAAACCGCATGCGGCTTTTCCTTGTTTATGTAGCGGTCGGTTGTGTTGCCCGTGCAAAATAATTCAATTAAATTTCATGTGAAATGTAAGTATTTTTTTATTTTGATCAGTTGAAGTATGATACATTTAGATTATCAGTCGAAGTATGATACAGTTAAATAAGACGGAATCGGATAGGGACACATACCAGTTGAATTTATTTTTAATCTGTTTTATATAAGTGTTATAATTTTTTATTACGGTTTTATACATATATCAAAAAATTATTTATTAACGGTCCTGTCTTCCAATAAAATTTATTTTTTGTTTATTCTTTACACCAGTTAAGTTGACATTCGATCCGTTTTCAATTCTTGTTAAAATTACTTTTTATCTATTATCTATTGGTTATCTATATCTACTATATTATCTTATATTATTTATTGAAACTATTGATTTTCTATCTTCTATATTTTTTACTAGGTATAATTAATTATTTTCTGTTATGCTATCAAAACTATTATATCAAAATACTTATAATATACCTGCAAAAATTATTCTACATACTACGTTGTTTGTTAAAAATCGTTTGTATCTACATATTTATTTTTCTTCGTTTTTATGTACCTCATAAAATTATTTATTATGTGTCACACTCCTATCAAACAAATCTATTATTTGTTTTACATACCAGTTGAATTTATTTTTAATCTTTTTTATATAAGTGTTTTAATTTTTTATTACTGTTTTTATATATTTATATATCAAAAATATTTATTAACGATCTTATATATCAATTAAATTTATTTTTATTTATTCTTTACACCAGTTAAGTTTACATTCGATCAGTTTTAAATTCTTGTTAAAATTAACTTTTATCTGTTATCTACCTCTACATCATCTTTTATCTGTTATCTTATCTTATGTTATTTATTAAAACTATTGATTTTCTATCCTCTACACCATATTGAATTATTTGTTACCTAATATATATTTTATCTATTATTTGTACTTCTTCTTCTTCTTTTTCTTCGATGGCGCTACAGCCCATATCGAGCTTTGGCCTCCCGCAACATTCGCCTCCAACTCCTCCTGTCCTCAGCGGCTGACTTCTTATTATTTTTACTAGTTATTCTTAATTATTTTCTGTTATACTATCGAAACTATTCTATTAAAAATATATTTTATACACCTGATAAAATTATTTTTCATATTATTATTACCTATAAATTATTTTTAAAATAAATTTTTTATCTGTCAAAATTGTTGAGAATTTGTCTCACATACTGTATTGTATTACATTTTATGCACTTATTTCAATCTATTTTAGTTGTTGTGTGTGTTTTCTGACAGTATGGCAATTGTATTGTCAGTGTCGAGCGGTATTGATGAGCTCTAATTATATATATTGTTTTTATTTTATTATAATTTTATGTTTCTATATGCTACAATATTTACTGTTTTAAAATTATCTTGACAATATCTTCTTACAAATGTATTATTTTATCTTAATTTAATTTTTTTTTTCTGTCTTTTATTAAAGGCACTGCTGAAAACCAGCTGCATTCCAGGAGAAATCCTGAATTGCAGCTGAGCAGTGACCTTTTCGTCAATAGAACCAATGAGTAATCTAAAATCTGTACCTGTATTGTAAAAAAAAAAAAAACTATTGATGAATAAACGATTTAATTTTACGCATCAGACTTTCAGGTCCGGGATACACTTTTCCATATAAATGATCATCTAGTAAATCCACATTATGGAAGTGTATTATATAAGTATAATCAATACAAAACAATACAAGAACAACATGTTAATCTACCAAACTATTAAATGGGAATATAATTCACCGACTCCAGATATTTTCATATCAGAGGGTTCGGCTCGGTGGAATTCCTAATTTGACCGATAAATCCTACAGATCCCTCAATATAAATATTTAAAAAATCTTTCGTAATCCTACATGTATTTAAAATGACGGATTTTTGCATTTTTATATACAAATTCTTTGACAAATCTAATATGCCTAAATTTTGAATGAGAGAGCTAGGTATAATGCCAGTAGCCGAAATAACAAATGGTAATATTTTTATAGTCTGAGAATGCCAAATTCTTTTAATTTCATTTCCTAAATCTGTATATTTTCTTATTTTTTCAGAAACAGATTTTTCTATTATTTATTATTATTATTATTACATTGTTTCAGTGGTCAGAGTAGCAGCCCGGAAAGCCGAAGGTCGTGGGTTCGAGTCTAGATGCGAACGTATCTTTTTCTGATTTTTCTGTTTCAGATTTTCGATTGAGTTTCGCTAATATTGCTTATATTATTACTTTGTTGTGTGTATGTCTTTCTTTATTGTATAAATAAATAAATAAAAATTAACCTATTTTCCAAAAAAAAAACAATAAAGACAATCCTTACCATTTCTGCTTTTTTTAATAGGCTGCAGTAGTTTTAAGAATGAATAAACGCCAAAATAAAGTTAAATAAAAATAGTGGACCTTATCACCTCAGTGCGAGGGGAACTTTAAATACAAATTTAATATAAAAAAAGCTTTCTAACCACTCGAGCCCTTTTTGCCACATTGTGGCACTATTTCCCAAACCTCGGATTGCTTTGTTGCCAAAATGTGACAAATTTTCAAAAAAAATAAAAATTATTAAAACGATTATATAATATATTGTACATTCAAAATATAACAACATAAATATTCTCTAGATTCTTTAAAATGTTTTAAGGTTAAAGATTTAATTATATTTTTTTTATAAGTCCTACAAAAAATATGTGATAATAGACAAAAGATAGGAGAATTCATTGGCTACATAGAACTATAATCAGTTTGTATGTCTCCATATTCAAATTCAAAGGCATGATTTTTTTAATGTGGGTGGAAAAATTACCTTTAGCAATCCCAGAAAAAATATTTTAATTGCTCTGTCACTCCAGTGGCTAAAATTGTTTTTTAAAAATCGATAATAAAGGGTAAATAATAATGAATAAAGGGTTAAATCATCTACATTATTTTTTTCATAATATTTTTCTATAAAATGAGCTATTTTTTCCAATTATTTCTGCATTTCACCCTTCAAGGACGTTATAGGCTATCAGTTATAATTATGGAGAAAAGAAAGGTGAATTTAAATATTAATTTTATTTAAATGGGCAATTACAAAATTATAATGAAAATTGGAGTCGAGTTCAGACTTAGAAGATGTAATATATTAAGGACCAGTTGTTTCGGAGAATTTCCTTCAAATCGTCATTCACCGAAAAATTGGGTTGTTTCAACCTCCGTCAGAAGAAATTTCAACAAAAATTTTATGGAAATGTTTCAAAAATGAAAAGATTCTTTTTTCATTTCAAATTTGACACGCAATCACGTCTTCCTATATTTCAAATACGAAATAAGTTGTTTCAACTCCAAATAACGTTCGATAAATTTGAAAATTTTATTCAAGTGTTCCCCGCCAAATCACAATTTTGACGTCTGCGCATGCGCCTCCCATTATTTCGCTAACCGTCCGGACTCGGCTGATCACATTCACATCACATTTCTATAGTATTTTCACTGTTGACGGAAGTTGAAACAACCCAATTTTTCGGTGAATGACGATTTGAAGGAAATTCAAATTTGAAGGGAATTCCGAAACAACTGGTCCTATGGAATTTTCGATGAAATTTCTTCTGACGGAGGTTGAAACAACCCAATTTTTCGGTGAATGTCGATTTGAGGGAAGTTCAAACGTGAAATTTTCCGAAACAACTGGTCCTAAGTTAGGCTAAAACCACATAGATGGCGGTCATAATTGGTTCGTAGCTTTGCTTAATTAATAGTTCTTAAAAGTAGCGACAGATGGCGAGGTGGCAAAAACAGGGGATGTCGCCGGAGGCAGGATTCAGTAGAGATTTCTAGAACATGATGGAATATTGTAAGAGAGTTCATGTGGTCTAATAATAGACAAGTGTTTTGTAAGTCAATGGTGTATTTATTTAACCAAGTGAAGACTTTACAGAAGAGATGAGATATTGAATGGTGGAGAGGCAATTTTAGATAAGGCCCGATAGAAGTGAAGATATTTTTGTTTAGAGACGGACAACCAAAATGTGATCTAAAGTTCCCACTTCTAGACCAGAAAATGTACAATCTGGGGAGTCAAGGACGTTAATTATAATAAGTGAGAGAATTGTTAAAGCACGGTTTTGATGGGATAGTCCTTTGTATTGAGGCATAGCAGGCTCCCTTGGATTGATTAATAAGTGCCAATACTCTGTCTGGATCTATCTTTGATGATAGAAAAAATGTCAGATAGGGGGATGTGATTTACAAGGAAATCAACAGGGTTGCACACTCCTTGTTTTGCCAAGGCATCCGCAATATCATTATCCATTATGCCAACATGACCAGGAAACCAAATCAGAGTAATGGTTTTTCCAGAGCTTTGAATGGAGGCTATCAGTACTCGAAGAAGGCATACAAAGTGATCATCACAGGGCCGACAGCTATAAAAGCACTAGCGCTATTTGCTGAAAATATTGAAAACGTTAATACCTATACCACAGTTAGGAGAGTCAGGAGATTTGGAGTCATTAGTAAATAAAAGGGAATAGTTGTTGTCAGTAGACTGACACGACCGTCCGTGGTCGAGTGGTAAGACACTTGACTCCCATTCGGAGGTCGCGGGTTCGAACCCGGCGTGCGCAAATAAATTTTATTTGATTAATTTGTGTTATTTCACAATTAATTAATAAAAATAATATACGTTATATTTGCGGCACGTTCCAGAGTGGAAGATACTCTCAGTATCGCCCTGGTGTAAGACCACCATTAAGAATTGAAACGTTGCTTAATAATGGCTTTAGCCGTGTTTAGTGACTAGATCTGAATAGCCAGGTACTTTCCCACCTTCCTCTTCCCCAACTCCTTCCCTTCCCCACTTACCTTCAGCCTCACAACATACTCCACAATTGGGGATGCCATAGTCTCACTGGCTCCAGAAGGGAGCAGTTGGGACTCTTGTGAGGTTTCTCTATAAGAAAAAATAAAAAAAGTATGTGTAGACGTGTTTATAATAAGACAAAATTAGAGAATTCCTACGTTTCTTACAAGTTTTCACCGGGAGTGAGGTGATCCGCGCTGCGGTCACAAACTAAACTCATTATGGACGTGTTGTCGATAATAGAAAATATAATATTAGAAATATCAAATATTTCTAAGGTAAAAGACGCAAAGGCCAGAAATAATCTGGAATTAAATATAAAAATATTAGAAGAAAAATGGATGCAGGAAAAAAAAAACTTTACAAAACGAGATCATTTGTCTTCAATCAAAACTAATTGACAAATTAGAAAACAAATGGAGAATACGAGTAATTTTGAAAAAAAAATAACTTACCCAAGCTGTCTAAAAATAATCCCAAATTAATGTAACGTAATCCAAAAGTTGCTAGAAAATTTTTTCGATTTTATAAATTCACAACTTAAGGAGAATCTCAAAAGATTTCATATTCTACGCTTTCGTAGATGGCACGTCGTGTATTTTTACTTATACACGGTTTTTACAAAGTTATGCTTTGAAATATTGAGAAAAAAATATTGTTCGCGCAAGTACACAAGCAAAATGAATATTAACAAATAGTTTTGTCAATTAAAAAACTCAAATCTTTCAAGAAGGGCCAGCAAATACAATATTGGATTGAATCACCGATGAAATATTGTATTTGTTAGCCTTTCTTGAAAGATTTGAGTTTTTTAATTGACAAACTATTTGTTAATATTAATTATGCTTGTGTACTTGCGCGAACAATAAATTTTTCTTAATATTTCAAAGCATAACTTTGTAAAAACCGTTTATAAGTAAAAATACACGATGCGCCATCTACAAAAGCGTAGAATATGAATTCTTTTTACATTCACCTTAACTCTAAAAAGCATGTGGTGGTTATTTTTATTGACTACTCAAAAGCCTTTTTAAAAAACTGGCCTGTAATGATATAATAACAAAACTTGAATAGGACTTAAGACAGAAAGTGAAAATTAACTTCAAAATAATTGATGTATTGTTCACATGTTGATTTTGTGTGTTCACTGTGTATCAGGCACAAGTAATACATTTTTTAACTCTTTCCCCGTGGCGGCTGACTTTAGTCATTTCTTCAAATCGTTCGCACTACGCGGCGGCTGACTTGGGTCATTTTCAAGTTTCGTCGACTTCGTTTTCCAAGCACATGTATGCCGTATTCGATCGAAATTTATTTTAAAAATAAGAATATTAATTTGTGTTGCGACATCTCTGAGAATCTTTATCAACTACTTCCTTGTTTATCTTATAAAATTAATAAAACCAAGAGCCCGGCGAATGCCGTCGGTCACAGTTTTGAAACACGCGCGCAAATGAGTTAGTGTCTCTGACACTCTGACGTAGGCCCCGTATGAATTTGTGATAAAACTTGTGCGTCGATATCCACTTTGAAATCTATTTTATTTCGCTGTGTACATAATTATTTAATTGTTGTATTATTTAAAAAGTGATTTATTCGATTTTAAAAATATCTTGCTTTGTGCATTCACTTATGAATTTAAAAAACTTTATTTTACAACCCTCAAAATGTCAAAACGTGGCCTATCCAAAATTGAAATATATGAAACAACCCATTTTTCCGTATATAGCAAGAAAAAAAACTTCTATGTAAAACTTTTTAAAAATTAAAGTGTATTTCTTGTATGTATTTTTAGCTATTGTCGTGAGTATACCTTCATATTTAGAAAACAATATAAAATAATTACACAGAATAAACGTCAATAAAATGTTAACAAAAAAAATACTAAATGAAGTCAGTAAAAAAGAAATATAAACTAAAACCAGAGCGTCGCGTCGGCGCAGTGGCCCTACTAAGGACTCATATTCTCTACAAAAGTAAATAGTAAGTAGGTACCTATATATTACATCGTACGTCACTAGAGGCGGCCATGTAAGAGATTCTTTGTTTCGCTTGAAATCACTTTGTATGTTTATATTAACACGATTATGGCGTTATCTTAATTTCAGTTTGTCTCAAGTGAATGTTTATTGATACTTCGATGTTTGAGGAAGATTTTAGAATTGTTAATAATCCAGATAATGATTTTGTTTACGTAAAATGGTCGTTCTAAAAATAACATTCGACAAAAAATTCATAAACAAAAAGTGTGCCGCGTGGAGGCAACAGCTTAGGTATATTTGTTTAGCGGCTAAAAGGTTAAAATTACTATAAGAATAAAAATGTAAATAATAATGTAAATGGAATTCCAAAGAGCCGAACCCTCTGATATGAAAATATCTGGAGACGGTGAATTATATTCCCATTTAATAGTTTGGTAGATTAACGTGTTGTTCTTGTATTGTTTTGTAATTATACTTATATAATACACTTGCATAACGTGGATTTACTAGATGATCATTTATATGGAAAAGTGTATGAAAGGGTTTAGTTTTTCCTATGGGAAAAACTAAACTCGTTCCTGTAAATCTGGTGAATAAGAAAAAAAAATGATTACTACCACTAGTTATAGTCTGAATTTAGAGAAATATCAATTATTTAATAAAAAAGGTTTCATATAAAGACTGATTGGTTTTATTTCTATATTTCTATGTATATTTAGCTAGTGTTCTGTGCACGTAGGGGTATTCGGACTAATTTCGATGTTTATTAAATTTTTCCTGAAGTTTTCTATGCTGAAGGACTCTACGCAGAGTTTTACAAACTTTCTTCTGAAAGTCTATCTAACTTAATATGGGTTTGCCCAAAGGAACATTAGTTTTATTGCTCCAAAAATGCATAATTCATTACGTGCAACATTTAAAATATATCAAAACTTGGCTAAAAAACACTGAAACAGATATCTTTTTCTTATAAGATTTAACAAAGCCATTAATTATGTTTATCATCAGACAACTTTTAAAGTAGAAATATTATATTGCTTGCTATGTTTTTGTTTTTTTAATTACGCCTTTAACATTAATTCTTCATTAAATTTTACAAATGCAATAATAACAAGAAATGCTGTTATTTTGCTCTATGTTTTAAGGCACTTTTACTCTTTTACTTTTACTCTTTTAATACCTAAAAATAAACTAAATTCTTAAATCTCCTATTAACCATAAAATTATAATAAATTCAATATTATACCCACGCTCATTTGCCTTTGTGGGATTTTTTTGTTCATACAATATTATATTTAAGTATGTTATATACCTTTTATTATTTTATGTACCATTGTATCAAAAAATTTTCAATAAAAAAAAAAATAATAATAACTAAGGAACCATAACGCCGTTTCTCCGCAGGGGTAGGCAGAGATGATGGACCGTCAAAAAAACTCGGTCTTGGCTCACACTCCTTGCCTCATTCACATTCATGCATCATCTCATACATACTCTTCTATTATTCTGACTCTTGACATAGCATTTAGGTTTTTAAAGTTGACGGCATACATATTATTTTTTTTTGCATGAATACTGCACAAGAGTCCCAATTGCTCCCGTCTGGAGTCAGTGAGACTACGGCATCCCCAAATTGGGGATGTTATGAGGCTGGAGGTAGTGTGGGGAGGGGAAGTACCTGGCTACTCAGATCTGATCACCTAACACGGTTAAAGCCATTTCAAGCAACGTTTCAATTCTAAACGGTGGTCATACACTAGGGCGATACTGAGAGTATCTTCCACTCTGGAACGTTCTGCGTTTTTTTTTTTTATGTTTCTTTATTCTTTGCATAGTAAATATAAAATTTGTGGATTTTATGGCCACCAAACTAGGCACATGCCCGTGTTATATTGGCCGATTTTATAAACAGTGGATATAAAATACAAAAGAACATAAAATAATGAAAGTAAGAAGAACTATAAAATAATACAAAATGAAACAAAATCAAAACATATAAAGGAATGATAATGAAAAAAAAAATTTAAAAGAGAGTTTGGAAGAATATAGCAGAGATGAAAGAGTATAAAGAATATAGTAGATGAAAAAATATAAATAGGATGTAATATAAAAAATGTATTAACTCAAAATAAGCACTGTAGAGTGGGCAAATAGCAACGGATTATTACAATGACTATATCTTATATGTAAAGTTATATTGGTAAGTACATTGTTTATCAGTAATTTTTGTACAAATGAATTTTTATTAAAACTCGGCTAACATTAAAAAATCTGTTTCTGATAAAATAAGAAAGTATACAGATTTAGGAAATGAAATTAAAAGAATTTGGCATTCTCAGACTATAAAAATATTACCTTTTGTTATTTCGGCTACTGGCATTATACCTAGCTCTTTTATTAAAAATTTAGGCATATTAGATTTGTCAAAGAATTTGTATATAAAAATGCAAAAATCAGTCATTTTAAATACATGTAGAATTACGAAAGATTTTTTAAATATTTATATTAAGGGATCAGTAGGATTTATCGGTCAAATTAGGAATTCCGCAGAGCCGAACCCTCTGATATGAAAATATCTGGAGACGGTGAATTATATTCCCATTTAATAGTTTGGTAGATTAAAGTGTTGTTCTTGTATTGTTTTGTATTAACCCTTCAGGCCTCGCCCTATTTTGTTAGAGGGACAAAATAATATATTTTGCAATGAAATCCAAATAAATGGAATATTTCTGAATGTATTCGAAAATTAAAAAAACTGCCCTTAGAAAGGTGATGAAATAGCTTCCAAATTTTGTAATTAGAAATAAATATATAATTTTTGAAATGTAAAAATTTTGTACATTTTAAAACTGGCACACCTTACGTCTTTTCTAACTAAAATTACTGATAATAAAAAAATATAAAAATAACTACATAATTTATTAGTCCAATGTATTAAAAACATTATTCTCAACTCACTTTTATCGTTTCATGTAAAAATCTAATGTTCGTTTGTGTGTTCATATGTTATGCGCGGCCATACCGTTCATCCGATTGTGATGAAACTTTGGGAATATGATGTGCGCATACCCGGGATAGTGAGCTCTGGCGTTATGAAATTATTTCCTATACTATTCATATGATTGCGATTAAAATTTCTTCCGATTACTATTAATTTTTTTTTGAATTATTACATTTCTATGTATATACTGGTGAGCTCTAGCATTATGAAATTTTCATTACAAAATGAAATAGGTCACGCGAGTTGTTGGAAAAATGAGTGTATTTTATGGAGTTAAGCGGCAGGGAAAAAAACACTGGGGGAGTGGTATGTGGGAGGGTCGGATGGGGAATTATGGAGGGGGTATTCTCAGGAGGGGGGCGAGGGAGAGGGGAAGGCGGAAAAAGTGCATGAGGTTTCGCAAGAAAGGGGAGAGGGGAGGGGGAATGTGGGGAAGGTGAGGAGGCAGAAGGGGAACGGGAAATGACACAAAGGGAGAAACAATTTATTTATTTAAGAAGCATTGCAACAAATGCCCTGTATCAGCTAGTAATTAATAAAAAATTCCCGTAGTTTCACAACTTTTTTTCAAATTGTCATCCGAAAGTCTTTTTATATCATATCTGTTTATATCAAATTTCTCACCATGATAGTAAGGGAGACACATCGATTTTTAATAAGACCTGTAGGAGTTGTTCCCAAAAACGAACAAATTAGCCTGAGGGGTTAACTATACTTATATAATACACTTGCATAACGTGGATTTACTAGATGATCATTTATATGGAAAAGTGTATGAAAGGGTTTAGTTTTTCCTATGGGAAAAACTAAACCCGTTCCTGTAAATCTGGTGAATAAAAAAAAATAAAAATGTTAAGAAATTTTTTCCATAGTAAAGCTAATAGCTCAGAAATACACAAAATAATTTGCAAGGCAGATCAAAACATTACACCTTTAAATTTATACGACGAGAATGCCAACATTTTTATAAATACCAACCAGGAATTATTAGATTCCTGAGGCCCTAGCATGCTTGCTCTATAACGATTGATAGGATAACTATCGGTAACTTCTCATCGTTCCCTACGACAACTGCAGATCGCAAACGAATAGGTGACAGTTCACAATGACTAAGTGTCCTTAATATATTCGATATCAACTGTCGTTTGTACGTTTGAGATCTGCAGTTGTCCTAGGGAACGATGAGAAGTTCCCAACAATCGGTCGGTAACTTCATATCGAGCGACCGTGCTAGCACACCTGGTCAAATAAAATTATTCACGCAAAACACTTCAATTATCTCAATCAAACGTATGTTGACAAACTTTCGTCAAACAAATGGTTGAGTATTGGAGAATTAAGCGCAGAAATAGAAGAATTTTTTTTTTTTTAAAAAGAAAGACAAACATTCCCGGGTTACGAATAACCCAATAACATTTGAAAATATCCTACTACCACCACACTAAGCGGAAGATGTTACTTGTGTTGTGATGGAGGACTTAGCCAGCCGAGGAATCGAACACGGAACGCCTGGGTGGGACCCAAGCGCTATGCCCACACAACCACTGACCGGTCTTGCTTTTATGCTTGCTATTCAAGATAGAGTCATTAATACTTAAAATTATAGGAAGCATATAATCAAAGATGCAAATCAAATTGTTGATTTATGTAGAAAATGTATGGCTTTTCCGGAAACTGTAGAACATATTATATCGGGATGATCTATATTAGCGCCGTCCGAGTATACATTTAGGCACAATCAGGTTTTAAAAATAATTCACCAAAGTTTGGTAATTAAACATAACTTGATTGACTGTCATAATATAGTACTATATTATGAATACGAACCAAATTCATTTTTAGAAAATAATTTCTTTAAAATATACTATGATAAAACTATACTAACAGACAGACCAATTGGTCATAATAGACCCAATATAGTTTTACATGACAAAATTAAAAAAATAACTTATATCATTGATGTAGCTATTCTAAATTCCTGTAATATTCAAAAATCTGTTTCTGAAAAAATAAGAAAGTATACAGATTTAGGAAATGAAATTAAAAGTATTTGGCATTCTCAGACTATAAAATATTACCTTTTGTTATTTCGGCTACTGGCATTATACCTAGCTCTCTCATTCAAAATTTAGGTATATTATTATAAGCAATAATTATTAGCCTGAAACACTCATCAATATTGAAAACTCTCCCGAGAAAAGATATATGTCGCCGACGGGACTAGAACCCGCACCCCTCTGTATTAGTCCAGTCAAGTTAAACATGAAAAGGGGGTCGTGCTTGCAAAAGGTCCGATCTTTCTGAATTTTTTATATGTTGTTAGGACCTAAACCAATATTAAAAAAACAAATTTGCAATTTCCAAAGTGCTGTGCGAGCGGCGGTGTACCCAAAAAACCATGAAATTTTCGGACTTTTTTCAGTTTTTGCTCAATATCTCAGTGAAGGAAGGGTCTGACCGGTATAGTTGTTCAACACTATTTTAAAGTAGACTAAATTTGCTACAATTTTAGACCAAAGGGAGTTCTATACAGCAATTGGTTTTTAAGATACAGTTCTTCGAAAATCAACAATTTTTTCCAAAAAATGATTTTTTCTCGAAATGGTCACTTATTTTGTGAAATATTTTCTAAAATACTATTCCCACCTCAAATATTATATGAAATGAAGTTGTAGTAAATTTAATTAGCTTTCATTTGAAACCAAATTGCTACCTGAAGGTCCAGCGGTTCTCTCAAAAATTGCAGATAACCATAGTCAAAGTGGGTTTTGGGGGAAATGCAAATAAACTGATCCCACGTCTTTGTATGGCTTTACTTATCAAACAGTTAAAATTTATATATTTTTGTTATTGTTAACAAATTGTTTGATGGAAAAAGAATAAGATAATTTACCTATCGGAAATTACGTGATCATCAAACATTGTTTTATATACCTACATACTAAAATACTTGTACAAACATCATGGTACCTACTATAAGGACAAATTACATTTACTCAAAAAAGAAAACTAATATAAATCATGTAGGATTGTGTTTTGATGGCCAAATCATGCCATTCTTTTTATCTTAGATGGCACGGGCTTGGGCTCGCACGGAAATGGTGTTTCGAAGGCTGTGATGGACGCTGGGAGAGGCGTCCAGTCTGCAGTCGGGTCATCTTTATCGTGTACCATGCACAATTTGCCAGAGGACTGAGCAGTGGAGTCCAGACTTTCTGCATCTGCACAGCTCCCAGAGCACCCTTTCTTGCATTTACATGAAATTTTTCGCAGTAGTGCAGGAGGTGCGGGATTAACGGTGGTGGGGATGGGGGTGAGTCCCTGAGAAGAGAGCTTCCACCCCCAATCAGAGGGATTCTAGTTGACACACCGCTACTTCTGCAATTGAAGGTAGCACCTTGCTGCATGGTGGCCTGCGGCATATGGCCTGTGGCAACGGGCGAGGTTTATGCTCGTTGAAGTGACAAACGTCTTATATCTCAGGAAATCCAAAGTATCCCTCGCGATGTCACCCCCATATGAAGCCACAAAGCACTTGATGTCTGCTTCTCTCACGGCTTTTGGGATGGACGAAGGATGACCTCCACTTGCTCAGCAAGTGGTTCACTCTTGCTCAGGAGTGTGGTGATTTTGGTCTTTCCTTGGCCAAACGGTGCTGTGATAGTATCGCACCCGGTAAACGCTTGGGTGAATAGTATATAACGTCCCTGCACCCCTAGCACGGTCGATCGATATGAAGTTACCGACCGATTGTCGGTAACTTCTCATCGTTCCCTAGAATAACTGCAGATCGCAAACGAATTGGTGACAGTTGACAATGACTACCATGCTAGCACCCCTGGTGGTTGTAGCAGGTCGTAGAGTAGTGACAGCAACCAGCTTCGCCCTTCGTGCTCTTCTGTACGTAGACTTTTGTCTCTTTAGCGCCTAAACCATTGAGAAGAATGAGCAGGTCGGCGTCTTCTCCCACTAAAGCGCCCTTTGTACTTCATTTGATTTGTACTTCACTGCTAGAGGTCACATTTTGAGCAGAAACATAGTTCTGCATACGTGGGATGTTTTTGTCTCGCATTACTGCTCTCGGGCGGGTCACGCACATAATGCCTTCCATCTCATGAAATGTGTTATCACCATCTAGGGTGTTAACGTTCACCTCCGTAATGTCAGAGACAAATTGGATAAAATCTTCTTTTCCTATTGGTGGTGAGGATTCATCTCGCAAGATCACCGAAGTTTCAAGCTGCACAGCTACTGAATAAGAACAGGATAACCCCAGCGCAGCGCACATATTTTCGGTAAAAGTAGGTATTAATTCCAATCAGAAGGGAGGAAACAAAATATCGAGTTCGTACAGCACTATCAGAGCATGAGAAAATAACACACACTTCTTCCTCCATGTTTCAAGGAGGCCACGCATGTTTTTGAGAACAACAGTCTCAAAAAATAGCTGTACTGACTCAGGGATGACAGAATCAACATTGTTGAAAAAATCCTCCTCCACCTCCGAGGTGGGATACTGACTGGTTTTATACACTTGTGTGCGGGTATCTTCAACGATGATTTCTGCTGCTGCCTTCACAACTCTCAACCGCTCTTGCTGCACACCGCCTTTTTGTTCCTTGTACCAATCATCATACAAAATTTTATGGCCTGTGTTTATGAAGCAGACGAGTGTCCCTTTGTTGGAGCTAAAACGTTTTTGAAGGTAAGTTTTCGCTGTTCTGACATCAGGGATACAATCACCCCTAATTTGCTGCAGAAGGTGTGATAAATAAAAATGGCATTCATCACTGTTTTCCAATAAGTAATCGTACACATACCCCATCGCTTCTTCAGAATTACTGGCTGGACGATACCCTCTCTTATTCCCAGGAGCAGGTGGTAATCTTAATAGGCTCACGTAGCACAATCTGTGGGTTCCGTCTGCAGCAACCAGGTCGCCAATGGCGAGGAGGCGCTCCTCCAATCGTCACCTCGGCGTTTAGCTGTATCTAAAATAGTTTGCCTCATGCCCAACTTCTCAATTGTACGGACCACATTCCTTCTTGCCAAGGGCAGTTTGCTTTGTTGCCCGAGAAATTATTCAGTGATAGCATCACCACACAAAATTCAAATCCCTCTCAAGGTAGGAGCCAGTTTACTTGATAATCTTGTCGATAAAGTCTTCGGTTGGGAAGCAGAATCCCTTCCTTCAACGTTACACACAGCTGTATATCTCTTCCTGGTTGAAATTTTAGAGGAAATTTTTATTTTCTGTGAGAAATTCGAATTCCTCGTTCTTTGATGATCACAACAGGACATGTATCGAGGTACGTTTTTAGATTTTCACGGCCAAAAGCATTTTCGTTGTTTGTTTTTGGGGTGTTATGCCGTGTTGTGCTACCTCCTTCTTTAGCCGACGTTTCGGACAGCGTTGCAGTGTCCATCATCAGGGCAGATCCGGCATCATCGGCCCATCGACGGATCTGCCGGATCTGCCCTGATGATGGACACTGCAACGCTGTCCGAAACGTCGGCTAAAGAAGGAGGTAGCACAACACGGCATAACACCCCAAAAACAAACAACGAAAATGTATCGAGGTCCTCACGACACACAAAACACACGCTTGGACGGATAGACATTTTGCAACACTCTGAGAGCTGCCTTGGAAGGGCCGGGTGCGAGTAAGGAGGTCAAGGGAGGGGACAACGAACACACTTGGGGAAAATCCGTCCGTTGTCTGCCATTTTTGAATTTTTGAGTGAACCGCTGGGCTTACAGGTACCAATCCGGTCTCAAATGAAAGCTAATTAAATTTACTACAACTTAATTTCTTGTAATATTTGAGGTGGGAATCGTATTTTAGAAAATATTTCACAAAATAAGTGACCATTTCGAGAAAAAATCATTTTTTGGAAAAAATTGTTGATTTTCGAAGAACTGTATCTTAAAAACCAATTGCTGTATAGAACTCCCTTTGGTCTAAAATTGTAGCAAATTTAGTCTACTTTAAAATAGTGTTGAACAACTATACCGGTCAGACCCTTCCTTCACTGAGATATTGAGCAAAAACTGAAAAAAGTCCGAAAATTTCATGGTTTTTTGGGTACACCGCCGCTCGCACAGCACTTTGGAAATTGCAAATTTGTTTTTTTAATATTGGTTTAGGTCCTAACAACATATAAAAAATTCAGAAAGATCGGACCTTTTGCAAGCACGGATGTACATCTTGACTGGACTATATGCCGGACAGGAGCTCTACCATTAAGCTACGGCGGGATACTGTATCCCGCCGTAGCTTAATGGTAGACGGGTTCGAGTCCCGTCGGCGACATATATCTTTTCTCGGGAGAGTTTTCAATATTGATGAGTGTTTCAGGCTAATAATTATTGCTTATAATAATTGTTACCCTTTGTGCTATGCATAAAAAATCTTGTCTTAAACATTAGTTTATCAATTTAAAAAAATAATTATGTATATTAGATTTGTCAAAGAGTTTGTATATAAAAATGCAAAAATCAGTCATTTTAAATACATGTAGGATTACGAAAGATTTTTTAAATATTTATATTGAGGAATCTGTAGGATTTATCGGTCAAATTAGGAATTCCACCGAGCCGAACCCTCTGATATGAAAATATCTGGAGTCGGTGAATTATATTCCCATTTAATAGTTTGGTAGATTAACATGTTGTTCTTGTATTGTTTTGTATTAATTATACTTATATAATAGACTTGCACAACGTGGATTTACTAGATGATCATTTATATGGAAAAGTGTATGAAAGGGTTTAGTTTTTCCTATGGGAAAAACTAAACCCGTTCCTGTAAATCTGGTGAATAAAAAAAAAATATATATAAATTTTTCCCAAAAACTAAACCCAGACCTGAAAATCTGGTGCGTAAAAAAATGTATTAATTAAATAATAGTTGTGAAATTACACAAATTAATCAAATAAAATTTATTTGCACATGCCGGACCACGACCTTCAGATTGGGAGTCGAGAGTCTTACCGCTCGACCACGCCGGCCGTCACTTGATCGTGTCATGTCTTCCTCAGTCGTCCCGGACTTCAACTACCATTCGCATTTGCATCATTTATTCTCACACTCTTTTTTTCATTCATTCATTCTACATGCCCAAACCATCTGTGAGTCCCTTTCTTAATCCTACTAATTACGCTTACATCAAGATGCGGATCAATGCGAATTTCCACATTTCTCACACGATCACATATGGTTTTACCACATATACGCCTCAGGGATTTCATTTTTTCAGCATTCAGTCTACCTTCATCTTTCCTCTGCCAGTTCCATACCTTACTGCCATACATCAGGGTAGGTATCAAAGCACCATTGTAGACTGCTAGCTTCGCTTCTTTAGACTAGTGTTTTGTTAGCGCCAAAGGCATTCAGTCCTCCATTAATGGAGTTACCTGCATTTACCCTTATTTCAATAACCCTATTAGCCTTTCCATCTCTCATAATTCTTTGTATGATATACTTGGTCGAAGCATATTCGTAAACATACTTCCTAATTACACAAAATCATTCACCTGCTCCACGTATCCATCATTCACAACTATATTGCACTACATTTGAAAGCCAGGTGTGCAAAAAATCATCAATTTCGGAATAAAACATCCCATTTCTGTATAAAATCAAATCCACTCCACCCCGCCTGGTGGCGTATTTCCAAATCCTATACCGGTTCAGACACGGCGGTGATTCAGACAAGGCATTCTCTGCTCTGTCTACACTTTGTGTTTCTGTCACGGTGACGAACGTAAGTATGGTGAACTTCTGTTGGTGCATTTGCTTTGTCATGTATTTTATTTTTTTATTAATGTGTATATATTATATTAAAGTCATGTACAATACATAGCTTCCAGTCTGTATCACAGTGGTATCGAAGTCTAATACCATAGGCCGCGGCCTGATGGTATTAGAGCTCGATGCCATAATTGAAATCATAATAATATAATATAGACCAGTGGCGGTTCGTGGTCTTTTTAAAGGGGGTTCAGAAATTCAAGAGAAGATATATCAAATCAAAATTTATTTACCAACTTAAGTTAGTGGGAGGGGTACCTACATACTATTGTTTTTAAATAACTTGATACTCCTCGACACAATTATTTGATAGGTAACCAGAAAAGTTTTAGAGGAATAAAATTGTTTAATGGTTTTTACAGTACTCAATGTACGTTGGTATTTTTCAATAAGAAAAATAACGTAGAATGTAGAATATATAATTGATATTTTAAAACAAAAAAAAAACAAAAATGAAGGTGACACGAAATAAAATTAGAATTTTTCACTTGTACAAAAAATCCATTATACATTAATACAAAAAAATAATAATAATAATAATTTCCAACCTTTTTTCATTAGTATTAAGTGTTATTTTTTGTATATATAACATTGTATTCCGCCATTGTGAAAAAAAAATTGCGACAGAATATTCGCGACAATCGATAAACGCAACCGCTTTCAATTTGAAAGCCGAAACAATACTAGAGAAAGCTCAACACAAAATTGCATAACTAGCGACGTTTACTGAAACTTTAGTAAATGTACTCGTAACTAAGGGATATAAAAACTTATCTAAAAAAAACAGAAGTCAAAATCAGTCTACTTCAATAGTAGATTTACAAATGCCATTAGCAAAAGGTTGGAGAAATGCAGAAACAAGAAAATAAAAAATGTACCAAAATGACTACAAAGTTAAATACCTTAATATTATATAACATTTAACTTGCATCCATATTATGGTGCAAAGTGCAAAGATCAACCGTCAGCCGGTCATCCTGCGACAATCTCGGGCATCGCATCGGCGGGACTCTTCAATGTTCGGAGGTCACGTGACGTCTGCGATCGCCGCACCGAGCTGGGTTAATATTGCTTAGTTTTGTTTGTTTCACCGTCACAGGGATTTGTATCGGCTATGATTTTTTTGGATGGAAGATTATGTGCGGATTCTTACGCGCACAAATTGGGAATAGGTATCGTATTTTTCGGTGGCGCGAGTTTTAAAGGCGGAATTTTAATATCGAGCTATCTATAATGTGCTTATATTATTGTACAACAAGTTTGTTTTATTTTCTCATCTTTTTAATTGGGGTTCGTCGCACATACGCACTTTAGAGAAAACCGCCACTGATATAGACTAGTGTAAATGAAGACAGAGCAGCAAATGCCTTGTCTGAATCACCCCCGTGTCTGAACCATTATGGTTTTTGGAAACACGCCGCCCGGTGTCAATCACGCTAGCGCCCGCCACAGACACTCTTCTTTGTATATAAAGATAGATAATTGTTCATAATATAGGTACCTACAAGGATTACAGACCGGACTATGGAAGATATAATATAGATAATATACGGAAGACGTAAAAATTAAATTAGAGTGAACAGGACATGAAACCTATATTAACAGAAACCTATAATATACAAAAATTATACACCCGGACGTGAGTATGAACGTGACACAAGAAGTGGCGTAACTATACCATCGGGGGCCCGTGGCAAATTCATTGGAGGGGCCCCCCCAGTAAAAATCATGGTCGCGTTGTAATTGTTTTTTTATAAATAACTTAAGTTACCCATAATATTACTATTATTGGGTGCATTTTTGTTAAATATCTAATAAATTTTATTTTCAACAGCACAGGTATTACATGTGTAGATATAATGTAATAACAATTTAGTCTTTACAAGACATTTATTTATAAAATTCTTTTCTCCGAGCTTTCTGTTCCGCAAAAGTATCAATAATGTCATCAAAGTTTAAAGATCGGGTTATTGAATTTTCAATAGACAGAATAGCCAAGTTACGTAGCCTATCTTGTCCCATTGAGTTTCTTTATGTTTTTATTAATTTTAGTTTCGAAAATAACCTTTCTGCACTAGCTGTAGTCACAGGAATTGTAACAAATAACATTAATGCAGTACATACCTACTTCAGGAAAGCTGCAGACATAAATTTTTTATTAATAAATCAGCAAGTTCTCTAATACACAGAGCCTTTTCTATTTCGTCTCTGAAGGTGGACCTAACAAGGGGATCACAGACCATGCTTCGCTAGTCCGACAGCGCCACGAAAAAAGTACTTTCTTGCTTATCAAAAAGCAGGAATACCCCGAGTGTCTCTAGCTCTCCAGCGCTGCCAAACTTCCGCGACAAAAAATTCAGCAATGGATGCGTTCTAAAATTGAATGACATCCTTTTCTTATGAATGCGTTTAAATCTTAATAATTTATTTGAATTAGTATACCTGTATGGTCTTTAGTTGTGTCTAACTTTAGTTGATTTTATGTACTCGTACTTATATAAAATTTATAATTTTTACTAAATGTTGTTAAAAATGTTAGGTTACTTCTGAGCTCGCGGCCCCGCGGCGGCCGGGGCCCCGCCATTTTGCCAGCCCTGCCACCCTATAGTTTCGCCACTGCCTGCATTATTATCAATATTAAAAAAATATGATATTAGCAATTATTGTGAGCAATACATACCCCAATATTCACAAACACAATCTAAAAAAAGAATTAGAAGTGATGGACGTCCAAGAATATTTGCGCATGGACGTAATAAATGTAGTGGGACCAATATGTATATATGTGTATGTATACTGGTTGGCTCTGGCGTTATGAAATTCGCATTGAAAAAATTTAAATAGGTAGAGCGTGAGTTCTTTGAAAATGTGTGTATTTCATATAGTTTAGCGGCAGGGATGGAAAGGTGGGGGAAATCGCGACGGGGGGAGGTGAACAAAGGTGGGGGGGGGGGGTTCAGGGGAGGAGGGGAGTGGAAATGCATTTTCTTTCTTTGAATGGTCACGCGTGCAGGGTACTCGCTAGTGCCGTATAAATAAGTACATATATTATTTCAATCTAACTTTTAGTCATTCTCGATATATATAGGATTTTATTCACAGGAGTTTTATGTTAAGAAGCACAAAAAATAGCAGGAAGAGCCAAGCAGAGCCCACAGGAAATGAGAAGAATCAAGAAGAGGCAAGAAGAGACAAGAATAAGTAAAAAGGGCCAAGGAGAGACGAAAGGATCCCAGAAGAACCAAAAATAGAAAAGAAGCTACAAGAAAAACTACGAAGGGACAGGAAGATCCAAGAAGAGCCGAGAAGAGGCAAGAAGAAGGAAGACATAAAGAAAGGAAATACAAAATCATAACGCTCAATCCATTCCTTTCTTCCTGCCCATCCTAAATTCCAATATTGGCTTATTAGGTTGCCATGTATACCGGTCGATTAAACTCCAACCTCCTTCCTATCCTCAGAGCACTTGTTCCTAGTCCTAACAAATCAGTACCCCCTGGTGTACCGGTCTCACCGGGACAGGATTGCTCCTGGCTGGGGTGGTTCAATCGTATCGTATCGTATCGTAGGAGTTTTATGTTAAGAAGCACATGATCTAATAAAATACTTGCATATAACATAGAAAGAAAATAAATAAGTATTTGATTGAATTTTAATTATCAGGTTGTTGGAGTTCTTTATCAGCATATAAATACACCCCACTCCATCAGTTAGTTTTAAAATGACTTACCAGATGACGTTGATGATTCTTCCTTGATAGGGAGCAAAGTCTTGCTTGATACGGAGCACTTTAATTTATTGCAATTATATATAATTATTATTTTATATTATTTTGTATTATTTTATATTATTATTTCAACTTAACACAACAAGATAACTCACAGCTTGACTCGGGTAGCCAATTTATCCACTAAATACTGGCGAAAATATTAAATTTGTCGTTAAACAGAAGAAAATATTATAAAGTCACGAAGTGTGAGATGTTTTAACAAGGATGGACTTGATAATAACTAAATATTCAGGTATTTGAAATATCACCAGTTTGTAAGTAGCTTATCAATTCATATCAATCGCACCTGCTTAATCTTATCTGTGGCAACACTGTAAATAGATAAAATCCAAGAAGCTAGCAGGTAGATTACTTGAATATAAGTAAATATTCAGGTACCTATTTGAAATATCACCAGTTTGTTACCAGCTTATCAATTCATATCAATCGCACCTGCTTAATCTTATATGTGTCAACACTGTCAATAGATAAACTCCAAGAAGCTGGCAGGTGTGCTAGCATGGTCGCTCGATATGAAGTTTTTTTTTTTTTTTTTCTTAAGAATGGTACATATTAATTCATACTGGTCTTCCATTAAAAGCATTTGCTTGTGGATGGAAGAAGAGTTTACATTTCATATATGTTCAATACAATCACGTGTTTCACATACTCGTATGTACAGTTAATACAGTAACTAAAATATATAAACATCTATTTATTCATCGAGAAGAAAAACAAGTATAATTATTATTAGTGAGACTTTCATGTGTAAATAGAGGAAGCAGTCTTCCTGTTGGTGGTTTCTTTAAAATATTTTTTGATAGAGTTCAACAGTTGTACTTTGTTATTAATGTTTCTGATTTCTATAGGTAGTTTATTAAAGAAGTATTTTCCTTGGTGTGTATAATGGTGTTGGGCAAAAGAAGTGTTTAGTTTGGGGCATACGAATACATGTTTAAGTCTAGTACGATTTTCAGTTATAAATGGGTATTTATCTTTTTCTTTTATAATTTGTATGATTGAATTTTTGACAAATAAGTTTTTAAATGTTGGAACTTTGAATTCTTCGAATACGCGTTCAGTGGGGAAATCTGGAGGTTTTTTTAGTATAATTTTTATTATGAGATTTTGAAGAATTTCTATGGGGGTCAAACTAGTTTTGTAAGCTGCTCCCCAACTGATAATGGCGTACTGAAGAATAGACTGTACTAATGCGTAGTATATTGAGTATAGATTTTTCGTTGATAAGAAGTTTCTAATTCGTAAGAATATATAAATTAATTTCCTAATTCTTTTTATTGTGTGGCTGATGTGTTCTTTCCATTTTAGGTTTTTATCTATGATTATTCCAAGATATGTAATTTTATCCGCTGTTTTCAGGAGTGAACATTCTTGTTCACAGTGCAAGTAATATTTGTTTTCCAAATCATTGTTTTGATTTTATAAAGGTTTTGTAATTTTATGTTTATCCAAATATGATCGAGACAGGACGATTTTTGCCCATTTAATTCTCGGGTATTTTTGTTTATGCATGATTTAAAATCTAATTCAGTCATACAATTTAGATACTCATTTTTGAAAATATTTTCGGATTTATCGTTAATATTAATATTAAAATCGCCAGCAATAAAACAGGTTTTATTTTTAAGAGTTAGTAAGATATTTTTTAGTTCATTAATGAATAGTGCAATATTTGATTCGTGTGTTCTGTAAATGGCAATGATGTGATAAATACATTTGTCGAGTTTTATTTCGATTTGAATACAGTTAGTCTGTGGTATTGGGTGTTCTAAAATCTTGACAATATTGAAATTGGTGTGAACGAATACTGCAATTCCACTATTTTTATTTATATTTACTTTTGTCGGAATGTATGTATAGTTAGGTATCTGATAAGCTGGTGACTCTAGTGTTGAGTACCTCATACAAGATGCACTACAAATGTCCCATACAAAGGCGTAAAATGTCCCGTCACCTCACAAAATGTGTTTGTACCAACTCTTTTTCTTTGTACCACTTCAAATATGAGGTGGTGAGGTAGTTGGTGTAGTATTACTACATTGCATGGGACATATTTGAGGTCCAACTCTTTTTCTTTGTACCACTTCAAATATGAGGTGGTGAGGTAGTTGGTGTAGTATTACTACATTGCATGGGACGTATTTGAGGTCCAACTCTTTTTTGTATTACTACAAATGTATGAGGTGATGAGGTAGTTGGTGTATGGGACTTATTTGAGGTCCAGCTCTTTTTTGTATTACTACAAATGTATGAGGTGATGAGGTAGTTGATGTATGGGACTTATTTGAGGTCCAACTCTTTTTTGTATTACTAAAAATGTATGAGGTGATGAGGTAGTTGATGTATGGGTCTTATTTGAGGTCCAACTCTTTTTTGTTGGTATACTAGCACTACATCGTAGGCATTAGATCCACGAGCTAGAGCTACTATATTACAGCGCCTTTGAGGGTTTTCTCACAAAAACGGTGCTCTACAAATTATCTAATTATTATGATTATTATTATTATTATTATTTTTTTTTTTTAATTATATCAATATAGGTATAAGTACATTTTTTAAAAATTAGTAGTATGTGAATACCGCACAAGAGTCCCAACTGCTCCCAAGGGAGGGGGACTAAGGTAGAGTCGTGATAAAGTGGGGTAAGTTGGTGAGGGGATGTGGAGAGTGGTAGTAAGGGGGTTTGGGGGAAGGGGGTGAGGGGAGGGAGTGGGGGAAGGAAGGGGGGGGGGTTGAAGGGAGGGGGAAGTGGGGGTAAAAGTTGCGAGGAGGGTGGTGAGGAGGGGGAATGAGGGGAGGGGGGGGGGGTAAAAGTTGCGAGGAGCGTAGTGAGGAGGGAGTGAGGAGGGGGTGAGGAGGGTGTAGAGGAGGGGGGGGGAAAGGGCGGGGGGGAAGAAATAGTGCGGAGGGTGGGTGAACAGGGGGTGAGGAGGAGGGGAGGGGGGAGGAAGAAATGGTGAGGAGGGGGGTTGATGAGAGGGGGGGTTATGAGGGGGGAAGGGGTGAGGATGGGAGGGGGTAGGCGAGTTTTTATGCTGGACAAGAGAAGAGTCCCAACTGCTCTCAACAGTCTGGAGCCAGTTAGGAACATAGACAACAGTAATACGTACATTTGTTTGTCCAATTCGGTGCTACCTACTGCGGTTGGATTAGAGTTTTTAATGATCGAATTTATCCCGCGTCCAAGATATCAGTTGAGTTAGAATACTCGCTAGCGGCGAGCGGGAACCATTGCTTGCAACGTTAATTTAAAATAAGCTTCAAAAACTTTAATTTTACCCGATTTTAAGACACCCCCCCCCCACCCGACGGATGTAAAAATATTGCTACACCTCACCTCATATGAGGCGGTACACCTCAACACCTCATTTCAGTATTTGAGCACCTCATACAAACTCACCCTGATATCGTGTCCTACCCAACACTAGGTGACTCATCATTTGTGAATGTCTCTGTTAATATTATGCAGTCTGGTTGAAATATTAAGTTGTTGATTTTAATAATAAATTCATCAAAGTTTTTGAAAATACTTCGAATATTTAGGTGTAGTATGAATAAACCATTAAACTTGGGGGGGAAAAAATCATTACATGTGTCTATGCTTCCACATTCGTATTCTTGGATGTTGTAGGTATTTTCAATTTGTTTAGATATGAAATCATCCATTGAAAATTAATTGAGTTGATCGAGAGTTGGGAAACAGTTGTGAATTCGAGTGGTTTGTACATTCGGGGGAAGTTTGTACAGAAGTTACCGATTGTCGGTAACTTCTCATCGTTCCCTAGGACAACTGCAGATCTCAAACGTACAAACGACAGTTGATATCGAATATATTAAGGACACTTAGTCATTGTGAACTGTCACCTATTCGTTTGCGATCTGCAGTTGTCGTAGGGAACGATGAGAAGTTACCGATAGTTATCCTATCGATCGTTATAGAGCAAGCGTGCTAGGGCCTCTGGTAGATTACTTGAATATTTCATAACTTGATTTAGATTTTCAAGCACAAAAGTAATAAAATTATTTATTATTGGGGTTTTATGCCGTGTTGCGCTACCTCCTTTTTTAGCCAATGTTTTGGACAGCGTTTCAGGGCAGATGTATAATTAAAGATTGTTATATTTTTATTTGTATTCTAGATTTTTATTTTCTTAAAAATGGGATTTATAAGGACATACAAAAAGGACGCCCGGGAAAAAATACTTTTCTACATCGAAAATTGCACAAAATGAATATATTTTTTTATAATGCCTTCTAGAGGGTGAAAACTATGTCGGTATATTTTCGAATTTTCGATGCGTTTCGTATTAACGTAAACATTCACTGTCAAACATGTACGATTTATCAAAAAATATTATTTAAGGAAAAAGTGCTGCTAACTCAACTCTCATAAAGAATTTTAAAATTATAAAAAGCTACCGACGTAGCTTCTTCTTTCTAAAAAATATATATTTTTTTAAATTTCAATTTCGTGAAAGTTTCGGTGTAGAAAAGTGTATTCTCCATAAACCCCTTTTCGAGCGATTTCTGTAGGTAAATTTGAGCGTTGTCTCATTCGCATGTATTGTAAGTGTGCGTGAGCTTATTGTGAGCGGGACAGAATGACAGACGCGGGTGTTCCGCGTGTGGTTCAAAGTCTAGCCTCTTAAGGTACAAATCTTGGTCGCGTGCTTCAATGAGATGAGCTACTGAGTCTGGTATGGCTGAATTGTTTTCACATTCTCTTTTCCATTTGGTCATCCAGAGTCGGTATTCATTTATAACAAACAGTTGATTCACTATCGTCGAATGGACCACTTTTTTCACTTTCACTGTCTCGGTATCGATAACCCAGCCCCTGACACTAAAATTTGGTTTAGGTAGAAAAACTCCCAAATGAAATAAGTCGCAGACAATCTCTCCTCCAAATCATTAATAATGGAATCAAATGGAGGTATGTCAATTGATTTCCTAAAGTACTCTCGGCAATGAACATGTCTGCAATAGTCATTTTTGAATATGTGCTAAAGAAGGTATCAATAAAAAATTGTTTATGTGCTAAAGAAGGTATAAAAAAGTCAATTTTCTTAGAAGACTAAGAAATAAACTGAACGGAAACACTGCAGAGCTCATTTAAAAAACTATAGTTGCTCCACATTTTGATTATTGCTCTACAATGTTATATTTGGCCAATGAAGGAAATTTTAACAAGCTAGATGTTATACAGAATAGAGCTATGAGATGTATACTGGGAAAAGGCAAATATGCGAAGGTTAATCAAATGAGAGAGCATCTAAATTGGATTTCAATAAAAAAGAGACTGTTATTTAATGGGTTGTTTTTTGTCCATAAAGTCATGAACAACCAAATGCCAAAATATTGATGAAATTTTTTTAATAAAGATGTACATTTATTATAAGCAATAATTATCAGCCTGAAACACTCATCCGCATTGAAAAAATCTTCCTAGAAAAGATACATGTCGCCGACGGGACTCGAACGTGTCCTGATGTCCAATCAGGTGCTCTAATCCCCTGAGCTACGGCGGCTTATCTCTTACCCGCCAAATGATTCAATATTTACTAGTGTTTCATTCAACTTATTAAATTTTTTTTCACCTGCAAACAACCAACTTTATTTTTATATGAGAACGGCATTGTAAGTGCTAAATCTCCCACTAGGTGGCGTCGAGACATATATCATGTCTACATTTTTTAAGTGAAGTACTTTAACTTAGATTTTTTCAATGTGGAGGAGTGTTTCAGGCTGATAATAATGATTGATTGCTTATAATAATTGTTACCCTTTGTGCTACGCATAAAAACCTTGTCTTAAACATTAGTTTATCATAATTACATTAGTTTATTATACATAATTACGAAACCAGAAGTGTAGATAGAATTAGATTGCCACGTATGAAGAAATTAAAATCACAGAACTGCCGTACAGAGGACTAAAGATGTATAATGAACCCTGAAAGTCTAAATAATGAAGGAAGAATGAATGTATTTAAAAATAAATGTTATGTTTATTGTAAAAGTTACAAAATGAAATATTATCTTGTTTATATTAGTTTATATTCATGTTGTATAAACTAACTCAATAAGTAATAAAAAAATATATAATTTTTCCAATGCAAGTATTCATGTGCCAAAAAGAAACAGATAATATGTTGTCAAAAATGTAACATAACTTTTCAGCATATCATCTATGGCTCTTTGCTGCGTTCCGAATCACAAACGATTCATGATTCATTGCTTTTTTTTTAAATTTATTAAGGCATAGCGTTTATTATCATCAGCCTATCGATCTCAATAGACCATCAAATTGTGACGTTAACTCGGTTATGCCTGTCGGTTAAGCATGTACAGTCAAACTTGGATCAACCTGGTCTCAGCATCAACCTGGTGTAATTAGAATTGAAACTTGGATCAACCTGGTCTCAGCATCAACCTGGTGTAATTAGAATTGAAACTTGGATCAACCTGGTCTCAGCATCAATCAACCTGGTGTAATTAGAATTGAAACATGGATCAACCTGGTCTCAGCATCAACCTGGTGTAATTAGAATTGAAACTTGGATCTACCTGGTCTCAGCATCAACCTGGTGTAATTAGAATTGAAACTTGGATCAACCTGGTGTAATTAGAATTGAAACTTGGATCAACCTGGTCTCAGCATCAATCAACCTGGTGTAATTAGAATTGAAACTTGGATCAACCTGGTCTCAGCATCAACCTGGTGTAATTAGAATTGAAACTTGGATCAACCTGGTCTCAGCATCAACCTGGTGTAATTAGAATTGAAACTTGGATCAACCTGGTCTCAGCATCAACCTGGTGTAGTTAGAATTGAAACTTGGATCAACCTGGTCTCAGCATCAACCTGGTCTCAGCATCAACCTGGTATAATTAGAATTGAAACATTTATTTATTTTATTTATTTATTTATTGGTAAGAGACAGACAGCTTATACATAAAATATAAAGATAAATATATACATTGTTAAATGAAGTCAAGCCAAAAAAGTCTCCTATGTTAAAGTTGAATGGAGATGGAGTTTTATTACATACAATTAGTTTTGGGTGAGAAGGAGAGGAAGAGGAATATAGGATGAGGATAGGAGATGCTCCGAATACATTCCACACTCTTGTATTAATTTTCGATCGTACGTGTTACTTCTAATCGATATTTGTGAAGTGTATTGTTAAATATGTCAATATTTTGAAATTTTGTGTTATATTGTGCACATATACGGGGAATTGGTGAATTTTTTCTAAAGTTAGTTCTATGTGTAGGCAAATGAAACAAATGGGATTGCCGTGTTGATCTTGTCGGAATATGAATATTTATTAAGTTGGTTAGTTCTGGCGAGTCCAGGCCATTATTAAGAATTTTAAATAATAAGATTTGGTCAAAAATTAAACGTCGTGTATGAAGGGAGTCGAAGTTATGGTAATTAATAGATTCGGTGTAATTTGAGAAGTTTATTTTTTTTTTATAATTTATGTATTTAAAAAACTTTTTTTGAATTTTTTCGATTCTTTCAATGTGAGCTTGGTAAAAAGGAGTCCCAATCGGTGTGCAGTGTTCTAAGTGGGGACGGATGAACGCTGTGTAAAGGGAATATAGAGTCTTAAGGTTGCGGAAAGGTTTCGTTATTCGAATGATAAATCCTAGCATTTTGTTGGCTTTGTTAATGATTTCATCAGTGTGTTGTATAAAGTTTAATTTAACATCTAGTACTACCCCAAGGTCCCTGATAGATTCTACTTCTTTGATATATGTCCCGTTTAATGTATACATAAAGGGAATTTTATTTTTGTTACGTGTAAATGTTATTTTATTGCATTTTGAGGTATTAACTACAAGTTTGTTTGATTCACAGTAGTCAAAAAGACGATTTAGGTCCTCTTGAAGTTTAATGCAATCTTCGATTGATTTTATTACTAGGTATATTTTTTTATCGTCTGCATATGCTAGGTAATTGGCGTGTAAAAAACATTTGTGAATATCGTAAATATAAACATTAAATAATAATGGCCCTAAATGAGAACCTTGAGGAACACCGGAGGGCACGAAAAAGAAGCTGGACTTAGTTCCCTCAACTGATACACATTGAAGTCTACTCCGAAGGTATGAAGTGAACCACCGAAGTAAGTCACCATGGATGCCTAATTGATTTAATTTTTTAATTAGAATGAAATGGTTTACCTTATCGAAGGCCTTAGAGTAATCAGTGTAGATTACATCTACTTGGTTTCTATTGTCCATATTGCTCGTTAAATATTCAGTAAAATTTACCAAATTTGTTAGTACCGATCTTTTTTGTAGAAATCCGTGTTGTTGGTTTTGTATGTTGCGAACAATTGTTGTATAAATTTGATCGTAGACAATTTTCTCAAAGAGTTTACTAAATACTGTTAGAATTGAGATTGGGCGATAGTTTACAATGTTGCTTTTTGAACCTGTTTTATGAATAGGAATTATAGTTGCTTCTTTGAATTTTGTAGGAAATTTTCCTGCTTCTAGTGACATTCTAAATATGTTAGTTAGTGGGTATGAAAGATTTTTGGCACATTTTGAGACAAAGTATGGCGGTATACCATCACTGCCAGCACCCTTATTAATGTCTAAATTCTTCAGGTATTTATTGATCAATAAATTGTTTATTTCTATGTTCCCAATCGGGTTATGATTATTCATATAGGTAAAACTATTGTTTATACTCGGATCATTCGTGTCATTATCGTTTACGTAGGTGGACTGAAAATGTTTCGCGAATAATTGGCACACTTGATGAGCGCCAGTGCCTGACTCGTCTTCAAGGTGCATGATTTGTGGAATGCCATTTGTTTTACTTTTGTTTTTAGCGTAGTTCCAAAGTTGTTTATTATTTATAAGAATATTATATTCAACTGAACTTATGTATTGATTATAACAATGTTTCTGCAAGTATTTTTGTTGCGTACGTTTGATTGAGAACTCTATGTAGTCAACTGGATTATTATAGGATTTCCATTTTTTTATGGATCAACCCGGTCTCAGCATCAACCAGGTGTAATTAGAATTGAAACTTGGATAAACCTGGTCTCAGCATCAACCTGGTGTAATTAGAATTGAAACTTGAATCAACCTGGTCTCAGCATCAACCTGGTGTAATTAGATTTGAAACTTGGATCAACCTGGTCTCAGCATCAACCTGGTGTAGTTAGAATTGAAACTTGGATAAACCTGGTCTCAGCATCAACCTGGTGTAATTTTTATTTTATTTATTTATTTATTGAATCTATATAATAAGGTTTACATTTTTTTTTTGGCCTTGCCTGTCTCACTAGGAACTCCTGTGTCGAGACAGACTAGTTTACAAATATTTTCTAATTATAATATGAAGTACATTTTTCAATAAAGCAAAAATATTTGACAAAATTTTCAGGTTGGTAGGTAGTGGTAACAATAATGAGATATACGATTATATTTGGGTGAGGTGACTAATTATTGCACGACCTTTTTCGATGATCCATTGTTTGATCAGGATTTTGTATTTTTTAATATTATTCGATTGTCTTGTTTTGTCAGGTAGGTTATTGTATATTTTAGACGCAATGTATTTGAAATTTCTTTGACCAAATGTTGTGTTTGTTTTAGGTATTTGTATGAGTTCTTTGGTTTTGTGCCGCGTGTTTACAATATTTTGGGTATTTTTATAAAATGTATGTGTTTTATTTTTAAACAGATGAGTTAAGATAGTTTTTGTGTATATTTGTCGAATATCTAATACATTGAATTTGTTGAATATATCTACAGTACTTGTTATTATGGGAACTTTAAGAATAACTTTCATAATTAATTTTTGTGCCTTCGATAATGAATCTATAGCTGATAGTGTTGCACCTCCCCATGCGATTATTCCATATTCAATGATTGATTGACAAAGAGAGTAATAAACAATTTTCATAGATTTGGAATCTAGTATGTTTCTAATGTTTTTGAAAAAATAAACATGTTTTCTAAGCTTATTCGTGATAAGTAGGCAATGTGTATTCCACTTAAGATATTGATCAAATGTAAGACCAAGGTATTTGATATGGTCCGTTCGATCTAGGCAAGGACATTGACAGAATGTATCGTGAATACAAGAACATTCATGTACTTTTATTTCAGCATCTTGATTAGGTTGGCCAACGATATTCATACTAAAAGGAATGTATTTTGTTTTGGTAGTGTTTAGTGCAAGAGAATTAATATCTAGCCATTTTTTAACAGAGTTAATTGATTTCTCAGCCATTTTGTATGCGTCTAACCAAGTGTCTGATTGAATGAGTAGCACAGTATCGTCAGCAAAACTTACAATTTTTCCATCTATCATTAGGTTACAAAGATCGTTTATGTATATGAGAAACAAAGTAGGGCCTAAGACGCTTCCTTGGGGAACTCCGTAGGTTATAGGGAGGGGTTGGCTGAATTTGTTTTCGATTTTGACACTTTGAGTTCGATTAGTTAAGTAACTTTGAAGAAATTCTAGGTCTTTCCCTCTTATACCAATGGTATTTAGTTTATTAATAAGGATGTCAAAGGAGATGGTATCAAAAGCTTTTGAGAGGTCTAGGAAGATAGAAATGCATTTTTTACCCTTATCTAAATTTGAAACAAGAAAGTCTGTAACAGCAATAATGGCATCGGCAGTGCTCTTATTTGACCGAAAACCAAATTGATTTTCGGAGAGTAGCTGCTCGCTTTCCAAAAATGTTTTCAGTTGTTTGTTGATTATTTTTTCAACTACTTTCGAGAGTGAGTTAAGTATTGTTATGGGCCTATAATTGTTAATGTCCACTTTTAGACCACTTTTGTATATGGGTATGACGAGCCCTTGCTTTAATTCATTAGGGAAAATTCCCTGTGATATGCTGAGGTTAATTATGTAAGTGAGAGGTTCCAATAGTTCGTGAACAAGTGTTTTGAGTAAACTTACGGTGATGCCATCCATACCGGCGGACTTTGTGTCTTTTAATGAGTTAATTGTATTCTTAATATCGTCATGTGTAACCGTTTGAAATTTAAATTGTTTAGAAAGGAGTATATGTGTTTTTTCCTGTTTTGTATTAGAATTCGGGGAGGACATTTTGTTTGCTAATTTTTTCCCGACATTAGTGAAAAAGTCATTGGCATGGTTTAGGATTTTTTCTGGATTCTTTGAGAAGTCGACGGTCAGTCCATCAATATTTAGTTGTTTTAGGTCAGTGTTTAAGTTAGGCTTAGTATGAGTAGCTTCACGTAATATGTTCCACATTTCTTTTGGATTACCTTTGCTTTCTTCTATTTTATGTCTATAATATAATTCCTTAGCATTCCTGATGACTTTTGTACATATGTTTCTGTATCTTTTGTAAAAGTTGTTAAGTATAGTGTCAGAAGGATTCAATGAAGTTTTTTTATGAAGTAAGTTTCTTTTTCTTATACAATTTATAATGGTGTGATTAATCCAGGGAGTTAGAGGTTTAAATTTGTGAGGGATTGTTTTTACTATAGAATTAGTGTTATTATTTATTTCAGTTTGTAGTTTGTCTATGAAGTAAGTCCATGCATCATCAGCGTTGGGTATGTGTAGTAAGTTGTGCCAATAATTACAGGAAAAAGATTTTTTTATATTCTCATAATCAACTCGTTTTATGCAATAAAAGTGTTTCATTTTTATATTTTTTGATGGTGTGTTTAATGAAATCATAGTGGCATAGTGGTCAGTAATAGTAGATTCAAAAACCAGTGTTTTATATGGATTATTCGTTTTTATCATAATGTGGTCAACACAAGAGCTGGATTCTTTGGTGACCCTAGTCGGGTGATTTATTGTAGATATCAATCCATGGTAACTAAGTAGATTTAAGTAATCTTGGCATTGTGGGTGTGAATTACTTGGTAAAATGTTAATGTTAATGTCTCCGACTAAAATTAAGTGTTTTTTATGCGCAAGTTGTGATAATTTTTCATTTAGGCTTTGTATGAATGGGGTTATATTGTGGTAGGATGGAGATCTATACATTGCTAATATGCATGTGTCACCGTACGATATTTGTAGACAATTTGCACCTGGGATTATTAATTCCAAAGTCTGAACATTCAGTACGTTATTCACATATATAATAATGCCGTCATTCTGATTGTGATGTGTTTTTGTGGAGAAGTGAGTATAATCAGGAAGGTGTTTTGGTACATATAGTTCATTAATCCAACATTCTGATAGAATAATTATATCAAATTTAACCTTTAGATTATTCAGTAAAGTGAGTATTTCTTCCCAATTTTTATTTATGGATCGAACATTATGGTGAAAAATTTTTAGGTTCGTATAGTCTTTCATTAGTAATTTACAAAATTTTATATCTGAAGATACATAATTATTAATTTTATCAGAAGAAATTTTTTCATTATCAAAAATCAGTCTAGCCATTTTTAAGAACAATTTACAATGGAAGTTTATATTTTGAATTGGGAGCCCCGTCACAGTGGCTAAAACTGGGAGTTCGCCCTTTACCCGATAGTAGTACATAGGTAAGATACAAGATTTCTGACAGTTTGGAAACAATCACTGTAAAATGATTTCACAACAATAATTTAGAGCAGTCAGGATCAGGTTTTGTATGGTAAGAGCGATCGGGCCAATGTTCGACATGTGACAGAGCTCATCAACATCCTAAATAATTTTACACAAGTCATCAGAATGTTTAATATATATTATTTTATCCGTGGCTGATTTCTTTACCAAAATTTTTTCGTCTTTGTACCAAACATACGAAAACTTTTTTTCATTGCATATTTGTTTGGTTTTCCATAAAAGTTCTTTGAAATAAGGATTAAGAATAGCACTTATAAAAATCTTTTCGCAGTTAAAGTATTTTAAGGTATCATGGTGAATTTTTTTTCGGTTTACTAGTAGTAGGTTTCTTTTGCGAATATCCGTGAATCTGACACAAATTTTCGGGGGTGCTCCGGGACGCCTGTCGGGGATCCTTTTGGCTTCCAGGATATCTAGGGGAAGAATCTCTACACCTACAGCCGCTGCCAGCTTCTTGACGGTCTCCGAGGGTTGTTCGCCTTCATATGGTGGTATTCCTGCGACCTCTAATGCATCCTCCTTTGAAGTCTGTTCGAGGCTGGCCAGGCGAATTTCGAAATTTTTTATAATAAGGTTTTTTTCATTTAATTCTTTTCTTAAGTTTTCTACCTCCGATACTAAATTTACAATAGTATTCATTTTTGTATTGAGGTCGTCATATTGGCTGCTGATAAAATCTCTAGAAGTTCGTGCATCTTTATTTTCGTTGTCTATTTTTTGAAACATTTCCTTTTTCATGGTCTCAAATTTATTCTCCATCTGCTTCATGAAGATTCCAATGTTGGTCTCACTAGTGTCAGGAATATTCAGTCCTAGACCTTTGCTCCTAGTTTGTTTCTCGGCCATAATTGTTCTGCAACTGTCCCACAATGCCAAAAACCTCAACGATACTCAACTAAGTATATTGAATAATGTTAGTCACAAATGCTAAATCACTGTATAGTTATAATTTTCACTTTAAAGTATCACTTTGTAGGCTTTTGCAACTTGTACACTTTATTTTATTATCAATTTATACGGGAGCAAAATAAAAACAAACATCTGTCATTCAAAGTTATTGTTACCTATGTTGAATTAATTAGAATTGAAACTTGGATCGACCTGGTCTCAGCATCAACCTGGTGTAATTAGAATTGAAACTTGGATCAACCTGGTCTCAGCATCAACCTGGTGTAGTTAGAATTGAAACTTGGATAAACCTGGTCTCAGCATCAACCTGGTGTAATTAGAATTGAAACTTGGATCGACCTGGTCTCAGCATCAACCTGGTGTAATAAGAATTGAAACTTGGATCAACCTGGTCTCAGCATCAACCTGGTGTAATTAGAATTGAAACTAGGATCAACCTGGTCTCAGCATCAACCTGGTGTAATTAGAATTGAAACTTGGATCAACCTGGTCTCAGCATCAACCTGGTCTCAGCATCAACCTGGTGTAATTAGAATTGAAACATGGATCAACCTGGTCTCAGCATCAACCAGGTGTAATTAGAATTGAAACTTGGATATACCTGGTCTCAGCATCAACCTGGTGTAATTAGAATTGAAACTTGGATCAACCTGGTCTCAGCATCAACCTGGTGTAATTAGAATTGAAACTTGGATCAACCTGGTCTCAGCATCAACCTGGTGTAGTTAGAATTGAAACTTGGATAAACCTGGTCTCAGCATCAACCTGGTGTAATTAGAATTGAAACTTGGATCGACCTGGTCTCAGCATCAACCTGGTGTAATTAGAATTGAAACTTGGATCAACCTGGTCTCAGCATCAACCTGGTGTAGTTAGAATTGAAACTTGGATAAACCTGGTCTCAGCATCAACCTGGTGTAATTAGAATTGAAACTTGGATCGACCTGGTCTCAGCATCAACCTGGTGTAATAAGAATTGAAACTTGGATCAACCTGGTCTCAGCATCAACCTGGTGTAATTAGAATTGAAATTAGGATCAACCTGGTCTCAGCATCAACCTGGTGTAATTAGAATTGAAACTTGGATCAACCTGGTCTCAGCATCAACCTGGTCTCAGCATCAACCTGGTCTCAGCATCAACCTGGTCTCAGCATCAACCTGGTCTCAGCATCAACCTGGTCTCAGCATCAACCTGGTGTAATTAGAATTTAAACATGGATCAACCTGGTCTCAGCATCAACCAGGTGTAATTAGAATTGAAACTTGGATCAACCTGGTCTCAGCATCAACCTGGTCTCAGCATCAACCTGGTGTAATTAGAATTGAAACATGGATCGACCTGGTCTCAGCATCAACCAGGTGTAATTAGAATTGAAACTTGGATAAACCTGGTCTCAGCATCAACCTGGTGTAATTAGAATTGAAACTTGGATCACCCTGGTCTCAGCATCAACCTGGTGTAATTAGAATTGAAACTTGGATCAACCTGGTCTCAGCATCAACCTGGTGTAATTAGAATTGAAACTTGGATCAACCTGGTCTCAGCATCAACCTGGTGTAATTTGAATTGAAACTTGGATCAAAGAGGTCTCAGCATCAACCTGGTGTAGTTAGAATTGAAACTTGGATCAACCTGGTCTCAGCATCAACCTGGTGTAATTAGAATTGAAACTTTGTTTGAAATGACTTTAGCCGTGTTTGGTGACCAGATCTGAATAGCCAGGTACTTCCTCATCTTTCTCTTCCCATCTTTTTTCTCTTCCCCATCTCCTTCCCTCCCCAATGCCCTCAGCCTCACAATATACTTCAATTGGGGATGTCGTAATCTCACTGGCTATGAGACTATGGCTGACTGATATTTAACATGAGATATTTAACAGTGAGATACGTTTTTAGATTTTCACGGCCAAAAGCATTTTCGTTGTTTGTTTTTGGGGTGTTATGCCATATGACACGTATGCGTTATGACACATCGTCGGATCTGCCCTGATGATGGACACTGCAACGCTGTCCGAAACGTCGGCTAAAGAAGGAGGTAGCGCAACACGGCATAACACCCCAACGAACAACGAAAATACTAAACAGTGATTTGTTGGAACTTTTCTCTTTTATTCTATTTTCTATGTTTGTTATAATATTTTTAGGATTTTTAGAATTGAAACTTGGATCCACCTGGTCTCAGCATCAACCTGGTCTCAGCATCAACCAGGTGTAATTAGAATTGAAACTTGGATCGACCTGGTCTCAGCATCAACCTGGTGTAATTAGAATTGAAACTTGGATCAACCTGGTCTCAGCATCAACCTGGTGTAATTAGAATTGAAACATGGATTGACCTGGTCTCAGCATCAACCAGGTGTAATTAGAATTGAAACTTGGATAAACCTGGTCTCAGCATCAACCTGGTGTAATTAGAATTGAAACTTGGATCACCCTGGTCTCAGCATCAACCTGGTGTAATTAGAATTGAAACTTGGATCAACCTGATCTCAGCATCAACCTGGTGTAATTAGAATTGAAACTTGGATCAACCTGGTCTCAGCATCAACCTGGTGTAATTTGAATTGAAACTTGGATCAAACAGGTCTCAGCATCAACCTGGTGTAGTTAGAATTGAAACTTGGATCAACCTGGTCTCAGCATCAACCTGGTGTAATTAGAATTGAAACTTTGTTTGAAATGACTTTAGCCGTGTTTGGTGACCAGATCTGAATAGCCAGGTACTTCCTCATCTTTCTCTTCCCATCTTTTTTCTCTTCCCCATCTCCTTCCCTCCCCAATGCCCTCAGCCTCACAATATACTTCAATTAAGGGTGTCGTAATCTCACTGGCTATGAGACTATGGCTGACTGATATTTAACATGAGATATTTAACAGTGAGATACGTTTTTAGATTTTCACGGCCAAAAGCATTTTCGTTGTTTGTTTTTGGGGTGTTATGCCATATGACACGTATGCGTTATGACACATCGTCGGATCTGCCCTGATGATGGACACTGCAACGCTGTCCGAAACGTCGGCTAAAGAAGGAGGTAGCGCAACACGGCATAACACCCCAACGAACAACGAAAATACTAAACAGTGATTTGTTGGAACTTTTCTCTTTTATTCTATTTTCTATGTTTGTTATAATATTTTTAGGATTTTTAGAATTGAAACTTGGATCCACCTGGTCTCAGCATCAACCTGGTCTCAGCATCAACCAGGTGTAATTAGAATTGAAACTTGGATCGACCTGGTCTCAGCATCAACCTGGTGTAATTAGAATTGAAACTTGGATCAACCTGGTCTCAGCATCAACCTGGTGTAATTAGAATTGAAACATGGATTGACCTGGTCTCAGCATCAACCAGGTGTAATTAGAATTGAAACTTGGATCACCCTGGTCTCAGCATCAACCTGGTGTAATTAGAATTGAAACTTGGATCAACCTGATCTCAGCATCAACCTGGTGTAATTAGAATTGAAACTTGGATCAACCTGGTCTCAGCATCAACCTGGTGTAATTTGAATTGAAACTTGGATCAAACAGGTCTCAGCATCAACCTGGTGTAGTTAGAATTGAAACTTGGATCAACCTGGTCTCAGCATCAACCTGGTGTAATTAGAATTGAAACTTTGTTTGAAATGACTTTAGCCGTGTTTGGTGACCAGATCTGAATAGCCAGGTACTTCCTCATCTTTCTCTTCCCATCTTTTTTCTCTTCCCCATCTCCTTCCCTCCCCAATGCCCTCAGCCTCACAATATACTTCAATTAAGGGTGTCGTAATCTCACTGGCTATGAGACTATGGCTGACTGATATTTAACATGAGATATTTAACAGTGAGATACGTTTTTAGATTTTCACGGCCAAAAGCATTTTCGTTGTTTGTTTTTGGGGTGTTATGCCATATGACACGTATGCGTTATGACACATCGTCGGATCTGCCCTGATGATGGACACTGCAACGCTGTCCGAAACGTCGGCTAAAGAAGGAGGTAGCGCAACACGGCATAACACCCCAACAAACAACGAAAATACTAAACAGTGATTTGTTGGAACTTTTCTCTTTTATTCTATTTTCTATGTTTGTTATAATATTTTTTCATAAAAGTTTAAAAATAATTTAAAAAATTGAAAAATTTGATTGTGTTATACACATAACACAATCTTATCTACAATTCCAAAGAATCTAACCTTGCGTCCCTTTCCTTATCTTGCACATTCTGCAAGATAAGGAAAGTGCCTGCATTCGATTTATTAATAACATAGTGAAGTCAGCGAATATAATATAGAATTTTATTGAAAATCAAAAGTATTGTGATATCTTTATGGCACAATCTGGTAACAATACCAACCTACCTGTCGCTACCGCCTTATCAGAGTTCAGTATTTAATGTTTATCTTATCTACTCGAACGCTTTTTGCCACATTATGGCACCATTTCCAAAGCATCGGATTGCTTTGCTGCCAAATTTGGTACATATTCTCTAGATTCGTTAAAATAAAATGAATTTTTTTCAAATGTTCCCGCGGCCTGCATTTCACGTTAGTTGAAAACTGATAGCCTACTTCTGGTACTGATCAATAGATCAATATTATATATATACATATATAAATATATATGTATATTATTATATATATATATATATGTACCAATGTATTGGTGCATGTGATTATCAATTAAACCATTTAAAGAAACTTCATAGAAAATTATTGATGTGGACGCAAAATTAAACTTCCCACGGCAGTTTATAGGTAGAAAAACCAGAGAATATTTCCGTTTTATAATGTTTATGATTTTTTTAAATATTTTTTTATAAATCTTAAAAATGTGGGATTTTTATTTAAATATAGGTGAATTCTTTGGCTATATAGCACTTCACTCGGTTTATATGTCTCCCTATTAAAATTCGGAGGTATGATTTTTTTTTTATTTGGGCGCAATTTTTCAAAATGGTCACCAAAAAATCTCGAGCAATCCAAGAAAAAAATTTAAATTACGGTGTCGCTCGACCGGGGGACCGGGAGAAATGGGGACATCATAACGAACCACGGCTGAAGTTCTCAGGATCAACGGACTAGGCTGGACGACAGGCGGAATTCTTTGCCCTTTGCCACGGATTGGGGCAAATGGTTCAGGATCCTACAAGGTTCCTGATGTCCAGATTTACCGCTCCAATATGTTAGACCTATTCCTTATCACTGTGCCACACCGCTGCAAGATTGCGGTCACAGCGCCTTTACAGTGACGAGATCAATCCCCGCTAAATTCAGACCGCCAAAAAGCGGCACTATAGGTCAGCAAATTGGTGGGAAATACGTTTATTAATTTTAAATGATTGCGTCATAAACAGTCTTCATACTTTCATTTTTTTTGACAGAATAATGTATTTTTATTGTGTATGTCATTGACCAATAACATAACAAAATTTAAGATCAAATACATATTTTTTTTAATGCATTAGAGAGTGTCTACAAGTGCAAACTAAGTCATAAGTAGGAGGCGGCTAAGCGGTGGCAAAACGAAGTCACGAATCCGCAAAAACACCATTTGGAGATATTGAAATTTGAATTTTTGAAATTATGTGTTTTTGTAATAACGAATCAATTCTAAACTTCAAACCTCAATATCTCCGAATGATGTTTTTGCGAATTTTCAACTTGGAATTCTTCGTTTTGCCACCGCCTAGCCGCCTACTAGTCATAAGGCTGAAGCTCAAACCGGACCGTTTTGCCACAGAGTACACTTGATGCCCACTAACATTTGTCATGCGCTGGTGCAACAAGGACGGGTATTCGTATTATTCGGTATTCATTCAAGATGCCATTACCTTGCGAGCAGCCGCCTTTTATGATGAGAACCACCAGCATTATCTTCGTTCTCCGAATCGGAAAGGGATACGTTAGCGCAGTGGCCCGGAAAGCCGAAGGTCCTGGATTCGAGTCCCAGATGTGACCGTATCTTTTTCTGATTTTTCTGTTTCAGATTTTCGAATGAGTTTCACTAATATTGTTTGAAATATTATCATTTGAGGTTTAAATCATTACGTTAAAAATAAAATAAATAAATTAAATTAAAGTTTGTATAATATCACTCTGCTTTTCATTTTTATTTCTCTCTTTTAATTAAATTTTTTTCTAGAGGTTAGAGCCATCTACGATACTGCACTAACAACTTTTTCTCGGATGGACCATGAATTACCATTACCGACTTATTCGTCAATAGAAAATAAGTTTACCAGAGTAAACTACATTACCGACATGTTGTGCTAGCGAAGCACACCAATTACCATTAGAGTAATCTACTTTACCGACCAAATCAAACTTTGCATCGAAAAAGCATTGACAGTTTATAACATTTGTTGTCCATTACAGAAGTTGGCGTTCTTTCGTCTCCCTTCAAGGTATGAATTAACAATGAAAACTCAATTATTATTAGCTTTTTACAATCCCAAAACATAAAGCCATCTTTTAACCTTAACAATATGAAAGTTTTCTTTTAAACGTGTCCGTAAATCCGCGTGCATTCGGTGATAGTTTTTGTCTGAAATATTTTTTAGCGGTGAGCTCGTGTAATTACCGAATTCTTTCGGCTTTGTCCCAAACGTAATTGAATTAATTTTTAACCATTTTTTTCGTCACAATGCACCGTTATTTCGTTTATGTCATCCGCATAACCTAACAACGCCGGGCTAATTTGATATTTTGTTGATTGTTTAAATAATTTTGTTTGTGGTAGTCGAAAATAAAAAGTGAACGGTGTAAGAAGTCGGGGACGCCCGAGGAAGACACAAGTGATTCAAATACTCGAATGTGTCAAGATTCGGAATAACAAGCTTATATATGAATGTGAATAAAACTAGGAGTTTGCTAATACAGAATTGTTTGGCTGTCCATCCTCTCTGCCTACTCACAATTTAAAAAAACTTGCGCATTTTATAATTTTTGAGGTTAGTTTAGATTTTTTTAAATCTCTCACAGTGGTGCAATGTATATGGTGACAATTATACTGCCTTTTGGACTTGTAGACATGTTTTTTTTGTTGTTTCTAATTGTATATTTCATATCCATCCATAACATACTATAATCTATAGTAAAAATTTTATACTCCTTTTACTTCACAATTATGCACAAATTATTAAAAATAACGCTTCGTTTCAACTTAATTACTACAAGAAACATTAATAGTTTCATACTCCGCCTACTGGTTAATACGGAATATTTTTTATTCAAACAGTTAGATTTTGCTTTATTATTAAGAAAATTGAGTATTTATGTCGGGGGAGACGAAAAAACATGCATTTTATATTTCAATTTTATAAGATTATTTCACTTACGCGAAGTATTTGACAGCCACGTTTGGCCAAGTGAAACGGGACTTATTCAACTTCAATTACTACAATACACAACTATTTACGTGCACAAAATAGGTTATTAGGTTCTTAGGCTGGGTAACCTAAGTAATTTGTGCGTATTTAGATTGAAAAAAATCGCAAATATCAAATCCATTATTCCGTATTATCCGGTAAGCGGAGTAGTAAACATTTACCCAAGAAACAACTATTTACTTTGGAGGAGATGATTAAAGATGCATTTAAAGTGCCATTTTTTTTTTCAAAGTTTAAAATTCGTCATGTTTTGGCATGTTTTTACTCCATGTCTGAACTTTGGTTGAGTTGGCATTGCGTTTGGGTACCACCCAGGCGTCCAATTTTCAATTCCTCGGCTGTCTAAGTTCTCCATCATGACACAAGCAAAATTTTCTGCATATTGTGCTGGTAGTAGGAGATTTTTTAAATATTGTCAGGTTATTCGTTAACCGGGAATGTTTGTTTTATTTTTTTATCGTAATGTGCCGTTTACCGTAAGGTTCCATTTTAATTTTAACATGCACCAATTATTTAATTTCTTCCTAGCAAAACAACTACCTGAATATTTTAGTTTTGCATCCAAATTAGGTTTGGGAGGGCTAATCTGTTATTATTCATATCATTGATATATATCCTTACCCCGTCGCAGGCCGCAGTCCCCCCGGCGGGTACGGATTTTTGAAGCTATTTTGTCCCTTATGTATAAAGAAATTGTATGAAGAACAAGGTCAGAATCGCTTGGGCCATTCTCGTTCTTGACGTAACGAAATACTGGATGGCGTCTAGCCAGTCCGAATAATTCAAATTAATTCACAATGACGCGCCGGGCATCAAAGATGGCGGACAAATTGGCTGCCGCTTGATAATATGAACGGAGTCGTATTCAAAGTCTATATTTTTTCATTGTTTTTTTTTTTTTATATAAATCCATTGTGGAAAGCATAGATTTGAGTGATTATAAGAAGATCGTTTTATCTACATTATTTTGATGTAATTTTTGTAATATATCACAAAAGAAATGTTATAAAAATTGAGTTCGTAGAAAAGTGAGAACTGTCAAATATTTTACGTCGTATTGAAAAAATATATTTTTCCTATGCTGGCTTTCAACAAGTTAATAACCATCTTATTGAAAAAAGAAATAATATGAAGAAATTGTTTGGAGAACCCGTGTAGCAAGATCTAGTTTAATTATGTCTGAATTTTTTTTCCAGATGCTGGGCGACGACGATTCCATGGACCCCCTGACCGACCCGTTCGCCTCCATATCCAATGACCCCCTCACGGCGTACAACGGCAACGGATACCATTCCGACTCGTCGAGTTCATCCAGCTCTTCCTACGCAACCAGCTACCCGTCGTCTCTCACCATAACCCCAAACGTCGGCGGACTGACCGTCCACAAAATCCCCGCATTCGGAAGCTCCCTGACCATCACAAAAATCGATGACAAACGCTACGAGAAACCTACAAATACATCTTATCAGCGCGCCTTCGAAAAGACTCAGAATTCATATCAAAAAGCATACGAACAGAGCAGTTATAAAACACAACCGCAAAAACCACAGTCGTATCAATTGAATCACATAACCCAAGCGTACGAAAGCAACCAGCGTTCTTATCAGAACTCGTTTGAAAATGGGATCTCGTACAAGCATAACGGCATTGTTACGGAAACGCCGAAAAAACGCGGCCGCAAAAAGGGATCTAAAAACAAATTCAAGCGCGGCATTCCTATCGAAACGTGGGAGAAATGCGGGATGCAGTTTAATAAGGGTTCTCTCGTCATCACGAAGGTCAGCGATAACGGCGGAACAGAGAACTTTGTCGAAAGCGATCTTGCCATGATATTGAACGGGAAAGCTAACGGGTGTGACGAGAACGGGCGCGTCAAGAGAAAGTATACAAAGAGAATAAAGTTGGATGATGATGCGGATTCTTCGGAAAAGGAATTCCAGCAGAAGCAAGCAACGCAGCAAGGTTTGTGGCTTTATTATTGTCTGCTTTTTAAATTTTTTTCTAATCTATCAGAATTTGACAGTGTTCACCTACGGGCCGCAAACCACAACAAAGAAAGAACTGCGCACGTACCGGTCACACAGTTTTGAAATCCATTGTGTTACATCCTTTTCTAATTTCTCTGTATCGACCTTCGCCTGTATTTTTTCTATATATTTTTTAGGAACTTATATCTTCTAGGAACTGTCGGAAAAAGAACTTACTACTGTATTAAAAAGCTCAGCTTTTCTTATCACTGAGCTGTAGAGAGGACGTATAATCTACATCTATTTTATATATATATATATATATCTACCATGTATATTCTATAAAAATTATAATATGGAGTATCTAAATGACTAATATAAAAGCAAAAAGCAACTCTCCAAAAGTACTGTTCTCGGTTCAATCACAAAAAACTGTTTCAAAGAATACTACGCATTTTTCGTGTGATTTTTTAGTAATAACTTAACAAGTATTATCTGTATGTATCTCCTCTAAAGTAACAATTTGGGAGGCGGGAATGGGTACCGCTGCCCCGGGAACTATTTATTGGATAACCAACACCTCTACCATAGATCACCCCAAGTGGTTCGCTACGTTTGGTGACTTAGCAGGGGTGCCCGGGTTCATGGGGTAAGGTTTGTCTAGGTCTTGGCGGTGGATGATCTAGACGCACTGAACCCCAGATTCCTATCCAATCCTCATACCCTTTTCCTTCCCAGAACTTCCTCTCCTTTCTTTCCTCAAAATACCCTCCACACAGCATCCCCAAAGATGACATAGGCCCTGAGGGAGATTATTTTCCTCAGGGCCTCCTGTATAGACCTAATGTAAAAAAAAAATAGAAAGTATAATCCAAACTGAATTATTATAATAAAAAAATTTATAATATGTTATTGATCATGTTGAATTTATTTTGAATTCACATTTCTGATTGGTTTTTATGGGAGAGTGGTGATTTTGCTTGTTAATTGCTGTGGAGAGTGATGATTTTGCTTGTTAATTGCTGTGGAGAGTGATGATTTTGCTTGTTAATTGCTGTGGAGAGTGATGATTTTGCTTGTTAATTGCTGTGGAGAGTGATGATTTTGCTTGTTAATTGCTGTGGAGAGTGATGATTTTGCTTGTTAATTGCTGTGGAGAGTGATGATTTTGCTTGTTAATTGCTTTGGAGAGTGATGATTTTGCTTGTTAATTGCTGTGGAGAGTGATGATTTTGCATCTAAACCCTTTTTTCATTTCAATTTTTCTGTGATTTGCGGTTGATTTTTCTAAGAATCTCAAAAACCGTCTTGTAGCTACGGACATTGCGCATAGATTAGCATTTGAAACTCAATTTTCATTTTTGGAAGGGTGACTTTTTTGCTTTTATACCCCACAAATAAAATAAAATCTGTTAATCTTAGAAAAAATCTTTAATTCCAGTGGCATCCTCTCCGATTCTCTCCCTGGCGGCGGCATCCCGTCTCACTGTGGAGCTCCACCCTGACGACTACTACCCCGACGTGCCCTTCCCCAAGGACTTCAAGGTGCGGCGCAAGAAGCGGCGCGGCGTGGAGCGCGGGGGGTCCCTGCCCTTCAGCTGCGACATCTGCCGCAAGGGCTTCAAGTGCGCCAAGGGGGTGCAGGCCCACAAGAGCACCAAGCACGGGGTCGAGGATCTGAGTTGCTGCTATCCGTGCGAATGCTGCGAACTGGTACATATCACCTTTTTAAGTCCTATTAGTAAATCTCCAACGCCACACTGTATGGAAACCGTTCTGAGCCGTCCGTGAACGTGCATTTTTCCACGGAGCTGCTGCTGTAATATACACACTTAGCATTCGCTCACACGATTTTTGCAAACAGAAGTGGCGCCAAAAGGTAAAATACTTTTTTCCCTTGGAACTAAATTTGATATCACCATTGAAGTATATTAATACGGTATTGCCCGTACGGTTCAAATTAAGGAACCCGACTCCGAGTAAATCTCCAACGCCACACTGTCTGGAAACCGTTCTGACCCGTCCGTGAACGTGCCCTTTTCCACGGAGCTGCTGCCGTAATATGCACACTTATCACTCGCTCACATGCGATTTGCAAACGGAAGTGGCGCCATCTATAATAATACTATATTTAAGGAAAAACATATGAAGAAGAAGAAGCATTTTTCGCTTTCATTCAATAATAAGAAGATTTATGTTGGGGTGAAGAGTGTTTCTCTCATTATTCACGGTCTTAATGTAAATATAAGTATTCTGTAGTTTAATGTTAATAGTAGTTAGTTTTTCAAAAGGGTGATGCCCACAGACATATTATTCATAGACTTGAGAATCAGGGAGAGGGGTAATAACCATCTGTAGCGGGGCGGAGAGGGATGAGTTGACGGTAACGATATGTGATTCGTTAATCCTTCAATATGACAGTATATAGGCATCACGCATTATAATATCACCATTTAGCTCTTAAAAGTAAAATCTGCTTTTGAATGAATAGACCTTTTTACATGGGAGCGCGAATTGTTCGCCCGGTTTGAACAAACTTGTGTAATCCATATAAAATGAAGAAAGGTTCGCTTGTTTTGAGAGTTGAATATTTTGTTACCGTGTTTAGTTAAGACACTTTTACAAATGTTTCATAATTTACTTATCACAGTAAACTGCAACGTGCACACGACGGGACCGGGAATTTCGGTTCATGTCTAAAACTGATCATATTATATGATGTGAATAAGCTTAAAATAATGACAAATAATGCCTGCATATGGAAGGTAATACGACAATTGGGTTTATACTCTTTTTCACTTCTATTTTTACATGTTTTAATAGCACAAGTTACCATTTTTGCCGTGTTATTTCGTAAAATGTACCGATAAGAGCTCGACGCTAGTCCGCACAAGAATGATGACGCAACATTTTTTAGATTCACGCGTACCTATACGCCAGCCGGGCCGGTTCCATGGAACCCAGAATTAAGGAGGGGGAAATAATACGCTTTTATCACTTAGGGCAGGTCTATACATATTCATATGTCTATGGTGATGCCTAATAAATAGTCACCAACACTTAAACTGGGCGAAGCACAACGAAAAGCCGCCCGCAGGGTATTGCAGCAAAAAGGGTTTTTCACTGCTAGTTCATATATATTACATGATAATATCGTTACAAGTTTTCCCAGAATAGCTAACTTTAGCAAAAAAAAAAAAAAAATTCTCGCATTCGGCAAACAAATATCAAAACATTATACATTTATATGAATATGAACTGATTTTATTGTTTCTACACAAACCTGAATATACATCCTACATGAAAACCAACAATTCAAAGGTGTTTTTGAAGAATTAATGACATTGATACTTCTTTAAAAAGTTGCCAGCTGGTAAAGCGGGAAAAAAATATGATGCCCGAATGTCATAGATAATTACTTCAAAAAATATTAACAGTAGCTAGATTAATCAAATCAATTGTTATGTCGAGAAAGATATTGGTGCAGGCGATTCTGACCTTGCCTTCATATAGTTTCTTCATACATAAGGGTTTAAATCGCATTTAAAAATAAATAAATAAATTGTACCGCGCGCGCCGGCACGCTTACGGCACAGGAGAGGTTAAGCATCCGTCAGTCATGCAAAATCCAAAACACACCCATCAGCAAGGAATAAACATATAAAATAGAATAATACTAACGGCAACAGATGACGTATCAATATTCAAAGTGATTCTATTTAACAACCTATATCTATAGTCTATATTTTCTTTGGTTGCAGGTGTTCCTGCTGAAGCGCGACCTCTCCCAGCACATCAACGAGCACCGCAACACGTCGGGCCTGCTGCCGTGTCCGGAGCCGTCGTGCACCGCGGCCGAGGCGGACGCCCTCAACCTGGCGCGGCACAAGGCACGTCGCCATCCGTACCTCGGCACTCTCGGCAAGAGCTGGTTTCACACCTGGGGCGACAGGTAGCCGCGGGTCTCCAGTCACCATCCAATATAACACAACACAATTCATGATTATCAATTTTGTATCGCAGAGTAAGAAACGATAGACGTGCCCATCAAGCAGAGGGAACACTCCAAGTTGGCGTGACATTCTCCCTTTTAAGTGATTTGTCAATAAATCTATCTGACTCTATACAGGCAACTTGCATTGTCCTATCGAATGGTAGGCTGCAAAAATCCTTAATGGTACTGACACACATGCTCATAAACGAGCATGCTCGGTTTGAGCATGCTCAAAGCCATAAATTGAACACACATGCTTTTTAACCGCTAGGATATAACCACCTGCAATAGCAGTGCAGTGAAATCATATACTATACCAACAGATGCACTGCAATATGCGCATATAGTTTTTAGACGTTTTGAAGGCATTTTATTACTGTCCCATCATAATTCCAAAGTAAAAAAAGTTGATATTATAGAAGCCTGTCAATTATTTATTTCCAATGTAACTTTCTAGATATTTACAAAATATTTCCCGTCTTCTAGCCCGTTAATGAGCATAATGTCAAATAAAATGTCAACAGATGGCTCAGTTTCATTCGACAAGAACTAAAAAAAATAATCTTGTTTCTTGCAACGCAATTTTTTGACGAAAGAAAATAAAAAGTATTATTCGGGCCAAGATGTCAACGGTTATACATTTACAAGGACATAATAGAGTGAGTTATATATCCAACAAAATTGCATACGCGTTATTTCTCGCTATATTCTTTTTATACAGGAATGACCCCGGCATTTGTAAGATAATATGTCACGAATAGTAAAGTTTTTTAATCTCCCCAACGGGAGATTTTTGATAATTTTGCACACACAAACTGAGATCGAATTGAAATGAGCATGTTCATAAACAAGCCTGTACACACAAGCTTAGAGCGCTACCCCTTCCACTTGCGAATCAATGAGCATGCTCACAAATCAAACGGCTGTTGATTAATGAGCATGCTCATTTGAGTGTGCTCAAAACTAGCATTGTCACTTGACACGCATGCTACTAGGTAGCATGGCAGGGGAAATAAGCATGTGTGCCGGTACCATAACAGCACATACACACCCACTACATGATTATCAATTTTCAGTTTGTATCAAGAAAGAAACAATAGACCTGCCCATCAGGCAGATTGGAATAATCCAGGTTAGAGGGTGATGGTGTGACCTTGTTTCCTTTTATGGCGATGGTAACTAAGCATAAAAAAGGCCCATTTTTAAGAATTTTTTTAGACCCTACAGGTAATACAAATTTGTTTTAATTGATGGTAACATTATAGTAAATCATACAAACAAAATTTCCTTAATTTTTTTAAAATAAAATATAAATAATTATGCCGACGGCAGGAAATCTTCAGAGGCGCTTCGAAATTAACTTGCCCGCCGGTGAACAGTATAACTCATGTCTCGATCATCGGAAATCAAAAAATAAAAATGATATCATTAGATAACCACTTTCCTAAGGTAATGCTGGTAGGATATTTTTTTTTTTTATTTAAAAATTTTTGGTGACACTTAGAAGTGAGTAAAACCGATTTTCGTCTAAAAAATGGGTCTACATATTTGCTATTGTAAAAGTCACAATTATGAAAAAAAAAAAACAAAGCTCCCAGCATTACCTGAGGCCCTAGCACGCTCGCTCTATAACGATTGATAGGATATCTATCGGTAAGTTCTCATCGTTCCCTAGGACAACTGCACATCGCTAACGTACAAACAACAGTTGATGTCGAATATGTTAAGGACACTTAGTCATTGTGAACTGTCACTTATTCGTTGGCGATCTGTAGTCATGCTAGGGAACGATGAGAAGTTACCGATAGTTATCGTGTCGATCGTTATAGAGCGAGCGTGCTAGGGCCTCTGGTAATTTATGTAAGGAAGCAGTATATAAAATTTCAAAAGAATCGGTCTAGTAGATTTTGATTTAAAACTGTTTACCGGCTTCAAAAATGACAAGTGTCAGAAACACGCTTTAAAGTTTTGGATACCAGAAAATCAAATACCAATCATGAAAATTTTGTTAATACAAGTTCTATATCATATTTAGTTTTGCTCCGATTTGTTTAAAATTTTTACACAACAATCTTGAGATGTTGTACAATCATATGAAATAATAAAAATAAAGTTAAATACGTTACCATCCCCTTTAGTGATTTGTCAATAATTGCATCTATCCTTTCTGCCTACCCCTGATGATTGCATTTTACAACAATGTGCCTTGCATCATATTGGTATCGGTAAACCATTACAGTAATGTAAAATCAAATGATAATAATTTATTTTCATCATTGTTTCGATTCATTTTCACTTTGTGTAACGACCAGTGTCTTATTGATGTAAATTAAATATGTAGCTATAGGTAACTAGAACAATATTAAACGTAGTAATTTTTTTTAACATAAAGCTTTCTTTGAATATTTACATTTTTTTTAATTTTTCGTAGAAAACAACCTCTTTTACCAATTATATCGCTGCTTTAGAAAAAAAATGTCGCTTGCTAAAAAATCACTTATAATGTTTGTTAAAAAAAATTAATTCTAAAAAGATCCTCCACACAGCATCCCCAAAAATGACATAGGCCCTGAGTGATTATTTTTTTTATTCGAGGCCTCCTGTGTGTAGCTAATGTAAAAACAAACAAAAAAACAGTGTGATTTAAACCAAACGACTGAAGTAAAACTTGTGTGCACGCACTGCTCTCTCTTGCTCCTACAGTGTGATACAGACAATAGGCCTGCGTTGTGTCTTAGATATACAAAACGTAACTGACTATGAGAGAAAGAGAAAGAAAATGTGTGCTTGCACCTCTCTCTCTTGCCCCTATAGTAATATACGAAATGTAAATCTTTCTCTTTCTATATTCACTAACTAATATCTCCCTCTCAACTTCCGTTCGCCTCGCCCGACCACACTTTTCGTAATGCTCTCGTCACGCATTCGGCAGTTTACTCCCCAAGTCAAGCGTGCGTAAAGATGTTTTACTTAAAAAAAATTGACTTGTGACATTTTTTTTCTGATAAAGCGATATGTTAGTTTTTGACATTACTACAAGTGCAATAATTTTAAGTTTTTTAAAAATAATTTGTTTAAATTTGCTGTTTCCAATCCCTTTCTTAGTTTAGGCTTCACCCAACCAATATCTGAGCTTTCTCGTGGCTCTATCCTACCGACTTTCTCTTAGGCATGCTCGGAATGAACCATCTACGGGTCAGAAGAGATGTGCACATTGTATCACATTTCTTCAGACTGATTCGTGGATGGTTTGAAAACTCAACTATCATGGAGAGCATTCATTTCTATGTTCCCGATGGTTATCTTCGCTAACGACAACATAGACTGTTTTATCTCCCGGCCTTCAGAACTAACTAATTGCAAAATAACACGATATTTCTTGATCTTTCTCTACTGCAAAACTAGAAAATCGTACATCCGACATTGTTCTTGGGGACTGTCGATATAATCAATCTTCATCGACGTGTCTGGGACCTAGGAGTCGAAATTTTCTACTTAACCTCTCGACTGCCGTTCGCCCACCGGTGGCCGCGGGTCGAAATTTAAAAAAAATAATTTTTTGAAGCGATTTTGTTCCTTATGTATAAAGAAGTTGTATGAAGAACAAGGTCAGAATCGCTTGCGCCGTTCTCGGTCTTGACATAGCAAAAATCCGCATAGCGCCAACCCATCTGAATAATTTATAATAAATATCTATGGTCAACTTGGCGTCACTTTTACAAACGGTTTTCAACTGTCATTTCATTTTCAAACAAGTATTTATGTCATTACTTCTTCGAAAACACCTTTGAATTGGTTTTTTTCATGTAGGGTGTCTATTCAGGTTTGTAGAGAAATAAAAAAAAAATATCATTTTCGTATGAATATATTTTATTTACATTTTTTTGTCGAATGGGAAATATTTTCACATTTTTTTGTTAAAAATAGCTATTTTGGGAAAACTTGTAACGATATTATCATGAAATATATATGAATAATAAGGTACATTATCTGGCAAACAGAAAACAATCACAAAAAAAAACTATTCCTTTGTTTTTATACGATATTTGAGCAAAAGCCGGGAAGATAATTTCGCGCGATTTTTTCCAAAAACACCTGGCATTCAAGAGGTTAAACTGACGACAACTGCTTTATTTCAAAGTGGTATACATGTACAGTAGAATTCGGATATAACAACTTCACTTATAACGGCTTACCGTTTTTAGCAACGATAATGTAAACTCAAGTTAGGTTTCATAGTTAGGTAATAGGAAAGCATATCTGTTTAGTACGACTCCAAGCAACCTATTTTAATAATAATTTGTCCGGTTTAGAATGACGTGTAGTGTTTTGTTGCTTATGGAAACAAACTTACGTGTGTGAAGGCAGCCTAACACCTATCCTTATTAGCATGCGTAAATCACAGTCAGTATTTATCATCTGTTGTGACAACCGCTTGACACAATGAGTTCCGTGAAGCGAAAGTGTTTTTTTCAATTGAAGAAAAAAAGTGATATATTACACCGTTTAGAAGCCGGTGAATCAAATGTAACCCTCGCAAAGGAGTTTGGTGTAATTTGTATTAAATGTTTTATTTACTTAAAAAGACATTTATCACATATTTCATACCAATACAGTACAATCTCACTAATCCGGCACTATTAAAAACCAGAGGGTGTCGGATTATTGGAATGTTCGGATTACTGGATTATATAGAGAAAAAATCATAATAAATAAAAACAAAGCATTTCATAAAGAGAATTTAATGTATGTACATATTTGTGTTCTTGTTTGACATGTTTTATTGTAACTGTAACATATCTCAAAATTACATAGTTTTAAAATACTCCTTAATTGAGGTCTGCTTTTGACTTCTTTAAAATGTCCATTTTATCTTTCAAATCTAGTGTTTCGTGTTTCCGTTTACTTGACATTTTTAATTACACACTATTCTCACTTCAAAACAACAGGCAAATACGTACGCACATGCACACGAGATAAGTGTTGAGGTTAGACTGCTAGACGGCAACGCGGTGATGGAGCGCATATCATTATTACTAAATACAAAAGTTTAAAAAACTACAAAAAACCTCAGAACAGGAAATAATTTATATCTACGCAATGTACAAACTTTGCTATTAAAACTATTATTAAAAAAATAGGCGTAGAGGGGCGCGGGCGGAGGGTGCCGGATTATTGGACGTATCTTTGGTTCCTTAGAACAGGCAATCTGCCTAGCTAGGAACTAATATCGACCTAAAACAACGTAATAACACTTGTATTCATTTTAAATATATTCTCTTATTATGTAATATTATTTGTTATTTTGGCTTAAATGTATCAAATGTAAATAAATAAATAAAAAAATCTGTCTAGTGAAGTGCCGGATTAGTGAGATTGTACTGTACATAATTACAATGACATTAATATGTATCATAATAAATACAAGCTTAAATTATCCGGCCGTTTTGTGCATCGTCCGGTTAGTACGACAAAGTGTCGCCGGTCCCCTGAGGATCGTTATATCCGGATTCTACTTTTATCACATTTCAAAGTGGTATATTTAACATTTCAAAGGGTTAAAAGTTAATAGCTTTTTACCCATTTGTATTGCAATGATTTTGTAACAATTTTTTAGTATGTCTACCAGTATTATATTTATGACATACAATTTTTTTTAATAAACATGTATTACGCATAATATAGTTTAATAATATCATAGATGTAGCGTTTTTACCTTTAGAATTCAATGCCTTATTGTATTTTATAGACATTTAAGCCAACGGGTAACAATTCATTTTTGAAAATGTGAATTTTTTTAATTATTTCATACTTCAGAAGAGTTAGTTCATTCTTGAATGGAATTTTTTTTTTACATCAGGAGGCCCTGAGGAAAATAATTTCCCTTGAGGCCTTTGACATCTTTGGAGATTCTGTGTGTAGGGTCATTCTGGGAAGGAAAAGATACGAGGGATGGGTAAGGATCTGGGGGTCGTTGTGCCCAGGAATTAATGTATGAAACATGTGAATCCATCCCCCCTACTCCGATGCAATTCAATGGGTCGAAAGAGTCCGGCTGGAGAGGTGAAAGGGTCTTTCCCAATCCGGCCTGCCATGCAGACCCATCCACTGCCAAGACTTCACCCAATGAATCCGGATACCCTTACTAAGTCACTAAACTTGCCGGTTGGGGCGACCTATGGCAGAGGTGTTGAATATCCAGTGAATGGTTCCCGGGACGGCGGTACCCATACTTGCCCCTAAAAATGACCAAAACTTCCACACTGAATACAAATCTTCCCTACTTTAACTGAATTTTTCCACACTGAATACAATTCTCCCCTACTTTAACTGAATTATTCCACACTGAATACAATTCTTCCCTACTTGAACCGAATTATTCCACACTGAATACAATAATTCTTCCCTACTTGAACCGAATTATTCCACACTGAATACAATAATTCTTCCCTACTTGAACCGAATTATTCCACACTGAATACAATTCTTCCTTACTTGAACCGAAGTATTCCACACTGAATACAATTCTTCCTTACTTGAACCGAATTATTCCACACTGAATACAATTTTTCCCTACTTGAACTGAATTATTCAACACTGAATTCTTCCCTACTTGAACCGAATTATTCCACACTGAATACAATTCTTCCCTACTCGAACCTAATTATTCATCACTGAATACAATTCTTCCCTACTTGAACCGAATTATTCCACACTTAATACAATTCTTCCCTACTTAAACCGATTATTCAAAATTGAATACAATTCTTCCCTACTTGAACCGAATTATTCCACACTGAATACAATTCTTCCCTACTTGAATAGAATTATTACACACTGAAAGTTATCGTTCCCTACTTGAAATGACTTATTCAACATTGAAATTAATTCTTCCCTACTTGAACCGAATTATTCCACACTGAATACAATTCTTCCCTACTTGAACCGAATTATTCCACACTGAATACATTTCTTCCCTACTTGAACCGAATTATTCCACACTGAATACAATTCTTCCCTACTTGAATAAAATTCTTCCACATTACATATTACTAGATTAATTTCTTGAATAGATTTATTCCACACTTCAACGGAATTTAGTTCACATTGGATACAATCCTTCCCTAATTGAATAGAATTCTTCCCTATTTGAATGGAGCTTGATAAATTACTTCTTTAGTTGAATAGAATATTTCCTACTTATTCGATTTATGTAATTTCTTGTTGAATTGATTTTTCCCCATTCCATTATTGAATGGAGTTCATCCACATTAAATAAATGATTTTTCCCTAATTGAATAAAGTTATTAACCTGTTTAATAAAACTTTTCGCAGCTTTAATGTACGTATTCTATTGTAGAATAGAATATTACAATTCCCCACTCGAATAAAATTCGTTTAATACGTTTTTGTCATGAAATTTAAACTGATTTTTTTTTGCATAATTTAACTGCTAGAGCGCTCATGTTAATAATTGAAATACGTGTCCAGCGTACGATTTGAAAATTACGCACCCTCGTTAAAAAAATCCTACCTCCGAATTTTTATATCGAGACATATAAACTGCTTACAGTATTAGAAAGCTATTGAATGCACCTATAATTATAAATTGTTTATTTATTTGTCATATTATTCTCGTGAATAGTTTTACCACACGCGAGCCTCAGGGATCTCGTTTCGACTGCATTCAGTCTACCTTGTTCCTTGTGCCAGTTCCATGCCTCACTGCCATAAATCAGGTTTGGCGTCAGCACTCCATTGTGGACTGCTAGCATCATTTCGTTCAACTTGTTTATTAGTGCCTACCTCATTCATTCCTCCATTAATGGAGTTACTTGCATTTACCCTTGTTTCAATATTTCTATCAGCCTTCCCATCTCTCGTAAACATACTTCCCAAATACGCAAACTCTTCCACTTGCTCCAAGTATTTATTTATTCATCATTCACAACTATATTGCACACTGTTTTTATACACTCTCTTTCAAACACCATGACTTTAGACTTACTTACGTTCATCATTAACTCATCCTTCATACATACTCAGTTCATCATATGAGAGACTTTAGATCTTCCATACTGTTAAAAATCGGCACTGCAACATTAGTATACAACAGGCAATATCCTTCAGATTACTCAATTTCGTGCCCAATCCCTTACTGTTCAAATTTTACATACATTCATTGTTGTTTTACACCACCTTTCATCCGGTCTACTTTAATCCAACTGCTCTACGTTTACAAACCATCTAAAGAGACCCTTCCTCAATATTGTTCATTCGCATCCTCGTAATACATAATTGATGTTCCAAATAATCCTAGCACCAAAAGTGCACTTTTTACTGTTAGGGTCACACTTACAATATTGTAAAAAAACTAAAAAATTAATAATATAGATGTTAGTTAGTTTTTGATAATAATTATTAGATTTTACATTAAATACGAAAAAGAACAAGACACAGAAAAATAAAAACCCGGGATTATCCGAGACACCATCTAGGTTACAAACCAATTCTTTAGAACTTTTTAAGACAAGAGATCCTGGATTCAAGTCCCAGTTGCAACCATTACCTCTTTTTTTTCTGTGTCTTGTTTTTTATATATTATCTTAAATGAAAAATCAATTAATTTTACCTTTTACAAAATAAAAACCAAGGCTAGGAAAATATTTTAAGTGGAAGACCAGCAACTAGAATCTTGACTTTAATTCAATTGAGCAGCAAATAAACTCAAAACGGTGAGCTCTGGCATCATAAAAATTGCACCTTTTTGTTTATTAGAATTACTGAATTATTTTTGGCTCACAATATCCAATTTCAGTTATTTTACGTCTGAATTTCTCGGCACCAGTTGCATCATGAACTATGGAGCTTGAAAATTTCTGCTAAAATACATATTTTGTATTTTTGTTAGTATTTTTGAAATTTTATACCATGTATACAATATTAATGATTCGTAGAACAATATATTGCCTTATTAAAAATATTTTGGTGTAAAAATTAAAAATTAGTATAAAAATAATATCTATATGTATAAAATTTTATAACTTTGGCATAATATTTTTACACTTTCATTTATATACATTCATATCTGATAGAAGTGTGTTTTGGAAGTGTCTGTGTGCCTGAAGTGAGGTCAATTTGACCTCATTTAACATTTTCAAAATACAAAATTATTTCCAGGGTTTTTGTCGATCTGTCCTGGAACTGGTAGTTAAAAGATTCTGTATGAATTGGAGACGTCAGTTTTCATTCAAATCTATATTATTTATTTATACGCATCTAAATGTGATAAACAAAAAAATATGGGGAAAATTTTTATGCTTCCCAAGTCTAGGTAGATGAACTTAATATGTGCAGTCTTAATGTAGATGTGGAATATACTGGAAGACCACAGTTTAAAACCGAAACGTCACTTGAAATGGCTTTATCCGTGTTTGGTGACCAGATCTGAAGGGTGATTTTGTATCTTTTGCGTTACGAGACAATCAGAACAAAAACGCAAAATCTGTTGAATATCGAAAGGTTTCCGTCGTGCGTTATCGGCTGTCAAATTTCTGTGATTTCTACAGCTTTTAACTTGTTGAAAGCCAGCATACAAAAAATAGATTTTTTCAATACGACGTAAAATATTTGACAGTTCTCACCTTTCTTACTTTTTATAACATTTCTTTTGTGATATAATACAAAAATTACATAAAAATAATGTAGATAAAACGAACTTCCTAATAATCACTCAAATCTATGCTTTCCACAATGGATTTATATAAAAAAACAATTAATAAATATAGACTTCGAATATGACAGCGTTCATATTATCAAACGGCAGCCATTTTGTCCGCCATCTTTGGTGCCCAGCGCATCATTCGCAATTAATATGAATTATTCGGAATGGCTAAATGCTATCCGGTAACTCATTATGTCAAGAACGAAAATGGCCCAAGCGATTCTGACCTTGTTCTTTATACAATTTCTTTATACATATGGGGCAAAATCGCTTCAAAAATCCGGACCCGCCGGGGGGACTGCGGCCTACAAGAGGTCAATGGCTTGTCTATGCCTGTCATGTGTTGAATAGATTAATTACCTACTTTAGAACACAAATAATTATTTATTAAGTATTAAAACTACTTATATATAAGCCTAATAGGCATTCATAAACGACTATCTGTTTGTCATATAATTTTGACATTTATACGCGATGACATTCGATTTGCAAATTTTCCCATGACTGAAATCTCTTAACTAGGATTTTGACTTACATTTAAGAGTTGGTGTCTTAACACAAGCGCCGTATTTAGCCTGTTAGCGCGTTCCGGAATACCGCGTTTGAGAAAATTGTAAAATGTGTCATATATGGCCGATTACACGTTAAAGGTACAAAATGACCCTTCAGAATAGGTAGGTACTTCCCCACCTTGCACTTTCCTATCTCCTTCCCCTCCCCGCTATCTCCATACCTTACAATATATCCCAATTGGGGATGCCGCTGTCCCATTGGCTACAGATTTATTATGATAACAACATTCATTTTGATAATCTACAATTGGAAAATCAATATTGAATGTAGAGTCTCAACTTACTGCATATGTGACATTTAATTAAGTTTTCATAATGGGTTTACTTGATCTGGCCAGTTTTTCTCTTTTGACATGTCGTATACGTATTTTCAAAGTATTATTTTATAAAACTTGTTTAAGAATGAATTTTTATGTTTAAGTTTAATACATTGTATGCTTTTAATATACTTTGTATTATGATGTGGATTTTTAATTTTATGTATTATGTAACAATTTTTTCAAAAATGACAATTGCACATGCAATAAAAATTATGAACATAGATTCGCTCTTAATTTTTCATTTAAGTTTCGGAAAATAATAAAAATATTCTAGCAAAGGAGAGAAACCTTTAAAAATAAAAACAAACACAGGTGGCAGTCATTTTACCGATATCCGAACGTCATTTCCGCTTGAAAAACATGTGAATTACTCGTCACATCGTGCCGAAAGAAGTTTTACTTTAAAAAATATGTCAAACTTGTTATTGATCCAGAGTGGTGCGTTGATACTCTCAGTATTGCCCTTTTTTACATTAGCTCCACTCAGGGCCTCTGTCATCTTTGGGGATGCTGTGTGGTGGGTCTTTTTATGAAAACGAAGTTCTGGAAAGTAAAATGGTATGCGGGATGGGTAGGAATCTGGGGGTCAATGTGTCCAGGATTGACGGATGTATGAATCCTTCCCTTACACTGCTGGAGAGGTCAAAGGACGTAGTAGGCAAACGCATTCGCCGCCAAGACCTAGAAAAACCTCACCCCATGAACCCGGGCACCCCTACTAAGTCAACACACATAGTGAAACAGTGACTTATGGCAGGGGTGTTAGTTATGCAATAAATGGTATCCGGGGAGGCGGTAGCGCCTCCCATATTTTAAACTGTTGATAGATCACCATTCAGAAACGAAACATCGCTTGAAATGACTTTTACTCATTTTTAGTGACCAGATCTGAATAGTCAGGTACTTCCCAACCTTCATCCTCCCCATCTCCTTCTCTTCAGCCGCGTAACTCCATGTAGTTGACTAACAAACTGACAAAAACTGTTTTGTGTTGTCGATATTATTTCTTGAAAACTATTCGATCTGTGTAGTCTAGACCCTAGGAGCCAGTCTTTGAATAATGGCAGCGTGATTTTGGGAATTCGAATTAACACGTTAGCATCAATAAAATTTAAAAACAACAAAAAAAAATCAAAATATGATAAATTTTCTATCATATTGTAATTTTTTTATGTTTTAATATGACATTAATTTGATCAAATGCATTTTCAAAATAAAAATTATCATCCCACGGTATATTATACTATAAGTTTAGTTTGTAGTTTTTGAGTATTATAGATTTTAGTATAAATTAGTTTTTTAGCTAAATCCTGTAAATAAAAACAATGTATTTTCGATAAATAAATTTTGTGATACCTATAAAAAAATGTTTGTTTTATTTTTTCATTTCTCTATGAACCAATATTCTGGCGATTATGGAAGAGTATCACTTCAATTTTTGGTCTCCTTCAACGGAAGCAATCTCCTGAATATTCCTTCCGTTGATATGCTTGGTGTAACTCTAAGTGACCAGCTCAGGTACGGGGGCTCCATCAAAGCCAGAGTCAAGTTAGCCTCTCAGAAGCTGGGCGTACTGCACAAGGCCCGCAGATAGTACACAACTGCTGATTGAGTACAAATCGCAAGTGCGCCCCATTGTTCAACAAGTGGATTGCAACCTTTAGAGCACAGGCGTCGGGTTTGTATGCTGTCCTTGTTCTACCGGTATTACAATGGAAGATGCTCCGAGGAACTAGCGTCATTGTTCCCTTAGGCACCAATGCAAACTCGCGAAACACGCCAAACGCGTGCCTAACATATTATATACACAGTTGGTATTGGAGTAAATTTAGATCCGTAACAGGAATCCTGTGGGACACAAAAATGTCTATAAAACTAAAAGGAAAGGTATACCAGACTATTGTTAGACCCGCGATAATGTATGGCTCCGAATGCTGGACCATGTACAACTCCTACACCAGGCAACTTGAATCAGCAGAAATGCGAATGCTTAGATGGTCGGCAGGAGTGTCACTAAAAGATAAAATTAAAAGTTCACGCATTCGTGGTAGCCTGGGTGCACAGACATAAACAATAAGCTAGAGGAACGACAGTTGAGATGGTATGGTCACATAAAACGGAGACCACCAGGCCACACAGTGAAGCAGGCAATGTCTATGGAGCTTCATCGACAGTCATCCAGAGGAAGACCAAAGAACTCCTGGATGACTCAATGCTCTAAAATTCTAATTCGAGCGATACCCAGAACCGAAGAAGCTACAACCTGAGAACGAGGAGAGCCGACCCCAACAGCCTACCTAGGCAATGAGTTGGGACAGTGCAAGGAAGAAGAAGAAGTTGGTATTTGTCACATTGAGTATAACGATTTACCGGACTCTGTGTTTCTTCCTTCCTACAACATGGGTTATGACACCCTCCGTGGTCGAGGGGTAAGCCTCTTGACTCATAACCTGAAGGTCGCAGGTTTGAACCCGGCGTGCGCAAATAAATTTTATTTGATTTATTTGTGTTATTTCACAATTAATTAATTAAAAATAATATATATTATATTTGCGGCACGTTACAGAGTGGAAGACCCTCTCAGTATCGCCCTGATGTAAGACCACCATTCGGAATTTAACATTGCTTGAAATGGCTTTAGCTGTGTTTGGTGACCAGATCTGAGCAGTCAGGGACTTCCCCATCTCTTTCTCCTCCCCACTACCTACAGCCTCACAACATATCCTATTTGGGGATTCCATAGTCGCACTGACTCCAGATAGAAGCAGTAGGAGATCTTGTGCGGCATTCATATAAAATAAAATGGTCTCTCCAAGACCAATAGTCACTCCTTTCTCTCCTCAAAAAGACCTTCCACACAGCATCTTCAAAGATGACATAGGCCCCGAGGGAAATTATTTACCTCGGGACCTTCTATGTGTAAAATAAAAACAATATCCCATAAAACAATTTGAATGGTTTATCCACTGGAGTGATTGGTGTTCAGTTTTTGATTTGACCAATCGATGTAATCAATATCATTCCTCAAAATATTAAAATGGAAAATTTTTAACTATTTACTGCAGTTTATAGCTAATGAATCCACCTAGATTTCACGGTTTATTCCATATTTGTGGGTTCGTTAAATATGGTCCAATTTTGGATCGACATCAATCGCAGAAAAATAAAAGAGGGTCCAAATTAGAGGCTAGACTTTGAACCACACGCGGAACACCCACGACTGTCATTCTGTCCCGCTCACAATAAGCTCACGCACACTTACAATACATGCGAATGAGACAACGCTCAAATTTACCTACAGAAATCGCTCGAAAAGGGGTTTATGGAGAATACACTTTTCTACACCGAAACTTTCACGAAATTGAAATTTAAAAAAATATATATTTTTTAGAAAGAAGAAGCTACGTCGGTAGCTTTTTATAATTTTATAATTCTTTATGAGAGTTGAGTTAGCATCACTTTTTCCTTAAATAATATTTTGTTGATAAATCGTACATGTTTGACAGTGAATGTTTACGTTAATACGAAACGCATCGAAAATTCGAAAACATACCGACATAGTGTTCACCCTTTAGAAGGCAGTATAAAAAAATATATTCATTTTGTGCAATTTTCGATGTAGAAATGTGTTTTTTTCCCGGGCGTCCTTTTTGTATGGGCCGAAAAGCGAAGTCTATCATCTTAAACACCCCGTTTATCTACGAATACACAAGTAAGTTTAAATGTAATAGATACAAATTAATAATGATGGGGGTAGCAACTTTAAAATCATGCAATGTCCAGTGTTTTAAATATATTGTCCTCCGCTTACAACATCGTATCTTCTTCAAGCATAAACTTTCTAATAAATGTGTGTTTATCGGACGTGACCTGCCAGGTAAGTATGCCTCTATATGTATTTGTTAATAATAAACTTAGAAAAGCCCTTGAGGTGCAAAAACGGTGCTCTACAAATAATCCAATTATATTTTTTATTAGTAAGGCATGGGCTGGATAATTACTAGCAACCTGTCTAACTATGGAGAACTTCAAACATAAATATTTCAAATGTATCTCGTCGGAGAACCAGTTTCAAGTAAGAACAAATAATAAATTCTCGAAAATCAATCGAAATAATTTAAAAATATTTTTTTCATAAACTGGCAACACAGGTATCTAAGCACGCCGGACACCTGTTAAAAGTCTAAAACTGGCCGCCATCTTTACTAAATTGGACCAATTATAAGCAGAGTTATCTCCGAAAGTCGCGTTTCATTGGCACGAAAGGCGCTGGTAATGAATTCTGTTTGACGGCTTGCAGGCATATTAACGACGCCTAAAAACATACGACATTTTCGCGTATAGTGATGGGACAAAACTTAAAATGCAGTTGTGCAATATTACTCAAAAATACAGAATCCCACGATTGGATTTTTAAGCTTAGCGCCTCCGCCCACTCAGGCAACTGAAAACTCTCAACAGCCAACTGTCTTTGTATGACAATGTGATGGCCCGCACACTTCACAATCACACAAAACCCCGTTGTCAATGGTAACGCAAGCGGTGACTTGCGACTGTCACGGCTAATTGCCCTGGGCGGCCGTTGCTAGTTGCGAGCTGTCAGCTGATTGTTCTTCATCTATGGTTAAACAAGCTTTTTGACCAAACAAGACAGAGAAAACAGCCGGTTTTAGTTGGTTTTCAGTTGCCTCAGTGGGCGGAGCGCCTTATTTTACTAGAGCTCCTAACAGAGTGACTACAACATGACGAACGTAAATGTCTCTCAAGCGAGCATAAAAAGTAATATGAAATTCCGTGCATATTAGATTTCGATCGGCTTTTAGAATTTTATTTCGATAAGTTTTATTAAAAAATTAAGCAGGTACCAAAATAGAGATCTTGTTTTGAGAATTAAAAATACGTTGTAATATACTTTTGGTGAAATTGATGTAAATCAGGAGAAGATATTTTATCGTAAAGCCAGGTTTCTTTTAGACAGTTATACACAACGAGGTTTAATATAAGAATATTTCTTCTTTGGGTGCCTTCTTTAGTACGTAAACCTGTATCATTTTGGTAGTAGCACCGAATTGAATTTGTTTGATGTTTTTTATAATTATAAAAAAACATATGCTGTTTTCATAAAAAAAGCTTTTTTAAATTTTCTCTTATATGCAGGACATTCGTAGCTCCATGCTGTGTGATTCTAAACAATGTTTTACTCAGCTTGTTTCCAGTATTGATGTAATTATTATACAATATATTATGCATTATAAATTTTCTCAGCCGTACAATTTTCACTATTTCCTGTACATTTAGGTGAGACATAAGAATCTATTTTATCTGAAGATAAAACTAATAATCTAAAAATGAAAATGAACGAGACACAGAAAAATAAAAGATAGCGGTTGTAACTGGAACAATTTTATTTACAATTGCTTCTTTTGATGTTGAAACCGTAGCACTTGAATCAGCGTTTAATGTCAAATGCATCAAAAACTCTAACCCTTTCCTATCCTATATTTATTTTTTGCATTTTTGATTGTACATAGGTCAACATGCATAATTTAATTTTATACATAGGTTATTTTAAGGTAATCTTCGAATATTTCATTAATAATAATCGAAACATCAAATAATCCCATCACTACGTGCAACAAATAATTTTCTGTCAGTTTCACAATGTCGGTTATAGCGACGGCCGCGTCCGTTCTTTGGACGCTTCTTTTCACCCCTTTCCTGTTGTTTATATTGTGTGTGATATTCCTGGCCTCCATTGGAAAATCTCTGGGCGTTCGCAGACTCTACGTCAACATATTACTCAAACTATTCGAGGTTAGTTTTCATTAAAAAAACAAACATATATTCAACCATACAACCCATACAAAATGTCATAATAATAATAATAAAATATCACAAGTACAACGTGCATACATTGTACAATATTATATTATTAAATTATGACATGTTAGAATTCTTTTCATAAAATAAAATGTGATTTTTAAATCGTATTTTGGTATGTAATAATAATATCACTATGTTCTATTTCGACATTACGAGAGTTTTATTCAAAACAACAAACACATTTTGTCGTACCTATATCGAATTTCGTGTCTAAAATTTAATATTCATGACAGAACACATTAAATATTAACGTTTACATTAGTTGATATGGAAAATTTAATGTAAGTTTTAATTGCTACATCATTTTGACTATCTAAAATACTTTCAAGTGAATTTATAACATTAGATCACATGTGTAGGAGACAAAGTATGGATTGGAATGAATCTATCCGTGTTTTGATAAGATCTGAATAGCAAGGTACCTGCTTCCCGACACTCGTATTCTAACCCCCCTACACTCGCAAACTTTTAAATGTAGTTTTAATTAAAAACAAGCAATATTTTATTATATTTAGTGTATAAAAATTACTTGTAATGTTTTCAAGTGACGGTATGAGTCACTTGACACTTGAAATTATTTACGTATTATTATTAGAACGACTGTATTTTGTACCGTTTTCAAGTGAATTACACGATGTTAAGACGTGTTTTATGTTCGTATCATCATAATACGTAAAATGTATCAGTAATTGCGGCTTATTTTGTAAATTGCGACTCGAATTGACGTTTGTTTTTAGGTTATGTTATCGGATATTTTGAAATTAAATTTTATGATTTCTAAATGACAAATGTGTCATTATTTTATAAATAAATCATAACGTGTTCCAGAAGCCGCCACACTCTTAGACACAAATTATGGAAAAATCATTTCAATAATTACTACAAAAAACAACTATTAGGTCCTTACATATGAAATTGGCGTTTTGCCGTACTGGCAACTTTGATCTCAAATATCTTTTCTTTGGTTAGGAATTCAAAATTCAAATTTATACAGCTATTTACTCATGTATTTGTGTTTCGAAAATTATAATTCATTTGTTTTTTCCTTAATTGTTTTTTTTTCTTTGCGTCACCAAACGCTCACAAGTAAGCGCCTCCGCCTCCTGAGGCAACTGAAAACTCTCAACTGCCAACTGTCTTTGTATGACAATGTGATGGCCCGCACACTTCACAATCACACAAAACCCCGTTGTCAATGGTAACGCAAGCGGTGACTTGCGGCCATCTTGCGACTGTCACGGCTGATTGCCCTGGGCGGCCGTTGCTAGTTGCGAGCTGTCAGCTGATTGTTCTTCATCTATGGTTAAACAAGCTTTTTGACCAATCAAGACAGAGAAAACAGCCGGTTTTAGTTGGTTTTTAGTTGCCTCAGTGGGCGGAGCGCCTAACTTTTTTGGAGTCAATTTTCGCTTGGGGCATGGTTTGGCTGGTTCGGCAGGGTTCAGCCATTGCGATGAGCGCTTCCGATTATCGTACAGGATCCACTTTTCATCACAGGTAATGATTCGATTTAAAATCCCTTCATTATTGTGCCGGTTTAGTGATGCAACGCAGCAGTCAACGCGCGATTGTTGATTTGCTTCACTCAATTCGTGAGGCACCCACCTTTCAAGCTTTTTCACCTTCCCAATTTGCTTCAAGTGGATTTGCACCAGGTGAAGTATTCCCTCATGTTGGAGAAGGTTCAGAATAAATTTCTACCGACTTTCTCTTGGGTATGCTCGGAATGACCATCTATGGGTCAGAAGGGATGTGCACATCTTACTTCTCGCATTTCTTCAGACTGATTCTTGGATGGTTCGAAAACTCCACTATCATGGAGAGCATTGGTTTTTATGTTCCCGATGGTTATCACCGTCGCCGACAACATGGACTGTTTTATCTCCCAGCTTGCGGAACTCATGTCATGCCAGTGTGGAGAGCTAATGTCATGCCAGTGTGGAGAGCTAATGTCATGCCAGTGTGGAGAGCTAATAAATAATATCTTGTTGTTATTATTATTTTTTTGCACCAGATTTTCAGGTCCGGGTTTAGTTTTTCCCATAGGAAAAACTAAACCCTTTCATACACTTTTCCATATAAATGATCATCTAGTAAATCCACGTTATGCAAGTGTATTATATAAGTATAATTAATACAAAATAATACAAGAACAACACGTTAATCTACCAAACTATTAAATGGGAATATAATTCACCGTCTCCAGATATTTTCATATCAGAGGGTTCGGCTCTGTGGAATTCCTAATTTGACCGATAAATCCTACTGATCACTCAATATAAATATTTAAAAAATCTTTCGTAATTCTACATGTATTTAAAATGACTGATTTTTGCATTTTTATATACAAATTCTTTGACAAATCTAATATGCCTAAATTTTTAATAAGAGAGCTAGGTATAATGCCAGTAGCCGAAATAACAAAAGGTAATATTTTTATAGTCTGAGAATGCCAAATTCTTTTAATTTCATTTCCTAAATCTGTATACTTTCTTATTTTTTCAGAAACAGATTTTTGAATATTACAGGAATTTGGAATAGCTACATCAATAATATAAGTTATTTTTTTAATTTTGTCATGTAAAACTATATCAGATCTATTATGACCAATTGGTCTGTCTGTTAGTATAGTTTTATCATAGTAAATTTTAAAGAAATTATTTTCTAAAAATGAATTTGATTCGTATTCATAATATGGTACTATATTATGACAGTCAATCAAGTTATGTTTAATTACCAAACTTTGGTGAATTATTTTTAAAACCTGATTGTGCCTAAATGTATACTCAGACGGCGCTAATATAGAACATCCTGATATAATGTGTTCTATAGTTTCCGGAAAAGCCATACATTTTCTACATAAATCATCAATTTGATTTGGATCTTTGATTATATGCGTCCTATAATTTTTGGTATTAATTACTCTATCTTGAATAGCAAGCATAAATCCTTCTATTTCTGCGCTCAACTCTTCAATACTCAACCATTTGTTTGACGAAAGTTTTTCAACATACGTTTGGTTGAGATAATTGAAGTGTTTTGCGTGAATAATTTTATTTGACCAGGAATATTAATAATTCCTGGTTGGTATTTATAAAAATGTTGGCATTCTCGTCGTATAAATTTAAAGGTGAAATATTTCTGTCTGCCTTGCAAATTATTTTATGCAGCTCTGAGCTATTAGCTTTTCTATGGAAAAAATTTATTAACATTTCTACCTGATTTTGTTTTAAAGAAGTTATTTTGACTATACCTCTACCTCCTAAATTTCTAGGTAAATTAATTCGTTCTATAGCTGAATTTGGATGATGACAATTAAACTTTGTTAACGTAGTTCTAATTAATCGTTCTAAGCTATCTAAATCTGTATTAGACCATTTAATTATACCAAATGAGTACGTTAATAGAGGTATTGCCTAACTATTTATTGCCTTTACTAAATTTTTAGCAGATAGATTGCATTTTAAAATTTTTCTTATCCTAGTTTGAAATTTAATCCTAATATCATTTTTAATACTAGTATGATCTAATCTATTCGATTGCGGGTATCCTAAGTAAACCTCATGGGGATTTCAAAATTAAAAGTATGAAAGGGGTTTCATACTTTTAATTTTGAAATTTCTAAATATACTTTCATCTCCATCTATAATTTTGCCTTTCTCTATATGGATCGTTCTACATTTATCTAAACCAAAAGTCATTTTAATATCATCTGAACACAGACATATTATTCATAGACTTGAGAATCAGGGAGAGGGGTAATAACCATCTGTAGCGGGGCGGAGAGGGATGAGTTGACGGTAACGATATGTGATTCGTTAATCCTTCAATATGACAGTATATAGGCATCACGCATTATAATATCACCATTTAGCTCTTAAAAGTAAAATCTGCTTTTGAACGAATATACCTTTTTACATGGGAGCGCGAATTGTTCGTCCGGTTTGAACAAACTTGTGTAATCCATATAAAATGAAGAAAGGTTCGCTTGTTTTGAGAGTCGAATATTTTGGTATCGTGTTTAGTTAAGACACTTTTACAAATGTTTAATAATTTACTTATCACAGTAAACTGCAACGTGCACACGACGGGACCGGGAATTTCGGTTCATGTCTAAAACTGATCATATTATATGATGTGAATAAGCTTAAAATAATGACAAATAATGCCTGCATATGGAAGGTAATACGACAATTGGGTTTATACTCTTTTTCACTTCTATTTTTACATGTTTTAATAGCACAAGTTACCATTTTTGCCGTGTTATTTCGTAAAATGTACCGATAAGAGCTCGACGCTAGTCCGCACAAGAATGATGACGTCACATTTTCTAGATTCACGCGAAACTATACGCCAGCCCTGCCGGTTCCATGGAACCCAGAATTAAGGAGGGGGAAATAATACGCTTTTATCACTTAGGGCAGGTCTATACATATTCATATGTCTATGCATCTGAAAAAATTTTAACTACCTTAATCATTTTCTCTAAATTTGATTCAGAATTTGAAAATAATTTTATATCATCCATGTATAATAGATGCGAAATTGTACTACTCTCTCCTATATTTCCCTCAATTTTTATTCCAAACTTGCTTTTTAATTATCTATTATTATTATTATATCTCATCACTGTAACCAATGTACTGTTTGTTTCTGTAATATAAAATAAATAAATAAAAAAAAAATAAAAAAATAGAATCACTTTGAATATTGATAATATGTTGGAAAAAGGATCATTTTGTATTGTATTGTTTGTAAAATATAAATAAATAAATGTATCAATGAAGCAGAATTTAAACGGCTAGCTTTATTGCTGTTAGTATAAATCTGCTTTTATGGTTATCGGTGTGTTTATGATTTCGCACGACTGACAGGTGCTTAAGATGATACCCGGGTGGTGGAGAAATTTGAAAAATAGATTTGACTAAATTGTTGCTGTCACTGTTGCTCTTACTTCACCGGATATTGAGCGAAAGGGACAATGCACCTCGGGCTACTAATACCTAACTAAAATCGAGGTTTTGTATTCCCCACTTTTCTCCACCAAAAGTGGACTGATTTTCAATTTTTTTTTACCGAAAAAGTGTCAAAACACGCATTTTAGTGAAAGCTTTATAATTTGTTAGTGACATTTGATTTTGCATTGTGCTAATAGCGGTAAAAATGAGTTTAAAGTTTACAAGTGAATTCGACAGGACACAAAGGATTTCATCAGACGAACACATCTAAAAAGATAAGACTAACTCATGTTTCACTTATTATATTGCTTGACGATTTGTTTATTTTAACACAATTATGTCCCGAAGCTCACGCGGTCAGGGCAGCGGTGTTCAAATACTGTGTCACTAAATTTGACGTAGTACATATATTGTTGTTAATTTCAGTTTGCAGCTTTGTTCACACTTTCAGTTGGTAAGAAAGGTTTGGGAGGCACTGAACTCGAATTCCACGTGTGTGGGTCATGTTTAGAATTTGGACAGAATCAGTCTCATTTACTGCTTTGGGCCGCTAGATGAGTATTCATAACATCATTAGAAATAAAAAAATAACAAAGCTATATTAAAACAGCATAGGATGGCGCACACATACACATGGATGTTTACTGATGAATTCGTTTTTTATTTTGTTTATCAGCTTTTATTGAACGACAAAAATTATTTGAAAGTACTTGTTCAACTTTATTGCAAGTGTCGAGTTGATCAATGTGCTTAAGTGAATGCTTTTAAGGATTTACGCAGCACAAGTGTGACTTGCACAGGATTACAAAGGGAAAGGTTTTGAGAAATGATATTTTCAATTTTATTTTGTTAAAGGTTTATTATTGTTTATGCTTATAAGTCAATTTTATCCCACTAATCCCATTAGAAGTAGGTTGATCCAAGAGGTGGCAAGAAGAGACAAGTAGAGGCAAGAAGAGACGACAAGATCCAAGATGCATGAAGAGCCAAGAAGAGACATTAAGATACAAGAAATAGCAGGAAGAGCCAAGCAGAGCCCACATGAGATGAGAAGAATCAAGAAGAGGCAAGAAGAGACAAGAAGAGACAAGAATAAGTAAAAAGGGCCAAGGAGAGACGAAATGATTCCAGAAGAGACAAGAAGAAACAAGAATAGAAAAGAAGATACAAGAAAAATTACGAAGGGACAGGAAGATACAAGAAGAGCCGAGAAGAGGCAAGAAGAAGGAAGACATAAAGAAAGGAAATACAAAATCATAACGCTCAATCCATTCCTTTCTTCCTGCCCATCCTAAATTCCAATATTGGCTTATTAGGTTGCCATGTATACCGGTCGATTAAACTCCAACCTCCTTCCTATCCTCAGAGCACTTGTTCCTAGTCCTAACAAATCAGTGCCCCCTGGTGTACCGGTATCACCGGGACAGGATTGCTCCTGGCTGGGGTGGTACAATCGTATCGTATCGTATCGTAATTACATAAGAAAAAACTATTCTATGTCTGTACGTTTTGCTTTTTTTTAAAAAACATTGTCTAGTTTGTATACTGAACGTCTTTTGACGGCGTTTAAACAAGTCAATTTTATTGATTTTTGGAAAGTCATAACTTCTATAAAAAGTAACTTATCAAAAAAAAACAATAAGTACCGACACGCTAGTAGTTGATATCTATTTTATGTAAAAACAATATTTTCTCTAGGGTTAAAATATGTTTACGTTTGTATGTAAAAATCACCGCCGGGTATCCCCTTAAGGTTGCTTTTGGAGCGCATTTACCTTTGACCACTGGAGCAATTTTTGGCTTATAAATGTATATGCGCCATTTTGAATTTCTCCGGTTGCTTTTCGGATAAAAAAAGCCAATTATTTCTTGATTCGGCAAATTAAAAAAAAAAATGTTTGTAGCTCCCACTTTGTTATTTTGATCTTAAAATGAAGGTATATAAATGCTTTATCTATTATAACCATAGATGTCGCAAATCCGAACATTGTAGATTATTTTAGAACAATGTTAAGAATAATTTATTTTTGCGCAAATTTTCTGATCAGCTTTTTACGGTTAAAATTAAAACCTTTTTCCATAGATATATACTTTTCATTACCAAGCATACCACAGACAACATACAGAAATCGAGAAAGGGGTGAGCGGTAGAGGGGAGAGGGAACGCGGGGAAGGTAAAAGGGAACGCGGGAGGGGAAGGTGAAAAGGGAAAGCAAGAGGGGAAGGGGATGCGGGAGGGGAAGAAGAAGAGGAGGCACGGAAATGACACGAACGGAGAAACAATTTATTTATTTAATTGGCATTGCATGCCATGGTTTAGTATCAGTTAGTAATTAATAAAAAATTCCCAAATTTTCTTAAATATTTTTTTCAAATAGCGATGAAAACTTTGGATTCATAAAGATGTAAATTTTAATTATTTTGTGGTTAATTTTTAGTTATGCATATAAAGCGTGCTGTTTTCTCTTTCTAACACCATTTAGATCATACTTCTCATACCGTTGAAGTAAGGGAGATAGAACGATTTCTATGAGGCCTATATGAGTTGTTTTGACGGGTTGATGCAGTTTTTTCATCTCCTGATGAAAATAGTTGTTCCTTGTAGTAATTAACTTGTTGAAAGCCAGCATACAAAAAATATATTTTTTCAATACGACGTAAAATATTTGACAGTTCTCACCTTTCTTACGAATTAAATTTTTATAACATTTCTTTTGTGATATAATACAAAAATTACATCAAAATAATGTATATAAAAAAACTTCCTAACATTCACTCAAATCTATGTTTTCCACAACGGATTTATTTAAAAAACAATGAATAAATATAGACTTCGAATATGACAGCTTTCATAATATCAAGCGGCAGTCATTTTGTCCGCCATCTTTGGTGCCCGGCGCGTCATTGGCAATTAATATGAATTATTCGGAGTGGCTAAATGCTATCCAGTAATTCGTTATGTCAAGATCGAGAATGGCCCAAGTGATTCTGACCTTGTTCTTCACACAATTTCTTTATACATAAGGGGCAAAATCTCTTTAAAAATCCGGACCCGCCGGGGGGACTGCGGCCTGCAAGAGGTTAAGTTGAAATGAAAATGTTATTTAAATCAGTTAGGAGTATTTAGAAGTAAGCACAGTATGGAAATTTTACTAAGATCTGGACCTTGAACATTGATATGTTTATTTGAACAATTTTTTTAGCTATTTGAACAGATTACGAGGTGTGGCCATTAAATAACGAGACTGGCGCTGTAAAACAATTTATTTTAATTTTATACATATATACTTATTGCCATCTTCAATATACACCCCTCCTCTATCCCTAAAACGCTCCGTGCGAATCTTCCATTCTTCAAAACAGTGCTGGAAGTCTTTTTCTGTCAGCTCATTCAGGACGCTTGCCGCTTTCTCTTTCACAGCTACTACGGACTCAAATTTTGTTTATTTTAATTCAGATTTCATCTTAGGAAACAGATAGAAGTCGTACAGCGCAAGATCTAGCCAATAAGGCAGTATAATCACTCAAGCGCTTTTGGCCAAATTATGGCATTTTTGACAAAACCTCGGTTTGCTTTCTTGCCAAAATGTGGCAAATTTTCAAAAAAAAATTTTAAAATTAAAATGACTATATAATATATTGTAAATTCAAAATATAACAAAATAAATATTCTCTAGATTCTTTAAAATGTTATAAGGTTAAAGATTTAATTATATTTTTTTTATAAATCCTACAAATATTTGATAATAGACAAAAGATATGGGAATTGATTGGCTACATAGAACTATAATCAGTTTGTATGTCTCCATATTAAAATTCGCAGGTATGATTTTTTTAATGTGGGCGGAAAAATTTCCTTTAGCAATCCGAGAAAAAATATTTTAATTGCTCTGTCGCTCCAGTGGATAAAGTGTTACAACAAACATTTTTGCAAGCTCTTGTTAAAATGTGAGAATTTTCGGCACCATTTTGGCACACACTTTTTGCATGATAAAATTTGTTACGTAAAATTTTCCGTACGCATTCTTCGTCAATTCCTACAGTTATAGAAATCGTACGAATACTTACCCAACGATCAGATCGAACCAGATTACCAATTTTTTTGATATTGTCATCCGTTTTTGACGTGGACGGGCGACCCGAGCGTGAATAAATTATATAATTATAAGTTTCAGTAGCGGCTTTTTCAAGTTTCATATGAAATTTAAAAAAAAAACAAAAATTCTTTGATCCACTTTTTAAATTTATTGTTTTTCCGGCAAAACCAGAAACAACTCTAATGCGAACGAAAGCTACGGTTATACGGATTTATTTACAGAAGCGAGAGGTACTGCATTCGAAAGAGAAGGCTTCACGCTACACAGCTGTCGGTCGCTGGCGTTTGGCGCATGCGTACTTCTTCTGCAGCAGCGTCAATCTAGTTCAGTGTTTCTTAACCTTGTTGGAGGTACTGACCCCCACTAGTTTCAAATGCGCATGCACCGAACCCTTCTAAATCAAAATTGTTATCACGAATCAAGTCCAGCTTCTTTTCCGTGCCCTCCGGTGTTCCTCAAGGTTCTCATTTAGTGCCATTATTATTTAATGTATATATATACGATATATTTACAAATGTTTTTTACACGCCAATTACCTAGCATATGCAGACGATAAAAAAAATATATCTAGTTATAAAATCAATCGAAGATTGCATTAAACTTCAAGAGGACCTAAATCGTCTTTTTGACTACTGTGAATCAAACAAACTTGTAGTGAATACCTCAAAATGCAATAAAATAACATTTACACGTAACAAAAATAAAATTCCCTTTATGTATACATTAAACGGGACATATATCAAAGAAGTAGAATCTATCAGGGACCTTGGGGTTGTACTGGATGTTAAATTAAACTTTATACAACACACTGATGAAATCATTAACAAAGCCAACAAAATGCTAGGATTTATCATTCGAATAACGAAACCTTTCCGCAACCTTAAGACTCTATATTCCCTTTACACAGCGTTCATCCGTCCCCACTTAGAACACTGCACACCGATTTGGACTCCTTTTTACCAAGCTCACATTGAAAGAATCGAAAGAATTCAAAAAAAAATTTTTAAACACATAAATTATAAAAAAAAAGAAACTTCTCAAATTACACCGAATCTATTAATTACCATAACTTCGACTCCCTTCATAGACGACGTTTAATTTTTGACCAAATCTTATTATTTAATATTCTTAATAATGGCCTGGACTCGCCAGAACTAACCAACTTAATAAATATTCATATTCCGACAAGATCAACACGGCAATCCCATTTGTTTCATTTGCCTACACATAGAACTAACTTTAGAAAAAATTCACCAATTCCCAAAAATAACACAAAATTTCAAAATATTGACATATTTAACAATACACTTCACAAATATCGATTAGAAGTAACACGTACGATCGAAAATTAATATAAGAGTGTGGAATGTATTCGGAGCATCTCCTATCCTCATCCTATATTCCTCTTCCTCTCCTTCTCACCCAAAACTAATTGTATGTAATAAAACTCCATCTCCATTCAACTTTAACATAGGAGACTTTTTTGGCTTGACTTCATTTAACAATGTATATATTTATCTTTATATTTTATGTATAAGTTGTTTGTCTCTTACCAATAAATAAATAAAAATGTAAGTTGGGGGTGTGTCTTGACCTCCGCCGAACCCGCGAGACTGACTCACCGAACCCCTGGGGTTTAAGTTAAGAACCACTGATCTAGTTATTTAATAGCCACACCTCGTATGTTGAAATTGCTATTTATTTTATTGTAAATATAAACATGTTTTTTTATTCCAAAACACACTGCAAAACTGTTGTTTTGTCTGTCGTTGACTTATTAGAAGAATATAATAGACTAGCTGAGGTCTTATTTCAAATGTCGAGCGTGCAAAATTACATTAAGAAGTATCAAAGTTCCGCTTTAAAGGCATGGGAAAAGGGGATGGATGATTTTTCGCTCTACATGCCCAAACCATCTAAGCTTCTCTTTCTTAATCTTACTCATTAGGTACACTTACATCAGCCTTGCATTCTTTGCAAATCTCCACATTTCTCGCACCATCATACATGGTTTTACCACTGATATGCCTCACGGATCTCGTTTCTACAGCATTCAGTCTACTTTCATTCAGTTTCATGCCTTACTGCCATACATCAGGGTAGGTACCAGCACTCCATTGTGGACTGCTAGCTTCGCTTCTTTGGACAATTTTTTGTTAGCTCCAAGTGCGTTCAGTCCTCCATTAATAGAGTTACCTGCATTTACCGTTCTTTCAATATCTCTATCAGCCTTCCCATCTCTTGTAAACATACTTTCAAAACAAACAAACTCATCCACCTGCTCCAAGTATTCATCATTCACAACTTTTTCATACTCTCTCTTTCAAACACCACGACTTTAGACTTACTTATTTTCAACATTAACTCATTCTTCATACATACTCAGTTCATCCTAGGTACTACTGTAGATACTGTAGATCTTCCATACTGTTAGAAATCAGCACTGCATCATCAGCAATATACTTTCAAATTACTCAATTCCGCGCCCAATCCCACACCTTTTCAATTTATTAGTAAGTAATTTTAGTATTGTAGTAATTTTAGAGGGAGATGGTAGATTTTCCATACTGTTATAAATCATTACTGCATTAATGTAGTCTTTGATTATCCACATAGTTTCAGCTTCTTGCAATAGATGTCATTAGCTTAGTTTGTAATACGAACTTCTACTATATCTCAATAGATGGCAGCTGTGTAGGATATCAGAAGAGTACCATCTATCGCCGTTCTTGTCTTAGGTACGAACGGTTACAATGATGGCTGAAGGCTTTAGAGAGATTGCCCGCCGGAGCATCAGAACTACTTAAGAGTCTAACCCAGTAAGGACATCTCTGTCCAGTTCTCATTTATTCATTGTAACTAAATAAATTGATAACTAAATAAACAAACTATTATTTAAACCTTTGACCTTTCAACAATTGGACTTATTTTTATCAGAGGGTCAATATATTTCCGCTTTGCAATAAAATCCAAAAAATTGAATATTTCTGAATGTATCCGAAAACTAAACACTGTTTTTGAAAAGTGTTAAAATACGCTTTCAAATTTTATAAATCAACATAAACATAATTTTTAAAATAAACAATTTTGCATGCAAACATAAAAATAGTTTTAAAATTGGCTCAACTTAGTTGTATCTAACTAAAATTACTGATAATGAAAAAAAATAAAAACACATACATATTTTATTAGACAAATCTATAATATAAAAATTAATGTTTGTTTGTTTGTTTGTTCATATGTTATGCGCTGCCATAACCGTTCATCCGATTGCGGTGAAACTTTGGGAATATGATGTGCGCATACCGGGGATGGTTGTAGGATAGTGAGCTCTGGTATTATGAAATTATTTCCTATACTATTAATACGATTGGGTTTAAAATTTCTTGCTTAAAATATCGCTTGCTATTATTTTTTTTGAATTGTTGTGAACATACCCGTGACTACTTCTATATATATATATATACTGGTGAGCTCTGGCATTATGAAATTTGCATAAAAAAATTAAATGGGTCACGCGAGTTGTTGGAAAATTGGGTGTATTTTATGGAGTTCGCGAGAAAATGGAGAGGGGTGGGGGGGGATGCGGGGAAGGTGAATAGGGAATGCGGGAGGGAAAGAGTAAGAGGAGACGGAAGGGTAATGGGCAGTGGCGGTTCGTGATCTTTTTAACGGGGGGTTCAGAAATTCAAGAGAAGATATATCTAATCAAAATTTATTTACTTACTAAATAAAGTTAGTGGGAGGGGTACCTACAATACCTACATACTATGGTTTTTAAATAACTTGTCACTCCACGACACAATTATTAGATAACCAGAAAAGTTTTAGAGGAATTAAATTGTTTAATGGTTTTTACAGCACTCAATGTACGTTACAAATTTTTTTCAATGAGAAAAATAACGTAGAATGTAGAATATATAATTTATATTTTATAACATAAAAATACCAAAAATGAAGGTGGCACGAAATAAAATTAGAATTTTTCACTTATATAAAAAATAATAATAATAATGAAAATAATTTCCAACGTTTTTTTATTAGTATTAGCTTTATTTTTTGTATACATAACACTGTTTTCCGCCATTGTGAAAAAAAAATTGCCACAGAATATTCGCGACAATCGATAAACGCAACCGCTTTCAATTTGAAAGCCGAAACAATACTGGAGAAAGCTCAACACAAAATTGCAATACTAGCGACATTTATCGAAACTTAAGTAAATGAACTCGTAACATCGGTTTACTTCAATAGTAGATTTACAAATGCCATTAGCAAAAGGTTGGAGAAATGCAGAAACAAGAAAATAAAAAAATGCACCGAAATGACTACAAAGTTAAATACCATAATATATATAACATTTAACTTGCATCCATATTATGATGCAAGGGGCAAAGGTTAACCGTCAGCCGGTCATCCCGCGACAATCTCGAGCATCGCATCGGCGGAACTCGTCAATGTTCGGAGGTCACGTGACATCTGCGTTCGCCGCACCGAGCTGGGTTAATATTACTTAGTTTTGTTTGTTTCACCGTCACAGGGTTTTGTATCGGCTATGATTTTTTTGTATGGACGATTATGTGCGAATTGGGAATAGGTATCGTATTTTTCGGTGGCGCGAGTTTTAAAGGTGGAATTTTAATGTCGAGCTATCTATAATGTGCTTATATTATTATACAACAAGTTTCTTTTATTTTCTCATCTTTTTAATGGGGGTTCGCCGCACAAAGGCACTTTAGAGAAAACCGCCACTGGTAATGGGGAGGAATGGGAAATGACACGAAGGGAGAAACAATTTATTTATTTAAGTAGCATTGCAACACATGCTGGGTATCAGCTAGTATCTTATAATTTAAAGCAAAAATAAATAAAGTAGTTCCTGTCCGAGATAGACATTTGGCATACCATTTGATTACAAAAATAATTTTTCAGTTTGGTTGGGTACTTTGGCCTCAAATCCAAAACTACTTTTCAGGTTACTCAATTTCGCACCCAACCCCACCTTTTTATTTAATTAATTATTATTATTATGTGATATTTTCCTTTGATATGCCAACAGATTGAACTTGATTTGAAGCGATATTATTTATTTCTGATATCTTAATCTCTGATAACGTGGAGTTAGTACGATAAGTTTTCTTATCAATTGAAATAACGAATGCACAGCGTAAATTCCTATTTTTATAGCACAAATTTCACAGATATGTCGAAAATTTGATAAAAAACATACTTTATATACTTTGCCCATTATATGCCTACTTATTCATTTATTCATCTTAAGAGGGTATCACCAGAGAATACCGGAAATTAGTCCTTTTTAAATCAAATTCTAGACGTATTGATTCTTTTTTACAAAAAAACATAAATTGATTTTTAAAGATTGTTATTTTATCTGGTAAACGCATTTTTTTAATTTTGAAAAACTAAGTTTATTTTTAATATATCAAGGTTATACCGTTGGTCGTTGGCAGATTTGTTCAATTTTCAAACGATAGATTCTATTAAACAACACAAATTTCAAATCATATAATCATACAACAAAATAAATCAATACATAATCTAGTAAACACATTTTTAAGAATTTAAATTTTAGACAAATTAAAATTAGTAAATATTTAGTCTTATGAACTAAAATATTAGAAAAAAATTTACACACTTATTTTGTTTAGACATTATTGAAAAATCATAAATACTTATGATCAAAAAATACTTACAAGAAGTACACAATATTTAATAATTTATCATTGTGCGTTTTGAGCATTTTTATTGCTTACTTATACTTGGATGTAGGTATATATTAAAGCAAGTTTTGAATGAAATAAATCGATATGAAATTTTTGATTTAAAAAACTTGATACGGGGAATAATCGATCTTTCGCATTGGAACCTCCCTGTACTTTTGCAAGCATTTTTAAACTTTTATTCTCAGCCGCTGGTCAATCGCTCTTAATCTAAAGTTACTTATACTCGATGAATCTAAACTTCGTTAGATTTCTTCGTTCATTCGCTCTACATGCATGCCCAAACCATTTCGATCGTCCTTTCATTAATCTTATTCAATGTGCTTACATCAGCCTTGCATTCTTTGTGGATTACAATTTTTGAGGTGGAGGTCTTTTGAGGAAAGGAAGAAGATGAAGTTCTGGGAAGGAAAAGGGTTTAATAACTCGGGTCCGGGGCATACGTCATTCCTGTGTCTACCTACATTAAATTGTCGTGAAAACAAGCTTATGTGCCCAAGCGGTTAAGGGGTGGGTTCTGGGGGTCAATGTGAAAAGGAGTGATGGACGTATGAATTCATCCCTCCCACGGTAGACGTACGCATTCGCCGGCAAGACCTAGACAAACCTCACTCCATGAACCTGTACACCACACTCAAGTCTCCAAATGTAGCTTGCCACTTGGGGAGGTCTACAGCAGGGGTGTTGGTTATCCAAAAAAATGGTTCCCGAGGCGGCGGTACCCATACCTTATATTATCAATATTGGTTGATGGTAGGACATTATTATTAATTTAACCTCTCGACTGCCGTTCGCCCACCGGTGGCCGCGGGTCGAAATTTAAAAAAATAAATTTTTGAAGCGATTTTGTTCCTTATGTATAAAGAAGTTGTATGAAGAATAAGGTCAGAATCGCTTGCGCCATTCTCGGTCTTGACATAGCAAAAATCCGCATAGCGCCAACCCATCTGAATATTTTATAATAAATATCTATGGTCAACTTGGCGTCACTTTTACAAACGGTTTTCAACTGTCATTTCATTTTCAAACAAGTATTTATGTCATTACTTCTTCGAAAACACCTTTGAATTGGTTTTTTTCATGTAGGGTGTCTATTCAGGTTTGTAGAGAAATAAAAAAAAATTATCATTTTCGTATGAATATATTTTATTTACATTTTTTTGTCGAATGGGAAATATTTTCACATTTTTTTGTTAAAAATAGCTATTCTGGGAAAACTTGTAACGATATTATCATGAAATATATATGAATAATAAGGTACATTATCTGGCAAACAGAAAACAATCACAAAAAAAAACAATTCCTTTGTTTTTATACTATATTTGAGCAAAAGCCGGGAAGATAATTTCGCGCGATTTTTTCCAAAAACACCTGGCATTCAAGAGGTTAATCATTCTTATTATTAAGCCAGACTTTGTAATGCCTATTTCCAATTAGTTATAGTTGATGTAATAATAATCAATCCCAATGATTAATATTTTTAAATATTTGATAAGACAAGGAGAGATAAGCGGTGGAAAGAAAATTTTATTTTGTTATGACTGTTTTATCGGGAAATTATGTAATAATTGTCGAGGATGAAGTTTCGTGACGAATTCCAGTCATATTTATTTCTTGATTTTGGCTGTAGGTATGTTTTTTTTTTCTCTCGTTAAAACTGTTGATTGAATGTTTTCAATCCAATTTTGTCGGGAGGTCAAAATATTTCCGCTTTGCAATAAAATCCAAATAAATGGAATATTTCTGAATGTATTTGAAAACTAAAAACTGTTTTTGAAAGGTGATAAAATACACTAACGCCGTTCTTCATTGGAGCTACCTTCAAGCGACGCGATCGCCGCTCGTCTGTGTTTTCCATACTATTATTAGTGTTTGAAAACGCCGCTAGGTGCTACACTAGCAAATTTGTTTGACAGGTAGCGGTAGCGTCGCTTGTGAATAGCTACGTGGAAGAACGGCGTAACAAATTTTATAATTTGAAATAGACTATAATTTTTTTAAATATAAAAATTTTGTATGCAATAAATAAAAAGTATTTAAAAATGGCTTACCTTATTTCTTATTACAGTATTTTCTAACAAAAATTACTGATAATGAAAAAAATAGATACACATACATATTTCATTAGACTATCTATTATAAACTTTATTGTCACAACTTTTTTTTCATCCAATCTAAAAATAATTAATAAAAAAAATCCCAAAGTTTAAAAAAATATTTTCAAATTATGGTCTGAAATTTTGGTTGTTTAACATGTTGAAAGCCAGCATACAAAAAATATATTTTTTAAATACGACGTATAAACATCCTAATAATCACTCAAATCTATGCTTTCCACAATGGATTTATATGAAAAACAATGAATAAATATAGACTTCGAATATGACAGCTTTCATATTATCAAGCGGCAGCCATTTTGTCCGCCATCTTTGGTGCCCGGCGCGTCATTGGCAATAAATATAAATTATTCGGAGTGGCTAAATGCTATCCAGTATTTCGTTATGTCAAGATTGAGAATGGCCCAAGCGATTCTGACCTTGTTCTTCATACAATTTCTTTATACACAAGGGGCAAAATTGCTTCAAAAACCCGGACCCGCCGGGGGGGACTGCAGCCTGCAAGAGAAGGTCTATATTTTACTTATTTTGTAGTTAACATTTATATTCGAATATAAATCGTGGTTTTTTCTCTTTCTAACATCGCTTATTCATTGGAGCGACCACAAATAAATTGGCTTCGATTGCTCGAGATTTCCACAAGATCATTCTTTTAATTTTTCACCAACATTAAAAAAAATCATACCTTCGAATTTTAACATGGAGATAAAATCTTATTAAAGTTTTATTTATATAGACAATGAATTAACCTGTATAACTTGTATTTTACCGTTTATCTCATATTTGTAGAATTTATAAAAAAAATATTAAAAAATCGTTAAATCCTTAAAAAACCGCTCAAATTTGTTACTTTGAAACTGTCGTGAGAGGTACTTATTCGAGTCAACATAGAATATTTTAGATTTCTGTATGTTATCTGTGGTATACTTGATACTGATAGGTACATTATCTATGGAAAAAGGACTTAATTTTAACCATAAACACATCACAAATTCCGCGTGAAAAAATATTTAAAAAAATTATTTTTAACATTGTTCTAAAACAGTCTACGAAGTTAGGATTTGCGACATCTATGGTCATAATAGATAAAGCATTTTAATAGCTTCATTTTAAATCCAAAATAACAAACGTGGGAGCTACAAATACTTAATGAGATGATGGGTTTTTTTTAGCTGAAAAGAAATCGGAGACATTTAAAATGGCGCCAATTTATGCCAAAAATCGCTCCAGCGGTTATATCATATTTCTCACAATGAAAACGTAAGGGAGACACATCGATTTCTGAGACCTATACGAGTTGTTCCGAAAAGACAAATTAGTCCCAACGACTAGTTGGACGACCGTCCGTGGTCGAGTGGTAAGACACTTGACTCCCATTCGGAAGGTCGCTGGTTCGAACCCGGCATGCGCAAAATTTTTTATTTGATTAATTTGTGTTATTTCACAATTAATTAATAAAAATAATATATGTTATATTTGCGGCACGTTCCAGAGTGGAAGATACTCTCAGTATCGCCCTGGTGTAAGACCACCATTCAGAATTGAAACGTTGCTTTAGCCGTGTTTAGTGACTAGATCTGAATAGCCAGGTACTTTCCCACCTTCCTGTTCCCCATCTCCTTCCCTTCCCCACTTACCTTCAGCCTCACTACATACTCCAATTGGGGACGCCATAGTCTCACTGGCTCCAGAAGGGAGCAGTTGGGACTCTTGTGAGGTTTCTCTGTAAAAAAAAAAAAAACGGGTTTTTTAGTAAGTTTTTTTTTAGTTGCAACGAATCCTCTAGTTCTTTCATCGCAATCGTAATTATCTTTGGAGTAATGTTTGTACTGTTGTATTTGGATTAGACTGGAGTTCATTTGGCAGGGGCAAAGACCAGCGCCACGAAGACCTCGTCGCTGATAACGCAAACACACTGACGGCTCTACGCCAGGTAGATTATTATTGCAAACGGATTATACACTGGAATCCTTTTGTACACGGTTGATAAATTCCACGCAACACCGTGCATTTTTTTTTTTTTTAAGGCGGAGACGGTTTACAAGCAGTTTCCGTGAGCACTTAGGCCATAGGCCCATTGTGCTATCTCCCATTTTACCTCAATCCTTTAATAACAAACCAGTCCCTTTAATAAAGTTCACCAGGGTTGTCATTGGATATGTGGCTATGTCTTCTGGTTCTACTGTATCCCAGTACCCCAGGTATCTGAGCCTAGTTCCCAGCAGGGCAGGACATTGGCACTTTGGATGAATTGGAGTCTCTTCATACTCTTCACATTTTCTGCATATATTGGTGTTTTCCACTCCCAATATCTGCATGTGTCTCCTGAGATGGCAGTGTCCCGTTAATACTCCTACCAGTTCCCTCAGGGAGTTTCTGTCCATATCGAGTAGTTTCCTGGTTCGTCTAGGGTCCGGTCCTTTTATGAGAACTTTGGATTGTCTCATTGCGGGTGCCCTCTCCCATTCTTTGCAGTGCTGGGATTTGACCCACCTATCGATATGTAGTTTTGTGTGGCAAGCTGCTACTCCTACGGCCGGCTCGGATCCTACAAGTGGTGCTTTTGCCCCTTTCCTTGCTAGTTCGTCAGCCCGCTCGTTGCCCTCAATACCTTTATGTCCTGGTACCCAAATCAGGGTTATTTTATTGATGTTAGCGAGTTCTGTGAGAATAGTCCTGCATTCCATCACCAGTCTAGAGTCGCATCGGTTACTTCCCAGTGCCATTAGGGCAGCCTGGCTATCAGAACATATGCTTATGTTCTTATTCCTGTACCCGATGCGTATATTCTCCTGTGCGCAGGCCAAGATGGCTTTCATCTCAGCTTGAAACACAGTACAGTGTGTTCCTAGAGGTATACTGAGTTCCCTCTTGGATCCCTGCAGACAGACCCCGGCCCCTGTTCCTTCCTGTAAAAAAGCATACTAATCTTTTTAATCCAGCAGGTCTAATAGTTTGGTTTTCTGAAGAACTCAGGTAGTTCTCGTAGAAATCGTTGTGTCTTTCTTACTACCATGGTTAGAAATATGATCTACACGGTGTTAGAAAGAGAAAATGCCACGCTTTATATTCAAATCTAAAAGTTAACCGCAAAATAATTAGAATGTATACCTTTATGAATCCAAAATTTCCGAATGCAATTTGAAAAAAAAATTATGAAACATTGAGAATTTTTTATTAGTTATTTTTACATGAAACAACAAAAAAGTGTGTTGACTAAATATGATCTAAACGGTGTTAGAAAGAGAAAATACCAAGCTTTATAGTCAAATCTAAAAGTTAATAGCAATATAATTAAAATGTACACCTTTACGAATAAAGAGTTTGTAATTTGTATAAAAATTATAAACTGATAATTTTTTTTTTTTTTTAATTGATAAACTAATGTTTTAAGACAAGTTTTTTTATGCATAGCACAAAGGGTAACAATTATTATAAGCAATAATTATTAGCCTGAAACACTCATCCATATTGAAAGAATCTTCTGAGAAAAGATACATATCGCCGATGGGACTCGAACCCGCACCCTTTTGATTGCCGGTCAAGTGCTCTACCATTAAGCTACGGCGGGTTACCTCCTACCCGCCAAATGATTCAATATATATCTACCAAATGATTCAATATAAAACCGAAACGGCCCGTGATTGCCAACGATGCTTCGTACGCACGTCACCAAACAAACAATGTAGAACTGTCGGAATTTTTTCAAGAACGAGCGATCCTTGTGACGTCACATGTCGAAAATGCCGTTTTGGCAGGAATACAAAAATGGGCAACTTAAACTCGCTGTAGAAAATTTATTCGTCAACATAAAAATAAAATAAAAATATGGAGTGAATACAAATCTTATATAGGCAATCTCGTCTCTATATGAGGGAAGCGTTGCTTGCATTAGGGTAAACGGTGGTTTTACGGGGTGGTTTGACATCATTAAAGGTGTTACGCAAGGCTGCGTAATGTCACCGTGGTTATTCAATCTATACATGGACAATTGTATGCAAGAATTGAAAGAGGCGGGATTGGGCACGATTGAATTGAATAATCTGATAGTTATTGCCTGTTGTACGCTGATGATGCGGTGCTGTTTGCTAACAGTATAGAAGTTCTGCAGTCTCTCGTATCTAGGATGAACGAAGTATGTATGAATAATGAATTAATGATGAATTTAAGTAAGTCTAAAGTCATGGTGTTTGAAAGAGAGAGTACGAAAACGGTGTGCAATATAGTTGTGAATGATGAATACTTGGAGCATGTGGATGAGTTTGTATATTTGGGAAGTATGTTTACGAGAGATGGGAAGGCTGATAGGGATATTGAAAGAAGGGTGAGTGCAGGTAACTCCATTAATGGAGGATTGAACGCCGTTGGAGCCAACAAAAAATTGTCCACAGAAGCTAGCAGTCCACAATGGAGTACTGGTACCTACCCTGATGTATGGCAGTGAAGCATGAAACTGGCTGAGAAAGGATGAAAGTAGACTGAATGCTGTAGAAATGAGATCCCTGAGGCGTATGTGTGGTAAAACCATGTATGATCGTGTGAGGAATGTGGAGATCCGAAAAGAATGCAAGGCTGATGTGAGCGTAATAAGTAAGATTAAGAAATATAGAGATAACATGTTGAGCGAATGAATAAAGAAAAGAGTGTAAAGAGAATTTATGACGCGAATGTGAATGTTAGAAGAAGCCGAGGACGCCCAAGGAAGACGTGGCACGATCAAGTAAATCAGATACTCGAGTCGGGCCATGTCAAGAGTCAGAATAATAGAGGAGTATGTATGAGAAGATGTATGAATGTGAATGAGGCAAGGAGTGTGTGCTAAGACCGAGTTGTTTGGCAGTCCGTCCTCTCTGCCTACCCCTGCGGAGAAATGGCGTGATGGTTAGTTAATTAATTAAATTTAAAAGTGTATTTCATCACCTTTCCAAAACAGTTTTTAGTTTTCACATCCATTCAGAAATATTCCATTTATTTGAACTTTATTGAAAAATGAAAATATTTTGACCCTTTGAAAAAATATGGTTGAGGCCTGATGGGTTAAAATGGTTTTCACATTGAAAACAGCGTGTAAGAACAGTATTTATTGCTTAGTCAGTCTCTATAGGTCAAAAACAAGGATTTTCATATATATATAATGACAAGTCACCTCACCTAGACCTAGTGATATTGATAATGTGAGATATTGCATAATTAACATAACGTGATTGCATCCATTAGATTACATTGACATCAAAATAATTCTGTACTTTAAGAGGGTATTACCAGAGAATACCCGAAATTAGTTCTTTTTAAATCAAATACTAGACGAATTGACTCTTTTTTACATAAAAAAATTGATTTTGAAATATCGTTATTTTATCTGGTACACACAGTTTTAAAATTTAAAAAAACCAAGTGTATTTTTAATATGCTAAGGTTTATACCGTTGGTCGTTGGCAGATTTGTTCAATTTTCAAACGATAGATTCTATTAAACAACACAATTTTCAAATCATATAATTATACAACAAAATAAATCAATACATAATCTAGTCAACACAAAATCATTAAAAAAAGAAATCCGAGAATGTGTTTTGTGACAAAAATACCTGTTTTTCTATTTATTTAAGGTATTTATTTCTATTTTTTTTAACACACTTATTTTGTTCAGACATTATTGAAAAACATAAATACTTATAATCAATAAATACTTACAAGAAGTACACAATATTTAATAATTTACCATCGATAATAATTTATCATTGTGCGTTTTGAACATTTTTATTGCTTACTTGAATGTAGGTATATATTAAAGCAAGTTTTGAATCAAATAAATCGAAATTTTTAAAAATTTGATACGAGGTATAATCGATCTTTCTCATTGGAACCTCCCTGTACAGTTGCAAGCTTATTAAACTTTTATTCTCAGCCGCTGGTCAATCGCTCTTAAGGCACATAATTGTTTACAGAAAATATTTATAAACTTACAGATCAGTATCCTTCTCTTCTGGTACTGTTAAATGGGTTACCTTTGAGAAATTTTTAACTTTGAAACTTTTAAAATTTATTTTATTTTTATATGAATATCTCACAAGAGTCCTGTGAGTTGAATGCTCTCGTCTGAAGCCAGTAAGACTATGGCATCCCCAATTGGGGTATGTTGTGAGGCTGATGGCAGTGGGGAGGGGAAGAAGACGGGGGAGGGAAAGGTGGGGAAGTACCTGGCTATTCAGATCTGGTCACCAAACACGGCTAAAGCCATTTCAAGCAACATTTCAATTCTGAATGGTGGTCTTACACCAGGGCGATACTGATAGTATCTTCCACTCTGGAACGTGCAGCAAATATACTATATATTATTTTTAATTAATTAATTGTGAAATGACACAAATTAATAAAATAAAATTTATTTGCCCACATCAGGTTCGAACCCGCAACCTTCGGATTGCGCGTCGAAAGTCTTACCACTCGACCACGGAGGCCGAATCTAGAATTTAGTAGGCAGGTATCGATACCGACGCCCCGGCAACCATTTATTGAATACCCAACACATCTGCCATGGGTCACCCCTAGTGGTTCGCTACGTTTGGTGACTTTACAGGGGTGCCCGGGTTCATCGGGTGAGGTTTTTCTAGGTCTTGGCGGCGCATGCATTTGCCCACCTGCCGCATGGTAGGTTAGGTCCTTCCGACCTCTTCAACCGGACTCTCTTGACTTATCGCAGTGGGAGAGTTGGATTCGTACATCCGTAACTCGTGGGCACATTAACTCCCAGATTCCTACCCACCCTTTATTCCTTTTACCTTCACAGAACTACCTTTCTTAAAAAGACCCTCCACACAGCATTGCCAAAGATGACATAGGCCCTGGAGGATTTTAGAAGATGACATAGGTTCCTGTGTGGAGCTAATGTAAAGAATTTCCATCAGGGCCTATGTCATCTTTGGGGATGCTGTGTGGAGGGTGTTTTTAAGGAAAGGAAGGATAGGAAGTTCTGGGAAGGAAGATGGTATAAGGGTTGGGTAGGAATCTGGAGTTCGGTATGTCCTGATCATCCGCCGCCAAGACCTAGACAAACCTCACCTCATAAACCCGGGTACCCCTGCTAAGTCACCAAACGTAGCGAACCACTTGGGGTGACCTATGGCAGAGGTGTTGGTTATCCAATAAATGGTTCCCGGGGCGGCGGTACCCATTCCTGCCTCCCAAATTGACGATCCTCTATATGACGCAAATGTGAATAATAGAAGAACTCGAGGACGCCCGAGGAAGACGTGGCACGATAAAGTGAATCAGATACTTGAGTCGGACCATGTCAAGAGTCAGAATAATAGAAGAGTATGTATGAGGCGATGTATGAATGTGAATGAGGCAAGGAGTGTATGCCAAGACCGAGTTGTTTGGCGGGCCGTCATCTCTGCCTGCCCCTGCGGAAAACTGCGTGACAGTAAGTTAGTTAGTTCATTAGTTGATTTTAAAATGGTGACACAAAAAAATTTGCTTTATTTGAAGAAGACATTAATTCTGTATTTACTATTTTTTTTTTGCAATGTTTACGTAAAACATAATATGTAGATTTCTTTAATTATATAAATAACTGTGACCTTTACAAAAGAGCCTGGAGAGAGAAAAAATGACATTGAATCGAAAATAATTCATTCGAACTTCGGCCTTACGTACATTTACATCTGCCATCAATGTCTTACAGGCGCACTGAAGTAATAATAAGTGTATTCTAGGCATGTTCGTATGTCCAAAGTAAGCTCAAATTTTCCTTACTTTTTAATTATTTTTATATGAATACCAGGTTAGATGCTTTTGAAATGTGGCTTCCCCGGAGAATGTTCAAAGTCCCATGGACCGACATTTTTTTATTTATTTATTTTTTTTTTTGTTTTTTTTTTTTTTTTTTTTGATCACCAACACAGAAATTCTCAGGCGGGTTAGAGCAGATAGAGAACTGCTCACATTTTAGTAAAAGTCAGGAAAATTTCTTATTTGGGTCACATACTTCCAGGGGAGAAATATCTCTTGCTCCAATCTTCTTAATATATAAAACAAAGTCGGGTTAGTTACACCATTTATAACTCAAGAACGGCTGGACCGATTTTTATGATCTTTGATTTGTTGGATTTGTCTCCGTCCCGATTAACAGAATAACTTTTAAAACATCGGAAAAAATCCTGAAAAAAATAACTATGACGAAAATTATTTTTTTCATATATTTTGTATGGAACGGCTTTTTAAATAATGTGCGTTGGTCGACATAATTTGAATCAATTCGAACTGTCAATGGTGTAGTGTGCCGAACATTTCGTGCTTAATCAACAGCTCAATTTTATTTTTTAAACTAAGAGTACCTAGTTATTTTAACTTATTATTTCAGCCAATAAATTAAACACAACATTTATTGATTCTGAGGCGGTACGAAGTTTGCCGGGTCAGTTAGTTAATAATAAAGGCAAGATAGAGGGTCGCCGAGGGCCTGGTAGGAGACAAATGTCTTGGCTGCGAAATGTACGAGAATGGACCGGTATTAGAATTGTGGAGGAGCTATTCCGGGCAGCGCAAGATAGAGATGTATTTACCAGAGTGATCGCCAACGTTGGTGGGACCTGATAGGGCACACAAAGAAGAAGATATGATTGCTGCACAAGTCCCAACTGCTCGCGTCGGGAGCAAGTGAGACTGCGGCATCCCCAATTGGGGTATGTTGTGAGGCTGAAGATAGCGGGGAGGGGAAAGGCGGGTGAGTACCGGGCTATTCAGATCTGGTCACCAAACACGGCTAAAGCCATTTCAAGCAAATTTTCAGTTCTGAATGGTGATCTTACACAAGGCGATTCTAAGTGTAATTTCCACTCTGAAACGTGCTGCAAATATAACATATATAATTATTAATCATTTAATTATGAAATTAATCAAATAATTTTTTTTTATTAACTTCGAACCCAAGACCTTCGGATTGGGAGTTGAGAGCCTTACCCCTTACTCCGATTCGGTCATTTTTGACTGTATCATACTTCGACTGAGAACCACCAACATTATTTTCATTTTCTTTAACGCATATTTTATTGGCTGCTATCTTTATGTATGATAACAAGATTCAACTCGAACTAAATGCCATCCAGATAGTGTCAGGATAAATTTTATCACTTTTTATTAATATGCAACATCTATTGACTTTTTCTGCAAGTCTAGGATGAAATATTTTTATTTTTTATTTTGAACTTAATGAGTTAGAGCGATACGTTAGCGCAGTGGATAGTGCGCTGGCCCGGATTGCCAGAGGTCCTGGGTTTGAGTCCCAGATGTATCCGTATCTTTTTCCGATTTTTCTGTTTCGGATTTTTGATTGACTTTCACTAATATTATCTTCATAACTAACTAACTAACCATCACGCCGTTTCCCCGCAGGGGTAGGCAGAGAGGACGGACCGCCAAACAACTCGGTCTTGAAACACACTCCTTCCCTCATTCACATTCATACATCTTCTCATACATACTCTTCTATTATTCCGACTCTTGGCATGGCCCGACTCAAGTATCTGATTTACTTGATCGTGTCACGTCTTCCTTGGGCGTCCTCGGCTTCTCCTACCATTCATATTCATTAATTAAAATATTATATTTTGAGGTTTAAGTCATTAAGTTAAAAAGTTAAAAATAAAAACATAAGAAACTTCTTTAGCTAAAGCGATCTACACACCATGCTGCGAACAGCCCGACATATCGGGCTGTTAGCAGCTGGATATTGTCTCCCGTCTCCCTTTTCCTCGTGCGAACCCGTAACATTCTGTTTCACGTTGTCTTCTGTCTCTTTTATTAACACAACAAATTCAATATCACCGTCTCATTTCACTGCGGCGCATCGGTTGGTACTAACGGCAGACGGTTTCTTCCAATTTGCAGTCAACATGAAACAGAGTGTTACGGGTTCGCATGAGGAAGAAAGAGACGGGAGACAACCTCTAACTTTCGATTTTTAGCCAGCTGCTAATAGCTGCTGTTCGCAGCATGGTGTTTAGACCGCTTCACTTCAATTAACTTCAAATGTATATAATATATGTATTTTTCTCATTGTACAATATTTTGTAATATCTTACAGTATTTTACTTCCATTTTGTAACTATACATATTATCTATAAGCAGTTCTAAATGTATAACATAAGTACATAGACTAGCTCCCCAGTTAGACTCGAGAATATTTCTATACTAATTGGATAACTAAAATTGATGTATGATATGTAATGAAATGATGTTAATATTGTGAATGATATTATATGTTATAAATAAATAATAAAAAATAAAAATAAAAAAAATATTTATCTTTTTTATTATGTAAGCTGTTTGTTACTTATAAATAAATAAATATTTATGTTTTTTGTGACTCTTAACATGCCCCGACACGGAATATCTATTTGATCCATTTAATCTTTCCACGAGTTCTTGTATTACTGCTTCGTCATAGATAACAAATTAAGCTATGCTATTAAATAATATTTATTTAAACATATTTAAACATATTTATCTTATGAATAATTTTATCAATTTATTAATGGAATCTTTTGAAAAGGTAATCTTAATATTGTTATTAAAGAGATATATGACATCAAAACTTTGATAAGAAATTTAATTCGGGTTGTAGGTACAGTCGAGGGCACCCACCACTTACCTGAATCGTTTTAAGGACCAGATGGATCCCTCTATCGATTCTCACGTCAAGACTCTAATTTATTTTTAAAACGAAGCTACTATTGCCGTTCGCCCACCGGTGGCCGCGGGACGAAATTAAAAAAAAAAAAATTTTTTGAAGCGATTTTGTTCCTTATGTATAAAGAAGTTGTATGAAGAACAAGGTCAGAATCGCTTGCGCCTTTCTCGGTCTTGACAAAGCAAAAATCCGCATAGCGCCAACCCATCTGAATAATTTATAATAAATATCTATGGTAAACTTGGCGTCACTTTTACAAACGGTTTTCAACTGTCATTTCATTTTCAAACAAGTATTTTTGTCATTACTTCTTCGAAAACACCTTTGAATTGGTTTTTTTCATGTAGGGTGTCTATTCAGGTTTGTAGAGAAATAAAAAAAAAATATTATTTTCGTATGAATATATTTTATTTATATTTTTTTGCCGAATGGGAAATATTTTCACATTTTTTTGTTAAAAATAGCTATTCTGGGAAAACTTGTAACGATATTATCATGAAATATATATGAATAATAAGGTACATTATCTGGCAAACAGAAAAGAATCACAAAAAAAAACAATTCCTTTGTTTTTATACGATATTTGAGCAAAAGCCGGGAAGATAATTTCGCGCGATTTTTTCCAAAAACACCTGGCATTCAAGAGGTTAAATGATTCTAAAAGCCCCCGACTGTCCCTACACGGCACAACATACATTTATACATACCATTAAATTTTAAGTGTTTCATCCGAGGCAGTTTGTTCTTGTTCTTGAAGCTAGTGGAGAGACAACATTTATATAGAGGAACATACAAGTATATTACAAAATAAAATAAAGGAAAAGCAAATTTAAGCACGTTCCTGTGGCAGCATACAACACAAGAACAGCATCTACAGCTTCTGGCAAGCCACAGGCAGTCCCGACGAGAGACAGTGAGCAGTGGGACGGGAAGGTGGTCCTTCAAACCCTTCACACTGTCCCCGGCAGAACAGTGGCAAGATGTGACCCCTGTGAAGACGGTGAAATAGTGGAGAAGAGACTTCTGAAGAACCCTGGGGACTAAGTAACTCACTCGAGCCGACAGGACCACAAGGGAACTAGAGATCAGGGTCGAAAGGATCCTTCCCTTTCACTGCTACCGCTACGTCAGGGGGAGCGCAGTGGACAATGCAGGAAACTAAGCGCTTACAAAAGTTATAAGATAAGTGTGCCAGGCAGGGACAAGGGGCTATTCCACCCCCTTATGGGGAGGGTGTAACAGTACATACAAAGTGCAGTACGATTCCAGCCAGTTTGATAATGGGTTGTAGGTACAGTTTAAAAATTATGATTTTCCCAAACGATACATGTTTAGTGATGCCAATTGGTTCTTGACGGGTTTGAACTTCTTTCCGCCAATGGCGAAGCCAGGATTCGATCAGTTAGATGAGATTCGCATAATGCGTATATTCGATCGTCGTTTCCGCAGTCTTGAAGCACTATCGTTTAATTGCGATGTAATGTTCCTTAACTTGTTGAAGGCCAGCATACAAAAAATATATTTATTCAATACCACGTAAAATATTTGACGGTTCTCACCTTTCTTACGAATTCAATTTTTATAACATTTCTTTTGTGATATATTACAAAAATTACATCAAAATAATGTAGATAAAACGAACTTCCTAATAATCACTCAAATCTATGCTTTCCACAATGGATTTATATCAAAAACAATATAGACTTCGAATGTGACAGCGTTCATATTATCTATCAAGCGGCAGCCATTTTGTCCGCCATCTTTGGTGCAGGCGCGTCATTGGCAATTAATTTGAATTATTCGGAGTGGCTAAATGCTACCCAGTATTTCGTTATGTCAAGAACGAGAATGGCCTGAGCGATTCTGACTTTGTTCTTCACACAATTTCTTTATACATAAGGGGCAAACTCGCTTCAAAAATCCGGACCCGCCGGGGGGACTGCGGCCTACAAGAGGTTAAAAGATGATATATAGGCCATCGATTTAATAACTACAGATTAGCCCTCCCACACCTTATTTCAATCCAACAGTGGCACCACCTGTGAGTCATTTCATTATACAAACTACCCATCCAATTCTGTCGCATCTCTTGCATGACGTAGTTGTTTTGCTAGGAAGAAATTAAACATTTTTATCCAATGTTACTTTTCTCTATACGCTGCCTCAAATTTATATGTTAGGTATATATATTTTTTAAGTATTCATATAACAGATTACATTGTTAATAATAAAGTCTACGACAGCCCATACCTAAAATAGTTCTAACTGCCTTAATTTTGTGTTTTAAAAATGATCTTCACAAAGCCTGTTATTCCGTTGCCGCGAACTTGCTGAAAAACAAATTTGTTCCACGCAGACCAACAAAAGGTGCAAACCAATGCTTCCTGCGATCTTTTGACTGGGAGATAGTGCACTTTCTTTTTGATAAATGTTTTCATACCCAATGGAGCGACAGAGCAATTAAAAACTTTTTTTTCCGGATTGCTAAAGGAAATTTTTTTGCCCACATTAAAAAAATCATACCTCCGAATTTGAATATGTAGACATAGAAACTGATTATAGTTCTATACGGCCACTGAATTCACCTACCTTTTGATTACTATCACTTACTTGTAGTATTTATACAAAAATTATTATAAAATCGTTAACCTTAACCTCTCGATGGCCGTTCGCCCACCGGTGGCCGCGGGTCGAAATTATAATTTTTTTTTTTTTAAGCGATTTTGTCCCTTATCTATAAAGAAATTGTATGAAGAACAAGGTCAGAATCGCATGCGCCGTTCTCGGTCTTGACCCATCTGAATAATTTATAATAAATATCTATGGTCAACTTGGCATCACTTTTACAAACGGTTTTCAACCTTCATTTCATTTTCAAACAAGTATTTATGTCATTACTTCTTCGAAAACACCTTTGAATTGTTTTTTTTCATGTAGGCTGTCTATTCAGGTTTGTAGAGAAATAAAAAAAAATGATCATTTTCGTATGAAAATATTTTCATACATTTTTTTGTTAAATAGCTATTTTGGGAAAACTTGTAACGATATTATCATGAAATATATATGAATAATAAGGTACATTATCTGGCAAACAGAAAGCAATAACAAAAAAACCAATTCCTTTGTTTTTATACGATATTTGAGCAAAATCCGGGAAGCTATTTTCGCGCAGTTTTTTCCAAAAACACCTGGCTTGCTAAAGGTTAAAACATTTTAAAGAATCTATAGAATATTTGCCACATTGTGGCGGCAAAGCCATCCGAGGCTTTGGAAATAGTGCCATAATGTGGCAAAAAGCGTTCGAGTGAATAAACCAGTATTTTTGGTGTCATTTTAAGACCCACATGGCTTGTCTTGATATACTTGGTTGAATGATTGGTCCCAAACACGATTAGTACAAAAAGAAGAAGATCTGCATATTAGCTACTTCTTCTTCTTCTCGTGCCCTGTCCGTTCAACGGACGTTAGCTATCATATTAGCTACAATGATTTAATTTAGATTTTTGTTTGTTTTCCAGTATGGTCGCCAACACATTGAAGTTGCCAAGAAACTCAAGAGAGTGGAGTCCAGTGAAGATGAGGGCGGAGGCTGGGGCGACGCTCAGCAGCAGGACGGCAAGTCTATTAGTATTACTTACTGTGGTGTACTGTCGTTTCCTCTCATTAATGTTACATCGTATACAGTGGCGGTTCTTCACAGGGGGACAGTGGGGACAGTCCCCACCAATTATACTCGAAACCTATTAAAAGAAATAACAGTCTACACCATAGGTTCTCAACCTTATTTTGCCCACCGTCCACTATTTATATAGAATATTTTTTTTCCTAGAGCCCCCCATTTTTTTTTTACTTACCATCTGTCGCGAATCTGAAACAGCTATTGTCATAACTATATTATGTTATGTAATTACACTGTAATGTTATATAGTCGTAAGATAGGATATGACTGCAATCCTATTTCCGAGTTTAAAGAAAAATGTTTCAATGAGAAGAATAATGTGCATACTTAATTATATTGAGAAGTATTTTTACGAACATTCAGAAGACATTGATTTTATAACTTGTCTTCTAATGAGAAGGTTGATTTTGATGCATTTTAAGGAGTTTGTTAATATCAGGCTCTATTTTACATAAAAAAAAACCTTAAGTTGCCGTACAGTAACATGGAGCTGATTTCTCTTTTTAATTTTCCAACGTTGCCACGGCAGTAAATCCACGTTCAGCTAATTAGGACAATGGGAATGCTATCAGAAATCGTTGAATAATATCATTACGAAATCGGTTTCTGCAGCCAAAATTCTTGGTAAATATTCTTATATTTACATGAAATATATACATCCACATTATTACATGCGTAAGTGACTCTAATTTAACCGTCTATACGGGACTCCAATCATTCAAGTCGAAAAACGCATCTCAAGTGGTGTCGTGTCTAGATTCCGTCATGTTTTTGTACATAGAATTTGTCTGCCGTCGCCCTCGTAGATTTTCTTAATGCCCCCCAAGTTTCTTTGAGCATTCTACTGCCCCCCTGAAAGCCTCCAGCGCCCACAAGGGGGCGTTATCGCCCACGTTGAGAAAGACTGGTCTACACCAAAATTAATATTTTGCATAAATAGGTCTCTTGACATTTTCAAAATGTATATTATTGTGAAATTTTTCATTTATTTAATTAAAGTTATGTATTTTTTTTTATATTTTATAGAGAATACCTCACAAGAGTCCCAACTGCTCCCGTCTGGAGCCAGTGAGATTATGGCATCCCCAATTGGGGTATGTTGTGAGGCTGAAGGTAAGTGGGGAAGGGAAGGAGATGGGGAAGAGGAAGGTGGGGAAGTACCTGGCTATTCAGATCTCGTCACTAAACACGGCTAAAGTCATTATTAAGCAACCTTTCAATTCTGAATTGTGGTCTTACACCAGGGCAATACTGAGAGTATCTTCCACTCTGGAACGTGTATATGCATGTCATGTATTAGATTTGAAATTAAACAAGTTTTGCACTTTGTTCCACTTATTTATTTTCACCAGCAACGGTTTCATCCTACTGAGGACATTTTCAGACTGGTAGTTGAAATTCTTATGCTACGGAATGTATACAAACTTAGGCAGGGGTACACAACATTGTCTCTATATAACCACTGGAGCGATAGCGCAATTTATAACATTTTTCATGTCTATTTATTTTACATTATTTGTATATTTTCAGGTGGGCTAGTAATCCAGCGCGAGAATTTGTTAGCGCCGGACCGTTCGCAGGATCGACCCGGCCACCTGTCCAACGGCGTTGCCAAGCCGCCGTTGCTCGCCAGCAACTCCTCGAGCCGGCTGGTGACGCCCGCTGCTGGTATTGACGCCAAAGACGCGGCCAAAGTTGACCCAGTCTCCGGCGAATCTGCAGTAGATGGAGTGGCAAGTGGCGATGAAACGGCCATCACTCCTCTAGAGGTAAAATTGTACAGACTTTAATAAAACAAATACAACAGTAAAACTCTAGAGACCTTAACCAGTCCTGTGGCGTATACGCGCCGGCGCGTGCGGTACTATTATTCAATATTTTTTTTTTTTAATGCGATTTTAACCCTTTTGTATAAAGAAACTGTATTAAGAACAAGGTCAGAATCGCTTGCGCCAATATATTTCTTGACATAACAATTTATTTGATTGATCTAGAGCAGTGATTCTCAAAGTGGCCCAGGTGGACTCCCAGGTGTGCTAGCACGGTCGCTCGATATGAAGTTACCGACCGATTGTCGGTAACTTCTCATCGTTCCCCAGGACAACTGCAGATCGCAAACGAATAGTTGACAGTTCACAATGACTAAGTGTCCTTAACATATTCGACATCAACTGTTGTTTGTACGTTAGCGATGTGCAGTTGTCCTAGGGAACGATGAGAAGTTTCCGATAGTTATCCTATCGATCGTTATAGAGCAAGCGTGCTAGGGCCTCAGGGGTCCACGGGAGACTCGATAGCACTCGATTACTGCAACCAAATCACCTACCTGAAGTGGCAAGGGACTTCCCCTGGCACGCACAAACGTGCAATGCTAAAACTACTGTTTACACAATTTGGGGATTCCCTGAAATATAAACTCGCGACTGAATGAGTTTTCGCCTGGTTATTCAGTATTGATTAGTGAAAGTGTGAAGTGAAGACAAAATGTCAGGAAGAAAAAAAGATGCTGTATGGGTTCATTACATATTTCAACCAATTTACACAAAACCTTGACAAATTATATACGTAAACCTTCCTCATGAATCACTCTGTTGGTGAAAAAGGCATGAAAATTCGTTCAGTAGTTTTGAGTTTATCGCGAACAGACAGACAGACACAGCGGAGGACTTTAATGTTGGCGTATTTTGTCAGAGGCTAAAAATATTCCCGCTTTGCAATAAAATCCAAATAAATGGAACTTTTGTTAACGTATTCGAAAACTAAAAACTGTTTTCTGTAGGTGATGAAATAGGCATTCAAATTTCTATATTAAAAATTACTATGTATTTTTTTAAATATAATTTTTTTTTGCGAAAACTTTAAAAAGTTTTAAAAATGGCTCACTTTACTTTTTTTTTTAACTAAAATTACTGATAATGAAAAAAAAATAAAACACATACTTATTTCATTAGATAAATTAATTATAAACCTTACTGTCACCTCACTTTTTTTCGTTTCATGTAAAAAAAATTCTTAAAAAATTCACATAGTTCCATAATTTTTTTTCAAATTGCTATCGGAAACTTTGGTTTCAGAAAGGGGTAAATTTTAATTTTTTTGTGGTTTTTTTTTTAGATTTGAATATATAGTTTGTTGTATTCTCTTTCCAATACCGTTTAGATCACATTTCTGACTATGATAGTAAGGGAAACGATTTCTGTGAGACCTATGTGAGCTGGGACAAATATGGTCTCCTGTGATTAAGCGGGTTAAAAAAGATTTTTATCCACCCTGGTTTATTTGGACTTAGTATATTTATTCGCATTTTTTCAATATTACTGTACCTATGTGAAGAAAGTTAAAAAAAAGTTTTTTCATTGAGATAGTGATGTTTCTTTAGGCAAATTGTATATTTAATTATTATTTTTTTATCATTTTAATTTTTTACATTTTAAGAAAATGAATGAGAGAAAGTTCTTGGAAGGAAAAAGGTATGATGGGTGGGTAGGAATCTGAGGGATAGTGAGTATGTCCAGGAGTGACAGACGTATGAATCTATCCCTCCCGCTGCGGAGCAAGACGATGGATGGGTGGAGAGAGAGACCAGTTTGAGAGGTCAAATCCGACCCGATCCGGCCCGCCAAGCAGCTGGCAGGCGCATCCGTCGCCAAGACACGGACACACCTCACTCGATGATCCCGGGTACCTCTGCTAAGTCACCAAACGTAGCGATACACTTGAATTTTAAAAAGTGTGCATGGTTTATACTTAAGTAGGTTGTTATTCAAGTACCTATTTACAGATCTTATGATTTCGGAAAAATAATTGGATTTGATTTAATATGATAAAATTAGAATCCTATCTTTTTGGACGCGAGGTCTGCTGTTCACTAAACTACCAGTTATATATTTTTTTCTATTATTTTGTTAAACCTAGCATTAACAATGAAGATATAAGCCTTGGTTTAATGGGCAGGTTCTCACCATACAGAATTTTCATGAACCTTTTTTCAGGGGGTCCATGGAATCGTCGTCGCCCAGCATCTGGAATAAAAATTCAGACATAATCAAACTAGATCTTGCTACACGGGTTCTCCAAACAATTTCTTCATATTTTTTCTTTATTACAGTTTCAATAAGATGGTTATTAACTTGTTGAAAGCCAGCATAGGAAAAATATATTTTTCAATACGACGTGTAATATTTGACATTTCTCACCTTTCTTATGAACTCAATTTTTATAACATTTCTTTTGTGATATATTACAAAAATTACATCAAAATAATGTAGATAAAACGATCTTCCTAATAATCACTGAAATCTATGCTTTCCACAATGGATTTATATAAAAAAAACAATGATAAAATATAGACTCCGATTACGACTCCATTCATATTATCACGCGCCGGCCATTTTGTCAGCCATCTTTTATGCCCGGCGTGTCATCGTGAATTAATTTGAATTATTCAGAGAGGCTAGACGCTACGCAGTATTTCGTTACGTCGAGAATGAGAATGGCCCAAGCGATTCTGACCTTGTTCTTGATACAATTTCTTATACCTAAGGGACAAAATCGCTTCCAAAATCGATGGTAAACCGGAGTACGTACGGCCAACGACAGGTTAAGCACATTGATTAATAAAACATTTGAACATGTTTATGTCTTGTTGTTTAGGAGAGCAATCCTGTGACCCCTACCAACCTGGACTTTGACCTGTCCTCGTGTTTCTACTATGTCAAGGCGGGGGTGGAGTCCATCATTGAGGATCAGGTCACTTCCGTCTTCGAGGCCGAGGAGTTGAGGAGTTGGAACCTGCTCACTAGGACTAACAGGTGACTTAGTCGCAAATTCTTTTTTAATAACAATGTCCATCAAAAATTTAAGATACGATACCCTGCAATTGCAGTGTCTAATAATCCTGCATACGGTATGATACCCTGCAATTGCAGTGTTGAATAATCGTGCACACAGTATGATACCCTTCAATTGCAGTGTCGAATAATCATGCACACGGCACGATACCCTGCAATTGCAGTGTTAAATAATCGTGCACACAGTATGATACCCTTCAATTGCAGTGTCGAATAATCATGCACACGGCATGATACCCTTCAATTGCAGTGTTGAATAATCGTGCACACGGTATGATACCCTTCAATTGCAGTGTCGAATAATCATGCACACGGCATGATACCCTTCAATTGCAGTGTCGAATAATCATGCACACGGTATGATACCCTTCAATTGCAGTGTTGAATAATCGTGCACACAGTATGATACCCTTCAATTGCAGTGTCGAATAATCATGCACACGGCACGATACCCTGCAATTGCAGTGTTAAATAATCGTGCACACAGTATGATACCCTTCAATTGCAGTGTCGAATAATCATGCACACGGCATGATACCCTTCAATTGCAGTGTTGAATAATCGTGCACACGGTATGATACCCTTCAATTGCAGTGTCGAATAATCATGCACACGGCATGATACCCTTCAATTGCAGTGTCGAATAATCATGCACACGGCATGATACCCTTCAATTGCAGTGTCGAATAATCATGCACACGGCATGATACTCTGCAATTGCAGTGTTGAATAACCGTGCGCACGGTATGATACCCTTCAATTGCAGTGTCGAATAATCATGCAGACGGCATGATACCCTTCAATTGCAGTGTTGAATAATCGTGCACACGGTATGATACCCTTCAATTGCAGTGTCGAATAATCATGCACACGGCATGATACCCTTCAATTGCAGTGTTGAATAATCGTGCACACGGTATGATACCCTTCAATTGCAGTGTCGAATAATCATGCACACGGCATGATACCCTTCAATTGCAGTGTCGAATAATCATGCACACGGCATGATACCCTTCAATTGCAGTGTCGAATAATCATGCACACGGCATGATACTCTGCAATTGCAGTGTTGAATAACCGTGCGCACGGTATGATACCCTTCAATTGCAGTGTCGAATAATCATGCAGACGGCATGATACCCTTCAATTGCAGTGTTGAATAATCGTGCACACGGTATGATACCCTTCAATTGCAGTGTCGAATAATCATGCACACGGCATGATACCCTTCAATTGCAGTGTCGAATAATCATGCACACGGTATGATACCCTTCAATTGCAGTGTCGAATAATCATGCACACAGTATGATACCCTTCAATTGCAGTGTCGAATAATCATGCACACGGCACGATACCCTGCAATTGCAGTGTTAAATAATCGTGCACACAGTATGATACCCTTCAATTGCAGTGTCGAATAATCATGCACACGGCATGATACCCTTCAATTGCAGTGTTGAATAATCGTGCACACGGTATGATACCCTTCAATTGCAGTGTCGAATAATCATGCACACGGCATGATACCCTTCAATTGCAGTGTCGAATAATCATGCACACGGCATGATACCCTTCAATTGCAGTGTCGAATAATCATGCACACGGCATGATACTCTGCAATTGCAGTGTTGAATAACCGTGCGCACGGTATGATACCCTTCAATTGCAGTGTCGAATAATCATGCAGACGGCATGATACCCTTCAATTGCAGTGTTGAATAATCGTGCACACGGTATGATACCCTTCAATTGCAGTGTCGAATAATCATGCACACGGCATGATACCCTTCAATTGCAGTGTCGAATAATCATGCACACGGCATGATACCCTTCAATTGCAGTGTCGAATAATCATGCACACGGCATGATACTCTGCAATTGCAGTGTTGAATAACCGTGCGCACGGTATGATACCCTTCAATTGCAGTGTCGAATAATCATGCAGACGGCATGATACCCTTCAATTGCAGTGTTGAATAATCGTGCACACGGTATGATACCCTTCAATTGCAGTGTCGAATAATCATGCACACGGCATGATACCCTTCAATTGCAGTGTCGAATAATCATGCACACGGCATGATACCCTGCTGTACCGGACGTGTTTTGTGAATAATTAGTTGATATGTAATAAATTGTGTCACGGGGTCAAGCGGTCCGTACAGAGACAAAAAAGAAGGCTTGACCCCCCCCCCCCCCCCTCTTCCCTTTTGTACGTACCTACAACCTACCCTTTTTCAACTTTGCATAAGGTTTGAATTTGCGCAAAGTAGTCTCTTACAAAAACTCACCTTTGCGCAAATCCCGAATTATGCAAAGCCATTTTTCACAAAATCAATTTGTGCAACTCAAATCTAACCAATTGTGCAAACTCATAATATGTCTTTTAATAAAAACATCAAGGAGCGTAGGGTGTAAGGCAGGGAGAAACGGTACGGCGTTATGCCCGGCGCACCGAACGCCGGTGCATCCTAACTTTCTAGTCGGTCCAATTCTAAGAATTTCATCTTAGTTCTTAGAATCGGGCCGACACAAAGGACTGGCAAGGGCTCTAGCCCGCCAGTAGGCCCTTTAAATAGACCGCTAAAAGCCGTACTTCGGCAGAGATCCAGACACCGCCTTCACCGGAACATCTCTCCCTGCTCTGCTCTACCTCCTCTGATCGACTTCACCACTACACTGGACTTCTCATTTCGGCCGACCTGCTCGCCTTCCTGAAAAGCATATTGCAATTGTCGATCGCCCTTATCAGGGCGCAGGTTTCCCCCCTACCTTCCTTCCCCCTTGCCTTCTACCTTTTTCCTAACATTTTTCCCAACCTTTCCCTTTCCCCACATTTTACCCCACTTTTCCCTTTACCCACATTTTACCCCACTTTTTCCTTTTCCCACATTTTACCCTACTTTTCCCTGTACCCACATTTTTCCCTACTCTCCCCACATTTTTACCCCCTTCTTCCCTTTTCCCTCGTTTTTTCCCACCTTTTCCCTAGGCGTCGAAGCGGCCAGCCGGTCCCTTCCCGCTACATCGTCTGTGCGGCGGTCGGCTACAGCGCCCGTCCCGTACACCTGCAGTGTTGAATATTCGTGCCCACATTATGATACCCTGCAAATGCAGTGTTGAATAATAGATGTTATAACCACTGCGATTTCTGGCATTTTTATGTGCCATTTTAAATATCTCTGATTGCTTTTCGGATAAAAAAAGGTAAATTATCTGTCGATTCGGCAATTTAAAAAAAAATATATATTTGTAGCTCCCACGTTATCAATATAATAGTTCGGAACAGGGACTTTATTGTAGATAAAGTAACAAAAATTATAAAGAACAGAAAATATAACTACACGGCGCATTATATCCGACTGTATTTGGAGGACAGAAAGTCTGAAAGAACTCCTTCACCATACTAACACGAACAAAATATCTCAATATTAATTTCAATAGGTACTGAGACTGGGGCTTGTTCTGGATCTCTGCTCATTGAAGGCCGTGCATCTGCTTTTATAGGGCCGACAAGGATACCGTATTACCTGTAAGCGAGAAAGCATTCGAGCTTGCGCGGTTCCTCTCGTTACAATGTCCAATTAGTTAGTATGTAATCTGACTTTTTTAAATTTTTTTACAGACGATACGAATTTGTGTCGTGGCGTTTAACGGTCATATGGATGATGGGCTTCTTTGTCCGATACTGCTTCCTACTGCCTCTGAGGATACTTATATGCTTCATAGGGGTGAGTAAATTAGTTAATTAAATAAATATATATAGTAACAATAATATAACAAGTTTTCTTTCAGATATCATTTTTAGTTTTTACGTCAGTAATGAGTTTTAACTGATCCCAACCTTCTGGAGACTACGGCATCCTCAAATGGGGTGGGACGGGAAGTATCTAGCTATTTCAAGCAATGTTTCGGTCGTGAATGGTGCCCGGTTCACCTTTTGAACAATTTGCGATCATGACCCTTTGGAATAACAAGTTTCCATATGTTGCTTTAACGTTATGCGATAATGAACTCTAAGGTAGCTTACCATAGATCCCATATACCATATCCTTGCTTTAACGTTATTTATTTATTCACGCCCTTAGGGCTTTTACAATAATCATATTGGATTGATTTGGTACTCGGAATGTTAATAGTTTTATTAAGTCAGGTGCGTCAATTGTGCCATTAACTAATTTGAATAAAAGTACCATATCGCTCTTTGTTCTTCTAAAAGATAAGTCAGTTAAATTAAGTCCTTTCTTTAATTTATCATAATTGATTTGTTCAATGGGTATGGATAGTTTGAAATTAATGAACCATAAAAATTTATGTTGAACTCTCTCAATTTTTATTTGATGTGCTTTATAGTATAGTGACCAAATAGTGGAATCGTATTCTAAATTACTTCTAACTAAGGCAGTGATAATGAACTCTAAGGTAGCTTTCCATAGATCCCATATACGCGTGACGTTTCCGCAACAGATGGAACCTTGTTATTCCAAAGGGTCGATCAGCTGATAAGCATAAAAACACTACCCTTAATGCTTGTCAGCTGATGACAATTCGTCTAAATTCTGAAATGGGCCTAGAATTGGCGAGTAACGGGGACCATTTGAATGTAAAAAAAAAAAAACAAAATGGGGCTAATCGTAGAACTGTGAAAATGTCAAATGTGACCATGTCATGTAACAATGTCAAATTGATTATGTCAAATGTGACAATGTCAAATTGAAGATGGCAAATGAGGAGGTTAAATGTGATTAAGTCATGTGTGACAATGTCTAATTGAAGATGTCAAATGAAAAGATCAAATGTGATCAAGTCATGTGTGACAATGTCAAATTGAATATGTCAAATGAGGAGGTCAAATGTGATTAAGTCATGTGTGACAATGTCAAATAGAATATGTCAAATTAGGAGGTCAAATGTGTTTAAGTCATGTGTGACAATGTCAAATTGATGATGTCAAATGTGACAATGTCAAATTGATGATGTCAAATGTGACAATGTCAAATTGATGATATCAAATGTGACAATGTCATATTGATGATGATGATATCTAATGAGAAAGTCAAATGTGACGAGGTCTTATGTTACGATTTTAAAACTGACAAATGTCATGTGACAATGTCAAATTGGTGATGTCAAATGAGAAAGTCAAATGTGACAATATCAAATTGAACATGTCAAATGATAAGGTCAAATATGACTAAGTCAAGTTGTGACAATGTCAAATTGATGATGGCGACTAATGAAAAGGTAATATGTTACATTTTCAAAACTAACAATGTTAAATTTAACGAAAGATTGTAACACCTCTACGCAAGTGTTTTTGTCATCCACTCACAATGTCCGCTGACTGAAACAGGTGTTTTCCATGGTGATTGGATCCCTCATCCTCGGCAATCTGCCGGAGAGCCGGTTCAAGCGCCGCGTCAACACCTCGTTCTACAAGTACTCCTTCAGGATACTGGCGCGCTCGCTGAGCTGCGTCATCACCTTCCACATGGACGAGTACAAGCCCAAGAACGAGGGCTGCTGCGTGGCCAATCACACAAGCCCCATCGATGTCATCATGCTGTCCACGGAGAACTGCTTCAGTCTGGTACAGATCGCCTGATGATGTCGGATCGGTGCTCGTTGTATTGTCGCCGTTACGGGTCGAACTTCATACACGCCTGTCACTAATTAACTGATCTGTTGCATTTGAAATTTGGCACAGATCTGTGTGTCAAACAGCGTCATACTTGTAACAAAAACTAATGACAACTTGTAACAAAAAATAATGACATATTGTAGATCAGTTTCAATGGACATTTCCTGGTTATCAGCTCAGTTTAAATCAAATTTTCCTGTCGTTAGCTCGGTTCCAAATGATGCGAACTTGATATTAGTTTGGTTCTAATGCACTTTTCCTTGTCATTAGCTCCAATGAACACATCCTTGTCAACAGGTATCCTACAAGTTATAAATTGTGTTTTCATGAACAGTTTCAATTTTATTACCTCAATTCCAATGAACATATTCTTGTCATTAGCTCAGTTTCAATTGACACACCCTTGTCATTAGCTAAGTTCCAATAATTGACCAATTTTATTAGCTTGGTTTCAATTGGCACATACTTGTCATTAGCTCAGTTTCAATTGACATACCTTTGTCATTGTCATTAGCTAAGTTCCAATAATTGGCAAATTTTATTAGCTTAGTTTCAATTGACACATACTGGTTACATGTTAGCTTAATTTCAATTGACGCACGCACCATTGCCATTAGCTCAGTTTCAATTGACATACCCTTGTCATTAGCTAAGTTTCAATAATTGACACATTTTATTAGCTTAGTTTCAATTTACACAACCTTGTCATTAGCTCAGTTTCAATTGACATACCCGTCATTAGGCCATTCCAATAAATATATTATTTTCATTAGCTCAGTTTCAATTGACACATCCGTCTCCAATAAACACATTTTTGTCGTTAGCTTTTCTTATTGACACAACAACGTCAAACGCCCAGTTGACACATGCTTGTCATTAGCTCAGTTCCAATTGAAACATGCTTGTCATTAGTTGAGTTCCAATGGACATAACCTTGCCACACGCTCTCATCCCTTCCCAACACAGTTCATCATGTCATCATGCATCTTGTGACTAAGGCGAAAATGTACTTTTCATTCATCAAAAATTATCTCAGCTTTATTTCGGCTTGCTTTCGGATGATATTAATTATGTTATTAATATTGGTGGATAGCATTTTGAGAGGAATTCCTTTACGGTTTCAGGTATATTGGCGGCATCGTAAAATATATTGGTTTGATGGTTAAATATGGCCCTTCATTTACAGTTTATTTCAATAATGTGATGTACTATCAATTCATACATTATGATGTGATGTTCTATCAATCATACATTATGATGTGATGTACTATCAATTCATAATATTTGATAAATTATTATTATCAATTCATATGATACCGGACAGTTTGAAGGATGATGCAATGGCATGTTAAAAATATTTATTTATATGATGTGATGTGTACTATTAATTTATACAATGTGATGTTTGATTTTGGGTTATTTTATAGGACACCGGACGATTTGAGAGATGATCCGATGGCATGTTTATTTATATTATGTGATGTACTATCAATTTATGTTATTTTGTTATGTTCGATGTTGGATTATTTCATAATATACCAGATGGTTTGAGAGATGATGTGATGGCACGTTTATTTACATCACGTGATGTACTATCAATTTATATTTCGTGGTGTAAAGTATCATTTAAGTGATGTGATGTTCCATATTGGATTATTTCGTACCATGCTGGACGGTTTGAGAGATGATGCGATGGCTGTTTAATGTTAATTTTTATGATGCGATGTACTATCAATTTATATGGTGTTAAAATCTATTATTTTGAATCATAATAAATAGACTGAGATATGATGCAATGACATGTTTCCTGTTTATTTTTATGATGTGATGCACTATCAATTTATATGTGATGAAGGATTGTTTTCTAACATACTTGAAGATTTGAGAGATGATGTGATGGCATTACATTTTGTCTTGATGAAAATTAACTGAATTATACAGTATAGGTTTATGAATGACGATGGTATTTGTTACGTGACGTGATGTAATTTCAATTTATATTATGTGACGTGATGTTTGATGCATCTATTTGTTGGATTTAAAATTGTATGGATTTGCGGGATACGACAATGTTGTATTCATCTAACTAATATTTATATAATGGGAGGAGGACCTGAGGAACAAAAAATTCCCTCTGGGCCTATGTCTTCTTTTGGGAGACTGAGTGGAGGGTCTTTTTAGGGAAAGGAAGGAGAGGAATTTCTGGGAAGGAAAAGGGTATAAGGTGAGGGTAGGAATCCAGAGATCAATGTGTTTAGGAGTGACAAATGTATGAATCCACTCCTCCCACTGCGGTGCAAGGCGATGGGTCGAGAGAGTCCGGCTGGAGAGGTCGAAAGGACTCCCTCGACCAGTCTCCAATCCGGCCTGGTGGGCAGACGCATCCGCTGCCAAGACCCGGACAAACCTCACTTGATGAACTCCAAATTGAACATATTGTGAAGATGAAGTGTCTATATTATGTTTTCTAATGTCATTGCGTGAATGTAGATGGTGCGTGTGTATATCAGTGTGACAAGTGGTTTGTGTGTAGAAGAAGTAAGGTACTCAATCGGCAGTGGTGGCATTTGTATCGCCAGGTGTTGCTGTTGACGGCATGCACGGCGGCAGTGGGCTGTCTGCCGGAGGGGGCGGGGCGGCGCGCCTTGAACCGCCGCCTCAGCGCCGCCTGCTTCTCGCTGCTGAGCCGCTCCCTGTCCGCCGTCATCACATACAAGGGCCAACCGCCGCAGCGAGGAATCTGCGTGGCCAACCACACGTCGCCCATCGACGTGCTGATGCTCATGTGCGACAACAGCTACTCGCTGGTCCGTTCTGTCGTCTGCCGTCTGAGCTTGTAGATAGCCTAAACTTACCTGACTGGACTTTCACAGAACAAAACCTAACCTGACTTGTGGTAGACGGAACCTAACATAACATCACTCGAACCGTATCTATTCTTTCGTAGACAAAACCTAACCTGACTTGTGGTAGACGGAACCTAACATAACATCACTCGAACCGTATCTATTCTTTCGTAGACAAAACCTAACCTGACTTGTGGTAGACGGAACCTAACATAACATCACTCGAACCGTATCTATTCTTTCGTAGACAAAACCTAACCTGACTTGTGGTAGACGGAACCTAACATAACATCACTCGAACCGTATCTATTCTTTCGTAGACAAAACCTAACCTGACTTGTGGTAGACGGAACCTAACATAACATCACTCGAACCGTATCTATTCTTTCGTAGACAAAACCTAACCTGACTTGTGGTAGACGGAACCTAACATAACATCACTCGAACCGTATCTATTCTTTCGTAGACAAAACCTAACCTGACTTGTGGTAGACGGAACCTAACATAACATCACTCGAACCGTATCTATTCTTTCGTAGACAAAACCTAACCTGACTTGTGGTAGACGGAACCTAACATAACATCACTCGAACCGTATCTATTCTTTCGTAGACAAAACCTAACCTGACTTGTGGTAGACGGAACCTAACATAACATCACTCGAACCGTATCTATTCTTTCGTAGACAAAACCTAACCTGACTTGTGGTAGACGGAACCTAACATAACATCACTCGAACCGTATCTATTCTTTCGTAGACAAAACCTAACCTGACTTGTGGTAGACGGAACCTAACATAACATCACTCGAACCGTATCTATTCTTTCGTAGACAAAACCTAACCTGACTTGTGGTAGACGGAACCTAACATAACATCACTCGAACCGTATCTATTCTTTCGTAGACAAAACCTAACCTGACTTGTGGTAGACGGAACCTAACATAACATCACTCGAACCGTATCTATTCTTTCGTAGACAAAACCTAACCTGACTTGTGGTAGACGGAACCTAACATAACATCACTCGAACCGTATCTATTCTTTCGTAGACAAAACCTAACCTGACTTGTGGTAGACGGAACCTAACATAACATCACTCGAACCGTATCTATTCTTTCGTAGACAAAACCTAACCTGACTTGTGGTAGACGGAACCTAACATAACATCACTCGAACCGTATCTATTCTTTCGTAGACAAAACCTAACCTGACTTGTGGTAGACGGAACCTAACATAACATCACTCGAACCGTATCTATTCTTTCGTAGACAAAACCTAACCTGACTTGTGGTAGACGGAACCTAACATAACATCACTCGAACCGTATCTATTCTTTCGTAGACAAAACCTAACCTGACTTGTGGTAGACGGAACCTAACATAACATCACTCGAACCGTATCTATTCTTTCGTAGACAAAACCTAACCTGACTTGTGGTAGACGGAACCTAACATAACATCACTCGAACCGTATCTATTCTTTCGTAGACAAAACCTAACCTGACTTGTGGTAGACGGAACCTAACATAACATCACTCGAACCGTATCTATTCTTTCGTAGACAAAACCTAACCTGACTTGTGGTAGACGGAACCTAACATAACATCACTCGAACCGTATCTATTCTTTCGTAGACAAAACCTAACCTGACTTGTGGTAGACGGAACCTAACATAACATCACTCGAACCGTATCTAATCTTTCGTAGACAAAACCTAACCGGGCGTAATTGAGCCTTACCTAACCTAACTTTACACAGAAAAATTTTATTATTGTAGGCAGAACCTATCCTAACCTTACATGACTTGTAACAAACGCAACCTAACCTAACATAACTTGTAGCAGACGGAAACTAACTTAACTTAAATTATTATAGATAGAACCTAACCTAAGCTTACCTGACTTATTGCTGACTGAACTTTCTCAGAACAAAATCTAACCCGACTTGTGGCGGACGGAACCCAAGCTAACATCACTTGAAGCAGACGGAAACTAACGTAAATTAAATTATTATAGACAGAACCTAACCTAACCTTACCAGACCTATTGCTGACTTTAACAGAACTTTAACAGAATTAAACCTAACCTGACTTGCGGCAGACGGACTCTAACCTACATCACTTGTAGCAGACGGAAACTAACTTAAATTATTGTATACAGAACTGAACTTTCACAGAACTGTATCTAACATATCGTAGAAGAAACCTAACCGATCATAATTGAACCTAATCCAACCTAACTTTTTACAGACAAAACCTTACCTTACCTAGCTTACCACAGACAGAACCTAATCTACCATAGACGGAACCCAAACTAACCTAACTTAACCCAGACGGATCCAGAACTAACCTAACTTATCACAGATAGAACTTTACGTTACCTTGCCTGTCACAGACAGAGCCTGACCTACCTTAGACGGAACCAAAACAACCTAACTTATCTAAGATGGAACCTTACCTAGCCTATCACAAAGAGAACCTAACCAACCATAGACTGAACGAAAACTAACCTAACTTATCACAGATGGAACCTTATCTTACCTAGCCTATCACAGACAGTATTACAGTAAACGCGCGCCCAACATATGTACACAGTTGACATTTGTCACATGAGAACGGGACGCTTCTACGACTCGTTCTTGTGTTCAACAGCTTGGCTGTGGAACGATTTGCCGGCCTCTGTGTTTCCTCCCTCCTATAACATGGGTCTCTTCAAGACCCACATTCACTCCTTCCTCTCCTCAAAAAGACCCTCCTCACAGCATCTTCAAAGATGACATAGGCCCTGAGGGAAATTATTTTCCTCAGGGCTTCCTGTGTGGAGTTAATGTAAAAAATAAAAAAAAAGACGGAACCCAAACTAACCTAAATTATCACGGACAGAACCTAACCTACCATAGACAGAACGAAAACTAACCTAATTTATCACAGACAGAACCTAACCTACCATAGACAAAACCAAAACTAACCTAATTTATCACAGACAGAACCTAACCTACCATAGACAGAACCAAAACTAACCTAACTTATCACAGACAGAACCTTATCTTCCATAGACAGAACCAAAACTAACCTAACTTATCACAGACAGATCCTAACTTAACCTTACTTATCACTAGAAGGCGGCTAAGCGGTGGCAAAACGAAGAATTCCAAGTCACGAATCCGCAAAAACATCATTCGGAGATATTGAAATTTGAATTTTTGAAATGATATGTTTTTGTAATAACGAATCAATTCTAAACTTCAAACCTCAATATCTCCAAATGATGTTTTTGCGAATTTTCAACTTGGAATTCTTCGTTTTGCCACCGCCTAGCCGCCTACTACTTATCACTGAAAGAACCTAACCTGACCTCATATATTATAGATTTTACCTTAATTAATGTAATAAGTCATATTGGCAAACACATGGAAAACCTTAATAAACCTAACCTACAATAAACTACTTTAACAAACCTAACCTATGATAGACTGAGAACTTACATCCTAACCTAACCTCTCGTATTTTGAACTGAACTAGCTTTACCTTACGTTTGATATTCGTAATAAATAGTTTTTGATTGTGCATGTATTTTGTTAAGCAGGAATTTTTAATTAATGCTTTAACACAATGGTGTATGTTATTTTGTAATTAACCCTTCAATCTAATTTGTTCGCTTTTCGGAACAACTAAAATAAAAATCGTTGGGTCTCCCTTACTATCATGGTTAGAAATATGATCTAAACGGTGTAATAAAGACAAAACACCACGCTTTATATTCAAATCTAAAAGTATATGAATCTGAAAAATAAAAACTGTTTTTGGAAGGTGATGAAATAAGCTTTCAAATTTTGTAATTAGAAATCAACATAAAATTTTTGCATACAAACATTAAGAAATTTAAAAAATGGCTCACCTTACGTTTTGTTTAATTTGAGTCGGGCCATTTTTTAAATTTTTTTTTTAAAGAAACCTCACAAGAGTCCCAACTGCTCCCTTCTGGAGCCAGTGAGACTATGGCATCCCCAATTGGAGTATGTTGTGAGGCTGAATGTAAGTGGGGAAGGGAAGGAGATGGGGAAGAGGAAGGTGGGAAAGTACCTGGCTATTCAGATCTAGTCACTAAACACGGCTAAAGCCATTATTAAGCAACGTTTCAATTCTGAATGGTGGTGTTACACCAGGGCAATACTGAGTGTATCTTCCACTCTGGAACGTGCCGCAAATATAACATAAATTATTTTTATTAATTAATTGTGAAATAACACAAATTAATCAAATATAATTTATTTGCGCATGCCGGGTTCGAACCCGCGACCTTCCGAATGGGAGTCAAGTGTCTTACCACTCGACCACGGACGGTCGTCAGTCAAGAGTCAGAATAATAGAAGAGTATGTATGATAAGATATATGAATGTGAATGAGGCAAGGAGTGTGTGCCAAGACCGAGTTGTTTGGCGGTCTGTCCTCTCTGCCTACCCCTGCGGAGAAACTGCGTGATGGTTAGTTAGTAAAAATTACTGATTAAAAAAAAATTACTTAAAAGAAAAAAAATAAAAACACATACATTATTTATTAGGCAAATATATTATAAAAGTTATCGTCAACTAACTTTTTTATCGTGTCATGTAAAAGTAACTAATAAAAATTCTCAAAGTTTCTTTTTTTTTTTCAAATTGCCGTTGGAAAAACTTGAATTCATAAAAGTGTTATTTATTTTGCAGTTTAAATTTGATTATGAAGCGTGGTCTTTTCTCTTTCTAACACTATTTAAATCATATTTCTCACCATGATAGTAAGGGAGACACAACGATGTATATGAACCTGTGTGAGATGTTTCGATAACCAAACAAATAGACTTGACGGGATAAAATTTGACCTGACTGCAAAATTCTCATTGTCAAACTGAACATGTATATATTTTTGAAAACATTTAATTTTTTATAATTTTTTCTGTTTTAAATGTTTTTATAATTACTTACTTATATTTTATTGGTAATGGTATGTATGTGTGCATGCATTTAATATTTTTGTTGCTTTATGGTTTTTATTTATGGCTTTATGAATTTTTTAAATTTTGGCTTTTATATAAAAAATGTAGCATAATTATTTTGTTTTTATGTCCTATGAAAATATGGATCGTCCAGATGGTTAGACAGATATCTCCAAATATGAAGTTTTGAGATAATGAGAAAATAAATAAATAAATAAAAATTTTGCAAGTATCTGTGTTTTACATATTAAATATGCTATAAAATAACACCGGGAGGCATTACAATCTGGTACATTAGTAAGACATTTTGAAACCCAGAAAAAATCAACATTCACTATTACAAGTTTTTGTGCATTATAATTGATTTGGTGGTTTTTTTGAGTAAACTGAGTATTGTACCAGATATAGGGTACACTTTTACATATTAGGTCCTTACCTATGAAATTGGCGTTTTGCCGTTCTGGCAACTTTGATCTCAAATATCTTCTCTTTGGTTAGGAATTCCAAATTCAAATTTATACAGCTATTTACTCATGTATTTGTGTTTCGAAAATTATAATTCATTTGTTTTTTTCTTTTCGTCACCAAACGCTCACAAGTAACTTTTTTGGAGTCAATTTTCGCTTGGGGCATGGTTTTGCTGGTTCGGCAGGGTTCAGCCATTGCGATGAGCGCTTCCGATTATCGTACAGGATCCACTTTTCATCACAGGTAATGATCCGATTTAAAATCCCTTTATTATTGTGCCGGTTGAGTAATGCAACGCAGCAGTCAACGCGCGTTTGTTGATTTGCTTCACTCAATTCGCGAGGTACCCACCTTTCAAGCTTTTTCATCTTCCCAATTTGCTTCAAGTGGATTAAAACAGTTTTATCACTAACATCGCTGCCTGCAGCTAACTCGGACGTGGTTTTCGATGGATCCGCTTCCACAATAGCCTTCAATTCTTCATTATCAACTTTGAACTCTGGCCGTCCACGGGGCTTGTTCTGCAGGTCGAAATTTCCAGAACGAAAACGTTGGAACCAAAAACGCACTGTGTTTTCTTTTGCGGCACCGTCGCCATACACATCATTAATCCTTCGAGCCGTTTCTGCAGCACTGGTGCCACGGTGCAACTCGTACTCGTAAATAACGCGATATTTAAAGTTTTCCATTTTGTATACTAAGTGACGCAAAGAAAAAACAAATGAATTATTATTTTCGAAACACAAATACATGAGTAAATTAGCTGTATAAATTTGAATTTGAAATTCCTAACCAAAGAGAAGATATTTGAGATCAAAGTTGCCAGTACGGCAAAATGCCAATTTCATATGTAATGACCC